>OX104027.1:5976521-7386391 GCA_944470205.2 Schistosoma margrebowiei
GAGAAAAAAAACAACAGAACAATAACGAAGAGGTTGGTGTAAGGTAGTGTAGTAATAATAATAGTAATAATGAGGGAAACGGAAAGGTACAATCAGAAGAAATCTTTCAGGTAAGTGAGACACAACCACGTTTTATGAAGAAAATTAGAGAAGGGTACAGCAGGATCGCCACTGGCTTCTATTCTGAGCCATATCTGATAACGTCTCTAGTCACTGAGTTGCAACATCTCTCGGACTCTAGCCAAGGAGTCATGAAGAACCGACAGAAGCCAGTCCTTTGCAGCTTTCTTTCATGCCACGATACCGTCATACACTGACCACCTCTCCGCTTCTTCTAACCAGTCCAAGAGTCGGCAAATAATGCACGACGTGGAATTCTCTGGAACGACATTCGTAGAACATGTCCAAGCCACCGAAGTCGGTGTTTCAAGATGGTGACATCAATTGAATTATCATCTCCGTGCCCGAACACACGATGCCGAACCTCTGCATTACTAACATGGTGTTGCCACTGAATGTCAGCAATCCTTCGGAGACAGCGATGATCGAACACAGAGAGTCGTCTAACGTCCTCAACTCGAAGAGACCAGGTTTCACAAGCATAGAGCGAAACTGCTCTCACCGACGCGTTGTAAATCCGACCTTTTACAGACAAACTAACATCACGAAGGCGCCAAAGGTGGCCCAGATCGACATAAGCCGCTCTGGCTTTTACTATACGTGCATTGATTTCATCACTCACACCCCCACCAGCACTTATGCAACCACCCAGATACACGAACTTCTCGACTACTACTATCTGCTAACCATCCAGGGTGAGTACAGGATCAGGGTCCTGTCAGTCTTGTAAAGGTACTTTGCACTTCGAAGGTGCAAAGCACATACCATACCTACGGACACTGATTGCCAACTGATTAAGTGCGGATTGCATGCCTTGGGCATTATCGCACAGTAAGACAATATCGTCCGCATACTCAAGGTCGAGAAGTCTTTCTCCAGGCAACAGATCCACACCACTGTTACTTACATTCATCAGAGCTGTTTCCAGAATGTCATCGATGGCAAAGTTGAAGAGGAATGGTGAGATTGGACAACCCTGTCTAACCCCACTGCTCGAATGGAATAGAGAGGGGTGGTTCTATGCCCTCACTCTGCCTGAGGTGTTTGTATATAGGGCTTTTAGGATGTTAATAAACTTCTCAGGCACACCCTTCTTCAATAGACAATCCCAGAGAACAGTCCTATCCAACGAATCGAAGGCAGCCCTGATGTCAAGAAACACTACGATTGTTGACCTTTGATAAGTATGGCGGTGTTCTAACATTTGGCGGACGGTTAAAATATGATCAATACATCTATATAGCATAATATTACCGATGGTATAAATTAAGTGTTAATTTGTCATCTTGTATGGAAATTATGTTAGTATGATACAAGAAAACTATAGAGATATTCTACTAGTTTCTAAAATGACCTATAAACATGTTATATTTATACAAATTGCAATGAAAATTACTTCTGTATTTGGAAAAAAACCAACAACAAAAAAGATTAACGGTGAGCTACAATCCCATATTTAATAACCATTTTTTTCTGAAGTGAATATATGAAGTACTTAAAAGCCTACTTAGTACCATTATCACTGAGTTATGAATAAAATAAGATCTGACACCGAATATGAATCAGGTCAAATCGCCACAATGTATCAATGAAGTAGGTTCAGATAAGAATAAGTTATGTGAGATATTTAAAACAATTTAGATAACGTCGATAAGTGGATAGGATTTACATCAGTGACTCAAATATCATTTAACAATAGTTCAATACATACGACTATGCTATAAACTGAACAAACGTGAGTGATATGTAGAATCAAAGTTTAAAAGCCATAAACTTTGAAAAAACAAATTCAAAGGCAAAATAAAATATGAAAGAGATGAAATTATCAAAACTGTTTATATTCGTACACTAACACAAAAAACTCTAAACCATATGTGACACAATCTTTTTAAACAAAGATGGATAGTGGCTAGCAGTAGAATCCAGGACGTGTGTTTCGTCCTATTTGGGACTCCTCAGCTGGATGTACCTGCATCCCAGAGCTGATGTTTAATCCGCACAGGATGTATATATACCAATATGAGACTGATCAATTGCAGTCCTAAATAACAATGGTAAGATACAAGTAAAACAACAGCAAATGTGTCACATTCTGAAAAAAACATCGTGATTCTTATATTACATAGAATTACTTTAAAATAAAATATTGGAAAGGTCATAAAGAAAAAAAACTAACTTGACTGGTTACTTCATGTCGACGTAATAAACAGATGGCTAGACGTAGGAAACCAACAATCACTCTTTCAACAAGGAGATTTGAAGAACGTGAAGACAACAGTAAATCAACAAGGTAATATCTGACTAGTGACCAGAAACACACCAACCGATCACGATTACGCATTAATACACGAATAAGTAGTTCTAGACAGAATACACGACAATCATCCGACGAAGTAACACCGGCGGCATTGAATGGTGAATAATATGATGTATTACCATTACCAGTCCATTGTATTGATGGTGGTGGAGAAGGAGGCGGAAATACGTGCATTGTTGAATTATGTTGACTCTGATCTTGAGATGAGACGCCTATATTTGATACTTCAGTCTCTGTCAACGTGGTACTAGGTAAAGAACTCGAATCGATTGGTGCTAATGATGATGACGATAAACCTGAATCAATATTTAAACATGAACTTTGTACCGATCGATCTGAGGGATGAGAATTATCATGCTGTAAACTTTCCACAGAGAAAACGGAATTAGAATCAAAATTATGTGAAAGCGTAGTATAAGAATCTCCTCGTGTAGCACATAACAGAGCCTGTAAAAGTTTTGAAGAAAAAAAACGAAGACAAACAAACTCTAGACAAAATTCGATATTCATTCAAAATAAAAATTCCTATTTAGGCAATAACAATCAGAGATTACTTTACTAATCAATATTTATTTATGAACCTATGGTTGGTCACCAGCTGCTATGGGACTGCATGTCCTTACGTTGCTCCACTGCTTTGTGGATTAGACCTCAAGGTCAAAGGCTCGGGGAGTGGCCTCCTAAGGAAACTGCCTGCTTCGGTTTGAGTGCCCATGCAGTATCCCAGCTCACACACAAATATAATGACGATGTGTGGAGCACGTATATGTGGTGTCTCATTGTAGCAATGTTTATGTGTTTAAATAGATTATTATTATTATTATTATTATTATTAATAAAGTTAGTCCATATCAATCAAGGCATACTAGTGCTTCCAGTGCTTCCAGGTTTTCAATGGTGGTCTAGCTTCAACTGATTCATGATTTCAATCTGTGAAAATCTCCACAAATCCCTTCTGATAATAATCATCTGCTCACTAGTGACTGACTTCAGGAGAACCTCCTGGAGTTCTAGTGAGAAGCCGTTACCCGTGGAGTTCAACCAGGTCTGTTGTGAGATATCAGCTCACTGAAGGTAATGGTATATGGTGGCGCGACTTCGTGGATTAGTTGAAGTTAGACATTAACACCGTTGGATGCCGGCTCAGTGGTCTAATGGTTAAGTGCTCGCGTGCGAAGCCAGTATGTCCTGGGCTCGAGCCCCGCGTGGTGCGGGATCGTGGATGCGCACTGCTGAGGAGTCCCATACTAGGACGAAACGGCCGTCCAGTGCTTCCAGGTTTTCAATGGTGGTCGAGCTTCAACTGACTCATGATTTCAATCTGTAAAAATTTCTAAAATCTCCACAAACCCCTTCTGATAGCATACTAAATTTGACATAGAAAACCTATGGTTAATCTAATACAGTTGATAAAATTAAAGGTAAGACAATTGATCTGTGTTTATCAATCGAGTTATTACTATCCAATGAAAAATCAATAAGTCCCATTAATACAATAAATATTGATAGATAATTAATTATATAGCTCACTTCAAACAAAATCAAAGTAATAAAAATTCAACATACTTTAATTAGTTCAGTTAATGAAGCATCAACTAAAAATTTACTATCTTCAATTAATTGATCAATACGACATTGAATTACAATGTCCGAAGCGAATCGAGAAGATGTTTGTGCATCTAATTGACTACGATTAACATATGATAATAAATGATTTTGATTAATTAATAAATTATTATTATTATTATTATTGAATAATTTGCTTTCATCAGAATTTGTCGTCTTCAATGATTGATAATCAAATGATGAAGATATTCCAATATCTTTACTTAAATTAATCTCATCATTTTCATCTTCATTATCATTTTCATCATCTTTCAATTCATCATCTTCTTCATCACCAGAACCAATCCATGAAGATCCAGTAGTTAAATATTGATAGAATGAACTGAATACACCTAATTCACTAATAATTGATTGAAGGACAAAAAAATGAAATACAATGAATTTTAAACAAAACATTATCATTAAATATGTAAATTAATATTTCATAGAACATTTAAAAGAACAATCGTAATTACGGATCAGCCTACCATTGAAAGTTATGCATATATATATATATCTATACATAGACTAAGATTAGGCACATGAAATCAAGAAGTCATTTTAAGTGAAGATTTGAAGCAACTTACCGATTATTATTAGTGTTTTGTAAACAGGATGCTTTTTGACGACGTCTGTGCGAATGACGTGAATTTTTTGATTCCTTCTTTATAGGTATACAACCTTTTGTAGTTATATAAATTTTACGAGAAGATGCTAAAAAGTCTTGTGATTCAAGTAGTTCATTAGGTAAAAGATTTGCACGAAACAATTGTAATAAACAGTCTAATAATGAATGCCATCCATAACGTAAAATATCTGCATGTCTAGATGAAATAGTAAACACTAAATAAAGCGCTAAACAAGCTTTTGTATTGCGTCCAAGCATAATTGGTAAATTTGTAGGATTCTAAAATGTGAAATAACATAACCAGAAAAGAAAATCATATTAATGTGTTAGATAGCGTAAATTCCACGTCGTGCATTATTTGTCGACTCTGAGACTGGTAGGAAAAAGCGGAGAGGTGGTCAGTGCATGACATGGTGTCGTGGTATGAAAGAAAGCTGCAAAGGACTGGCTTGTGTTGGTCCTTCACGACTCCCTGGTTGGGGTCTGAGAGATGGTGCTACACAGTGGCTAGAGACGTTATCAGATATGCCTCAGAATAGAAGCCAGTGGCGATCCTGCTGTAACCTTCTTTTACTTTCTTCATAAAAAGTGGTTGTGTCTCCCTTAATTGAAAGATTTCTTCTGATTGTACCTTTCCGTTCCCTCGTTACTACCACACTACCTTACACCAATCTCTTCGTTATTGTTCTCTTTTTCTTTTGCGCTCCCTAGTTTTTTTCCATCTCTCTTCGAATTCTCATTGTTTTGTGTGGCGCATATATATTGGCGCTCTCTTGTACCAATATTCATGTGTTCAAATAATAAAAAGTTCAACTTGTACTAAGCTAAACAGCCCTGAAAACTACATTGGGATAAAAAGATATATACATAGACGAGTGAATAATATGCACAAACTTATGCATAATACTATGAATGATATTGATTGTGCGAATTTCGAAACCATTTATTAAATAAAACTTCAGTACATGACAGTTGTTTTAAATCCTTGACTACAAGGTTTATAGTTGGCTCCTTAGATAGAGTTGTGAGTGTGGAATCGTGGAGTCCCATTCTACGATGAAATGGCCATTCAGTGCTTCCAAGTTTTTAATAGTGATCTAACACTGATCGGCTCATGATCTTAACTATTCAATAGTTTCATTCAATGCACAAATATTCTCATGTTCTAACATATTTATACTTCATTATTTGTATAATAAAATATTCGAAGCAGAAAAATGACTTAATTTCGTATTCTATTTGAACACTGATTACCACGACGCACAATACTGACTAGTGTTGGAGACAGTTAGAAGAAAGTTAGGGGTAGCCAAACTAAGACATGGCATCAATCTGTAAAGTCACTAACTTCTAGTCTGAGCCATGTTGGTAGATGCAGACTATATGATTGGGGTCCACATGACTAACATAACCAATAGTTGGAGACTGTGTGTGACATGTCTCAGAGTCGATCACAATGGCGTAGGTGTATACCCTCTTTTTCTTTCCTTAAACCGTAAGATTAAAATTGCTTTATATCTTTCTTTCTATCAATTAATTATTTCATCCTGCACTATTTCCTTATATGTAACCATTCTTTTATATATTACCATCACTAAATTAACTAATTCTATGAATCCGGTATTCATCATGTTGCGTTAATGAGGTATGGCAACATGGACCAATGTGCCTGGTCCTATGTTGTAGCTGACTGAATTGAAAAAAATAATAATTAATAATAGTATGGACGAAGAATATTCTTTTCAATGAATTTCTCATCAGGTTCTACAATTATAAATCCAGATTAATAATCCATAAAATTGGCCACATTTAAGGTAAAATACATCATCATTTGGAAATTGCAATATGTGAATCAGGAATTGTTTGTTATATAAAATAAAATTGTTAATGTTGGGACTGACTAATATGAAGTGTTAACTTGAATCAGTTTATAAGTGAAATGAAATTGTGAAATAAATCATGATCAGAATAAATATGGTCAACATGGGGTAAGAGAGAGAGAGAGAATATTGTGATTACAAATCGGATATTGCGTAATATGTAAAATAATTAGGTCAAATATATTCGATTCAGGGGTGGATATTGAATAAATTCATCAAAAAGGTTGTTATCAAGTGTAAAGACAATAATAATAATAATAATAATAATAATAATAATAATAATAATAATAATAATAATAATAATAATAATAACAGTAATAATAATAATAATAACAGTAATAATAATAATAATAAGTTTGGGACATAAAATGAACATTAATCAGATTACGTCACCATATTTTAAGATTGATTATTAGCTAGTTGGCCAGGGTAAAAGGAGTGGCTGAACATACTTCTTTTGGATACAAAGCTCTGGCTTTTTGATCCGAATAGCAATTGCTTCAGCCATCTGTAGGATTCGCAGTCTGACGGAATTAGGTACAATGCTGTTGACACGGTAAACTATTGCAAAAGATTGCTCGATGTTGGCTGTATATCCTGTTTGGACTAAATGGTCTAAGATGGAGCTGTTAACAGAAAGCCTCTATATATACGCTTACAATTCAGAGGTGACGCGCCGAGTGAAATGTTAAGACTCAAGTTAAGTAGATCAATTCAAAGGACTTTTAACGCAGCTAAACTACGACTAGTATTTTCCACACGACCAATAATCACTCCGAGGTTGAAAGATAAATTGCCTAGACTAGCCACCTCCTTCTGTATCTATCAATTCAACTGCTCCTGTGGAGCAAGTTATATTGGCAGATGTTCTAGGAATTTGTACATTCGGGCTCGTGAGCACCTACCCGTGTGGTTAAGCAAAGGTGTTGTCAAAACTGTTAACAGCTCCATCTTAGACCATTTAGTCCAAACAGGATATACAGCCAACATCGAGCAATCTTTTGCAATAGTTTACCGTGTCAACAGCAGTCTACCTAATTCCGTCAGACTGCGAATCCTACAGATGGCTGAAGCAATTGCTATTCGGATCAAAAAGCCAGAGCTTTGTATCCAAAAGAAGTATGTTCAGCCACTCCTTTTACCCTGGCCAACTAGCTAATAATCAATCTTAAAATATGGTGACGTAATCTGATTAATGTTCATTTTATGTCCCAAACTTATTATTATTATTATTACTGTTATTATTATTATTATTACTGTTATTATTATTATTATTATTATTATTATTATTATTATTATTATTATTATTATTATTATTATTGTCTTTACACTTGATAACAACCTTTTTGATGAATTTATTCAATATCCACCCCTGAATCGAATATATTTGACCTAATTATTTTACATATTACGCAATATCCGATTTGTAATCACAATATTCTCTCTCTCTCTCTTACCCCATGTTGACCATATTTATTCTGATCATGATTTATTTCACAATTTCATTTCACTTATAAACTGATTCAAGTTAACACTTCATATTAGTCAGCCCCAACATTAACAATTTTATTTTATATAACAAACAATTCCTGATTCACATATTGCAATTTCCAAATGATGATGTATTTTACCTTAAATGTGGCCAATTTTATGGATTATTAATCTGGATTTATAATTGATAGAACCTGATGAGAAATTCATTGAAAAGAATATTCTTCGTTCATACAATTGTGTTTTTAATATAATGGGAATTTTTCAGCAATTAATAATAGTCTGAAAATTAATTGAAACATAAACACTTACATCGTTAGCACTTAATAAAGTTGTAAATTTACACAGAGAAATAACTAAATTGTCTAGTACATCACTCATTCCATAATAAGCAGCTATTGTGGCACATCGGTTAAATCCATCAATCGCTTTAGATTGTACTTCAGGATCAGTAGTTTTATCAAAGATAAACGACAAAGCAGATACTGTAGGTCCCCAGATTAATTCGAATAGATCAGCATCAAATGCACCAGTTTGTACATGAATGAATAGGGCTTGTTTAGTGGATGAACGACGTAGAAGGCACTGTGAAATAGTAATGTAGTGAGCGAGAACATAAGTGGGGTACAATCGAATTTATTTGAACACAAAATTACAGAACATCTTAGTAAAATCTGAGAACCATACAATGAACACTTAATTTGCAAAGTCTCAATCAACTGTCTCAAACTGGACTGTTCCTTTTGGAAATATCAGTCAATCGTCTCACACTTTATTGTCCCTGCATTTTCATACCAATTGCTTTCTGTTCACGTTCTTTACTTCTCAGCATTCTGCTGCCAGACATTCTAAACCTCACTATAGTCACGTACTACTCATGTCAATATAAATAGTACACAGTGTATGAAGCTTACTTACTTACGCCTGTTACTCCTCGTGAAGGAGCATAGGCCGCTCACCAGCATTCTCCATCCAATCCTGACCTGGGCAATCCATTCTAGCTTTTTCCACTTTTTATTCATCCTTTTCATATCTGCTTCGATTTCTTAGGCCTTCCTCTTTTCCGTTTCCCTTCAGAATTCCAGGTTAGGGTTTGCCCCGTGATGCAGTTTGATGATTTGCGTAATGTATGTCCTATCCATTTCCATCGTCTTTTCCTAATTTCTTCTGCTGGAAGCTGGTTTGTTCTCTCTTACAAAAGGCTGTTGCTGATGGTATCCGGTCAATGGATGTTGAGTATGTTGTGTAGACAACCATTTATAAATACTCGTATATTCTTGATGTCGGTTGTTGTAGTTCTCCAAGTTTCAGCTCCGTACAGTAGAACTACCTTGATGTTCGAATTGAAGATTGTCACTTCGATATTGATTGAAAGTTGTTTTGAGTTCCAAATGTTCTTCAACTGTAAGAATGCTGTCTTTGCTTTACCAATCCTTGCCTTTACGTCTGCATCTGAACCTCCTTGTTCATCGATTATGCTTCCTAAGTATGTGAAGGACTCTACATCTTCCAGAGTTTCGCCATCAAGAGTGATTGGATTGCTGTTCTTCGTTTTGAATTTGAAAACCTTGGTTTTCCCCTTGTGTATGTTGAGGCCTACTGATGCAGAGACTGCTGCGACACTGGCCTTCGTTATCTGTATTTGTTCGTGTGTATGCGATAGGAGGGCTAGGTCATCTGTCAGGTCCAAATCGTCTAATTGGTTCTGAGCTGTCCATTGTATGTCGTGTTTTCCTTCAGATGTCGAGGTCTTCATAATCCAGTCGACCACCAGAAGAAAGACGAAGGGAGAGACTAGACAGCCTTGTCTGACTCCGGTCCTTACTTGGAATGCATCTGTCAGCTGTCCTCCATGCACTACTTTGCACTGTAGTTCGTCGTATGAGTTTCGGATAATATTGAAAATCTTCTCAGGAACTCCGTAGTGTCGAAGAAGTTTCCATAACGTTTTCCTATCTACATTGTCGAATTCCTTTTCATAATCAATGAAGTTAATGTACATTGAAGAGTTCCACTCAACTGATTGTTCGACGATGATCCGTAGTGTCACAATTTAGTCTGTGCACGACCGATCCTTACGGAATGCAGCTTGTTGATCTCGAAGTTGGGTGTCTGCTGCATCTTTCATCCGGTTCAGCAACACTCCGTCGAAGTCTTTTCCTGGTATTGACAGTAGTGTAATACCTGTGTAGTTTTCACATTTGCTCAGATTTCCTTTCTTTGGAATCTTGATGAGGTGTCTTTCTTTCCAGTCCATCGGCACTTGTTCCTCCCCCCAAATCTTTTTGAATAGAAGGTAAAGCATGCTTGTAGTTACTTCGATGTCTGACTTCAGTGCTTCAGCTGGTTTATTGTCGGGTCCTGCTGATTTCCCGCTCTTGATTTGTCTGATTTCTTCCGTCGTTGGTGGGTTGACATCTATAGGAAGATCCATGTGTGCTGCTTCGATGTCCAATGGATATATGAAGCAGTACATAAAAAGATATCTAAATAACTTAAATTACCTGACAAAAGTCTTATTTACATATATTTCTGTATCGACTATAAGAATAGAAACTCATCTATGGCGTATATCATCTTATTATTATTATCATTACTACTATTATGGTTTGTGTTAATATTAATATTTACCCGTATTGTAATGATGTAACATAATATTTACAATTGAAATATGATTATTAAAATTCTGATTTGCCATTATTAACAAAAGAATTGAATTGCACAGTTTTTGCAAGTTATCAACTAAGTTCATTACCCGCTAACTCCATTAGGCTTATTAGTATTATTATGATTATTATTAAAATAACTTAATTCTTCATTTTTATTTACCTCGTTAGTTAATGATAATAATGGTAATAGTAATAGTAAAAACAGTAATAATAATGGTAATGATAATAATAATAATGGTCCTAATGTTCTCTATTAAAATACGGTTTTATTCTTGTAGGTGCCCTGGTACCTTTGTCAATACTTAATGATGAGTCCCGAGGTTCATATTCACTAAACTTTCTAACCATTATTATATTGATTTTACAAATGAAATTTCTTTCTTGAGTTAGTATTAATCGTTAATGATAGTTATAAAACACATATCGGTAGTAGTAGCCTAGATATGTTCATTCTTCACCATTCTTTCTATTGTAAATCCTGAAATCTCGTCGGAATAACATTTCCATTGTCTTTTTAAAACATTCTCAAAGGTTTATTCTTTATTTTCATCATTGCCACTAGATTGATTTGACCCCTTTAGTTATTTACATCTTGTAATGCTAATTAAGTATGGTATCACAGGTCAACGTACAACTGTGCCAGACTCTATGTTGACAGATATCAATATGTTAGATACAGGATTTACATATTATTGATTGTATGAACTATGAAAGTGTAACTCACTAGTCCTGTGTACGAGAAATATTATTTCATTATATAAAATTAATAATATATTGGAACCAATTAACATTTATCACATTCTGAATATAATCTAGTAAGATATGGATCCACCTAGAGGAGTTGGACAACCCTGACTACAAACCATTGGTGTACATGGGCTCCAAGTTCCTGAGGGAACAAATGGAGTACGAACCAATTATTGATCAGCGGTCACCATGGGATTGCATCTCCTGACGTTGCTCCATTGCCTTGTGGATTAGACCTTTAAATCAAAGGCTTGGAGAGCAGCCTCTCTAAGAAAACCATCTGCTTTGGTTACGGCACCTGGGAAGTATCCTAACCCCCATCGAATGATTTATGTGGTGCATATCTATTTGGTGTGTTACTGTACCTATGTTTATGCGTTTAAATAAATAAAATGTAAAAACAATCATAAATTCTTACTTTCCACAAATAATTCTCACGAACTAAACCAGTTTGTTCAATAGGCATTACAATTTCATGATTATGAATATTATTGTAAATGGATTCCAAGAGTTTCGGATCAAAATCTTGATTTCCATTCATACCTAGTAATGAAAATGTAGTCGAAATAACTAAACTGAATATGATATATTCAGTGTATTAAGCTATCAAGTGTATGAATTCTGTGTCAATTTCATTTGAAATTTAGCCAAATTTACAATGAATTTTTCAATTAGTATCAGCTCGTGACACAGATAAACAACATAAGGAATTTTTCTATGACGGTGATCTACAACTCAGGTGGACCTATAAGATGGAAATTTCAAGGATCCAGGATCATCAAAGCATCCTTCAAAACAAGGAAGGGATTACAACTTCATGAAGTACTATGCATCTATCGATGATAGCAATGAAGATTATAAGGATCAGTTATATGGGAAGCTGTGGTCGGTCGTAGAGATGTATACCGGGAAAGGACCTGATCATCCTGATAGGAGACCTAAACGAGAAAATCGGAATGCATAACACCAGGAATGTAGGTACCATGAAACGACATGGACTGGCACAAATTAGCAAAGCAAATACATCATTCTTAAAAATAAAGAACATCTGGAACTCAAACACAACTCTCACCCAACAACAAAGTCAACATTTTCAAAATGAACATTAACACAGTCCCATTGTACCGAACTGAAACTTGGACAACCACTACCACCATCACCAACAAGGTAAAATCATTTATATACAGCTGTCTAAGCAAGATACCCCAGATCCGTTGTTCAAAGATAATCAATGATAATTTTCTCTAACAGAGAACATACCACCACCTCCCATGTTAAGAGGATATTAGAAAAAGATGCAGAAGGTGGATAAGACACACTTTGTGGTCACCATAAAATTACATCACAGAGAAAGCCCTTACTTCGAATCCTCATTGCAAATGGGAAAGAGACACATCAGAAAACACATGGTGTCGGGTGTTTTAGCGTGACATCAAAAGCATAAATAGAGTTTTCCACAAACTGGAAAGGCAACCTGAGGCAGAGTTATTCTTAAACTCCTGGTTGGCGGCTAATACTTCACGAGGGGTAACAGCCATAAGTGAACCATAAATTGGAATGTAATAAGAAGCTTCCGGACGACAGGAACTTTAAAATAAGAACCGAACAGTGAACTGCATACTAAATTTCATCATTTTCTGAAGGCTAATGGAAAATTTTAGATGCGTAAATCAATTTAAATAGGTAGAAATTCTTGCACTTGACTCAATACCTGGAGGTTTAGACGTTCGAATTACTGAAACGTATCGTTATAATAGAAAATTTTTATCCATTGAATCATAAGATAAATTTACAATAGGATTTCAAACACGAAACTGAGGAAGTAAAACGCTAACTGAATGTGCTTAAGCTCCACTACCTTGTGAGTCAGACCTTTAGGTCGAAGGCTCCGGGTATGGCCCCCTAAGAAAACCACCCGCTTTGGTCTGTGCACCCGGTCAGTATCATAGCCTGCACACAAATCAAGTGACTTATGTGGCGCATATGTATTCGATGCCTTTTTGTGCCAATATTTATGTGTTCAAATAAATAAATGTGGTTAAGCTGGTGGACATTTCCAAGACTATCATAAATAGCCTAATTAATGACGATACGGAAAAGTCGTGAAATATTCATTTACTCAATTTTCAATGATTATTTGACAAAATTATTAACTAACCACTTAAATTCTTTTTAAAATCTTCCATACGCATTGGAGCATTCTGTCGTTTAGAATTTGGATTATGCTGATCTGTATTCAACATAAGAATAGCGTAAGCTAATGTAAAAGCAGCATCAACATCAACAAATGGTGATTGATTTGATGTATACCAATGTTCTGCAAAATGTTCTATTATACGTTGAATAAGTGGTGCTTCACCAGGTAATCGAAATGCTTCTAAATAAACACGTAAAGCTTCATCGATTGGAACTCCAACAAAATTAAACTGCCTTTTGAATATAAACAAAATATGTATTAAAATACATACTAACCAGTTAAGGAATATAATATATGTGTAATATGACAAGTAAGAAGCACACCTGAAAAGATGGAGTACATAGTAGAAATTTTCAGTCGTAAATTCGCCATGATCCAAGATTTTTTGGAATTTAATCATCCACTTGTTGTCAACACACAAAACGAGTAGAAGCAAGATAAATAAATATTAAGTGAACATCTTATAGATCAGTTGTTGATTGTTAAAAGGTTAAACTGAAGGATGGTACTTAGATGGTGGTTGGAGGTAGTCAACAGGAAACCCTGGACCCGAGTTTCGCGCTACTTGGCACTCGTCAGCAAGGTGTACCTGTAATCTTGAGGGAACTGGTGCTCCCTGGAGGATTCGATCTCGTGTCACCCAGCTTCACAGTCAGAGACATTACCACTGAGCTATCCGAGCCGTGACTAACCTCCTGTAGGACTGAGATGTAATTACAATTGATTGATCACTGGGTGGTGATCAATGTCTTGCTTGTCTAGTCCTTATTAGTGCAGATCGAATGCTATCGATCATGTTGCAATGTGGCCACCAGTCTAGGATGGTACTATTTCTACATTACAATTACAGCAAATCCAAGGTCCGAAGGCGAAGTCAGACTTCTGACTGTACAGATATGTAACGTCAGTAAAGTGTTTTCTTCAGACAATCGGCATAATAGCGATGCTGCCTTCCCATAAGGAGGGTTGGGGTTAGAAAAGATCAACCCTGAAAGTGCACATCTCGCTTTATCCCACTGTTATCCGTCTCCGGCTGTAAGGTTCAAATAAGTAGGGAGCTAACACGAACAGTACTCACAAGAAGGTCGCGTGTGGCCGATTTCAAGCAGTTGTTCCTTGGACACTGCAGTCACGCTCTCAGGTCACTAAGACCAACTCTATATGAATATAAATTATTAAAAGAATAAAAAACCTTAAATTGTTTCTTAAGATCTTTTAATTAAAAATCGGTCTTACAATACATACCATCTTATTCTAGATGGAAGTGAACACAGTGAATTGTACTAGTTGGTGATCATACATTTGTCGAAAGTTGACATCAAATAATAAACAAATATCAATAACAAACTATTTGTATCAATCTATGGTCTTGAATTTAAAATCACCAAGGGAGGGGGAGGGTTGATGAACAAAGGGAAGAACGAATTTATAACCTCAACTCAAGTGGAAATCTAAAGGTAAGGTGATTTTTTTTTGAAAAACAAAAATGAACCGATGAATGACAGTGTCAAACAAAATAGTATACTAATGATTTAAAATGATTTTGTTTGCTTCATTGAGATCGATTTTGAGTAGTCAGTCAGCTACAACGTAGGACCAGGCACATATGTGCATCGGTCCAGGTTGCCATACCGCATCAACACAACAAGATGAACACCGGATTCATAACAGTGGTTAGGTAAAAGGTGGTAATATATAAGAGGAAGATTGCATATAGAGATATAGTACAAGCAGAAAGAATTGGTTCGTAGAAAGAAAGATATGAAGCGATTTTAATCTCATAGTTTAAGGGAAGACAGGGAGTGTATACACCGACGCCATTGTGATCGATTCTGAACCATGTCACCAAGAGTCTCCAATCAATGGTTACGATAGTCACGCGGACCCCAACCAAGTAGTCTGCATCTACCAAATAGATAAGTGTTACCTTGTAAACACCAACATAGAAGTTTATAGATTACTTCATCATCAACCAATTGATGATCATATAATTTAATTTTGTTGTTTTTCGATTCTAATGTACTTTGTGTTATATTGCTTACTAGCTAGCTGGCACAGTAACTAGAATCCCCTACCCCAACCTACATCCCAGCTAAAACTATAAAATCAATATTACAATTCTAATCTAAACTAAATTACCTCGAATAAAAATAATAAATAAAAAAGAAAAGAAAACAGCAATAAGAAAGAAAAAAAAAGGCAAAAATATACAAAATAGTTAATCTCACCTAACAAATGCTGTTAACACATCAATATTTTCACGATCACTAATATATTCACCAATCATTCGTTTTTCTAAACGTGGATTTTCACGAAGAAACAATGCTAATTCATTATAATTTAATGGTTTTTGTAAAATATTATTCTCTTGTAAAAATGTTATACCACGTTTCGGTTTTGTATTAAAATGATCTGAACCCAATATTAATAACTAAAATAGGATAAAATAGGTTGTGTTTTTTTAAAAAAAATAACTTACAATTAGGATGTGTTGTATTAAGAAAAGAAAAATCAAAATTTGAATACCTAAATCTTTGATTTATGAATAGCCCCAAATGCCTTGGGTTACGGCCGAGAGTGGAGAGAGACAGATCTCCCTCTCGATATACTGTCACATGCCCAAGTGTATACAGCCACTGTTAGGGAAGTCATTCTCAAGGCGAGGATGTTTACGAGATTGAGAGGACGAAAAGTGAATGTCTGGCGCTTTAACCGAGTTGTTGGATATGAAGGATCCACCTAGGGGAGTTGGAAAACCCTCATTTCAAACCAGTAGTGTACATACACTACAGGATCCTAAAGGAACAGATGGTTTATGAACTTACTGTTGGTCAATGGCTACCATGGGACGGTATCTCCTAAAGTTGCTTCACTGCCCTATAAATCAGACCTTTAGGTCGAAGGCTCCGAGTGTTGACCTGTACGGAAACCACCTGCTTCGGTCTGGGTACCCTGGCAGTATCCCAACCCTCACACAAATCAAGTGAATTATATGGTGCATATGGATTTGATGACCATTTGTATCAATATATGTGTTTAAATAAATAAATTTATGGATCGAACTTGTAAAAAAGTATATCTAAACCATTTAAACAATCAGTATAAAGACGATCAAATTACAAAATGTAGATTGACTGATTAACTTTAAACAAACAAGAAGAAAAAAGTAAGTAGTCTGAAACTATACAAAACATTATGATAAAAACTAATAGCATAAAATTTAGAATATTCTATCAGTATTGAAAATTCGTCAGTCAGTAACAACGTAGAACTTCGTACGTACGTATATCAGTTCGAGTTGTCATACCACACTAGCACAGCGATCCAGTTGTCGATTCAAATCCCATAGTTGTAGAGGTAGTAAAAGTATAAACAGTAATCCGAAGGATTAGGGTTTGAAGATGTTATTTAAGGAGTATAATCCAGTGACAGAAATTTCGAAAAAGAAAAAAGTGAGGGACATGAAGAATTCAGATTAGAATTTGAGAGAACACAAGGAGTGGATGCACCTGCGCACACCATTACAAACGATTTTCAACCATGTTATTCAAGGTCTCTAACCATCGGTTGCTATCATCTCGCGGATCCCAACCAGGTAGTCTACACCTACTAACATGGCTCAGTCCACTTGTCAGTGACCATAAAACATCGCACGTCGTGGCAATCGGTGGTTGGGCATACGTAACACGTGTCCCAGCCATCTCAACTGATGAAGTTTGACTACTTCATCAATTGATTTGCCATCCTTACCTAGTACCCGTTTCCTAACAACTGCATTACTTATCCGGTGGTCCCAGGATATACGAGCAATATTTCGAAGACACCTATGGTCAAATACTAGTAGCCTACGAATATCCTCTACTCTTATAGGCCATGTTTCAATGCCATAAAGCAGGACGGAACGAACTGCTGCACAGTAAACTCGTCCTTTGGTTGATAGACGGATATCTCACCTACGCCATAAATGACGCAAGTTGGCAAAAGCTAGTCGAGCCTTCTGTATCCGTGCTGAGATTTCGTCACACACCAGACCACAAGGGCTGATGAGACTTCCAAGATAAATGAAGCGGTCGACCCGCTCAACTACGTCACTCCTTATCATTAGTTTAGGTGTCGATGCAACCCAATCCTGAAGAATAAATTCACAATATCATCTACTTTATATATATATATATATATATATATATATATATATATATATATATATATATATATATATATATATATATAATCTGACAGATCTAGCAATAAAACCTACCTTCTTTTTGGACTTAGAAACGTTTAATTCCTCTCGAGATGGCAGTTTTGTTAAATCAACAAAATGACGATTAGGTCGCACTCTATACTTACTATCAATAGTGCTACTTTTATCGATTAATGGTAAAGAATTTGTCGAATCTGCAGATTTGTTCGAAGAATTTTGATCTATTATTGTTGCTTGTGACGCACCGCACTGGACTTCAATAGTGTTCAATACAGCCAACAGGGCATCCAATGCTAGTAAATGAGTACCCATTAAACGTACAACAGGAAAAGCATTTTTAGCTAACATTTTTGTGATATCTTCAAACAGATTAGAACAATACGGATCACAATCATAGTTTATATAAAGCTCTGCAGCTAAACCAGGAACGAGAAATAAACGAACAACTGAATCCAATGCAATTTCACGTCGTTCATAACCCGTTGATTCATTATCTGAAGAAATGATAGCAGTTAATCTTTGCAGATAAACCTATAAAGTGTTCAGATAAAAAAGCATACAAGTAAAATAGACGAAGAGAAAGAAAATTCACGGTTTAATAAATCTTAACAACAGAACCAACAAAAGTCAATTACTAAAACAATAAAAGTCAATGTGTAATGATTATTACCTATGATTCAACCCACATTGTTAATCATTAAAGAATAATGCGACAAGCATAAGTATTTCACTTTCGTCAAAATGGGCACTACCGATCACACTGTAGGCAGTCGCGTACTGTTTTAGATCTATACAGTTGGTTTGCATCAGCTACTTATAATCATACACCTTGAAATGCGTGATTATAAAAACTTCAAAGTACAGTTCAAATGGCATTAGAAGAAACCTACGAGTAAACGTCTTACAACTTTTTGTGTATTACACAAACTGGTCAACATTAACATTTACTCATTTGTTTTCTAGTATTCTATACAATGGTACATTACTGGACAGCACATTCTGCCCTCAAATGTTGGGTTAGGGGTTCGAAAATCAATCCATCGACTTCGATTTGGGGAGCCTGACAGTATCAATAGGAAGGTACCATAATAAAATGACGATATATGTGACAGTGATTTGTAGTATTCGAATTTAACAGTCGTTTGTTGAGTAAAACTGAAATTGATTCAGAATTCGGGTGTTGAAAATGAAGTGGTTAAATATGTAATTCGAAATAAAAACGCATAACCAGCTTCATCTAAACTTGAACTAAACCTTCAGTGATTGTTCGTCCAGCCCCAACACAATCACGAAGACAAAAGAAAGCAAACACGTGGTTTGCAAATTCATTCTACTAGTTGAATTTATCGAGAATTGTGTACTTCCCAATACATTAGACAATAGATTTAAAGGAAAACGTAATGCATGTGTAGGCCACATGTTCAATATAACCGAAATACATAATAAAAGGGTTTATCTTCACTATATTTCCTTTGGTCATAAATAAAGACACCCTTCGATTTTTCACCACACAATAACAGTTTAGGTTTATAATTAACAAATGTTTAGCATTCCTTCGATGAATTAAAATTATAAGTAGGGCTAATAAGAATTCAATGAAATGCAACTTAGTGATTTTAGTCTCTTTAAACTATGTCTACTACTGTTTTAATGCTTTCAAGTTTAATGAATCAAAATACCTGTAGGTAAAGTGTAATGAATGATACAACAAAACAATCAACAAATTGATGAAAGTAACAAATTACTTATTCAGCGAATAAAAAGAAAAGAACAAACCCATTCATAGAAAATAAAACTAATTTTCAACTATTATAAGCTATTTATTTACTTATTTTTATTTTAACACATAGATATTGGTACAAGGAGGCGCCAAATACATATGGATCACACAGATCTCATTCGATATGTGTGAGGGCTGTGATACTGCCCGGGTGCCATTTGTTCCCTCAGGATACTGGAGCCCATGTGCACCATTGATTTGGTTTGGGATCCGGTTAAAGCGCCGGACATTTGCTTTTCGTCCTCTCATTTTCGTAAGCAACACCGGTGCCACGAGAAGGCAGTGAGTAGGAATTCCCTGGCAGAGGTTATATACCCGTAGCCATGTGAGAGCATTTCGAGAGTAAGGGCGAACTCTCCCCACTCTCGGCCGTACCAGGGCATTTGGGGGCATATGCTATTTAACGACAAGTCGTACTACTCAGATTAAATTCATGATTTAAATTTGATGAATAAATAGGATAGAATTAATTATCTAAACTATTACTGATAGTTCGATGCGTATCTTTGTACATCTGAGGAATTGTTTATATCATTTATCCAAGATTAGACATAATGAGCTTGTTTGGCTTTTGTCAACTTACGTCACCTACGGCAGAGGCGAGATATCCGTTTATCAATTAAAGAGTGAGTATACTGCAGTATACAGCAGTTCGTTCTGTTCTAACTTACATCTGCGAAACGTGGCCATTTAGAGTAAAGATTGACCACAGATGTCTTAGAAATATTGCTCACATCTGCTAGGATCACCGGGTAAGTAATAGTGAGGTTAGACGCAAGGTATTAGGGAATGATGGTGAATCAGTCGATGAGATAGTTGGGCCACATGCTGCGTATGTCTGAACACCGATTACCACGACGCGCAATGCTGACTAGTGTTGGAGACAGTTAGAAGAAAGTTAGGGGTGGCCAAACTAAGACATGGCACCAATCTGTAAAGTCACTAACTTCTGGTCTGAGCCATGTTGGTAGATGCAGACTATATGATTGGGGTCCACATGACTAACATAACCAATGGTTGGAGACTGTATGTGACATGTCTCAGAGTCCATCACAATGGCGTAGGTGTATACACTCTTTTTCTTAAACCGTAATATTAAAATTGCTTCATACCTTTCTTTCTACGAGCTAATTCCTTCGTCCTGTAGTGTATCCTTATATGCAATCTTTCTTTTATATATTACTACCATTGAAATAACTACATTTATGAATTCGGTGTTCATATTGTTGTGCTAATGAGGTATCGAAACTATGCATATACGTGCCTGGTCCTACGTTTCAGCTGACTGACTGACAAGACTAGTCAATGCGTTTTATAATAAGTACTTGAATACGCAAAACAGAAAACCTAAATCCAAGGTGTATTTACGACTTCAGGAAAAGGATTCCATACCGCTTGTGAGTGCCACGGATAAATTATTTACGCGACCATTTAAATTCATTTTGATATAGTTTACATTGTATAATAAGTTATTTGAATAAGATATTTGAAATAAGATTTTTCCAGAATTCAGCAAAATGTTCTGTCCTGTACAGTGACCGAATGGTTATATGTACTCTGTCTAGTTGCAATATGGATTATGTGTGACACAAGCATGTAACAAATCTATTCGTACCACCTCTTTTCTGAGTAATTAGGATAGAAACTAGACCCTGAACAATTCGCTAGCATGAAAAGAAGGAAAGCAACTTACAAGATAGGTAGAAGGTTATCGATCAATACAACAAGTAATGAAACAGAATCAAATTGAAGTTTTAAATTGCTTACTTCCATTTGTAACTTCAACTGACTCCTCATGGATTCGAACAAGAGAAAGCATACACGTAGAGTAGCAGCAAATTGCCAAACATCTTCTGAATATAATAGCTATGAATAATACAAAATATCATTAATACTACAACACTTTTAAGATAAGTAAAAGAGTGGAATAGAATGATTATAATTATCATCATTAAATAATAATTAAACTTATCTATTAAGTGTTGAATTCGATTATCCAAGTTAACAACAGAGTTTTTATTCTATAATACACTATTAACTAGAATAATAAATGTTCAGGGGCAATCAATGTGAAGGTTCTTCCTTTTCTTAGTTTTTTGCTTGTCGATAAAATGTGTTTGTAAAACTAAACAAACCTGTCTTTTGAAAATTCTGATTTTATACTGTTTACTTCAGCAGGAAATGCTAATGTCGTAGTAGGACGAATAGTACAAACAAAATCTATCAACAGCAGTGTAAGGTGTATGGAATGGGCTTCAGCTCTATATAAGAATTCAGAAAGAATCACAGTACTCCTCTTTCAAATCTCCACATATCCCTTCCACATCTTTCAATTTCACACTAAACAGAGAACATTCTGCATTCCTAATGAGGTAAGCCATTGAGGCTGGCTGTGATGTAGTGAATAGATTTAATCACTGAGAAATAGATCATTAAAGTACATAGCTTAACATTATAACCACAAAAAAATTTGCCAAGTACTCAGAGTTTTTTTTATTTTCGGAAACTTTTACCGTTTTTCGAAGAGATTGGTGGTTTGATGTCCCATCTCAAGTATACACACACAAAACATTGCGATCTTATGGAATTAGTTCTTCCAAGATAAAGATTGAACGTACTATGCAGATTTCATTAGTATATATTTATTAAAATACTATTATACTACGTTAAATAATATTAGCATATTAAACTGAATTATCCTTAAATAAAAATAAAAAAAGTAATTTTTTTACACTTTCGTACCAGCATCAAATATTTGGTTAAATCACCTCGAACTAAATGAAGTAATCGTGGACTACTGGCTATCGCATCAGCCCCTGTCTCTAGTGCGATTGTAATAAGTCCTAATGAAATAGAAATCACACTCTCTTTATTATGCTCAGGAGAAAGGGAATGTATAAGATTAGACAGCAATTCACATACAGTTTCAATAGTATACGGTTGTGGTTGAGGATCTACAAGAAGAAGAAAAGAGAAAGCCATTGAAAGTAAACAAACGAGATAAAAACATATTGTAACGTTACAATAAGAAAACAAATACTGTGATAAAATTTCATAGAGACGTGATCAGATGATGCAACAGACTGCAAACTACTACCAGATACCATCATACATCAGTCAGTCATACGAAACGTAGAATCTAGCATATTTGGGTACATCAGTTCAAATTGCCACACCCTACGAGCATAGCGAGATGAAATTGTAGCGGCAAATCCCAAATTAATAGAGGTAGTGTTAACTCAGTCCCTATTCAGTTCCCTTCGATTTTGTGTTTTGTTTTATACTACTTATTAATATTCAGTAAATAGTTGTATTCTTGGCAATTTCTAAGCAGGTTCATTCATATTCTGAAGAATGTTTATGTAAATTATTTTGCAATCGAATTATACTATTTAAAGGAAAAAAACAAACGCACAACTGATACAATCATAGAACTTTTAATCTACATTGTTTAAACCAACATATTTATCCTTCAATTCTAATGGTTAAACCACATGATAACTTTGTTTGTTAAGTTAAATGACATCTCAAGAGAGAACATAGTATTTATTTATTTGAACACATAGATACTGGTACAAAGAGGCACCATATATATATATATATATATATATATATATATATATATATATATATATATATATATATATATATATATATATATATATATATATATATATATATATATATATATATATATATATATGCACCACACAAATTTCATTTGATTTGTGTAAGGGCTGTGATACTGCCCGGGTGCCCAAACCGAAACAGGTATATAAACATAAGCTCACTTACTATAAATTACGTATCACTACGTTGACAGTATAATAATCTTAAACTTTTATCATTAATCACATTAAAAATCTAGTAGTGAACATACATGATTTCACTAAACAAAGAGAATGGAACCAAAGGATTACATTATTGTACTCTAACCATTGATTACGTTATCTTCAAACCTATAAGCGTAACCCTATGTCTATATAAGACACTTATAACATATTTTATGGATAAAAACAAACTGACGGATCGAAAAGCATTCGAAGACACACAAAAAGAAACATACCGACTGTTTGCAAATCATCAGAGTGTGTATCAGGTTGAGAAAGCATTGTCGAATTTTCAAGTTGTACAGTCTACAGTCGAAAGAAAAACTAAACTTAAGAAAACAAATGACAGTCCAAAAAAAAGTGATGACCAAAATAAAATCATTTTTTAATGTATTATATAATAACAACACTGTTTAAACCTTTTGTCTAATGTGTTCGGAAATACACTATTTCCGATTAATTCAACTAGTATCCAACTAAAGAACAGATTTTCAAACCATGTACTTCGAAACTTCCATCGATGGTTGATTGTCAGGAGTACGCTGAAAGTTACATGAATAACTGAGCGCCTTTCACTGTGATTGTCGATTAAAGTGGTGATAAAACAGTTGCTTTCTTTAGTCTCTGTGATTGTGTTGGAGCTGGACGAACAATCACTGTAGGTGTAGTTCAAGTTTAGATGAAGCTGGTTTTGCGTTTTTATTTAGAATTGCATAGCTTGATACGAATCATAACAAAATAACGTAAAGTGAATAAAACTTGTAGTATGTTACTTGATTCACTGGGAATTTTAGTGAAAATGGCAATGCAGTTTATTATAGATTAATCCCCTTTATTCTCTCTTAAGTGAAGCGATCGAACTGCTGTTGGTATTTCGAAATTCAAACGGATGAACAAACTTACAAAGTCCTCATTCGGTCAATAAAGTTCACATTTTATCAAAATCTTGTAGCACCATTAGTTTTTGGTCGGAAATGGAGTAAAACGCCAAGAAAGAATATTTCCAAGAAATGTGACGTACTGAATTAGCACTAGTCTTTTTAAATTGTTACCGTGTTACTCCTCTCAAGTTGATGAATTGAAACGCTGATATAAATTTTTATAATCACGTAATCGGCATACCAGTGAAGCAGGAACAACAGTCAGATGGAAAGCAAGTGTTAATTTTATTACGGTACCTTCCTACTATTCAGGTTTTCTTGTAGACAACCATGGCGACAGTAGTCAGACATCGGGTAGCAGACGATAGAATATTGAACCATAAATCTGCATATCTTCTCTTAAATATCAAAAAGTTAAAAGTTATGGATAACTGAATTGCTTCTACAGTTATTTTGTGATAAATTATTTGATAACTATATACTCAAACTTATACTTAACAACCAATGATGATAATCATAATGATAGCGATCTGACGTGCCTCTTGGGAAACTTAATGATGGATAATAAATATATTCTTCACTACACGGACGATGTTTGCTTTTATGGATCAGACACACAAATAAAAAAATATTCACAAATGCCTCTTATGACCACACACAGTAAATTGATCATTGATTAAATTGACTGGATTTCTAAAAAGGTGTGTGTCAACATTACAAGATCTGTCCAGACACTAATGAATTGACTTATCACACCTTAAATCCAGGTAATTTTAAATAATAGATAATGAGGTGTATACAACTGCGTTTCGACTGCATTTACAAAAAGCTTACTGGTTGTTGCACAACTCGATCTGTTTTGAATCCAACAAGAGTTGGTAGACGGCTGAAAAATAACTGAATCATGGAAGCCAAACACAATTCAGCTGTTCTTCTAAGTAATTCACTCAATTTTGGTTCAAAACATATGCGGAAGCAACTCTGTAGGATCTCACGAATAGCTCTATCTGAGACGAGAGCTCCAGCAGGAACGAGTAATAATGTCCGTAATAAATGCAGCACTTTCATTAGCACAACCTACAAAGCAAATGAGATAAGGGAAGTTATTTAACGTATCAAAAACCCGAATGATACGATTCAATGTTCAGTGCGACTTGACAATCGAGTACAGATTTATCTACTCAGTTTTGGACGAAACTTTCGCGTGGAGGCTACTGATACTGTCAGGCTCCCCAAATTGAAGTGAATGGATAGATTTTCGAACCGCCAATCTTAGGGTTGAATGCGCAATGCACTATCCACTAATGTAACAGTGTATAGAATGTTAGAATACAGATGGATGAACTCTTATATTGACCACTTTGTATGAGTAATACACATAGTTGGAAGACGTTTATCCATTGTTCACTTCTAATACCATTTAAAACTTTACCTTGAAGTTTTTATAATCACGCATTTCAAGGTGTATGATTATACGGAGCTGATGCAAACCAACTGTATAGATCTAAAACAGTACGCGAATACCTACAGTGTGATCGGTGGGGAGATATTCATGCAATTCTCATTTGAAGAAAGTGCAATACTTATGCTTGTCGCATTATGCTTTAATAATTAGCAATGTGGGTCGAAGCATAGCCAACAATTATCACAGTTCGGTGTGCTGCTGTTCTACATAATGGTTTGCAGAAACATGAAACCAATCCCATTGTTAAATAAGTGTACCTTAAATAACTAGGAAAAGAAAACTACAACCTTTATCCAGTTACTGGTTACCTAGATCAATCCTAACGTATTAATTTGTGCCAAAGGCTCATGAAAAGTGCAACAAACATAATTATTTAACCCCTTAAAATTCCACCGAAAAAGTCAGCAGAAAATAAGTCAAAATCTCGTAAAGTAAAAGCAGTAGTTATCAGCATTATTCCTCCTCGTCACTTTTAGCATAGGCGATGAAATTAAACATGTAGAAACCGGCTCAAACAGCAAATCTTTGTGAGGTTTTTGAAATATATTCAAGTCAATAAACATGATCACTAGCACACCTCGTTTTCACAAACTAGTAGAAAATGGCCATTACATTAACTGGAACTCATGTCCTAATTCATTACGATTGGTATTTTAAGAGAACATACGAGCTTATTGACAAAATATGGAGCCAAGAATTTACGTACATAAGACGGGCAAAGTTAAAATTCGATTCTCATAACAAGGATAAACCAACTGACATCTTTTTTCAACCAGATTCAAACTGCATATGCTCGTATAATTCCTCATAAAACGACATTAGTTTTCGTCAAATATGTCTGCAAGTTGATCAACAAACACTGGACATCCTCCGAGTTTTTTACATCATGTGAGTTTAAAATACAATTCGCTTTTGAGCAAGTAAGTCTTATTATGTGTTCTACTCTTAATCAACAGATAGTAAACCTAGACAAAAGTTTCTGGAAGAAATATTCGCTCAGTAAAAACTCATTCCATGTGTGAGATATAGTTTTAATGTTCTGATTAAATTATGTATGTTTCCTTGTTTTCTTGGATTCATGTCGCTCATAACTTTACCGTGCTAACATCTTTCCCACTAACCACATAAATAAATATTACCCAATGAACGGAGATGTTGACCAATTGCATCGTAATTTAGTGTGTGAATTTTAAAGATCCTAAGCAAAAGAATTTATTAGGCCGTTCATTTGATCTTCATTCTTTTAAAGCTCTACCGTCGGACTGATGTTAAATTATAGTGATGATTTATTAAACTATGCCTATTTCGGGGCTCATTAAGAACTTTAAAGTAAGGAACACTGACATAAACAAAAAACAAAGCAATCACACTTCAAGAAATCTACCTCTGCAGAGCGTGGATCAGTTCCCACAAAGCGGGCTTGAGTACTTGCATCGGCAATCGCTTCTACTGCTAATCCGATAGAATTAAGCGACCCAGCTTTATTTAAAGATGATTCGTCTGATTTAGCAGAGGGTAATTCCAAAAGTCCATAGGATAGAAACTTATCCACAGCTGTTAATGCAAGACCCGTAACCGGACCTGTTGTATCTTCTGAACGGATGACCTCAAGGAATGGTGTAAGATAAACCAATGGTTCCAGTTCATTAACACCTAAATTAAATTATGAAAAATGGATAAAGACCCCACACAAATGAAACTTATATTCTCAATACCACAAATCACAAAAGTAAAATAATTTACCATTTATAATAAGTATCTAGTGAACGGCAGGTTTTCCAGGGTTCTGGTTTTATTTTATATCTCCGAAACATTTCAAATGATTAACATAACATGGACGTTTACCTTTCTTCCTACAAACCTTAATCTGGAGAATTTTCTACGAGAACCCCGATCAATAGACAACATTTAAAATTAATGTTTTAACACATAACTTTTACGGCTTTATGATTGCAATAAACGTATCGTTGTGACCTGCTAAGCATAGCTGTCGTAAACACAGTATTTCCGAGTAAGGGTTCTACTGAGTTGGTAGGAATTATTTTTATACAACAAACTCATATATACATTGTAGCTATTCGTCTGCCTTCGCTCCCTAACTTATTATAGCTTACCTTCGTCAGACGTAACTTTACTATTGAGTCCTTTATCCCAATATAACATATAGCTCGGAAGGACTCACTGCACTCGTTATTGATGGTGATAACAGGCGGGTAGAAATGACAACTCATGATGGTAACAAGGACAACCGATAGTAAGGAAGGTAACTGATTGTTAACAAGATTAACTGGGGCACTATCAGAGGTAGAGTCGCTAAGAAATTTGTCATCACGCCATAGTCAACGAGGCCATTTTATCCTTAGACCTTAATTTCACTTGTTGTAATGAACCCTAACTGCGTCATTACGATATACAGGGCCGATTGTGACTTTGAGGTAGCAGCTGAGAACGGGGAAGATCTAACTTTCATCCTCAATATTTGCTAAATGTAGGGCAATAGCGAAGTAATTACGCGCACTTTATAGCTTGTCCTTCTAAACAATTTCATAGGTCGAGCTAAATTTAGTGAGTTAAAATGAATTCAAGTCAACAATATAAATAGTTCTGAGGCATATCAATCACTGACATTTTCTAGAAACATTCAGGAAGGATACAATTTTCGTGAAAGCTGATTCATTAAGTCATCGCAGTTGTTAAAAAAAGGGGTATCCAGAAACCTATGATTAACGACTGACTACGTACAATATAGTAGAAATATTAGTATAAAATATACTCTGGAATTTACTCTGTACTCAAGAGGTACATAAACACTGAAAATAAACGACTTACTTTTGGATACATTTAGGATAGACCTTAACTGGTTGAAACTCAATAACAGAGGCCTTTTAATATCATCCTAAAAGTTATAAGTGAAGTATTAACACTTACTTGATACATCCTAAAAGAATTCCTGTGACTACACCGCAAAGCAGTTAGCATAAGTGAAACTTCTGATTGTATCATGCACAGGGCATTTGAAGGGGCCATTTTTGAGTGTACCGTTTAACTTACATGCAGAAACAATACAATGACAGCCACGTATACTTAGTCGGAAAAGTATGAATTTTCCTCCAACAATGACCTACGAAATAATATACACAATGTCCAATATATTTGTGACTGACTTATACAAACAAGTGGATTTCAGTTCAGTTTAGAAAGGACAGGAGGCTTGATGGCCCGCGTTAGTCCCGACAATTGTGGTCTTTCAGTTGATTCAACTTTTTTTTGAAGAGTTGACGGATGGAGCCTCAACCACGTGATGAGGTAATAAATTCCACTCGTTGATGATCCGATGGGAAAGACGATAGTCAGCTGACAAGTAATTTATTCTGGGCTTGTGAACTCTTTTGGAGTGTTCTCGCAAATTCTCCGTTTTGCAAGACAAGAAAAATGAGGGCATATTGTGTGCAAATTTATCACTAAACAATTTGAAAACTGTAATCAAGTCGCCTCTAGTTCTACGATATGACAACGGGAATAAGTTCAGCTTGGCCAGGCGAGCATCATACATAAGCTTCGCTATTCTGGGAATCAGCTTAGTTGCCGTTCTCTGAACCTTTTTTAAAGGCTTATTGTCTTTTTTTAAGCAAGGGCTAGTCGCTTGTATGAAGTACTCAAGTTTAGGACCTACGAACACTGCGTATAAAGTCAACAACGTTTTACCGTCGACATGACTAATAGCTCTACGTATTGACCATAAGGTTCCAAAACCTTTGGCGGCTATTGCACGGAAGTGTGCAGTAGTCTTTAAGTCTTGGCTAACGATGACTCCTAAGTCATTGTGGGTCTAGACAACAGGTATCTCAGTGTTATTCATCGTGTATGTATCTGTACTTTGATGACCGATATGTATCACAATACATGTGTAAGCATTCATCGGTAACTGCCAGGTTTGAGACCGTTCAGATAGCTTCTTCATGTCACTTTGGAGTTCTAAGCTATCGCCCTTACTTCTTACTGCTCTCCATATATTGACATGGTCAGCATATAGCAAGACTGATGATGATAGGAGACGAGGAAGGTCATTCACACACAAGAAGAATAGCACTAGCCCAAAAACTGTAGCCTGGGGCACTGCACTAAGTACAGTTTCCCAGCTAGATAACTTTGAGTTCACCCGTACTCTTTGTTGACGCCCAACTAAGAAGTCTTTTATCCACATCAATAAATTGTCTCCGATTCCGAAATTTCTTAGCTTATACAACAGCCGGTTGTGCGGAACTTCGTCAAAAGTTTTGCTGAAACCAATGTAGGCTATGTCTACAGACAACTTTTGATCCTTAAGGGCGCACTAGGTTTCACGAGCGATTAATAAGTTAGTGAGACAAGAATAACCTATTCTAAAACCGTGCCGCTTCTCTGAAAGGATCCTGTTTTCATCGAGTTACTTAAACAACTCCTTCCGAATAATCTTTTCTAAGATTTTAACAACCACACCCCAGGTTTATGTTTCGTACTTGTTTTTGAAGACAGGATTTTCTATGGCGTTCTTCTAGTCTTTTGGTAAACGACCCTGCGTAACGGATAGATTAAAGCATATACTTAAGGTGTTCGCAACGAAGTTAGATAATTCCTTTAGCAGCCTAAGTTGTAATTCATCGGGCCCCGTGGATTTACCTATGTCAAGCTTATTTAGAAGACCAAAGACATCGAGTTCTTTAATGGTCATGCTATCCAGTGTATGTGTGTGGGGATTTGTATACGCTGACGGGAAAGACGTTTCTATGGTGCTTCTATACTTTGCTAAAGTAGTTTGAGAATACTTGAGCCTTACCAAAGTTGTCCTCCACTAGTGTCGAAGCAGTGCTGTCTCACCATAGTGCAGGAATATTTCCTCTTTTTTTGTCTTTTGTTTTATATCAGGAATACAAGCGTTTAGGACATTCTATGGATCCCCTAACAACCGTTTCTTCGTACAACTATCTAGACTTAGGGAGGGTCGAGGCACAGGTATTCCGAGCTTTTCAGTACTGAGATTTTGCCTTATCAGCCCCTAGTAACCTAGATCTATCCCACATTTTTCTTCTTTTACGGAGAAGAATGCGCACCTTACTAATGACCCATGGTGGACAGTTTTTCGGCCCCCTTGATATAGTCCAAGGGATATGGGGTGCTGTAACTTTTAAGTATAAATTTCGAAATGCGTCCCAAGCCGTTTCAATTGAAAACTGTGGGTCTATTGTCCAATCTACTAACGACGCTGAGTGCATGATATCTAGTATGTTTTCTTTCCAGACGCTAGGTCTGAATTGAGCTAACGCGTGCTCGTGATTAACAGTTATATCGAAGTCAAAAGTTTAAACTGCGTGATCACTTTTACCTAGAAGTTCGCAACGTCATCCTCATAGTGAGTAAATATAAGATCTAGTAAGAATGTTTCAGAGTCCCGGTTCATACTTCGTCATTTCTTTCACATGTTTTACTAGGGCACATGTGATAACCGTATCAACTAGTTCCTGCTCGAAGGAATTATCTGACGATTCAGTCTGCAAGTTTTCCCAGTCTACCATAGGTGCATTAAATTTCCCTTGGGATTAGACATCGACCACTTTGTGACCAAGTATTGAGACTGCTTAGCAGGACCTCATTTACCTCTTAGGTTGGACTGCGAAAGATCAAACCAATTAGCAGCTCTCGTCCCTTGCATTTCAAGCGGCAACTAGTTAATTCACACGTTCCACTCTCATAGGATACGTTGTCGATAATGATGAGTGAGATAGCATTCCTAATAAATGGAGCTACTCCCCCTCCTTTACACAGCCGCGTCAGACATACTGTGGGATTCCGGAGGATTGTCGACGACTTGCGACTGTGGCTTGTAGGAGTTTCCTGCTGGATGCCATTTAGAAAACGGGAGGCATAAGATACTTCATTTCTTGAGTTTTTAGTTAAAACAGACCTCTTTGAAGACTGTTTTTCCTCCTTTGGTCAGTGTGAGTCAGCTGTTTTCGAACTCATCTGAGTTCTCTTCACACCAGTTTGCGTGTCGACGGAGCGAATACTGTCCAATGTGTCCCGACTACGCTTGCAGCATTAAACAATCAGATGGCCACGGTTAGCAAGCTGTTTGCATCCGAAAGGCACTGTTGACAAAGCCATACACAACCGTATTTACTGGACCGTTCGAAAGCCGCCGGCGTTAAATTCGTGTAAACTTCGTGCTCCCACTCATGCTGGTGTAACATAGTAATTCTAAACTGAACCTAGTAAAATCCAGATTATAAGTCCCCTTGATAGTTATATAAGAGTGGAATTTGAGACTTTTTTTTATTAACTATGCTTTTACTTAAAAACAAATTTACCACGACAAACTGTTGTAACGTAAGCAGGAGATAGTTTACTTAACCTTATGAGTTTAAATCTGTCAACTAAGGAGGATGTGGTCAAGTCCATCTCAAGACCAAGTTATTCAAACTAACTTTGCACCGTTAACTGACTAGAACATCACTGAGAATATGTTTGGCTCTAGTGTTATAATAACTAAGCCACCACACGAATTAACACTTAGAGACGATCAAAGATGGTGAACACGGGGAAACTTTAATGTTGTGGTCTGACTCGACAATTCAGGCGGGGTCACTATTTAACTTTTTCCTCTTCATATTAAATATATTATTCTATCTCCGGCACAAAAGTGTTTTTCGGAAGCCCTAGAAAACATGGTGCTGACTGTCACGTGGGACAAATTAGTATAGACATTAATGGGACTTCAACGTAAGGTCGGAGAGACTTGTAGCAGTAAATAAATCTACAAAATCAATGACTCTGTAAGTCATTTGATGTCTACCGCATTAGTTTTGATGAACTCACCTAGCTGAAGGCTAGTCATCTGCACCAAATCACGAGTGGATACGCTCTGCCATACATCTACAACGTCTAGTTAGCTTAGATTGATCACTTATCGATACATCGATATTCTACTAAACATATCTTTGATCCTCTTCCCTTCTGGCTTCTGACTTGACTGTGTTGACATACTTTGATTATAAAAATTGTTACTTATCCAGGTGCTGACAAGCTCCGAATACATACAGCACCTATAGACTTAGTGGATATATCGTGGCAAATCTACACATATGGGACTTTGCCTATTATTTTAGTACGAAGGATAAGTGCACTTAATACCAACCTAGATATCACACCACCACATGTCAGTATATATGTTCATAAAACGAAACATAAGACGAAACATCATCCGTACTGTAAAAGTAAAACAAGTTGTCTTTCCAAATCTCAGCGGCAGCCCATTGTCAAATTCCATTTTGTCATTTATTTGTTTCTTCTCCCTGTCGTGTATTTTAAACTTTGTTCAGATCTCATTATACACACCTTTTATTCTTCAGTCTTCTTCGTCTGAGCCTTTATTATATGATTTTGATTAAAGAATTATCTTTTTGTACCTAATTTTCCATCGCATGTTGCTGGGCTATTGACAGTAAGGTCACGGCTTGGTTCAGTGTGTGACTGTTGACCTTCTGACTCTCTGCTTGGGAGGATTGCTGGAATCCCTGCAGTTACATATTTGATCCCATCTTGTTGGGAATATTTGTATTGATTCTCAGGTATCGAACCCTTTGGTATTAACTGTTTCTTTCATTGTTTAGTGCACCACTTCGTGTTAGAGAAACTTCTAACTGTATAGCTCAGGCTGTACCGTTTGAGGTATTTTGTATTTTTGATATAATTTGTTCTGTTTTCTAAATTAGAACCGTTTATATTGAGCACAGAGTTTGTGTTTTGATATAATATAATACGAGTATCTCAAAAACGCGTTGTGAGCTATACAGAGGAACGTGGTCTGGTCTAATCGAATAAATTTTTGGTCCGTCAGGCCGGTGTTCTAACCGAATATTGGTTGTTCGGTCGTTACATTCTTTGTCGATGATTCAGTAGATTTAATAAATTTGGAGACATGAAAGGAAGGCTCCATAAAGACCAACCATCCCAAAGAAATACTGTAAGATATGGGCATTACTTGGTGTGCCTCAATTTGGCTTGATGGATCTGCTTATAGTACTGGCCTCATTCGACAGGATACAGATAACGCCATAGGTTGTATGATTTGGATTGGTTTCGATCTCGCGTTATCCCATCGCAAATTAGTAATTGCCACTTCAGTGATGAATAATAGTTTATAAAGTTAAATAGCCTTCCATAAAAAGAAATGAATGCTAAGTGCTTGGTTTGACTTATATGAGGACAGCTAATATGCTCCTAAGTCTTCTATTCGGAAAAGTTAGTTTGAAAGGGCTGTTCCAAGTTGCTTATGGTGCCGAGGTCAGTTGACTATGAGAAAAATGTATTTCCTGCCACCAAATTAATTGGGTCATCTTTAAGCTACTACAATGAATACCGAAGCATGTCGTTTAGTTTTTTATAAATAGACATGTGAATGATGGAGCGTGTTCATGATTTTGGAATAACCTTTTTTCTACCATTTACGGGAATGTATTAAGTCTGTGCCCCAAAATTAGCGGAATTGTCTCAAGTGACACAGTGAGAGTCAAACAAACCAAAACCTAGATAAACTATTCTTCAATGAGTATAACTGACTTAAAAAATTTTTGAGTTGAAAACCATTCCGAATTAAAGCAGTTTCTTGTGATAGAAAGCTGGGGCGGACCTAAATTTTCGCTTTCTGATGGTGCGGTGACTTGGCGTACTCATGATGTTGTTGGCCATTATCAGACCACCTCTTGTCCCCTTATAGTCCGATGAAGTAATCCAAAGTATTATACTCCGTGTTTATAAAAGTTGTCCCTTAGCTCCTTTATCCAATTTGTTGCCCGTCTAAGAAGTGGGTCGAGTATCGTTGGTCGGGTTCACTAACGTAGGGTTCAGGCTCAGTAACGGTATTGATCAACTTCTTTGTGGTTACAGACTAGTAGTCTTAATATAAGGTGGCTGACTTACTATTATATGAATGTTCATTTTATATGACTTCGCATCGGAGTCATATTATTACTCATACTTTCCCATCCAGTCGTGACATTTAGACATATCATCTACAAGAACACTTGCTAGTGATAGAACAGTAAATCTAATATTTAAACGTGATTTCAGTGACGATGCTTGCATAGAAGAGCCATACGGTTTTATATTCACTCAAGTACTGTCACACCTTCAGGGTCAACAGTCGTAAAAATGAAGGGTGAATTTCGATACATGCAATCTCGATAATATTCTCGCACTGTCTACGACCTCCAAAATTGTTCGTCAAACGTTGAATGTCTAGCTTGAATTTTCTTGCTGAGTTTATGTTCGGCTTCAAGGATGACTTGTAATGGTTCAGTGGCATTCCATTGTCACTAAGGATTAAACATCGAATATGGAGCGGTTTACAAAAAATAGTGCAGGTTAAAAAATGCCATGATGGTAAGACCATCAAGACGGTATTATTTCATCAGTAAGGCTATTTCAGTCCATCAAACGTCTTTAAAGATCAAGATACTCTGAAAACGACAATAGAGCATTCAGGATAGTCAGCCATATGATATCAACGTAAGATTATGCGGATTAGACAGCTACACCATCACAAGCTAACTATATAAGATTAATTAATCTAGTAGCATAATTAATAATAACGATCATAGCCCTAAACCAAACATTACCATCCATTACGTAGTCAAAATTGGAGTGAAGGCTTACATTTGCCACTCACGGTAATTGAAAAGCTTTGTTTTCTATTCACCGAAACCTAACAGTCCCTTGTCCTTCATGACAGACTTCTTAAGGACAGTGTTCTAGTTTGTTGCAGACTTTGATATGCATGTCATCACCTTCAGGTGAGTGTAGGCTGAAAACATGAGGCACTTAAACTGGTAACCCATAATGGACAACATTTTGAGACACAAATTTTCGAGCTACGAATTCAGTATGTTTCTCGTAGTCATCCACTAGTTCTTGTGCTTTATCTTATTGTTGACAACGGGTGTTAAACACGAATAGCGGTGATCAAAAGATTATCAATAGAAGTTTATTTATGTCATCAAGACAGAATTCTAGTGGCTTATTAAGACAAGTAAAAACCACTAGAGCTTTTATTTTCTATAACATCAAGGCTTCGTAGATAAAAAAACCCATTATATTAAATTTTGTGCAGTAAATTCAAAACACAAAAAATGCAATTGAGAAATGTACAATAATAAAGTCAATTGCTGATCCGCTTATCATTGAACGATGCAATCTATTTTCCCGCCTAAATGATCTGCATATTTATTAGCAAGTTCTTGACGTAATTTAAGCAACAATGTCCGTGTTTTAATTAACTGATTTAATGAATTATGTAATTGTTCTTTGTTGAAATTATTTGATAATTGAGATGCAGTAGTTATGACATCATCAAATGAAGCTTCCCATGTATTTTTAGTAAAACAATTATTAGCTAAAAGAGGAGATAGAGAATTTATTTAGTTTACTTACATTTCAATAGTTAATATCAGTATTGACAGCATTATCACTTTAAACAAGTTAAGAAAGATGTTAGTAAACAGGCCTATGTATAAGATCAATGTGATAATAAGTACATTTCAAATAGTCATTAACTTAATAATTGAATTCATGAGTCAATTAAAGCTAGCTCAGGTGGTTAATCTTGATGGAGTTTTGTTCTCTGAGCCTGATGGTCTAGTTTTTTAAATAGATCATAGATGATGATATACAGTCCAAATGAATTAAACAGCTCTTCTTGTCTGAGCTTTTTCAACAGGTGCAGATAGTCCTTATCTCATTTTAAAATAACTCTGAAGACGAACTAGCTGCATCTGTCGACTGTATTCTAAAGATTAACAGAACTCACTACGTCGAGGTTTATTCTGTCGAAGAAAAACCAAAAAACAATACAAGACGACGTCACAGACCTCTGACACAATTACTCGTTATCTTGAAATCCTTCATAACCGTAGACACCCCAAAACTTCAAGGAATCCATCACAAAAAAGATATCTCTGTAGAACACGAGAGGCAGATAGTCATTTCTGACTTCTGATTTGACTAGATTAGCATACTTCAATTATAAAAGTGTTACGTGTAAAAACAATGTCAAACTCTGAATACGTGTGGTTTCTTTAAAATGATATATGATCATTAGTCTAAAATCTACATTATCATACCTACAACTTGCCCTCGAATGTCCTGGTACGGCTGAGAGTAAAGCGAATCAGCTCTCCCTCTCGAAGTACTCTCACATGACGACATGCATACATTCACTCCCAGGGAAGTCCTACTCATTGCCTTCTCGTAGCATTACTGTTGTTTACGAAATTGAGAAAACAAATGTCTGACGCTTTAACCAGGTTAGTGGACACAGAGAGTTCACCTAAAGAAGTTGGAAAACCCTGATCCCAAACCAATGGTGTATATGAACTCTAGGATCTTCAAGGAACAAATGGCGTATGAACCAATTATTGATCACCTACCACCATGGGATTGCATCTGCCTTGTGGATCACACCTTTAGATCAAAGTCTCGGGGAACGATCACCTGCTCCAGTTTGGGCACCCGAGCAATATCTCAGCCTTCACAAAAATCAAATGACTTGTGTGATGCATATATATTCGGTGCTCGTTTGTACCAATATTTATGTATTCAAATCAATAAATAAATAATAACCTACAACTTGATAGCTTGAAAATGTACCATTCTCAATCTTGATATACATTTGAAAATTAAAACATTGAATTGGAAATCATCATTCATAGTATGAAATAATTTGGTCTAATAGATTATTATTATTAATAATAATAATAAAATGGCTTACTTTTATTGTCATCATTACATATTGATTGTATTTGTAATAATGATGAACTATTTTCTAATGATGTATTCATTACTAAATTATTATTATTATTTATTTGTTTTTCATTATATAATACAATATTATTATTTATATTATTTAATAAAGGTTTTGGTTGAATTAATAATTCAATTAAATTTAATTTTTTTCCTTTAGATAAATTATTTAATTGTTTAGTTAAATAAATAATTTCATTAACATTCTCTTGTATATAAACATATAAATGTTGACATAATTGACCATTGATTGATTTCCATAATAAAATTATATTTATTAATGTATTATAAACTTTATAAAGATTTTCATATAATACTTGTTTTTCTATAGTTATCTAAATATATAATAAATAAGAATATAAAAGATAATAATAAAAGGAATACTATTCTTAAAAAATGTCAAGTATTTATGATTTTTAATAAAAATAAAATCATCACTTAAAGTCATCTGATTCATAGCATTTGTCTAATCGGGGGAAGCTACAAGTAAAGATTCTAGTTGGATGGAATATGTTCAGCTTTATTCTGAACTTCTTAGAGTTTCATCGAGTTCGCTTGTGGACTGTTCTCCCATCATCTCTCTTTAAAGTCTATTGTGTAAGAGGTTTTCCTCGGGTACACCTGAAACTTGGTTACCTCATTCCTTTTGTGGTTCATCACTCCTTATGGTTGTGCCGCTTTGTCCTTGCGTCTTTTATTTCTTCTACATTCGCTCACTTTAAGGCTTTTTCGAGATGAATCCACGAGCGATTGAAAAGAAAGTCGGTTTTGTATGATCATTGTCCTGTCGTCCCTTTGGATTTGATTTATGCGTCTTATACATGTTCCGACATTTCTTCGGATCAGGTACAGTACATTACCGATCCGAAGTTCTATAGCACCTAGTTCCTACTTCCTATCACCTTGATACGATTTAACAAGTATCCTTGTACCCAGCTGGAAGCTACAAGTGGATTTATTTGTCCTTCTGGGAGGCAACATACTGTTAAAGACTATCTGGAATTTCCTTGCGAACACACACTTGGCTGGTGACTTTCCTTCTGATACTACTGGATTGGGGGTAACGCTGTAAGACATAAAGAATTTACTAATTACTTGTTTTGGAATACCTTTTCCTCCCCCCTTTGACCAGAGCTCGAAAAGAAAAACAAAACAACCACACCAAAATAAAATAACTGACATCAGAAATATGCTTTTTTAATTGTCGAATTTCAGCACGTCTAGTTGATAACGATGCTTTAATACCAGTAATTTCTGCTTCTACACGTTCGTGAAATTCATTGAATTTACGTTGTTCCATTTTTTGATGAGTTTCTGCTGTATCTGCACGACATCTTTCTTCTTCAAGGAGCTAATACATACACAATGGAAAACAGTACATTACATTAGTAACTTTTATTAATCAATAAACATAATAATAATAATAATATCAACTTCTATGGTTTTGAATGTTTAGCTAATGACATAGTGACGGAAAATAGGTAATCAATTGTCAATGAACAGTTTGTTCAATATATAAAACAAAATGTAACGATTTATTTAAAAGGTTGTCTGAATACAAACAGACCAGCTACAAGAAAAGAATGATAGATTATCATTAAACATTCAATTCATTGATATCTTTTCAAATAACTAGCCAATACGAATCACATTGAGATCTAATATTACTTAGTACTTTATATACTAATACATGTTAGGATCTACTTTTTGATAAACGGAAGTACAATATGTAATTTAATGTAATGTTAACGAAGAAGGGAAGGATTACAGCGAATTTTACTCAGTGTCATGCATTCACCAATCCATAACAGTGAAGATAATAAAGACGTTGTAATCCATCGTAAAGAAATGCACAGATAAAGAGTTGACCTGTACATCAAGGTTGGCATGGACCACACCATGTATGAAGATTTTATAGCGCGGCATGATTTAAGAGAAAGGAGAGACTAGTAGATCCGCTCGCTTTCAATATGATCATAAACAGAAGTGTTTTCCCTAACAAATAAACATATAAAGCTATATGGGTACCACCGGACCACACTATACGAAAACAGATAGATCACATCTGTATCAATAAACATTCAAGTCTATGGTAAACGGAAGATCAAACAGAAGTAATGATGTGGATTTAAACTACTATCTGTTGGACAAGCTAAAACTGAAGTTAAAGATGCATTGGATAAGCAGGACTGTAAAATTTTAATACACCCTTCCCTTGAGATGTCGATAAACTCAGAGAATTCAAGAGGCCCACGCCTTAGCTACCTACTGAAAAAGACGAAAGGACTATGGAGAACAACTGGATAAGGACTAAAGAACTAATATTTTAAACGTACCAGGAGTTACTCGGCCCCAACAAGCACTAGCATAAATGGTAGATCTCCTTAGACACTCTGAGCAAGATTCAGGAAATGAAAGACAAAAAGACGGTAGTCAACAAAAATCTAAAAACAACTGAGAAAGTCAAGATATAGGCCAAATATACAGAATCAAACAAACAAGTGAAGAAGAGAATTAGGACTGAGAATCAGAAATACATAGGATACCTGGCAACCTTAGCAAAAGAAGTTCCGAGAGGAGGAATTTCAGAATACTATATGATTAAACCGAGAAGCGAGTACGGAAATATAGTAAACCAGAGTTACCAGTCAAGAGCAAAAAGTGTAAACCAGTTACAGAGGTTTAAGAACAATGAGCAGCTGGGTAGAAGGTTTTCGACGGCTGCTGAATAAACTAATCTAACGGAGCACACCAATCACCCAAGCAGTATACATAAACCTCCCTACAGACGTCATTTCAACGACAGTAGTAGAAATTAGTAAAGCTATCAAATAAAGTAGCACTAAAAGACAGGATAACACCTGAATTACTATAGTCAGACATAGAAGTGACTGCAAAGATATTCCATGATCCCTACAGAAAGATTTGAGAGGAAGCACAAGTATCAAGGGAGCACAGAAAAATGTCTGGTCAAAATATTTTAAAAAATCTTAGAAAATGTAAGAACTGAAAACAGATCATGGTATTATCAGTACCAGGTAAAGTTTTCAACAGAATGTTGCTAAACCGAATGAAAGATTAACCAGACAATCAACTTTGAGATAAAGTCCAACAACATAGATCATTGTTCAAAAATCAGTTGAATAGAACTCATCATTAAACATAAACTTCCTCGGTCATGAGAAAGCTTAGCAGGGTGAACGGGAGAACCTTGTGGAGTCGCATTCGACACTACAGAGCATCTAAAATGATACCCACCATATCAAGAACTCCTACGATAGACTGGATTACAAAGTTGCGTATTTAGAGCAGTTTCATTGATGCATCTGAAGTCAAGACTGATGTCTGGTAAGGCCGCACAGTGTCATCTTTCCTCTTCCTTTTAGTTGTTGACTTGATAGTGATGACCTAAATATCTCAGAGGAAGCGTGGAACACATTTGACACTTTAGACACAACTAGGCGGTTTTCAATTTGCACATGATTGGACTCTCCTATCCTATACACAGCAACAAATACAGTCAAAGATTGCCAGGCTAGCAGCAGCTGTTTCAACACCAGGCCTTAATATTCACAAGGGAAACACAAAGATCCCGAAACACAACACAGCCAGCAAAAAAAAAATACTTTATGGACAAACTCTGAAAGAGGTGGACATTTTTACGCACGTGGGAAGCAACATCGATGAACAAGGAGGATGTGTAGCAAATGTAAAGGCGCAAATTGGTAAAGCAAATACACCATTCTTAAAAATAAAGAACAACTGGAACTCAAACACAACTCTCACCCAACAACAAAGTCAACATTTTCAAAATGAACATTAACACAGTCCCATTGTACCGAACTGAAACTTGGACAACCACTACCACCATCACCAACAAGGTAAAATCATTTATATACAGCTGTCTAAGCAAGATACAACAGATCCGTTGTTCAGAGATAATCGATGATAATCTTCTCTAACAGAGAACATACCACCACCTCCCATGTTAAGAGGATATTAGAAAAAGATACACAGGGTGGATAAGACACACTTTGTGGTTATCATAAAATTATATCACAGAGAAAGCCTTTACTTGGAATCCTCATTGCAAATAGGAAAGAGACACATCAGAAAACACATGGTGTCGGGTGTTTTAGCGTGAAATCAAAAGCATAAATAGAATTTTCTACAAACTGGAGAGGCGACCTCAGGCAAAGTTGTCTGGAGACTCCTGGTCAACCGCCTCTCCAAAGAGTAACAAACCTGAATATTTTGTCAGTAAAAATTACATACAAATGCTACAGAACTAATTCATGTACAAAACTTAGATGGGATTTCCATCATTATTAATTAGCTATTAGACAATCACCATATAGGTACGTTCAAATGTTCGTGAACTACTCACTTTTTTAGTTTTTTCAAATGCGATCTGATAGCGTTCTAATTCACATTTCAAATCTTCAACAAAAATTGGGATAACATTTGATGATTTCATATTATTGGATCTTCCAGTTTCGCTTTCATTAAGACGCTATACAAAATGTGATAAAAATGAAATATGGGTAAAAATCATTGATACATATATTTCATTTCAAATCTTTCTGGTACTTTCTTGAATGCTGTCAGTCAGTTAAACACAGTATAGAAATTGGTAAGTGTATACACACTGTCCATAGAATAAATCAGTTTCACCTAAGATTTACTAAATCAAATCGATTATAAAACGTTAGATTGAATGATTTGATAATTGAATTTATGAGTCAATTGAAACTAGACCACCATAGAAAACCTGGAAGCAGTGGTCTCCAAGAGGTATTTCCTGGAGTTCTAGTGAGAAGCAGTGACCAGTGGAGTTCAACCGGGTCAGTTGTGACATAGCAACTCACTGATGACAATGGTGGATGTGTCGCTCAATTTCGTGGATTAGTTGAAGTAAGACACTAACACCGTTGGATGCCGGCTCAGTGGTTTAGTTGTTAAGTGTTCGTGTACGAGCCAGATAGGTTGTGGGTTCGAATCTCGCGAAGCAAGATCGTGGATATGCACTGTTGAGGAGTCTCATACTAGGACGAAACGGTCGTCATATGCTTCCAGGTTTTCCATGGTAATCTAGCTTCAATTAACTCATGATCTTAATTATTAAGATTGATTAATCATTTATTTTCTAACAGCCTATTAAATATTAAGTGAAAAGTAAAACTGAAGAGTTTAACATCAATTCGATATGTGAGAGCTAGAAATGACTTTTTCTAACTGGAATCGGTGTGATTTTACTTGAATCAGTAATAAATTTAAAAATAAACACAATAAGTGTTTACCTGACAAAATAAAATCAAGTACAAGTTAAGAGTTTGTATTCAACTATGTATAAATGTGGCGAACGAGAATACAAACGGGGGACAATCGAATATAATACAACACAAAATTACGGAACATCTTAGTATAATTTGTGAATCATACAGTAAATACTTCATTTGAAAATGTCTATCGATTATCTCAAATTTGATTGTTCGTTTTGCAAATGTCAGTAAATCAACGCAGAATTCATTGTTCCTGCATTTTCATACCAATTGCTTTTTGTTCACGTACATTTCTTCTCGATCTTCTAGTGAAATACATTCTATTTCTGACTATCGTAATATACTACTTATTTGGATAAAAGTAGCTCACACCAAATGAATCATTTCCTTTAACAGGAACATGAAACATGATTCATTATATGTGAAAATGTGTATTTGAAATTATCTCAGCGATTGAAATTTAAAATAATTTTAACGTTTTATCCAGCGAACTTGCGTGGAATTCTTCAGGATAATAATGAAAATCAAAATCATTTAAAGAAATATATGATGTTTCACAAGTTGAAATCATGAGTCAGTTGAAGCTAGACCACCATTGAAAACTTGGAAGCACTGGACGGCCGTTTCGTCCTGGTATGGGACTCCTCAGCAGAGCTCATCCACGATCCTGTACCACGCGGGGCTCGAACCCAGGACCTACTGGCTTCGCGCGCGAGCACTTAACCACTAGACATGATCAAATAAAATTAGACGTAGTTTAATACACGATAGTCATGTCATTTCATATGGATGATATCACGTTCTGTGCAATTCTTATTTAATTCTGTAATCTCAAACAATAATAACTACCGTAGTGAACGATCATTTGGTGAGGATGAACAAATTATTGTTTAATGCAGAATTGTAGAGTTATTCCATAAAATATGAAAAAACATATATGAAATCCTTCATTTGCAAATCTTCCATCAATTGTTCTTTACATCTAATTCTCAATATGCTTTATGTTTCTCTTTCTCTTTTCTTCAGTTCAACCTTCTCAACCTTTTTTAACAGATATTCCGGTTATTATTGGTATTAAATGTGACTTTTGTCTGTCGGTATAATGTAGCATACACCGCACAAGTACATACTCTTCGTTTAGTATACTAACATTATTAACTGTTTACTGTTTTCATAATTTAGCATAAAGATAGTATTTGAAAATTGATTGACGATTATCCTAAAGAAGTCTAAACAAATTTTCTGGACGAAACATTGAAATTATTCTTAAATTTTAATCACTGAGATTATTTCTCTACACTTGATGCCCAATTATTGTCAAACTATTCATTTTAATTCACTTAGTGTTGTTTTACTTGTATTTTCCTATTGTTATACAGGAGTGCATTTGATTAGTCTCATGTTGGCATATGTGCATCCTGTACGGGTTGCCTCAATATATCCTTAAGTTATGCTGACGTTTGAATCGAATGGTATTAGGTTCAAGTCCCAGAATGAACATCAACTCTGAGATGCAGCTACATCCAGTTGACGAGTCCAAAATGGGACGAAACGCGCGTCCTGGATTCCATTGCCTAGCCACTATCCATTGTTGCTTATTCACATTTTCATCTTGATAAATATTCATATAAATTAAACATAAATTATAATAGAATATAATAATATTACCTTATTATGAATTGTATCTAATTGTATTTGAAGTAATTGTTCACGTTCTTCATATTGTTTCACTTGATTATTGACATCAATTAATTGTTTATCACAATTCATTAATTTAATTTTATATTCTTTAATATGATTTTCTAATAATACGTTTTGATTTTTAATGAATTGAAACTAAATTGTAAAAAAAAGAAAGAAAAACAACAAAAATACATAAAACATATTGAATGAATTTATTATATCAATATATCAAGTATGTAATGTATGTATTTAATGAGATAGTCCAGTTTCAAAGATAACTAATCCCAACATCAGTAGTATATTCCAGAGTATAAATACATGATGGTAATAGAGTGGAGAAAGTCAGCTCTCCATCTCGAAATGCTCTCACATGACTATATATATATATATATATATATATATATATATATATATATATATATATATATATATATATATATATATATATATATATATATATATAGATAATCATTCCCAGAGAAGTTTTACTCACTGTCTTCTAGCACCACGAGTGTTGTTTACGAAATTGAGAGGATGAAAAGTGAATATCCGGCACTTTAACCGGGTTGGTGGACATGGAGAGTCCATCTAGGGGAGTATGAAAATAACCCTGATTCCAACCCAACTCCAGTATCCTGAAGGAACAAATGGTGTATGAACCAATCTTTGGTCACCGGCTACCATGGGACTGCATCTCCTTACGATGCCCGGCTGCCTTGTGGATCACACCTTTAGATCGAAGGCTCCGGGTGTGGCACTCTAAGAAAACCACCTGCTTCTGTCGAGAAGTTCGCGTATCTAGGTAGCTGCATAAGTGCTGGTGGTGGCATGAGTGATGAGATCAATGCACGTATAGTGAAAGCCAGAGCGGCTTATGTCGATCTGGGCCATCTTTGACGCCTTCGTGATGTTAGTCTGGCTGTAAAAGGTCGGATCTACAACGCGTTGGTGAGAGCAGTTTTGCTCTATGCTTGTGAAACCTGACTTCTCCGAGTTGAGGATGTTAGATAACGCTCTGTGTTTGATCATCCTTGTCTCCGAAGGATTGATGAATTCCAGTGGCAACACCATGTTAGTAATGCAGAGGTTTGGCATAGTGTATTCGGGCATAGAGATGATAATTCAATTGGTGTTAACATCTTGAAACACCGACTTCGGTGGCTTGGACATGTTCTACGAATGTCGTCCCAGAGAATTCCACGTCGTGTATTATTTGCCAACTCTTGAACTGGTTGGAAAAAGCGGAGGGGTGGTCAGTATATGACATGGTGTCGTGGTATGAAAGAAAGCTGCAAAGGCCTGGCTTGTGTTGGTCCTTCACGGCTCCTTGGCTAGGGTCCGAGAGATGTTGCAACACAGTGGTTAGAGACGTTATCAGATATGGCTCAGAATAGAAGCCAGTGGCGATCCTGCTGTAACCTTCTTTTACTTTCTTCAGAAAAAAAGGTTGTTTCTTCGCTAACTGAATGATTTCTTCCGATTGTACCTTTCCGTTTCCCTCATTATTACTATTATTATTACACTACCTTACACTAATCTGTTTGTTATTGGTTTTTTTCTCTTCTAATTCTCATTGTTTTGTGTGGCGCATATATATTTGGTGCCTCCTTGTACCAATATCTGTTATAAATAAATAAATAAATAAATAAATAAGGAAACAATAAGCGTATGAACCTATTGTTATTCACCGGCTACCATGATATTGCATCTTCTGACGTTGCCCCACTATCATGTGGATCAGACTTTTAGGTCAAAGGCTTCGGGTGTGGCTCTCTAAGAAAACCACCTGCTTCTGTTTGGGTACCATGGTAGTATCCCAGCCCTCGCACAAATCGAATGATTTATGTGACGCATATCTATTTGGTGCCTTCCTGTACCAATGTTTATGTTTAAATAAATAAGTAAATAATGTTATCTTAATTAAACACCAGTAGATTGAATAACTTAGGTGAAATTGTAGCCAACAACTGTATACATTTGACAATAGAAAAGATTGTTTATACTTATTTTTATTACATTTAATAAGATAATTAATTTTAGGATATTCATCTGTTAGGGACGTTAGATACCCAGAACTCACTCGGAAAAGGTTCTAATTTTGTTATTTTATTTCGAAATTTCGAATTCCTTTTTTTCTCGTCAAAAGCGCTCTTTTCACCTTCATGTTATATTTCCCACTTGGGTGAATCTTAAACGCTATTGGTCCAGTGTGTCTTTTAGTATGCTATTTTGTAACGCTTCCCAAGGACGGCTTTGTGCTGTATATATACGCTTTGATTTGTGTCTGTTGTTATCACTCGTGCTTCTGACTTTTTGCGGAACATACTTCCCCGTTCGGGCTTCGACTTCTCTCTCTAGTTAGAGGGGCTAGGACGCATCGGAATAGATAGTTTATTGGTCTTAGGTCACAAGTCTTTGTTCCGTTCGCAGACTAAGTGAACTCGTAATCGCTTCAAACCTACCATCATCTAAGATCAGTCATTCATTTTACAGATTCAATCAAGTCTTTTAAGTATTAGATATTTGAATATGTTCATTCAATTTTTATATGATCCTTGGTATGTTTAAAATTATCCAAGTCAAAAAGTGTAACAAAATCAGTTGTAAAATTAACGAAATATAACTTCATGTGTAAGACCTACGATCAATAAACTCTTGGACATTTTGTTATGGTTTTTTTTTCAATATTCATAACTTTTAACTCCTTTACAAGAAGAGTTCTTTAAATAAAATCAAATGATTCAATAAGAGTAGATGATAGACATTCATAATCCTCTATTGCCAAATACAATCCGAAAGCCACCGTGTGTTTAATGATATTCTTAACACATCTTTTGTGTTGTTCTACAATTGTCGAAAGGAGTATATTAAAGCCTTAGCCATAGGAAAATTCAACCACCCTTTATGTCTTCAAAAACAGTCTTTTTTCATCTTAAACCTTCACTAGTAATATAATTTTGATGTTTGATTATATTTCCTTGAAAAACCTAAGACCAGATTGCTAAGCAAAACGTTAGATTTACTACAAATTCTTTCGCTGAAATTTTACAAACACAACATTTTTCCTCTTTAAGATCTCACATTAACTCGGTACCCAAATACTGTGAAACTATTCAATCAAATTTAGACGAAAGTTCTTATCTACACTAGTACTTAATTACTTACTTACGCCTGTTACTCCTAATATAGCATAGGCCGCCTACCAGCATTCTCCAACCAACTATGTCTTGGGCCTACTTTTCTAGTTCCATCCAATTCTTGTTCATTTTTTTCATGCCTATCTCCATTTCGCGGCGCAATGTGTTCTTTGCTCTTCTTCCTTCCCTTTAGCCTTGAGGGTTCCATGTGAGGGCTTTTCTTGTGATGCAGTTGGGTGCTTTCCTCAATGTGTGTCCTATCCACTTCCAGCGCTTCTTCCTGATTCCTTCCTCCGCTGGTATTTGGTTTGTTCTCTCCGACAGTAGGTTGTTGCTAATAGTGTCCAGCCAACGGATCCAAAGTATTTTGCGTAGACAACTGTATCTTCTGGATGATGGCTTTTGTAGTTCTCTAGGTTTCCGCCCCATACAGTAGAACCGTTTTGACATTTGTATTGAAAATCCTGACCTTGGTGTTGGTTGACAGTTGTTTTTAGTTCCCGATGTTCTTCAGTTGCAAATATGCTACTCTTGCCTTTCCGGTTCTCGCCTTCACATCTGCATCAGATACACGATGTTCATCAATGATGCTGCTCAAATATGTAAAGGTTTTTACATCTTCTGAATCTTCTCCGTACGAAGTTCTACGTTGTTACAGATTAACACTGGATAATAAGCTAATATTACTAGTGTAGAAAAACGCTAACCAGAAAAAATTATCTACACTAGTAAGATTAGCTTATTATCCAGGGTCAGTCAGTCGGTCAGTAACAACGTAGAACTTTGTACGTACGTACATCACTTCGAGTTGCCATACCACATTAACACAGAGATTCAGTTGTCCATTCAAATCTCATAGTTGTAGAGGTAGTAAAAGTATAATCCAGTGAAATAAATTTGGAAAGAGAAAAAAGAAAAGGATATAAATAATTCAGAAGATTAGAATTTGAAAGAACATAAAGAGTGGATTCACCTGTACACATTATTACAAACGATTTTAAGCTATATCATTCAAGGTCTCTAACCATTAGTTGCTATCCAATGTGATATCGTTTCAAACTATTTTTCATATTATTTTCTTAACTAACTTTATCTATTCTTTCTCTTAAATTTTCAATTTAATTAACCTTTTATTTTAATATAGAAATATTCTTAACAAATATATAAAGTATAATTAGATTGCTTGAAATATATCACATAATTCTGATAAATAATCATCTTCTTAGTTACATTATCTAAATTAATCAAAGAGATTAATGAATTCAATTTTGCTTTTTTTTTCAATAACATTATCATCCTATTTGAAATTGTTCATTTTATTGTTTATCTATATTAAAAGTTCCTTAAAGAAACAAAATTGAAATTTTGAATATAATAGAAAAAAAAAAATAAATCGTACTATCAATCAACCTAACGTATTCAAAAAGAAAAATCATCTTATCCGTAAATTAGTTACTAGGTATTATAACTTGTGACCTATGTGACCTGTTAATACATAACATAATGATACCATCAATGAAAGTACAATGAATTATTGATCGAACCAAAGACGCATAAAATATGTACGAGCAGTTTAGAGAGTTCTTATTGGTCCTGCTTCCTGCCTAGTTCAGTCAGTGAAGTCCAGAACACCAATCTCAGCCTCCACAATATGAATCATCATATTTCAAATATACTTGGTTTTATATACCAATCAAACAGACTACATCGTACTAATAAAATAGGAAACAACATTTATACAAGATTTAACCAAAAGAGTGGCTGTGAATGTAGGAGGTAGTAATTAATAGACAAGGCATAATTTAAGAAGAATGGTAAAATGTAGGTCAAAATAAATTTCATAATAAGAGGAACATTTTATGCAGCCCAACTTGTTATTATCGAAAAGACAAGGTCTATGTTTCACCAAAAGCCCAAACAGCATGAAAACGATTGTGTCACATCCCATTGTGTCTATAAATTTACATGTATGTGTGGAAACACGTACGTAGGGAGGAGCAATCGTGATTTGCAATTAAGGGTGGGTGAACATATACCAAAATGGTTGCAGAATCAGATGAATTCCAATGGTGAAATAAGATCACAGGATAAACAGACATCATCATCCATTGCGAAACATTTGATTGAAACGGGTCATAAGGTTGATATCAAATCTGCATTTGTTGTATTGTACAAAAGCCTTCAAGGACGTATACTAAGGTTTATTGAAACCTTGGCTATACGGAAATTGAAACCCCCTTTATGTGTTCAAAAACAATTTGTACTTACACTTAACCTACCCTGGTAGTACTGATTTATTATCCAAAGTGGTAATCACATTTGTTTTTTGTGTACTTTAATATTTTTCGTTTGTTATGACTTACCCTTAACCTGTCTAGTTGACCTTTTAATTTTTCATTTATATAAATGTGCTTAACAAGTATAGATGTGTGATCAGATTGTTCGAAATGTATTGCGCAATATATATATATATCACATAATTCTGATAGACTTCGTCTTCTCATTGCATTATCGAAATTTATTAAAGGGACTAATTGTTTTAAATAAGAGGAACATAAATATAAATATGAATAGTTATTTAACAATTATACGATAAAAATATGCACATAATATTGATCTATATAAATAAATCCCAATAGTTACCATTCATTATTCTCATCAAAACATAACAGCTAATGTAATTGAATAAATTCAATTACATTAGTTACTATAGTAATTAAAGACTCTTTTTTTTAAAAAAAAATATACTTACATATATATACAAAAATGAAATAATAATTACCTTATTTAAAATTTCTTGATAATCTTCTAATGTTGGTAATTTAGCTAAATATGCTTCCATTTGATTAATTTTATCTTGTTTAAGTTGATTAGTTTGTTTATATTGTTCTAAATTAATTTTTAACATTGATATCTCATTACGATAGGTTTCATTCTAGAATAGTTATAATCAATATAAACAATAATATAAAGAGTATAATATCATCTTTTCTTTTTGTTTTTAAAATTGAATTATTATTATTATTACACAAATACACATATACTCATACAATTTTGTGTTATACTAAATAGAATGTTTGTTTGTTTTCTAGATGAATTACTATCAATTAAACCTCAGTCAGTCAGTCAGCTACAACGTAGGACCAGACACATATGTGCATCGGTCCAGGTTGCCATACCGCATCAACACAACAAGATGAACACCAGATTCATAACAGTGGTTAGGTAAAAGGTGGTAATATATAAGAGAAAGATTGCATATAGAGATATAGTACAAGAAGAAAGAATTGGTTCGTACAAAGAAAGATATGAAGCGATTTTAATCTCATAGTTTAAGGGAAGACAGGGAGTGTATACACCGACGCCATTGTTATCGATTCTGAGCCCGACCGTTGTTGCTACCTTGACGTGGTGGTCGGGCTTGCCTATCGTGATGAAGCAACCGAGCTATACTGGCTGGAACAATCGTTCCTCAAGGTCCTACCATGTCAGACAGGTCGGCTGAAGAGCGGTAAGACTAAAAGCAACAAACCTAAGGTCCGAAGGCGAAGTCGTACTGCTGACTGTACAGAGGTGTGACAGCAGTAAGGTGTTTCCTTCAGACAACCAGCATGACAGCGATGCTGCCTTCCCACAAGGAGGGGTGGGGTTAGAAAAGGTCGACCCTAAAAATGCACACCTCGCCTTACCTCACGGATTTCCGTCTCCGGCGGTAAGGCTCTTTGAAGAACGGAGCTAACACGTCAAAAACCTTCCACAAAAAGGCCGTGCGCGACCGGCCTCAAGCAGTTGTCCCTTGGGCACTGCGGTCACGCTCTCAGGTTGCTGAGACCACCTCTAATCCAATTTCCTTTTCAGGTACCTCCAGAAGAACCCTTCCACGGTGTGGGCACCCGGGAAGTGATAACCGCCCTCATACCTCTAACAGCACCCAAGACCACTGTATTCATAATCAATTAAACCTAGATGTTTTCTAACAATCAATTTAATCATGACTTCAAAAGTTGTAGAACATGGAAAGGAATGAATAATCAAATGAATTTCTTTTAAAAACAATATCAATTAGATGCAAATTTAGGTATAGTAAACCATTTTTGACTTATTTTATTTCATAAATGAAAGATACAATGAACAATATGTTTAGCGATAATGTTGAAAAATTCTTATCATAACTGAATAGTACAATGAGTAAAACTGTGGAAGCCAACTCTCCATATAAACATCCTGGCAAAATCAATACACTGACTATATTTCTAGGCTTTAAGGAGTTGAGGGTATCTAGGGAAATCCAGTACTTATAAACGGAGTGTTCTATGAAGCCTCGACGGCCCTGAATTGTCAGTTACATGATGTCAAACGAACTCGGTCACTCTTCATCGACACGTTTTAGTGGACCTTGAATCTGATTTGCTTTGATATGTAACAGATATTTTCGCAAGAGTTTGACATTGATGCTGACGATATTAGTCCTACATGACACATCATTAGCTGAAGGCGCTCAGTCAAACACCTTGTTTGGGGAGGCAGAGCTGCTCAATTCTTATGATAATCAGTTGGCTCAGATTGCACATACCTCAACACATTGGCCATAATCAAAGTATATATTTTCATCCCATTTTTCTTGACCTCTGGTTTAACGGACTCCAGGCATTAAACGTTTTGAGCGACGGAGTCTTCACGCATTGTATATCTGTGACATCTTCAGATATTTGATTGCAATGGAAGCTAAAGTCAATTTATTTACGTCGAATTGTTTAGCATATTAGGTTTGTTGGTCTCTGGAACGCAAGACAAGTTTGACATATATCAAATTCTGATCGAAATCTAGATAAGTATTCCACAAGGAGCGAGTAGCATGTCGGCAACGACAGTGTTCAAAGTTTGTTCTGAGAATAAACAGGGTATTATCTGCAAAGAACTGCCATAAGTGACCATTGTCATCTGACCTACAAATACAAAAATCACGTTGAACACAAAGCTACTATCTTACATTCCTAGACCCCATACCTGAGAATTCAAGTTACTAGTTAGCGCCACAGTATTTGTTGAACGGGATTTTGTGAGATCACTAAAATATTGATAGGACTCATTCTTGATTGCACACAGGTCGACATTTGTCCAGATGTAGGGAAAGATTATGAAAAAACAACATTTTTACGTCATTTACTTTCCTCCTCGGTAGAACCTCCTAACCTAACATCAGATAAACAACTGCTATTGACAATTCAATCAATTTGTGCTACCTCTACCGACATCCCTAGATGTGCTCATGAAAAGCATTTTTAGTCAACGGTTATGGAACGAATTTGTAATACTTCACTAGGGTCTTAAAGTACACATCCTAAATACACAGAATAAATCGGTATATTAAGAATTTCCAAAGACAGTATTTTTAAGTACATCAAACAACAGACATGTTCAGCTAAGGTTGAAGGAGGCAGGTTTAAATATCACTTGTTTTAGAAAAGCATCAGATTTTGTATCCGATTATCACATTGATGAAATCGACTATTTGGAGTCCTCGAATGCTGTAATGACAAATTTAGTAGTACAGTCAAGAGTATATAAAAACTATTTAGATGCAAAAAGCTACAATACGAAAGAAACCATACCTCATGTTGCAAAGATTGAATTTTTAAATTTTGTTTGCTTAACAAATCTTCATTTGTTTTTTGACATTGTTCCAGTTCATATTCAGTCGCTCTGAAAATAAGCGTATGTGGTAAAACTACTTTACTGATAATGTCATAATATTAACATGTTTAACACTACAAATGCTGATTTGATCAGTTTCAATCAAATGTTTCGCATTAGAGGATGATGTCTGTTTGGCATTTTGAACTTTTTGATTACAATAAAATATAACTCTTATTAAAAGTAGTCTAATAAAAGTCAAGAATCATAAACCTTACAGACGTTTACTTACAAAGGTTATAGAAAGTATATAAATATATGAATGTTGATGATGAATTCACAGCGACGAGTTCCAAATCCGTGAACTAATCAATAAACAACAACTCCATATATGATGTAAGTTATTTCCTGTTTGAATTATCCAACGACAAATATCTACGGAGAACGTCGCAGAAAACTGTACTGATTGTTTGATAATGAGATATTCAAAGGACAAATATTCTACTAGTAAGCTTTACGTATATATATATATATATATATATATATATATATATATATATATATATATATATATATATATATATATATATATATATATATATATATATATTCCTGTAGAAACCAAATGCAATGACTGCATTACATCAGCTTGAAATATGGTAAGTTTTGTGAATAAAGTTTATGGGCCATCAAAAGTTATCTTGGTTTTCGCACAAAGTACGTAAAAGCCAAATAAAAATTCCTGTCCATCAAGTTAATGGTTTATCGATCATTAGAAAAAACAAGAGGTTGAAAGCTCAATAAATAGGAAACTAATATCTAAATTTACTCTTCTGAAGAGTTGTATATCTCCAAGATCTTGGATGAAGATATAAATTATGTTATAAATCAAGCGCGTAATATACATAAATACTTCTTGATGATCTTAAATGACCGGAAAATCGGTGTGACAGACTGGAAAGAAGGTTACCTAATCAAGATAACAAAGAAAGGAGATCTGAGCAAATGTGCGAAATATAGATGCATCACACTACTATCTGTACCAGGAAGTGTTTACAACAGTGCTGCTGAACTGGATAGAAGATTAAATAAATGCTCAACTTCGAGATCAACAGACCAGATATCGTAAGGTTCGGTAGTGTACAGACCAGACGAATGATCGTTGAAAAATCAATTGAGTGGGATTTGTCACTATACATCAACTTCCTTGATTATGAAAAAGTATTTGACAGTGTGGATAAGAAAACATTATGGAAACTTCTTCGACACTATGGAGTACCTGAAAAAAAATCGTCAACATCATACGGAATTCATACGATGGACTACACTGTAAAGTCGTGCATGGAGAACAGCTGACAGACGCAACTGAAGACCGGAGTCAGACAAAGCTGTTTACTCTCACCATTTCTTTTTCTTCCTGTGCTTGACTGGATTATGAAGACCTCCACATTTGACAGGAAGCACGGAATACAATGGACATCTTGGATGCAACTAGGCCATCCGGACTTAGAAGATTACCTAAACCTTCTATCCCATGCACACAAACAAAGACAACCAGTGTAGCAGAAGCCCCTGCAACACTAGGCCTCAACGGACACAAAGAAAAAAGTAAGATCCTCAAATACAACACGGAGAACACTAACCCAGTTACAGTTGTTAAAGAAACACTGGAAGAGGTGGAAACGTTCACGTTCCTGGGCAGCATCACCGATGAACGAGGATTTGATGCAGACGTAAAGGCGAGGACTGGCAAAGTGAGAGCAGCTTTCCTACAGTTGAAGAACATATAGAAATCAAAACGGCTGTCTGCAAGTGAACATCAAACTGAGAATCTTCGCTACGAACATCAAGACAGCTCTAATGCACAGAGCTGAATCTTGGAGAACTACACCAACAATCTTAAAAATCAAGTACATATATACAATTGTCTACGCAGGATACTCAATATCCGTTAGTCAGATATCATCGGCAACAGTCTACTGTGGAGGAGAACAAACCAACCAACCAAATTAAGAAAAGACGATGAATGCGGATAAGACAAACATTGAGGAAATCATCAAACTGCATTACATGGCAAGCTCTAACGCAGGAGAAAAACTAAAGAATACACTGTGCCGAGAATTGGAAGTAGACATCAAAAGGACGGATAGCAACTGAAAACAACTGTGAAGAATTTCAAAGGACAGAGTTCGAGGGAAAATACTGGTGGGCGGCCTATGCTCCTACACGATGGGTAACAGGTGTAAGTATGTAAAAAAGTACTGGCACTCAGAAATAGTCATAAACATCTACTGGATCGTTGGATTTTTTGACGTTTCGTGACTTAGTGTAAGTCACTTCTTCAGTTTTATTCTCTGAGGAAGTGACTTACACTAAGTCACGAAACGTTAGAAAATCCAATTTCCTACTCATTGGGATATTATAAATATATTATTTTTATTTATAACAATCAACCCAATGCTCAATTTATTCGAAATTATTAAATCAAACTTGGTAATGACACCTACAAAATCTACTCGATCAATTATTGCTTTAATGGTGATACTGATAATTCGAGTTCATTATTTTATTTAGGAATTCGAAGTTATTAGATCTTATTACTATGGTGAAGTTAGTTGATCAATCACAACATATAACCCGGTACGTATGTACATCGATTGGAGTCACCGCACCCCTTAGCACAGAAAGATCAAATCGTCAGGTCAAATCCCAGAATCGTAGAGGTAGTAACACTATCAGTGGTAATTAGAAAGATTAAGCGTTAACGATGTGATTTAAAAAGAAAATATAAACTAGTGGGACAAAAACAAGAAAATGTTTATGACGAATCTAGAAGTTCAGAACTTAGGGATAGACAACGAATAAATGCACCTGAGTCATTGCAGACGATTTTGGACCATAACATTCAAAGTCTGCAACCACTAGCTACAATAGTCACGCAAACCCCAACCAGGTAGTTTATACCTATTAACATTGCTAAGTCTAATTGTCAGTGACTTCATGGACTGATTCCATGTTTCGATTTGACCCCTATAGTTCTTTTCCAGCCTACTCCTGCACCAGAAAACATCACTCGTCGAGGTAGGCAGTGGTTTGGCATATGTGACAAATGTTGCAACCACCTCAATTGATCAAGATTTACTATCTCGTCCATCGATTTGACATCCTTACCTATTACCTTATTCCTAATCCAGGCATTACTTACTCTGGTCCCAAAATACACGGGCAATGCTTTGTGGACATCTATGATCGAATACCAGTAACCCACTAATATCCTCTACTCTTAGTGATCATTCTTCATATTATTAAAGAAGTACAGAGCGAGCTGCTGCATGGTAAACTTGCCGTTTGGTTGGCAGACGGATATCTCACCTACGGTAAAAGTGACACGAGTTATCTAGAGCCGATCAAGTCTTCTGAATTTTTGCCTGGATTTCGTGAGACACCAGATCATCAGTACTGATGAGAATTTCAAGATAAATGGAGCGGTTGATAAGTTCAACTACTTTATTTCCTAAAACACTAGTTCAGACGAACACATTGCTGAATACAAACGTAAAACTTACGAATGTTGTAGTTTGCAGATTACAGATGAAAATTCTAAATAGATAACTTTTGAACTTCTTTACAGTGAGAGTGGATGATCCGTGATTCAGCTAAAGATTTTACGGATATCTAAAGTATAACTTTCTCAACTGACTACTGAAGACATGTCCGATAATTTACTTAAAAATTTGACCACTACATGCACAGCGTTTAAATATTTGTTCACTGGTCCTAAACATCAATATCCTACATTTCAAGCAAAAAATTTCGTTAGATCTTTGAAAGTACCAGTCGATTCCATTTCTACCAGAGCTTTAAAAGACTGAAAAAAGGGATACGCATATTCCTTCTGCACGATAAAACGCCAAACATTCTGGAACAAAAGAAATACTGATGAAATTGCCTGAATGAAAGTCACTATTTCCGAACAAAGAGCGCCTACAATTGGCTGAGAATATACAGCATGATGGAAATAATTTTTTAGTGCTCACGAGATTTTTACTGAAGAACGTCGCCTCATATTCAGAAAATTAGTAACTTATTTACACACGACCGATAAGAACTCAGGTACTCTGTTAAGACTCCTATTATTGGTTAATAACACATAAGAGATCTATAAAGTATAATCTTACATATTGAAGATGATACAGGTATTCACTGTTTGACAACGCTTTTACCAGCAACACCTAATATAAATTGTACCCACCGAGAGAAATCAAAAGACAGAGTCGAGGAGATCGGAAGAGTGTATTTGGTGATTATCAATATATCGGAATTCTCTGATCTAATCTGGCTAGCGATTGCAATAGATGTTGAGCACAGCGTTACCACACGTGATCTGGTGCGGATGCATGACCGGGCGCCTTCAGCTAGATGAGTCCGCTAAAACATATGGTCAGCATCCAATGTCTAAAACTTACAGAGCTATTTATTTTGGGGATTTATTTACCACTACAATATATTTGATGAAACCTCAGAAAAGTACAGTTAACTACGGAAATCCAGGTTCCTGTTCAAGCAATGAAGGATTTAGTATTCTTAATAGTGACAAATGCTTTGAACACACACTTCAGTCATAAATTTCAATATAATACACTGATGTGTTTGGTCTTTTCTTGTCTTCAAGCCCCAATCCATCCGTAGATACTTCAGTACGACTCAACAGATCTGATAATTTCTGTACCGTTAAATACATTTAGCGCGATTACTCATTCCAGTAGACTGGTGCAGGTATATACTGAATGGTCACTGAGCATTGAAACAGTACATGTTGATCTAGTGCGTGATGCCGATTAAATCGTATCGATCAAAATCTAATTTGGTCAATAGTTTTAGTAGCTTGACATTATGTACACTATATTTAGTTGTTTAGTCGTTAGATATAGTCGGCAGGAATTCCTGAACCTAGGTCTCGTCCTAGTTGACACTTGCCAGCGTACCTGTAATTTTGAGGGAACTAGTGAAGAGATTAGGGGTTTTTCATATCGTTAAATACATGGGATACTACTACTCTTTTTTAGACTCATTTCAATATCATAGATGGTTGGTTTTACCAATACTCATCAATGAAAAATATGCGTGCAAACAGTGAATTTTATAAACAGTTGGCTACCATGTTTTCCTGTTTAGAAAGTGCGTTCCTCATTTCGGAATAGTTGGTAGAAAAATTCGAATACTTACCCTAAACGTCGATTGAAATAAACCATATTCCTCTGTAATTCTGATGAAAGTTCTAATATCTTCAGCTTTAATAGTCTGTTGTCACTCATATCATCATCCAAATCCGTTGGTTGACAAGTAGTTAATAATAGATTGGAGCTATTTAGTTTTGAAAAAGGTACTTCTTCATTGCTCATCACAGTAAAATTCCTGAAATGAAATCAACTTTTGTTATATAGAAATGATAAACAGTTTTTATGAGCTGGAAAAATGTTATTTAATTCTGCAAGTTAAATATAATAACAGTAACTTTGAATAAACTATTTGCTTGAGAGAGATTTATGTGCGCTAAGTAACTGACGATATTAGTTAATACATCCTAAACTTCTGTAGTGGTCAGTCCGTAATTGATGAGTAAGTCTGAGTCATTCAATCACTGAAGTGCAGACTATAAGCATATGGCAATACCAAAGTATGACGAAAAGCTTGGGTGGTCCTTGTACTACACATCTCAGGAATAATCAAGTCTAAACTTTCCGCAAACTTTGCTATTTCGTAAAATTACGCAATATTCGGACTTTAGGACTTCAAAATATTTTTTGATACAATTAACATAAGTTTGTAAACATTTAATAGTAAGGAAGCATTTTATTATGGTTGGCTGTTGACGTAGTTCATGCAAAAGGTAAATGCTACGTGATTAGGGACATTGACTTGTCGAGACCAGTCAGTGAAGCAAAGACGATATAGATAGGAGTCAATATAATCATTTTTATCCTATCTTATGTAGTAGTTAGCAGTTGGATCCAGGAGGTGCATTTCATCTCCACTGCTATTTGTCAATTGGATATACTTCTGGCTAATCATGTTTACACAGATACGTGAACTTATATGGCATTTCAAACGCTAAAATGCTACAAACAAGACTACTGGGCTATTACAACTAATTCTTATATAATATGTAGTAATCTACTACTAGCCACTAAATAAAGTAGAAGCACTTGATAAAAACAGATATTTTAAATGATCCTGCTAAGCTTTTCCCTACTCAGAATTCTTTAAACACTTAACATCACTGGATTTTAAAAGAATTAAAGCGAGAATGAGTGGAAATGAGGCATATTATAATGAACCGAAACAAAAAATGCATAACAGCGAAGACACTTGTTCATATAGTATTTACATGAGAAACTGACAAACTGACAGTATGCTGCAGTCTCACCAATTAAATAATACGAAAATAAATTAAAAATCACTTAGTAAGAATTAAAAAACATCCAGTACTGGTTATGTTAGTGTAAACACTGCATATGGTGAGAAAAATGCCACAAATTAATGAAGAAAAACAATAATGACAATTATAAGCCCTAGGATGATCTTAGAACATATCAAACAGGTAATACATTGTCAAAAACAATAGGAACCTACTGGCAACTGATACACAAAAGTTTTCGGTAGTAAGGATAGGCTTATTGGCCCGTGCTAGTTTTTAGGCGTCTTCTAGTGATGCAGTTTTTCCTTGAAAATGTTCGACGATGGAGCTGATACAATTTGCTCAGATAGGGAGTTCTAATCGTCGGCCACAAGATTAGAAACAAGAAACCCGAAACTGAGTTTGTTCTACGGCAGCTCCCAAACGATTCTTGCTGTGGCCTCACAGATGATTATTCCCTAAAAGACAGAAAATATAGCATGCGTTTACACATTAATCATAATTTGGGCTACAAAACTGTATTGACATTCAATGTCAATACAATGTTACCTCGAACTTCATAATTAGATTGGTGGGAAAGGTTCAATCTCTTTAATAACTCGCTGCAGTGCTTTACAAAGACTTGTCAACAACTTAGTTTTCATACGTTGAATACGCTCACGTTTCTCGGAATCCTTCATTAGACATGGGCTAGCTGCTTAAGTATCCACTTTGATCCAGTATTCTATATGAGTCTCATATAGACAAGATATAAAATCTGAAACGCATCTTTAGCGATACATTTCAAAGCTATGCAAAGAGACCGTAATACTCGGAAACCAACAAAGGATGCTGCATTGCAGTGGGCAGTTATTTTAAAATCATAACTTACAACTACCTCTAGGTCTTTTTGTTTATGCTTCGAAGACAAAACAAGTAGATACGAAAAGTTTAGTTGAGTAATCGCCTAATATCCTAGCGACCAATCAACTCATTCAATATCCAATATCTTTAGGGCAATTTTATATGAATCGGTTGTTTGCTTTGGGATCTCTTCTTGTAGTTGCAGTAACGCTCCAGGTATTTGGTAATATCAAATGGATGATAGCCTAGCCATTCAACTGCACTAGTCCTAGTAAATATGCTAGTTTCTTCATCAGTTTGTTTATCTTGTAATCCGTATGAGTGTAATGTGAAGCTTAATAAAGTGATAATTCGAGTGCAAAGGTAAGACGATTGTTTCCAGAAGTAACTAAGTGAATATTTGTGTTGATTATTCGATAAAGGAGGCATTAGGAGAAAAATGAATTCCAAGAAGAAAAGCAAGAATGATGATGAATATAAACGAGATGGGAATAAGATAATCGCAAATGTTAATGATGATGGTAGACAAGTTGCGTGACAGGGACCATGTACAGCTAGACTAAACGGTAGATGGTGGTTGATGATTGAAAACTAGTTTGTCAAGTTTTCTTTTGAAACTACTTACTGACGGTGTTGTAGTCATCTCATATGGTCACTTCGTTTGTGACCACATTAAATGTGAACGTGCCATGGTCGCTAATCTCTAGTGGTGGTTTAATTTGGATATCTTTGACTTAAAATTAATTAGTTATTCGCAAATGGTCTAATTTTGATGGTTCTCCGTCCTTACCCTATCTCACGGCATTACTCACATGTTCAGTTACCCGAATATTTGATAGCTTTTTCAAGCACCTCGTGAAACCGCTCTGGTCGAACTCTAGACTAAGTAATTATTGTGGCACCTGGATTACATTATCTTTCCGAGTATTGGTAGCCATGGGCAACCGCAGGATTCCTTCAACAAATTGCATGATGCCGTTCACGATGAAGCAACATTAGCATGGCCTTTCAAATGCTTGGTAATGTATATCCCAAGTTCATTTCTTGTTTTGCGTACTTCGCCATATCAGAAGTGTCAAGCAATGAGTGCTCAATCCTTCGTTAGTGACGATGTAGGAGAGATATGTTTCAGTTAGTACTATGATCTACATATCCAAGTGAAGGCACTCGATCCTGATTTATGTTAATTTACCCATTTAATTCCTCACATTATTGTGGAAACTTTTGATTTTTTTTCCTCCTTATCTATTAGTCTTTCAACTGGTTATGGGATCATGAAAAAAATGCTGTTTGGAATGCGTCGGCAATTCTGCGTAAACGGGATACTGAAGGATTTTTGCTTGTATATTGCCTCTCATTCGATGGACCGTGACCTTAATTTCCGATATCATGGGTTCTTCGTCGAGAAAAACTTACATTGAGGTTTATCTTTTTGGCTTTTCTATGTCGGCCGTCACAACATCATCTGCGGATCAAGAGGCCATTTTTCAAGGTTTAGCATGCCTGGAGAGCTTCATTTTAGTATTCTCGGTTTCTGAGTATTACGGCCATCAATCACACAAATTTAATGGTCGTTAGGCTTTACGGACGAGGAAGTCTAGAAGCACTAATTAGTATGAGAGACAATGATACGTAACAGCCAACGCCACTATTGCATATAATCTCCGTAGGCTTCGTCAACAATATCACTCACCAGCTCAATCACCCCGCGAGTCATTGTGAGCGTTGGTCCTTAATGGTTCATCAGCAATCTTCTAACAACATCTCCTACGGCTAACGACCCGTCATGTCTAACTTGAGGACGACTTTTAGCTACAATATAGAATCCACGATTTGTAGGGCTGCCACTCTGGCATCACACAATATCTGCCTTCAATCTTTCTGATCAAAGGAAGTCCTATCTTCCAGCAAGCCACACTCTGATGTTGCTGGTTTCCTTTTGAACCCCAACTAATCAGACCTAATGCTAAAAATGTGTGTGCCTAGATTGATGTCCCTAAGATATTCGTGTGGGTTTTTGGGCTGTATTGGATGGATCGAGTACAGTGATGAGTACGTCGCTTTCCGCAGTTCGCTTCGTGTATTGTTTCTGCACCAGAACCATGGGCAGGTGTAACTTAAGTCAGTAGTATTATTTATTTACTGCAATTTCAACCCAACGGCAGACTCAAATACTGCAATAATGTATCCCGATTCTGCTTTCCCTGTTTTAAATAGAGACAAACATGCAATGCAGTAAACATGGTTGTCTGTTCGCTTGAGTCAGTTGCATCACGGAATACAGAATGTCTTCTATTAATGTTTTTCTTAATGGTCGTTCTAGGACTGAGAATCTATGTTGTGGTGTGGTCCTCAGTGTCTAGTTAGAGATTAGGTATTGGTGATTGTGTCAAGTAGACCGAGTAGTACACAGCACATTAAAGTCGACTATGTAGTGTAGTTGTTGATTTACTCATAACGTTGTTATTAGATAAGACTTTCTGGCTCGTCACGTTTCACGAAATTACCCCCCCCCACACACTAGTCATTCTTAAGGTTACTGTGTAAATATTGGTGACAATGCCTTTACTATGTATGCTACACAATAAACTAAAAAGTAGGTCGTGATAAAATTGAGGAGGTACACCATATATAAGTTTAGAATAGGAGAGGTAGTTGAAACAAGTATATGCAACGTAACTACAACCTCAGGGTGAATGAATGGAAATTAAGAGTATGGCTGCTTCATTATTTTGAGTTAAAAATTTATGCTATGAGACAAGTGAACTGTCTGAAGCAATTATTAGGGTGAAATTACGATATATCTGATTTTCGAAGACCGACTAAATCTGTTTATGTTATATGGATTTCAACTAATCGGATCAAAATGATGCACGATTTACAATCAGTTGAATTTGCAAATTCTTGAGTGTATGCTGCGAAAATCGGATATATCGAATCACAAAATATTCATAACAGTAAATGTTAAAGCAAACGCTGAATGATTGGGTGCACAGAGAGAAAAATACAAAGCACAAGATCAGATGAAGCATAAAAATAAAATGTTCACAGGCAAAACTAAGGGGAAACGAAATCAAGGCTTGGGTTGAACAAATATATAGTACAACTAGTAAAATAATGGATATAGACAATACAGGTGAACGGGGATTTAATTATATTGAGCGTTTTTTGCAAAAATTCCGACCAAAGATCTTTTTGAACTATCAATCAATGTGCAGCATATGATGAGAAATGTAGGCGTAAAAAGCAACGAAACAACGAGTAGAAACAAAGGACATCGTGGCCTATGGAATAACGCTTAAACCTACGAGTTGCATCCTGATACATAGGACTGACAGGAATATATAGAGGACTACTAATTATTCAACCATATGCGCAGACAATCAAAGAAGATATATTCAATGATCATCCACTTCGGCAGAAAAAGTTAGCTGGTATAATAGTTGGCAAAATAGGCGGACTAACATACTCAACATGGGCTCATGACGTACAGACAAATCACTTTAATAGTTCAAGTCGCCCAAACGCGTTCAAGGTTTCCACTGTGCCTTATCTGATTTGAGGAGATACTCATAATATAGTTGGGGGCTCACAGAAAATGAAAGGGTGACAACAGACACTCTTGTTTACTACCAGTCTTCACTTAGTACGCATCTGTGAGCTGGCCCTCAACACACGACTTCGCAACGCAGTTTTTTCGTAGTCGTTCCGTATAATAGTGAATATTTTCTCAGGTACTCCTTCGTCTCGATGATACAAGGTCTCCTTACTATATCGAACACATTCTGATGACCGAAGTTAATTTATGGGTCTGAGTTCATTCGTCCAACAATAAATGCAACGTAAAGGGACCTATTTTCTTTAATATTTTGCCGACGTATCCTTTTTCCAACCTGTAGTACTGGAGGTGGTTTTAGGAGACCAATAATAACCTTTCTTAAACTTAAATCATGAGCATTGGTGGCGCATGGTGATAAAGATAGACGAGAATAGCCGATTGTGGGGATAGAAGAATTATTAGGAGGTGAAGGATGGATTTTATTATGATCAAGATGATCCCGGATGCTACTAGAGGTACGAAGGTGGATACCATCCCCAGGACACGCACACTATGGAGGGTCTGAAAGAGAAACCGAAGTCATGAAGGTCTCAGTGGCCTGATGTTGTCCACACAACCTAACGGACAACTGCTTAAGGCCAGTTGATAATGGCTTATCTACGGGAAGTTTTAATGTGTTAACTCTACACTTCCAAAACCTTTACGGCCGCAGGTCTGTGGAGTAAGTCGAGATTTGACACTTTTCGCGTCGACGATTTGTAAACCCTTCCTTCGTTGTGAGAACGCAGCATCGATGCTTGTGCTGTTGTCCGAAGAGAAAACCATACAGTAACCACAAACCTGCGCAATTGGCAGGACTTCCCACCCGGATAGTTAGTACCTTGCTGCTCTAAGTCTTACCGTTATTCGACCGACCTAACCAGTATGGTAGAACTTAAAGGAACATGCGTCCCAGTCGACATAGGGTGTTTCAAGCACCGTGAAGGGGAAATCCAACCACCACTTCAAGGCAGCATCTAAAAGTTGGACATGAATAACAACAAATGTCTACACTAATGCTGCGAAACACCATTCACGAAAGCATGCAGGTTTTTGAACTGCTACTCTGGCGTAGTTTAACGACTAAATGGAAAATACTAAAATGAACACCTCGTTATTGAAAAGGACACCAACTCGGTGATTTTTTCTATTGACAGGGATGATTTGTAGCACTTATTTACCATGCCTAATAGTGGTCTACATCGACAGAGAATGTTTGTTTGCATGAGTTGGAAAAACCTGCTTGGCCTGAGTCCATGACGTACTTAACTTTTATTGATTTGGTTTATGTTGGTAGACGCACACTACCTAAAATGGTCGAGATAACCATGACTGGTGGTTAGAGCATATGGGTGACATAGCTAAGAACCAGCCACAATAATACAGATGCATCCAGCCCCTACCATATCCCATCGCACCAACTTTGTTGTTCCCAAACCTGTGGCAATACACACTCATTCCAGGACCGAAGTTGGTCATGACCGATTCTATTGTTATTTTAACACTATAGTTCAGACGATCTGACAATCTACAGCATATTCCTGCACTAGAAACTATAAACCAGGTTACGCGAACTCATCTGGTAGCGAACAACCAGGAAATTATCAGGCGAGTACAGTAGAAAGCAACATGATTGATATATTATTGCATGATTATAATGAGCAATTAGCCTGACTGATTTTATTTATTTATTTCAACACATAGATAATGGTACAAAGAGGCACCAAATACATATGCGCCACACAAATCTCATTCGATATGTGTGAGGGCTGTGATACTGCCCGGGTGCCCAAACCGAAGCAGTGTACAGTGTGCTATTCTAGATGTTAGTTAACACTGACACAAGAGTAAGAGATTATAGAATGTAGTAAAACAGAAAGACCAAACGTCTTCCTGACTAAGTGCCTTCCAAACATTTTACGCATACAATCGACTTCTTAAATATGATAGAACCTAACACGCCCCACTTGGTTTCGACGTGTGATTGGAAAACTCAACTAATAATCTAACTACCTATGGAATTTATCAGTAGTGGTAGACACCGATATTTTGTGATAATCATGATAGAGCTTGAAAAAGAGTTTAAGTAGTGGTCAAATATACTATCAATAGGTTGCCGACGCACGTACATGTAGCCTACAATAACTATCTACATGGTTCATGTGCTAAGATGTACGAGAATTGCAAAGATAATATTCTAGTGCTCAGATTAATGTGTAAGGTGGAGTTGGGTCTGAACCTATCGACCGTTTACATTAGTAAGTCACTGACTCAAGATACAAATGTTACATCATAACGGTTGAAATTACAACACAGACAAGCAAACTTTCAAGTTAGAAATAATTGGCTTTCTATAATCTTATCAAGGATATTCAATAGTACGTACAGCAATGTACATTTACAGACATATGTAAAAATATCTTCCAAAAGTTTGCGAAAACAACTGATGCCAAAAATTAAATCACAATGGAATAAGACCCTAAAATAGAGAAAACATAAGGGAAAATTAAGACAATATAACTAATGTAAACAATAGAAGTACTCATATCTGACCAATTTACTTTCAATATAGTGAAAAGTGAAATTTTTCACAAGATATTTTATATATGGAATTGTTACCTGTTGCATCCATGTGAGACCTATTTTATTTAACATCACAGTTCAATGAGTTGAACAACTTAACCAATTAACTGGAAGATGTAGTAATAGTGCAACCAGAAGGAATAGTCATTTAGGAATGGTGATAAGGTGTTCGGAATAAAATGTTAGCTCGAGTTACTATATATAGCTTCTTGTTTAACAGAAACAAATTGTCTACTTTTTAAATTTTAATGAACTGGAAGTAATTTCTTATTTACATTATCCGTAACAAAAGAATCCGTAAAAATTAAACTTGGATGCTTCAACAACACAGGATCAATGATGTTAGTAATGTCAATAACGAACCAATTAAGTTGCTGCTACCTACCACGTCAACCTGATCTGGTGTGCTTGTAGACTATCCCTGTTGCATATGACCTACCCCAAATGCACTGGTACGGCCGAGAGTGGGGAGAGTTCGCTCTCCCTCTCGAAATGCTCTCACATGGCTACGCGTATATAGCCTCTGCCGGGGAAGTCATATGCATACAATCATTCCCAAAGAAGTTTTACTCACTGTCTTCTCGCACCACGAGTATTGTTTACGAAATTGAGAGGATGAAAAGCGAATGTCCGGCGGTTTAACCGTGTTGGTGGACATGGAGAGTCCACCTTGGGGAGTTGAAAAACCCTGGTTTTAAACCAATGGTGCACATGGGCTACAGTATCCTGAAGAAACAAATGGCGTATGAACCAATCATTGGTCACCGGCTACCATGGGACTGCATCTCCTTACGATGCCCCGCTGCCTTGTGAATCAGATTTTTAGGTCGAAGGCTCCGGGTGTGGCCCCTTAAGAAAACCACCTGCTCCGGTTTTGGCACCCGGGCAGTATCACAGCCCTCACATATATCAAATGAGATTTGCATGGCACATATGCATTTGGTGCCTCCATGTACCAATATCTATGTGTTAAAATGAATAAATAAACGAAGTTGTGCAATGTCTGTCTGTAGGCCAGTCATGATTATAACACTTAACACCAGTTGGAAGTCCACCAATTATACCAGTAAGTCACAACTTCACAAACTTATGCACTACGCGTAATCTTCATACATAGTGCAAAAAGTGCTGAAGCGGTTTAAATAGCCAGAAAATGCGACGTTTCCAAAACTTCGTTGTTTTGCCGCCAAATTTCATCACGTCAAGTTATTTAATTTCGTCTCAGCTGTAGACGCCACCCTAGTTAGACTGTTACTTTTATAATGTATTTTGCTACGATTTCAAGGGTTTCGCTGATGCAGTGGCTGTTCACTGAGTTTAGTCTTCCCTGGTCATTCTAAGAAATCTCCCGGACAGAATTCACCATTACCTTGAGTTAAAAGACGATGACTTGTTGGTATTGGCGACCACAGTGTCCAAGTTAATAGTACTAATTAACTGGCAAAATATTAGCAAGTTTAAACTTGTGATGAGTCAGTAACCTAAGCAACATCAAGACAAATCATTGTCAGTATTAATCTAAAAAACAACAAGAAACTAGTGGATGTTAACCATTAAATTGTCATGAAATTGAGATATCTTAGATTTTACGGGCAAAATAGAAAAAGACCTGAATCACTGGATTGCAGGTTTATGTATTTGTTTGCCGGCCGCTAACAATTAGGATAAAACGTCCCTTTAACTAAAGTAACTAGTTGAAACATGTCAATAAGCAAATATACATGAGTTTCATAACTCGATGGGATAAAATCAGTGTTTTTAGTAGGGTCGGTTTGAAGTGGTATAAGTTAGCTAAAATATGTTCAACATACAGTGATGCATATTTGCAGAAATTATGAAGGGAATTAACGGAGCACAATACGCAATTAGCACGAGAAGTAGAAAATTATTAATATAATATGGAACTGTTCTCATGCTAGTAAATCAGGTTGACAAGTTATGAGAAAAAATTATATCAATGATATTAGAGGCTATCTCGTTATGAACTTTTGATGTCTTGATATTTCTACGAACTAAGGTTACTATTGTTTATTTATTAGTACGCCTCTAATGTATGGCCAAAACATTCACTGGAACGATGAGAAACAACAACCAGATTGAACATAAAAATACTGGCTACCGAAATGAACGTCTTGATAATTAGTCTGTAATAAAATAAGATATGTCGAATTACATGTCTTCAAAAAACAATTGTGCACTCTTTGAGAAACGCTAAACGCTTCAAAATGATGCGAACGTGCACTTGGTTAATATTAATGCTAATCGAAATGTTGTTTAATATTAGCTAGTAATTATCATATTATTAAATCAAGTTTTTACAGAGACGTAATAAGCTCGAAAATAGTTCGCAACATCAACTGACTTTATCACTACAGTTCATTTAAAATATGGACGTAAAGAACAGTTTCTGATCTAGTTTAGGGATTCATTGAGTAACAGTTTCCTACTTTAGTTAATTAGCGAGACGGAGTAATCACCTCCAAGTGTAAGCGGTGTACACCTAGCTTTACTCTTAACTCAGTTGACTCCACAGATTACTGGTGTTTGGATGAAATAAGGAAAGGAAAATGTGAAGTTTAGTTGTTTTCAAACGAACTACCTAATATTATTACAAAACAACTATTTTGTGGTATTATTATGGTTAGTGATCAGTTACTTATAGTTGTTTATGAATTGCAGACGTTTAGATATAAATCGGTAAAAGTTATTCGTGATATCTTTTGAGTGGCTGAATGAATCATTTATTAGCACTTCCACAAACAACTTACCGATATTAAATAGTATGAGACCAGGCGCTAACACTTATACATTCGACACAATGGTGCCTTGTATATCATATTAAGATCAATTTTTGGACCAATTAAATCACGAATATTTTTATAACCATATCGAATCATAGTTGGACTAAGTAACAAAAACAGAGTGGTAAAAAAACAATACAGAACCGCATGAAAAGGTTTGTGAGGGTAGAATGTGATATATTTTGTAACAAAACAAAATTAACGATAATGGAAGACTAACATGAATGTGGTAAAGACGATATAAAGTAAATTAATCAGTTAATTGGAGACAGTCGGTTGAATGTCAAGTAATAGTTTATTTTTGAGTTGTACTCGTCAGCACAATATATACTCACAGTTCTGACATAATCGATGGGTTATTTTAAGTGCGATTCCCGCTCACCAATTACCTTGGTACGGTCGACAGTGAAGTGAGTCCACCTTTCATATGTAAACCGTCTTATAGTTATTTACTTATATTATTTTATGTGGAAGTGATACTTACTATCTTCATCAAAACCAGGCGTGTCAACAAGAGTGGGATGAAAAGGTGTAAATAAACAAACTTGGAAATGCATTTCCTGATATTGCTTTACCGTAATATTATGAACTAAATCCTCCGAACTAATCGTTTGACATACTTTCAATGTTTATGCAACTCAACAACTACCTGGTATCATGGTTGAAATTTTAGTCAGTTTTTTGAGAAATTTGAGCTTACTCAAATTGTTGATTTTTGAAAGTCTTATCAGAATTCGACACATTGTTACTTGAATTTAAGGTACAGGTGCCGTTTAAGCTTAATATTCGTACCTAGACACCTAGGTGCACACCGAACGACATGTTTAAGAAATCATGTTATTGTTATGAGCTGTATCTCAGAGACACATATACTAAATTACATCTGCCCATCGAGTAACCACGTTTCGAATGTGGTTGAAAGGGATCTGATTTTACTGCAGTCGTCGCACTAGAAAAACAACGTTAGGACCTGAGGCCTAGTGGTCAAAATTCAGGTCACCTATTTAGATCACAGCATATTTCTGGCAAGTAAGACAAGTATCCCAATTAAATATTAAGCGTAACTGGATTTAGAACTAACTATTAATTTTCTGGAGGACAAAGGTTGGTATATTACAAGAAGTCATGTTTTAAGCCAATAAAATAGTAGGAAAGGGTCGATCAGTCACAGAACTCCTCTTTCATTTTACCATCAACAACATATGAAGTACAAATATGTGATGTGAATTTTTTCGATACTTAGGGAAGAACATTTTGTCGATAGGATAGATTACTTAAATAACAGTCAGGTGGTTGTCGGTGTTCGAAAGTAACGAATGTATTTTTCTTCACCATAAAAGCGTTAAGAACTTCAATGAGACTGATAGGTGCTGCTACAAATAGCTGAAATGTCGATTCATATTTGGATAGCTGTGAAATTAATTTTAAAGATTTGTCAAAAACGATCAATTTTCCAAGTAGAAAGCTAGCTGCTTATAGCGATCTGACTCACCCTTACAGAAGATTTTCAGTCAGCCAGTCAGTAAAAACGTAGAACTTCGTACGTACGTACGTACATCAGTTCGAGTTGCCACACCACATTAGCACAGAAATGCCGTGGTCGATTCAAATCCCGTAGTGGTAGAGGTAATAAGAGTATAAGCAGTAATCGGAAAGATTAGTTTTTGGAGATTTTACTTAAAGAGTATAATACAGTGAAATAAATTTGGGAAGAGAAAAAAAGAGACAAGGGGGAATCAGGAGATCAAAATTTGGGAGAACACAAAGAGTGGATGCACCTGCGCCATTGCAGACGATTTTGAGCCATGTCATTCAAGGTCTCTAACCATCGGTTGCTATCATCTCGCGGTCCCCAACCAGGTAGTCTACACCTACCGAAATGACTCAGTCCACTTGTCAGTGACTTCATGGACTTATGCCATGTTTTGGTCTGGCCGCCCCTAGCTTTCTTCCAACCTACTCCTATACCACTGAACATCGCACGTCGAGGCAGTCGGTCGTTGGGCATACGTAACACGTGTCTCAGTCATCTCAACTGATTAAGTTTCACCACTTCATTAATTGATTTGCCATACTTACCTAGTACCCGTTTTCTAACAACTGTGTTACTTACTCGATGGTCCCAGGATATACGAGCAATATTTCGAAGACACCTATCATCAAATACTAGTAGTCTACGAATATCCTCTACTCTTACCAGCCATGATTCACTGCCATAAAGTAGGACGGGACGAACTGCTGCGCAGTAAACCCATCCTTTGGTTGATAGACGGATATCTCGCCTACGCCATTAATAGCGCAAGTCAGCAAAAGCTAGTCGAGTCTTCTGTATCCGTGCTGAGATTTCGTCACACACCAGACCACAAGGGCTGATGAGACTTCCAAGATAAGTGAAGCGATCGACACGCTCAACTACTTCACTCCCTATCATTAGTTCGGGTGTCGATGCAACCCAATCCTGAAACAACATTTTGCATTTCGAGGGAGAGAATCGCATCCCGAACATGCTTGCATTGTTGCTTAGAGTGGTCAGAAGACTCTGCATCTTGTCAGCGTCTTCACCAAATAAAACTATGTCATCGGCATATTCTAAGTCAACAAGTGAATCTCCTGGTAAAAGTTCAACCCCTGGAAATTTAGATGAGGAAAGTGTCATCTCTAAAAGCACGTCAACGACAAAGTTAAACAAGAAAGGAGAGAGTGGACAGCCCTGACGAACACCACTTGATGTAATCAATTCTGATGACAGTTCGCCATAAGCTCTCACTCTACCAGTTGTGTTCGAGTAGAGAGCCTGAATAAGGTTAATGTACTTCTTTGGTACTCCTTTCAGTGACAAACACTGCCATAGAACCTTACGATCAACAGAGTCGAATGCCGCCTTAAGGTCGAGAAATACTACCATTGTGGGGCGTCTGAATGTGTATCTGTGTTGTAGAACCTGACGTAGTGTGAATATTTGGTCTATACAACCACGTCCAGGTCGAAAACCAGCCTGATTTTCTCGAGTTTGCTCTTCACAAGCTTTAGTTAGGCGTCGAAGTATTAGTGAAGCTAATATTTTAGACACTATATTAGTCAAACTGATTCCTCTATGATTGTCACAAGAGGACTTTTGTCCTTTCTTATAGACTGGCACAATCAGTGATTGAGACCTCAGTTAATCTCACTGCTAATACTGAACCACCATCCTTAAAAATCTCAGGAGTAAATCTGTCAGGGCCTGCTGCTCTCTTTCGTTTCAGATTTCCTATGGCTTTTTCAACTTCGTAAAAAGACGGAGGACCTACATTGCCACTCAGGTTGACTGGAGATCGTGGGAAATCGAAGTGTGGCTGAAGGCCGGTTGAACTGATCCCTGAAGTGTTCTGCCCATCGATCCAATCTCCTGGATTGAGAGTGTATAATATGTCCATCTTTCTCTGAGAGTGTTTCGCTAACAGTCGGTTTCCTAATACCAGTTTCCTTAACAAGTCTGGACAATTGTCTGCTATTACCTATTGCCGCTGCCTTTTCCATCTCTTTTGCTTTCGCTACCCACCACTGTTCACGATCATTGCGTAGACTTCTTGTCAGCTTGCGCTTAAGCTGACTCCGCTCTTCATTATGTTCAGAGCTAAATGGAATGAGTTTCCGAGCATCTATCAGTGCGATAGATGCTGCTGAGATCCATTGTCGTTCCCTAACCTTACGGGTTACCGTACTAGCAGATATCACTGCTGTTTCCACAGTTTTACGAATATCATTCCATGCTGCCTCGGGGTGGGCATCACATACATGGTTGCCTAACTGTTTTCCTAGTTGTTCCTGAAATATACTTTTAGCTTGACCATCATTAGGTAGGACCCTAAGAGGTTTACTTGCAGCGTCTTTCCTACGTCCAGTAAGACGCAGACAGATACGCGATCGTACTAGAGCATGATCTGAATCTACGTATGTGCTCCAGAATGAGTGACAGTCTTCTATTGAGCCCCTCCATCGGTGGCTGATAGCGATGTGATCTATTTGGGTCCAACGCAGGGACGAATTAGGGGGTCTCCATGTTAAAAGATGTTTTTCTTTATGCTTAAAGTTAGTATTTGCAAGAAAGAGGCGGTTATCCGAGCATAGCTGCAACAGACGACGGTCGCCATTATCTGTTTTTTGAGCCATGGTGCTATAAGATCCACCCAGGTGTCTTTCTCTATCGCCTAGTTTACCTACTTGAGCATTAAAGTCACCAGTCACTATTACTACATCTGAGCGCCTAGCTTTTCGGAGAAGGTCGGAGAGCTTTCTGTAGAACTCATCTTTTACATCATCTGCGCTGCAGTCAGTGGGAGAATAGGCAGAGACGACGAAGAGGCAACGACGAGTGTCCCTATCTTTTCGGATCCTTACTGTTCCGTTTAGTCGGACAGCGCACAAACGGCTGTCTACTGGAAACCACTCTAAGAGAGCTAGTTCTGCCCTAGGACTCAATGCTATGCCTACGCCGGCGAGGCCATGGGAAGCAGAATCAGGGCTTCCAGATACACGAAGTGTGAATCGAGTCGGTTCTTTATTTTGGCATGGTGAGGTCAGATGAATGACGCTACTCGGATCCTGTATGCGCGTTTCGGAGACGCAGCACACATCGATGGCGCGGGATTCTAAAGTCCTAGCTAAGGAAGCTTGTTGTCCTATTTGGCACAGTGTTCGGACGTTATAAGCTCCAACATGAAATTTAGAGCGTGGATTCAGAAGACCAGGAATAACGTTCCGCGTACTCGAATCGTTTGCCCTACAGGTGCGAGGTGATAAAGAAACGTGAGGAGGGTTAGTCATGGAAATAAGAGAGGTATTAGGAGGTGTAGGAAAGATTTGAATGTGACCAACTTGGTTTCGTGCGCTGTTACGGGTATGAGGGCTGATATCACTTCCCGGCTGCCCACACCGTAGAAGGGAATTTCTTGAGGAACCTGAAAATGAAATTGGATTAATGTTGGTCTTAACGACCTGGGAGCGTGACCGTAGAGCCCAAGGGACAACTGCTTGAGGCCGGTCGCGCACGGCCCTTTTGTGGAAGGTTTTTAATGAGTTAGCTCGGTTCTTCAAAGGGCCTTACCGCCGGAGACGGAAATCCGTGAGGTAAGGTGAGGTGTGACATTTTTAGGGTCAACCTTTTCTAACCCCACCCCTCCTTGTGGGAAGGCAGCATCGCTTTAGATGCTGGTTGTCCGAGGAAAACACCTTACTGCTGTCACACTCCTTTACAGTTAGCAGTACGACTTCGCCCTCAGACCTTGAGTTGCTGCTTTTAGTCTTACCGTTCTCCAATCGACCTTCCTGGCATGGTAGAACCTACAGGAACATATGTTACAGCCAACATAGCTCGATTGGATCATCACGATAGGCAAGCCTAACCACCGCGTCAAGGTAGCAGCTTCGGTCGGGTAGAAGTTTTTACGTCACTATGGTCATGGGTGGCTGATTGTATGACTATCTCATCAGAATAATCTTTATTTGTGAATTTTAACCCTTTAGAGAGAATGTTGTTCATTTCGTCTGGACAGAATGGTTATATTAGTCACCCTCACAATAAGTGCAAGTGTGTTGTATTATTCCCTAAATTTTGTATAAGCAAAGGTAACACATCTTCGCTAACAGGGTAAATAAAATTACTATTACGTCATGTCCTACGATACAGCAGTGAAATAAACAATGCTCTGGAAATAGGTGTTATCAAAAAAAGCAAATTCAAAACTAGCTCACCGTTCCAGAGACAATCCCCAGGCTATAACAGACAATCCTTCAGGTAACCCCATTGGTCTAAGCATTTCCGGACGAAATAGTCCAGAATTACCTATTTCCACCCACTTCTTGAGACCTGAAATTTAAATTCGGAGAAACAGTAGAATGTAAATATCGGTATATGAGACTTTAGATCATAAGTATTATGATGGTTTGTAGTACTAAGTAGATTATTGTAAAGTGGGGTGGAGTTCTTAACTGTCACTTACTAGTTGAATACTAAACCTCCAGATTAGTGGAAAAAAGCCCAAAAAGGATTGAAAAATCTACCATAAACGAACTAGGGAATGTAGTCTGTCACAACAATGGATAGTGGTTTTTTCAAGTTGAGTCATGGATCGAAACTATACTTTATTCATAATAGCTTATACAGTAGCAATGTTGGGTGCCGGTTGGACGTGAATATGAAACAAGGCTTTGGACTTGCTAGTAGTCATTAAAACATGTTCACAGTCCTGAAAAATTCGTGTTATATTTAGGTTACAACCACATTCTAAAAAACACTAATGATTAGGGGACCGTTAAAACAAGAATGCTACGGGTTTTCCTGTAGCCTATCTCACAAACATTGAACACTTAATCCGTAATGTACCAAAAAAGCCACGCTAGACCAATGAATAGGAAACCTAGGTTAATGTAAAAAGGAACAAATAAATAAGCAAATTAATAAGAATGACGCACAAAAGCATTTTTGAATATTTACTCACCAGGATGATAACTAAAAATTTCCATACTTGGTTCAGTATATGGATTATATGCTGGTTTAAATCTCAGTTGCGTAAGTCCTAACTTTGAAAAGAAAGTTCGAATTACAGTTTTCAAATGGCCTAAGCTAAGACCAAAGTCAGCGACTAGACCTTCAACTTGATGAAATTCTGCTAAATGAGTAGCGTCCAGATTTTCATTTCGAAATACACGATCAATACTGAAATATTTAGCCGGAGTAAATGGATTCTACAAACATAACACATACAGATAATACGATAGTAAAATAAACCATATATATCATGTTTGTTTCTCGTTATGGTTCGTTGTAAGGTTAAAAGCTTATTAACAGGGGAACAAGAATTCAACCAGTAAGTTATACCAAACTAATGGTTGGAAGTTTAACAAGTGAACAATCACATTGTCAGGGTAACAGTTTCCATGTTACATGAAGAATCAATTTCTCTAATAAAGAGTTGGTCAGTATTTCAAAACTTAGCGAGAATTGGAAAATACACTGGTTCCAATTGTACTCAATATACATGTACTGTAAAATTGGACCAAATTTTTATAATAACCCCCTAAAGAGTAACAATATATCAGTGTCTCGAACACTGTGGTTAAAATGAATAGAAGTCATGATCAGACAACTATCTATGCAAGATTACTGTAGACAACAAAAACGTGTTTGTTACTGAAAATAGACTTTAAAATGATCATTTATGAGGACTTGAATATTTTTTTTTCAGAAATGGAACCGTAATTTACTAATCACAAAGACTAAAAAGGCACACTTGACTGTAAGGCAACACCGCACTCAATAAAGAAGAATTTCATTGGTAGATATTGCCCCTTATAATTAACACGATACTTTACAAGTGAATTGCAGACTGATCGCAAAGTGAACTCATCAATGAACAGTAAATTGCAAAAATTTACAGTCTAATAAAATAAGTAACAAACACAAGTACTTAAGTATATTGTGAAACTTTAAAATAAAATACGCTAAGACAGATTGAGGAATATGGATCTTCATAAGACGTTATCAGCTTTACATAATATAGCAGTTTTAAAGAAGGAAATGATCAACTTGATGAGATTAGCTAATATACATTCACTATGAACGGAGAGAAAGACAGTGATTCAAGCGTACATATATAACTGATTTTTTGTTTTAGGAGTACAAGTTCTCAATACATCTAGATTATCGACATAGGGTTGTGGAAACAGTTGAATTTCATTAAAATCATGAACTGATCTCAGTTAGACTACCACTGGAAGATTGTTTCGTCTTAGTATGGAACACACGCAAGAATCGAATCCAAAAACTTCGGTCTCACGCGCAAGCGCTCATCCACTAGACCACTGAGTCGGCATCCAACGACGTTAATGTCTAACTTCAATCAATCCACAATAGTGTGTGACCATATATTCTATTGTCTTCGGTGGGAAACTCCCTCACACCCAACACGGTTTGGCTACACTGGGCACGGCTTTTCACCAGAACTCTGAAATATTTTTTTCAAAGCTAGTCACCAGTAACCACATGATAATTTTTAGTATGGGGTAGACGAGACTTATGAAATTCATTGAACTTGCGAACCAACCGAAGGTCCTAGGTCACTTTCCCGTATGTGGGATCGTGGCTGCACGCTCCTGAGCAGTCTCATACTAGGGTTGAACGGACATCGTAATTCCAGTTTTCCAATGATGGTCTAACTTAGATCGGTTCATCAAATCCAATACGATATCTAGGTTGCACAGACAGGTTTTTCTTAAAAATTCTACGTTACCTCTTTCGTACTCTTATAGAAGTTGAATATTTTTTATTTCAGCATACTATTACTATTGCAACGTAGCTTTTGGTTCGTCACCTTTTTCAATTCAACGCGACAATACTTACTCCTTTAAGTCAACATTATTGACACACTGAATTACCTGTAGGGTTAGTGAAATTCAACTGAGCCCTAGCCAAATCACTCGGCAGTTCGGTAACTGGATATCGAACAAATGATCGATCCTTGTCAAGGACAATCAACGCGCATCAGTTAATCGTACGTCACGAACTGACCCATGTGGCAGTGGTCTTACTTTCGCTTGTATCTACTTGAACTAATATATTTCTGTAATAACGTCCTCTGTGTTGTACAGTCTTCAAAGCATCTATGGTAAACTGATACGTCAATGGGGTAGTCCACGTAAGGTGCTGACCACGAGGTGTGATTTCGACGTTAGCTGGTTCGTCACTCCATTCCCGTCTAACTCGAGTAGGCCTCCGATCACTTGGCATAGATCATCTACGTTGGTGATCCACATACCCATGCTTTGGTATGACAATTATTATTCTTAGTTCCTAGGTCACCAACGATGCCTATAGCCAATGAAATACTAATTATTTCATATTCACTGGTGAGGTATTAAATCTCTTCGCCAATGATTCGCCATATGAATATATCAGACCAACTGAGGTTAGGTAATTATTTATAGTGATCAGTATTTTGGAACTCATCCAACGTCATTATTCGTGTTAAATCAAAAGTATAAACACTCCACAAGATCCCATTAGCCTGATTGACAAGGAATATTCTGAGCAACATTAGTTGTGTTCAGGTTAAACCATGTAATGTGATATTCAAACATTAGTAAATGGCCAAAATAACAACATCAGATGCTTAATATTTGAACAGAATCTGTCGTCATTTTTCAGAAAATAAGCTCAATTATTCTTACTGTAGAAAGATCTCACCTACCTTTTTAGATAATGCATGAAGCATTCGGGCACTCACTGCTGTTGTATGTGTACGCAACAAATTTTTCTCCGCTTCCTCTATTAGCCATGGTGACTGATAGCCTCGACTACCAAAAGCACCTTGACTATGCACAGTGCGAACTTTATCAATGTAACAAGATTCAACTGTATTGTTGATATCCGAAGTCTCAGGATCTACAGATGAAAATATAGTAATCATGGTGCATGAAGACAATAGAAATGAAGCTATAATCAAGTCGTATTCGATTTCAGAATTTACAATACAACAACACAAATTTCAAATAATCGCATTTTCCATATAGTATGCTAGTCATCATAAAACATAACTGACACTAGTTTGGAGCTTCAATTAGTAATTATCAGTCGGTTACAAGTTCGGCGAGAACGCCAGCAAACTAAAACCAAACAAGTAATCCATTGAACTGTCGTAGAAAAAGAAATATAAACAAAGACCAGCCGTAACAGCATCTCAAATTAAGTTTCATTTTCCATTCCAACTGGTGTAAATAGTTCTAATCCCAAAGCATCAGTCACTGTTGACAATAAACAACAACAATTATACTCTAGTCAATCGGTTACATATGAGCACATACTTAGCTTGTTAGTGATATTCCTCGAAGCACTAGCATACCAGTTGGTCAATCATCGTCTTCCGAAACATATCGTTCAATTTAGATTAAACTTTTAATTATGTTGGTCAGTAAAATCAATGGATTAGTACATAACATCAAACACATTACATAACTAAGTGAATAAATAAATGGGGGAACTGTCTACTAAGCTAAATATCTTTGTCAAGTAGAGGCCCAAGATGAATATGATGCAATTATATCTCACAAGGCTTCTGACAGTTTAGAAACTGTCAGGTAATGAGTTCAAACACTTGAATTCAATTTAAATCAGAACAAGGAGGGTTGCGTGTGTCGTTAAAATTTGCGTACAGATACATTTCAATTATCCTTACAATGGAAATTGAAATTTTCACGAGTTGTGTAATAGAGATGATGAATTACTGCTGTATTAGTCATTATTGCAAAGAGCATTCAGTTGACATACAACCTAATGTTTTGAATGACAAATATACTAAGTACAAGTTCCAAAAGCAATGATCATAGGAAGTAACAGATTCATATGAAATATTCACGTGAAACCGGGTGCTGAATGCGAAATAGCCCTTAATTAGATAATAAGCATATAACAGACACGTAACAAAAAGCTTTATACAAAATGTAAAATTTGGTCACTAATTACTCTGAACAAAATCCCTCACACAAAACAACTCAAAGCATTAACATCGCTTTGCAGGTTGAAATAACTGTGAATTTACAGTTTAAGAAACTTAGATGACATATGTCAAAATTTCCAGTGGTAGTATCGCTCACCGAATTATTATTATTATCATTATTATTATTACCATATTCTACGTTCCATGTCCCAATTTCATTTGTTCCGTTTGATCTATAGCTTTTCTGTATCTCAGCCACCATCATTCACATTGTTACTTCGGCACATCTTATCTTTATCCTCTGTGATTATGCAAAGTGTGGTCGGATAGACCGACAAACATTTCGCCTAACTCGATATTGTTGGAAGATGAATAGCACTAACCGTATTCACTTTGACAATGGACTTTTGTCAATAATTAGAATATAAAAACAGTACTGTCCAACGAACAAACAAACCAACCATCATACAGAAGATATTCGCATAGACACAAAAAGACTAAATAATTCGACGCAAAAAGCCCATAGCAGGCTAATAACTTACCTGAAAGGAAAAATGTATCATGAGCATCACGAGCAGGATGTTGTTGTGGTTGAAAAAGACTATCGAAATTCCAAAAACTGCACTCAACATAATTGTTCGTAGGCATTTCTGAAAACCTGAAATGTTTAGGATACGCAATGAATGTGATGAACAGAAATAGAAAATCAGGTCTCTTAAAAACTAAAGTACCGTTGTAAAGTTTTCAAAACTTATGAAGGCTTTTGAGAATGCTTTTTCATTAAAAAGGCAACCCATGATGACTATGAAGTAAATAATGGAAAAATGACTTTTCAACCACATATCAACATGGCAAATGTACATTTATTTTAATTATTCTTAACGGAATACTTGATTTGCACAAACGTGGCCTACCGTAGCATAGAACTATGAGATCTCATTCTTCACTGATATTGTTTTATTTGTTTTGAGGGAACTACAACTGGACAAAATGAGTGGTAAATGATGTCTAGTCTCTACGATCCTTCCTATTCAGATTAGAGTGACTTGAACACTACATGCTAGATCAACCTAACTTGGAAACATTGAATATGAATACCCCATAAATATCTGCAAAGGGTCTGCGCTGGCGATCAATGATACTTCTAGTTAAAGGATTTATAAGGTCCGGCCGAATGGAGCTGTAGGTTAGGCGATTCCCTTTCAAATGTTCGATCAGAGCTTTTCAACCACCACTCCCATTCACCATACTTCTTACAACTGACTAGTCAGTACCTTGAACCTTAGTACAAAGGGTGATTTACAAATTCATGTGTGTACATCTATACTTCCCAACGCAATTTATTAACACTACAACTACGTACTTAAGACAAGTAAGCTTTCAGAAAAGTGAACCCAATGAAATTAACCCAGAGGTAGTTGATAATTTTAAAATAATATTTAATCATGATTAACCAATTCACAACTCACCATATCTCGTGCGAGAAAATCGCGACATATTAATACTTACAAATTGGCAGTTGAAAATCAAGCATGCACAACACTAAGACACAGTTACAAAACTACCCTTAAATGCAACATACATACCGAAGACAGATTGTTTTTTATTCTATTGAGATCAATCATTTACGGACAACCACAAAAAACAGCTGCGTTATAACGGAAAATAACGTTCCATACCACTGGTTAAGTCATTATGTAACACCGGGAAAAAGTTCCAAGACACATTGGACTGCATGGCACATTGATGAATTTTCGGTGGTCTTATGAACTATACTAGCAAATCAAAATTCTATTTCACACGACACCAAATGATGTTGGGATAGTTGACATATAGGAAGACAATTGCATTTCCTACTGAGGATTTCGATATTTTAAAGCATGTTAATTTTATCAAATCAACGGTAAAATCACACCCATTTTGTTAAATACATTCTGCAATGCCTAGGACAACGGGAGCGACACGCTGAAACTTAGAATGTAGATACAGAATATTGAAATATACCCAAAGAAATTCAAACAAAAACTCCTATAATCACACAATTGTGATAATAGAAAGATAAATACTATTAGAGTACTAAATTAATAACCTTCAGTTAAAACATTCTCTATTAAGACACTACCACATATGAGTCCCTTTCAGTTGTCACAACATAGCAAGCACAATAAGACGAAATTATCAACATAAGTATAAGGGCACTAAAAGTAATGAGAGTACTAGTGATAGTAGGAAAAGATTATCTATTACACTTATTTGAACACATAAATGTCGGTACATAGGGGGGGGGGTCGAAATAGATATGCGCCACACAAATTAGTTACCATTCAACTTTTGTGTGGGCTGGAATACTTTCCGCGTGTCCAAACCGAAACAGTTGATTTCCTAAGAGATCCACTCCTCGAGACTTTGATCTAGAGATCTAATCCACGATGCAGTCGGGCAACGTCAGGAGACCGGGTTCTATGGTGGCCGATGACCAAGAACAGGTTGCCACTTCACTTGTTCCCTGGGGATCCTAAAGCCAATGCGCATCACTGGTTTGGAATCAGAGTTTTCCAACCCACCTAGGTGGATCTCCGTGCCCACCAACCCGGTTTAAGTGCCGGACATTCTTTTTTCGTCCTTCGAATTTCGTAAACAATACCCTCACTCAGTCAGTAACAACGTAGAACTTCGTACGTACGTACATCAGTTCGAGTTGCCACACCACATTAGCGCAGAGATGCCGTGGTCGATTCAAATCCCGTAGTGGTAGAGGTAATAAAAGTATAAGCAGTAATCGGAAAGATTAGTTTTTGGAGATTTTACTTAAAGAGTATAATACAGTGAAATAAATTTGGGAAGAGAAAAAAAGAAACAAGGGGGAATCAGGAGATCAAAATTTGGGAGAACACAAAGAGTGGATGCACCTGCGCCATTGCAGACGATTTTGAGCCATGTCATTCAAGGTCTCTAATCATCGGTTGCTATCATCTCGCGGTCCCCAACCAGGTAGTCTACACCTAGTAAACATGACTCAGTCCACTTGTCAGTGACTTCATGAACTTATGCCATGTTTTGGTCTGGCCGCCCCTAGCTTTCTTCCAACCTACTCCTATACCACTGAACATCGCACGTCGAGGCAGTCGGTCGTTGGTTGATAGACGGATATCTCGCCTACGCCATAAATAAAGCAAGTTAGCAAAAGCTAGTCGAGCCTTCTGTATCCGTGCTGAGATTTCGTCATTGCGAGAAAGAAGTGGTCAAATGAGAGAATTTCGAGGAGAGCGAACTCTTCATACTCACGGACGTACCAGGGCATTTGGAGGCATAGGAAAGACTATTTATTGACAATGTGATTTGGGAGGAATTCTGTTGGGATATTCAGAAAAATATCCCAGAAATTATTCTGTTAAGTCTAACGCTATCCTTAGATTTGAGATGGTGTCATTTCCTTATTGGTCAATGTTTATTTTACGTGTCATTTTCCTACTGGTCAATATTGGTACAATGTTATTTTCTATTTTATGGTACGATGTGGTCTGTTTGATTAGTATATAAACAGTGTGTTTGAAATATAATGATTCATAGCTCCGAGGCTGAGACTTACGTTCTGGACTCAACTGGCTGGGCTAGACAGGGAAGCGGGACCAATCAGAACCCAAGCCGTTCTTACGTGTTTGCGCGTCTTTGGTCCGAAAGATAATTCGCTACCCTCTAATCTGCTGCCGTCACAGTTATAGCAAATTCATAGAGTAAAAAAACATAAAACATTTTTCGACCTTAGGATCTAGGGAGAAACGGAGAGTAAGCGTATTTGCACTATTTCGATCGCTTCCGAGACATTTCATCTAACATCTCTAGCAATTAGTTTAGATAATCGTGCGGACCCTAATCTAGTAGTCCGCACATACCAACACGGCTCAAACAGTCGATCACTTTATGGGCTGATATATATATATATATATATATATATATATATATATATATTCGAGCAGTGGCTTGTTTCTCTTCGTAGAAAGTCAAACCAAATATTAGTTAGTAGTAGTGCACCCTAACCCTAAGCCAAGGTGTCCTTGCTTACCAGATCCTTAACATCCCAAACACTGTACCATTCAACAACAAAATGACTGGTGAAATTATGAGAGCAATTACACCAAGAGATAATCAAACGCAGCATTGTATTTGTTAAAAATACGGATTTCATAGATAAAACTGTTATCACCCAACATATCCTTAATTAAAAATATTACACTGTATGAAACCATCGACCACATAAGCGAATAACTAACAGAGAAGAAATAGTTATATTGATACATGAAGGTAACATGAACGAGCTTCTAATCAAATGCACAATGAATATCCTATCCACATATAACAATAAACTTTACAGTTAGACAGATAGATTAGGAATGGAATCTCCCACAGGTTCGATATTTACGGATATTTTCTTAACAAAACTGGGGAACGAACCGTTTTACAAAACTTAGAATAATATTTAAAACTATCATTATTATGCATATGACACACTAATTGTAGGCAACAAAACAGTTCATCAACAAAAACTTCAAATCTCATTTAATAATGCATTGCTATCAGTACGTTTGATACGTGAAGAGAAACCTAGTAACAAAATATTTCTAGAGGTATTTCCAACAATAATTTTACTACGAATAATAATAATAATAACAATAAAAATATTGTTATTATTATTAACGGGATAACAATCATTCTAATTTGTATTAATTTTTTGGATACCAATTTGATTTACTGATAAGGACTCACTACATTTAAGTATGTAAAAAGGTCTTCAGTAAAGTTAAGAAGTTATACAAGAAGGGTATAATGACGTGTTTTGTTAGTGTATTTAAAAAACGATCAACGTGTAATGCACCATTTCCAACTAACAGCACTAACTTTAATGATAGGGAGTGAAATAGTTGAACTCATCAACCGCTCCATTTATCTTGAGATTCTCATCAGTACTGATGGTCTGGTGTCTCACGAAATCCAGGCAAAAATTCAGAAAACTCGATCGGCTCTCGATAACACGTGTCACTTTTACCGTAGGTGAGATATCCGTCTGCCAACCAAACGGCGAGTTTACCATGCAGCAGCTCGCTCTGTACTTCTTTAATAATATGAAGAATGATCACTAAGAGTAGAGGATATTAGTGGGTTACTGGTATTCGATCATAGATGTCCACAAAGCATTGCCCGTGTATTTTGGGACCAGAGTAAGTAATGCCTGGATTAGGAATAAGGTAATAGGTAAGGATGTCAAATCGATGGACGAGATAGTAAATCTTGATCAATTGAGGTGGTTGCAACATTTGTCACATATGCCAAACCACTGCCTACCTCGACGAGTGATGTTTTCTGGTGCAGGAGTAGGCTGGAAAAGAACTATAGGGGCCAAATCAAAACATGGAATTAGTCCATGAAGTCACTGATGATTAGACTTAGCAATGTTAATAGGTGTAGACTACCTGGTTGGGGTTTGCGTGACTATTGTAGCTAGTGGTTGCAGACTTTGAATGTTATGGTCCAAAATCGTCTGCAATGACTCAGGTGCATTCATTCGTTGTCTATCCCTAAGTTCTGAACTTCTAGATTCGTCATAAACATTTTCTTGTTTTTGTCCCACTAGTTTATATTTTCTTTGTAAATAATATCGTTAACGCTTAATCTTTCTAATTACCACTGATAGTGTTACTACCTCTACGATTCTGGGATTTGACCTGACGATTTGATCTTTCTGTATTAACGGGGTGCGGTGACTCCAATCGATGTACATACGTACCGGGTTATATGTTGTGATTGATAAACTGACTGAACACATCAACTTACTCAACCATGACTTGTATATGCATGGTCTAATATACCGTTTAATGTAACATTATATTTATGGCCTGAAGATATTAGAGACAATTATTCACTAAAATACTCCTTAGCTTTTTGAGATTTAACAGTTGACAATCAACAGTAATTCCTTAATTAAGTGTTAACTAAACAAGAAGTGATGAACAGATGTCAAACGAACACCAAGCACACATATTTGAGAAGAGGTATAACTTAAACTCATGAAAAAACATATCACGATAAAACAAAGAAAAATGAGCAACATACCCCATATCACAAAGTATCCTACAGAATTCTGAGCGTACACGCAGAAGGGGATGAAGATGTCCAGATGGTAAAGCGGCACCAAGAGAGTAAAAGTTATAAGCCTTAAATTGAGCTGTTTGCCATCCTCCACTACCGAAAATATATGCACAAACCACATAAAAACAGAACATTAATTTGAATAGGAGTGGTAATAACAATGATAAAGTTAATAACACTTTGTGACAGAGTAGTTATTTGTACTGGGATTTCAGACACACTTATTTCAGAGCTACAGATTAAATTATGTGTAGTGGGACTTGAACTGAATATTCCTCAGGTGAGTTTATTGAATCTTTATAATTACATTTTTCGAAAAATTAAGAGCAACATGTACATCAAGCCAGTTATTTATGATGCTAGCAATAAATGACAGTATCCTTTTGGACGAATGGATCTAATTTCACTGCGAATAGTATTTACCTTAACCGATTGTGACTGAAGAAGCAGGATGAAAACGAATTGACTTTAAGAACACATATAGTTTCTTAAGTTAGCCAAGCACATCAAACTACTACGAAGATTGGTAATTTTAACCAACCGTATTAATTTTAGTGTGATTTGGCACAGCTATTTAATTAGAGCATAACAGAAATCAAAAGTTCCACAAAGTCTAATAATACAGTAAAACCAAGCGAACATAACGCTGATAACTATTACTTACGAAAGACACCAAAGAATTCTTGAGACAATATTACTATACGCACCTGATTACAGTACTCAAAGTTGTACGATCCTTTCTTTTCATCATCAAACGGACAAACAGTGAATATACTGTGCAGAAATCTGCTGTCAAACTTTACATCAGCTAAATCTAACCACTGAAAGCCCATAAATGTGTGAGTTACGAGTACTCGACTATAGATGTCTTTGGAATTTTCATTGAAAATTGTAGGACCACTAAGATGGTGATTTTGAAGTTAGCCGATTTGAGTGCCGAGGCTACTGACCATATGATTAGATTGTATTATACTAAGTGAGACACCATCTGCAGAACTATACAATGCTACTAGGAGCAGGGCTAAACTAAATATTGCAAGGACGACTAAATTAACATACACTACTGGTTCCTGTGGCCATCAAATGTTTTACTGAGAGATTAAATATATTTCAACACCACTGACGACAATTCATGATGTTGAGAATTCTAGATAGTGTTGCCCAAAACTAATAAGAGACTGTAGTTTGCATAGAGCTACAGAAAGTAGTATTTTATCTGAATTGTGACCATCAAGCTCTATTAGAACCCAAGCAAAACACCCCTAAGCCAAGATACTCGACCTGAGGATCGAAGATTCCCGTTAGTACTACGATATTTGTCGAGTTTTTTCGTGAGACCAGGTCGCAACAAAAACTTGAGACAGTTCAGAAGGGACAGAACTTTTAATATAAATGGGCCGTTGAGTGAATTGAAGTGTAAACCAAATAGGAATAAAAACATATATATGAGTGACAGAGTAAATGTAACCAAGTTGTTCTGAATATAGTATGCAGGGAAACAAAGTAGGGCATCAGTATATTCTCCGACGGTAGTCATAAAACTCGTGGGCTGAGATACAGGTTGCATGAACCACACCTAACTGGTGTGTATTTCATACTTTCAGAATGTAATGTATTTCTGAAAGACACTGAACGTTTGCCAATTAAGTGCGATTTACATAGCTTGTGTATTATTGCACAATATAACAATATCATTCGCATACTCAAGAAGTCTTTCTCTAGGAAACGGATCCACACTATTACTACGTAGTTTCTTTAAGGCTGTTTTTAGAACGTCATTCAAAGAGAGGTGGTAGTATAGAAGCGTTTCGATGGAGGACAGACATTTCTTGTCCTTGGTTGTACCACACTATTTGGAGATGGCACAACTCGGTGGCCTGAGACGTTATCAGATATGGCTTAGAATAGAATCCAATGACAATCTTGTTGTATTTTTCTTTGAATCTCTCGTGACAGAAAGAAGGTTCTCCCAGTTGTCTTCTGAACTCAACTGTACTTTTCATTATATACTATTTGTATTTACCTTTTCTCTTCGATTTTACTCAATTTTTTTCTTCATAATGTCATCTCCGTATTTTGTGTAGCGCATTCTATTGTTGCACAGTTGTACCAGATTTGTGTGTACTAAATAAATAATTATCTTGATGACTCGTCGTACCGAAGTTTCTTTACGTGTTATAAGTAAATGAATAAGGATAACTAACAAACTTATCTTCAGAGTAATTAACTAGATGAAATAATTGTTTGCTCGAACAGGAGAGAAATATATACATAGCATACTTCTTAATATACATTGTTGAGATTATTGACAAGGTTTACTCAATTACGAATAATAAGAATAATCTGTCGAGCTGTGACTGTGTTCAAAGTACACTTTTACACCCTTTAGTATCATATTTGCGAGTGGCATAAAAAACTGATTTGGCAAAAATGGATGGTGGCTAGCAGTGAAATTCAGGATGCGCATCCCGTCCTATTTGGGACTCGGCATCTGGATGTACTTGCATCTCTGAGTTGATGGTTACTTCAAGACTTGAACAAAGAACCGTTCGCTTCAAACGCCATCGCGTTATCCACTGAGTCTGGATAACCCTTAACTTGTGCTTATAATGCTCCCGATTTAAGGTAATCCACAAAGAATGAACATGTGTCAATAAGAGACTAGTCAATTTCAGTCCTAAACATCAATGGGAAGATTCAAACAACCAGTACAAAAAATGAATTAGGTTGATTTGGGTTTCAAAAAGTGAGTATCTTATTTTGTACTTGTGAAGTCCCGTTATGTATGAAATCACAAGTGTGCCATGTCATTAAAATATGGCTTGTGAAGATCCATATCTGATAAAATATGGAGGCAAAAACACTGTAATTTTACGATTTCTCACCTGGAAAGCAACTCAGATGATAAATCTGTTTCTTCAGATCTTATATTTGTTGAAAATGATGGGCCTTTTCGTACCAAGTAGGATGTACGCTTTCTATAAACTTACGATTGTGATGAAAATAAGATTAACATACGATTCGGTAACTAGTTTTCGTTTTTTCAATTGGGACTTCTCGTTATCTGATAGAAGACGTTTAGACTCTTTTACATCTAACAATAAATGTTGTACATCATCCTTGACTTCTGGAATCTAATATGATATTTTTAATTAATTACACGATTACCAAACGATACAAATAAGGCACACCAGCTTCATTCTTAACTAGTGATACCCACTTCGACGAAAGGGCTTTGCTAATACCGATTTTAGCACCTGGAAACATTTTCTATCAATTTGTAAATTTGAGATCAGTAACAAACCAAAATATCACTTTGTGGTATCCCTGATTCTGGAATAGCACAGTATACTCTGTATTCATGACTACCACTGTTTAGAATCTCATCACCTTCATCTGTTAACTGTAAAATAACCTCGACCACATCTTTACAATCTATTATCTACAGAGAGCGAAATATATAAGCGCTTTCAAGAACGCACCCCACTATAGTTTTCCAAACTTTTTATTCCTCCAACAACTACTTGATGATCGACTCCAAGCTTTTCAGCCAATTTATCTGATCTAAAATAACTTCCATCCGTTAACTCAAGAAGAATCAGGTTCTGAATGTCCATTGGGTTTTAGTCGTTAAACAAGAGAAGGAAGGAAAGATCGTAGCTAGGTTACGTTAGCCCTGAAATTCAAGAAAAGGAAGAATTCTTTCACAGCTGGGATTATGAATGTTTCCTAGTTACGTAAACCTCTCCCTCCTTTTTCAAATAAATAACTTTATAAGATCATAAAAAAGCCAGTCCCTTTAGTGCTGTTCCTCTTATGTTGTCCTAGTATTAGTTGTAGGCATCTCAATACTTATTTGACACTAATAATTCTGAATCAACCTGGGTACAAAAGGCTTACACTACCAAAATAGCCACATACTTTAGCTAAAAATGAGTATACACTAATATTTTTAAAACTTATGCTTCCTTGAATGAGTTAAGAAAAATGTGATACAAATTATGGATTTCCACGCATTAAAATTAACAACTCGACTGCTTGCAATCCTCATATACAGCTAAATCCATGCCCCACAGAACTGCAGAACACTCTTAACACGATGACCATGCCTGGAACTGTACAACGTTAGTTTAATTGTGTATAGTGATTTAGTTTTGAATTTTGAACAATCCATAAAGTGTGAAATAATAGAAGCATATGACACCCTCAGAGAACTGTGGATGGTGACAAGAAACTGCATCTCTCCAGAAAATGTCATAGAATGGTTATTAATGGCTTGTAGTATTCTTAACGCTTCTGGACATCCTCTTAAACACCTACTTATGTTTAGTTCGAATAATAACCTAAGGGGTAACACCAAGAAGCTGGAAACTCAACATAGCAAGACGGAATGTAGACACAACTCCTACTCCTTAAGAGTTGTCAAGTGCTGGAATTCGCTGCCGGCCGTGCTAGTCCAAGCGACTTCTCAGGAGTCCTTCAAAAGGCAACTTGACCTATTCTTAAGGACCAAGGACAGTATCACACTATGATTTACCAATTTTTTTCCTCTTTTATTGTTAACATATCTAGGTTCCTGCCTAGAGGATTTGGTGATCCCCTGCTACTAGACAAGGAAGCCTGTTAAGCGAAAGCTTCTTCTATTCCGTCCACAACCATTTGAACCATTTGAACCTCATAGAATAGAAGCAACTATATGTTCCATCATGTTATTATGAGGACGAACAGAAAGCACAGTCATACCCACAGTTATAGCAAGTCCTCTTGGCTTGTATTCACATAGAGGAACAATCAGAAAGAGGAAAAGAAAATAAGAACGGTAATAACGATATTTGCTTTCCTGAAACAATCATGATAGCTGCATTATCCCTTTTTCTCGTTATTATTCGATTTTTTCATGGACGTTCTTTTATATTTAACGCTGTCATTGTGAATTTTCAGGACCTACCAGGAGGTCCATCTATATACTTCCAATACTCAGATGACGAAGTTCTCTGAGGGAATACAGTGTCGTCTAATCACCACGATCGGAAAACCAATCATGTTTCAGATGTGTTTTCTCCGTCTAAATGCAAGATGTTGCTTGAGAACTGCGGTGACGTCCGAACTAATGATGTAGACTGAAGTGGTTGGGCGCGTTGAGCACCCCATTTATCTTCGAAGTCTCGCCAGACCTGTCCGGTCGGTGCCTGACGAGATTTCGACAAGGTTTCAGAAAGCTCACCTGTCTTTTGTCCAATTGCAGCATCTGCGGCGTAACCGAGATGTACGTCTATCAACTAAAGAATAAATGTATTGCGTAGTATTTCAACCTTTCCTACTCTATGTTTACAATTCATGGCCTTTAAAAGTAGGTGTCCGTAGTTTGCTAGTATCTAGTCGTGGAAACCTTCAAAGCATTCCCAACGTGTTGTGACCACCAAGTAAGGAATGCTGAGGTTGGGCTCTGAGAACGAAGTAACGATGGAAAATCTGTCAGGAAGATAGTAAACATCCACTGGCTTATATGAACGGAATATTATTATGTATTCCAACTACCTCCTGCCGCAACAATAGACGTTTGTCGATGCGGGATTGAGCTGTGACAAATCTAGGGATGGCCAACACCAAGATTTCGCACGAGTCCATAAATTGATTGACTGTTTGAGCCGTGTTGGTATGTTCGGATTACTATATTAGGGTCTACAAGTTTATCTAAACTAATTGCTAGAGATGTTGGATGAGATGTCTCGGAAGAGGTCGAAATAGTGCAAATACACTTACTCTCCGTTTCTCCCTAGATCCTAAGGTAAAAAAATATTCTCTTTTTTTACTCAGCGAATTCCTCTCAAATCACATTGTCAATAAATAGTCTTTCCTATGCCTCCAAATGCCCTGGTACGTCCGTGAGTATGAAGAGTTCGCTCTCCTCGAAATTCTCTCATTTGACCACTTTCTTCTCGCAGTGACGAAATCTCAGCACGGATACAGAAGGCTCGACTAGCTTTTGCTAACTTGCTTTATTTATGGCGTAGGCGAGATATCCGTCTATCAACCAAAGGATGGGTTTACTGTGCAGCCGTTCGTTCCGTCCTACTTTATGGCAGTGAAACATGACTGGTAAGAGTAGAGGATATTCGTGGACTACTAGTATTTGATCATAGGTGTCTTCGAAATATTGCTCGTATATCCTGGGACCATCGAGTAAGTAATGCAGTTGTTAGAAAACGGGTACTAGGTAAGGATGGCAAATCAATTGATGAAGTGGTGAAACTTCATCAGTTGAGATGGCTGGGACACGTGATACGTATGCCAAACGACCGACTGCCTCGACGTGCGATGTTCAGTGGTATAGGAGTAGGTTGGAAGAAAGCTAGGGGCGGCCAGACCAAAACATGGCATAAGTCCATGAAGTCACTGACAAGTGGACTGAGTCATTTCGGTAGGTGTAGACTACCTGGTTGGGGACCGCGAGATGATAGCAACCGATGATTAGAGACCTTGAATGACATGGCTCAAAATCGTCTGCAATGGCGCAGGTGTATCCACTCTTTGTGTTCTCCCAAATTTTGATCTCCTGATTCCCCCTTGTTTCTTTTTTTCTCTTCCCAAATTTATTTCACTGTATTATACTCTTTAAGTAAAATCTCCAAAAACTAATCTTTCCGATTACTGCTTATGCTTTTATTACCTCTACCACTACGGGATTTGAATCGACCACGGCATCTCTGTGCTAATGTGGTGTGGCAACTCGAACTGATGTACGAACGTACAAATTTCTACATTGTTACTGACTGAGTGAGGGTATTGTTTACGAAATTGGAAGGACGAAAAGAGAATGTCCGGCACTTAAACCGGGTTGGTGGACACGGAAATCCACCTAGGTGGGTTGGAAAACTCTGATTCCAAACCAGTGATGCGCATTGGCTTTAGGATCCCCAGGGAACAAGTGAAGTGGCAACCTGTTCTTGGTCATCGGCCACCATAGAACCCGGTCTCCTGACGTTGCCCGACTGCATCGTGGATTAGATCTCTAGATCAAAGTCTCGAGGAGTGGATCTCTTAGGAAATCAACTGTTTCGGTTTGGACACGCGGAAAGTATTCCAGCCCACACAAAAGTTGAATGGTAACTAATTTGTGTGGCACATATCTATTTCGACCCCCCCCCCCTATGTACCGACACTTATGTGTTCAAATAAGTGTAATAGATAATCTTTTCCTACTATCACTAGTACTCTCATTACTTTTAGTGCCCTTATACTTATGTTGATAATTTCGTCTTATTGTGCTTGCTATGTTGTGACAACTGAAAGGGACTCATATGTGGTAGTGTCTTAATAGAGAATGTTTTAACTGAAGGTTATTAATTTAGTACTCTAATAGTATTTATCTTTCTATTATCACGATTGTATGATTATAGGAGTTTTTGTTTGAATTTCTTTGGGTATATTTCAATATTCTGTATCTACATTCTAAGTTTCAGCGTGTCGCTCCCGTTGTCCTAGGCATTGCAGAATGTATTTAACAAAATGGGTGTGATTTTACCGTTGATTTGATAAAATTAACATGCTTTAAAATATCGAAATCCTCAGTAGGAAATGCAATTGTCTTCCTATATGTCAACTATCCCAACATCATTTGGTGTCGTGTGAAATAGAATTTTGATTTGCTAGTATAGTTCATAAGACCACCGAAAATTCATCAATGTGCCATGCAGTCCAATGTGTCTTGGAACTTTTTCCCGGTGTTACATAATGACTTAACCAGTGGTATGGAACGTTATTTTCCGTTATAACGCAGCTGTTTTTTGTGGTTGTCCGTAAATGATTGATCTCAATAGAATAAAAAACAATCTGTCTTCGGTATGTATGTTGCATTTAAGGGTAGTTTTGTAACTGTGTCTTAGTGTTGTGCATGCTTGATTTTCAACTGCCAATTTGTAAGTATTAATATGCCGCGATTTTCTCGCACGAGATATGGTGAGTTGTGAACTGGTTAATCATGATTAAATATTATTTTAAAATTATCAACTACCTCTGGGTTAATTTCATTGGGTTCACTTTTCTGAAAGCTTACTTGTCTTAAGTACGTAGTTGTAGTGTTAATAAATTGCGTTGGGAAGTATAGATGTACACACATGAATTTGTAAATCACCCTTTGTACTAAGGTTCAAGGTACTGACTAGTCAGTTGTAAGAAGTATGGTGAATGGGAGTGGTGGTTGAAAAGCTCTGATCGAACATTTGAAAGGGAATCGCCTAACCTACAGCTCCATTCGGCCAGACCTTATAAATCCTTTAACTAGAAGTATCATTGATCGCCAGCGCAGACCCTTTGCAGATATTTATGGGGTATTCATATTCAATGTTTCCAAGTTAGGTTGGTCTAGCATGTAGTGTTCAAGTCACTCTAATCTGAATAGGAAGGATCGTAGAGACTAGACATCATTTACCACTCATTTTGTCCAGTTGTAGTTCCCTCAAAACAAATAAAACAATATCAGTGAAGAATGAGATCTCATAGTTCTATGCTACGGTAGGCCACGTTTGTGCAAATCAAGTATTCCGTTAAGAATAATTAAAATAAATGTACATTTGCCATGTTGATATGTGGTTGAAAAGTCATTTTTCCATTATTTACTTCATAGTCATCATGGGTTGCCTTTTTAATGAAAAAGCATTCTCAAAAGCCTTCATAAGTTTTGAAAACTTTACAACGGTACTTTAGTTTTTAAGAGACCTGATTTTCTATTTCTGTTCATCACATTCATTGCGTATCCTAAACATTTCAGGTTTTCAGAAATGCCTACGAACAATTATGTTGAGTGCAGTTTTTGGAATTTCGATAGTCTTTTTCAACCACAACAACATCCTGCTCGTGATGCTCATGATACATTTTTCCTTTCAGGTAAGTTATTAGCCTGCTATGGGCTTTTTGCGTCGAATTATTTAGTCTTTTTGTGTCTATGCGAATATCTTCTGTATGATGGTTGGTTTGTTTGTTCGTTGGACAGTACTGTTTTTATATTCTAATTATTGACAAAAGTCCATTGTCAAACTGAATACGGTTAGTGCTATTCATCTTCCAACAATATCGAGTTAGGCGAAATGTTTGTCGGTCTATCCGACCACACTTTGCATAATCACAGAGGATAAAGATAAGATGTGCCGAAGTAACAATGTGAATGATGGTGGCTGAGATACAGAAAAGCTATAGATCAAACGGAACAAATGAAATTGGGACATGGAACGTACAATATGGTAATAATAATAATAATAATAATAATAATTCGGTGAGCGATACTACCACTGGAAATTTTGACATATGTCATCTAAGTTTCTTAAACTGTAAATTCACAGTTATTTCAACCTGCAAAGCGATGTTAATGCTTTGAGTTGTTTTGTGTGAGGGATTTTGTTCAGAGTAATTAGTGACCAAATTTTACATTTTGTATAAAGCTTTTTGTTACGTGTCTGTTATATGCTTATTATCTAATTAAGGGCTATTTCGCATTCAGCACCCGGTTTCACGTGAATATTTCATATGAATCTGTTACTTCCTATGATCATTGCTTTTGGAACTTGTACTTAGTATATTTGTCATTCAAAACATTAGGTTGTATGTCAACTGAATGCTCTTTGCAATAATGACTAATACAGCAGTAATTCATCATCTCTATTACACAACTCGTGAAAATTTCAATTTCCATTGTAAGGATAATTGAAATGTATCTGTACGCAAATTTTAACGACACACGCAACCCTCCTTGTTCTGATTTAAATGGACTTCAAGTGTTTGAACTCATTACCTGACAGTTTCTAAACTGTCAGAAGCCTTGTGAGATATAATTATTATTATTATTATTTTTATTATTATTTTTATTCACATACATCTTATGGGTACATAAGTGTTGTGAAGAAACCATTTCGGGTTTCTTTAGAAAATGCAATAATACACAATTTTCAATAATGTTAGCATTATACTTGCCATATTTAAAAAATAAAATAAAATATTTAAATAAAAAAATTTAGAATAATAATAGTAGAATATTAATAATAATAAATCGGGTATGTGTAATTGAGAAGAATATTGAATTGAGTTTAAAGAAGGAAATGGAGAAAATAAGGGAATAGAAATAAAGGAGACGTGAAATAAGCAAACAGTGTAATAGGCGTCATATTCATCTTGGGCCTCTACTTGACAAAGATATTTAGCTTAGTAGACAGTTCCCCCATTTATTTATTCACTCAGTTATGTAATGTGTTTGATGTTATGTACTAATCTATTGATTTTACTGACCAACATAATTAAAAGTTTAATCTAAATTGAACGATATGTTTCAGAAGACGATGATTGACCAACTGGTATGCTAGTGCTTCGAGGAATATCACTAACAAGCTAAGTATGTGCTCATATGTAACCGATTGACTAGAGTATAATTGTTGTTGTTTATCTTCAACAGTGACTGATGCTTTGGGATTAGAACTATTCACACCAGTTGGAATGGAATATGAAACTTAATTTGAGATGCTGTTACGGCTGGTCTTTGTTTATATTTCTTTTTCTACGACAGTTCAATGGATTACTTGTTTGGTTTTAGTTTGCTGGCGTTCTCGCCGAACTTGTAACCGACTGATAATTACTAATTGAAGCTCCAAACTAGTGTCAGTTATGTTTTATGATGACTAGCATACTATATGGAAAATGCGATTATTTGAAATTTGTGTTGTTGTATTGTAAATTCTGAAATCGAATACGACTTGATTATAGCTTCATTTCTATTGTCTTCATGCACCATGATTACTATATTTTCATCTGTAGATCCTGAGACTTCGGATATCAACAATACAGTTGAATCTTGTTACATTGATAAAGTTCGCACTGTGCATAGTCAAGGTGCTTTTGGTAGTCGAGGCTATCAGTCACCATGGCTAATAGAGGAAGCGGAGAAAAATTTGTTGCGTACACATACAACAGCAGTGAGTGCCCGAATGCTTCATGCATTATCTAAAAAGGTAGGTGAGATCTTTCTACAGTAAGCTTATTTTCTGAAGAATGACGACAGATTCTGTTCAAATATTAAGCATCTGATGTTGTTATTTTGGCCATTTACTAATGTTTGAATATCACATTACATGGTTTAACCTGAACACAATTAATGTTGCTCAGAATATTCCTTGTCAATCAGGCTAATGGGATCTTGTGGAGTGTTTATACTTTTGATTTAACACGAAGAATGACGTTGGATGAGTTCCAAAATACTGATCACTATAAATAATTACCTAACCTCAGTTGGTCTGATATATTCATATGGCGAATCATTGGCGAAGAGATTTAATACCTCACCAGTGAATATGAAATAATTAGTATTTCATTGGCTATAGGCATCGTTGGTGACCTAGGAACTAAGAATAATAATTGTCATACCAAAGCATGGGTATGTGGATCACCAACGTAGATGATCTATGCCAAGTGATCGGAGGCCTACTCGAGTTAGACGGGAATGGAGTGACGAACCAGCTAACGTCGAAATCACACCTCGTGGTCAGCACCTTACGTGGACTACCCCATTGACGTATCAGTGTACCATAGATGCTTTGAAGACTGTACAACACAGAGGACGTTATTACAGAAATATATTAGTTCAAGTAGATACAAGCGAAAGTAAGACCACTGCCTCATGGGTCAGTTCATGGCGTACGATCAACTGATGCGCGTTGATTGTCCTTGACCTTGACAAGGATCGATCATTTGTTCGATATCCAGTTACCGAACTGCCGAGTGATTTGGCTAGGGCTCAGTTGAATTTCACTGACCCTACAGGTAATTCAGTGTGTCAATAATGTTGACTTGAAGGAGCAAGTATTGTCACGTTGAATTGAAATAGGTGATGAACCAAAAGTTAAGTTGCAACAGTATTAGTACACTTAAACAATTAATATTCAACTTCTATAAGAGTACGAAAGAGGTAGCGTAGAATTTTTAAGAAAAACCTGTCTTTGCAACCAAGATATCGTATTGGAATGATGAACCGATCTAAGTTAGACCGCCATTGGGAAACTGGAATTACGATGTCCGTTCAACCCTAGTGTGAGACTCCTCAGGAGCGTGCAGCCACGATCCCACATACGGGAAAGTGACCTAGGACCTTCGGTTGATTTGCGAGTTCAATGAATTTCAAAAGTCTCGTCTACCCCATACTGAAAATTATCATGTGATTACTGGTGACTAGCTTTGAAAAAAACATTTCAGAGTTCTGGTGAAAAGCCATGCCCAGTGTAGCCAAACTATGTTGGGTGTGAGGGAGTTGCCCACCGAAGACAATAGAATATATGGTCACACAATATTGTGGATTGATTGAAGTTAGACATTAACGTCGTTGGATGCCGACTCAGTGGTCTAGTGGATGAGCGCTTGCGCGTGAGACCGAAGTTTTTGGATTCGATTCTTGCGTGCGTTCCATACTAAGACGAAACAATCTTCCAGTGGTAGTCTAACTGAGATCATTTACTTCGTCCTGTAGCCAGCTCAGGTATTTTGATTGAGTTGCGCATGGAGTCGTCAACCTCATCCCGTTGAATATAACCTTGCTAGAAACGCTAGACAGAACAAACAATTCAAGTCATTTAAACTCTCATTTGGGAGTTGACGGAACAGTTATGAACGCGGAGATTCATCGGGTGATGCCTTTTCTTACAACCATAGGAACAATGAATTAATCGGTGAAAGTCTTTGGATCCAAGCTGGACAGCAGAAGTTTGGTGCAAGAGTGCTGCTGCTGTTCTCCGTTCACATATAGAAAAGTGCTCCTCACATGTAGGTAGGTACTCTAGTGCTGTTCAAAGGAGCACGTGTCGCACTTATGGGATGGGAGTCTCACGGTTCCAGTATCATCAAAACATCCTTCAAAACAAAGAAGAAGGGAATCGCGATGAATGTTATCCTATGTTATATAACCATCAATGATAACAACGACGTTAATAAAGATCAGTTCTATGAGAGGCCGCAGTCAATCATACCGAAGTGCCCAGGAAAAGACCTGATCTTCCTGATGGGAGACATAATCGACAAAGTCGGAATGGACAACACCGGGTATGAAGATACTATGAGATGACATAGGCTGACTAGTAGAAAGGAACGAGAATGGTAACAGATTTGCAAATTTATGTGCATTCGACAAAGTGTTTATAAGCGGTACAATATTTCCACACAATTGCATACACAAAGCTACATAGGTCTCACCGAACCACACCACGGAGAACGAGATAGATCATGTTTGTATTTATAAAAAGTTTGAAAGGACAATCGAAAACGTAAGGACCTGGAGAGGAGTTGATATAGCTTCCGATAACCACCTGGTTATGGCTAAGATAAAACTGAAGCTAAAGAAGCACTGGACAACCAGAGAAACAGAGGTACAGAATAGGTGTCATTATCAAGGTTTGATTTGATAATTTCGAATAAAGAGGTACAAAGGTTCAATATAGCCTCCCTGCGATACTGATGGACTCAATAAATTCAAGATAACCCTCAAAAACTGGTTCCAAGCCTCATAGGATCTACCTTTAACTTGTCTAGTTGGCCTTTTAATTTTCATATAAAAATGTCTTGACAACTATATATGTTACAGTAGTTAAAAGTCATTAAAGGTCATAGGAATGTGAAATAAATAAGGTGATACGATGATTACTTATGAATAAAATAATGAAAATATAAGACATAAGTAAGGGGGAACGCAGTAATAATAATAATAATAGAATAATAATATTAGTTATGGCCAAGGTAACGATAACGATAAGACGTACCTCTTTTGTACGAATAGTTCTGGTTCGAGCTCATGGATGATGAGAACTTCGGCTATTTCTAAGAGTTAAATACTGAGAAATCTAGATAGATTTGAACGAATCTTATAAACATACTTCAAATAACACTGTGGATTCGTAGAATGATTACAGTCGATAAGCTGTTCAAGTGTAGAACTCCGAAATGCTTTCCTTGCACCCTTGTACATATGTGATCAGGTTGTTCGAAATGTATTGTGCAAATATGTCATATAATTCTGATAAACTTCGTCTTCTCATTGTATTATCGAGATCCATGATAGCTCTTTATGACAAGTTCCAAGCCTTATTAGATCTAATGAAAAAAGAAACTACTATGGAGGACAACTGGAAAGTGATCAAAGAAGTATTAACTTCAAATTATCAGGAGGTACCGAGCCGCAAGAAGCATCACCCTAAATAATGAATCTCCATGGAAAACCTGAAGAATATTCAAGAAAGATATAACAAGAAGACTGTAATTGACAACAGACGAACAAGACAAAGCATTGGACCAAAAATATGAGATTCGTGTGTCTTAGTAACGTTCTTTGTCCTTTTTGATGATGGGTAACAAAACTGAAACCTAAACGTGTACTTTAAAGCGTAGTCGCAGAGATTTAAAGACTTTGTGGAAGCTCTTCATCATAACGCCTGTGAGAGCTTATCCCATCTTTTAGACCTAACTAAAACTGATCTCGCTAGTCATTTTATATGCTCCGTCCTTATCTATCAGTTAATAATAATAATAATATATATTTCTGCATGTGCAGGTACACACCGTTTTTACAGGCATGATCTATAAATTACAACATTTGTTGGTTCACAGAATGTTTTCCAACTTATTAAGTTTATAGTTGTTATAAAGTGAAATCGTAGAGCGCTTGCTGTAAACTATGACCTTGGGGGGACGCGTACATCAAGTTTGTTCCAAACGTCAGAAGTTTCATAGCCGTGCTCTCAGAGCAAGATTCTGAAGAAAAAAGAGAAACAGAAGAGCAGCAAGGCACTTGGATATGAACGCAAAACGTTGCTTAACATAGTGTAGTAGAACGGACAGAGGTATGATAAATTAGAATAAATTCATATTATGTCTTGTTAGTGAAATGAAGTCAGAGGCTCCATATTATAGAATGTACTAATAAAGAACAGTGAGTTGTGATGTTTAACAAGTTGGAGTAAGCTCACATGAAGGAAAGGAAGTCAAGGCTGTTACTAGGAAAGCGGTTTATAAGAAGGGTGTGTATATAGAGGGTGAGGTGTTAAGAATATTAATGATTACATCTTTTATTGTTTAACTTTTTTTCATTTTTTTGTTTTTCTGATGCCAGCCACACAATCCTAGTGTAAAAATCCGAGTTAGCATGTTATGGGTTGTCTTAGTAGAATAGCTAATCCAGCATAATATTGGAAACATGAGTTTGAGTGGTGAGCGTAGGAAAACAATCTATATCACAGATTGATTGAATTATTCTCAGTCATGAGGAGCCTGATACATACAAAATGTTCTGTCCCCACAAACATGGGTGGATTGAAGTTATCGCCCTCACCATCAATGCTTGCTGGTCAGTAACTCCACCCTCCCTCCTTTTGTGATGTTAGGCTCATTTAGCATTATTTTTGTATATACGTCATTCCTCGCACAATCCTCTGTTTCACAAACTGTTGGAAAGCACTATTTCTATAAGTACCATTTTACAAGCTTATCAGACAGTTACAAGCTATGGACTGTGGATAAAGCATCGATGCAGTGCCTCTGTTGACTATAGTATAAAGTATAGTTTGCCAATCAGAGTATAAGCGTTAAGAAGGGTATATTGTAGGATAGTTGTTTATTTAAGCAGGCGGAAAAAGTATAGAAGTATATGAGTTGTGGATATGAGAACGAGTGGAGAAATAATACTAATTGCTAGTCAACATAGTGTACTGAAGAGTAAAAAGTTAATACAGGATAAATAGGAAGGGACTCACAGTGACTTAGTGCTGATGTTATTTTCTGTCGTCCTAACCAGTTGATTGGTAACTGGCTCCATAGATGCAAGACCACTGGAAGTAGGCAGCCGATTGTGCGGTCCTCTTGACGTTTTAGGGTGGTAGTGAGTGTCCCTTATCGACCGAGTTTATTTTAACAGTAATGACAGGTCCATTGAGTTACCTGTCTACTTCAAGTGAAGAAATGGGGTGGAAAAAGTAATTAATACAACTGCAAAGTAGGAAAAATAAGGCAAACTGAACTTGAAGTCCATTTTGGTCTAGACATGGAGAGAGCCTATGATGTCTGAGTGGGGTGCAGATGTGTTCGTACGTGCAAGATTAGTGCAAGTGAGGGCTTGATCAAGCAGTTTTACAAACGTATGTAATTCATCTGCCATGCGAGTTTCGGAGGGAAGACTGTTCCATATTATTGCATACTTGGTGAGGAAGAAGTTTTCCCGAGTTTTTGATCTGTATTTCTCAACTTTGACCGTAGATACTTTTTCGAAGTCCGTATTCATGTGAATCTCGGGCAAGAATTATCTTACACGTTGATGGGTAACAAAACTGAAACCTAAACGTGTACTTTAAAGCGTAGTCGCAGAGATTTAAAGACTTTGTGGAAGCTCTTCATCATAACGCCTGTGAGAGCTTATCCCATCTTTTAGACCTAACTAAAACTGATCTCGCTAGTCATTTTATATGCTCCGTCCTTATCTATCAGTTGTCATTGTTACGAGAGAGCTGAAGACATTTGTCTGATTAAAACTTTTATATAGTATGTTAGTAGTTTTAATGTGTTTTTTGGATGTATCTGTTTTACTCAACTTCTGAACTTGCTTGTTTATATCACTATTTTCGGACATTTTGCTTTCTTTTGTCTTTGGTTTGGTATTTGGAAGCTTTTGCTCCGGGAACCTACAAAATTGAGGATTTGTTTTGTAATTGTTATAATTATTGTTAGAACGACATTTGGGTCGATTATTTGTAAATTGCGAATAAACTTTGGTACCCAAATTGGAGTTTGGTTCTGTTGTTAATTTGGGTTCGTGAATTGCAAATAGATCGATGCACCGTACTTCAATAACGGGGACGAGCAAAAACTTGGACTTAACAGTCATCTATACGTTTTGTTGTGAACATACATTTTCTATGTACATCTATTTACCCGTTTGTATTTTTTACATTGCTGACGAAAATTAAGTCACACTTTATAATATTGAAATGTTTGTGATGCATTTCTATTTCCTGAATCTCTTACCGTATGCTACCTAAACAGATTTTTGAAATAAATACTATTGAAATTATATTTATTATTCAAATACATAAATATTGATTCGTGGGGTGACCAAAATATGTATAATTAAAATAATCAGAAAATAAGACAGTGAAAAGATGGAGAAGGGAATGTGATCATAACAAAAGAAACGAAGACTGAATCAAAATAGGTGGGTGGGAGTAAAAAGTAATGAGGGAACCAACTTTATTTAGTAAAATACAGCCGAAATGAACTCGTTTTGTTAGAGAACTTCCTCTCACTTCTGTGGAAGCATAAGGAAAAACAACAGTAGGACCACCACTGGCTTCTATTCTGAGTTTGTCTGATAAAGTCTCGATCCATTGGGTTGCATTATTTCTAGGATGCATAACAAGGAGATGTGCAGGACATACAGACACCATTACCCGTACAACCTTCCATGCTAAATACTACGACACCAATTCATAAACTAACCACGCTTTTCTGAAATCCAACCAGCCCCGGCATCGGTAGATAGTTCGCGATGTGGAATTATTCGGAACGACATTCGTCGAATATGTCCAAGCCGCCGAACTCAGTGTTGATGACTCTAGTTAAATTGTCGACACAATACGTTAACATACGTCCATGGACTTCGGCATTACGCAAATAGTGTTGCGGCTGAATGTCAACCACGGTGATGACTAAACATACAAAGTCGCTTTACATCCAGAGCTAGGAGCGACCAGGTTGTGTAATCTTAGAACAAAGGTGCTCCCATTGGTGCCTAGTTAATCTAACCCTTTACAGCCTGATTAATATCATAAAGACGCCAAGGATGTCCCGAATTGCTACAGACACTCTGGATTTCTCTACATGTAAACTAGTTTCATTTGATAAGCCACTATCGGCACCCACACAACAACCCTAATGCATAGACTTCTGGACTGCCTCTAGTTGATGACTACCAAGGTTAGTTAGGAAGACAGGCATTTTCCGAACTTATATAAGTACCTTTTATTTAGAGGATGCAAAGCGCCTGGCAAACCTAAGAAAACTGACTGCCGACTAGTTAAGTGTAGATCGTACAGCTTGTATATCACTTCGTAGTAATAAAATATCATTCCCATACTCAGTGTAGAAAACTCTTGGGGTAACCTCAACACTGTCGTTATTTGCTTTCATCAAATTCGTTTAGAAAATGTCGTAGATGGCAAAGTAATTCAACAGGAAAGGCATTCTTTTACACAACCACGTTAGCAGCAGCTGATAGTGATATGATCAATTTAAATCCAGACTTGAATTATAAGAAGAAGAAGGAGAGGTAGCACATCGCAGATGGGTGAACAGAGCGCCTGTTCTAGCCATAAACTTACAGTCGTTATCCAATCCGAGAGCAGAGGGTCCCCATTTCTCACTTAAGTGACCCATCTTTATGTCTGGATGGTCAACCTATACATTCAGATTTTCTCCCAGCAGTACAATGCCTTTTGAAAGAGGATTCGTAAGATCACATAATTGGTGGTAGAAATTACCCCTGATTGTGTATGTATTACGGCATGTCGAGGCGAGGTATCGTTGCTCATATTTAGTCAAGAGAGCAAACTAACATAGCAGTACATAGTTGACTGTTAAGTTGGATCCAGTCGATTAGTGATAACTTTTCTCCGGCTCTCAATAACACCAACAAAACCAGACTAGGAACATACGGGACTATCGGATGAACTTATATAAAACAAGCTTTCGAAGCGAGAGATGGATAGAGAATATTCAGTATTATATTCAGTGTTAGCGCGCTATTTAAAAAGGACAGTAATATTTTTCCTCTCTGAGTATATTTATTTGTTTTGACCGTTTATCAAGACTACTGTTTTCACTTTAATTGAATTTATTTCAGTTAAAGTATTCGACCAGAGTATCGTTTCTACTGTTCTCTCAATTAGTTTTGTCGTTGGTACTCTTGAGTACCTCTTTTTCAACTGTATCTGTTAGTACTTTTGATCCTAGCAATCTACAGCTCTTCACTTATTTGGTCATTGATTATTTTTTTCTTTCTGAATATCATCGCATCTTGAAAAAACCCCTCCTAAATGACCGGACAGTGTAAAAAAAGCAGTTGACAAAGTCCGGGTTGTCATTATCCTGTTGAAAGCGGCATGCAGTGCGACAAGTGCAAAGGCTGGTACCACGAAGTTTGCACGAACATAACGCCTGCTTTCAAACGGTTCAGTAAGAAGGGTTGTGTATGGCTTTGTCAACAGTGATGCTCGGATGCAAACAGGCTGTTAACCGAGGCCATCTCACTGGTTGATGCTGCAAAGAAGTGCTTTAGCAAGCATAGTCGGAACACGTCAAACAGCACTCGATTTGTCAAAACGCAAATCGATGTGAAGGAAACTAAGGTTAATTCGATAACAGATGACTCACGCCCGTCAAAAAAGGAAAAGCAGTCTCCAAAGGGGCCTGCCTTAAACAAAAGCTCAGGGAAAGTAGGTCATTTTGTTCCCCGTCTCCCAGATGGGGTCCGACAGGAAACACCTAGAAAGGGCAATCGCAAGGCTCGATCGGTTTAAGCGGTAAACATAACCCGACCTTTCAGGTAATCGACAACCCCCTAAAATCCAACACTAGGTTTGACGCATCTGTTATTGCTTCTACCAGCACCGTTGACGAATGGGTACAGGTTGTAAGGAAGAAAAGTAGGGATATAAAAGGGAATCCTGCCCTCGTAAAAGTAGTTGAAAAATCGAGAGTTGATCATAGCAACAGATCAGCTATTTTTCATAGAATCAAGGAGAGCGAGAGCTCTGAACCTAAAGCTCGTTTTGAGCATGACATTGTACTGATTAGGCAGCTGCTTAATCAACTCATGCCTCAAAACATGGCCCGGGTCACCTTGCTAAAGATGTACAGACTAGGGAGTCTAGCGGACTCGAAACCAAATCATTCCAGACTGCTTAAAGTAATATTCAGCTCTTCGAACGAACGTGACCTAATTTTACAGAATGGACACAAATTAAAGGGTTCAGGAGTCTTTATCCGAAAATACCTACTGTTGGTAGACCGTGTTAAAAGACGGGAAGCCAAAAACGAACTACAACTTAGGTTAGACGCTGGCGAATTGGACCTGAAAATTGTAAATTTTCGGGTTGTAAGACTTCGACAGGGAATGATGCCGAAGCCACTCTGGGTAAAGTACGAAAGCACTTAAACAGTCTTCGTATCTGTTACACCGATGCACGAAGCTTACTTAACAAGCGATCGGAACTAGGTGTATAGATCGACTCTACAAAGCCAAACATAATCGCAGTAACAGAAACCTGGCTGACACAGGCTATAGATAGTATGGAACTTAATTTAGAGGGTTTTACGTTAGTAAGGGCCGATAGAACACAAAAGCGCAAAGGAGGGGGAGTAGCTCTATTCATTAGGAATGCTATCCCATTTGCCATTATCGATAGTGTATCCCATGAGAGTGGGACGTGTGAATTAGTTAGTTACCGTTTGAAATGCAAAAAACAAGAGCTGCTGATTGGTTTGGTCTATCGTAGTTCAAGCTGTGAGGCAAATGAGATTCTGTTACGCAGTCTCAATACTTGGTCCCAAAGTGGTCGATGTCTAATCCTAGGGGACTTCACTGCACCTATGGTTGGCTGGGAAGATCTGTGAACTAAATCGTCGGAGAATTCCTTCGAGCAGGAACTAGTTGATGGGGTTATGACATGTGCTCTAGTGCAACATGTGAAAGAAGCGACAAGGTACGATCCGGACACTGAATCATCCTTATTAGATCTTATACTGACTCACTATGAAGATGATGTTGCGAACCTCCATCATATGCCACCCCTAGGTAAAAGTGATCACGTAGTTTTAACTTTCGACTTCCTTATAGCTGCCAGTCACGAGCAAGCGTCAATCCAGTCCAGACCCGACGTCTGGAAAGCAAACATAACAGACATCATGCACTCAGCATCGTTAGTCGATTGGACAATAGACCCAGAGTCCCCAATTGAAACGATCTAGGACGCATTTCGAAATTCATACTTAAAAGTTACCACACCTCACATTCCTTGGACTATACCAAAGGGGCCGAAAAACTATCCACCATGGTTTAGTAGGGAGGTCCGTATCCTTCTCCGTAAGAAAAGGAAAATGTGGGATAGATTTAGGTTAATGGGGACTGATGAGTCAAAATCTCAGTATCGAAAGGCTCGGAATACTTGTGCATCGACCCTCCGTAAGTCTAGAAAATTGTACGAAGAAAAACTTGTTAAGGAATCCATAGAATGTCCTAAACGCTTGTATTCCTATATAAACCAAACGACGAGGAGAAAAGGAAATATTCCTGCTCTATGGGGAGACACTATCGCTTCATCATCAGCGGAGGACGACGTTGGTAAGGCTCAAGTGTTCTCGAACTACTTTAGCAACGTATATACCATAGAAGCGTCCTTCCCGTCAGAGTATACAGATCCCCCATACATACACTGGATAGCGTGACCATTAAAGAACTCGGTGTCTTTGGTCTGCTAAATAAGCTTGACGTAGGTAAATCCACGGGGCCAGATGAATTACATCCTAGGCTACTGAAGGAATTATCTAACTTCGTTGCAAGCCCTTTATGTACATGCTTTAACCTATCCGTTACGCAGGGTCGTTTACCGAAAGACTGGAAGAACGCCATAGCAAATCCTGTCTTCAAAACAGGTACGAAACACAAACCTGAGAACTACCGCCTCGTCTGCCTAACTAGTGTGGTTGTTACAATCTTAGAAAAGATTATTCGGAAGGGGCTGTTTAAGTATCTTGATAAAAACCGGATCCTCTCGAAGAAGCAGCACGGCATCAGAATAGGTTATTTTTGTCTCACTAACTTATTAGTGGCTTGTGAAAGCTGATGCGCTCTTAAGGACCAAAAGCTACCTGTAGACGTAGCCTTCATTGATTTAAGTAAAGCTTTTGACAAAGTTCCGCACAACCGGCTGTTAAGAAAAGTCGGGATTGAAGGCAAATTATTGATGTGGATAAAAGACTTCTTAGTTGGGAGTCAACAAAGAGTAAGGGTGTGTAGTGGCATTGGACCATAACCACACAATTCACAAAGCTGAATACGAGATTACTCCGAAAATAGATATTCAATATTTAACGCGGAGAAATACCTAACAATGGAGAAGGCGCGGACAATGAATTGAATAGACTAGAGTTGATCGAACGGCATGGCTCGGCCATGCAGGCGTGGTCTCTGCTGAATGTTACCTTATATCTTCTATTCATATTAAATATATTGTTCTTTCTCTAGCCTAACCTTGTTCTACATCATGTATTGGTAATTGATACGATACAGTGAGTTGGTGTAGTCGATGGTGTGACTTCCACGTAAGATCTTATAGAATAGGCAGTCATATCATGACAAATCTACAAATTTAGGATTAGGTCTATTATTAGAGCAGTACTAATATCATAGTAGATCATAATTCTACATTGGTGAGCCCAACTAAAGAAACGCAACCTATTATTGTTAATTCTTATTTCCACCTTAACCTTCCCAATCAGTTTTTATTTTTGTAAACCCAGTATTCTAATAGTCCTTTGATTAATCGTCACATATATTATCGTAATGTTATATCTATTAGTTCACATAACTTACTAGCTCAATTGATAATAAAAGTTGATCATCTATTTCAACTAATTAGCTTTGATGGTTCGTTAACAAGCTTCAATAGCATTTACCTGCTTCAGCGACATAGACTTGTTTAAACATCAAGCTCTAGCAAATATGGCGTGTAAATAGCGTAAATATACATTGACTAACAATGCAATCAAGGATTGAATAGTTATCTGGATCTAATTCTTAGTGTTCCTTCGCTTAACATCTCATCCTGTTTTAAACTATGCACTATCCTGTAAAATCTTTTCTTCCGACCACTGCCTGTCTAATTTTATATTCTCGAGTTCCATTGTCAAGCAACAAGGATGACACTTCTCTAAAAACATACGGTGAGTTTCAGCCATAAGTTTCCTGCAATCATGAGGTCATTTTAGATGGCTCGTTCAATGGCGACCATACAATGATCTGAATTCATTCCGTTGTTCTGATCCGAGCGAGTGGCAAAAACGTCAACAGCATCAAGCACCCCGGATCATTACTACTCCTCACGAATGCAGTGAGGCAGTGTGACGAATGCAATAAATGGTTCCACAAAATGTGCACCCGTTTAAGTCCCACTGCATATAAAAGATGTTCGAAGCCTAACTCACATTGGCTTTGCATGTTTTGCTGTGCCAACAAGGCATTGCTAATACAGGAGGCTATGAGCCTATTGGCTTTGGCCTGTAAGAAGTATGATGGCATATGTGCCGACAACACGGGCACTGACAGTGACGAATGTGTCAGTGTTGTTATGCAACGCCTCAAAAAACCGACTCTGAACGACACAAAAGTGAAATCTTCGTTGATATTAACAGGGGGAGTAGTACCACCTAGTACTGACATTGTTAATCATGCACCTTTAGGGGGAACCGACGATCTGGATAAAACAATCACCGTTCCAAATAGTCCCAGTGTTACTAGGGATGAAAAATGGACTACGGTACGTAGAAAACGAAATGAAAAGAAAAAAGCTGTAAGCAGTACACAGGTAGTTAGTAACTCAATGGTGGACTCAAATTGTGAGCCACAAGTTGCACTACCAAGATCTGATCGTAAGAGTGAAACCCATCCTGGCGTAACTGAGAAGAAAAATCTAATAACATCGAATCTTATTGTGAGCAATTTGCGGGAGTCAAATGACCCTGATCCGAAAATTAGACACGCGCATGACTTAGAAAAACTAGGAGTATACATTCGTAGTATTTTACCAGATAACTCCAAAGGAGTTCAGGTTAAAAAGTTAGTAAGAATAGGCAAGAGGACCGAGGACAATGTTGAACCCCGTCCAAGCAGACTCCTTAAGGTAATCCTAGGATCGGAGAAGCAACGGGATCTCTTGTTAAGTAGCACTCGTTGTCACGACAATTCTGACATCCGAGTTAGACCTGACATATCTCTCGAAGATAGAATAAAAAGGAAGAAAGTGTAACAGCATAGGTTGGTTGGTTAAGAGTTGACCCCAAACAACCAAGCATATGCCAAAACAGTATTGTTCAAGTATTCATTAACTTCCTTATTTTGTATAAGCGTTATATTCCTTATTATCTTATATTGAATGTTGAAAGCTTTTGTTTGTCTGAACAGATAATCACACGCTCCACTGTGACTGCGCGAAGATCGAAATAAAGACCTATTCACTACTTCTCTGGTTTCTTCTATCAATAGTACGAGGGTTACCTATAGGCACGAAACTGGTGAGCCCTTTTTGAACACAAATTAACCTCATTTTTGTTATTAATATTATTTTTTTTACTCAATCGTAAAAGTAGACCTGATTATCCGTAAACTAAGTTGGGTATATAAATAGTTTATTTTTTTTATTATCTTAAGTTTTTCGTGTTATAGAAACCATTTTTTCGTGCTAATTTTATTGCTATATTTGCCACATACCTCATGTCAGACTTAAAAGAAACCCATAATCTGGAGGATTTGTCACCAGTGGAGATAGACACTGTTAGGACTACGAAATCTCGACTTCCAGAATTTGATCGTAGTGATCCTGAGTTGTGGTTTGCTCAACTAGAGCATTATTTCACGAGACAATATCAAATCTGAAGGGATTCGCTATAGAGATTTGTGTTCTATCCTTCCTCCTTAAGTCGCCAAAGAAGTCCGTGACTTTATTTTAGATCCACCATCACCACAACCGTACACCATCTTAAGACGAGAGATAATGAACCGTTTATCATTATCAGATTGTCAAAGAATCCAAAGACTTTTTCAAGGTGAAACACTAGGTGATCGGTCGCCGTCACAGTTTCTACGTCACCTCCAAGTCTTAGTGGGTGATAACACAGTAGGTGCAGCAGTCCTAAAACAAGGATGGATACAAGCTCTCCCATGCTACGTCCAACACTGTTTGGATGCACAAGATCCTGAAACCTCATTATCTCATTTAGCGCGTATAGCTGATAGAATAATGGAAAGAGGTTTTCCAACTGGATCAGGCACAATAAATCACACACAAAAAGTAGAATTTTCGTGCCTGTAGGTAACCCTCGTGTTATTGATAGAAAAAGCCAGACAAAAGGTGAATTAGTCTTTATTTCGATCTTAGCGCAGTCACAGTGAAGCGTGGGATTATCTGTTCAGACAAACAAAAGCTTTCAACATTCAATATAAGATAATAAGGAATATAACGCTTATACAAAATAAGGAAGTTAATGAATACTTGAACAATACTGTTTTGGCATATGCTTGGTTGTTTAGGGTCAACTCTTAACCAACCAACCTATGCTGTTACAGAATCAGCAAAAGACCCCGTCATAGAAGGACTCATTGCGAGTGTTAAGAGTCTCACTGAGGCTATCACCAGAATGCAAATGGTCATACAAACAGGAACAGGTCACCACAACGATCACGATCCAAGTCACAAAATAGGTCACAAATGTCCAGACAATCTGGGCAGTTTTGTTGGTACCACTGGAAGTTTGGTGTCAACTCAACCAAGTGCAGGCAACCATGCGCCTGGCCTAAGCATAATTCCAAGACAGCGGGAAACGAGTAACCCCTCCCCAGGTCGCGACAACTGAGGAGGGGCGCCTAAACAGTCGCTTGTTTTATGTCAGAGACAGAAACTCTGGCTTGAATTTCTTGGTGGATACTGACGCTGCTCTTAGCATCATCCTTCGAAATAAAACTGAGATTAGTCGAGAAACATCCCCGATTACACTTCAAGCTGCAAATAAAACTACAATCGCGACATTTGGGCAGAAAACGTTAACCCTAGATCTGGGGTTCAGAAGGCAATTCCCTTGGGTTTTTACGGTAGCCGACTCAAATCTGGCAATACTGGGGATGGACTTTCTAGAGAGATACGAATTTCTTGTTGACACCAAGAAACGGCGATTAACACTAAAAGAAACTTCGTTTTACACAAAAGGCAAAGAAAGTCACATCAGCTCTCTTAACTTGATTCAAACCCCTCCAGTAACAACAGCAAAATTTCAAGATATACTCGCGGAATTTCCAAACTTAATTAAACCAAACCCACAGCCTTCCAAAGACAAACTAAAAGTAAGTCACGCTATCAAAACCGAAGGTGCACCGGTGTTTGCAAAACCCAGGAGACTAGCACCAGATAAGCTCAAAATCGCTAGGGCCGAGTTTGATTATATGCTACAACTGGGTATTATCCGTCCCTCTGATAGTCAATGGGCATCCCCTTTGCATATGGTCCCAAAGAAGAATGAAGGTGACTGGCGACCGTGCGGGGATTACAGAGCCCTCAACCGTCAAACCGTACCAGATAGGTACCCAATACCGCATATCCAAGATTTCACAAACGGTTTACAGGGTATGAACATATTCACTAAAATTGACTTAGTCAGGGCATATCACAATATCCCGGTGGCTGATGAAGATATCCCTAAGACAGCTATTACAACACCCTTTGGCTTATTCGAGTTTGTACGCATGCCATTCGGCCTGAGAGATGCGGCACTTCCTCAGATATTCTTATTCCACAGTCTCACACTCTTTCTCATGAAAGCACGCAGCGAACCGTCAGCGATAGTTGTAGAAGAAATCACATGCTACAAAATAAGATGACAAGCTAGTAAATGAAGAGACATCCATGGACTACCGTTGACAGCGTTAGTTGCCACTGATTGTAAGTCAAACATTGAGCGAGTTGATAATTTTCCCTTGGGATGAGAAATAGAACTAAAGTGTTTTTGATAGATAGGTTAATCGAACCGACGTTCCTGCGGAAGTCGATTCTAGGGGGAAGCTAATGTAACAGCATAGGTTGGTTGGTTAAGAGTTGACCCCAAACAACCAAGCATATGCCAAAACAGTATTGTTCAAGTATTCATTAACTTCCTTATTTTGTATAAGCGTTATATTCCTTATTATCTTATATTGAATGTTGAAAGCTTTTGTTTGTCTGAACAGATAATCACACGCTCCACTGTGACTGCGCGAAGATCGAAATAAAGACCTATTCACTACTTCTCTGGTTTCTTCTATCAATAGTACGAGGGTTACCTATAGGCACGAAAAAAGCACTAGCTGAACTTGAAACCCGTCGGCAAAACGGCGAGGAAAATCTCCGGTTAGTGAGTTTTTGGATAGTCAGGTCTTGGAAGCGAATGCTACCAAGGCCTGTGTGGATAGGCTGTTCTACTTAGGAGTTTTATATGCCAACGCTCGTAGTCTACGAAATAAGTTCTATGAACTAGAAGCACTAGTGGACAGGTGAAAGCCACTCATAGTAGCAGTGACATAAACTTGGTTAGTCGATGACTTAGACATTACTCCAGAATTATCGGGATACCACTGCATCAGGAGTGACAGACATAGATGTAGGAAAGGAGGCGGCGTCCTGTTATACATAGCTAATAGCATAAATATCCGCTTCTCTACTAGCAATTCCCATGATAGCGGTACTTGTGAAGTCATTAGCTGTAAGTTGGCTATCGGATGTAGTACATTTATGCTTGGTGTCATCTATCGCGGCCCATAGTTTAGATAATAAGATTAAAAATTTAGGTACTATCAACTGCACTAGTAAAATAACTAAATCCCTAGGTAGCTGTTGGCTAAACAAACGTTTAAAATCAAAACTCCGTAGCCTACTAGAATTAACACTAAACGAATCTTTCTGAATTAAAATTTATAATTAAATTAGGCGTCTCGGATTCTCTAACGTTACAAATTTCTGATGATTTCGAATCACCTAAAGCAACAATACCTATTTTTCCACTGACTAGTCCTCATCAACACCATGACTAGTTAAACATAGTTTCAGGATATCGTCATAAAGCATTGTCATGACTTGACAATCACGTAATATGATTGATAAAATTAATGAAACTATTAACAAAATCGGTCAGCAAATTGACATATAATTATCATTAATGTTGTTTTTCTTTTATCTTCATTCACTACAGATGATTACAGTATGTTTCTCTATCAGATGCTCACTCAGTAAATATCTCGAAACCTTGTCAGTCTAATTGGAGGTTTAACGACACAATAATGCATGCAAATAATCAGTATAAACAGTCGAGCAAATCTCCTGCAAACTGAAAACATCAATGTCGAATTTACCCCAACACTGACTAAGGTTCAAGCCATTATCATAGACGTGAGTTGGAAGTGTACTCCCCTTGGTTACAACTTATGTTCTTCCTGATAATCACATGAGCATCTCTCACTGTTAATCATCTTGTATAGGCTTATTTAACCGAATACATTCTGCAGCACCACATCACCTAGTAATATGACACAGGCCTAACTGATTTCAATAACTTATAACCACCATATCTCAATTAAATCGTATTCCGCCTTATGATAAACTGCATACTTTCAACTAACTTGTATGTATCATCAGCCGTCAGGTATAAATATGTATAAATAATCTATGGCAACTCAGAACATTGAGTTTAGAGCATGTCTCTTACGAATACACTCATGTTTAACGATTTGTTCTTAGCTATCTGTCCAAAACTCATATAATTTTCACTCATGTATTGAAATTTTGTTTTGATAACCATTCATGTGTATTAGTAGTATTAATAAATTCTATCACGGTCAAGTAAAAATGAGGTTGAGAAAATCTCCCCGTAACTAAATAAACCGTATGAAACTAACTGGAACACTAGTTTGAATTCTTCTCCACGGTATACTTTTGTTCCTTCAGTTAGCCTACGAATACAGATGCATTTGGAATTCAACTCATATGGACAACTTACCGGCATAATCGTTATTTGATTTCATAATTTAAACCAAAACTAGTACCAATAATAATATTTCTACAACATTCATTACTTTAATACTTCTAAACACAAAATACTTACTACCTATACGTTAAGTTATCAACCAACGGCTATTAACACACATCGTTTTATTATTATTGTAATCCCATTTTTTATAGCTCAAATAATCTTCACCCAAATTTTCATTCCAAGCATGTTAAACATGAAGGCAGATATTTTAAAATTATTACATGTATTTCCCGACCAGATGCTGCCGCTTTCATTTTAATTTATCTTTCAGCTTATCAATACCCGGAGGATTCTTATTATCCTTGATAACCTTCAGCGCGCGACGATCCCATCCAATTTGGTATCGAACCAACATCACGTTGATTCTGGTGGGAGAGTAGTGTAGTGGTATTGGACAATAGCCACACAATTCACAAAGCTGTGAACACGAGACTACTGCGAAAATAGATATTCAATATTTAACGCAAAGAAATACCTAACAATGGAGAAGGCGCGGACAATGAATTGAATAGACTAGAGTTGATCGAACGGCATGGCTCGGCCATGCAGGCGTGGTCTCTGCTGAATGTTACCTTATATCTTCTATTCATATTAAATATATTGTTCTTTCTCTAGCCTAACCTTGTTCTACATCATGTATTGGTAATTGATACGATACAGTGAGTTGGTGTAGTCGATGGTGTGACTTCCACGTAAGATCTTATAGAATAGGCAGTCATATCATGACAAATCTACAAATTTAGGATTAGGTCTATTATTAGAGCAGTACTAATATCATAGTAGATCATAATTCTGCAGGTGAACTCAAAGTTATTTAGCTGGGAAACTGAGCTTAGTGGAGTACCCCAAGGTACAATTTTGGGGCCAGTGCTATTCCTCTTGTATGTAAATGACCTTCCTCATCTCCTATCATCATCAGTCTTGCTATATGCTGACGATGTCAAAATATGGAGAACGATACGATGTAAGAGTGATAGCTTAGAACTTTAAAATGACTTGAAGTTATCTGAATGGTCTCAAACCTGTCAGTTACCGATAAATACTTCCAAGTGGGTTGTGATGCATAGCGGTCATCAAGGCACAGATAAATACACGATGAATAACACTGAGCTACCTGTCGGCCAGACATATAATGACTTAGGAGTTATCGTTAGTCAAGACTTAAAGACTACTGCACACTGCCGTGCAATAGCCGCCAAAGGTTTTGGAACCTTATGGTCAATACGTAGAGCCATTAGTCATGTCGACGGTAAAACGTTTCTGACTTTGTATGCAGTGTTCGTACGTCCTAAACTTGAGTACTGCATACAAGCTGCTAGCCCCTGCTTAAAAAAAGACAGTGAGCTTTTGGAAAAGGTTCAGAGAACGGCAACTATGCTGATTCCCGGAATAGCGAAGCTTCCGTATGAAATTTGACTGGCCAAGCTGAACCTTTTCCCGTTGTCATATCGCAGAACTTGAGGCGACTTGATTACAGTCTACAAATTGCTTAGTGATAAATTTGCACGTGATATGCCCTCATTTTTCTTGTCTTCCAAAACAGAGAATTTACGACGACACTCCAAAAACGTCCACAAGCCGAGAACAAAGTACTTGTCAGCTGACTATCGACTTTCCCATCGGATCATCAACGAGTGGAATTCACTACCTCATCACGTGGTTGAGGCTCCAATCGTCGACTATTTCAAAAGAAAGTTGGATCAACTGAGAGACCACCATTGTCAGGACTATCATAGGCCATCAAGCCTCCTGTCCTCCCCAAACTGAAACTGATTAAAGTCTAAAATACGAGTTTTCAATCGTTAACAGACATTTGTGTCAAAACTTTCTAACGACTTGGCCAAAACTTTCTATTGTCCGATATGGATTAGTGTGCGAATACTTAAGAAGGCAAGTTTGAGTGCGACATGTGGTTCCATAAAGATTGGTTTTTGTCACTTATTCACTAGGGAGATCTAACCTTTCATTAATCAGAGACTTGCGATGGTTTTTGTCACAGGTACAATCCTCTATCCAACTACTATGATAAGCAGCAGGGTGTTTTATTATGGAGATGCTATAACTCTAGTGGTAGCGAAACATGAAGCACCTGGTTTAGTGGTAGAAATACGATTGAGACTACTCTCCGGCAAACTGGTGAATCGTGGCAATTCAGTCGAGAACCCATCCCGTTATCATCAACTTTTTGAAGAGTGGGAGCGAAATAACCAGTCAGAAAATTCAAAGTACGGGATGGAAAAAATACAGACTATCGCAAATGAATGATGGTGGGCAAAGTTTTCCCAAAATTATGAAAATGTCACGATCACATAAAACTGGATGGTGGTGGCAAGGAATTACATTTTAATGAAAGTATCCAAATCTAAGCAATGAAGATAGCAGTGATTACCAGAAGGAGGAATATATTAAATTTTATTCTGATTTCGCGTAGTGTGAGGCTTAAGCAGACTAAGGTAGGCAGATAAGAGTCAACTGCTTTCTTAGTGTTGGTTTAGAAAGAACAGAATAAGGACGTAGAGTTATTTACATCTAGATTTAACATAAGCATTCTGTTTTCTACTTCTCCTTATTAAATGACGAAGCTTACTAAGGTCGATGTAGTGCACTTTTCTCCACCATCAGTGTAGTAAATGTTGTAACCAAACCATCAAAACAACTTTCTGGTTAAGGTCCTACATAACTTTTAAATATTTTACGCTGAGCCGAGAGAACATCCACCAATAGGTTGCACTGTGATCCGGGATTGATGCCCTCAGTAAGAATGAAGTCAACCTTAATGCTGAATTATATGCTGGATGTGGAGTTGCGGGCCAGAAAGAGAAACTTTGTCATGACGGAAGATGTGGCGTTAGGAAATCATGATTGCGATTTTTGGACGTCTCCTCAAAATTAAATAGTAAACCAGTTACTTTGGACAATTTGCTATGAACGCATGGCTGGTTCCTATATGAATATTTTGTAGGATGTTTTTCATCGTATTTCTCTCCACTATCGTATACTCACTTTCCATTTATGGTTTTGTGTTTGTTAAAGATTAATCTAACAAATACTTAGCGATGTAATTATCACCTGAGGTTGTAAACTAATCCACTTGTAAAATACAAGAACCTCCAGTTCAGTCACTTTACATTTCAAGACTCCTGCATTTGAGAAAGTACATCGAAGACTCATAACGATTGTTCAACACTGAAATTATAAAACAAATGGGTCATTGAAGCAATATATTGAATTTGTCAACAACAAGCATTGAAAAGCTTTACTACATAGGAATAAAGGTCGACTCTAAAAATGCACATCTCGCCTTATCCTAAGGATATTCGCCTCCGGCGGTAAGGTTCCAATAATTACGGAGCTAACACGAAAATTACTCACAAAAAGATCGTGTGTGACCGACCTCAAGCAGTCGTACTTTGAGCACTGCGGACACACCCTCAGGTCACTAAGAGTACCCCTAACCCAATTTCTTTTTCAGGCACCTTCAGAAGAACCCTTTCACGGTGTGGGCAACCGGGATGTGGCAACTACCTTCATATCTCTGACAGCATTCAAGTTCACTGTATTCATAAGCTCTATCACCAGAACTATTGCTTTTTGCTGATGACGTGAAACTTTGGAGAGAGATATGGAACCAAGAGTATAAACTTTCATTTCAGGAGGATATGATTCCACTTCAAAGTTGGGCGGAGAACAATGGACTTACCTATTACAATCCATGGTTTCAAGTAGTCCATCTGAGACATGTTGCAGACTACAAATACAACTCAGGCAACTCCCCCCCCCAGAGGCATCTCAAAATGAAAGAGTATTGGAGTGTTAGTACCCTGCGATTTGAGGTCTTAAGCCGAATGCGACAGAAATGTCATTCGAGCAAACCTTACACTGGCAAAATTGGAGCGCATTTCTGGCCATTTTGACGGAAGAACGTTCCACATGGTATTTCCTCCCTCACTCCACAAGGATAAGGACACTCTGGAACGTATCCAAGGACGAGCCACGAAATCAGTCTTCGGACTCAAACTCAAGCCTTATGAAGAGCGCCTGCAATCACTAAACCTTTACCCATTAGAGTATAGGCGTCTTAGAGCTGACCTCCTGATAGCTTTCAGCACCCTAAATACTCGTGGATATCCTCTTAAACACTTATGTTTAGTTCCGACACAAAACTTAGGGGTAACACTCAAAGACTGGAGGTGCAGCACACGAGAAAGGACCTTCGACACACCTTCTGCTGATTAAGAGTAGCTGAATGCCGGAATTTCCTGTTCAAGCGACTTCATGGGAGTCCTTTAAGAGAAAACTTGACATATTCTTGAGGACTAAGGGTAGTATATTACTATGATTTACCACTTTCCTTTTCTTCTCTTATCGACAATATACTTAGGTTTCTGCCCGGAGGTATTGGTGATCCACTGCTACTAGACACGGAAGCTCGTTAAGCGAAAGCTTATCCTATTCCGTTCAAAACCATTTGAAACATTTGAAATATCTGTTTAAAGAGCAGATAATCAGTTTATTCACTATTATTCGAAGGTATCTATTACTTTTTGTAACTAAAATTGAGCTAAGATATCTTAGATGTGGATTTCAGGAAATACTGTTTACTGATTCCACTTAACAAAGATTGGGAGTTGAAACTACTGGCGCCTGTTTGTGTCTTTGAATCCAGCGTGACAGTTTATTGTCTGTTAGGTAACGTGAGCCCATTATGTCAGACGTGTAAGTCCATGTAGCATCACACTGCTTTAATGTAGATGTTTGTTTCTGTTCTTCACGGGTAATCACCACAGTAAAACTTGCAAAGTAACATTCTGTTACATAAATCCTATAGCAGTTTCTAATTAAGCGTTTAGAATTAACCCAGGAAAGTAGTTAAAATACCTAACTATTATCGAATTTTCAAAATTTTACAGGGTTATACTTTTTATTCAACTATAGGAATTCTAATCATCCCCTACAATCCCTTCCCATAGTCTTGGGATTAGACGATAAGTGTTTGGGTAGCTGCGTTAGATTGCATTTGTGTCCTGTTACGTAATTGCTACCATTCATAAAAACTGTCGTCCAAATTAAAACGAATAGTTTAAGAGTAGTTAGGTGTCAAATTACTGTAAGACTTTCAGGAAGAAAATTATATTTTCTCAGTGGTTGAATTTGAAGCAAGGCCGACATTTCATTGGGAGAGGTTGAACTAAATTGCCAAGCGAAACGTTGGATCCACGTAAAGATTTTCTACGGAATTATTCCCCAGTGTGATTCTACTGATATTTCCTAGGTCGTTTGTAAGTACAGGATGATCAGTGACAAGCCTAATTAATAGTTAGTGATTGAAATCATTCTGAATAATATTTCTTCGTTAAAGAGTTCGGAAAGGCTTGCTCAGGCTTATGTCATGGCAACGGTGATCAATCTGACTTCTACTTTTCAGTCAAACAAGCCGTAATGTTGCCTGACACTTAAAACACCGCTTGAGTTTCCCTATAAGTCAATTAGTTGTACCGTGATTCTCGTTAACGTCATTTGCCTCCAACTTTACGAGCCCTAAAGTCAGTTGTTCGTCCACTGCTATTTACCTAAATCTAAAGTCTTCAAAACACCTTTGTCTTTTGTGTTTTAAATTGTAATAGTCGTGGTAGTTTAAGTAGTTATATCAGATTCGACAGACAATAACTATCGACTTGTTTTTCAAAATCATTGCATACTGACTCATCCGGTTTATTGCCATTACCATGGACAGTTGTAATTTTTCTTGTGGTTAGTTGATTGTTTTATTACCGTGGTATCATTCAGTGATGTATAGCTTGTTTTACTTCTGTATTGAAAGCATTATAAGACGGTGTGTGATCAGTACATTTCCAGTTGAAAACGGAATTTCACTTTATCTAACTAATCGTCACTACGTGTGATATTTTGATGTCTGCAAAGGTAATAATCGTTGGCTCTGTAAATAGATTTGCTACTTACACTAACTCCACATTTCTTGTTCGTATTTAGAAAGAAAACTGATGCTCAGTCAGCTACTCCCAAGAGACCTAAGAAGCCAGAGGGTCTCCGCTTGAAAGAAAAGATTAGACGACGAAAATTGATTACAGTGGCTCGCAAAAAGGTGGTACGCCGACAAACTTATATGCGGTTAAAATGTCTCATGAAGCAACGAGCGGAAAAATACATGCACGTAAGTTCTGTGTAACATAATGACTGTTTCAGGAGTACCGCAGAATGGCAAAGCGGGAAATCACGTTGCAGCGTAATGCTAAAAAAACGGGAGACTTTTATGTCCCAGCTGAACCAAAACTCGCATTTGTCGTGCGAATCCGGGGTATTAACGGTGTCCACCCACGCCCAAGAAAGACCATGCAGCTGTTTCGCCTTCGGCAAATCAACAACGGGATGTTTGTGCGACTAAATAAGGTAGTTCCTGCTTTTCACTTATCATTATCGTACAGGCAACTCTTAACATGCTTCGAATAATTGATCCATATGTCGCTTGGGGTTACCCTAGTCTTAAAATTATTCGTCAACTTATTTATAAACGCGGATTTTGTAAGTACCATGGTACACGGCTCCCTTTAACAAATGAGCTAATTGAACACAAACTTGGACATCTTGGTTTAATATGCGTTGAGGACCTTGTACATGAAATATATACAGTTGGACCAAACTTCAAACATGCTGTTGCTTTTCTATGGACATTCAAGTTGAACAATCCTAGTGGTGGTTTTCGCAAGAAAGGAAAGCACTTTGTCGAAGGTGGTGATTTTGGCAACCGAGAAACCTACATAAATCGGTTACTTAAAGCTATGATTTAAATAAATAAGTTACGCTTGGTAATTTTCATGATCTTTTTTTCTTTCATCAATACCGCTTAGGCTCCTTTTACACTTGAAAACCATTCATATTGCTAGCAACATTTTCTAGAACCTCAGTTATCATAGAAAGTCCAGCACAAATATGAGTCAGCACGAGTCACTATATCGCATCACAACGTCAAGATGAAATCAGCAAGGTATAAGAAGAACCGAGATAACAGTATTGAAGATGATGCAACGTAACACCTACGATCAAAGCGTGCAACTTTAAATTACTATTATGAAATGCCACAATCGTACAGTAATACGGAGGTCTATTTTGCAGTTCATTCTCTGTTCGGTTAATAGATATCTTAATCCATAGGTAGATTTTTCAAATTAGTGCATAGAATCTCTCAGATACCGTCCCAACAGGGCTTCTGAGGTCGTCGGTGCGATCGACTATGTCATTACCTGTCATTAGTCTGCCGGTTGGCGCGTATCAACATTAAGGTACAAGTTTACGTTCAGAAGGCAGAGAACATCCTCAACATTTTATTTACTCCGAAGAAGTGGCTTATACTAGGTCCCGAAACGTCAGAGATATAATTTTTCTACTCGGGATATAAAAATATATTTATTACCTTAACATTGTTACTCGGGTTGCCAATAATGATTGGGTTTTCTTCCACTGGGCCTAATTTAGGCGTCAAATGTGTCAATCACTCAAGTTATGTGGAAATCGAAGGTACTCGGATTTCTGTCGAGCTGTTCCTTGAAGTGTTCTGCCCATCGCTCCAAACCCCTGTCATCGTCTTTTTGCAAATACTTGTTTATCCGAAAAGTATAAACAGTAGTCGCTAGTTTTTCTATCTGCTTTATTCCCATTACTCCTTAAGGTGGCTTCACATACTTTTTGTCAATTCCTTGGTTACTTTTTCGTGTTCAGGGCTTCACAGGATGAGTTTCTACCCATCTACCGTTGCTGCTGACATGTATCGGTCTTTCTTGCACTTCAGGGTCAAGTTACTAGTTGGTGTTATGTCTCTCTTGATATCGTCACATGTTGTGTTGCTATGACTTGTTTTAATGGTCGACTAAATGCTTGTTTCTGAAGTATACTCTTGGATTCTTCATCGAGGAACCATAAGGGGACATAATGCTGTGGTTATTTTGATTACAATATGACAGGCAAATATGTGTCCGTACTCATGAATAGAGACCAAAAATGTGTATCAGAAAAAACGACAACCTGTCCAATCTCTTCAATGGTGTTTAGTAGTGATATCGTCTATTTGTGTGCATCATTGACTGTGCAGGTCGTGTCAGACGTTGCTTCGCCTTGTGCTTATAATTGATACTTGCTGGAAAAGACGTTTGTCTAATCATGGCCGGAGCGGACAGTTGTCACATATAATCAATTGTCTTTCGTTTTGATATAGCCTGCCTACTCAGACATTAACATCACTTGCTACAAACACTTCCCGACGGAGGTCAGAAACTTCCCCGTAAACTCATCTTTCTCGACATGAAAAATAAGTCTCACTGGTTTTCTATATTGACTAGATGAGGTCGAATGAATGGCCCCACTTAAACCCTGTGTTTTAGAGATGCAGCATTTGTCAATGGTACAAGGTTCACGAGTTCTAGTTAATAAAGCTTGTTATCCGATTTCACATAAGGTTAGGACGTTGGGGGATTTAATATATATAGTTTGAATTGCAGTCTTAGCTGAGCAGGAATGATATTTCGTAAACCCAAATGAAGCGTGAGAAAAAAGTTTAGGATCGGAGCCAGCAGTAAAAATAAAACTTGGGAAGCGAAGGAATTTAATTGTGGGTAAGTTTATATGGGTCGTCATTTATCGAATGTCGTTTATCCTCTTGGCTTTTGTATGTATTTCAAACTTAATTCTAAATAGTTAGGAACTATCCAGCCTACATTTTTAAGTTGGCTGATATACTTGTTGATGGCCAGCGAAGAATTTCTAGTTTCGCATTTGTAAAGAATGTTTACTTACATTGTAGAATCAAAGGTTTATCAACTGTTTTAGCAAGCACTCGCAACTTGGAAGATAAGGTAGTACAAAAAATACTGAAGGGAATTGAGTTCTCTGAAACACTCAATCAATGAGACTGAACGCGCAACCCTTACAATGCGGATTAACAATATGAACTTCTGACGATGGTGGTGGGAAGATGTCTTGATATCCAGTGGCAATACGGTTTCGACTTCCTAATATGGTCCTATACATTATCTAGTAACCGTTGACTGTGTATATGCATACGCCTTGCTACCTATTTTAGTTGATAAAGTTTATCTACTTACAAACTTAGCCAGTCATCTATTTTAGTTAGAAACGTTAATAGGTCACAATCCTCTGAAGTTTAGGTATTCTTCCAACGACCAGATAATAGTCTGCTAGATAACGCTAGTCTAGTGGGCAAAAAAAATCGAAGAGAAAGTAATGCTTTAACAAAATCAAACAGCAAGGATATGTGCAACTTGATGACAATTTATATTTTCATCGACTGAACATAGAGGAAACTCCATGTATCTTCTAAACAAACCTGTAACTTCGTAGTTTTAATGTTTCTAGGTCTTTTATTCGTAGTCTGAAATTTAAGCATTATCACTTCAAAACCTTCCAAATCATGTTTGAAATCTGATATTAAGTTTGATATGACTGGGTAATTGTTTTTGGGTCTGCGACTAGTTCCGAGTTCATTTACTTGTTTCTATGTGACAGTTAAATCCTTATCGACAGGTCATTGACATGACCTAGTTGTTGATTGATCTTATCTGCCATCACCACTCACAATAATTCAAATATGTGAATTTTTGGACTATGATTGAGAAATGTGAGTGCAGACAGAAGTTCATATCAGTCTTGTAGAAATACTCTTCATTTCAAAAGTGTAATGTAGACATTTTCGAACATTAATTGCTAACTGATTGAATGTGGTTTGGTTAGCTCGTTTATTATCACACGATTAAGAAAAGTCAGTCGCTTACCCAAGATAGAAGTATTTTTGCCGACAACAGATGCACATCCACGAACTTTCAGAGCAATTTACAGAATGTCATCGATAGTAATGCTGAAATCGGGTGACTAATTAGCTAATTCTTGATTGGAACATTGGAAAGATGTCTGTATACCACAGCTCTGTCTGGTGTGTTTGTGTGTAAAGCCTACACGATGCACTTAAGAAACACTATTAGACTTGTGATCTACGAGCTGGGTAGATTTATTGTGAACCTTTCATTGTTCTGAACAACAATCGACACGTACTTCAAATAGAGTTATTGTGATCTCTACCATTGACTAACGGCTTGTTCTGTTGACCTGGGATTTGATTGGTTGTTATCCGTAGCTGTACGGTCTATTGTGTGTTTGTTTCGGATGCTTTCTCTCCTGACTTGAATTGTAATTTTGCAGTTGTTAATCCGTCTCCTTATTTCTGATAAACTGGCTAATTTTGATCTAGTGCTTTATGCTTGGTTAGAGTGGCAGGTGACTGCTGACCTTCAACAGATGTGAGGGTGTTCCACCATTCAGTGAACGCTGAAGACGTGATCTATGCGGACTTGAGTCCCGAATAGCGACCGATTTTTCCCTTGAGAGTTGGTCCTTCAGAAGTCTAGAAAGCTGGTATTTCGAAACCAATAAGAACGAGGCTACTATACAGAAAACTGCTTTGTGAATTACATAATCTGAGATGGGGGAGACGACCGCTTCACTTTACAACCATGAAACACTCCTTTTCTTATACTTTTATAAACAACCCGGATAAGCCTATGAAATAGGAGCAAGATGTATAATGCAGTGATTTTGCCAGATTTGTTAGTTAGCGGATTTTAGATTATTGATTTCAAAATTGTATATATACAAAAAAAGTCTACATAGTAGGATCAAACATAAGAAAGTTTAATATAACAAGAGCATTCTTGTTTTTAACTAGAACTTCGTTAGGATTTACTTTAATGGAACAGTATTATCTACATGGATCTATGAAAAATATGAAAAAAGGTGACAGCAGTTTATAAAACAAAGATAATGAAATGTCTTAGGGACTCGGGATCTGACTCCATTTATAATCGTATGAGTGATTGTTACCAAAATATACATCCTGGCTGTCCTCGTATATTTGATCAACTTGAATAGCATTGGTGAATAACGGTAATAAATAAGCCAAATACGCGAATGGATTTTGAGTACATGAATTTTGTACACTCACTGATCTGGACAGGAAATGGGAGTGATGGATCGAATAGAAGAAAGAAGGCAGGTAAGCCCAACTTCATTTAATAAAGCGGTAAGCAATATTTATAGTCACAAAAATAAATTACAGATATGTGATGAATAGGATAAGGAGTGTACACACTTATATGCGCTTATATAAAAACAATTAGGGTTGATAAGCGAATAATTAACAAGGTCAAAGAGTTGACAATTAGTGTTGTTTGATTATGCAGTATTCAGTGTACACTTGACCAGTTTCCATTAATTTGTCATTTAAAAATGAAGAAATATATGATAGTTCAGACTGAAGGGGAACTATAATGGACAACTTGGATTCAGCTAGATGATTTAAATTGACAAATGAACAAGCTCGTTTACACCATACAAAAGATCCGCAAATGCAACACGGAAATCATCAACCCAATCACACACTTGATACACATTACATCAATAATTTGTTTGTTTTATTATCTGAATTTATTAAACAGGATGTTTTTGCAAAAAAACGCTCCAAATAATATTCAAACTACTTTATTTCTATTTAAGTAACATTTGCTTACGTTGAATTTTATTGCTTCTTCAAATTATCATTTCAGATTTTTTGAAGACTAAATAGTCTCAAGTTACTTAATAGTTCTAATCAAAAGTCCATCCAGAATTGTGAGAATAGTTTAGTTAAAATATTCTTTTAATTGATCATACTACTTAAATTCACTGTTATTTATATTCATGGAAGTGTGGGTGAATTCACAATACTATAATGCTGTAAATCTTTTATTTAATATTATAAATATAATGATCTTGATGCTTTCATTATTGTGGATAATATTCAAGGAATATATTGAATATAGATAATGATGCATTATCTAAACGAATTCATAATCACATATTGTTTTAAAAAGTAAAATGATTCACATAATTCCAAATCATTAATCGGATTAGAAATTTTGTGCCTGAATATAACCCTTATTCGATTGATAGAAGAAACTAGACAAATAGTGAATACGTGTTTATTGAGATCTGAGGACAGTGATAATGGAGTGGGAGGTTACCTGTTCAAACACAAAGCTTTACAACATTCAATAAAAGAGAATGGAATATTTAATGTTTGTCAGAAATAAGGAAGTGAATGAATGAGCTACAAATCTTCTCCACCATCTCAAGTGAATGAATATTTGAGCTCTATTGTTTTGACACCTACTTAGTTGTTTGAGGTCAACTCTTGACTAATCAACCTAAGATGTTACACGTCGTCTCTCCCCCTCTCTCTCTCTCTCTCTCATTTTCAAAATAGACTATTTTCAGCGGACATAGATTTGACAATTTTAGTTAAATGTTTACTTTACCGTGGATTCTTCACTAAGTAGATGAATGGAGCGTCTTTTTACTTTTGTTATCCTTAATTCATTTCTACGAAAAAAAATACAGAAAATTGAGGTTTTTATGCTAATTTCTACTTTGATTATGTATATATATACATATTTACATGTTTGAGTTGGCCGGAAATTGGACCCCTCACTGAACTCAATCAAATATATGACATTGAGTCTATGATGATCACCTTTTATAACCGTGTTTGTTGTAACATGGTTGAAAAACAATACATGTGACATTACTAATGTTAGTTTGTTTTGTTTTTTTTTATTGCAGAGCAGCAAAGAGTAATTGTGCTGGAAAAAGAGGAACAAGTCCTATGTAAGATGAACCTGAAGAACAATTGATAAAACTATTTTGTAATAATCTTTTCTTTTTTGTACCCCAACCGCGTCTTTTAATTTCCAAAAATATATATCTATTGTGCTAGTACGTCGCGTTCTTGCTCCAGAGGCATTCACCGATCCTGACAGTTATGTTGTTATTTCAGATCTCTCCTGCTTCCAAGTAAACGCTAATAATACGTGCTACATCGTAGTCGCGGTCTAACAACACATATGGTTGTTCATTTTCTAGATAAGCCGGTTTTAGTCTATCAATACTTATGTAGTAGATGTTTCCTTGTTTTCTTTATCACTAAAGATTCAGATTTTCCTGAGATAACTTTGAAAAGACCTTTAAATGGAGGACTAAGCGTTGATTTTATTTTGTCACACGTTATCCAGACATGCGTGCAATTTCTGAGATCCTTAGGTACATATTCAACTAGCGATTGTTCACGTGTATTAATTGGTTTGAGTTTGGACATGTGTTCCCCTAGTTGATCTACGTGATTTTCTAAATCACGCTTTTACTGTCACTATTAAACTCACTCGGTAGTCTCAGAGTCGTCCCGAAAACTAGTTTCGTTGCTGAACACTGTGAGTCAATCTTGACGGCTGTTCGTATTCTCAACATAACTAATCGCAGGAATTCTGTCCACTGATTGGGGTTTGAGTGTGATATAAGCGTAGCCTTTAGTTGATGGTGGAATCGTTCTGCCGTTTCATTAGCCTGAGGTTGATATGCAGTACAACGTATTCTATCGGAGCCTAAAAGTTTAGCTAAATTGTTAAATAGTTCAAGTTCGAAATGTGCTCCTCTATCCGTTGTTATTGTTATAGGTATACCAAAAATGGTCACCCAGTTCTGCATGAAAAACCTAGCCGATGTTTCGGCTGTGATGTCCGTTATCGGTATGGCTATAGCAAATTTCGTGAGTCCATCTATACATGCAAAACTGGTGGAACGCAGTAAAGGGCCTATTTAGTCGATATGCACATGGAAAAAACGCTCAACTAGTTGTGCGAAAACGCAGATGGGTGAATTTGTTTGACGGTTCACTCTTGACTGCTGCCTTACCGAACACTCTCTAACCCGTTCGTGTACATCCTTTTGTAAAGTTGGTCATGTCTTGCATTGATTAGTTTAGTCGAATCTTTTGCGCCAGGATGAGACAACGAGAGTTATTAAATGTTAATCTTCGCATACTTTTGGGAACGAAAGGTGGAGGCATTACCAAGGTCATGTCACAATTATTCAGAATACCATCAATAAGCGATAGTAACTGGTTTAGTTTGAAACTAGCGTTGTTTGTTGTAATGAGGCTTTGTAATTCTTGATCCTCTTCATGTTTGTTTCTCATTGTCTCGAAAGTTACTGCAGACTGTTGTACCACGTTCATTTATAGTCAATATAATAGATCTGCCGCCTGATTTTCCTGATCTTTGACATATAAGATATCCCTTGTGAACTGTGATATATAGTGAAGGTGTCGGATTTCTAGAGGTGAGTATTTGTCAGCTCTCGCTTTCAATGCATTGGTCAGTGGTTTGTAATCCGTAAAAACTATGAGGTGTGAGCCTTCTAACATGTTTCGAAAATGCTCAATGGTTAGGTAGACTGCAAGAAGTTCTGGTCCGAAGGTAGAATAAATTGTCTCTGCCGGATCGAGTCTTTTTGCCAAGAAAGCAATTGGTTTCGAGAAGCTTCTTAACCAGTTAGTTAAGGGGACCACATACTGCTTTGTCCGAAGTATCCGTCATCAAAGAAAATGAAGAAAGAGGATCCGGATACATCATCGCAGATGTCTGAGTCAGTCTATCCTCTAGCCTTTTAATCTTTTATACATATAAGGCTCAAGTGCAAAAATATACCTATCTGTGACGTCTATGTTTGTTCATCTAGCATTCCTTAATATTACCTTCTTCATGTCGGATTCCATTTTGTATATCACACCATACTACTTTGTCATCTTCAGCAACTGACTTCATTTTCAATCATAATCGATCTTACAGCATGTAATCGACTCACATTGTTGTATGGCATATCCAAGCGTTTACATGGACTTCTGAGTTCTAGTTTACTTATTATTTTGGTTGTATCTTCCTAACACTTTTGTGACACTTATTTTCAATTCACGTTTTTCTATCTTTAACGGTTTTATATTTTATGTTTTTGTTTCTCGTTTCCATGGTCGGTTGTCGGCGTGCTTTTTCGAAAGCTGTAGCGGTAAATAAATCACCAAAATCAATAGCTCTGTAAGTCTTGTATGCTGACTACATTAGTTTTCATGGACTCACCTAGCTGAAGGCTCTCGGTCGTGCATCCGTAGCAGACCACAAGTGAGAACGCCTTGCTTAACTTCTCATGAAGCCGTCAGCCAGATTACATCAGTCGCCTCTCCATATATTTATAACCTATCAAATATATCCTCAAACCTCCTCGCTTCTGACTTTTATTTCACTGGGTGGGCACGATTCAATTATAGAAGGTGTTATTGGTCAAAGTGTTGTCAAACTACAAATACCTGTCGTACCTTCATTGATGAGCCGACGTGATCTGGTACACCAACTTGTAAACCGAGTGTTTGTTTCTTTTTGGAACTTCATATATCATGGTTTTGTTTTCATTGTCATACATTTTGTTATATTTTCGTGGTTTTGGATATTTGTATCCTCTTTCATTCATGTACTTCATATTCGCCATGAAAGAACAGACTCGTAAGTTCAAGACCATAACTTCACCTCCATTTCAACTAATACCATTTTGGCCGACAAAATCGAAGCCTGGTTTTGCTACTCAGAGGCCGACTTCTACGATCGCGGCGTGACCGATACACGTGCACTACTTCTCGTAGTAGTAAAAACACTATCACGCGAGTTCAACTGGTACGTCACACCTAGTATGTTTGCTAGTGATATTTCGGAACCTTACGAATCTCTGAAAAGGTCTACTCTGAAACGCGGAGATCTTGTAGTGACTCACATTTATCACGAGAACACGACTGGTTTAATAAAAACAATTATTATTATGACCAACTGTACCAGTGCTTGTTTTAATGTACTTTTGTTTGACTATGCTAATGACAGCTATATTGTGCTTCCATTTTTATTCCTACACTTTGGTTGTAACTTCGCGCGAATTCGGTTACGTTCTGTAACAAAGCTTCTATCCTAGCACGATCTCGGTATCCTTTCGATGCCACGAGATCGCCAGCGAATATGTCTCGATTTGGTCCATTAATTTCCTTCTGATAATTGGCTTCTCGGGGGATTTTATGGAGTCATTTGGAAGGAGTTTCTTGGTAGTGTTGTTCATAGTCAATCTCCACTCAACACCACGCTACAATCTAACAGATCAACAAAGGCTAGATCAACTCTTTAATAACATCGGCCTGCAATATGATTCGGCGGCAGACATGCTGTTTTGAATGAGAGAGGTTATTGGTCAAAGTACATTCGATGATGACCTGTTCAGACAACATTTCTTATCTAAACTTCTTCAACAGTTGCAAGCTGTGCTTGTCTCGTTTCGAAACAACGAGCTGTTTGCATCTGATGGCTACATTCTAGAGATCACTAAATTTTCTAACGCTGAGGTTTTTTCAGTCAAAAAAAACCCTCAAGAAATACAAAATGACATTACTGAAGGATGTCATACACTGACACGTTATCTTCGTATTCGTAATGACCGTAAATCATCACAAACCCCTTGAAAGAGTTCTTTACGTAGACAATCTGTCTCTAGAACATGAGAGACAAAATCTCGACTGGTGCTGGTATCATAATCAGTACGGAAAATCTCGAAATTGCAGAGAACCCTGCAATTTTCCAAAATCCAAACAGACTGACATGGACAACGTTTCAGGAAAATTCCTAGCCTGCACACATCAACGGCAACCATAGATGACAAACACAGTCGTCTGTTATAGGTCACTGATGTGAGTACGAAATTTCGCTGCACATTGGCGCAGAAGTTAGCGTTCTTCCAATGAATTCTAACGACCGACTGCAGGAACCGGTTTTCAACTTACAGGCGGCAAACGGAAAACCTAACGCCACATATGGTAAAAGGTACGTCTATCTTAACATGGGTTTACGCAAACCTATCCACTGGCTTTTCGAAGTTGCAGATACTTTTATGCCAATCATTGGTGTAGACCTGTTACAACACCATAATTTACTCGTCGACACGCGCAAATGGATGTAAGTTGACGGAATCAATGATTTATCTGTTTTTATAAATCATTTTTTCGGTGTAGATTATCTCTAGTCACAATAAGGTACATGATCAGTCCCTACTACCAACAAATACTCAATAAGTTCGCTGAGATAAACCAAACGCAACCGAATTTGCCGTGCGTAACCAGCTGTTGATTTGAATTTGGATTGCCTATTATTTCCTGATGGCCTCTACAGAAGTGTGTGAATGTGACAAGAAAATTTAGCTGTCGGCAAAAGTGTTCTACCAACCCGTCTGCTGTTGTGTGGGAGGTTCATTAATTGTGCAGAATGCTATTACCGCGGTAACATCCAAATTGATGGATTTCGTATTTTCACGGAGTTGGTCGGTTAAAGGTTTAAGATGTGACGCGCAGTTTGAGATGAACCGCCTATAAAAAACTACAAGGACGTTGAATGTGAAAAATTCCTTAATTGCAATGTGGATATTTCGTTTTTGAACAGACTAAAATAGTCATCAACTAGGAAATTAAACAATGAAAGGTATGACATGGACGTGGATCCGCATTACTACAATGTGGAAGCTACATGTAGAGATTTTGGAATATTCTTCCAAAACATGATTGGATGGAAGATCCTCAGCTGGGCTTCTTTGAGCTTCCTTGAGCTCACCCATGAGCCACTCTCGCAACAAAATTATTAAATTAAAATTATTTTAATTAGTTTTCACATGGTATATTTCCAAGTACGTGTCTACTGATAGTCGAGTTTTGGTATCTCGATATTTACAGGTAGTGCGATAGTCACCGAAGAGAATGAAATTCGCTATTTACCCATAATCATTTCACGGTATATCGATAAGTATTGATAAATTTCAGTTACTTTTGAAACAAAATGAAGTTGACTCCCGTCGTTTAACTGCATAATACTGTGAATGAAATGGTCTGGTCACTTAGATCATTCTGTGATTTCAAATGAGTTGTGGATGTGGTGGAGGAATTGGAACCAAAATTGAGATCTGCTACTCGGTTATGTGACATCCAGCTACCACAAACTCCAAAGATCTCCGTGTTGACACTGTTAAGGTTGAACTCGCAGGGTTATCGAGTGAAATGGAAGAAGTATTTTCATCGAAAACCTGGTTCCCATCGTTGAAGAATACACTTGAATCGGGTAATGTGAGTGTGAATAGCGCGTGGATAATTGGTGAGTGAATCATCAATGCACAACAATTTTCTAGTTGATATCCACATTTGATCAATATGTACGGTGTTCAGTTGAGATAACATAGCTTGCAGTTCTCATCACTAAGTAGTAAATATGCTGCACTCCATTTCAGATATCGTTTCAGTGAGTGGTAAGTTCATAATAAATTCTGTAGTTTTTGTGTAGTTTTGTGTAAAATCTGTTGAAGTCAGTGATACTGAGAAATATTGAACACAATAATCTGTGAATGTGGTGTAGGAATTTATTAAGTGAAGGATGTGTAATGATCTGTAAATGTGAGTTGTCGAATGAGTGAAAGAGTCAGTCAGTTTTCATCAACCGCAAAATAATATTTATTGTGAATTTTAGATCCGACAGCCATTGGCCGTGGTGAGTTGTCCTACATATATATGAGGCTGTTGATTTGAATTTGCATTTCCTGTTATTTCCTGATGGCCTCAACAGAAGTGTGTGACATTTGAAAAGATAACATGTGTTGATTACTTTGTTTGGGACTGTTATTTTAACTGAATGACAGGAAGCAGGCGAACGTAATGTAGAAGATGCGACTGTAATGAATTTATGAAAATAATGTCTGAACGATCTTATTGTTCTTTGCCACTAGTTCACCGGTCATTACAAATACCGATGCGTTGTGGCGTACCGAGTACTTAATGCCTCATTGTTAGTAATTTTGTACACCTTATATGGACGCATATTGGATAGTGTGGTTTGATTGTTAGACTGAATGTTCTAGTTGTTAACTGATGGTAGATCTTTGTTTCACTATTTACTCCTGTTAAACGTTGTACACTTTAGATTTTTATACGTTCCAAATGCATTATAATTTCAGTGATTAAGACACTGATTTGTGCTCTGGGTTGAGTTACTCGATAATCATGCTGTATGAAGCTTTCAGTATTTATTTATGGGATTATGTTTCAGTGAAGCGACAGTCATATTCTCGTTTGTAGAAGTTACTTCGGATTCACTAATCAGTTGCTGATCTTATTCACAGTAAAGCAAATAGTTGACATTACTGTAAAACTCGTTAATACCAGATAATAATATCGGTCAGGTTATATGCAATGAATGAAACGAAATACAAGTCACGATGTCAACAATCTCGTTGAAAAAGAGAAAGAAATTTAAGCGTTCAGATGACACTTATTCAAAATTCAACGTCCTAAGATACACTGATGTGATAAAGATGATGAGATAGAATGACAAGTAGAATGGTGGAAGAGCATGTACCGCACATCAGAATTCTCCATCGAACTCAATCCCGAAAAATCCGTTCTAGTTGTTCTCAGTTGCCATTTATTCTTTGGAAATGCGCTTCATCTTGGCTGCCTAGTATTGGATAACATTCATTGTAATATCGTCCTGTTTTGTTTTGAATGATCGTTTAATGATTGTGCGTCCATGAGATTCCTATCCTATAAAGGTTTTTCGTGCTTCCTTGGACAGCATCAGAGCACCTCCTTGTGTGTGTGGAGCACTTTCTTCTTCGTGATCAGAGTACAACAATGATCAAGTTGGAAATTAATCAATGAAAGCTATGACATGGTCGTGGATCAAAATATGTCATCGGATTGTTACAGTGACTTAATAATATTGATAGACTGTCTTTCATACAATACACAAGGGATCCACTCATCTTTGGAATGTTACTACGGTTTCGTTTTGCGGAACAAATTATGAAAGTGGTAACACTTTTATTTAATGTACAGAATAGAAGGAAGCCGATCAAAATCACGTTTTTATCAAAGATCACGTATGATGAGCAGCTAAAATATTTCTATAGAGAAATATCAAACTACTTATTGTTTCTATTATTATTCTTATTCTTATTATTAAAATGAGTGAAAAGGAATGTTTATAATGACTGTAGGGTTAATTAAGCTAAACTCTAAAAATAGTATACAAATGAACATGAAAGAGAACTGACAATATGAATAGTATTTTTGACTGAGATCATGAACCGACTGATGTTAGACCACCATTGAAAACCTGGAAGCACTTGACGACTGTTTTGTCCTATTTTGTGACTCTTCATCAGTGCGCATCCACAATCCTACTCTCGAAATTTCAATCAAAACGATAATAATCTTCACAACCTCCTGCTGACAATATCAACAATAATGTTTTGTTTCAGTATTAATCCTTGACGTACTGCAGACATAGAGTAATCGTTCATGAATATTTTATTAATTAATTCTGATAATTATTAGTATAGAGGTTGTGGAGATTATTAAGCTTTTGATTGAGATCATTTGGTGGATTGGTTGATGTTAGACACATCATTGGATGCCGGCTCAGTGGTTTAGTAGGTGAAGCGTTCACGCGCGAGACTGAAGGCCTTGGGTTCGAATCCCGCGGCGGAATCGTGAATGCGCACTGCTGAGTAGTTCGACAATAGGATGAAACGGCCGTCTAGTGCTTCCAGGTTTCCAACGGTCGTCTAACATGAATCGCTTCATGATCTCAATCAATCAATTCTGATACAGTTGTTAGTGTTGAAACTGTTGGTGCTGAAAATTCTGGACACATGTGTTTACATAAAATCAATCACAAATAAGGTGAGTTTTGCAGGTTGTACCATATATCCAGAATGTTCAACATATAATCATCAGGGAATATTATTTCTTGAAATTAATCACACCTAATCTAATACCTGATTTATATTTGATAATAATTATATGTGATTTGTTTGGACAACCTATGTTGGGGCAAAACACTTACATATTCAGCATCAACATATTCATTTATTGTATATGTTTACATCTATTCTGAGTAAATACAATGGCAAACTAAATTGTCTTTTCAAACGATATTCCAAAGTAAGTCACATCTGCGACTATTGTGAGGTGGTAGAACGTTCGATAATTTAGAACATGAATTTCTTGAAGATTTGAATGGCTCTTCAACTTGCTTATTAATATATCTTACATCCACAACTGTCAATGATTGAGGCGTTGACATTTTACACTTGGTTTTAGAAGCGTGTGATCTGTGTTTATGCGTATATCTTTTAGAATTTCGGTATTCGATGATAGCATGTAACATGAAATAAGCCTGTATGATAAACACTCACATATTACTTTATGTGCATGAACTTTCTTCAGCCGAGATGCATTGACTATCGATACTTATTTACTTACTTACTTACCTACTTACCTACTTACACCTGTTACTTCTAATGGAGCATAGTCCGCTGACCAGCATTCTCCAACCCACTCTGTCCTGAGCCTTCCTTTCCAGTTCTATCCAATTGTTGTTCATTCTTCTCATGTCTGTCTCCATTTCTCGGCGTAATGTGTTCTTTGGTCTCCCTCTTTTATTTTGGCCTCGAAGATTCCATGTGAATGTTTGCCTTGTGACACAGTTCGGTGCTTTCCTCAATGTGTGTCCTATTCACTTCCAGCGTTTCTTCCTGATTTCTTCACCCGTTGGGATCTGATTTGTTCTCTCCCATAGTAGGTTGTTGCTGATACTGACTATCGATAGGCGTGAAGTTTATTATTTATTTGGCAATTCACAGAGATATACACATTATTTTGGTTCCGCAGTACGTTTCGTCTTGTTTAATTTCTTTACATCACCAAAGAAAACGTGGTTGCATTTCTGTCTCCAGACTCCATAAAACCAAGTAAGTCCGTGAAGCAATTACACACAACTACATAAAAAAATGGCATATAGATTAGCACGTACGTTGATTTCAGATACTTTAATTGTGCAACACCTAATTGTGTTTGCGGCAAAGAAATTGTTCATCTTCACTAACCAGACTTAGTATGCTGTTATGTTGTTTCTTTAAACATTACGTTTGAGACACTTTAGAAAGTTATGTGTACAGGAATTTCGGATGACTTCATATTTGTTTTCTGCAGCACATTTCCGTCGGTATTTCTTTACTTATAGAATAATAGGTCACACTGTTTGGTCGTGTTCGACATGTATCATGAAAGATAAACGACCTATTTCTCCATTAATAACACATAGTCAGAAAAGAGTTGTTATAACAGTCGGAATTCAACAGGTCGGCTGATCCGATTTACCAACAACACTAATGGCACACTTTTATTGTTGGATTTTGTTAACCGACGAACACTTCCCTTCGCAAACAGTGAGATTGTTTATTTGGTCGCCTTGTATTGTTCATCATCTCATCAGTTATTATAGTGGAACATATGTGCATGTCACATTTTTTAATTGTCAGCAATTTCAAATATTGTTGAGAGCATACTGAAAGTTCAAATGAGGGCTGGAATAAGGCAGTTAAAGACGAGTGACTTCGTCAATAATTTAGAGTTTTCGATGACTTCTGTGAGAACATAAGTGATTCATGTATCGTAAGAATTCACTGACAGAAGGTAGAGAGGAAGGTGGCTGTTATATCTAGAGCTTGGATTCTCAGTATACTGCATACAATTTGAGCATTCAAACGCTGGTGAGAATGAATTCTATTTCAAACAGTGTCAAGTATAGTACAAAACTATGAGGTATTTATGGCCTTTAAGTAGAATGAAATCATCCTTATAGACATGCAATCCGCAAACAGGGGGTTTAAGCATTTGTACAATGCGGAAGCTACATGTAGAGATTTTGGAATATTCTTCCAAAACATGATTGGATGGAAGATCGTCAGCTGGGCTTCTTTGAGCTTCCTTGAGCTCACCCATGAGCCACTCTCGCAACAAAATTATTAAATTAAAATTATTTTAATTAGTTTTCACATGGTATATTTCCAAGTACGTGTCTACTGATAGTCGAGTTTTGGTATCTCGATATTTACAGGTAGTGCGATAGTCACCGAAGAGAATGAAATTCGCTATTTACCCATAATCATTTCACGGTATATCGATAAGTATTGATAAATTTCAGTTACTTTTGAAACAAAATGAAGTTGACTCCCGTCGTTTAACTGCATAATACTGTGAATGAAATGGTCTGGTCACTTAGATCATTCTGTGATTTCAAATGAGTTGTGGATGTGGTGGAGGAATTGGAACCAAAATTGAGATCTGCTACTCGGTTATGTGACATCCAGCTACCACAAACTCCAAAGATCTCCGTGTTGACACTGTTAAGGTTGAACTCGCAGGGTTATCGAGTGAAATGGAAGAAGTATTTTCATCGAAAACCTGGTTCCCATCGTTGAAGAATACACTTGAATCGGGTAATGTGAGTGTGAATAGCGCGTGGATAATTGGTGAGTGAATCATCAATGCACAACAATTTTCTAGTTGATATCCACATTTGATCAATATGTACGGTGTTCAGTTGAGATAACATAGCTTGCAGTTCTCATCACTAAGTAGTAAATATGCTGCACTCCATTTCAGATATCGTTTCAGTGAGTGGTAAGTTCATAATAAATTCTGTAGTTTTTGTGTAGTTTTGTGTAAAATCTGTTGAAGTCAGTGATACTGAGAAATATTGAACACAATAATCTGTGAATGTGGTGTAGGAATTTATTAAGTGAAGGATGTGTAATGATTTGTAAATGTGAGTTGTCGAATGAGTGAAAGAGTCAGTCAGTTTTCATCAACCGCAAAATAATATTTATTGTGAATTTTAGATCCGACAGCCATTGGCCGTGGTGAGTTGTCCTACATATATATGTAGCGTGGCGTCGATTCGAGATTGACTGTGTGAACACCGCTACCATGAAGCTCGTTCCAATTGATTTCATAAAATCCTCGAGAAGCCAAATATCAGAAGGCAGAAAATGGACCAAGTCAATATTTATTCACTGGCGATGTCGTGATATCGAAAGAATACCGAGATCGTGCCAGGATACAAGCTTGGTTACAGAAGGTAACCGATTTCGCGCGAAATTACAATCGAAGTGTGTGGACAAGAATGGAAGCCCAATATAGCTGTCATTAGCACAGTCAAACAAAAGCACATTAAAACAAACACTGGTACAACTGTTTATAATAATAATTGTTTTTATTAAACCAGTCGTGTTCTCGTAATAGACGTGAGTCATTACAGGAGCCTTCCGCTAGAAAGGGTTTACACTTTCGATTAATAGCGGTTTAAATCGTGGGACTGATCGGCTGACGAGCGATTGTTGGACGAACAGATTGCCGAACAGGAAAGCGATCGTTGATCGTTGAGTTGCCAACGAAGGTTATTTTCGGAGAACGGTACCAGGAGCGATGTGCTGTACTTATTGCTTGAGTTGACATGCTACACGAGTGGTTTGTATCCAGAATCTGAAGATTGCGTTCGTAGGAAATGCGGACCAGAAACGCTGCAGACGTAGGACGAAACCACGTTGAGCCAAAAAACCAAAAGCGACCGCAACGACCATGTTCGAGACCAAACGTGTGCCAAACATTCAAATCAATATATCGACTGAGTGCGTTGACAAGAGCGTGGGTGATCAGGCCAGCTTTCGCCAAAGTTGACTGAAGTCGACGGAACCAAACTGAGATGGTCGAAGGCGTTGGCTCAGGAAACAAAAAGAAAATCAAAAGAGAGAAGAGTGTAGCATGCGTGTAGTATAGGAATAGTGCTACACCGTATCGGTTGTTGACTGTGCGGCTAGTCACGAAAGCGTACGGGCAACCGTACTCGGCGACCGGAACGTGAGACGGTAGTCTCGTTCGCGTCGCGTGAGCCTGCAATCTCATCCGGAGTCAAAGGCGGCGTGGTCTGCTGATCTGGACGTGAGACTGTTGTCTCGTCCGTAGATAGTGCAGATGACGCGAGCTGTTGACCGGGACGTGAGAATGAGGTCTTGGACGTATCTAGCGTGGGATCTGAAGAAGATTTAAAGATCCCGCTAGGTTTGATAGGTCTGGCATTGAATCTCAGGGTATCAGATAGGGCACCGTCATCGACGTGTGCTGGTTTGAGACGATCAATGCTGACAATCTCGACGCGTCCATATCGATCAACCTTGAAGGTCTTTTCGTGACGAGCGATCACGTGAAAAGAGCCTTTGTAAGGTTGTTGCCAAGGTTTGCGTACCGAATCTACTCGTAAGAAAACATGTGAACAGGCAGATAACTCTCGAGGGAGAGCGACCTGTCGATGTTGTATTCGAGTTGACACCGGAGACAGCGTTCGCATAAATGCAGACAGTCGATGGACGTAGTCTGATTTACCGAAATCAGGTCTGCTCCGTGGTGTGAAGGATTTTTCGGGCAGACGCAATGTCGTGCCGTATACTAGTTCAACGGCGGAACATTGAATATCTGCCTTTAAGCTCGTTCCGATCCCTAAAATAACGAGCGGTAAGGTTTCGTGCCAGTTGCCGTTTTCGTGTGCTCGTAGAGCACTTTTAAGTTGGCAGTGAAACCGTTCAACTTAACGATTTGGTGCTGGGTGGTAGACGGATATGCTTAAGCGTATGCATTCCGTACCAAGCAGCCGGGTCAGCGAGGAGAATCGAATAAAGCGTGGGATTTACCGTCACGCGAATAAAAAGTGACAAGGATTCGGTACACATACGTGGGAGTCTATTATATTATTACTATTCTTATCATTATCTGTCATGTCGCGTATATTACAGAAGGTAACCGAATTCGCGCGAAATTACAATCGAAGTGTGTGGACAAGAATGGAAGCCCAATATAGCTGTCATTAGCACAGTCAAACAAAAGCACATTAAAACAAACACTGGTACAACTGTTTATAATAATAATTGTTTTTATTGAACCAGTCGTGTTCTCGTAATAAACGTGAGTCACTACATATATATGAGGCTGTTGATTTGAATTTGCATTTCCTGTTATTTCCTGATGGCCTCAACAGAAGTGTGTGACATTTGAAAAGATAACATGTGTTGATTACTTTGTTTGGGACTGTTATTTTAACTGAATGACAGGAAGCAGGCGAACGTAATGTAGAAGATGCGACTGTAATGAATTTATGAAAATAATGTCTGAACGATCTTATTGTTCTTTGCCACTAGTTCACCGGTCATTACAAATACCGATGCGTTGTGGCGTACCGAGTACTTAATGCCTCATTGTTAGTAATTTTGTACACCTTATATGGACGCATATTGGATAGTGTGGTTTGATTGTTAGACTGAATGTTCTAGTTGTTAACTGATGGTAGATCTTTGTTTCACTATTTACTTCTGTTAAACGTTGTACACTTTAGATTTTTATACGTTCCAAATGCATTATAATTTCAGTGATTAAGACACTGATTTGTGCTCTGGGTTGAGTTACTCGATAATCATGCTGTATGAAGCTTTCAGTATTTATTTATGGGATTATGTTTCAGTGAAGCGACAGTCATATTCTCGTTTGTAGAAGTTACTTCGGATTCACTAATCAGTTGCTGATCTTATTCACAGTAAAGCAAATAGTTGACATTACTGTAAAACTCGTTAATACCAGATAATAATATCGGTCAGGTTATATGCAATGAATGAAACGAAATACAAGTCACGATGTCAACAATCTCGTTGAAAAAGAGAAAGAAATTTAAGCGTTCAGATGACACTTATTCAAAATTCAACGTCCTAAGATACACTGATGTGATAAAGATGATGAGATAGAATGACAAGTAGAATGGTGGAAGAGCATGTACCGCACATCAGAATTCTCCATCGAACTCAATCCCGAAAAATCCGTTCTAGTTGTTCCCAGTTGCCATTTATTCTTTGGAAATGCGCTTCATCTTGGCTGCCTAGTATTGGATAACATTCATTGTAATATCGTCCTGTTTTGTTTTGAATGATCGTTTAATGATTGTGCGTCCATGAGATTCCTATCCTATAAAGGTTTTTCGTGCTTCCTTGGACAGCATCAGAGCACCTCCTTGTGTGTGTGGAGCACTTTCTTCTTCGTGATCAGAGTACAACAATGATCAAGTTGGAAATTAATCAATGAAAGCTATGACATGGTCGTGGATCAAAATATGTCATCGGATTGTTACAGTGACTTAATAATATTGATAGACTGTCTTTCATACAATACACAAGGGACCCACTCATCTTTGGAATGTTACTACGGTTTCGTTTTGCGGAACAAATTATGAAAGTGGTAACACTTTTATTTAATGTACAGAATAGAAGGAAGCCGATCAAATATCACGTATGATGAGCAGCTAAAATATTTCTATAGAGAAATATCAAACTTCTTATTGTTTCTATTATTATTCTTATTCTTATTATTAAAATGAGTGAAAAGGAATGTTTATAATGACTGTAGGGTTAATTAAGCTAAACTCTAAAAATAGTATACAAATGAACATGAAAGAGAACTGACAATATGAATAGTATTTTTGACTGAGATCATGAACCGACTGATGTTAGACCACCATTGAAAACCTGGAAGCACTTGACGACTGTTTTGTCCTATTTTGTGACTCTTCATCAGTGCGCATCCACAATCCTACTCTCGAAATTTCAATCAAAACGATAATAATCTTCACAACCTCCTGCTGACAATATCAACAATAATGTTTTGTTTCAGTATTAATCCTTGACGTACTGCAGACATAGAGTAATCGTTCATGAATATTTTATTAATTAATTCTGATAATTATTAGTATAGAGGTTGTGGAGATTATTAAGCTTTTGATTGAGATCATTTGGTGGATTGGTTGATGTTAGACACATCATTGGATGCCGGCTCAGTGGTTTAGTAGGTGAAGCGTTCACGCGCGAGACTGAAGGCCTTGGGTTCGAATCCCGCGGCGGAATCGTGAATGCGCACTGCTGAGTAGTTCGACAATAGGATGAAACGGCCGTCTAGTGCTTCCAGGTTTCCAACGGTCGTCTAACATGAATCGCTTCATGATCTCAATCAATCAATTCTGATACAGTTGTTAGTGTTGAAACTGTTGGTGCTGAAAATTCTGGACACATGTGTTTACATAAAATCAATCACAAATAAGGTGAGTTTTGCAGGTTGTACCATATATCCAGAATGTTCAACATATAATCATCAGGGAATATTATTTCTTGAAATTAATCACACCTAATCTAATACCTGATTTATATTTGATAATAATTATATGTGATTTGTTTGGACAACCTATGTTGGGGCAAAACACTTACATATTCAGCATCAACATATTCATTTATTGTATATGTTTACATCTATTCTGAGTAAATACAATGGCAAACTAAATTGTCTTTTCAAACGATATTCCAAAGTAAGTCACATCTGCGACTATTGTGAGGTGGTAGAACGTTCGATAATTTAGAACATGAATTTCTTGAAGATTTGAATGGCTCTTCAACTTGCTTATTAATATATCTTACATCCACAACTGTCAATGATTGAGGCGTTGACATTTTACACTTGGTTTTAGAAGCGTGTGATCTGTGTTTATGCGTATATCTTTTAGAATTTCGGTATTCGATGATAGCATGTAACATGAAATAAGCCTGTATGATAAACACTCACATATTACTTTATGTGCATGAACTTTCTTCAGCCGAGATGCATTGACTATCGATACTTATTTACTTACTTACTTACCTACTTACCTACTTACACCTGTTACTTCTAATGGAGCATAGTCCGCTGACCAGCATTCTCCAACCCACTCTGTCCTGAGCCTTCCTTTCCAGTTCTATCCAATTGTTGTTCATTCTTCTCATGTCTGTCTCCATTTCTCGGCGTAATGTGTTCTTTGGTCTCCCTCTTTTATTTTGGCCTCGAAGATTCCATGTGAATGTTTGCCTTGTGACACAGTTCGGTGCTTTCCTCAATGTGTGTCCTATTCACTTCCAGCGTTTCTTCCTGATTTCTTCACCCGTTGGGATCTGATTTGTTCTCTCCCATAGTAGGTTGTTGCTGATACTGACTATCGATAGGCGTGAAGTTTATTATTTATTTGGCAATTCACAGAGATATACACATTATTTTGGTTCCGCAGTACGTTTCGTCTTGTTTAATTTCTTTACATCACCAAAGAAAACGTGGTTGCATTTCTGTCTCCAGACTCCATAAAACCAAGTAAGTCCGTGAAGCAATTACACACAACTACATAAAAAAATGGCATATAGATTAGCACGTACGTTGATTTCAGATACTTTAATTGTGCAACACCTAATTGTGTTTGCGGCAAAGAAATTGTTCATCTTCACTAACCAGACTTAGTATGCTGTTATGTTGTTTCTTTAAACATTACGTTTGAGACACTTTAGAAAGTTATGTGTACAGGAATTTCGGATGACTTCATATTTGTTTTCTGCAGCACATTTCCGTCGGTATTTCTTTACTTATAGAATAATAGGTCACACTGTTTGGTCGTGTTCGACATGTATCATGAAAGATAAACGACCTATTTCTCCATTAATAACACATAGTCAGAAAAGAGTTGTTATAACAGTCGGAATTCAACAGGTCGGCTGATCCGATTTACCAACAACACTAATGGCACACTTTTATTGTTGGATTTTGTTAACCAACGAACACTTCCCTTCGCAAACAGTGAGATTGTTTATTTGGTCGCCTTGTATTGTTCATCATCTCATCAGTTATTATAGTGGAACATATGTGCATGTCACATTTTTTAATTGTCAGCAATTTCAAATATTGTTGAGAGCATACTGAAAGTTCAAATGAGGGCTGGAATAAGGCAGTTAAAGACGAGTGACTTCGTCAATAATTTAGAGTTTTCGATGACTTCTGTGAGAACATAAGTGATTCATGTATCGTAAGAATTCACTGACAGAAGGTAGAGAGGAAGGTGGCTGTTATATCTAGAGCTTGGATTCTCAGTATACTGCATACAATTTGAGCATTCAAACGCTGGTGAGAATGAATTCTATTTCAAACAGTGTCAAGTATGGTACAAAACTATGAGGTATTTATGGCCTTTAAGTAGAATGAAATCATCCTTATAGACATGCGATCCGCAAACAGGGGGTTTAAGCATTTGTACAATGCGGAAGCTACATGTAGAGATTTTGGAATATTCTTCCAAAACATGATTGGATGGAAGATCGTCAGCTGGGCTTCTTTGAGCTTCCTTGAGCTCACCCATGAGCCACTCTCGCAACAAAATTATTAAATTAAAATTATTTTAATTAGTTTTCACATGGTATATTTCCAAGTACGTGTCTACTGATAGTCGAGTTTTGGTATCTTGATATTTACAGGTAGTGCGATAGTCACCAAAGAGAATGAAATTCGCTATTTACCCATAATCATTTCACGGTATATCGATAAGTATTGATAAATTTCAGTTACTTTTGAAACAAAATGAAGTTGACTCCCGTCGTTTAACTGCATAATACTGTGAATGAAATGGTCTGGTCACTTAGATCATTCTGTGATTTCAAATGAGTTGTGGATGTGGTGGAGGAATTGGAACCAAAATTGAGATCTGCTACTCGGTTATGTGACATCCAGCTACCACAAACTCCAAAGATCTCCGTTTTGACACTGTTAAGGTTGAACTCGCAGGGTTATCGAGTGAAATGGAAGAAGTATTTTCATCGAAAACCTGGTTCCCATCGTTGAAGAATACACTTGAATCGGGTAATGTGAGTGCGAATAGCGCGTGGATAATTGGTGAGTGAATCATCAACGCACAACAATTTTCTAGTTGATATCCACATTTGATCAATATGTACGGTGTTCATTTGAGATAACATAGCTTGCAGTTCTCATCACTAAGTAGTAAATATGCTGCACTCCATTTCAGATATCGTTTCAGTGAGTGGTAAGTTCATAATAAATTCTGTAGTTTTTGTGTAGTTTTGTGTAAAATCTGTTGAAGTCAGTGATACTGAGAAATATTGAACACAATAATCTGTGAATGTGGTGTAGGAATTTATTAAGTGAAGGATGTGTAATGATTTGTAAATGTGAGTTGTCGAATGAGTGAAAGAGTCAGTCAGTTTTCATCAACCGCAAAATAATATTTATTGTGAATTTTAGATCCGACAGCCATTGGCCGTGGTGAGTTGTCCTACATATATATGAGGCTGTTGATTTGAATTTGCATTTCCTGTTATTTCCTGATGGCCTCAACAGAAGTGTGACATTTGAAAAGATAACATGTGTTGATTACTTTGTTTGGGACTGTTATTTTAACTGAATGACAGGAAGCAGGCGAACGTAATGTAGAAGATGCGACTGTAATGAATTTATGAAAATAATGTCTGAACGATCTTATTGTTCTTTGCCACTAGTTCACCGGTCATTACAAATACCGATGCGTTGTGGCGTACCGAGTACTTAATGCCTCATTGTTAGTAATTTTGTACACCTTATATGGACGCATATTGGATAGTGTGGTTTGATTGTTAGACTGAATGTTCTAGTTGTTAACTGATGGTAGATCTTTGTTTCACTATTTACTCCTGTTAAACGTTGTACACTTTAGATTTTTATACGTTCCAAATGCATTATAATTTCAGTGATTAAGACACTGATTTGTGCTCTGGGTTGAGTTACTCGATAATCATGCTGTATGAAGCTTTCAGTATTTATTTATGGGATTATGTTTCAGTGAAGCGACAGTCATATTCTCGTTTGTAGAAGTTACTTCGGATTCACTAATCAGTTGCTGATCTTATTCACAGTAAAGCAAATAGTTGACATTACTGTAAAACTCGTTAATACCAGATAATAATATCGGTCAGGTTATATGCAATGAATGAAACGAAATACAAGTCACGATGTCAACAATCTCGTTGAGAAAGAGAAAGAAATTTAAGCGTTCAGATGACACTTATTCAAAATTCAACGTCCTAAGATACACTGATGTGATAAAGATGATGAGATAGAATGACAAGTAGAATGGTGGTTCTGATGTCTTCCATTTTCTTCTGGATTTTTCATTGTTACATATATGACCCATCTGGTTCTCCGTGTTGTGATGTGGTGAGACAAATATAACGTTGTATTTGTTGAGGCCTGCTGATGCAGAGGCTGCTGCTACACTAGTTGTCTTTAGCTGCACTTGTTCATGTGTATGGGATAGTAGAGCCAAGTCATTTGTGATGTTCATATCGTCTAATTGATTCCAAGCTGTTTTAATGTTTCGTGATCTGACTCCTTTTTACATCGTATGAGTATTTTCTACCGCCTATTCTCATATATAAACGTCGACTTAAATCACGTTATCCAATAACGGAATTAAATAAGTAAAATACCGAGAATGGCCTTTGAATACATATATTTTGTATGTAAAGCGAATGTAATAGAACAGAGCAAAATGACGCGAAAGAAAGATGGCTGGGAAGCCAACTCCAACACTGTGCACTGAGTTCCTTGCTTCATCTCAGCTATGGAGGTGTTAATAGTCGAGAGATAAGAGTAGTGTTAGCTTTCATTCACAGTGAATGTTTGTGCAGTACATGTTGTTTCGGACGAAATGTGATGGTTGATGATTAAGTAGATCTGGTCATAAATGCAGTATCATATTGAATAGTTCATACAATGGTCATATCATCATCGTAGTTAATGTGAATATAATTGTTAAAAATTAATTGTATTATACACAAAGTCCATTATCTATTTTATTTCAAATCTTCTTCTTCTTCTTGTCTAATTTGTTTACATTACCAAAGAAAACGTGGTTGCATTCCTGCCTTCAGACTCCATAAAACCAAATAAGTCCGTGAAGCAATTACATACAACCAATTGCATATAGATCAGCACGTACATTGATTTCAGATACTTTAATTGTGCATAAACGTTATCACCAACTTTAAATATTGTAAAATGGTCATGTGTGAACTTGCCATACGTTTTGAATAATTCATTCAGGATTTGGTGATCCCCTGCTACTAGACACGGAAGCCTGTTAACGAAAGCTTCTTCTATTCCGTCCACAACCATTTGAACCATTTGAACTTACGCCACTGTAAACCCCATCATTGTTCAATCTATCCTGAGGTAATGTCTCGAATACCAAAGCGTCGGTCTTTGTGAATTTATTGTACGGGACGGAGCATGCAACACCGAGGGTACGACCTATTAGCTTTGGTGTAAAAACGAAATACCCGTTTCAAAGTATGAACAGTAGTGCTAGGTGATAAGTATCACACAGTTAGTGGATGAACTTGTAGTGACTCACATTTATCACGAAAACACGAATGGTTTAATAAAAACAATTATTATTATGACCAACTGTACCAGTGCTTGTTTTAATATGCTTTTGTCTGACTGTGCTAATGACAGCTATATTGTGCTTCCATTCTTATTCACACTCTTTGATTGTAACTTTGCGCGAATTCGGTTACGTTCTGTAACAAAGCTTCTATCCTGGCCCGATCTCAGTATCCTTTCGATGCCACGAGATCGCCAGCGAATACATCTCGATTTGGTCCATTAATTGCCTTCTGATAATTGGCTTCTCGGGGGATTTTATGGAGTCATTTGGAAGGAGTTTCTTGGTAGCGGCGTTCATAGTCAATCTCCACTCGACACCACGCTACAAACTGATCACACAGCAACTACTCACATTCCGCACAAATTTCAGACCATTTCTGCATTATAGCTGGTAACAGTTTCTGATAAAATAACTTCAACGTTAGTTTCACACACCAACCACAAATACCGTATCACAGCTACTAACAAAATGGGGAATTTCTGATAGAGAACGAAAGTCCATCAAAATCATTACCTGAGCTACATATCTTTTCCAGCATCTCAAAGCAAGAATGTTTAGATTTGACCTGAGTTCACAAACTGTTAAAATAGACTGACAGTCCATGTCCATAAATTCGTTTCAAAATATGAAGGATAAATAACCTGTAGAAGACAATAAAGAATACACACTTCAAATAAGATATGTCATCACTTTGCAATTCAATGAGAATCATTAATATTATTGGAAGTTTGACTGAACAAACATCCACATTCTACAATCACCACAGATGTCTAACATTATTCAACGGACCTAATAATCACACCATCACTCAAGCTCACGAGAAGAATCGAGCATATCAACAATTTGATCTGGGTGAGATAACCCAGAACTAGATCAAACTCTCAATTTCTGCCAGCCCTTAGCAGTCATAATCTGTTTCTGAAGTCTGTACTCATATTTACGCACTCATGGAGCAGTCCAAACCCCTAATAATTCACGTTGTGACGGTGGAGTTCCAATTTGTTCTAAATGTAGAACGTGACAAGAATGTTTTTGAAAAGAGAGGCGGTTCACGAACAATGAATCAATTCGCCCTGAAGGCTGGACATCGACATAATATAAAAGAAGATTCTCGGTCTATTGGTGGTCGACATGATGGAAAATATGCACATATAAAACTGATAAGTGCAACAAGTAACGGGATCGATGACCGATTTCTCAGTAATCCTTTTGTCATTTCGACCTTGAATTAATGAGTTGTGCAGCCCAATATATACTACTTTCATCTTCAATATTCTCACTGATCACGTTAAATACATGTGGAGTAGTTTTGTCACATATGAGAATGTTTCGTTAATATTACAATTATCACAACGACTTGGCATGGTGAACGGAATCAGACTAAAATAATACAATGGGTAACGCTCGACGTGCAGAATGTCGTCGCATTCTATTCCATATGTAAACTCGAAACGTATGACACTAATTAGCTTGAAATCTTTACTATTTTTAGAGGGAGAGAATTGTTAATGAATGTTGCACATCCAATTGTTTTATGCCGATATATTGGCACATAGATCTTCACATTCATTGCCATTAACTGTATCACGGAAATAGAAACGCATATTGATTAAGAAGTTTACTTGCACTATAAATGGACTGAGCGTAAATCACGGTGAGCCCGAATGAATTTAATCTTGGAACATTGGTTTCCTTACATCAACATAAATTCGTTTGGTATGAGGCTCTCACGCCATTATTCTTTTTCAACACCTTCGAGGATATTTCAGCCGGAAACTGAATAGGCGGATAGGCAAGTTGACAGGGAATGTGTGGTCAGGATGGAGTGAAGTTAAACGGTGTGGTAAATGTTTTAATTTCAGGTTCTCAAGTAAAACTGGTGTGTGATAATGAGAGAGGTGACCAGAAGATGAAAAATAGTTTGATGAATTTATCAAAGATTGAATGACTATTTGTTTGGACTCTATCTCGTTACACGTGATGGTTACTTTTATTGATTTCTTGAATGATGGTCTCATTCACATTGATTTTGACCTTGGCATAGTCTAAAAAATGTGGCATCGACCAGTCGGATAACTTCTATCTTCACACTTGCCAATCATATACATTTTATTTGTGACTAGAATGACACGTTATCATTGTATTTAAACAGGAATCAGGACGTAAACTGTGTAATTGATTTCAGAATACTTGGTGAATTACAAAGAGCACATATGTTTAGATCACAAGTAGCAGTTGTTTGGTTTCTCTTCTTTTTCCAGGTCTGCAATGCAGGTAAGGTTGAAACGTTTCTAAATGTGCGTTTTCATCTTTATTTTCATTCATATGACGATGTACTTGACATAAATAATCACTCAGTAATAATGTCATTAGTCACTACACGGTGATTAACCGTTTTAAATATTTCGATTGACAAGGAAGTCAACCGTCCTTAGTGTGCGTTGACGAGCGCTCTTCTTATTGTGAAAGATGTTCACACGTATTCGATCTCAACATAGAGCATTGATTCTCCTACAATCACAACATAATTCACCGTTGAGTATCAATCAGTATGAAATCATACTAAGTTCTGCTACCTTATGACTAATTCCGAACAGCGTAAGGGTATTATAATAAGTCAAATGCCTTGATAGTCTACAGGCTCCAATAAGGCTTGCCCAAGTCATTGATTGGTAAATAAGAAGTGATCGTTCGTGTACCGCAAGCATTTTGAAATTTGCTGACATGACGATATTAGAAAGCAATATTGTCCTGACAAAACTGCATGACATTTACCTGTATCACGTGATACAATGTGACCTCAGCATAAGTTGTAATACTTGCCTGTTTGTAATCCTTATGGAAGAACCATAAAGAAAGTTCTCGTTTAACACTGTTCTTACTTACTATCAATATGAATGACTGAAGTTTTCAATTGATCTCCGTTGGATGATATAATCAGTGGAAGAATGTCCTGATTGAACGCGTAGTGGAAAACTTGAATTTACTTCATATTTGTCGTCAGTAGAAGTAATGAAAGACGTTAAATCTAAACATTTAGTGAAGCTTTGAAGTGGAGCTTTCATACAACCGTGATGCTTGAAATCAGATGGTTTCTCAAAAATGAGAACTACGAATAATAAACGACGAAATCGTCTGTGAAGTGATTACGTATGATGTCTGTGTTTGTTACACGAGACGTTGTTCAAAATCGTCAGTTCGAATCATGGGCTGACCCTTGCTAGGTTAACAGTGATGACCAGAGAACACGCAAGAAATGATTCGTTCTAGTATGGAAACTCAAATTAATGAACGACAACTGTTAAACCACAAATTGTACTCGTGAACAGTTCACCAGACTGTGTCAACACCCAGTTTTTCAAATCCTGTGACACAGTCAGTCTACACTGTTATCGCTAAGTGGTTTTCAGTGTAGCGTGAACAATCTATGTGTACTTCTTGCGACGATGATAAAATCACGATGATTTGACGGATGAACCTCCACATAACGCTGTGAACATATTCGAGTGTCATCAGTCTCTTTGTAGATGAAGTTGTCAACAGGAGAAATGAATAAATGGCACTCAATGGAAGCATACTGCACCGCACATCACATGCAATAGGATTTGATGTTGACCAATACATCATAGATTTCACAGAAAAACAGACGAGACTCTATGAATTTTGATAATCACTTGAAAACCTTCTTCAATATAAAGGTGTTTGAAGTACAGTAGATCAATTGGATCACAGTAGACGTGTTTAGTCAGTTGATCAAGCAAATGTCTATTGTTGTGAATATGTGTGTGATGGTATTGCTTCCAAATGAAAGACGAGAATTAGTGGTTCCATACGAAAACAAACAGCTCATATTATTTTGAATGATTCTTGATAAACATACTCCTAGTTTGTTCGGTGGTTGGAGTTCATTGCCAGTAATATCTAAAATCGTTGTCCATGATGATAGTCACTCGACAGCTGAACTCTTGTCTATATGCGAATTACTTGTTGACCGAATGCTGCGTAGTGGCTAATTCACTCAATGCTAAACGCCGTTAATACCATTATGTAAATGTGATGCTGGTCACTACTCACTGACCAGTCACTTGTTGTGTCTACTCGTCAGTAAACTGATGAAGCGTTTCTCGATTCATGTAAATGTTTCATCTTCATAATTTCCATTGTTTTTTGTTGACGTCACAGCAGATCAAGAAGTGGCAGCTCAGACTCTTCAGTTTTCAAGTAACGGTAAGTTAGATGAACGGTAATATCATCTGATGAACTGCGTTTAAATCACGTTTCGTATAAAATGTTAATCGAACGTCGTTTATTTTTGTGTATATCGAATGAAATATGCAGTACAATTTGGTTTGAAGTTCAGACGCGACACATTGTGATAATTAGGAATATTTGAATTATAGTACGAACTAAGAATCCCAGAAATAACGCAATCGGATCAAGAAGTACTATATAAGCACGAAGGAATGAACTGTATTTCGAATCCGAAACCAAACATTCAACAAGTACAAAGTAATCATTATTTCATTCTAACTCAACACACATATTCTTCTCTTACATCCAAACTACAGTAAATATCGTCATGAGCTACGAGTTTCATGGTTTCAGTTTGGAACAAATTGAGATGATCATCCCAGTTTTGTTTGGTTCGATGTATTGTTGATTCTTGCTTTAGCTCATTCACTTAATAACTCCTAATCAGTAATCGTATATTGGATCACTCTGTCTAGACACGTTTGAAATGCATTATGTACGATTTCCTCCACGAGTGTCGTGCCGATGTTTTGAATGACTTTCGTGTTTGAATTATGCCTGCATCTAATGTAATTAAATTTCGATTTTTTTAGATATCGTTGTAAATACGCTCTCTGTCCGTGTTAAGGAATGGGATGTAATAATTGAAAATAAAGGAGTAGCAGAATCCCTAACGTTTTTGGATAAATACTGTGCAAATGTAAGTCTAGAAGCTCTCAATCGAGTTCTCAAACACGAAGAGACGTGTATGATAACATTATTCGAGTCATCTTACTTCAATCTATATTCATATATATTGACAACATGAATCTCCTAGTGAACCTACTCATTGATTTATTGAACGCGCAGCAATTAATGTTAGATGATGTGTTGCAATGGGACGTGTACATTGATGTGAAAATTTGTAAAGTACGCAAAAATTGAATTTTGTTGCTAAAGGGTAAATGTTAGAAATTACTATGATTCAGTGTTTGGTTATTGTAAGTCTGAGTAACCATGTTTATATTGAAGTAAATAGACATAAATATTCAGATATGTATAATCATGTGAATAACAATAAAATTTACATTTCGAGTTAGAATGATCACTTTCACAAAACCTTGAACGAAATAATCTGACGGATAGTGTTTTCATGTGATTTCTTAAAGGTTTTGGATGTGGTGAAGGAATTGGAACCAAAATTGAAATCTGCTACTCTTTCTTGTGATATCGATCACACACAAAGGCCAGAGGATATCGGTGAAGACAATATAAAGGTTGAACTCGCAGTGTTACCGAGTGAAATGGAAAAAGTATTTTCATCGAAAACCTGGTTCCCATCGTTGAAGAATACACTTGAATCGGGTAATGTGAGTGCGAATAGCGCGTGGATAATTGGTGAGTGAATCATCAATGCACAACAATTTTCTAGTTGATATCCACATTTGATCAATATGTACGGTGTTCATTTGAGATAACATAGCTTGCAGTTCTCATCACTAAGTAGTAAATATGCTGCACTCCATTTCAGATATCGTTTCAGTGAGTGGTAAGTTCATAATAAATTCTGTAGTTTTTGTGTAGTTTTGTGTAAAATCTGTTGAAGTCAGTGATACTGAGAAATATTGAACATAATAATCTGTGAATGTGGTGTAGGAATTTATTAAGTGAAGGATGTGTAATGATTTGTAAATGTGAGTTGTCGAATGAGTGAAAGAGTCAGTCAGTTTTCATCAACCGCAAAATAATATTTATTGTGAATTTTAGATCCGACAGCCATTGGCCGTGGTGAGTTGTCCTACATATATATGAGGCTGTTGATTTGAATTTGCATTTCTTGTTATTTCTTGATGATCTCAACAGAAGTGTGTAAATGTGACAAGATGATATGTGTCGATTGCTTTATTTTTGACTGTTGTGTGAACCGAGCGACGATAATCAGTCGAAAGTAATATCGGAGATCCAATTTTAGGTAAATTATACATTTTATTGGACGTGTGCGGGAACGATCGCCTTGTTAAGGCCGTTGAAATTGTTCGCCACAATTTACTCAGTCACACGCTTCCGACATTGAGGCGCTTGAAAATATTCGACACACAAGCACACTCGCATTAAATCCACACAGCGGAACCAAGTGATTGATCGGAAATATCATTCAACTGCTATGCTGTATGTCACTCCGCTGCATTTCAGTGATTTTCTTACTATAGACAAGCTCACGTGTTCTTCGGCAAGTTGGTTTCGATCCGTCCAGCTCAACAGTGTTCAAATTGCTAATCGTGTTGATAATTCGGTCATAAACTTTGATAACCATTCCTGCATCAGTTTCACGTCCTCGTCACAACGAACGTCACAATAGTTTGACCGAGTATGAAATCACTAGTGAATTTAAATAATGTTTGAACGGTTTTATTGTTTTTATCACAGATTCCTCAGTCAACACGAAAATCGATATGTTGTACAGCTCACAGAACCCACTGAATAGAGTGGTTTGATTAACAAACCGATTTATGAAATATTTTGTTGAGAGTAAATATTCGTTTTACAAACTACATTTAATTAAATTCTTACATTTTAGAATCCTATATCTTCCAAAAAAAACATTCTACGAGTATAGTAAATACTGATAAGTGCCCTGAGGTGAGTTTCTATCTGGTCATGCATTACAAAGTTTTCTTGAATCCATTGCGTTTCGTGTCGATCGATCAAGTGTCAGTCACGTGTTGATTTAACGAGTTTACAGATTTAGGTTGATTGCATTAGTTTTGATACCTTCGTACCGTTAATCCCACAATTTCAACGAGAAGTCCGTCAATATTCGTTTTGATGACATTTGTTGATGAATATATTAATTTCTTGATATTCTGTAGACCTGAATGTCAATCATCAATGTTATGTGGCTTTCGTATCGTTTGTTATCTACTTTCATTATAATTTATGTAAAAACAATTTCATAGAATAATGAGATCAAGTCCCCACAGGGTTCTTATATGACATACCAAAGAGTACTCAATACTTAATTGTTTAAAAAATATATTGTTTCAGTAGATTACAGGATAAGTATTATTGCCATAAAACACTGTTTCAATATTTTGATTTCAGTTGAAGATCGTTATGTCGAATATGTATACTGGATTCGGTGAAACAATGACGAACTGCTCCTTCAATTTGTTGACAGGAGATATAAGCACGACGATGAACTACCAAGAACTTATGAAGAAAGGGTATTGCTGTTCAGAGTATAATGTATATAGAAGAATTTACTGGTCGATTATGGAATTACTATATAAGGGTGAAAGCGGTGAGTAATTCTGCAAAACAGGTGAAGAATGCAAAGTTATTATCGCAAAATGTTTAGGGCAAGTGTACGCAAATGTCGCTGAAAAATGTCGCGGCAGATCAAAATAATGCAGACGAGAGCAAACACACAAGCACACACGCACACAAATACACTCAGGCATAAGTACACAAGAACATAAAGTGATCAGTGAATGAAATTTCAGACATCATTTCCAACTCTTTTATTATCCTATCGAAGTTACTCTGTTGGTTTATTTCTTGATGCCTTCTTGTTATTTAGGTCAAAATACGATAGAACCTCCCAAAATAACTCAACCCGAAATAACGATTGACAAGAAGAGTACTACTCTCGGTAAGTTCGCTCGACTAACGGTTTCTCTCTCACTCTCTCTGGTTTGGAAATTAAGGAGCTAGAGAAATGTCAATTCTTATATTTATGTGGTTAGTGAATGACTATTCAGTCATCAGTTTTAGACAGTTTCATTGTCCCACTGAACTTACTCTGTTGATTTGTTTCCCGATGTCTACTTGTCATTCATTTAGGAATTGCCATTTCTGTATTCTCATCGTATTAGTCACAAACAAAGATGCCTATCACTCGACACTCGATAGTGAAACCACGTCGATCTCAACGAAATTCAATTACACGGTTTAATAAAAATCAGGAACACGATTGACCAGCACATGCAGTCACTTTCACATGTAGTATGTATGACTTGTGCTACACATTGTTAGAACATAAAATGATACAGAGCGGTGGTGAAATCCCGTTGATCTCACATATTCTTGGTACTGGATATACTTCGACCACAGACACCGTCAAGTTCCACAAAAGGAATTATATTGTCACTCGACAAAAACACGAATCTCCTCTTTTATATTTACTAGTGGAAAAGTCAACCACAGTTCGTAATACGACCTTCATGACTATAAATACTTGTTGAAGTGCTGTTACTCAGGTTAAGTTCTCCTGATCTTGAACCTGTCATTGCCTGTTTCTTAATCTTGATTTCACCTCCTTTGATGTGATTAATGATTCTATATTTGTTCATGATCTTTATGATAGGTTGGTTGATAGATTGAACCTAGTTTAATGTGTTTATCGATAGCTGATTCACCTGTCATTGCCTGTTTCTTCATCTTGATTTCACCTGAGCGCTAAGCTTCTAAAAATTCTCTGCTGCTAACAGCAACCCCTCTATCCATAATCTCGACATTGTTCCAGTCGAATCTGTGACCATAGTTGTCCGAATTCATTGATATAAGCGAGGATAGATCATGGAGTCTGACAGCCGATCGATGTTCGTGCAGGTGAAGATGAAGATAGTATCCACTTTGTACGATGTATCGGTCATTGCAGCTGGAACAATTTATTTTATAGATGATTTTCGGTTTTACTTCTCTCACGGTTTCGTCCTTTTGTTTGCATAGGATTGATTGAAGTGACTTTTCTTGGTTGTGCACAAACCTATTCCAAACGGCTGCGACAATCTCGTTGTGATTTATGATATCTGTTTCATATGTGTTAGGACGATTCTGTGTTGGATTTTGTGCTTGATTTTGTTTCTGCCGACGCATTGGGTTGATATTTTTGATGCGGTTGACCGGGTAGCCGCTCTTTTGATGAAAATATTCTTCAGATATTTTCCTTCACCTGTCGCACCACAAGTGTGTTGCAGTGCGTCTCCACTCTCTTGAATAAAGTTTGTGCGCAGTTGAATTTGTGAGTTCATGGGTTGTTTCTACTGTAATAGGTCTTGGTCGGCTTACGATTTACTTGAGTTTCCAGTTTCACTGAATCAGTTCTGTTGATCAGAACATTCATGTATGGGACCTTAGATGAAGTGAATGGATGAAACCACTGAATGTTTCACTTCACGTCAAGTGTCAGGCATTAGTACACAAGAACATACGGCGACCGGTGAATGAAATTTCAGACATCAGTTCTAGACCATTTCATTACTCTGTCGGTTTATTTCTCGATGTCTTCCTGTAATTTAGATGGAAAAGCGACCACACAGAGTAAAATATCTCAACCTGGAACAACGACTGATAAAGAAGAAACGTCTTTCGGTGTGTTTGATTGACTGATGTTTTCTCTCCAACCTTTGATTTGTAAATTGAGGATCTTGAGACATGACATTTTTTATATGGTCAGTGAATGACTTTTCAGTCAACAGTTTTAGACTTTTTCATGGTCCCATTGAACGTACTGTGTCGGTTTATTTCTCGATGCCTTCCTGTCAATTAGGTGAGAAGACGACCATACAGAGTGAAGAACCTCAAACTGAGGAAACGATTGACAAGGAACAAACGTCTCTCGGTATGTTTGCACACTTGATGAATTCTCTCTGTTTAGTGTCTATTTGTTTTGGCTCATCCTCTACTTGTTGTCGAGTTTTACGATATCACAAAGTCGGTTTACATCATGGTGTAAATTACGTCTTGTTGAATTTTTTCATCCAAATCATTTTCAAGGTTTGCCGTCAATTATACGAATCTCTGAATTAGAAAACTTGAAATTGAACTATACAGGTAACATTCAAAATTGATTATACTGGAACACCGTCTTTGCATTTTAACACGAATATATTTGAGCACATTTTTCTACTTGCGATTTGTCAGCTGTCTGTATCAAGATTAAGATTATGTGGATATTGTGCACGCATGTTGCACATATGCAACAGCACTGATGTGATTTCGGCAAAACTATTAACAACGGGATTATTCTTCTGAATGATATCACTTGTATTAGCCAATCCGACATTATCTGTCTCTTTATTTCAATTGTATCCCGCTTCGACCTAATTATTGGTTCTATTTTCGCAGATGAATATTTCGATTGATTGAAAGTCTGTAATGATTTTGATGTGATTGTTAATTACTGGTTTAGTTAGGTATGAAGCTACGGAAAGATCCTATGGTGTACGTAGTATCCTTCCTATCAAGTATTTCAATATTCTCCCAGTCAAACGAGTATTCACAAATGTTCTCATGCAATGGTCCAAACGAAGATACATCATAACTTTTTACTGTTAATCGATGTTCATGAGGACAAACATCAAGGAGGCATCAACGTTGTTTGGTATTGAAATTTTCGTCATTAGAACGCTCTATTTAGTAAATGACTTTCGGTTGTTCGCTTCAGTCGTTTCGTACTGTGGTTTGCCAACGATTGCTAGTAGTGTGTTTGCTGGCATTCCAACCACATCTGCCAGCTGTCATACGACGCAGTCGTTAATCTCTATTACTACCGACCTGTTTGTCATGTTATTTGGGTATGCTTACCACAGTTGCTGAAGTATGTGATGATGGTGTTGCATGAGGAAACAATGGAAAAAGCGTGATAAAAACAAATCGGCCATCCAAATCAACTCGTGAAAGCTCCTTCAACGAAATGCGAATCACCTACTCCACCTCGAACATTCTTTTTCCTAAAGTGATAATTTAATTGTACTGCGTATTTGTTTCAGTAAGAACAGGCAAACGTAATGATAGCCGTCTATTTGAGCTTTGTTTGAAGTTTATTTACATCAATTTATCACTTCAATTTTTCTAAACACAATTCATTTGCAGTTCTCACTGATGAATATTACTTAATTGTCTTTCAAAATATAGGTCACTGTATCTATGCTTCGTTTCCATCTGGTAAGTTGTGAAATGTGTCGCTCAATTCATAAACGTTACCATCGAATTCACATGTTGTACAATGATCACGCGAGACTGATGACATTGCCCGTAATCATATATCATTATGTAGCATTACTCACCATTAATCCTGATTATTCTTGACTTTCGGTTTGTTATGGCAAGTTATTTCGGCGCCCTATTGCACTGAAATTATCTACGTTATAAGTGAATCATTCATTACAACTTATATTACTGTGGATTCCACAAATGTGATTCTCGGTGGTAGTTTATCTTGATTGCGTATATGTTAAGGATACCTCTCAGTATCTGTTAAAAATCGCATCTCAAGTTCGAAGTGGATGCAAGTGAATACGTAATGGATATCGTATTCTTCCTTTCCTCACTTGATACTAGTAGCCCAATCAAGCCGTGAGTCTCTGTGAAAGTATTGTGAATGAGTAAAACAATCGACACACAGAACATGACCTGTTAGATTTGTATGAAAACGAAACAGCATAAACATAGCAAGCAGTAGAAATACCTTATCCATGTGATAATGTCTACAGCGTGGAACTAGACCACAAACCACAAATACTCTAGCATAACTTGTAGAAATACAAGAAACCTTCATATCGGAGTCAGGTTCACTGTCGATTCGAGGTATACAGACTCTTTTAATTCATAACGACAAGACCATGTGGCGTCGGTTTTCAATGTATAGATGGGATAACCTGTTTAGAACGTCAATGAAATAGCTTTTCAAACAAAATCTGTGAACAATATGCAATATTGGTAATTTGCTCTCAATAAACCATCCACTTACTTTTAGTATTCTCTGAATCACCAAAAACAAACTGACAGTTTGTCATGCCCTTTTCAAGCTCGTCTCATCAACTCACTTTCACAACAAGTGCTGTCAAATCAAGTCGACAATATTGAGACTGTAAACAAAAGTGCTGTTATCAATGTAATTCGAATATGTGCCGATCGTTACAGGGTCTAACGCAGTTCTATTCCTTAAGATCACGACTTATATTCAAAAAACGCGAATCAATTTGTTGGCTAACTAAATCACGGTTTCACCAATCCGTAGACTCATCCAAATATTTATCGGTTGGGGCGGCCTCATCAAACAACAATACGGCAATAGGGAGTATGCATGTCAGCAAAATTGTTACGGTTGTAGTTTCATTTCTTGATTTTCACTGCTCACTTGATTTACAAATTAACAGATCGGTCAGATGAAGAGTGACAAGTGAGTAGTGAATCGTTGTGTTATAGTTGGATCTTAACAAATATCTGTGTTTGTAAACTTATTAGTAGTTTCAAGTTTCGTTGAAAAGTGATGGTAAATAGACAGTTCATTTTAAACATGACCATGTAGCATGATAGTTACTGTTGATGAAATGCTTTAAATTTCGAGTCACAGATTGTGGTTGTTGGATGAATATGGTTCGATCGAAATGTTTTGTAACCATATGTGAAAATGTGTTCAATTTGAATGTGATCAACATTCAGTTGTCAACATCAATGTTACCCGTGCAAATCAGTAATTGTTCTGGAATCGCTGTATACATGTGCCCTCAATATGTGCATATTCATTCAGATGATTATAGTGAAGCAGAATATTTGTTGTAGTGTTGCACAATTTGTGGTAGGACACAATTGTTGTCCACCGATCAAATACAATTGGCAAATTAACGTTGAACTCATCGTCATCTAATCCCTCGACTACAATACTCATTACCATTGATAAAATTTACACCCTCCTTTCCGTTATATCATTACACATTGCATGCTCGGTTATTAGTCTCATTCAAAAGCATATTACTACCAAGAATCATCAAAGCTTTCATACACTTTTCTTTCAGATGACCCAATCAAATCAAATTAAATGAGCACTATTTTAGTCTGTAGTAAACTCAACAATATTCTTGAATCACATGCTGTAATTTTAACACACAATACATGGAATATGGTAATTAAATTGTTGACTCTTATTATCTACATTACTTTTGAAGAGAGGACGCTGAGTATTTGTTTGCAGTGAATAATATGCATAATCACTATAATATTGCAGCGAGGGTACGTGAGTAGACAAACACAAATTGGCTTTTAGGATGTCTTGTTTGTGGAAATGATTTAATTCAAGGATATTCCACGTGCAATAGCTGAGTTTCGTAAGTTTGTTCGCCGAAAATCATTAAGTCGGATGTATTCAGTGGTGGTTCACATCTGCAACGAAACGATGAATGTTAGTGAAAATTAGCCAGAGGCACATCATCCAATAGGTGAACAACATGAATTTCCTGCACTTGTTCATGTCATGTGTGTGTGTTTTATGAAATATCCTTGGTTAAAATTCATCAAATACTAGTTTTTAATTTCGCAAATTGTGCTTCTCCAACACAGAATCTTTCGCAATTAGCGCAAAATGCCTTGTAGGTGATTGTTGGCCCGACTTTGCTCGTCATCATTTTTTTCGATTTCGATTACATTGTTTGCAATGCTTCTTAATAACCAAGCCTGTTCACAACCGATCATTCATCTGTCCGTGATCTCGACGATCTTCCCCATTCACGGTGAAACTATCAGTTAACTGACTTGTGCGGACTATTCTGTATCGGATAGTCGATACAGTGAATAATACCCAATGAAACTTAGTGAATAACTGATTCCTCAAAATACACATGCTAAGTCGTGGTCATGCTCGCTTCGGTTCTCTCTATTTATTCTCTATTCATGCGTTGTAGGTTTTCCGTATTTTATTATGCTACTTGGTGATATTCTGCATCCGATGCAGTTCGAATAGTTCCGTACGTATGATGTGACGTATGTTGGTTTGTTGGATAAATTTTTGGTGTGTTCACATCAACTAGAAACATTTACAAAAAAATGGCTATCAAGTCTGCTTTCCTTGTAACAGTCGTCTCCAGGATTCCTGCATTTTCCAGATCTCTGTTCAAACTTGAAAGTTTCCATTTCTGAGCTCTCTGAGTCTGCGTTTGGACTGATACTGTTACATAAGAAAATCCCCAATATATAACATCTTATTAGGAAATTATCAAATAATTGATTATGAAAAGCCTTACTTCAATACGGTCGATCGCAGTAACATTAACGCTTATCAGGTTAAGAGTAATTACGTAACTCATAATCGGATTTTTTAGTTAGGCGATTTCAAACATTCAGTAGACCTACAACTTACGTTTAAAGTCAGCCTCTACCAACGTAGTGAAATCTCAACATAACTGAGTCGAAAACACTTTCTAACGTAAATTCAGAATCTGACAAGCAAATGCGATGAAAATAGAATTATGTTGTAAGACAAACAATAGGCCTAATCGCATGTTATTCTGGAGAAACAACATTGCCTAGTGTACAGTTTTCGATTGTGCGAGCGTGATAATGTGACACTTAGAAAATTCTCTAATCTAATGATATTTATCTGTCGCTGTCTCGATCATTCATCAGGTAACCATGGATATATGGAATTCATAAAGTTAGAAACTAACTCCATTGTATATCGGCTGAGTGGTAGAGCATTATGCGAGTTTGTGTTTTCTCTACAGTATGTGTTTTGATGAACTTTTCAGCTGAATATAACACAGACAGGTAAATTTTAAAACACCTGCCTGGACAATTACTTGTTATCGCTCGAAAAGTGATGGAAATTTTAGTTTGTGATGCGAACAATGGATAAAGTGATTCTGAATGGACATTTCCAAGCTTATAACATATTTTTGTGCCTGGAAGTATTATTTTTGATGAAATCGTCAATGCCTTAGAACAACAAATTTTGAAATGCTGATTTAGAACAATACAGAGTTCTCCGTTCACGAAGTGGAATCGGGTTGTAGTGTGGCGTCGAATCGCGGTTGACTGTGATCACTGCTACAGGAAGACTACATGCTTATAAGATCCCTCGTAAGCCAAATATGAGAAGGCAGTTGATGGCTGTAGTCGAGATGTATTTGTTAGCGATCTCGTAGTATCGAAAATATACCGAGATCGTTTCAGGTTATAAGTGGGGCTACTGAGCATAACCGAATTCATGCAAAGTCACAGTCAACAGAAGAATGTATGTATTTTGGTACAGTTAAACAAACAAGTACGGTAAAACAATCCGTGGTACAATTGGTTATAATAATAATTGTTTCCATTACACCAATCGTGTTCTCTTGATAAAAGAAGGTCACTACTGGGAAATTTCACTTCAAAACGTTTTACGGTCTTTAGGAAAAGGAGTTTTGTATTGTGAGAGAAGTATGTGTGTTTGAACGCGAATCGAAACACATTCACTACTCGTAGTTCTGTTTTTAAACTGAATTTGGAATGGTTGTCGAGTTTAGTTCACACACGTGAGAAGAGCTTGACTCTTATGCGTTAGGCTGATCAGGATAGAAGTTACGTATATTCGACTGATATGAGATAATCTCACCGAAATGATTGGTAGTCACGGTCAAAGAGAAGTTCATAATATTTCTAGAATCATCGAAATATGAGACTATTTAAGGTGCATCATCTGAGAAGGTATCAGGAGTCAAACTTATCACCTATCATGCTAGGTCTTGAATTGTCAACGGAGATTCGAGTATCATCAATAGACAAAAAACAACGTGATTAGCAGAGCAACGTGACATAATAGCGCGATTCACTCCGAATATTTGATCACACAAAAATCTGTTAAGAATGTTAATAAATGAAAATAAATGGTAAATTAGATAACGCTAGACAATCAAATTATAAAAAAACGGAATAATTTTAATAAGAAACTGTGTACAAGGAAAAAACAAACAAAGAATTTCAAATACTACAGCATATTAAAAACCAAACACGCAAAATATGCTAAAGACGTAAAAACTAAACAGAAATGAATTCAAACACCTTGAAAAATGGAGTGTGAGACAGATATCAGCCAAAGAATAATGAACAAAACGTTGAACGAAATCACGGATTAATTGAAATTGGACGTATACGGCTTACGCTGCATGGTCATTGGTTTAGAAATTGATCGATCGCAAAGAAGTCCGAGATTGCTGGATACCAGTGCCATGTGCACGTTTGTGCATTCATACCACAATAATGTGCATATACAAATGTTAGATTTAAGTTAACTAAGGTCAATTACTTTCAGTCTCTTCCATTGGAATGTTTTCCTTAATTAGCTGTAAACCGTTATCAGGTAATCAATTGTCTACTGATGTTCTTCCAATCAACGAATGAAAACGACCTACATGACGAAGCTAGTTACAATTGATTTATTTCTTTGAATAATCAGTACCAAATATGGATGTCTTCTACTCAAATTCATCACATTCTTGATGCACATTGTTTTAAACACTATTGATTGAAAGTAATGTGTTTATTTGTGATATAAAGTTCTGTTTGAATGATTAGTTTAAGTTGAAATAAAAAAGGATTCCAACTTGATCTCGTCAGTTAATTACAAACAACCACTAGCTAACTAAACAGTCTGTAACTTGTAAGAGACATTTTGATAAAAGCTGTATCTCCATAGAGAAATCAGTGTTGTAATACTAAAAAACTCACTTGTTGAGGCTTTCAAGGTAGACGATATAGGATGCTTTCGCTGTGTATTCTATGACCAATAATAGAAGGGATTGAAATCTAGATAATTAATGTAACTATTATGCAAACACAATGAGTTACAGATGGTAACTTCAATTTAAGCTGTGTTGAATGTGGTGTTTGTATGAACTAACGAATCCTTTGTAGCTGAAGACTGTTTGATTTCGTATTCCAAATACAATATGTCCGTTAGTGCTCATCTAATACGTCTTGGTTACATTGCGTTATTTCTGGGATTCTTGGTTTGCACTATAATTCAAATGCTCTTAATTATCGCACTGGCATCGCGATGGAGTTTGTAATGGAACAGTTGGATTTGTTGTATTTGTTAGCCAGCTGCGGTATGTCACGCTATGTAGTAGTACAACGGAAGATGTGTTCAAGGTCATTTACTAAAACAACAGTTACAGTCATTTAATGTTAAATATACATACAGTGGAAGGTTGACAAAATAAATACAAATAACATTGAAGACTATTTACAAAATAAGCTTGTCGGGTCAATCTCCACATAGCTCCCTCTAGAGTGTCCGGAGGTAACACTGATTATAATTAAAAAAATATACATGTATACAAAAATAATATTTACTGTTATAGCTAACAAAAATGTGGAGATGAATATGACCAGTAACAGAGATGTAGCATAGCATAATAAATACACACACAAACAAAAATGTAGACACTGTCATTTAATGTCTTGGTTGGTTAACAATGATAATAATAATGTGCAAAACTGCTAAAGACCCCGAAAAAAATGAACTGTTGATGTGTTTTTTTGTGTGTGTACAATAAATCGGTAATTAAATAGAGTTTACTCGTTTATTATAGTAACACAAAATTTTTTTTTATAAAAAAAATAAATGTGACAAAACGAATAATTTTGGAAAAATGTGATTATGTAGACTGTGAAAAGGAAAAAAATTTTTTTTCGGGGGGGGGGTGAAATTAGTAGTGTGTGACATAGGTGTGTGCTTTGCTTCTGTTTTTTAATCGACAAAATGGACATAACGCTTGGGTTTGTTCATAGGTTTACCTGAGCGTGTTAAACAAGAAGGCTTAGTATTAAGTTTTTTTTATCCTGCACTGGTTTTTCAGTCGCTGGTGAGAGGGGTTGATTATCAACAGCGTTGTCTTCCTTGACTTGAGTAGCTTCACAGAAAGCAGGTTTTATTCTGTCTATAGAAATAGTCTGCTTGTTGCCACCTCTGTTGATGATGAAGTATTTTTGTGTGCGTTTAATTACTTTATGTGGACCTTCATATGGTTGTTTCAATGGTTTTTTAACCGCATCTACTCGGACGAAGACAAATTTGCACGTTTCAAGGTTTTTATCAAGTTGGACTCGATTGTTGTGTTCACGAGAGGATATTGCTTTAATATTCTTTATCGTTTGTAATAGGTGACTTGCGAAGTGAGTAGCATCCCCTGGCGTTGTAGGTTCACAGTTCACTAGTTGACCAGGTAACGTTAGAGTTGTACCATAGACTAACTCGGCGACTGTATATCCAATGTCTTCCTTTATGGTTGAACGAATACCGAGGAGTACAAGTGGTATGGCATCGCTCCACTTTGATGAGTCAGCTTGCGCCATCAGTGAGCTTTTTAATTGGCGATTGAATCTTTCAACCATGCCATTAGCTGCTGGATGGTAAGCTGTGGTTTTAATGTGGTTGACCCCTAGAAGTTTAGTGAACTCCTGAAAAAGGACAGATTGAAATTGGGGACCACGATCTGTTGTGATTGTTGCTGGCACTCCATAGTTAGGTATTTAGCGATCGAGGAAGACTGAAGCGACTGTTTCTGCCGAAATGTCTTTTATAGGGCAGGCTATGGCCCATCTTGTGAATCTGTCTACTGCGGTGAGAATGTGTGTGAAGGAATTGGACGGAGGCAGTGGCCCAACTAAATCCAAATGAATATGTTGAAAACGTTTGTCGGCAATAGGAAATTCCCCGATCGGGCTGATAGTATGTTTTTGTATTTTTCTGCGTTGGCACTGGAGGCAGCTACGTGTCCAACGCTTAACATCCGAGTTGATTTTCGGCCACACAAAACGTTTGGTGATGAGCTTTGTTGTTGCTCTGATGCCTGGATGTGAAAGACCGTGCAAGTGCTGGAATATTTTTCGTCGGTAGGCATGTGGGACAAACGGACGACTGTTGCCTGTTGAGATGTCGCACATGATGAATGCATCTGAAAGAGGAATTGGTACAGGTTTGAGATTTAAGCTAGACTTTTATTTGCAGACTTTCAATTCTGCATCGTCTACTTGTAATTTTGCGATTGTTTCTAGATCGATGTCTTGCCTAGGTACCAGGGTATTTACATCCTTTCGTGATAAAGCGTCTGCTACGACATTGGTATGTCCTCTGACATATTAGACGTCTGTTGTAAATTGAGAAATGTAATCCAATTGTCGTGCTTCGTGAGGTGAATGTTGGTCATACGAAGTGTTGAATGAGTAACATAAAGGTTTGTGATCAGTCATTATAGTGAATGTTCGACCTTGTAATAAGAAGTTGAAGTGCTTGACAGCTAAGTAGATGGCTAGTAACTCCCGGCCGAAAGTACAATAGCGTTCCTGAGTTGGTGACAGTCTTTTGGAGAAAAACGCTATGGGAAAAGTCATGTTATTTACCTGTTGTTGTAATACTGCCCCGATGGCTTTTTGTGAGGCATCCGTACATAGGATCAAATGAGTTGTGGGGTCAGTATTGAGGTGTTGTAACATGGTGGCGTTGGCTACCAAGGACTTTGCTTTTTGGAATGCCATTTTGGCGTCAGGCGGTAGCTTGAATGTTTGATTCTTTTCCTTCTCCGTACCTTTTTTGTCACTTTTCAGTAAATCAGTTAACGGCTGTAGCACATCCGCACAACATGGTAGGAATCGGCGGTAGAAATTACACGTCCCAAGAAAACGGCGTAATGACTTTATGGAGATTGGTTCAGGGTAATTGGTAATAGCTTCAACCTTTTCTGGGAGTGGTTTGATGCCTTGAGAGTCAATGTGATGTCCTAAAAACTCTAAGGCTGGGACGGCGAATATACATTTAGAAGGATTGATAACAACGCCATGTTGCTTAAAACGTTCAAAGAGGATCTGAACATGCTGGGCGTGCTCTTCTATTGATGAGCTTGCGATCAAAACGTCGTCTATGTAGGTGAATACGAAGTCTAAACCTCTTGTGACATCATCCATGAATCGTTGGAATGTCTGGGGGGAATTTTTCAATCCGAATGGCATTCTTAGAAACTCAAACAGACCAAAGGGTGTGATGATGGCTGTTTTCTCGATGTCTTCTGGTGCCATCGGAATTTGATGGTATGCACGCACGAGGTCGAGTTTCGAGAAAATGCATTTACCGTGTAAGTTTAACGAGAAGTCATGTATATGTGGGATAGGATACCTATCGGGGATGGTTCGATTATTCAGACGGCGGTAGTCGCCACACGGACGCCAATCCTGGTCTTTCTTTGGAACCATGTGTAACGGCGAGGCCCAAGGACTATTAGATGGTCTGATGATACCGAGTTGCATCATGTGTTCAAATTCTCTCTTAGCTGTCTGCAACTTTGTTGGTGGTAATCTCCTCGCTCTGGCGCGAATGGGTGGTCCGGTGGTAGTGATATGGTGTTGCACCAGCTGTGGGTTACCTTCCTTTTGGTAATCTGATTTCATAATGCACTGGTATTCTGTTAGAATGTCGTTGAAAATGTTGTTCACAGGTTTCATTATTCGAACACCATGGATTTCGTTGTCGTTGGAGAGTGTACCATTTACCTGTAAACGTGTGTTTACATCGATTAGTCTCTTGTTGGTCATATCTAATAACAGGTTGTACGCACTAAGGAAATCGGCCCCGAGGATGGGTCGTTTGACTTGAGCAACTATCAATACCCATGTGAATCTTCTGAGGAGCCCGAGGTCTAATATAATAGATTGCTCTCCGTAAGTTTTGATAACTGATTCGTTAGCCGCTATTAGGGACAGTTTAGTGCTTGTTGTCTGTTGTCTGCGGAAGAGATGGAGTGGGATGATGCTGATTTCTGCTCCAGTATCGACTAAAAAGTCCGAGCCAGAAATGCGATCCCTGACCTGAAACAGGCGGCTAACATGTTGGCCAGTAACAGCTGCCGCCATTACTGTCTGGCCACTTCGTTTCCCTGAAAGTTTGGGTTGTTTGTCTTAAAGTTGCACATTTTGGTGCAACGGCGTGCTTTCTCATCAAAATTTGAATGATACCAACAAATTCCGGCTGCTCGTTTAGGTGACCTAACACCATGTCTGTATACTGATCTTCTTCTGGATGTAGATCTGGCAGGTCGAGAATGGATGGTGGAAATAGTCGCCTGCAGTGATGCTAGCTGCTGTGTTAACTGTGTTATTTGTTGTTGGATGTTGTTAGATGGGCTCATCGCGTCTCTACTAGAGGTTTGTAGTACATTCAAACGCTGACTGTCGGGATAAATCTCCATCATCTTGTCTGCTATATCAGCTAGATCGTCGAGATTGACGGAAGTTCCTGATACGCTGAGAATTTGGGTGACGTTCTGCGGTAAACGTTGAAACCACATCTGTTTAAGTAATGCATCGTCTACCTTATATGACCCTGCTAAATGTTTCATATATCGGAGTAATTGCGAGGGTCTCATGTCCCCCAATTCGCAAGACATTAGCAATTGATGCAGTCTTCTCTCGTCTGAAACCGAGGTGCGTTGGATTACGGCTGTCTTTATTTTATCATCAGGTTCAGCTTCTGGCAGGTGATCGATTAAATCCCCGACTTCAGCAGCAATCTCAATAGGGAGTGCGTCAACTACATAAGCATACTTTGTTGCCTGAGATTTTATACCTCTAGCCATGAACAAAGCTTCAATTTGTGCAAACCAGATTCTTGGATTATTAACGCCGTACGTTGGTAGTCTTAAGTCTGAAATTGCGTTGATCGAGGTTATGGCATTATCTTCTGATTGTGAAGAGTTCAAGGAGTTGATCAGTGGACTATCTATATCAATGAGTTTACCAGGAGAGTCCATGATGGCAAAAACAAAAAAATGGACTAGCGTGCCAAGTAATAAAAAATGAATATATATATATATAAACAGTAACGTCTATAATGAATTCAAGGCTCACCAAATAATTGTGGTGGACCAAACAGATATGAACACAAAAAATATAAACAAAGTTATTAAAAATCAATAGTAATATTAATACATATAATTAATTGTCACAAATACAATAAAAATTAGGGACGTTACTTAAATTGATCAAACGTTGCGTGTTATGATTAGGTCCAGTAATGTAAATCCACAATCATAAATGTTTGCTGATTCTGAGCAGGTTGGCTAACTCTCTAGTGATATAGTCTAACGTAGGTTGTGATATATTCCGATTACAGTCTATAAATATAGATAGAATTTGAATTAGACTTCCGATAAGTCAATCACAAATGAAAATAGAACGAGGAATGTGTGAGAAGCCGTGTATTTGTTAGCCAGCTGCGGTATGTCACGCTATGTAGTAGTACAACGGAAAATGTGTTCAAGGTCATTTACTAAAACAACAGTTACAGTCATTTAATGTTAAATATACATACAGTGGAAGGTTGACAAAACAAATACAAATAACATTGAAAACTATTTACAAAATAAGCTTGTCGGGTCAATCTCCACACACTAACTGTGTGATACTTATCACCTAGCACTACTATTCATACTTTGAAACGGGTATTTCGTTTTTACACCAAAGCTAATAGGTCGTACCCTCGGTGTTACATGCTCCGTCCCGAACAATAAATTCACAAAGACCGACGCTTTGGTCAAGATAAATAGACCACCGACTACCGGTAGCAGAAAAGGAGGTAAGCATTGCGATATTCATTACGTCTTCACAAATATTCACGTTTAAACTTCGAAAGCGATTTCCAACATATACTGAATGGTATTCGAGACATTACCTCAGGATAGATAAACAATGATGGAGAATCATATTTTTGGGGTTTACAGTAGCGTAGGTTGTAAGGAATGAATTATTCAAAACGTATGGCAAGTTCACACATGACCATTTTACTTTATTTCAAGTTGGTGATAACGTTTATGCAGTGAGTGAGGCAAATCACCACATAAATGATGGAAAAGAAATATAAAGACAATGATCTATACTTTGACAATTTTTCAAGTAATATTCATCAGTGAGAACTGAAAATGAATTACGTTTACGAAAGATGAAATGATAAATTGATGCAAATTAATTATTAGCTAAATGAAAAAAGATGTCGGTCTACTAAATTCATTGCAATTCTCGTTTGAATATCAATCAATTTGTTAAGAAGATGAACTGTTTTTATATATGGATATACAAACTTCACCGAAACAGAATTCCATAAATCCCAGAAATAACTCAATTTAACCGAGAAGTGCTGAATGAACAAGAAGGAATTTATTGTATTCAGAATTCGAATTAAAACAGCCATCAAATACAAAGGGAATCGTTAGTTCATACAAACACCACAGTTTATCAACATCCTGACAGAAAATATATATATGTTGCATTCCATACATCAGAAATCCCTATAACACTCATTGAAGAACAATTACACTTTTCACAGTACATCGTTAAATTTTGTACATCTTGACACAGGCCTTCCATTGTCTTTCTATGTGATAAATAGACGTTTGCAAACTCACCACGGCCAATAGATGTCGGATCTAAAATTCACAATAAATGTTATTTAGCGGTTGATGAAAACTGACTGACTCTTTCACTCATTCGACAACTCACATTTACAAATCATTACACATCCTTCACTTCCTAAATTCCTACACCACATTCACAGATTATTGTGTTCAATATTTCTCAGTATCACTGACTTCAACAGATTTTACACAAAACTACACAAAAACTACAGAATTTATTGTGAACTTACCACTCACTGAAACGATATCTGAAATGGAGTGCAGTATATTTACTACTTAGTGATGAGAACTGCAAGCTATGTTATCTCAACTGAACACCGTACATATTGATCAAGTGTGGATATCAACTAGAAAATTGTTGTGCATTGATGATTCACTCACCAATTATACACGCGCTATTTACATTCACATTACCAGGTTTTCGACGAAAATACTTTTTCCATTTCACTCGATAACACAGTGAGTTCAACCTTAACAGTGCCGACACGGAGATCCTTTGGAGTTTGTGGTAGTTGTATGTCACATGATTGAGTAGTAGAACTCGATTTCGGTTCAAATCCCTTCAACAAATTACGCGCGTGTTGTAGGTGTACTCCCCATTGAGATTTCTGCTGAGTTTGGGGACTTAATCGACCACGTGCCTGAGTCGGAACCATTCGATAAGATAAAAGCAGTTGTAATTCGACGCACTTCAGTCTCAGATGAAAAAAGACTTCAATTTTTAACGTCCTGCGACCTAGGAGTCAAGAGACCTTCCCAAATTATTCGACACATAAAACAATTTGCCTGCCCATACAAACTGGATGAAGCCCTCTTTAAACAAATGTGGTTTCTACGATTACCACATAACGTTAGACAAATCCTTAGTGTCTCGGGGAAATCAGTCGCCCTTGATGATTTGGCCGACATGGCTTTCAAAACGATGGAAGTTTATCATGATAGCCTCCACGTAAACTCTGTGCATCCACCTGGAGCAGTGGATACTAGTTGCTTAGCCTCTTTCAACAGGCAGTTAACACAACTAACGAGTCAACTTGCGTCACTGCAGACGACAATAGCAACTGTTCAAGCTAGACAACAAAGATCCTCTTCTAGACGGAGATCTTTTTCTCGGCAGCGTTCACGTTCTCCGAAACAAACTTTCGAAGTCTGCTGGTATCATAACAAATACGGCGCATAAGCACGTAGTACACGACCGTGCACATTTCCTTCAACTGATACGGTGAATTAGGGAAACGGCCCGGCCAGACAGTAATGGCGGCGCCTGTTTCTGACTAACATCCAAGTCGTCTTTTTCACATCAGGGATCAAATTTCGGTACCGGAGACGAAATCAACATCTTCCCATTACATCTCACTCGACGACGGCACTCTGAGTGTTCTAACTTATCTCTCGTCGCGGCCCACAACACTGTCATTAAAACTTATGTAGAACAGTCATTAACCTTAGACCTCGGTCTCCGCAGAAGATTCACATGGGTATTAGACGTAGCTCAAGTCAAACAACACATTCTCGGAGCCTACTTCCTCAGTGCTTACAACTTACTAGTATATATGGGCAACAATAAAATAACTGATAAGAACAAGAATTTACAGGTCATCAATACAATCACCTCTAACTACGAAATTCATAGAGTTCGAGTGATAAAACCTGTGAACAACATCTTCACCGACATTGTGTCGACATTTAAGTACATCACCAGGGTGGATAATCGAAACAAATGTACCACCCACCATGTACAACATCACATTACTACCACAGGCCCTCCAATACGCGCCAGATCAAGAAGACTGCCCCCATATAAGCTAACAATTGCTAAGCGAGAATTTGAGCACATGACGCAACTAGGCATCATTAGGCGGTCTAGCAGCCCATGAGCTTCCCCACTACACATGGTCACAAAGAAGGATCAAGATTAGCGCCTCCGTAGAGACTACCATCGTTTAAACAACCTGACTACTCCGGATCGATACCCATTCCTCACTTACACTACTTCTCATTGAACCTACATGGAAAACGGATTTTTTCGAAGTTAGACCTACTTCGAGCATATCATCAAATACTGATGGCACTTGAGGATATTGAAAGAACAGCCATAATCACAGTTTTTGTTTTGTTTGAATTCTTGAAGACGCCTTTCGGACTGAAAAACGCTGCTCAAACCTTCTATAGATTCATGGACGAAGTAACCAGAGGTTTGGATTTTGTATTTGTCTATGTTGACGATGTTTTAATCGCTAGTTCTTCCAATGAAGAACATGTTCAACACTTTTACACACTTTTCAAACGTTTCAAAAGTTATGGTGTGGTAATTAATCCCTCGAAGTGTACATTCGGCGTCTCAACTCTGGGATTCCTGTGACATCACACTGATTTCCAGGAATTAAACCTCTTTAATAAAAAGTCGAAGTTATAGTCAACTTTTCCTAGCCTAAGTCGATAAAGGCATTACGCTGGTTCCTGGGGCTGCGCAACTTTCACCGACGTTTTCTCCCTAACTGTGTGGCCATTTTGCAACCTTTGACAGATTTACTGAAGACGGATGAAACCGCAGCTCAGAACAAAAAGGAGAATATCTTCACGTTAACGCACAAGGCCAGAGAGGCTTTCGCTAAAGCGAAATTGATGATATCCAATGCTACTGTGGTTCAGAACCTAAACACCGACTGCACAACGCACCTCATCCTCCGCACTGACGCCTCCTAGAAAGCAGTAGGAGCAGTACTACAGCAGTGCGTGAACGACAAGAGAGACGATTTCTATAGACAAAACAAAACCAGCTTCCCACGAAACTTCACAGACAATGAAGAAAACACTGCGAATAAATAATCCATCCTATCAGTTACTGCGAAACAAGAGGAGGATGAAAAACTTAGCATTGCACGTTCTTGTTTAACACGTTCCGGTAGACTTATAAACAAACCTAAACGTTATGTACATTTTGTAGACTAATAAAATCAAAAGCATCCAATGATACATATTACAAGGTCAAATCTACTCAATTTTCCAATAGAAACTATTTTCTTTATCCACATGTTCATATAACTAATTACATTTCTTCGCAATCACTTGTTTTGCCAATTTTCTTTTCTTTAATAATAAGAAAAACTGTCACAATAATAAACAGGTGAACTGTAGTTAACTATCTCTTAACAGTACCATAAAAATAAACAATCCGATTTTTTTTATTTTATGAGTTTATCAATCGTTTTGTACTGTATTCCTAACCATCCATTGATCATATTTTTATTTCTTTTTGTCGTGACCGTGTACATCAATGTACATTAACATATTGTATATTTCTGTCATGTACTCCACTTTTGCATTGTTCTTTGTTTTCGTGTTTCACAACCTAGTGTTACCTCCGGACACTGTGGGGGGAACTATGTGGAGATAGACTTAAAAAACCTATTTTGTAAATAGTTTTTGATATCTTTTGCATTTATTTTCCCAATTCTCACAATCTGTACATTTATCATTAATCGACTGGAGTTGTTGTTTAAGTATATGACCTTGAATACTTACATCCTTCCATCCGCTTTTAATCCCACAGTGCATGACATAGTTAACTGCTCATAATCAAATACACTTTTATACATACGTCTCCCGTTCTATCATGTTTGTGAGCGTGATAATGGGACGATTAATTAACTATCATCTATATTTATAGACTGTTGTAACATTCATATTACATTCTACGTTCGGATATACTACTGGAGCCATATCGTCTCATTGGAATTATTATTTACCTATAATTGTGGATTCTGGTACCAAGATCAACAAGACACGCGCCAACCTGTTGATTTAAGTAACGTCACTAAACTTTTATTTGTGTTATTATCTTATGCGTTGTTTATTGCTACATTAACTTTTGGACGTAATAACTTTATCGCTGTTTTTCGGTTAATAATTTTTTTGGTCCACCACAGTATGGTTGGTGCAAACATAATTAAGTGATGTAGAATCAAAGTGTCTGAAATTTACATACGTGCTAATCTATTTGTAATTTGTGCGTAATTGTATGTAATTACCACAAAATTATGAACAGTGACGCACTCAGAACTCTGTGCCCGGCATCACATCTGTATTTGTGATAACATATGAAGTTGTGGTAAGAAATAATAAGTTTGTTCAGACATTATTCAGATCCAATACTCAGTTGATTCTCCGTAAAATTCAATACAAATCATGTTACGACGAGGAGATGAAACTAATGCAGGAAATATTGTCACAGCTCATGAGAAAATTCTCATGAGGAAATCTAATAAACAGACTGTCTGTTAAAGAGGATTGAATTCAATTAATTACTAACTTATGCCTGTTAACTGAAATGCAGTATAGGCCGACAACCAGCATTCTCCGACTCGATCTGTCCTGGACCTTCCTTTCTAGTCCGATCCAATTGTTGTTCATTCTTCTCATATCTGCCTCCATTTCTCGGCGTAATGTGTTCTTTGGTCTTCTTCTTCTCCTTTGACCTTAAGGATTTTATATGACAGCTTGCCTAGTGACGCAGTTTGGTTCATCCCTCAATGTGTGCCCTATCCCTTTCCAGCTCCTCTTCCTCATTTCCCGCCCCGCTGGAGAGTAAGCAACCTTGTCTGACACCGGTCTTTACATTGAACGAGTTTGTCAGATGTCCTCCACTCACGATTTTGCAATTTAATCTATTATATGAATCCCTTATGGTATTGACTATCTTCTCAAACACGCCGTAGTGTCGAAGGGGCCACTAGAGTGTTGTCCCACCCATGCTATCAAATGCTTTCTTGTAGTCAATGTAGAGTGATGAATTCCATTTAATTGGTCGTTTCACAGTGATCCGTAGTTTTGCGATTCCGTCGGTACATAACTGACCCTTACGGAATCCAGCCTGTTGATCTCGAAGTTGGGCGTCTACGGAGTCATTCATTCTGTTTTACAACACTGTGTTGAAGACTTTTCCTGGTATTAAGAGTAGAGTGGTGCCTCTGTAGTTCTGACATTTGCTGAGATCGCCTTTCTTTAGTATCTTGGTCAGGTGTCTTTTTTCTGCAGTCTGTTTGTACTTGTTCTTCATCCTAAATCTTATTGAAGAGAATGTGGAGTATCTTTTCAATTAATGCTTCGTCTGTTTTCAGTACCTCTGCTGGAATGTTGTCTAGTCTCACTGCAGTGCCACTCTTGATTTGTCTGATGGCCACTTCGATCTCTTCAATTGTTGGTGAGCCAACATTGATTGGGAGGTCTGTAGGTGCTACTTGGGTGTTGAGTGGGTTCAGTGGGGCTGGTCGATTCAACAGTTCCTTGAAGTGCTCTACACACCTGTTTCGTTGTTCTTCAATGCTGGTGATTACTTTACCTTCCTTGCTTACCACTGGTCGTTCTGGTTTATGGTAATTTCCAGCGAGCTTCTTTGTTGTATCATACAATTGTCTCACGTTCCGTTCTCTTGCAGCATTTTCCACCGTCATTGCTATATCTTCCACATTATCATGTTGGTCGGTTCTGATGCTCTTCTTCACTTGCTTCTTTATTTCTGTGTATTCAGCTTGTGCCTTGACTTTTTCTGCTCTTGGTCGACTGTTATTGATTCGTACCTTCTCGTTCCTCCTTTCCTGAATCTTATCCAGTGTATCAACAGTGATCCATTCCTTGGATGGTGCTTCTTGTAACTCGAAACCTCATGAGATGTTGAACTGATTGCCTACTTGATCCCCTTCCAGTTGTTCTCCATAGTACTTCCTTCTTCATTGAGTAGGTCGTGAAAATTCTGGAATCTGTTGCTGAGAGTTAACTTAAATTCGTCAAGTCTGTCGGTACTCCGGAGAAAAGCCGTATTAAACATTTGTGATGTTGTCCGCCCCGTTGTTCAGTTCTTCTTGAGTTTCGATTTCGTCTTGGCGAGCGGCAAGTGATCTGAGGTTATATCGGCTCCTCTCTTGGTTCCCACATATTCTATCGTCCTTCTGAACCTTTTATTGATGAAGATATATTCGATCTGGTTCAGTGTAGTGTAGCCCGGTGAAATCCGTGTGGCTTTGTTTATGTGCTTATGTAAGAATATGGTTAAAATCAGTTCGTCAATAAACAAAAGAGCTGATGTAGCGAGAATGATACAAAAAATTTTCACTACAAGTAAAATCAAAGTATTCGTTCAGTGAGTACATCTGTCAACAGAGTTCGATCAAAACTAAACTAAGGAACATGCAACAAAAATGTCAGATCATGCACAGTGAGATCTCAGTTGTAAGTTAGGGACTTTAACAGTTACCTACGAGATAAGCAGAATACACAAATCAACTGATACAATTGAATTTGTATTAGGAAAGAGAAAGAAGTAAGCGGAAAACCCTGCAAGATCTAGGTTTTACAGCAGTTAACCTTGACCAACATAGTGTGATGGCAATTTAGAGGAATTGGATAATTCTTTAACGAATAAAAACCATTTCACATTTGTTTCGCAGTCTGAGAAGTTACTCGAGACACATTCGGGTAACTACTGATCTACTGTTGGACCAAGATGCTTACAATGATTTTTTATTGATTAGGGATCGACGTCTTGTTTACTTACTCATTCCTTTTTTATTCTTCTTGTGGTTGACTGGCTTCTTCCCATTCTGTACTTTGAATAAAAGTGTTACCACTTCCATAATGCCTCCCCAAATCAAACCACAATGAAAACCCAAGGATGAGTTGATCCCTTGTGTTTTATGTGAATGACAGTCTGTTAATATTGCCACGTCACTGTAACAATCCGATGACGTACTTGAATCCACGACTTTGTTATAGCTTTCATTGAATAGTTTCTGAATTGATCACTGCTTTCAACATCACTGGCACAAATTTATCATAACAGCTAATAACAACCAATAACGTGATGATATTAATTCGTGGTCCTCTTTTAGAAAATCAGCTAGCTGTTGTTCTATACACATTCGCAAACCAAAGCAGCTGGATATTACAATAAATGTTATTCAGTACTAGGCAGCCAAAAATGAAGCACATTTCAAAAGAATGAATAGCAACTGAGAACAACTGGAATGGATTTTTCGGGATTGAGTTAGATGAAGAATTCTGGTATGCAGCACATTTTATTCCACAACGAAAAACAGGCGCAAGTAAGTAGGTGGGAACGACAATCCGAAATCAACTAGCGATGTGTCTTTACATTCATCCACATCTCAAAAGTCTGTTAGGTATCTGTGAACCAGAAATTCTAAAATTCAACTTAGATTTTGATAGTCTAATAATTTTTAATAACCTCATAATATTTTGGAGAATTGTCGTAACAAGATAACATTTTGGATCCCATGTTTAAATCACGTTGTGTTTAATTAAATCATTGAATGTAGGATGCCTATGATTACCTGACCCACCAATGAAATTCACATCCATTAAATAATAACACGAGTTTTGGTCGGTCAACTTTATTTCAAGCTTCATATCACCGTTGAAGACAAGAACTTTATTGAATGTTGTAAAGCTTTGTGTTTGAACAGGTAACCTCCCACTCCATTATCACTGTCCTCAGATCTCAATAAACACGTATTCACTACTTGTCTAGTTTCTTCTATCAATCGAATAAGGGTTATATTCAGGCACAAAATTTCTAATCCGATTAATGATTTGGAATTATGTGAATCATTTTACTTTTTAAAACAATATGTGATTATGAATTCGTTTAGATAATGCATCATTATCTATATTGAATATATTCCTTGAATATTATCCACAATAATGAAAGCATCAAGATCATTATATTTATAATATTAAATAAAAGATTTACAGCATTATAGTATTGTGAATTCACCCACACTTCCATGAATACAAATAACAGTGAATTTAAGTAGTATGATTAATTAAAAGAATATTTTAACTAAACTATTCTCACAATTCTGGATGGACTTTTGATTAGAACTATTAAGTAACTTGAGACTATTTAGTTTTCAAAAAATCTGAAATGATAATTTGAAGAAGCAATAAAATTCAACGTAAGCAAATGTTACTTAAATAGAAATAAAGTAGTTTGAATATTATTTGGAGCGTTTTTTTGCAAAAACATCCTGTTTAATAAATTCAGATAATAAAACAAACAAATTATTGATGTAATGTGTATCAAGTGTGTGATTGGGTTGATGATTTCCGTGTTGCATTTGCGGATCTTTTGTATGGTGTAAACGAGCTTGTTCATTTGTCAATTTAAATCATCTAGCTGAATCCAAGTTGTCCATTATAGTTCCCCTTCAGTCTGAGATGATCATATATTTCTTCATTGTTAAATGACAAATTAATGGAAACTGGTCAAGTGTACACTGAATACTGCATAATCAAACAACACTAATTGTCAACTCTTTTTCATATATTTCATCCCATCAACAAACAGGTTAATAGGAAAAATTTATTCGATCGTATTCAGATATAGGTGACTGTGAGGATTTTAAATGTATTATGTATTGAAGGAAAAATGTTTCACAACTTGGCATGTCTTTATCTGATGGTGATAGTTAACCGAGTGCATCCATCATAACAATATTGGGATGATCGATGACCCTAAAGAACAAACACCATACTCACTGGAAAACTTAGTGATTATCATAACTCAAACGCGTATATGTTAATATAATTATATTTGAATTGACAGGTAACTGACTTTCAGTCTCATCGTAAACACCCATACTATTGTGGAGACATAATCGACTAACTAATCTCAGATATGAAACACATGCCTTCTAGATTCCATTGCTTGCCACAATCCAACTATACTAATTTCATTAATAATGACATAAATACTAGAAAATACAAAGTGTAAATATATCTAACCGGTGAAAATAAAGGGCCAAACACCATAAGCAGAGGCAAATTCAATAAACAATGGTTAGTGAGAAACATTTTCACTCTTATTTCAGAAATTCGAAAACGAACTCGTATGTGGCATTCATTAGGGTTTGGTTTTATCTAAAGCATTATTATAAACTAAACACAGATGGTCGGTGTGAAGATACTTGATCGTTCTCACGCACTATCATGATCATCACTGTAGAAGATGCATCGCAACTACCTCAATACATGCGTGAGTGTCGATTTTACCAGTTGTTTTTCCTTGTTAAATGCCCAAAATGATATATCGTTTCACCGACCAAATCGCACAACAATTAAAGCTAAGTAGTGGGAGCAGAAAATTAGAGTGCTAGGAGAATCGAGAACTGATCACGATGAGCAATTACATGCTAGAAGGAAACGAATGTTCGATTGTATGATAACTAGAGGTATTTGAATTATAGTGCAGACAAACTAATAATCCCACAAATAACGCGATTTAGTCAAGAAATATAGGATGAGCACTAACGAACATATTGTATTTGAAATTCGAAAGCAAACAATCATCAAGTACAAGGCAATCGTAATTTCATACAAATAACATAAATTGTAGTCTAAGTATCTGTGATCGGTTGTTCGTCTCCTTCTTAAGTTCATCTGTAGAACTTATGGTCTACTATGATATTAGTACTGCTCTAATAATAAACCTAATCCTAAATCTGTGGATTTGTCATGATATGACTGCCTAATCTATAAGATCTTACGTGGAAGTCACACCATCAACTACACCAACTCACTGTATCGCATCAATTACCAATATATGATGTAGAACAAGGTTAGGCTAGAGAAAGAACAATATATTTAATATGAAAAGAAGATATAAGGTAACATTCAGCAGAGACCACGCCTGCATGGCCGAGCCATGCCGTTCGATCAACTCTAGTCCATTCAATTCATTATTCGCGCCTTCTCCATCGTTAGGTATTTCTTCGCGTTAAATATTGAATACCTATTTTCCGAGTAATCTCGTATTCAGCTTTGAGGATAGTGTGGTTATGGTCCAATGCCACTACACTACTCTCCCACCAGAATCAACGTGGTGTTGGTTCGATACCAAATTCGATGGGACTGTAGTGTGCCGAAGGTTACCAAGAATAGTAAGATTCCTCTGGGTGATGACAAGCTGAAAGATAAATCAAAAAGAAGACGGCAGCATCTGGTCGGGAAATACATGTAATAATTTTAAAATATCTGCCTTCATGCTTAACACGCTTACAATGAAAATTTGAGTGATTATTTGAGCTATAAAAAATAATGGGAATACAATAACAATAATAATAATAAAACGATGCGCGTTAATAGTCGTTGGTTAATAACTTAACGTATAGGTAGTAAGTATTTTGTGTTTAGAAATATTAAAGTGATGAATATTGTAGAAATGTTAATATTAGTATTACTTTTAGTCTAAATTATGAAATCAAATAACGATTATGCCGGTAAGTTGTCCATATGAGTCGATTTCCAATTGCATCTGTATTAGTAGGCTAACTGAAGGAACAAAAGTATTACCGTGGAGAAGAATTCCAACTAGTGTTCCAGTTAGTTTGATACGGTTTGTTTAGTTACGGGGAGATTTTCTCAACCTCATTTTTACTTGACCGTGATAGAATTTATTAATACTACTAATACACATGAATGGTTATCAAAACAAAATTTAAATACGTGAGTGGTAATTATGTGAATTTTGGACAGATAGCTAGGAACAAATCGTTAATCATAAGTGTATTCTTAAGAGACATGCTCTAGACTCAATGTTCTGATCTGCGGCAGACTATTTATTTATATCTATACTTGCCGGCTGATTGGGTATACAAGTTAGTTGAAAGTATGCAGTTTATCATAAGGCGGAACACGATTTAATTGAGACATAGTGGTTATACGTTATTGAAATTAGTTAAACCTATGTGTCATATTACTAAGTGATGTGGTGCTGCAAGGTGTATTTGGCTAAATAATTTTTTACAAGATGATTAATAGTGAGTGATGCTCATGTGATTATCAGGGAGAACATAAGTTGTAACCAAGGGGAGTGCACTCCCAACTCATGCCTATGATAATAGCTTGAACCTTAGTCAGTGTTGGGGTAAATTCGACATTGATGTTTTCAGTTTGCAGGATATTTGCTCGACTGCTTATACTGATTATTTGCATGCATGATTGTGTCGCTAAACCATCAATTAGACTGACAAAGTTTTGAGATATTTACTGAATGAGCAACTGATAGAGAAACATACTGTAATCATCTGTAGTGAATGAAGAAAAACAACACTAGTTATAATCATAAGTCAATTTGCTGACCTATTTTGTTAAGTTTCATTAATTTTATCAATCATATTACGTGATTGTCAAGTCATGACAATGCTTTATGAAGATATCCTGAAACTATTATGTTTAATTAGTTATAGTGTTGATTGAAGATTGGCCAGTGGAAAAATAGGCATTTTTGCTTTAGGTGATTCAAAATTATCAGAAATTTATAACGTTAAAGAATCCGAGACGCCTAATTTAATTATAAATTTCAATTTAGAAATATTTGTTTAGTGTTAATTCTAGTAGGCTACGGAGTTTTGATTTTAAAAGTTTGTTCAACCAACAACTACCTGAGGATTTAGTAATTTTACTAGTGCAGTTGATAGTATCTAACTTTTTATTCTTATCATCTAAACTATGTTCGTACTTTAGGCTGTTAATATGATAAACCAATCCATAAACCCAAATACGATTAGCAGCAACGACTATGATGGGTTTATTAATAAATGTTAGAGGCGATCCAGATGATTTCTAAATTTAGAAGACATGGAGATATAGTGTAACGTATGTATGGGCCAGGTTAACATGCAGGTTGTTGACGTATATGACGATTTAAAAATAATGAACATGACCAGACAAGTAATTTTAAAGTTTAGACTGCTTGTGAAACTTCAGGCAGGAATATGATGCGTTATAAGCATTCTATAAGAAGTTACTGCATTTAGCCTAAAGATAATTATAAATATGTGGCAAACGCAACTGGAAAACATATACATGTTAAGTACATAAAAAAATCATCCAGTAAAATAGTTGAACTCGCCTGGATTATTTTTGAAAATTAGATTATTCAGTGGACGGCACATATAACGCCATTCGTGAGGAGTAATGATCCAAAAGTATCCACAATAAAACATGCAGTATGGCAATTAATTCCAGGGTGCTTGATGCTGTTGCCACTCGCTCAGATCAAAACAATCGAATGAATCCAGATCATTGTGTGGTCCCCATTGAACGAGCCATCTAAAATGAACTTATGATTGCAGAAAACTTATGGCTGAAACTCACCGTATTTTTTAGAGAAGTGTCATCCTTGTTGTTTGGCAATGGAACTCGAGAATATGAAATTAGGCAGGCAGTGGTCGGAAGAAAAGATTTTACAGGATAATGCATAGTTTAAAACAGGATGAGGTGTTAAGCGAAGGAACACTGAGAATTAGATCCAGATAACTATTTAGTCCTTGATTGCATTGTTAGTCAATGTATATTTACGTTATTTACAGGTCATATTTGCTAGAGCTTGATGTTTAAACAAGTCTATGTCGCTGAAGCAGGTAAATGCTATTAAAGCTTGTTAACGAATCATCAAAGCTAATTAGTTGATATAGATGATCAACTTTTATTATCGATTGAGCTAGTAAGTTATGTGAACTCATAGATATAACATTACGATAATATATGTGACCATTATTCAAAGGACTATACGAATACTGGGTTTACAAAAATAAAAACCGATTGAGAAGGTTAAGGTGGAAATAAGGATTAACAATAATAGGTTGTGTTTCTTTAGTTGGGCTCACCAATGTAGAACTTATGGTCTACTATGATATTAGTACTGCTCTAATAATAAACCTAATCCTAAATCTGTGGATTTGTCATGATATGACTGCCTAATCTATAAGATCTTACGTGGAAGTCACACCATCAACTACACCAACTCACTGTATCGCATCAATTACCAATACATGATGTAGAACAAGGTTAGGCTAGAGAAAGAACAATATATTTAATATGAAAAGAAGATATAAGGTAACATTCAGCAGAGACCACGCCTGCATGGCCGAGCCATGCCGTTCGATCAACTCTAGTCCATTCAATTCATTATTCGCGCCTTCTCCATCGTTAGGTATTTCTTCGCGTTAAATATTGAATACCTATTTTCCGAGTAATCTCGTATTCAGCTTTGAGGATAGTGTGGTTATGGTCCAATGCCACTACACATCCTGTGTCTGTCCGACAGTGTACTAGATAATGACTCTGTATTATCTAGAATGTTCTCATTAGTTTTAGAATTAAGAATCAAAATTGGAACAGACTCACTTGGTTACTGGAATTGTATTTGACCAATATATCGGTTGTGTGTACTTAAATCACTGATATCTAGAATTCGTGCCATAGATTTCTCAGCATTCTTCACCACAATTCCCGTGGTTGATCGAAGATCACTTACACGATAATATGTAACTTCCACAAGCTCAAAAAGCCTCCTATTCGAATGAAGAATTCTTCCTTTTAATAGCTTTGATGGAGTCTGTTTTGTCACAGAATGCTTAGCATTTCTATATTGCAGTAGAAATTCATCTCCTCCCCTCTCCAGATCATTAAATATGGGAGCAGCAGTAGAATAAATAGCGGCTTTCAGTATGCTGACAAAATTTTCTGCCCGAACACCAGAACAAGGGATCCTGTGAGCAGTAAACAGGTTTTCGCACCCTATACCATTCAACCAGGTAGTGACTGCATCCTCAGCAAAATGAGAGCCATTAATGGTCACCAACGCCATGGGAACCTTTTCTCGACTGAACGCCCTTCTTAATGCTTGAATTGTGAAGTCAGAATTTGGTGAAGCTATGTATACGTCTGTTGAGTCGGCTTCCGGAGAACTTCAACGGAGCCTCCAGAGACCCACAAGTAGCCGAAGAGTCCTAGCCAATCAGAGTATGATGGAACGTTCGAAAATTCCAGCGTGGCGTGCTATCATTGGTTAGTAGCATAAAATGTTGTTAACGGATTGACTGAAATATGATGTTGATTTAACAGACGCCAACATCTATAAATACCCTTGATTTTCTGTACAAAAATGAACCTTGGGATAAAGTACTTTCTCTCATACTTGTGTCTTCTCTCTGGTGTTCAAGTCACTGTGTAGTTCTAGACTGCGGGTTACCGAAATAGCTTAGGAACAAGTATAGCGTTCAATTGACACAACTTATCAGTGGCGACGGAGATGAAAACTACAATGAATATTTCCTTGAATCAATTAGAAGCCTACATGGTGCATCAAGAAAAAAGGTTTGAAGAGTCCCAAATTAGAATCGTGGAAACCCTGATGCAGAAATTCTTCCTGTCCCAGCAAAATCCTGCTTCTAGTGAATCTAAAGTATCACATATTGATTCAATCATTAACGCCATCCATGAATTTAATTTTGATGGTGTAGCAGGTGTAACCTTTGAGTTGAGGATGATACAGGTATTCAGTGTTTGACAACGCTTCTACCAGTAACACCTTCTAATATGCTTTGTTCCCACCGAGAGAAATCAAAAGACAGAGTTGAGGAGATCGGAAGAGTGCATTTGGCGATAACCAATATATCGGGAATCTCTGATCTAATCTGGCTAGTGATTGCGATTGTTGTTGAGCACAGCGTGACAGCACGTGATCTGGTGCGGATGCATGACCGAGCGCCTTCAGCTAGATGAGTCCACTAAAACATATGGTCAGCATCCAATGTCGAAAACCTATAGAGCTATTTAGTTTGGGGATTTATTTACTGCTACAGATCACTCCCCCCCCCTAGTGGGGCAGTGATGACCCTAAGATGTGGCCAGCCAGAAGTTTAAACCCAACGAGTTTGTCATTGGTAAACACTCTTCTGATAGCTTACTAAATTTAGCAGCGTCTGGTCGTCTTTCCTTACTATATGGGACCGGGGTACAACATAGTAAAAAAAAGAAATGTACAATGAAAGTTTCCTATCCTCATAAACGTCATCGTTCTTTTCCAGCCGTCCTGGAAAAGAAGAAAGAAAACGTAAGTGCATGTCGAAAACACACTCGTATGTTCGTAAAAAGGGGAAAATAAACTCATTAAAACGTAACATCGTTAAAAAAAATCGTTTTTTTTTGGGTTTTTTTTTGAAATAGGAATAAAAATATATAAGCCTATTAAAAAAAAATTTTTTTAATAATATAGAAAATGTGGAGAAGTGCCTTACGTGCAATAGTCGTTTAAATGTTCTGGAAATCTCACTCTTCTACCAGAACGCGTCGTTTTAAGTTTATGTTCGGATACTGCCGAAGTATCATCGTGTTTGTTGGTTGTCGGATGAGGTATTATAAGTGTCGGAGTCGTGTCGTTCGATTGTACCGAAGGAAAATCCACGTAGATAGGATTTCCTTCTAAATACGCTGCTTTGAGGCGATCGATGCTGATGCTATCATTGGTTCCGTTCTTATCGATTATATAGTACTTCAGTTCGCGTTGAAGAACTTTAAAAGGTCCTTCGTATGCCGATTCGAAAGGTCGTCGATGCGAGTCTCGACGAACGAAAACGTGTGTACTATATCGTAAGTCAGGTTGAATGAAAACATCAGTTGATTGAGGTCGAGTGGAAGCAGGTTTAACTGAACGCATTGCGTTTGTAAGCCTGTTCGTGTAGGAGGTTAGATCCACGCTCATTGAAGAGGATGAAGGATCCACGAATTCTCCTGGAAGTCGAAGTGTCGTTCCATAAACGAGTTGAGCTGCAGTGTATCCAATGTCAGCTTTCACTGCATTGCGGATACCTAGTAAGACGAGTGGAAGAGCGTCGGTCCACTGTGAAACGTTTGCAGCTGATAGTGAAGCTTTTAGTTGTCGGTGAAAGCGTTCTACCAACCCGTTTGCTTGTGGGTGGTAGGCGGTCGTTCGGAAGCGAGTGCTTCCTAATAGTGTGGTCAGACGACGGAAAAGTTCAGACTCAAACTGACGTCCGCGGTCTGTAGTGATGGTTGAAGGGCAACCGAAGTTTGCTACCCATCGTTCGACGAAGGTGCGGGCCACTGATTCAGCAGTGATGTCCTTGATAGGTACTGCTTCTGACCATCGAGTGAAACGGTCTACACTGGTTAAGAGGTAAGAGTATCCATTTGAATCTGGTAAAGGTCCTACCAAATCCAGATGAACATGGTCGAAACGAGCATCGGGAGTTTTAAATGAGCCTAAGGGACATTTATTGTGTCTGATGACCTTAGATTTTTGGCAGCTTACACAGGAGCGTGCCCACTCCCTCACGTCTTTATTCATACCAGGCCAGCAAAACCGTTCTGCTATTAGCTTGATGGTTGCACGAACACCTGGACGAGAAAGTTTGTGCAATGTGTTGAAGACATTGCGTCGATAATGTTTCGGGACGATTGGGCGATCTCTACCTGTAGATGTGTCACAAAGTAAGGTTTCCTTACCTGTTCCCATCTGTTTGATGCGTAGTTTAAGGGTTGTGGACGATAACTCTTGCTGAAGATCAGTGTCTTCTTTTTGAAGCTGGGCGAGTTTAAGAAGGTCGATTCCTTGGAAACTGTTCAAGGAATTTATTCGAGACAAGGCGTCTGCAACTACATTGTTTGCTCCAGAAATATGTTGAATATCTGAAGTAAACTGCGAAATGTAGTCCAGTTGTCGAGACTCAAGGGGAGAGTACTTGTCAGAAGGAGAGCTTAACGAGAAAGTGAGCGGTTTATGGTCAGTGAATAGAGTGAATTCACGGCCTTCGATATAGTGTTGAAAATGCCGTATAGAACAATACATAGCTAGGAGTTCCCTACCGAATGTGCTGTATCTCGATTAGGTGTCTAGCAACCGTCTAGAGAAAAATGCCAAGGGTTGCCAGGAGTTGTTAACCCATTGTTGTAAGACTCCTCCGATTGCCGAGTCGGATGCGTCTACTGCGATACTAATGGGTGCTGCAGTGTCCTGATGTGCGAGCATTGTTGCTTTAGCGATCAGTTCCTTAACTGTGGAAAATGCTTTTCGTGCGGTGTCGTCCAATTTAATGGATTTCGCATTTCCACGAAGTTGGTCAGTAAGAGGTTCCATAAGTAATGCGCATTTCGGTATGAAGCGTCTATAGAAACTTACCAGGCCGTTAAACGTGCGTAATTGCTTGACGTTGGTCGGTTCTGGGTAATCCAGAATGGCCGCCACTTTGGTCCCAAGAGATCGAATGCCTTGAGCATCGATAGTGTGTCCTAGGAAATCTAACGAATCGGTTCCGAATTGGCATTTCTGAACGTTTACAGTAATGCCATGTTTTTGTAATCGTTTGAAAACAAGATCCAGATGCTTGAGATGTGATTCTCTGTCCGGACTTGCGATTAAGCAGTCATCAACATACGCATGTACGAAGTTGAGGCCTCGAAAGACGTCGTCTATGAATCTTTGGAAAGTTTGCGCAGCGTTTCTTAGACCGAACGGCATTCGCAAAAATTCATAGAGTCCGAAAGGAGTTATGATAGCTGTTTTCGGTATGTCGTTAGTAGCCATAGGGATTTGGTTATACGCTTTAACCAAGTCGATTTTCGAAAAGACAGTTGTACCTTTCAAGGTAGCTGTCAAATCGTGAATGTGAGGCAACGGGTAACGATCGGGAATGGTTTTTGCATTCAATCGCCGATAGTCACCAGTTGGACGCCAATCGTTGCTGTCCTTTTTAGGGACCATGTGCAACGGAGACGCATAAGGGCTGTTTGACGGTCGTATGATTCCTAAGTCTATCATGTGATCGAATTCGTTTTTCGCTAACCTTAGCTTTTCAGGAGCTAGTCGTCGTGCTTTAGAGAATACAGGTGGTCCTGTAGTCGTGATGTGATGTGTAACATTGCTGGTTACACACGGTAGTTTCGGTTGAGTTTTCTGTATCCCAGGGTACTTGTCGAGTAGTGGTTGATAGAGTGGGTCTATCATATGCTTAACTGTGACTGGGGATAATCTACAACCAGAAAAGGAAGTTACGCAAACGGATAATTTAGTGTTTCCATCTACTAGCCTCCGTTTGCGCGTGTCGATGATTAGATTATGGTGTTGTAGAAGATCCATACCAATGATTGGCATAGAAACATCTGCAACAACGAAAATCCAGTAAATGGGTTTGCGTAAACCCACGTTAAGGTAGACGTACCTTTTGCCATACGTGGCGATCGGTTTTCCGTTTGCCGCCTGTAAGTTTAGAGTCGATTCGTGGAGCCGGTCGTTATGATTTGCTGGGAGAACGCTAACTTCTGCGCCAGTGTCGACGAGGTAGCGAACTCTCGTTGTCACATCTGTGACGTACAACAGACGGCTATGTTCGCCGGCTACAGTTGCCGTTAACGCGTGCCGGCTTAGAAGTTTCCCGAGTTGTTTTTCGAGTCAGTCGTTTTCGTGTTGGGAAAATTGCAGGGTTTTCTGCAATTTCTGGAAGATTTTCCATACTGGTTATGATACCAGCACCAGTCGGGGTTATCCGTCTCTCGTGGTCTAGAGACAGATCGTTTACGCGAAATGCTTCTACGTGGACTGCGTGAGCGACTACGGTCGTTACGAAGATTAAGATAATGCGTGAGTGTATGACATAACTCGTTATGTCATTCTGAGTCGCGTGAGGCTTTTCTTTGACGGAAAATACCTCTGAAGTAGACGATTTCGTTATTTCTAAAATACGATCGGCAGATGCAGCTAGCTCGTCTAAGGCGTTGTTCTGAAACGAGACCAGAACCGCTTGCACCTGTTGAGGAAGTTTAGACAAGAAAAGTTGTTTAAATAGACCTTCGTCGAAAGTCCTTAGGCCTATCACTTCTCTCATTCTTTGCAACATGTCAGTCGCAGAACCGTGTTGCAGGTCGATGTTACTGAGGAGTTGATCTAAACTTTGTCGATCGGCTAGGTCTCCTCGTTTAAGAATCGAACGTTTCAAGCTTTCGTAAGGATCAAAAACATCACTAGTAAACATACTAGGTGTTACGTACCTGTTGAATTCGCGCGGTAGTGCCTTGACTACTGCGAGGAATTGTGCACGTGTGTCGATCACGAAGTGCTCGGAGAAATCGGATTCTGCGTAGCAGAACCAGGCTTCGATATTGTCGGGCCAGAAAGGCATTAGTTGAAACGAAGGCGGGGACAAAGTCTTAAGCTTGAGTATTTTGGGTGTCTGTTCAGCCATGATGAAATATGAAGTACGATAATTAACGAGGGAAAATATATATATATATCCCAGGAAAAACACGAAAAAAAATCACAATGTTTAAAAAAAATTAAGGTAATAATATATAAAAATTCCAAAAAGGAACAGACTCACAGTTGCAATTAGGTGTACCAGATCACGACGGTCTCACCAATGAGGATGATACAGGTATTCAGTGTTTGACAACGCTTCTACCAGTAACACCTTCTAATATGCTTTGTTCCCACCGAGAGAAATCAAAAGACAGAGTTGAGGAGATCGGAAGAGTGCATTTGGCGATAACCAATATATCGGGAATCTCTGATCTAATCTGGCTAGTGATTGCGATTGTTGTTGAGCACAGCGTGACAGCACGTGATCTGGTGCGGATGCATGACCGAGCGCCTTCAGCTAGATGAGTCCACTAAAACATATGGTCAGCATCCAATGTCGAAAACCTATAGAGCTATTTAGTTTGGGGATTTATTTACCGCTACAGAGTCGTGGTTTAAGAAGTGTGAAGATTTGTTTTATATTGATCTTTGCAAACTGGATGATGCTTCAAAAGTCAGAATACTTCTTAGAAAACTTGGGTCTATGGAACATGAACGCTATAGAGATTTCATACTTCCGAAGAATCCACGAGATTTTAGTTTTGATGATACAGTCAAAACCCTATCCCAAATCTTCCGAGAACAATCATCGCTATTTAATATCCGTTACCAGTGCTTAAAGTTAACGAAAGAACCAGGCGATGACTGAGTGAAGCATGCAGGAACTATGAACCGAGAATAAGAGAGGTTCAGATTGTCGTTCATGTCTGAAGATCAGTTTAAATGCTTAGTATTTATCTGCAGCCTGCATTCACCCGAAGATGCCGATATCCGAACCAGAATCCTAAGCAAACTCGAACACTGCCCTAACATGACCCTGCAAGAAGTGACCACTGAGTGCCAAAGGTTAGTAAACTTAAAGCATGATACCTCAATGGTAGAAACCGGTAACTCTTTCCATAACGTCAATGCAGTCAAGAGAAAAGTCTTTCAAGGTTTCAGTTCCCATAATTTTCGAAATAACGGTGACAAGCCATCATCTCCATGCTGGGCATTTAGAGGTTGGCACTATAAGAGGTTTTGCCCATATAAAGAACATCGTTGCAGCAAATGTCATCGGAAGGGGCATAACGAAAACTTCTGCAGGAGAAGAAACTATAGACAACATTCCTTGAAATCTAACTCAAAGAAATACAGAGATAGTGCTCCAACCAACAGAATATTGGTATCGCATAACACAGCACGAAGTAGCCGCCGAAGAAAGTGCGTAACCTTGGATATTAATAAACGCCGTACTCGCCTTCAGCTTGATACAGCGTCTGATATTACTTTAATCAGACCAGAAACATGGAGGAACATTGGAAGACCCACAGTTTTCCCATCAACAAAGCTGGCACACATTGCATCTGGGAGTAAGTTAAATACTGTTGGAGAAGTGCCATACACTATTTCTAAATGCACTGTAACAACAAATACAACAGTATATCTTACAAAGAAGCCAGCACTCGACTTAATCGGGTTAGATCTTATAGAAAAACTTAAACTAGCAGACCATTCTATTAACAGTATCTGTAGACGAATCAGAACAGACAACACCCCAGAGTGGAGTCAGAATAATGCCATGCTACAAAGACACAAAAACGTGTTTAAAGAAGGATTGGGGGAATGTACGATGGCCAAAGCAGTGTTAACTCTAAAACCTGAAGCTGCTCCCGTTTTTCGACCTAAAAACCTGTACCCTATGCTGCTCTTCCAATAGTTGAACAAGAATTACAACGAGTGGACACTTTTAAACGAGCATTACTGAAAGGGGGAGGAGAAGCGACGACTGGGCAAGTGGTCACAAAATTTTTAACATCATACAGATCCACCTCAAACCCAAATGTTCAAGACGGCAAATATCCCACGGAAGCCATGTTTGGAAGGCGTATTCGAACAGTCTTCAATGCCATGTTGCCATTCAAACTAGTGGATGCGCGTAGTCACGATCCAAGTATCCGGAACTTCAGTGTTGGCAACATAGTTTACATTAAGTCCTACATCGGGAAGAACCGATGGGAGCCGGGCGAATTGGTGCAAAAACCGGGAAGAGTACTGCATAAAGTTCGAGGAGCTTTTGGGACATGTATACGCCACACAAATCAAATCCTTAAGGACAAAAGTACGGTGCATACTCGAAGTGACCGGCCGATTTTCCCGTTAGATTTAATCTTAGACGCACCAATGCCACAAACGCCTAGGAACACTGAAAAGAAGCCTTGGACAAGGAAGACGACAAGAATAATGAGACGCCGTCGCAACCCAGTTATCAAACTATAAGTAGATCCCAGAAAGAAGTCTTATTCGAGGGAGGTGTTGGGTCGACTTCCGGAGAACTTCAACGGAGCCTCCAGAGACCCACAAGTAGCCGAAGAGTCCTAGCCAATCAGAGTATGATGGAACGTTCGAGAATTCCAGTGTGGCGTGCTATCATTGGTTGGTAGCATAAAATGTTGTTAACGGATTGACTGAAATATGATGTTGATTTAACAGACGCCAACATCTATAAATACCCTTGATTTTCTGTACAAAAATGAACCTTGGGATAAAGTACTTTCTCTCATACTTGTGTCTTCTCTCTGGTGTTCAAGTCACTGTGTAGTTCTAGACTGCGGGTTACCGAAATAGCTTAGGAACAAGTATAGCGTTCAACTGACAAGACTTATCAACGTCCGAAGTAGCTATGAGTTTCCCCAATGAATTCTGGAAGTCTCACTGGTAAAGGTTGCACTGACAAACAGTTTGAAGTATTAACAGGTTTATCTTGTAATGATTGTCGAGAAATGTAGGTAGGGTGTTGAATTTGTTTGGCACTTCTGTGCTGAATTCTAGTCATAGGCACTCAAAGCAATACTCCATCGTTGAACCATAGCAGCTGAGGAACGTGCTAATGATTATTCAGGATGATAAATAAACTTTGAAGCTTTATAATCAGTACCAATAGTGAATTTCTTTCCGAATAATTATTTATGAAGTCCTTCAACGGCCCAAAACACAGCTAAGGCTACTCGCTGGGTTTGTGAATAACCCCGTTCAGTAACAGTAAGTTTGCGTGAAACACAAATAACTGGTCTATCTTCTTGTCAGTGGAGCTAGTTGTTTTATACCTGGTCTAAAACCATTACCATCAACTAGCCATCCATGACATTAGAAACTAGATGCGCAAAATGAACATCTATTATTATTATTATTATTTAGATTCACCGTAATATTCTTCTAGATTGAACGAAGCAATAAAGCAAAACGTCTCTGGTCATGAACTACCTTATCAGAACCAAAATATCTTCAACCTCTACTGTCGTGCACGTTTGCTTCAACAAAAAGGAGCTCAGTGCTAATCTATAGTCACCACATATTCTAGGAGTCTTGCCATTCAATGGCGTAATAATAAGACTACCCCATGCTGAAGACTGAATTGGTTCACGTATACTGTTCGCAAACAAACGATTCAATGTCTAATGTACTGTATATTGAAGACCAAAAGGAATTATTCGTCTTCTGAGAAAGACTGCATCGCACTGACAGCACTTGACAGCTTGTCTTTTCAATTCAAGGATTGATCTTCTACCTTCTTGCTCATTTTGCCCCTCAAGACATTCATAACTGTTACACTTTACAAGATTTAATAATAGTTCCTTAAGCGTTGCATGATGAAGTGAGACAGGGTTGTCTGTATATGTCAACGTTCTTAATAAACTGTAGGCTTCTTTTCCGATAAAATGTAATGAAATGTAGCAAACTTTTATCACTCTTAACATCTTTCTTGATCATTCTCCAGATACCAAAATTTTACAAATAATCCTCCAACGTTTCATAAGTTGAATGAATGTCCAACTGTTCCACTACAAACTCCATCGCCATGCCAGTGCGATAATTAAGAGCATTTGAATTATAGTGCAAACCAAGAATCCCAGAAATAACGCAATGTAACCAAGACGTATTAGATGAGCACTAACGAACATATTGTATTTGGAATACGAAATCAAACAGTCTTCAGCTACAAAGGATTCGTTAGTTCATACAAACACCACATTCAACACAGCTTAAATTGGAGTTACCATCTGTAACTCATTGTGTTTGCATAATATTTGTTCGATCACAAATAGTTACATTAATTATCTAGATTTCGATCCCTTCTATTATTAGTCATAGAATACACAGCGAAAGCATCCTATATCGTCTACCTTGAAAGCCTCAACAAGTGAGTTTTTTAGTATTACAACACTGATTTCTCTATGGAGATACAGCTTTTATCAAAATGTCTCTTACAAGTTACAGACTGTTTAGTTAGCTAGTGGTTGTTTGTAATTAACTGACGAGATCAAGTTGGAATCCTTTTTTATTTCAACTTAAACTAATCATTCAAACAGAACTTTATATCACAAATAAACACATTACTTTCAATCAATAGTGTTTAAAACAATGTACATCAAGAATGTGATGAATTTGAGTAGAAGACATCCATATTTGGTACTGATTATTCAAAGAAATAAATCAATTGTAACTAGCTTCGTCATGTAGGTCGTTTTCATTCGTTGATTGGAAGAACATCAGTAGACAATTGATTACCTGATAACGGTTTACAGCTAATTAAGTAAAACATTCCAATGGAAGAGACTGAAAGTAATTGACCTTAGTTAACTTAAATCTAACATTTGTATATGCACATTATTGTGGTATGAATGCACAAACGTGCACATGGCACTGGTATCCAGCAATCTCGGACTTCTTTACGATCGATCAATTTCTAAACCAATGACCATGCAGCGTAAGCCGTATACGTCCAATTTCAATTAATCCGTGATTTCGTTCAACGTTTTGTTCATTATTCTTGGGCTGATATCTGTCTCACACTCCATTTTTCAAGGTGTTTGAATTCATTTCTGTTTAGTTTTTACGTCTTTAGCATATTTTGCGTGTTTGGTTTTTAATATGCTGTAGTATTTGAAATTCTTTGTTTGTTTTTTCCTTGTACACAGTTTCTTATTAAAATTATTCCGTTTTTTTTGTAATTGGATTGTCTAGCGTTATCTAATTTACGCTTTATTTTCATTTATTAACATTCTTAACAGATTTTTGTGTGATCAAATATTCGGAGTGAATCGCGCTATTATGTCACGTTGCTCTGCTAATCACGTTGTTTTTTGTCTATTGATGATACTCGAATCTCCGTTGACAATTCAAGACCTAGCATGATAGGTGATAAGTTTGACTCCTGATACCTTCTCAGATGATGCACCTTAAATAGTCTCATATTTCGATGATTCTAGAAATATTATGAACTTCTCTTTGACCGTTACTACCAATCATTTTGGTGAGATTATCTCATATCAGTCGAATATACGTAACTTCTATCCTGATCATCCTAACGCATAAGAGTCAAGCTCTTCTTACGTGTGTGAACTAAACTCGACAACCATTCCAAATTCATTTTAGAAACAGAACTACGAGTAGTAAATGTGTTTTAATTCGCGTTCAAACACACATACTTCTCTCACAATACAAAACTCCTTTTCCTAAAGACCGTAAAACGTTTTGAAGTGAAATTTCCCAGTAGTGACCTTCTTTTATCAAGAGAACACGATTGGTGTAATGGAAACAATTATTATTATAACCAATTGTACCACGGATTGTTTTACCGTACTTGTTTGTTTAACTGTACCAAAATACTTACATTCATCTGTTGACTGTGACTTTGCATGAATTCGGTTATGCTCAGTAGCCCCACTTATAACCTGAAACGATCTCGGTATATTTTCGATACTACGAGATCGCTAACAAATACATCTCGACTACAGCCATCAACTGTCTTCTCATATTAGGCTTACGAGGGATCTTATAAGCATGTAGTCTTCCTGTAGCAGTGATCACAGTCAACCGCGATTCGACGCCACACTACAACCCGATTCCACTTCGTGAACGGAGAACTCTGTATTGTTCCAAACCAGCATTTCAAAATTTGTTGTTCTAAGGCATTGACGATTTCATCAAAAATAATACTTTCAGGCACAAAAATATGTTATAAGCTTGGAAACGTCCATTCAGAATCACTTTATCCATTGTTCGCATCACAAACTAAAATTTCCATCACTTTTCGAGCGATAACACGTGATTGTCCAGGCAGGTGTTTTAAAATTTACCTGTCTGTGTTATATTTAGCTGAAAAGTTCATCAAAACACATACTGTAGAGAAAACACAAACTCGCATAATGCTCTACCACTCAGCCGATATACAATGGAGTTAGTTTATAACTTTATGAATTCCATATATCCATGGTTACCTGATGAATGATCGAGCCAGCGACAGATTAATATCATTAGATTAGAGAATTTTCTAAGTGTCACATTATCACGCTCACACAATCGAAAACTGTACACTAGGCAATGTTGTTTCTTCAGAATAACATGCGATTAGGCCTATTGTTTGTCTTACAACATAATTCTATTTACGTCGCATTTGCTTGTCAGATTCTGACTTTACGTTGGAAAGTGTTTTCGACTCAGTTATGTTGAGATTTCACTACGTTGGTAGAGGCTGATTTTAAACGTAAGTTGTAGGTCTACTGAATGTTTGAAATCGCCTAACTAAAAAATCCGATTATGAGTTACGTAATTACTCTTAACCTGATAAGCGTTAATGTCACTGCGATCGACCGTATTGAAGTAAGGCTTTTCATAATCAATTATTTGATAATTTCCTAATAAGATGTTATATATTGGGGAGTTTCTTGTGTAACAGTATCAGTCCAAACGCAGACTCAGAGAGCTCAGAAATGGAAACTTTCAAGTTTGAACAGAGATCTGTTAAATGCAGGAATCCTGGAGACGACTGTTACAAGGAAAGCAGACTTGATAGCCATTTTTTTGTAAATGTTTCTAGTTGATGTGAACACACCGAAAATTTATCCAACAAACCAACATACGTCACATCATACGTACGGAAATCATTCGAACTGCATCAGATGCAGAATATCACCAAGTAGCATAATAAAATACGGAAAACCTACAACGCATGAGTAGAGAATAAATAGAGAGAACCGAAGCGAGCATGACCACGACTTAGCATGTGCACTTTGAGGAATCAGTTATTTACTAAGTTTCATTGGGTATTATTCACTGTATCGACTATCCGATACAGAATAGTCCGCACAAGTCAATTAACTGATAGTTTCACCGTGAATGGGGAAGATCGTCGAGATCACGGACAGATGAATGATCGGTTGTGAACAGGCTTGGTTATTAAGAAGCATTGCAAACAATGTAGTCCAAATCGAAAAAAATGATGACGAGCAAAGTCGGGCCAACAATCACCTTCAAGGCATTTTGCGCTATTTGCGAAAGATTCTGTGTTGGAGAAGCACAATTTGCGAAATTAAAAACTAGTATTTGATGAATTTTAACCAAGGATATTTCGTAAAACACACACACATGACATGAATAAGTGCAAGAAATTCATGTTGTTCACCTATTGAATGATGTGCCTTTGGCTAATTTTCACTAACATTCATCATTTCGTTGCAGATGTGAACCACCACTGAATACATCCGACTTAATGATTTTCGGTGAACAAACTTACGAAACTCAGCCATTGCACGTGGAATATCCTTGAATTAAATCATTTCCACAAACAAGACATCCTAAAAGCCAATTTGTGTTTGTCTACTCACGTATCCTCGCTGCAATATTATAGTGATTATGCATATTATTCACTGCAAACAAATACTCAGCGTCCTCTCTTCAAAAGTAATGTAGATAATAAGAGTCAACAATTTAATTACCATATTCCATGTATTGTGTGTTAAAATTACAGCATGTGATTCAAGAATATTGTTAAGTTTACTACAGACTAAAATAGTGCTCATTTAATTTGATTTGATTGGGTCATCTGAAAGAAAAGTGTATGAAAGCTTTGATGATTCTTGGTAGTAATATGCTTTTGAATGAGACTAATAACCGAGCATGCAATGTGTAATGATATAACAGAAAAGAAGGGTGTAAATTTTATCAATGGTAATGAGTATTGTAGTCGAGGGATTAGATGACGATGAGTTCAACGTTAATTTGCCAATTGTATTTGATCGGTGGACAACAATTGTGTCCTACCACAAATTGTGCAACACTACAACAAATATTCTGCTTCACTATAATCATCTGAATGAATATGCACATATTGAGGGCACATGTTTACAGCGATTCCAGAACAATTACTGATTTGCACGGGTAACATTGATGTTGACAACTGAATGTTGATCACATTCAAATTGAACACATTTTCACATATGGTTACAAAACATTTCGATCGAACCATATTCATCCAACAACCACAATCTGTGACTCGAAATTTAAAGCATTTCATCAACAGTAACTATCATGCTACATGGTCATGTTTAAAATGAACTGTCTATTTACCATCACTTTTCAACGAAACTTGAAACTACTAATAAGTTTACAAACACAGATATTTGTTAAGATCCAACTATAACACAACGATTCACTACTCACTTGTCACTCTTCATCTGGCCGATCTGTTAATTTGTAAATCAAGTGAACAGTGAAAATCAAGAAATGAAACTACAACCGTAACAATTTTGTTGACATGCATACTCCCTATTGCCGTATTGTTGTTTGATGAGGCCGCCCCAACCGATAAATATTTGGATGAGTCTACGGACTGATGAAACCGTGATTTAGTTAGCCAACAAATTGATTCGCGTTTTTTGAATATAAGTCGTGATCTTAAGGAATAGAACTGCGTTAGACCCTGTAACGGTCGTCACATATTCGAATTACATTGATAACAGCACTTTTGTTTACAGTCTCAATATTGTCGACTTGATTTGACAGCACTTGTTGTGAAAGTGAGTTGATGAGACGAGCTTGAAAAGGGCATGACAAACTGTCAGTTTGTTTTTGGTGATTCAGAGAATACTAAAAGTAAGTGGATGGTTTATTGAGAGCAAATTACCAATATTGCAAATTGTTCACAGATTTTGTTTGAAAAGCTATTTCATTGACTTTCAAAACAGGTTATCCCATCTATACATTGAAAACCGACGCCACATGGTCTTGTCGTTATGAATTAAAAGAGTCTGTATACCTCGAATCGACAGTGAACCTGACTCCGATTTGAAGGTTTCTTGTATTTCTACAAGTTATGCTAGAGTATTTGTGGTTGGTGGTATAGTTTCACGCTGTAGACATTATCACATGGATAAGGTATTTCTACTGCTTGCTATGTTTATGCTGTTTCGTTTTCATACAAATCTAACAGGTCGTGTTCTGTGTATCGATTGTTTTTCTCACTCACAATACTTTCACAGAGACTCACGGCTTGATTGGGCTACTAGTATCAAGTGAGGAAAGGAAGAATACGATATCCATTACGTATTCACTTGCATCCACTTCGAACTTGAGATGCGATTTTCAACAGATACTGAGAGGTATCCTTAACATTTGCGCAATCAAGATAAACTACCACCGAGAATCATATTTGTGAAATACACAGTAATATAAGTTGTAATGAATGATTCACTTATAACGTAGATAATTTCAGTGCAATAGGGCGCCAAAATAACTTGCCATAACAAACCGAAAGTCAAGAATAATCAGGATTAATGGTGATTAATGCTACATGATGATATATGATTACGGCAATGTCATCAGTCTCGCGTGATCATTGTACAACATGTGAATTCGATGGTAACGTTTATGAATTGAGCGACACATTTCACAACTTACCAGATGGAAACGAAGCATAGATACAGTGACCTATATTTTGAAAGACAATTAAGTAATATTCATCAGTGAGAACTGCAAATGAATTGTGTTTAGAAAAATTGAAGTGATAAATTGATGTAAATAAACTTCAAACAAAGCTCAAATAGACGGCTATCATTATGTTTGCCTGTTCTTACTGAAACAAATACGCAGTACAATTAAATTATCACTTTAGGAAAAAGAATGTTCGAGGTGGAGTAGGTGGTTCGCATTTCGTTGAAGGAGCTTACAGGAGTTGATTTGGATGGCCGATTTGTTTCTATCACGCTTTTTCCATTGTTTCCTCATGCAACACCATCATCACATACTTCAGCAACTGTGGTAAGCATACCCAAATAACATGACAAACAGGTCGGTAGTAGTAGAGATTAACGACTGCGTCGTATGACAGCTGACAGATGTGGTTGGAATGCCAGCAAACACACTACTAGCAATCGTTGGCAAACCACAGTACGAAACGACTGAAGCGAACAACCGAAAGTCATTTACTAAATAGAGCGTTCTAATGACAAAAATTTCAATACCAAACAACGTTGATGCCTCCTTGATGTTTGTCCTCATGAACATCGATTAACAGTAAAAAGTTATGATGTATCTTCGTTCGGACCATTGCATGAGAACATTTGTGAATACTCGTTTGACTGGAAGAATATTGAAATACTTGATAGGAAGGATACTACGTACACCATAGGATTTTTCCGTAGCATGATACCTTACTAAACCAGTAATTAACAATCACATCAAAATCATTACAGACTTTCAATCAATCGAAATATTCATCTGCGAAAATAGAACCAATAATTAGGTCGAAGCGAGATACAATTGAAATAAGGAGATAGATAATGTCGGATTCGCTAACACAAGTGATATCATTCAGAAGAATAATCCCGTTGTTGATAGTTTTGCCGAAATCACATCAGTGTTGTTGCATATGTGCAACATGCGTGCACTACATCCACATAATCTTAATCTTGATACAGATAGCTGACAAATCGCAAGTAGAAAAATATGCTCGAATATATTCGTGTTAAAATGCAAAGACGGTGTTCCAGTATAATCAATTTTGAATGTTACCTGTATAGTTCACTTTCAACTTTTCTAGTTCAGAGATTCGTACAATTGACGGCAAACCTTGAAAATGATTTGGATGAAAACATTCAACAAGACGTAATTTACACCATGATGTAAACCGACTTTGTGATATCGTAAAACTCGACAACAAGTAGAGGATGAGCCAAAAGAAATAGACACTAAACAGAGAGAATTCATCAAGTGTGCAAACATACCGAGAGACGTTTGTTCCTTGTCAATCGTTTCCTCAGTTTGAGGTACTTCACTCTGTATGGTCGTCTTTTCACCTAATTGACAGGAAGGCATCGAGAAATAAACCGACACAGTACGTCCAATGGGACAATGAAAAAGTCTAAAACTGATGACTGAAAAGTCATTCACTGACCATATAAAAAAATGTCATGTCTCAAGATCCTCAATTTACAAATCAAAGGTTAGAGAGAAAACATCAGTCAATCAAACACACCGAAAGACGTTTCTTCTTTATCAGTCGTTGTTCCAGGTTGAGATATTTTACTCTGTGTGGTCGCCTTACCATCTAAATTACAGGAAGACATCGAGAAATAAACCGACAGAGTAATGAAATGGTCTAGAACTGATGTCTGAAATTTCATTCACCGGTCGCCGTATGTTCTTGTGTACTAATGCCTGACACTTGACGTGAAGTGAAACATTCAGTGGTTTCATCCATTCACTTCATCTAAGGTCCCATACAACTCCTTGGTAAGATTAAGTGCACTCATAATTAGCATTGATGCACAAACTCAATGTTGCCAGTGAACAAATCAAAGCTTTGGATTTATTATGTGAACGACAAGTTGGTCATCGTACGAGTTGTAAAACACATATAATCTGATCAACAACATATTTGATGGCATACATATTATAATGAAAATGGGGTCGAAAAACGAACGACTATACATGAATGTTCTGATCAACAGAACTGATTCAGTGAAACTGGAAACTCAAGTAAATCGTAAGCCGACCAAGACCTATTACAGTAGAAACAACCCATGAACTCACAAATTCAACTGCGCACAAACTTTATTCAAGAGAGTGAAGACGCACTGCAACACACTTGTGGTGCGACAGGTGAAGGAAAATATCTGAAGAATATTTTCATCAAAAGAGCGGCTACCCGGTCAACCGCATCAAAAATATCAACCCAATGCGTCGGCAGAAACAAAATCAAGCACAAAATCCAACACAGAATCGTCCTAACACATATGAAACAGATATCATAAATCACAACGAGATTGTCGCAGCCGTTTGGAATAGGCTTGTGCACAACCAAGAAAAGTCACTTCAATCAATCCTATGCAAACAAAAGGACGAAACCGTGAGAGAAGTAAAACCGAAAATCATCTGCAAAATAAATTGTTCCAGCTGCAATGACCGATACATCGTACAAAGTGGATACTATCTTCATCTTCACCTGCACGAACATCGATCGGCTGTCAGACTCCATGATCTATCCTCGCTTATATCAATGAATTCGGACAACTATGGTCACAAATTCGACTGGAACAATGTTGAGATTATGGATAGAGGGGTTGCTGTTAGCAGCAGAGAACTTTTAGAAGCTTAGCACTCAGGTGAAATGAAGATGAAGAAACAGGCAATGACAGGTTCAAGGCCAACAGAACGTCATCTGAAAAACAGCACTTCAACAAGTATTTATAGTCATGAAGGTCGTATTACGAACTGTGGTTGACTTTTGCACTAGTAAATATTAAAGAGAAGATTCGTTTTTTTGTCAAGTGACAATATAATTCCTTTTGCGGAACTTGACGGTGTCTGTGGTCGAAGTATATCCAGTACCAAGAATATGTGAGATCAACGGGATTTCACCACCGCTCTGTATCATTTTATGTTCTAACAATGTGTAGCACAAGTCATACATACTACATGTGAAAGTGACTGCATGTGCTGGTCAATCGTGTGCCTGATTTTTATTAAACCGTGTAATTGAATTTCGTTGAGATCGACGTGGTTTCACTATCGAGTGTCGAGTGATAGGCATCTTTGTTTGTGACTAATACGATGAGAATACAGAAATGGCAATTCCTAAATGAATGACAAGTAGACATCGGGAAATAAATCAACAGAGTAAGTTCAGTGGGACAATGAAACTGTCTAAAACTGATGACTGAATAGTCATTCACTAACCACATAAATATAAGAATTGACATTTCTCGAGCTCCTTAATTTGCAAACCAGAGAGAGTGAGAGAGAAACCGTTAGTCGAGCGAACTTACCGAGAGTAGTACTTTTCTTGTCAATCGTTATTTCGGGTTGAGTTATTTTGGGAGGTTCTATCGTATTTTGACCTAAATAACAGGAAGGCATCAAGAAATAAACCGACAGAGTAACTTCGATAGGATAATAAAAGAGTTGGAAATGATGTCTGAAATTCCATTCACTGATCACTTTATATTCTTGTGTACTTATGCCTGAGTGTATTTGTGTGCGTGTGTGCTTGTGTGTTTGCTCTCGTCTGCATTATTTTGATCTGCCGCGACATTTTTCAGCGACACTTGCGTACACTTGCCCTAAACATTTTGCGATAATAACTTTGCATTCTTCACCTGTTTTGCAGAATTACTCACCGCTTTCACCCTTATATAGTAATTCCATAATCGACCAGTAAATTCTTCTATATACATTATACTCTGAACAGCAATACCCTTTCTTCATAAGTTCTTGGTAGTTCATCGTCGTGCTTATATCTCCTGTCAACACATTGAAGGAGCAGTGCGTCATTGTTTCACCGAATCCAGTATACATATTCGACATAACGATTTTCAACTGAAATCAAAATATTGAAACAGTGTTTTATGGCAATAATACTTATCCTGTAATCTACTGAAACAATATATTTTTTAAACAATTAAGTATTGTGTACTCTTTGGTATGTCATATAAGAACCCTGTGGGGACTTGATCTCATTATTCTATGAAATTGTTTTTACATAAATTATAACGAAACAAGATAACAAACGATACGAAAGCCACATAACATTGATGATTGACATTCAGGTCTACAGAATATCAAGAAATTAATATATTCATCAACAAATGTCATCAAAACGAATATTGACGAACTTCTCGTTGAAATTGTGGGATTAACGGTACGAAGGTATCAAAACTAATGCAATCAACCTAAATCTGTAAACTCTTTAAATCAACACGTGACTGACACTTGATCGATCGACACGAAACGCAATGGATTCAAGAAAACTTTGTAATGCATGACCAGATAGAAACTCACCTCAGGGCACTTATCAGTATTTACTATACTCGTAGAATGTTGTTTTTGGAAGATATAGGATTCTAAAATGTACGAATTTCATTAAATGTAGTTTGTAAAACGAATATTTACTCTCAACAAAATATTTCATAAATCGGTTTGTTAATCAAACCACTCTATTCAGTGGGTTCTGTGAGCTGTACAACATATCGATTTTCGTGTTGGCTGAGGAATCCGTGATAAAAACAATAAAACCGTTCAGACATTATTTAAATTCACTAGTGATTTCATACTCGGTCAAACTATTGTGACGTTCGTTGTGACGAGGACGTGAAACTGGTGCAGGAATGGTTATCAAAGTTTATGACCGAATTATCAACACGATTAGCAATCTGAACACTGTTGAGCTGGACGGATCGAAACCAACTTGCCGAAGAACACGTGAGCTTGTCTATAGTAAGAAAATCACTGAAATGCAGCGGAGTGACATACAGCATAGTAGTTGAATGATATTTCCGATCAATCACTTGGTTCCGCTGTGTGGATTTAATGCGAGTGTGTTTGTGTGTCGAATATTTTCAAGCGCCTCAATGTCGGAAGCGTGTGACTGAGTAAATTGTGGCGAACAATTTCGACGGCCTTAACAAGGCGATCGTTCCCGCACACGTTCAATAAAATGTATAATTTACCTAAAATTGGATCTCCGATATTACTTTCGACTGGTTCTCGTCGCTCGGTTCACACAACAGTAAAAAATAAAGCAATCGACACATATCATCTTGTCACATTTACACACTTCTGTTGAGATCATCAAGAAATAACAAGAAATGCAAATTCAAATCAACAGCCTAATATATATAGGAGAACTCACCACGGCCAATAGCTGTCGGATCTAAAATTCACAATAAATGTTATTTGACTGACTTTTTCACTCATTCGACAACTCACATTTACAAATCATTACATATCCTTCACTTAATAAATTCCTACACCACATTCACAGATTATTGTGTTCAATATTTCTCAGTATCACTGACTTCAACAGATTTTACAATACACAAAAACTACAGAATTTATTATGAACTTACCACTCACTGAAACGATATCTGAAATGGAGTGCAGTATATTTACTACTTAGTGATGAGAACTGCAAGCTATGTTATCTCAACTGAACACCGTACATATTGATCAAGTGTGGATATCAACTAGAAAATTGTTGTGCATTGATGATTCACTCACCAATTATCCACGCGCTATTCGCACTCACATTACCCGATTCAAGTGTATTCTTCAACGATAGGTACCACGTATTCGACGAAAATAATTTTTCCATTTCACTCGGTAACACTGCGAGTTCAACCTTTATATTGTCTTCACCGATATCCTCTGGCCTTTGTGTGTGATCGATATCACAAGAAAGAGTAGCAGATTTCAATTTTGGTTCCAATTCCTTCACCACATCCAAAACCTTTAAGAAATCACATGAAAACACTATCCGTCAGATTATTTCGTTCAAGTTTTTGTGAAAGTGATCATTCTAACTCGAAATGTAAATTTTATTGATATTCACATGATTATACATATCTGAATATTTATGTCTATTTACTTCAATATAAACATGGTTACTCAGACTTACAATAACCAAACACTGAATCATCGTAATTTCTAACATTTACCCTTTAGCAACAAAATTCAATTTTTGCGTACTTTACAAATTTTCACATCAATGTACACGTCCCATTGCAACACATCATCTAACATTAATTGCTGCGCGTTCAATAAATCAATGAGTAGGTTCACTAGGAGATTCATGTTGTCAATATATATGAATATAGATTGAAGTAAGATGACTCGAATAATGTTATCATACACGTCTCTTCGTGTTTGAGAACTCGAGTGAGAGCTTCTAGACTTACATTTGCACAGTATTTATCCAAAAACGTTAGGGATTGCGCTACTCCATTATTTTCAATTATTTCATTCCACTCCTTAACACGGACAGAGAGCGTATTTACAACGATATCTAAAACAAACCGAAATTCAATTACATTAGATGCAGGCATAATTCAAACACGAAAGTCATTCAAAACATCGGCACGACAATCGTGGAGGAAATCGTACATAATGCATTTCAAACGTGTCTAGACAGAGTGATCCAATATACGATTACTGATTAGGAGTTATTAAGTGAATGAGCTAAAGCAAGAATCAACAATACATCAAACCAAACAAAACTGGGATGATCATCTCAATTTGTTCCAAACTGAAACCATGAAACTCGTAGCTCATGACGATATTCACTGTAGTTTGGATGTAAGAGAAGAATATGTGTGTGGTGTTAAAATGAAACAATGATTACTTTGTACTTGTTGAATGTTTGGTTTCTGATTCGAAATACAGTTCATTCCTTCGTGCTTATATAGTACTTCTTGATCCGATTGCGTTATTTCTGGGATTCTTAGTTCGTACTATAATTCAAATATTCCTAATTATCACAATGTGTCGCGTCTGAACTTCAAACCAAATTGTACTGCATATTTCATTCGATATACACAAAAATAAACGACGTTCGATTAACATTTTATACGAAACGTGATGTAAACGCAGTTCATCAGATGATATTACCGTTCATCTAACTTACCGTTACTTGAAAACTGAAGAGTCTGAGCTGCCACTTCTTGATCTGCTGTGACGTCAACAAAAAACAATGGAAATTATGAAGATGAAACATTTACATGAATCGAGAAACGCTTCATCAGTTTACTGACGAGTAGACACAACAAGTGACTGGTCAGTGAGTAGTGACCAGCATCACATTTACATAATGGTATTAACGGCGTTTAGCATTGAGTGAATTAGCCACTACACACCTTTCGGTCAACAAGTAATTCGCATATAGACAAGAGTTCAGCTGTCGAGTGACTATCATCATGGACAACGATTTTAGATATTACTGGCAATGAACTCCAACCACCGAACAAACTAGGAGCATGTTTATCAAGAATCATTCAAAATAATATGAGCTGTTTGTTTTCGTATGGAATCACTAATTGCCGTCTTTCATTTGAAAGCAATACCATCACACACATATTCACAACAATAGACATTTGCTTGATCAACTGACTAAACATGTCTACTATGATCCAATTGATCTACTGTACTTCAAACACCTTTATGTTGAAGAAGGTTTCTAAGTGATTATCAAAATTCATAGAGTCTCGTCTGTTTTTCTGTGAAACCTATGATGTATTGGACAACATCAAATCCTATTCCATGTGATGTGCGGTGCAGTATGCTTCCATTGAGTGCCATTTATTCATTTCTCCTGTTGACAACTTCATCTACAAAGAGACTGATGACACTCGAATATGTTCACAGCGGTATGTGGAGGTTCGTCCGTCAAATCATCGTGATTTTATCATCGTCGCAAGAAGTACACATAGATTGTTCACGCTACACTGAAAACCACGTAGCGATAACAGTGTAGACTGACTGTGTCACAGGATTTGAAAAACTGGGTGTTAACACAGTCTGGTGAACTGTTCACGAGTACAATTTGTGGTTTAACAGTTGTCGTTCATTAATTTGAGTTTCCATACTAGAACGAATCATTTCTTGCGTGTTCTCTGGTCATCACTGTTAGCCTAGCAAGGGTCAGCCCATGATTCGAACTGACGATTTTGAACAACGTCTCGTGTAACAAACACAGACATCATACGTAATCACTTCATAGACGATTTCGTCGTTTATTATTCGTAGTTCTCATTTTTGAGAAACCATCTGATTTCGAGCATCACGGTTGTATGAAAGCTACACTTCAAAGTTTCACTAAATGTTCAGATTTAACGTCTTTCATTACTTCTACTGACGACAAATATGAAGTAAATTCAAGTTTTCCACTACGCGTTCAATTAGGACACTCTTCCACTGTTTATATCATCCAATGGAGATCAATTGAAAACTTCAGTCATTCATATTGATAGTAAGTAAGAACAGTGTTAGACGAATACTTTCTTTATGGTTCTTCCATAAGGATTACAAACAGGCAAGTATTACAACTTATGCTGCGGTCACATTGTATCACGTGATACAGGTAAATGTCATGCAGTTTTGTCAGGACAATATTGCTTTCTAATATCGTCATGTTAGCAAATTTCAAAATGCTTGCGGTACACGAACGATCACTTCTTATTTACCAATCAATGACTTGGGCAAGCCTTATTGGAGCCTGTAGACTATCAAGGCATTTGACTTATTATAATACCCTTACGCTGTTCGGAATTAGTCATAAGGTAGCAGAACTTAGTATGATTTCATACTGATTGATACTCAACGGTGAATTATGTTGTGATTGTAGGAGAACCAATGCTCTATGTTGAGATCGAATACGTGTGAACATCTTTCACAATAAGAAGAGCGCTCGTCAACGCACACTAAGGACGGTTGACTTCCTTGTCAATCGAAATATTTAAAACGGTTAATCACCGTGTAGTGACTAATGACATTATTACTGAGTGATTATTTATGTCAAGTACATCGTCATATGAATGAAAATAAAGATGAAAACGCACATTTAGAAACGTTTCAACCTTACCTGCATTGCAGACCTGGAAAAAGAAGAGAAACCAAACAACTGCTACTTGTGATCTAAACATATGTGCTCTTTGTAATTCACCAAGTATTCTGAAATCAATTACACAGTTTACGTCCTGATTCCTGTTTAAATACAATGATAACGTGTCATTCTAGTCACAATTAAAACGTATATGATTGGCAAGTGTAAAGATAGAAGTTATCCAACTGGTCGATGTCACATTTTTTAGACTATGCCAAGGTCAAAACCAATGTGAATGAGACCATCATTCAAGAAATCAATAAAAGTAACCATCACGTGTAACGAGATAGAGTCCAAACATATAGTCATTCAATCTTTGATAAATTCATCAAACTATTTTTCATCTTCTGGTCACCTCTCTCATTATCACACACCAGTTTTACTTGAGAACCTGAAATTAAAACATTTACCACACCGTTTAACTTCACTCCATCCTGACCACACATTCCCTGTCAACTTGCGTATCCGCCTATTCAGTTTCCGGCTGAAATATCCTCGAAGGGGTTGAAAAAGAATAATGGCGTGAGAGCCTCATACCGAACGAATTTATGTTGATGTAAGGAAACCAATGTTCCAAGATTAAATTCATTCGGCCTCACCGTGATGTACGCTCAGTCCATTCATAGTGCAAGTAAACTTCTTAATCAATATGCGTTTCTATTTCCGTGGTACAGTTAATGGCAATGAATGTGAAGATCTATGTGCCAATATATCGGCATAAAACAATTGGATGTGCAACATTCATTAGCAATTGTCTCCCTCTAAAAATAGTAAAGATTTCAGGCTAATTAGTGTCATACATTTTGAGTTTACATAAGGAATAGAATGCGACGACATTCTGCACGTCGAGCGTTACCCATTGTATTATTTTAGTCTGATTCCGTTCACCATGCCAAGTCGTTGTGATAATTGTAATATTAACGAAACATTCTCATATGTGACAAAACTACTCCACATGTATTTAACGTGATCAGTGAGAATATTGAAGATGAAAGTAGTATATATTGGGCTGCAAAACTCATTAATTCAAGGTCGAAATGACAAAAGGATTACTGAGAAATCGGTCATCGATCCCGTTACTTGTTGCACTTATCAGTTTTATATGTGCATATTTTCCATCATGTCGACCACCAATAGACCGATAATCTTCTTTTATATTATGTCGATGTCCAGCCTTCAGGGCGAATTGATTCATTGTTCGTGAACCGCCTCTCTTTTCAATAACTTTCTTGTCACGTTCTACATTTAGAACAAATTGGAACTCCACCGTCACAACGTGAATTATTAGGGGTTTGGACTGCTCCATGAGTGCGTAAATATGAGTACAGACTTCAGAAACAGATTATGACTGCTAACGGCTTGCAGAAATTGAGAGTTTGATCTAGTTCTGGGTTATCTCACCCAGATCAAATTGTTGACATGCTCGATTCTTCTCGTGAGCTTGAGTGATGGTGTGATTATTAGGTCCGTTGAATAATGTTAGACATCTGTGGTGATTGTAGAATATAGATGTTTGTTCAGTCAAACTTCCAATAATATTAATGATTATCATTGAACTGCAAAGTAATGACATATCTTATTTGAAGTGTGTATTCTTTATTGTCTTCTACAGGTTATTTATCCTTCATATTTTAAAACGAATTTATGGACATGGACTGTCAGTCTATTTTAACAGTTTGTGAACTCAGGTCAAATCTAAGCATTCTCCCTTTGAGATGCTGGAAAAGATATGTAGCTCAGGTAATGATTTTGATGGACTTTCGTTCTCTATCAGAAATTCTCCATTTTGTTAGTAGCTGTGATACGGTATTTGTGGTTGGTGTGTGAAACTAACGTTGAAGTTATTTTATCAGAAACTGTTACCAGCTATAATGCAGAAATGGTCTGAAATTTGTGCGGAATGTGAGTAGTTGCTGTGTGATCAGTTTGTAGCGTGGCGTCGAGTCGAGTTGGACTCTGGACGCCGCTAACAAGAAGCTCGTGCCAAATGACTCCATAAAATCCCCCGAGAAGCCAATTATCAGAAGGCAATTAATGGACCAAATCGAGATGTATTCGCTGGCGATCTCGTGGCATCGAAAGGATACTGAGATCGTGCCAGGATAGAAGCTTGGTTACAGAACGTAACCGAATTCGCGCGAAGTTACAATCAAAGAGTGTGAATAAGAATGGAAGCACAATATAGCTGTCATTAGCACAGTCAGACAAAGGCACATTAAAACAAGCATTGGTACAGTTGGTCATAATAATAATTGTTTTTATTGAACCATTCGTGTTTTCGTGATAAATGTGAGTCACTACAAGTTCATCCACTTGTGGTGGACCAAACAGATATGAACACAAAAAAATATAAACAAAGTTATTAAAAATCAATAGTAATATTAATACATACAATTAATTGTCACAAATACAATAAAAATTAGGGACGTTACTTAAATTGATCAAACGTTGCGTGTGTGATACTTATCACCTAGCACTACTGTTCATACTTTGAAACGGGTATTTCGTTTTTACACCAAAGCTAATAGGTCGTACCCTGGGTGTTGCATGCTCCGTCCCGTACAATAAATTCACAAAGACCGACGCTTTGGTCAAGATAAATAGACCACCGACTACCGGTAGCAGAAAAGGGGGTAAGCATTGCGATATTCATTACGTCTTCACAAATATTCACGTTTAAACTTCGAAAGCGATTTCCAACATATACTGAATGGTATTCGAGACATTACCTCAGGATAGATAAACAATGATGGGGTTTACAGTGACGTAAGTTGTAAGGAATGAATTATTCAAAACGTATGGCCAGTTCACACATGACCATTTCACTATATTTCAAGTCGGTGATAACGTTTATGCGGTGAGTGAGGCAAATCACCACATAAATGACAGAAAAGAAATATAAAGACAATGATCTATACTTTGACAAACGATCAAGTAATATTCATCAGTGAGAACTGAAAATGAATTACGGTTAGGAAAGATGAAATGATAAATTGATGCAAATTAATTATTAGCTAAATGAAAAAAGATGTCGGTCTACTAAAACCATTGCAATTCTCGTTTGGATATTAATCAATTTGTTAAGAAGATGAACTGTTTTTATATATGGATATACAAACTTCACCGAAACAGAATTCCATAAATCCCAGAAATAACTCAATTTAACCGAGAAGTGCTAAATGAACAAGAAGGAATTTATTGTATTCAGAATTCGAATTAAAACAGCCATCAAATACAAAAGGAATCGTGAATTCATACAAACACCACAGTTCACTGTGAATAAACGCTAACACTACTCTGATCTCTAGATTATTAAAACCACCATAGCTGAGATTAAGCAAGGAACTCAGTGCACAGCTTGGAATCAATTAGAGGATATGAACTTCACAAATGACTTGGCTCTACTATCCCATACACATGAACAAGTGCAGATAAAGACAACTAGTGTATCAGCAGCCTCTGCATCAGTAGGCCTCAACATATACAAGGTTGCATGTGTCTCACCGCATCACAACATGGAGAACCAGATGGGTCATATTTGTACCAATGAAATATTCAGAAGGACAATGGAAGTTACGAGAACCAGAAGAGGAGATAACATAGCCTCAGATCACTACCAGGTTTTGTGAAAGGCGAAACTGAGGCTAAAGAAACACTGGACATCTGCGGAAGCACCATTACGAAGTTCGATTACAGCCTACCTACGAGATACTGACAAACTCAACCAATTCGAGGTATCTCCTGACAACAGGTTTCAAGCCTTGCAATATCTACTCAGAGAAAAGAAACCGACTATGGTGGACAATTGGAAAGAGATCAAAATGCACTACCTTCAAAGTGTCAGGAGATTCTGGGTCGCCAGTTGCATCATCCTAAGGAGTGGATCCCTACGGAAACTCTAGACAAGATTCAAGAAAAGAAAAACAAGCGAAACGTAATTCAGCCACAGTCGAAAAAGAACAGAAAGAGTCAAGGCGCAAGCTGAACACACAGAAATGAACAAGCAAGTGAAGAAGGGCGTCAGAGATGATAAGCGGAAATACGTTGAAGTGCTTGCAACGACAGCGGAAAATGTTATAGGACAAGGAAATATAAGACAGGTATATAACACAACGATGAAACTGGTGAGGAAATATGGTAAACCAGAGAGACCGGTCGAGGACAAATAAGGCAAGACAACCACTGACATTCAAAGACAGTGGAACAGATGGGAAGAGCACTTCGAGGGACTCTTGAATAGACCAGCTCCACTGAACCCACCGGACATCAAAGCAGCAAACACAGACCTTCCTATGGATGTCACTCCACCGACGATGGGAGAAATCATGATGGCCATCAGACAAATCATGTGTGGGTAAGCAGCAGCACCTGACAATACATCAGCTGAAGCATTAAAGTCAAACATGGAAGCAACTGAAAACATGCTCCACGTTCTCTTCAGGAAGATTTACAAGGAGGAACAAGTCTCAACAGACTGGAAAGAAGAATATTTCATCAAGATACCAAAGAAAGGAGATCTGAGCAAATGTGTGAACTATGGAGGAATCATACCACTATCGGTACCAGGAAACATTTTCAACCGTGTGTTGCTGAACTAGATGAAAAACTCAGGAGAGGTCCAACTTCAAAATCAACAGGCTAGATTCTTGCACTGTAAATCAAGTGTAGAAAAAGAACAGGAATTCTCACTACTCATAATTTAAACATGGTTGTTATTAAGCATTCATCAATTGATTTTATGAATAATGAAACTACATACAATCAGTCCTTTGTTTAATTACCTGCACACAATGATTTAAGTCATATTTGTAAAAGATACAATTAATCTAATTAGCAAATACCATTGTTTTATTTTAAAATATTACAGGTTCATACTCATTATAAATGAGACCATCTCGACGATAAGCCTAATAACAAATTAGAAAAAGATGATATGTACCAAAAACAATCACTGTTTACAAATGCACAGAAATGGCTTCCAAATTTTCTTTGCTTAAAACTAAATAACAAATAATTCAATAGAAATTCACGACTGAATCAACATTGAGAAATGTTAGGTGAAAAATAATTGACCAACGATATCACACGTTTTACTATGATCTGACAGAATTTATTAAAACTATCCACTGTACTCCAAATTAGTGTTGGAGATGGTCAAAACCAATAATCCGAAATTCCATATTCCAAAGACATTTTCAAACTTAGTTGTATTCTGAAGTACTGTAGAACCAATATAATGTGTATATCTCTGTGAATTGCCAAATAAATAATAAACTTCACGCCTATCGATAGTCACTATCAGCAACAACCTACTATGGGAGAGAACAAATCAGATCCCAACGGGTGAAGAAATCAGGAAGAAACGCTGGAAGTGAATAGGACACACATTGAGGAAAGCACCCAACTGTGTCACAAGGCAAACATTCACATGGAATCCTCGAGGCCAAAATAAAAGAGGGAGACCAAAGAACACATTACGCCGAGAAATGGAGACAGACATGAGAAGAATGAACAACAATTGGATAGAACTGGAAAGGAAGGCTCAGGACAGAGTGGGTTGGAGAATGCTGGTCGGCGGACTATGCTCCATTAGAAGAAACAGGTGTCTCTTTTAGGGGTCATATGCAAGGGAGATGCCTATGGCGTCTCTGACGGCTGAAAGATTCCTAAATCTATCATGTTATCAAATTCGTTTTAAGCCAACCTTAGCTTTCGGCTCACATTTTGGGATACAGGTTGTCATGTAGTCGTAATGTAATGCGTAACAGTGCTGGTTACGCACGGCAATTTCGGTTGCCTTTGGTAAATTTCAGGGTACTTATTGAGTATTTGTTGGTAGTAGGGATCGATCATATACCTTATTGTGATTAGAGATAATGTACACCGAAAAAATAATTTATACAAACAGATAAATCATTGTTTCTGTCAAATTACATCCATTTGCGCGTGTCGATGAGTAAATTATGGTGTTGTAACAGATCTACACTAATGATCGGCATAAAAGTATCTGCAACGACGAAAAGTAAGGGGATATGTAGGTTTGCGTAAACCCATGATAAGATAGACGTAACTTTGACGTTGTTTGAAATAGAATTCCTTCTCACCAGCGTTTGAATGCTCAAATTGTATGCAGTATAGTAAGAATCCAAGCTCGAGATATTACAGCCACCTTCCTCTCTACCTTCAGTCAGTGAATTCTTACGATACATGAATCAATTATATTCTCACAGAAGTCATCGAAAACTCCAAATGATTGACGAAGTCACTCGTCTTTAACTGCCTTATCACAGCCCTCATTTGAACTTTCAGTATGCTCTCAACAATATTTGAAATTGCTGACAATTAAAGAATGTGACATGCACATATGTTCCACTATAATAACTGATAAGAAGATGAACAATACAAGGCGACCAAATAAACAATCTCATTGTTTGCGAATGGAAGTGTTCGTCGGTTAACAAAATCCAACAGTAAAAGTGTGCCATTAGTGTTGTTGGTAAATCGGATCAGCCGACCTGTTGAATTCCGATTGTTATAAGAACTCTTTTCTGACTATGTGTTATTAATGGAGAAATAGGTCGTTTATCTTTCATGATACATGTCGAACACGACCAAACAGTGTGATCTATCATTATATAAGTAAAGAAATAACGACGGAAATGTGCTGCAGAAAACAAATATGAAGTCATCCGAAATTCCTGTACACATAACTTTCTAAAGTGTCTCAAACGTAATGTTTAAAGAAACAACATAACAGCATACGATTTCTATCCAATTGTTGTTCATTCTTCTCATGTCTGTCTCCATTTCTCGGCGTAATGTGTTCTTTGGTCTCCCTCTTTTATTTTGGCCTCGAGGATTCCATGTGAATGATTGCCTTGTGACACAGTTGGGTGCTTTCCTCAATGTGTGTCCTATTCACTTCCAGCGTTTCTTCCTGATTTCTTCACCCGTTGGGATCTGATTTGTTCTCTCCCATAGTAGGTTGTTGCTGATAGTGACTATCGATAGGCGTGAAGTTTATTATTTATTTGGCAATTCACAAAGATATACACATTATATTGGTTCTACAGTACTTCAGAATACAACTTAGTTTGAAAATGTCTTTGGAACATGGAATTTCGGATTATTGGTTTTGACCATCTCCAACACTAATTTAGAGTACAGTGGATAGTTTTAATAAATTCTGTCAGATCATAATAAAACGTGTGGTATCGTTGGTCAATTATTTTTCACCTAACATTTCTCAATGCTGATTCAGTCGTGAATTTCTATTGAATTATTTGTTATTTAGTTTTAAGCAAAGAAAATTTGGAAGCCATTTCTGTGCATTTGTAAACAGTGATTGTTTTTGGTACATATCATCTTTTTCTAATTTGTTATTAGGCTTATCGTCGAGATGGTCTCATTTATAATGAGTATGAACCTGTAATATTTTAAAATAAAACAATGGTATTTGCTAATTAGATTAATTGTATCTTTTACAAATATGACCTAAATCATTGTGTGCAGGTAATTAAACAAAGGACTGATTGTATGTAGTTTCATTATTCATAAAATCAATTGATGAATGCTTAATAACAACCATGTTTAAATTATGAGTAGTGAGAATTCCTGTTCTTTTTCTACACTTGATTTACAGTGCAAGAATCTAGCCTGTTGATTTTGAAGTTGGACCTCTCCTGAGTTTTTCATCTAGTTCAGCAACACTCGGTTGAAGATGTTTCCTGGTACCGATAGTGGTATGATTCCTCCATAGTTCACACATTTGCTCAGATCTCCTTTCTTTGGTATCTTGATGAAATATTCTTCTTTCCAGTCTGTTGAGACTTGTTCCTCCTTGTAAATCTTCCTGAAGAGAACGTGGAGCATGTTTTCAGTTGCTTCCATGTTTGACTTTAATGCTTCAGCTGATGTATTGTCAGGTGCTGCTGCTTACCCACACATGATTTGTCTGATGGCCATCATGATTTCTCCCATCGTCGGTGGAGTGACATCCATAGGAAGGTCTGTGTGTGCTGCTTTGATGTCCGGTGGGTTCAGTGGAGCTGGTCTATTCAAGAGTCCCTCGAAGTGCTCTTCCCATCTGTTCCACTGTCTTTGAATGTCAGTGATTGTCTTGCCTTATTTGTCCTCGACCGGTCTCTCTGGTTTACCATATTTCCTCACCAGTTTCATCGTTGTGTTATATACCTGTCTTATATTTCCTTGTCCTATAACATTTTCCGCTGTCGTTGCAAGCACTTCAACGTATTTCCGCTTATCATCTCTGACGCCCTTCTTCATTTGCTTGTTCATTTCTGTGTGTTCAGCTTGCGCCTTGACTCTTTCTGTTCTGTTTCGACTGTGGCTGAATTACGTTTCGCTTGTTTTTCTTTTCTTGAATCTTGTCTAGAGTTTCCGTAGGGATCCACTCCTTAGGATGCTGCAACTGGCGACCCAGAATCTCCTGACACTTTGAAGGTAGTGCATTTTGATCTCTTTCCAATTGTCCACCATAGTCGGTTTCTCTTCTCCGAGTAGATACTGCAAGGCTTGAAACCTGTTGTCAGGAGATACCTTGAATTGGTTGAGTTTGTCAGTATCTCGTAGGTAGGCTGTAATGGACATTCGTATTGGTGCTTCCGCAGATGTCCAGTGTTTCTTTAGCCTCAGTTTCGCCTTTCACAAAACCTGGTAGTGATCTGAGGCTATGTTATCTCCTCTTCTGGTTCTCGTAATTTCCATTGTCCTTCTGAATATTTCATTGGTACAAATATGACCCATCTGGTTCTCCGTGTTGTGATGCGGTGAGACACATGCAACCTTGTATATGTTGAGGCCTACTGATGCAGAGGCTGCTGATGCACTAGTTGTCTTTATCTGCACTTGTTCATGTGTATGGGATAGTAGAGCCAAGTCATTTGTGAAGTTCATATCCTCTAATTGATTCCAAGCTGTGCACTGAGTTCCTTGCTTAATCTCAGCTATGGTGGTTTTAATAATCTAGAGATCAGAGTAGTGTTAGCGTTTATTCACAGTGAATGTTTGTTAAGTACATGTTGTTTGAGACGAAATGTGATGGTTGATGATTAAGTAGATCTGGTCATAAATGCAGTATCATATCGAATATTTCATACAATGGTCATATCATCATCATAGTTAATGTGAATATAATTGATAAAAATTAATTGTATTATACACAAAGTCATTTATCTATTTCATTTCAATTCTTCTTCTTCTTCTTCTTCTTCTTGTCTAATTTCTTTACATCACCAAAGAAAACGTGGTTGCTTTCCTGTCTCCAGACTCCATAAAAACAAATTAGTCCGTGTTGCAATTACATACAACAAACTGCATATAGATCAGCACGTACATTGATTTCAGATACTTTAATTATGCAACAGCTAATTGTGTTTGCGGCAAAGAAATTGTTCATCTTCACTAACCAGACTTAGTATGCTGTTATGTTGTTTCTTTAAACATTACGTTTGAGACACTTTGAAAAGTTATGTGTACAGGAATTTCGGATGACTTCATATTTGTTTTCTGCAGCACATTTCCGTCGGTATTTCTTTACTTATAGAATGATAGGTCACACTGTTTGGTCGTGTTCGACATGTATCATGAAAGATAAACGACCTATTTCTTCATTAATAACACATAGTCAGAAAAGAGTTGTTATAACAGTCGGAATTCAACAGGTTGAATGATCCGATTTACCAACAACACTAATGACACACTTTTACTGTTGGATTTTGTTAACCGACGAACACTTCCCTTCGCAAACAATGAGATTGTTTATTTGGTCGCCTTGTATTGTTCATCATCTTATCAGTTATTATAGTGGAACATATGTTAATGTCACATTCTTTAATTGTCAGCAATTTCAAATATTGTTGAGAGCATACTGAAAGTTCAATTGAGGGCTGTGATAAGGCAGTTAAAGACGGGTGACTTCGTCAATCATTTGGAGATTTCGATGACTTCTGTGAGAATATAAGTGATTCATGTATCTTAAGAATTCACTGACTGAAGGTAGAGAGGAAGGTGGCTGTAATATCTCGAGCTTGGATTCTTACTATACTGCATACAATTTGAGCATTCAAACGCTGGTGAGAAGGAATTCTATTTCAAACAACGTCAAGTATGGTACAAATCTATCAGGTATTTATGGCTTTTAAGTAGAATGAAATCATCCTTATGGACATGCAATCCGCATGCAGGGGGTTTAAGCATTTGTACAATGCGGAAGCTACATGTAGAGATTTTGGAATATTCTTCCAAAACATGATTGGATGGAAGATCGTCAGCTGGGCTTCTTTGAGCTTCCTTGAGCTCACCCATGAGCCACTCTCGCAACAAAATTATTAAATTAAAATTATTTTAATTAGTTTTCACATGGTATATTTCCAAGTACTTGTCTACTGATAGTCGAGTTTTGGTATCTCGATATTTACAGGTAGTGCGATTGTCACCGAAGAGAATGAAATTCGCTATTTACCCATAATCATTTCACGGTATATCGATAAGTATTGATAAATTTCAGTTACTTTTGAAACAAAATGAATTTGACTCCCGTCGTTTAACTGCATAGTTTTTGGGATGTTCAGAAAAATATCCCAAAATCAATTACCCGGTTAAGTCTAATGCTACCCTTGAACGTTAAATGGTGTCATTTTCCTATTGGTCGTTTCCTTACTAATCAATATTTATTTCGCGTGTCATTTCCCCATTGGTCAATATTATTTCACGTGTCATCTTTCTGTTGGTCAATATTTATAGTAATCCTAACTGTATAAATATGTATTTGTTTGTAAATCATTATTCGGCTCCTGACCCCATAAACAATTTTTCATCTACGGTTCGTGTTCTGATATATTGGAGATTGGGAACACTATTGGGGTCGAACTGGGATATCTGAAGCTGGTCAATCGGTAGAAATTAGAGTAGCCACCTGGCGATTCACAATAATTTGTCGACGGAGATTTAGCAATGAAGTTGGTGATTAACTATGGATCCAGCAAAATTAGAAAAATTGTTCGAACAGCAGTCGGAGCTGATGGAGATGATTGCTCAGACACACATATCTTCTCGACTTCCAACTACACCGACAATTCCTGAATCAGTTGATGGTATTACCAGTGGTATTTCAGAATTTCTTTATGATCCTAATGCCAACATTTCATTTGATACCTGGTTCAGACGTTATGAAGACCTTTTCAAATTTGACTTTGCTGATAGAGATGATTCGTGGAAGGTGCGTCTCCTGCTTCGTAAACTTGGTCCATCAGAGCTGGATAAGTATTGCAACTTTATTCTACCGCAGAACCCACGCGACCGTTCATTCGACGCCACTATTCAATCCCTTAGCCAACTTTTTGGTGATCATCACTCACTCTTCAGTACTCGATATCGCTGCTTAAAACTGATCATGAATGAGTCCGATGACTTCCTGACCCACGTCGGCGTTGTTAACCGTGAGTGCGAACGGTTCAAGCTCAGATCCCTCACTGAAGACCAATTCAAGTCCTTAATACTCATATGCCGTCTTCAGTCACCCGAATTCTCCGACATCAGAACTCGTTTGCTTAACCGCCTTGAACAAGATCCAACACTGACACTCAATGCGATCATAGACGAGTACCAGCGCATAATCAATCTGCAGCGTGACACCACTTTGATTCAATCTGGTGGCCAGGGTGGTTTCGAAGTTCATGCTGTTCAGCACCAAAACGAATCTTCGAAATCGACGACCTCGAGTCTTTCGAACGCCAGCGTTGTTTCTGTCTCTAATCACTGTATACCGGCTCAGAAGAAGCCCCGCTCTCCATGTTGGCATTGTGGAGCCTGGCATTATGTGAAGTTTTGTCCATTCAAACAGCATGTGTGCGATCGCTGTCAGAAAGTTGGTCACAAAAGCGGCTTTTGCAAATCCAACCGATCCATTAACCGTCGAAATGCACAGACGCAGAGTCGTTTTCACAAAATGCCGATTACCTCATCAAGGAGTTTAGCAGCAGTCTTCCATACTCATGCCGAACCTGGACGCAAATTTCTGACCCTCTCAATCAATGGTCAGCCAGTTCGTTTGCATTTGGACACTGCATCAGATATCACCATTCTGTCGAAAAAGACTTGGCGAACCTTGGGCCAACCTCCCATCAAACCATCCTCTCAGACAGCAGTCAGTGCCTATGGGAGTCATCTCCGCCTTCATGGTGAACTCTGTTGCTGCATTTCATTCAGAGGTACAACATTCAATGGGAAATGCTACATCACCAATTCCACGCTCAATCTTTTAGGTTTAGATTGATTCGAAGAACTTGGTCTCGCTGATCTTCCTATTAACGCTACCTGCAATCAAGTCCAAACTACTGCCGCTACACAACAGCATGCTGAAGACCTTCGAAAACGATTTATTGAACTATTTCAGCCTGGTCTCGGACTTTGTACCACAACTGAAGCTGTTTTAAGACTGCAGCCAGGAGCTACGCCAGTTTTTCGCCCAAAGCGTCCAGTCCCATACGCATCTTCACTTCTGGTTGACGCTGAACTTCAACGTTTGGAAACTGAGGGTGTTCTAGTACCTGTTTCTTGATCATCATGAGCTGCACCAATTGTGGTTGTAAAAAACCAACGGTTCCATACATATCTGTGCAGACTTTTCCACAGGACTCAACGCGGCTCTACAACAGCATCACTATCCGCTGCCGATCCCAGATGACTTACTTACTATTTTAAATTGTGGTACCTATTTTGCTAAGCTGGATCTGGCAGATGCTTACCTTCAAATTCCAGTCGCTCTCGAATCAAGAGAGTTATTGACAATCAACACTCACCGAGGACTTTTTCAGTAAACCCGGTTACCCTTTGGTATCAAAACTGCTCCAGCGATCTTCCAGCAGATCATGGACACTATTCTAGCAAATGTTCCTGGTGTTGCTACGTACCTTGACGATGTCCTCATTGTCGGCGCAACTGCTGATGAATTGAATACCAGAACTCACTTAGTTCTGCAACGCCTCCAGGATAATGGTTTCCGCCTTCGCCCAGAAAAATGCCATTTCTTCTTACGTTTCGTTAAGTACCTGGGGTTTATTTTCGATGCTTCCGGACGACATCCTGATCCTCAAAATACTTACGCAATCCAACAAATGCCTGCTCCCACTGGTGTCTCCTCATTGAGATCATTTTTGGGAATGATTAGCTACTATTCAGCATTTCTTCCATCACTGCATGACGTACGATATCCACTGAATCGTCTGCTAGAAAAGAATGCTACTTGGAATTAGTCAACGCAATGTGAGTCAGCCTTTTCAAAACTTAAAGCCATGCTAAGTTCCAATCTTCTGCTAACCCACTACAATCCGAAACTACCCATTATGGTTGCTGCTGACGCTTCAACACATGGACTCGTGCCGTACTCTCACATGTCTTTCCCGATGGGTCGGAGAAAGCGGTGATGCATGCTTCGAGGACACTAACACCTGCTGAGAAACGCTACGGCCAGATAGAGAAGGAAGCGTTAGCCCTAATTTTTGCTGTTCGGCGATTCCCCAAACTCATTTACGGGCGCCGTTTCACTTTGCTCACAGACCACAAGCTTTTGTTATCAATCTTTGGATCAAAGAAAGGCATTCCTGTCCATTCTGCTAATCGTCCTCAACGTTGGGCGTTGGCGTTATTGGGGTACGACTTCGACATCCAGTATCGACGTTCCGAAGATTTTGGTCAAGCGGATGCACTGTCCAGACTTATCAGTGACCATTCTACCACTGATGAGGACACACTCATAGCCATAGTATCAATCGAAGAGGATTCCGGTGCTACAGTATTAGCGAATGCTATTCGAGCAATGCCTGTTACCGCTGAAGATGTTCGGGAAGCTACCAGAGAGGACCCTATTATCCAAAAAGCGATCACCTATGTTCAGAGTAGATGGTTAGTTAAGCAGCTGAGTGGTGATATGCAACAGCTAGTGAATCGTCACAGCGCTCTCTGTATTGTTAACGATTGTCTGATGTTCGGTGATCGCGTAGTAATTCCAACAATCCTACGTTCCAAGATCCTACATAAATTGCACTCTGGACACCTAGGTGATAAACCGTATGAAATTCATCGCTCGCAGTTATGCATATTGGCCGAATATGGACAAGCAGATTGTCGACTTCGTCAAAAGATGCTCTCATTGTCGAAGAGCTGCGAAAAGTTCTCCTAAGTTGCCTCTAGTACCCTGGCCCAAGTCAGAAAAACCCTGGTCGCGAGTGCATATTGAATTCATCGGACCCCTAGATGGTACCACATATCTGATACTGGTTGACTCCTACTCCAAATGGCCGGAGATATTGCCAATTGCGCTACCCTCTACAACTCGAACCATCAAACTCCTTAATCGGATCTTTGCTCAGCATGGTCTTCCGGAAACAATAGTAACAGACAATGGTTCACAATTCACATCTGGCCAATTCCGAGAATTTCGCCTGCAAAATTCGATCAACCATGTCCGGTCTCCGCCATATCACACGCAATCTAATGGACAAGCTGAAATGTTCGTTTATACATTTAAGCGAGCCATGCTTAAAGCACGAGGGGAGGGGACCACAGAAGATATCATAGAACGATTCCTAGTTGCGTACCGGACGACCCCGCATGACTTATTGCCAAACTCCAAATCCCCTGCTGAGATGCTTATGAGGCGAAAGCCACGTACAGTTCATTTGTGCGATGAAACCTAAGCAAGTGGCGCAACAAAACCCCCAGATGAAGAATACTCGAATTCCCTATGAAGTTGGTACAAAAGTGTATGCGCGAGATTATAGACACGGATGTGATAGATGGGTAGAGGATGAAATCGCAAAGAAACATGGGGACGTAATGTATGATGTCAAAGTGAACCAAGAAATCTGGACCAGGCACCACAATCAAGTCAGGCCAAGGGATGCGAAGGAGAAAGAAGCAATTACAAAACGCGTTCCACTCGACTTGCTATTGGACACGTTTCAACTTCCGCCAATACCTCCAACAGAGACGACTAAGTCATCTACTCAAGTAGAACATCCTTATGGTTTTGTGTGGTTGCCTCGGAGGTCGGATCGCAAAAGAAGACACCCAAAGAAACTTTAAGTAAATCCTCGATTACGTCTCTATTAAGATTTCCAAGGGGAGGTGTTGGGATATTCAGAAAAATATCCCAAAAACAATTACCCGGTTAAGTCTAATGCTACCCTTGAACGTTAAATAGTGTCATTTTCCTATTAGTCGTTTCCTCACTAATCAATATTTATTTCGCGTGTCATTTCCCCATTGGTCAATATTATTTCACGTGTCATCTTTCTGTTGGTCAATATTTATAGTAATCCTAACTGTATAAATATGTATTTGTTTGTAAATCATTATTCGGCTCCTGACCCCATAAACAATTTTTCATCTACGGTTCGTGTTCTGATATATTGGAGATTGGGAACACTATTGGGGTCGAACTGGGATATCTGAAGTTGGTCAATCGGTAGAAATTAGAGTAGCCACATGGCGATTCACAATAATAGTACTGTGAATGAAATGGTTTGGTCACTTAGATCATTCTGTGATTTCAAATGAGTTGTAGATGTGGTGGAGGAATTGGAATCAAAATTGAGATCTGCCTCATTGGTAATAATTTTGTACACCTTATATGGACGCATATTGGATAGTGTGGTTTGATTGTCAGACTGAATGTTCTAGTTGATAACTGATGGTAGATCTTTGTTTCACTATTTACTTCTGTTAAACGTTGTACACTTTAAATTTTTATACGTTCCAAATGCATTATAATTTCAGTGATTAAGACACTGATTTGTGCTCTGGGTTGAGTTACTCGATAATCATGCTGTATGAAGCTTTCAGTATTTATTTATGGGATTATGTTTCAGTGAAGCGACAGTCATATTCTCGTTTGTAGAAGTTACTTCGGATTCACTAATCAGTTGCTGATCTTATTCACAGTAAAGCAAATAGTTGACATTACTCTAAAACTCGTAAATACCAGATAATAATATCGATCAGGTTATATGCAATGAATGAAACGAAATACAAGTCACGATGTCAACAATCTCGTTGAAAAAGAGAAAGAAATTTAAGCGTTCAGATGACACTTATTCAAAATTCAACGTCCTAAGATACACTGATATGATAAAGATGATGAGATAGAATGACAAGTAGAATGGTGGAAGAGCATGTACCGCACATCAGAATTCTCCATCGAACTCAATCCCGAAAAATTCGTTCTAGTTGTTCTCAGTTGCCATTTATTCTTTGGAAATGCGCTTCATCTTGGCTGCCTAGTATTGGATAACATTCATCGTAATATCGTCCTGTTTTGTTTTGAATGATCGTTTAATGATTGTGCGTCCATGAGATTCCTATCCTATAAAGGTTTTTCGTGCTTCCTTGGACAGCATCAGAGCACCTCCTTGTGTGTGTGGAGCACTTTCTTCTTCGTGATCAGAGTACAACAATGATCAAGTTGGAAATTAATCAATGAAAGCTATGACATGGTCGTGGATCAAAATATGTCATCGGATTGTTACAGTGACTTAATAATATTGATAGACTGTCTTTCATACAATACACAAGGGATCCACTCATCTTTGGAATGTTACTACGGTTTCGTTTTGCGGAACAAATTATGAAAGTGGTAACACTTTTATTTAATGTACAGAAGCCGATCGAAATCACGTTTTTATCAAAGATCACGTATGATGAGCAGCTAAAATATTTCTATAGAGAAACATCAAACTTCTTATTGTTTCTATTATTATTCTTATTCTTATTATTAAAATGAGTGAAAAGGAATGTTTATAATGACTGTAGGGTTAATTAAGCTAAACTCTAAAAATAGTATACAAATGAACATGAAAGAGAACTGACAATATGAATAGTATTTTTGACTGAGATCATGAACCGACTGATGTTAGACCACCATTGAAAACCTGGAAGCACTTGACGACTGTTTTGTCCTATTTTGTGTCTCTTCATCAGTGCGCATCCACAATCCTACTCTCGAAATTTCAATCAAAACGATAATAATCTTCACAACCTCCTGCTGACAATATCAACAATAATGTTTTGTTTCAGTATTAATCCTTGACGTACTGCAGACATAGAGTAATCGTTCATGAATATTTTATTAATTAATTCTGATAATTATTAGTATAGAGGTTGTGGAGATTATTAAGTTTTTAATTGAGATCATTTGGTGGATTGGTTGATGTTAGACACATCATTGGATGCCGGATCAGTGGTTTAGTAGGTAAATGCGTTCACGCGCGAGACTGAAAGCCTTGGGTTCGAATCCCGCGGCGGAATCGTGAATGCGCACTGCTGAGTAGTCCGACAATAGGATGAAACGGCCGTCTAGTGCTTCCAGGTTTCCAACGGTGGTCTAACATTAATCGCTTCATGATCTCAATCAATCAATTCTGATACAGTTGTTAGTGTTGGAACTGTTGGTGCTGAAAATTCTGGACACATGTGTTTACATAAAATCAATCACAAATAAGGTGGGTTTTGCAGGTTGTACCATATATCCAGAATGTTCAACATATAATCATCAGGGAATATTATTTCTTGAAATCAATCACACCTAATCTAATACCTGATTTATATTTGATAATAATTATATGTGATTTGTTTGGACAACCTATGTTGGGGCAAAACACTTACATATTCAGCATCAACATATTCATTTATTGTATATGTTTACATCTATTCTGAGTAAATACAATGGCAAACTAAATTGTCTTTTCAAACGATATTCCAAAGTAAGTCACATCTGCGACTATTGTGAGGTGGTAGAACGTTCGATAATTTAGAACATGAATTTCTTGAAGATTTGAATGGCTCTTCAACTTGCTTATTAATATATCTTACATCCACAACTGTCAATGATTGAGGCGCTAACACCACTCTGATCTCTAGATTATTAAAACCACCATAGCTGAGATCAAGCAAGGAACTCAGTGCACAGCTTGGAATCAATTAGAGGATATGAACTTCACAAATGACTTGGCTCTACTATCCCATACACATGAACAAGTGCAGATAAAGACAACTAGTGCATCAGCAGCCTCTGCATCAGTAGGCCTCAACATATACAAGGTTGCATGTGTCTCACCGCATCACAACACGGAGAACCAGATGGGTCATATTTGTACCAATGAAAAATTCAGAAGGACAATGGAAATTACGAGAACCAGAAGAGGAGATAACATAGCCTCAGATCACTACCAGGTTTTGTGAAAGGCGAAACTGAGGCTAAAGAAACACTGGACATCTGCGGAAGCACCATTACGAAGTTCGATTACAGCCTACCTACGAGATACTGACAAACTCAACCAATTCGAGGTATCTCCTGACAACAGGTTTCAAGCCTTGCAATATCTACTCGGAGAAGAGAAACCGACTATGGTGGACAATTGGAAAGAGATCAAAATGCACTACCTTCAAAGTGTCAGGAGATTCTGGGTCGCCAGTTGCATCATCCTAAGGAGTGGATCCCTACGGAAACTCTAGACAAGATTCAAGAAAAGAAAAACAAGCGAAACGTAATTCAGCCACAGTCGAAACAGAACAGAAAGAGTCAAGGCGCAAGCTGAACACACAGAAATGAACAAGCAAATGAAGAAGGGCGTCAGAGATGATAAGCGGAAATACGTTGAAGTGCTTGCAACGACAGCGGAAAATGTTATAGGACAAGGAAATATAAGACAGGTATATAACACAACGATGAAACTGGTGAGGAAATATGGTAAACCAGAGAGACCGGTCGAGGACAAATAAGGCAAGACAATCACTGACATTCAAAGACAGTGGAACAGATGGGAAGAGCACTTCGAGGGACTCTTGAATAGACCAGCTCCACTGAACCCACCGGACATCAAAGCAGCAAACACAGACCTTCCTATGGATGTCACTCCACCGACGATGGGAGAAATCATGATGGCCATCAGACAAATCATGTGTGGGTAAGCAGCAGCACCTGACAAAACATCAGCTGAAGCATTAAAGTCAAACATAGAAGCAACTGAAAACATGCTCCACGTTCTCTTCAGGAAGATTTACAAGGAGGAACAAGTCTCAACAGACTGGAAAGAAGAATATTTCATCAAGATACCAAAGAAAGGAGATCTGAGCAAATGTGTGAACTATGGAGGAATCATACCACTATCGGTACCAGGAAACATTTTCAACCGAGTGTTGCTGAACTAGATGAAAAACTCAGGAGAGGTCCAACTTCAAAATCAACAGGCTAGATTCTTGCACTGTAAATCAAGTGTAGAAAAAGAACAGGAATTCTCACTACTCATAATTTAAACATGGTTGTTATTAAGCATTCATCAATTGATTTTATGAATAATGAAACTACATACAATCAGTCCTTTGTTTAATTACCTGCACACAATGATTTAGGTCATATTTGTAAAAGATACAATTAATCTAATTAGCAAATACCATTGTTTTATTTTAAAATATTACAGGTTCATACTCATTATAAATGAGACCATCTCGACGATAAGCCTAATAACAAATTAGAAAAAGATGATATGTACCAAAAACAATCACTGTTTACAAATGCACAGAAATGGCTTCCAAATTTTCTTTGCTTAAAACTAAATAACAAATAATTCAATAGAAATTCACGACTGAATCAACATTGAGAAATGTTAGGTGAAAAATAATTGACCAACGATATCACACGTTTTACTATGATCTGACAGAATTTATTAAAACTATCCACTGTACTCTAAATTAGTGTTGGAGATGGTCAAAACCAATAATCCGAAATTCCATATTCCAAAGACATTTTCAAACTAAGTTGTATTCTGAAGTACTGTAGAACCAATATAATGTGTATATCTCTGTGAATTGCCAAATAAATAATAAACTTCACGCCTATCGATAGTCACTATCAGCAACAACCTACTATGGGAGAGAACAAATCAGATCCCAACGGGTGAAGAAATCAGGGAGAAACGCTGGAAGTGAATAGGACACACATTGAGGAAAGCACCCAACTGTGTCACAAGGTAAACACTCACATGGAATCCTCGCGGCCAAAATAAAAGAGAGAGACCAAAGAACACATTACGCCGAGAAATGGAGACAGATATGAGAAGAATGAACAACAATTGGATAGAACTGGCATGCTGTTATGTTGTTTCTTTAAACATTACGTTTGAGACACTTTAGAAAGTTATGTGTACAGGAATTTCGGATGACTTCATATTTGTTTTCTGCAGCACATTTCCGTCGGTATTTCTTTACTTATAGAATGATAGGTCACACTGTTTGGTCGTGTTCGACATGTATCATGAAAGATAAACGACCTATTTCTTCATTAATAACACATAGTCAGAAAAGAGTTGTTATAACAGTCGGAATTCAACAGGTTGAATGATCCGATTTACCAACAACACTAATGACACACTTTTACTGTTGGATTTTGTTAACCGACGAACACTTCCATTCGCAAACAATGAGATTGTTTATTTGGTCGCCTTGTATTGTTCATCATCTTATCAGTTATTATAGTGGAACATATTTTAATGTCACATTCTTTAATTGTCAGCAATTTCAAATATTGTTGAGAGCATACTGAAAGTTCAATTGAGGGCTGGGATAAGGCAGTTAAAGACGGGTGACTTCGTCAATCATTTGGAGATTTCGATGACTTCTGTGAGAATATAATTGATTCATGTATCGTAAGAATTCACTGACTGAAGGTAGAGAGGAAGGTGGCTGTAATATCTAGAGCTTGGATTCTTACTATACTGCATACAATTTGAGCATTCAAACGCTGGTGAGAAGGAATTCTATTTCAAACAACGTCAAGTATGGTACAAATCTATCAGGTATTTATGGCTTTTAAGTAGAATGAAATCATCCTTATGGACATGCAATCCGCATGCAGGGGGTTTAAGCATTTGTACAATGCGGAAGCTACATGTAGAGATTTTGGAATATTCTTCCAAAACATGATTGGATGGAAGATCGTCAGCTGGGCTTCTTTGAGCTTCCTTGAGCTCACCCATGAGCCACTCTCGCAACAAAATTATTAAATTAAAATTATTTTAATTAGTTTTCACATGGTATATTTCCAAGTACTTGTCTACTGATAGTCGAGTTTTGGTATCTCGATATTTACAGGTAGTGCGATAGTCACCGAAGAGAATGAAATTCGCTATTTACCCATAATCATTTCACGGTATATCGATAAGTATTGATAAATTTCAGTTACTTTTGAAACAAAATGAATTTGACTCCCGTCGTTTAACTGCATAGTTTTTGGGATGTTCAGAAAAATATCCCAAAATCAATTACCCGGTTAAGTCTAATGCTACCCTTGAACGTTAAATGGTGTCATTTTCCTATTGGTCGTTTCCTTACTAATCAATATTTATTTCGCGTGTCATTTCCCCATTGGTCAATATTATTTCACGTGTCATCTTTCTGTTGGTCAATATTTATAGTAATCCTAACTGTATAAATATGTATTTGTTTGTAAATCATTATTCGGCTCCTGACCCCATAAACAATTTTTCATCTACGGTTCGTGTTCTGATATATTGGAGATTGGGAACACTATTGGGGTCGAACTGGGATATCTGAAGCTGGTCAATCGGTAGAAATTAGAGTAGCCACCTGGCGATTCACAATAATTTGTCGACGGAGATTTAGCAATGAAGTTGGTGATTAACTATGGATCCAGCAAAATTAGAAAAATTGTTCGAACAGCAGTCGGAGCTGATGGAGATGATTGCTCAGACACACATATCTTCTCGACTTCCAACTACACCGACAATTCCTGAATCAGTTGATGGTATTACCAGTGGTATTTCAGAATTTCTTTATGATCCTAATGCCAACATTTCATTTGATACCTGGTTCAGACGTTATGAAGACCTTTTCAAATTTGACTTTGCTGATAGAGATGATTCGTGGAAGGTGCGTCTCCTGCTTCGTAAACTTGGTCCATCAGAGCTGGATAAGTATTGCAACTTTATTCTACCGCAGAACCCACGCGACCGTTCATTCGACGCCACTATTCAATCCCTTAGCCAACTTTTTGGTGATCATCACTCACTCTTCAGTACTCGATATCGCTGCTTAAAACTGATCATGAATGAGTCCGATGACTTCCTGACCCACGTCGGCGTTGTTAACCGTGAGTGCGAACGGTTCAAGCTCAGATCCCTCACTGAAGACCAATTCAAGTCCTTAATACTCATATGCCGTCTTCGGTCACCCGAATTCTCCGACATCAGAACTCGTTTGCTTAACCGCCTTGAACAAGATCCAACACTGACACTCAATGCGATCATAGACGAGTACCAGCGCATAATCAATCTGCAGCGTGACACCACTTTGATTCAATCTGGTGGCCAGGGTGGTTTCGAAGTTCATGCTGTTCAGCACCAAAACGAATCTTCGAAATCGACGACCTCGAGTCTTTCGAACGCCAGCGTTGTTTCTGTCTCTAATCACTGTATACCGGCTCAGAAGAAGCCCCGCTCTCCATGTTGGCATTGTGGAGCCTGGCATTATGTGAAGTTTTGTCCATTCAAACAGCATGTGTGCGATCGCTGTCAGAAAGTTGGTCACAAAAGCGGCTTTTGCAAATCCAACCGATCCATTAACCGTCGAAATGCACAGACGCAGAGTCGTTTCAACAAAATGCCGATTACCTCATCAAGGAGTTTAGCAGCAGTCTTCCATACTCATGCCGAACCTGGACGCAAATTTCTGACCCTCTCAATCAATGGTCAGCCAGTTCGTTTGCATTTGGACACTGCATCAGATATCACCATTCTGTCGAAAAAGACTTGGCGAACCTTGGGCCAACCTCCCATAAACCATCCTCTCAGACAGCAGTCAGTGCCTATGGGAGTCATCTCCGCCTTCATGGTGAACTCTGTTGCTGCATTTCATTCAGAGGTACAACATTCAATGGGAAATGCTACATCACCAATTCCACGCTCAATCTTTTAGGTTTAGATTGATTCGAAGAACTTGGTCTCGCTGATCTTCCTATTAACGCTACCTGCAATCAAGTCCAAACTACTGCCGCTACACAACAGCATGCTGAAGACCTTCGAAAACGATTTATTGAACTATTTCAGCCTGGTCTCGGACTTTGTACCACAACTGAAGCTGTTTTAAGACTGCAGCCAGGAGCTACGCCAGTTTTACGCCCAAAGCGTCCAGTCCCATACGCATCTTCACTTCTGGTTGACGCTGAACTTCAACGTTTGGAAACTGAGGGTGTTCTAGTACCTGTTTCTTGATCATCATGAGCTGCACCAATTGTGGTTGTAAAAAACCAACGGTTCCATACATATCTGTGCAGACTTTTCCACAGGACTCAACGCGGCTCTACAACAGCATCACTATCCGCTGCCGATCCCAGATGACTTACTTACTATTTTAAATTGTGGTACCTATTTTGCTAAGCTGGATCTGGCAGATGCTTACCTTCAAATTCCAGTCGCTCTCGAATCAAGAGAGTTATTGACAATCAACACTCACCGAGGACTTTTTCAGTAAACCCGGTTACCCTTTGGTATCAAAACTGCTCCAGCGATCTTCCAGCAGATCATGGACACTATTCTAGCAAATGTTCCTGGTGTTGCTACGTACCTTGACGATGTCCTCATTGTCGGCGCAACTGCTGATGAATTGAATACCAGAACTCACTTAGTTCTGCAACGCCTCCAGGATAATGGTTTCCGCCTTCGCCCAGAAAAATGCCATTTCTTCTTACGTTTCGTTAAGTACCTGGGGTTTATTTTCGATGCTTCCGGACGACATCCTGATCCTCAAAATACTTACGCAATCCAACAAATGCCTGCTCCCACTGGTGTCTCCTCATTGAGATCATTTTTGGGAATGATTAGCTACTATTCAGCATTTCTTCCATCACTGCATGACGTACGATATCCACTGAATCGTCTGCTAGAAAAGAATGCTACTTGGAATTAGTCAACGCAATGTGAGTCAGCCTTTTCAAAACTTAAAGCCATGCTAAGTTCCAATCTTCTGCTAACCCACTACAATCCGAAACTACCCATTGTGGTTGCTGCTGACGCTTCAACACATGGACTGGGTGCCGTACTCTCACATGTCTTTCCCGATGGGTCGGAGAAAGCGGTGATGCATGCTTCGAGGACACTAACACCTGCTGAGAAACGCTACGGCCAGATAGAGAAGGAAGCGTTAGCCCTAATTTTTGCTGTTCGGCGATTCCCCAAACTCATTTACGGGCGCCGTTTCACTTTGCTCACAGACCACAAGCTTTTGTTATCAATCTTTGGATCAAAGAAAGGCATTCCTGTCCATTCTGCTAATCGTCCTCAACGTTGGGCGTTGGCGTTATTGGGGTACGACTTCGACATCCAGTATCGACGTTCCGAAGATTTTGGTCAAGCGGATGCACTGTCCAGACTTATCAGTGACCATTCTACCACTGATGAGGACACACTCATAGCCATAGTATCAATCGAAGAGGATTCCGGTGCTACAGTATTAGCGAATGCTATTCGAGCAATGCCTGTTACCGCTGAAGATGTTCGGGAAGCTACCAGAGAGGACCCTATTATCCAAAAAGCGATCACCTATGTTCAGAGTAGATGGTTAGTTAAGCAGCTGAGTGGTGATATGCAACAGCTAGTGAATCGTCACAGCGCTCTCTGTATTGTTAACGATTGTCTGATGTTCGGTGATCGCGTAGTAATTCCAACAATCCTACGTTCCAAGATCCTACATAAATTGCACTCTGGACACCTAGGTGATAAACCGTATGAAATTCATCGCTCGCAGTTATGCATATTGGCCGAATATGGACAAGCAGATTGTCGACTTCGTCAAAAGATGCTCGCATTGTCAAAGAGCTGCGAAAAGTTCTCCTAAGTTGCCTCTAGTACCCTGGCCCAAGTCAGAAAAACCCTGGTCGCGAGTGCATATTGAATTCATCGGACCCCTAGATGGTACCACATATCTGATACTGGTTGAATCCTACTCCAAATGGCCGGAGATATTGCCAATTGCGCTACCCTCTACAACTCGAACCATCAAACTCCTTAATCGGATCTTTGCTCAGCATGGTCTTCCGGAAACAATAGTAACAGACAATGGTTCACAATTCACATCTGGCCAATTCCGAGAATTTCGCCTGCAAAATTCGATCAACCATGTCCGGTCTCCGCCATATCACACGCAATCTAATGGACAAGCTGAAATGTTCGTTTATACATTTAAGCGAGCCATGCTTAAAGCACGAGGGGAGGGGACCACAGAAGATATCATAGAACGATTCCTAGTTGCGTACCGGACGACCCCGCATGACTTATTGCCAAACTCCAAATCCCCTGCTGAGATGCTTATGAGGCGAAAGCCACGTACAGTTCATTGTGCGATGAAACCTAAGCAAGTGGCGCAACAAAACCCCCAGATGAAGAATACTCGAATTCCCTATGAAGTTGGTACAAAAGTGTATGCGCGAGATTATAGACACGGATGTGATAGATGGGTAGAGGATGAAATCGCAAAGAAACATGGGGACGTAATGTATGATGTCAAAGTGAACCAAGAAATCTGGACCAGGCACCACAATCAAGTCAGGCCAAGGGATGCGAAGGAGAAAGAAGCAATTACAAAACGCGTTCCACTCGACTTGCTATTGGACACGTTTCAACTTCCGCCAATACCTCCAACAGAGACGACTAAGTCATCTACTCAAGTAGAACATCCTTCTGGTTTTGTGTGGTTGCCTCGGAGGTCGGATCGCAAAAGAAGACACCCAAAGAAACTTTAAGTAAATCCTCGATTACGTCTCTATTAAGATTTCCAAGGGGAGGTGTTGGGATATTCAGAAAAATATCCCAAAAACAATTACCCGGTTAAGTCTAATGCTACCCTTGAACGTTAAATAGTGTCATTTTCCTATTAGTCGTTTCCTCACTAATCAATATTTATTTCGCGTGTCATTTCCCCATTGGTCAATATTATTTCACGTGTCATCTTTCTGTTGGTCAATATTTATAGTAATCCTAACTGTATAAATATGTATTTGTTTGTAAATCATTATTCGGCTCCTGACCCCATAAACAATTTTTCATCTACGGTTCGTGTTCTGATATATTGGAGATTGGGAACACTATTGGGTTCGAACTGGGATATCTGAAGTTGGTCAATCGGTAGAAATTAGAGTAGCCACATGGCGATTCACAATAATAGTACTGTGAATGAAATGGTTTGGTCACTTAGATCATTCTGTGATTTCAAATGAGTTGTAGATGTGGTGGAGGAATTGGAACCAAAATTGAGATCTGCCTCATTGGTAATAATTTTGTACACCTTATATGGACGCATATTGGATAGTGTGGTTTGATTGTCAGACTGAATGTTCTAGTTGATAACTGATGGTAGATCTTTAATTCACTATTTACTTCTGTTAAACGTTGTACACTTTAAATTTTTATACGTTCCAAATGCATTATAATTTCAGTGATTAAGACACTGATTTGTGCTCTGGGTTGAGTTACTCGATAATCATGCTGTATGAAGCTTTCAGTATTTATTTATGGGATTATGTTTCAGTGAAGCGACAGTCATATTCTCGTTTGTAGAAGTTACTTCGGATTCACTAATCAGTTGCTGATCTTATTCACAGTAAAGCAAATAGTTGACATTACTCTAAAACTCGTAAATACCAGATAATAATATCGATCAGGTTATATGCAATGAATGAAACGAAATACAAGTCACGATGTCAACAATCTCGTTGAAAAAGAGAAAGAAATTTAAGCGTTCAGATGACACTTATTCAAAATTCAACGTCCTAAGATACACTGATATGATAAAGATGATGAGATAGAATGACAAGTAGAATGGTGGAAGAGCATGTACCGCACATCAGAATTCTCCATCGAACTCAATCCCGAAAAATTCGTTCTAGTTGTTCTCAGTTGCCATTTATTCTTTGGAAATGCGCTTCATCTTGGCTGCCTAGTATTGGATAACATTCATTGTAATATCGTCCTGTTTTGTTTTGAATGATCGTTTAATGATTGTGCGTCCATGAGATTCCTATCCTATAAAGGTTTTTCGTGCTTCCTTGGACAGCATCAGAGCACCTCCTTGTGTGTGTGGAGCACTTTCTTCTTCGTGATCAGAGTACAACAATGATCAAGTTGGAAATTAATCAATGAAAGCTATGACATGGTCGTGGATCAAAATATGTCATCGGATTGTTACAGTGACTTAATAATATTGATAGACTGTCTTTCATACAATACACAAGGGATCCACTCATCTTTGGAATGTTACTACGGTTTCGTTTTGCGGAACAAATTATGAAAGTGGTAACACTTTTATTTAATGTACAGAAGCCGATCGAAATCACGTTTTTATCAAAGATCACGTATGATGAGCAGCTAAAATATTTCTATAGAGAAACATCAAACTTCTTATTGTTTCTATTATTATTCTTATTCTTATTATTAAAATGAGTGAAAAGGAATGTTTATAATGACTGTAGGGTTAATTAAGCTAAACTCTAAAAATAGTATACAAATGAACATGAAAGAGAACTGACAATATGAATAGTATTTTTGACTGAGATCATGAACCGACTGATGTTAGACCACCATTGAAAACCTGGAAGCACTTGACGACTGTTTTGTCCTATTTTGTGTCTCTTCATCAGTGCGCATCCACAATCCTACTCTCGAAATTTCAATCAAAACGATAATAATCTTCACAACCTCCTGCTGACAATATCAACAATAATGTTTTGTTTCAGTATTAATCCTTGACGTACTGCAGACATAGAGTAATCGTTCATGAATATTTTATTAATTAATTCTGATAATTATTAGTATAGAGGTTGTGGAGATTATTAAGTTTTTAATTGAGATCATTTCGTGGATTGGTTGATGTTAGACACATCATTGGATGCCGGATCAGTGGTTTAGTAGGTAAATGCGTTCACGCGCGAGACTGAAAGCCTTGGGTTCGAATCCCGCGGCGGAATCGTGAATGCGCACTGCTGAGTAGTCCGACAATAGGATGAAACGGCCGTCTAGTGCTTCCAGGTTTCCAACGGTGGTCTAACATTAATCGCTTCATGATCTCAATCAATCAATTCTGATACAGTTGTTAGTGTTGAAACTGTTGGTGCTGAAAATTCTGGACACATGTGTTTACATAAAATCAATCACAAATAAGGTGGGTTTTGCAGGTTGTACCATATATCCAGAATGTTCAACATATAATCATCAGGGAATATTATTTCTTGAAATCAATCACACCTAATCTAATACCTGATTTATATTTGATAATAATTATATGTGATTTGTTTGGACAACCTATGTTGGGGCAAAACACTTACATATTCAGCATCAACATATTCATTTATTGTATATGTTTACATCTATTCTGAGTAAATACAATGGCAAACTAAATTGTCTTTTCAAACGATATTCCAAAGTAAGTCACATCTGCGACTATTGTGAGGTGGTAGAACGTTCGATAATTTAGTACATGAATTTCTTGAAGATTTGAATGGCTCTTCAACTTGCTTATTAATATATCTTACATCCACAACTGTCAATGATTGAGGCGCTAACACTACTCTGATCTCTAGATTATTAAAACCACCATAGCTGAGATGAAGCAAGGAACTCAGTGCACAGCTTGGAATCAATTAGAGGATATGAACTTCACAAATGACTTGGCTCTACTATCCCATACACATGAACAAGTGCAGATAAAGACAACTAGTGTATCAGCAGCCTCTGCATCAGTAGGCCTCAACATATACAAGGTTGCATGTGTCTCACCGCATCACAACACGGAGAACCAGATGGGTCATATTTGTACCAATGAAAAATTCAGAAGGACAATGGAAATTACGAGAACCAGAAGAGGAGATAACATAGCCTCAGATCACTACCAGGTTTTGTGAAAGGCGAAACTGAGGCTAAAGAAACACTGGACATCTGCGGAAGCACCATTACGAAGTTCGATTACAGCCTACCTACGAGATACTGACAAACTCAACCAATTCGAGGTATTTCCTGACAACAGGTTTCAAGCCTTGCAATATCTACTCGGAGAAGAGAAACCGACTATGGTGGACAATTGGAAAGAGATCAAAATGCACTACCTTCAAAGTGTCAGGAGATTCTGGGTCGCCAGTTGCAGCATCCTAAGGAGTGGATCCCTACGGAAACTCTAGACAAGATTCAAGAAAAGAAAAACAAGCGAAACGTAATTCAGCCACAGTCGAAACAGAACAGAAAGAGTCAAGGCGCAAGCTGAACACACAGAAATGAACAAGCAAATGAAGAAGGGCGTCAGAGATGATAAGCGGAAATACGTTGAAGTGCTTGCAACGACAGCGGAAAATGTTATAGGACAAGGAAATATAAGACAGGTATATAACACAACGATGAAACTGGTGAGGAAATATGGTAAACCAGAGAGACCGGTCGAGGACAAATAAGGCAAGACAATCACTGACATTCAAAGACAGTGGAACAGATGGGAAGAGCACTTCGAGGGACTCTTGAATAGACCAGCTCCACTGAACCCACCGGACATCAAAGCAGCAAACACAGGCCTTCCTATGGATGTCACTCCACCGACGATGGGAGAAATCATGATGGCCATCAGACAAATCATGTGTGGGTAAGCAGCAGCACCTGACAATACATCAGCTGAAGCATTAAAGTCAAACATAGAAGCAACTGAAAACATGCTCCACGTTCTCTTCAGGAAGATTTACAAGGAGGAACAAGTCTCAACAGACTGGAAAGAAGAATATTTCATCAAGATACCAAAGAAAGGAGATCTGAGCAAATGTGTGAACTATGGAGGAATCATACCACTATCGGTACCAGGAAACATTTTCAACCGAGTGTTGCTGAACTAGATGAAAAACTCAGGAGAGGTCCAACTTCAAAATCAACAGGCTAGATTCTTGCACTGTAAATCAAGTGTAGAAAAAGAACAGGAATTCTCACTACTCATAATTTAAACATGGTTGTTATTAGGCATTCATCAATTGGTTTTATGAATAATGAAACTACATACAATCAGTCCTTTGTTTAATTACCTGCACACAATGATTTAGGTCATATTTGTAAAAGATACAATTAATCTAATTAGCAAATACCATTGTTTTATTTTAAAATATTACAGGTTCATACTCATTATAAATGAGACCATCTCGACGATAAGCCTAATAACAAATTAGAAAAAGATGATATGTACCAAAAACAATCACTGTTTACAAATGCACAGAAATGGCTTCCAAATTTTCTTTGCTTAAAACTAAATAACAAATAATTCAATAGAAATTCACGACTGAATCAACATTGAGAAATGTTAGGTGAAAAATAATTGACCAACGATATCACACGTTTTACTATGATCTGACAGAATTTATTAAAACTATCCACTGTACTCTAAATTAGTGTTGGAGATGGTCAAAACCAATAATCCGAAATTTCATATTCCAAAGACATTTTCAAACTTAGTTGTATTCTGAAGTACTGTAGAACCAATATAATGTGTATATCTCTGTGAATTGCCAAATAAATAATAAACTTCACGCCTATCGATAGTCACTATCAGCAACAACCTACTATGGGAGAGAACAAATCAGATCCCAACGGGTGAAGAAATCAGGAAGAAACGCTGGAAGTGAATAGGACACACATTGAGGAAAGCACCCAACTGTGTCACAAGGTAAACACTCACATGGAATCCTCGCGGCCAAAATAAAAGAGGGAGACCAAAGAACACATTACGCTGAGAAATGGAGACAGATATGAGAAGAATGAACAACAATTGGATAGAACTGGCATGCTGTTATGTTGTTTCTTTAAACATTACGTTTGAGACACTTTAGAAAGTTATGTGTACAGGAATTTCGGATGACTTCATATTTGTTTTCTGCAGCACATTTCTGTCGGTATTTCTTTACTTATAGAATGATAGGTCACACTGTTTGGTCGTGTTCGACATGTATCATGAAAGATAAACGACCTATTTCTTCATTAATAACACATAGTCAGAAAAGAGTTGTTATAACAGTCGGAATTCAACAGGTTGAATGATCCGATTTACCAACAACACTAATGACACACTTTTACTGTTGGATTTTGTTAACCGACGAACACTTCCCTTCGCAAACAATGAGATTGTTTATTTGGTCGCCTTGTATTGTTCATCATCTTATCAGTTATTATAGTGGAACATATTTTAATGTCACATTCTTTAATTGTCAGCAATTTCAAATATTGTTGAGAGCATACTGAAAGTTCAATTGAGGGCTGGGATAAGGCAGTTAAAGACGGGTGACTTCGTCAATCATTTGGAGATTTCGATGACTTCTGTGAGAATATAAGTGATTCATGTATCGTAAGAATTCACTGACTGAAGGTAGAGAGGAAGGTGGCTGTAATATCTAGAGCTTGGATTCTTACTATACTGCATACAATTTGAGCATTCAAACGCTGGTGAGAAGGAATTCTATTTCAAACAACGTCAAAGGTACGTCTATCTTAACATGGGTTTACGCAAACCTACATATCCACTGGCTTTTCGTCGTTGCAGATACTTTTATGCCAATCATTGGTGTAGACCTGTTACAACACCATAATTTACTCATCGACACGCGCAAATGGATGTAATTTGACAGAAACAATGATTTATCTGTTTGTATAAATTATTTTTTCGGTGTACATTATCTCTAATCACAATAAGGTATATGATCGATCCCTACTACCAACAAATACTCAATAAGTACCTTGAAATTTACCAAAGCCAACCGAAATTGCCGTGCGTAACCAGCACTGTTACGCATTACATTACGACTACATGACAACCTGTATCCTCAAATGTGCGCCGAAAGCTCAGGTTGGCTTAAAACGAATTTGATAACATGATAGATTTAGGAATCATTCAGCTGTCAGAGACGCCATAGGCATCTCGCTTGCATATGACGCCAAATAGAGACACCTGTTACTTCTAATGGAGCATAGTCCGCCGACCAGCATTCTCCAACCCACTCTGTCCTGAGCCTTCCTTTCCAGTTCTATCCAATTGTTGTTCATTCTTCTCATGTCTGTCTCCATTTCTCGGCGTAATGTGTTCTTTGCTCTCCCTCTTTTATTTTGGCCTCGAGGATTCCATGTGAGTGTTTGCCTTGTGACACAGTTGGGTGCTTTCCTCAATGTGTGTCCTATTCACTTCCAGCGTTTCTTCCTGATTTCTTCACCCGTTGGGATCTGATTTGTTCTCTCCCATAGTAGGTTGTTGCTGATAGTGACTATCGATAGGCGTGAAGTTTATTATTTATTTGGCAATTCACAGAGATATACACATTATATTGGTTCTACAGTACTTCAGAATACAACTAAGTTTGAAAATGTCTTTGGAATATGAAATTTCGGATTATTGGTTTTGACCATCTCCAACACTAATTTAGAGTACAGTGGATAGTTTTAATAAATTCTGTCAGATCATAGTAAAACGTGTGATATCGTTGGTCAATTATTTTTCACCTAACATTTCTCAATGTTGATTCAGTCGTGAATTTCTATTGAATTATTTGTTATTTAGTTTTAAGCAAAGAAAATTTGGAAGCCATTTCTGTGCATTTGTAAACAGTGATTGTTTTTGGTACATATCATCTTTTTCTAATTTGTTATTAGGCTTATCGTCGAGATGGTCTCATTTATAATGAGTATGAACCTGTAATATTTTAAAATAAAACAATGGTATTTGCTAATTAGATTAATTGTATCTTTTACAAATATGACCTAAATCATTGTGTGCAGGTAATTAAACAAAGGACTGATTGTATGTAGTTTCATTATTCATAAAATCAATTGATGAATGCTTAATAACAACCATGTTTAAATTATGAGTAGTGAGAATTCCTGTTCTTTTTCTACACTTGATTTACAGTGCAAGAATCTAGCCTGTTGATTTTGAAGTTGGACCTCTCCTGAGTTTTTCATCTAGTTCAGCAACACTCGGTTGAAAATGTTTCCTGGTACCGATAGTGGTATGATTCCTCCATAGTTCACACATTTACTCAGATCTCCTTTCTTTGGTATCTTGATGAAATATTCTTCTTTCCAGTCTGTTGAGACTTGTTCCTCCTTGTAAATCTTCCTGAAGAGAACGTGGAGCATGTTTTCAGTTGCTTCTATGTTTGACTTTAATGCTTCAGCTGATGTATTGTCAGGTGCTGCTGCTTACCCACACATGATTTGTCTGATGGCCATCATGATTTCTCCCATCGTCGGTGGAGTGACATCCATAGGAAGGCCTGTGTTTGCTGCTTTGATGTCCGGTGGGTTCAGTGGAGCTGGTCTATTCAAGAGTCCCTCGAAGTGCTCTTCCCATCTGTTCCACTGTCTTTGAATGTCAGTGATTGTCTTGCCTTATTTGTCCTCGACCGGTCTCTCTGGTTTACCATATTTCCTCACCAGTTTCATCGTTGTGTTATATACCTGTCTTATATTTCCTTGTCCTATAACATTTTCCGCTGTCGTTGCAAGCACTTCAACGTATTTCCGCTTATCATCTCTGACGCCCTTCTTCATTTGCTTGTTCATTTCTGTGTGTTCAGCTTGCGCCTTGACTCTTTCTGTTCTGTTTCGACTGTGGCTGAATTACGTTTCGCTTGTTTTTCTTTTCTTGAATCTTGTCTAGAGTTTCCGTAGGGATCCACTCCTTAGGATGCTGCAACTGGCGACCCAGAATCTCCTGACACTTTGAAGGTAGTGCATTTTGATCTCTTTCCAATTGTCCACCATAGTCGGTTTCTCTTCTCCGAGTAGATATTGCAAGGCTTGAAACCTGTTGTCAGGAGATACCTTGAATTGGTTGAGTTTGTCAGTATCTCGTAGGTAGGTTGAAATGGACCTTCGTAATGGTGCTTCCGCAGATGTCCAGTGTTTCTTTAGCCTCAGTTTCGCCTTTCACAAAACCTGGTAGTGATCTGAGGCTATGTTATCTCCTCTTCTGGTTCTCGTAATTTCCATTGTCCTTCTGAATTTTTCATTGGTACAAATATGACCCATCTGGTTCTCCGTGTTGTGATGCGGTGAGACACATGCAACCTTGTATATGTTGAGGCCTACTGATGCAGAGGCTGCTGATGCACTAGTTGTCTTTATCTGCACTTGTTCATGTGTATGGGATAGTAGAGCCAAGTCATTTGTGAAGTTCATATCCTCTAATTGATTCCAAGCTGTGCACTGAGTTCCTTGCTTAATCTCAGCTATGGTGGTTTTAATAATCTAGAGATCAGAGTAGTGTTAGCGTTTATTCACAGTGAATGTTTGTTAAGTACATGTTGTTTGAGACGAAATGTGATGGTTGATGATTAAGTAGATCTGGTCATAAATGCAGTATCATATCGAATATTTCATACAATGGTCATATCATCATCATAGTTAATGTGAATATAATTGATAAAAATTAATTGTATTATACACAAAGTCATTTATCTATTTCATTTCAATTCTTCTTCTTCTTCTTCTTCTTCTTGTCTAATTTCTTTACATCACCAAAGAAAACGTGGTTGCTTTCCTGTCTCCAGACTCCATAAAAACAAATTAGTCCGTGTTGCAATTACATACAACGAACTGCATATAGATCAGCACGTACATTGATTTCAGATACTTTAATTATGCAACAGCTAATTGTGTTTGCGGCAAAGAAATTGTTCATCTTCACTAACCAGACTTAGTATGCTGTTATGTTGTTTCTTTAAACATTACGTTTGAGACACTTTAGAAAGTTATGTGTACAGGAATTTCGGATGACTTCATATTTGTTTTCTGCAGCACATTTCCGTCGGTATTTCTTTACTTATAGAATGATAGGTCACACTGTTTGGTCGTGTTCGACATGTATCATGAAAGATAAACGACCTATTTCTTCATTAATAACACATAGTCAGAAAAGAGTTGTTATAACAGTCGGAATTCAACAGGTTGAATGATCCGATTTACCAACAACACTAATGACACACTTTTACTGTTGGATTTTGTTAACCGACGAACACTTCCCTTCGCAAACAATGAGATTGTTTATTTGGTCGCCTTGTATTGTTCATCATCTTATCAGTTATTATAGTGGAACATATTTTAATGTCACATTCTTTAATTGTCAGCAATTTCAAATATTGTTGAGAGCATACTGAAAGTTCAATTGAGGGCTGTGATAAGGCAGTTAAAGACGGGTGACTTCGTCAATCATTTGGAGATTTCGATGACTTCTGTGAGAATATAAGTGATTCATGTATCGTAAGAATTCACTGACTGAAGGTAGAGAGGAAGGTGGCTGTAATATCTAGAGCTTGGATTCTTACTATACTGCATACAATTTGAGCATTCAAACGCTGGTGAGAAGGAATTCTATTTCAAACAACGTCAAGTATGGTACAAATCTATCAGGTATTTATGGCTTTTAAGTAGAATGAAATCATCCTTATGGACATGCAATCCGCATGCAGGGGGTTTAAGCATTTGTACAATGCGGAAGCTACATGTAGAGATTTTGGAATATTCTTCCAAAACATGATTGGATGGAAGATCGTCAGCTGGGCTTCTTTGAGCTTCCTTGAGCTCACCCATGAGCCACTCTCGCAACAAAATTATTAAATTAAAATTATTTTAATTAGTTTTCACATGGTATATTTCCAAGTACTTGTCTACTGATAGTCGAGTTTTGGTATCTCGATATTTACAGGTAGTGCGATAGTCACCGAAGAGAATGAAATTCGCTATTTACCCATAATCATTTCACGGTATATCGATAAGTATTGATAAATTTCAGTTACTTTTGAAACAAAATGAATTTGACTCCCGTCGTTTAACTGCATAGTTTTTGGGATGTTCAGAAAAATATCCCAAAATCAATTACCCGGTTAAGTCTAATGCTACCCTTGAACGTTAAATGGTGTCATTTTCCTATTGGTCGTTTCCTTACTAATCAATATTTATTTCGCGTGTCATTTCCCCATTGGTCAATATTATTTCACGTGTCATCTTTCTGTTGGTCAATATTTATAGTAATCCTAACTGTATAAATATGTATTTGTTTGTAAATCATTATTCGGCTCCTGACCCCATAAACAATTTTTCATCTACGGTTCGTGTTCTGATATATTGGAGATTGGGAACACTATTGGGGTCGAACTGGGATATCTGAAGCTGGTCAATCGGTAGAAATTAGAGTAGCCACCTGGCGATTCACAATAATTTGTCGACGGAGATTTAGCAATGAAGTTGGTGATTAACTATGGATCCAGCAAAATTAGAAAAATTGTTCGAACAGCAGTCGGAGCTGATGGAGATGATTGCTCAGACACACATATCTTCTCGACTTCCAACTACACCGACAATTCCTGAATCAGTTGATGGTATTACCAGTGGTATTTCAGAATTTCTTTATGATCCTAATGCCAACATTTCATTTGATACCTGGTTCAGACGTTATGAAGACCTTTTCAAATTTGACTTTGCTGATAGAGATGATTCGTGGAAGGTGCGTCTCCTGCTTCGTAAACTTGGTCCATCAGAGCTGGATAAGTATTGCAACTTTATTCTACCGCAGAACCCACGCGACCGTTCATTCGACGCCACTATTCAATCCCTTAGCCAACTTTTTGGTGATCATCACTCACTCTTCAGTACTCGATATCGCTGCTTAAAACTGATCATGAATGAGTCCGATGACTTCCTGACCCACGTCGGCGTTGTTAACCGTGAGTGCGAACGGTTCAAGCTCAGATCCCTCACTGAAGACCAATTCAAGTCCTTAATACTCATATGCCGTCTTCGGTCACCCGAATTCTCCGACATCAGAACTCGTTTGCTTAACCGCCTTGAACAAGATCCAACACTGACACTCAATGCGATCATAGACGAGTACCAGCGCATAATCAATCTGCAGCGTGACACCACTTTGATTCAATCTGGTGGCCAGGGTGGTTTCGAAGTTCATGCTGTTCAGCACCAAAACGAATCTTCGAAATCGACGACCTCGAGTCTTTCGAACGCCAGCGTTGTTTCTGTCTCTAATCACTGTATACCGGCTCAGAAGAAGCCCCGCTCTCCATGTTGGCATTGTGGAGCCTGGCATTATGTGAAGTTTTGTCCATTCAAACAGCATGTGTGCGATCGCTGTCAGAAAGTTGGTCACAAAAGCGGCTTTTGCAAATCCAACCGATCCATTAACCGTCGAAATGCACAGACGCAGAGTCGTTTCAACAAAATGCCGATTACCTCATCAAGGAGTTTAGCAGCAGTCTTCCATACTCATGCCGAACCTGGACGCAAATTTCTGACCCTCTCAATCAATGGTCAGCCAGTTCGTTTGCATTTGGACACTGCATCAGATATCACCATTCTGTCGAAAAAGACTTGGCGAACCTTGGGCCAACCTCCCATCAAACCATCCTCTCAGACAGCAATCAGTGCCTATGGGAGTCATCTCCGCCTTCATGGTGAACTCTGTTGCTGCATTTCATTCAGAGGTACAACATTCAATGGGACATGCTACATCACCAATTCCACGCTCAATCTTTTAGGTTTAGATTGATTCGAAGAACTTGGTCTCGCTGATCTTCCTATTAACGCTACCTGCAATCAAGTCCAAACTACTGCCGCTACACAACAGCATGCTGAAGACCTTCGAAAACGATTTATTGAACTATTTCAGCCTGGTCTCGGACTTTGTACCACAACTGAAGCTGTTTTAAGACTGCAGCCAGGAGCTACGCCAGTTTTACGCCCAAAGCGTCCAGTCCCATACGCATCTTCACTTCTGGTTGACGCTGAACTTCAACGTTTGGAAACTGAGGGTGTTCTAGTACCTGTTTCTTGATCATCATGAGCTGCACCAATTGTGGTTGTAAAAAACCAACGGTTCCATACATATCTGTGCAGACTTTTCCACAGGACTCAACGCGGCACTACAACAGCATCACTATCCGCTGCCGATCCCAGATGACTTACTTACTATTTTAAATGGTGGTACCTATTTTGCTAAGCTGGATCTGGCAGATGCTTACCTTCAAATTCCAGTCGCTCTCGAATCAAGAGAGTTATTGACAATCAACACTCACCGAGGACTTTTTCAGTAAACCCGGTTACCCTTTGGTATCAAAACTGCTCCAGCGATCTTCCAGCAGATCATGGACACTATTCTAGCAAATGTTCCTGGTGTTGCTACGTACCTTGACGATGTCCTCATTGTCGGCGCAACTGCTGATGAATTGAATACCAGAACTCACTTAGTTCTGCAACGCCACCAGGATAATGGTTTCCGCCTTCGCCCAGAAAAATGCCATTTCTTCTTACGTTTCGTTAAGTACCTGGGGTTTATTTTCGATGCTTCCGGACGACATCCTGATCCTCAAAATACTTACGCAATCCAACAAATGCCTGCTCCCACTGGTGTCTCCTCATTGAGATCATTTTTGGGAATGATTAGCTACTATTCAGCATTTCTTCCATCACTGCATGACGTACGATATCCACTGAATCGTCTGCTAGAAAAGAATGCTACTTGGAATTGGTCAACGCAATGTGAGTCAGCCTTTTCAAAACTTAAAGCCATGCTAAGTTCCAATCTTCTGCTAACCCACTACAATCCGAAACTACCCATTGTGGTTGCTGCTGACGCTTCAACACATGGACTCGTGCCGTACTCTCACATGTCTTTCCCGATGGGTCGGAGAAAGCGGTGATGCATGCTTCGAGGACACTAACACCTGCTGAGAAACGCTACGGCCAGATAGAGAAGGAAGCGTTAGCCCTAATTTTTGCTGTTCGGCGATTCCCCAAACTCATTTACGGGCGCCGTTTCACTTTGCTCACAGACCACAAGCTTTTGTTATCAATCTTTGGATCAAAGAAAGGCATTCCTGTCCATTCTGCTAATCGTCCTCAACGTTGGGCGTTGGCGTTATTGGGGTACGACTTCGACATCCAGTATCGACGTTCCGAAGATTTTGGTCAAGCGGATGCACTGTCCAGACTTATCAGTGACCATTCTATCACTGATGAGGACACACTCATAGCCATAGTATCAATTGAAGAGGATTCCGGTGCTACAGTATTAGCGAATGCTATTCGAGCAATGCCTTTTACCGCTGAAGATGTTCGGGAAGCTACCAGAGAGGACCCTATTATCCAAAAAGCGATCACCTATGTTCAGAGTAGATGGTTAGTTAAGCAGCTGAGTGGTGATATGCAACAGCTAGTGAATCGTCACAGCGCTCTCTGTATTGTTAACGATTGTCTGATGTTCGGTGATCGCGTAGTAATTCCAACAATCCTACGTTCCAAGATCCTACATAAATTGCACTCTGGACACCTAGGTGATAAACCGTATGAAATTCATCGCTCGCAGTTATGCATATTGGCCGAATATGGACAAGCAGATTGTCGACTTCGTCAAAAGATGCTCGCATTGTCAAAGAGCTGCGAAAAGTTCTCCTAAGTTGCCTCTAGTACCCTGGCCCAAGTCAGAAAAACCCTGGTCGCGAGTGCATATTGAATTCATCGGACCCCTAGATGGTACCACATATCTGATACTGGTTGAATCCTACTCCAAATGGCCGGAGATATTGCCAATTGCGCTACCCTCTACAACTCGAACCATCAAACTCCTTAATCGGATCTTTGCTCAGCATGGTCTTCCGGAAACAATAGTAACAGACAATGGTTCACAATTCACATCTGGCCAATTCCGAGAATTTCGCCTGCAAAATTCGATCAACCATGTCCGGTCTCCGCCATATCACACGCAATCTAATGGACAAGCTGAAAGGTTCGTTGATACATTTAAGCGAGCCATGCTTAAAGCACGAGGGGAGGGGACCACAGAAGATATCATAGAACGATTCCTAGTTGCGTACCGGACGACCCCGCATGACTTATTGCCAAACTCCAAATCCCCTGCTGAGATGCTTATGAGGCGAAAGCCACGTACAGTTCATTTGTGCGATGAAACCTAAGCAAGTGGCGCAACAAAACCCCCAGATGAAGAATACTCGAATTCCCTACGAAGTTGGTACAAAAGTGTATGCGCGAGATTATAGACACGGATGTGATAGATGGGTAGAGGATGAAATCGCAAAGAAACATGGGGACGTAATGTATGATGTCAAAGTGAACCAAGATATCTGGACCAGACACCACAATCAAGTCAGGCCAAGGGAAGCGAAGGAGAAAGAAGCAATTACAAAACGCGTTCCACTCGACTTGCTATTGGACACGTTTCAACTTCCGCCAATACCTCCAACAGAGACGACTAAGTCATCTACTCAAGTAGAACATCCTTATGGTTTTGTGTGGTTGCCTCGGAGGTCGGATCGCAAAAGAAGACACCCAAAGAAACTTTAAGTAAATCCTCGATTACGTCTCTATTAAGATTTCCAAGGGGAGGTGTTGGGATATTCAGAAAAATATCCCAAAAACAATTACCCGGTTAAGTCTAATGCTACCTTTGAACGTTAAATGGTGTCATTTTCCTATTAGTCGTTTCCTCACTAATCAATATTTATTTCGCGTGTCATTTCCCCATTGGTCAATATTATTTCACGTGTCATCTTTCTGTTGGTCAATATTTATAGTAATCCTAACTGTATAAATATGTATTTGTTTGTAAATCATTATTCGGCTCCTGACCCCATAAACAATTTTTCATCTACGGTTCGTGTTCTGATATATTGGAGATTGGGAACACTATTGGGTTCGAACTGGGATATCTGAAGTTGGTCAATCGGTAGAAATTAGAGTAGCCACATGGCGATTCACAATAATAGTACTGTGAATGAAATGGTTTGGTCACTTAGATCATTCTGTGATTTCAAATGAGTTGTAGATGTGGTGGAGGAATTAGAATCAAAATTGAGATCTGCCTCATTGGTAATAATTTTGTACACCTTATATGGACGCATATTGGATAGTGTGGTTTGATTGTCAGACTGAATGTTCTAGTTGATAACTGATGGTAGATCTTTAATTCACTATTTACTTCTGTTAAACGTTGTACACTTTAGATTTTTATACGTTCCAAATGCATTATAATTTCAGTGATTAAGACACTGATTTGTGCTCTGGGTTGAGTTACTCGATAATCATGTTGTATGAAGCTTTCAGTATTTATTTATGGGATTATGTTTCAGTGAAGCGACAGTCATATTCTCGTTTGTAGAAGTTACTTCGGATTCACTAATCAGTTGCTGATCTTATTCACAGTAAAGCAAATAGTTGACATTACTGTAAAACTCGTTAATACCAGATAATAATATCGATCAGGTTATATGCAATGAATGAAACGAAATACAAGTCACGATGTCAACAATCTCGTTGAAAAAGAGAAAGAAATTTAAGCGTTCAGATGACACTTATTCAAAATTCAACGTCCTAAGATACACTGATATGATAAAGATGATGAGATAGAATGACAAGTAGAATGGTGGAAGAGCATGTACCGCACATCAGAATTCTCCATCGAACTCAATCCCGAAAAATCCGTTCTAGTTGTTCCCAGTTGCCATTTATTCTTTGGAAATGCGCTTCATCTTGGCTGCCTAGTATTGGATAACATTCATTGTAATATCGTCCTGTTTTGTTTTGAATGATCGTTTAATGATTGTGCGTCCATGAGATTCCTATCCTATAAAGGTTTTTCGTGCTTCCTTGGACAGCATCAGAGCACCTCCTTGTGTGTGTGGAGCACTTTCTTCTTCGTGATCAGAGTACAACAATGATCAAGTTGGAAATTAATCAATGAAAGCTATGACATGGTCGTGGATCAAAATATGTCATCGGATTGTTACAGTGACTTAATAATATTGATAGACTGTCTTTCATACAATACACAAGGGATCCACTCATCTTTGGAATGTTACTACGGTTTCGTTTTGCGGAACAAATTATGAAAGTGGTAACACTTTTATTTAATGTACAGAAGCCGATCGAAATCACGTTTTTATCAAAGATCACGTATGATGAGCAGCTAAAATATTTCTATAGAGAAACATCAAACTTCTTATTGTTTCTATTATTATTCTTATTCTTATTATTAAAATGAGTGAAAAGGAATGTTTATAATGACTGTAGGGTTAATTAAGCTAAACTCTAAAAATAGTATACAAATGAACATGAAAGAGAACTGACAATATGAATAGTATTTTTGACTGAGATCATGAACCGACTGATGTTAGACCACCATTGAAAACCTGGAAGCACTTGACGACTGTTTTGTCCTATTTTGTGACTCTTCATCAGTGCGCATCCACAATCCTACTCTCGAAATTTCAATCAAAACGATAATAATCTTCACAACCTCCTGCTGACAATATCAACAATAATGTTTTGTTTCAGTATTAATCCTTGACGTACTGCAGACATAGAGTAATCGTTCATGAATATTTTATTAATTAATTCTGATAATTATTAGTATAGAGGTTGTGGAGATTATTAAATTTTTGATTGAGATCATTTGGTGGATTGGTTGATGTTAGACACATCATTGGATGCCGGATCAGTGGTTTAGTAGGTAAATGCGTTCACGCGCGAGACTGAAAGCCTTGGGTTCGAATCTCGCGGGCGGAATCGTGAATGCGCACTGCTGAGTAGTCCGACAATAGGATGAAACGGCAGTCTAGTGCTTCCAGGTTTCCAACGGTGGTCTAACATTAATCGCTTCATGATCTCAATCAATCAATTCTGATACAGTTGTTAGTGTTGAAACTGTTGGTGCTGAAAATTCTGGACACATGTGTTTACATAAAATCAATCACAAATAAGGTGAGTTTTGCAGGTTGTACCATATATCCAGAATGTTCAACATATAATCATCAGGGAATATTATTTCTTGAAATCAATCACACCTAATCTAATACCTGATTTATATTTGATAATAATTATATGTGATTTGTTTGGACAACCTATGTTGGGGCAAAACACTTACATATTCAGCATCAACATATTCATTTATTGTATATGTTTACATCTATTCTGAGTAAATACAATGGCAAACTAAATTGTCTTTTCAAACGATATTCCAAAGTAAGTCACATCTGCGACTATTGTGAGGTGGTAGAACGTTCGATAATTTAGAACATGAATTTCTTGAAGATTTGAATGGCTCTTCAACTTGCTTATTAATATATCTTACATCCACAACTGTCAATGATTGAGGCGCTAACACTACTCTGATCTCTAGATTATTAAAACCACCATAGCTGAGATGAAGCAAGGAACTCAGTGCACAGCTTGGAATCAATTAGAGGATATGAACTTCACAAATGACTTGGCTCTACTATCCCATACACATGAACAAGTGCAGATAAAGACAACTAGTGTATCAGCAGCCTCTGCATCAGTAGGCCTCAACATATACAAGGTTGCATGTGTCTCACCGCATCACAACACGGAGAACCAGATGGGTCATATTTGTACCAATGAAAAATTCAGAAGGACAATGGAAATTACGAGAACCAGAAGAGGAGATAACATAGCCTCAGATCACTACCAGGTTTTGTGAAAGGCGAAACTGAGGCTAAAGAAACACTGGACATCTGCGGAAGCACCATTACGAAGGTCCATTTCAATCTACCTACGAGATACTGACAAACTCAACCAATTCGAGGTATCTCCTGACAACAGGTTTCAAGCCTTGCAATATCTACTCGGAGAAGAGAAACCGACTATGGTGGACAATTGGAAAGAGATCAAAATGCACTACCTTCAAAGTGTCAGGAGATTCTGGGTCGCCAGTTGCAGCATCCTAAGGAGTGGATCCCTACGGAAACTCTAGACAAGATTCAAGAAAAGAAAAACAAGCGAAACGTAATTCAGCCACAGTCGAAACAGAACAGAAAGAGTCAAGGCGCAAGCTGAACACACAGAAATGAACAAGCAAATGAAGAAGGGCGTCAGAGATGATAAGCGGAAATACGTTGAAGTGCTTGCAACGACAGCGGAAAATGTTATAGGACAAGGAAATATAAGACAGGTATATAACACAACGATGAAACTGGTGAGGAAATATGGTAAACCAGAGAGACCGGTCGAGGACAAATAAGGCAAGACAATCACTGACATTCAAAGACAGTGGAACAGATGGGAAGAGCACTTCGAGGGACTCTTGAATAGACCAGCTCCACTGAACCCACCGGACATCAAAGCAGCAAACACAGACCTTCCTATGGATGTCACTCCACCGACGATGGGAGAAATCATGATGGCCATCAGACAAATCATGTGTGGGTAAGCAGCAGCACCTGACAAAACATCAGCTGAAGCATTAAAGTCAAACATAGAAGCAACTGAAAACATGCTCCACGTTCTCTTCAGGAAGATTTACAAGGAGGAACAAGTCTCAACAGACTGGAAAGAAGAATATTTCATCAAGATACCAAAGAAAGGAGATCTGAGCAAATGTGTGAACTATGGAGGAATCATACCACTATCGGTACCAGGAAACATTTTCAACCGAGTGTTGCTGAACTAGATGAAAAACTCAGGAGAGGTCCAACTTCAAAATCAACAGGCTAGATTCTTGCACTGTAAATCAAGTGTAGAAAAAGAACAGGAATTCTCACTACTCATAATTTAAACATGGTTGTTATTAAGCATTCATCAATTGATTTTATGAATAATGAAACTACATACAATCAGTCCTTTGTTTAATTACCTGCACACAATGATTTAGGTCATATTTGTAAAAGATACAATTAATCTAATTAGCAAATACCATTGTTTTATTTTAAAATATTACAGGTTCATACTCATTATAAATGAGACCATCTCGACGATAAGCCTAATAACAAATTAGAAAAAGATGATATGTACCAAAAACAATCACTGTTTACAAATGCACAGAAATGGCTTCCAAATTTTCTTTGCTTAAAACTAAATAACAAATAATTCAATAGAAATTCACGACTGAATCAACATTGAGAAATGTTAGGTGAAAAATAATTGACCAACGATATCACACGTTTTACTATGATCTGACAGAATTTATTAAAACTATCCACTGTACTCTAAATTAGTGTTGGAGATGGTCAAAACCAATAATCCGAAATTCCATATTCCAAAGACATTTTCAAACTAAGTTGTATTCTGAAGTACTGTAGAACCAATATAATGTGTATATCTCTGTGAATTGCCAAATAAATAATAAACTTCACGCCTATCGATAGTCACTATCAGCAACAACCTACTATGGGAGAGAACAAATCAGATCCCAACGGGTGAAGAAATCAGGGAGAAACGCTGGAAGTGAATAGGACACACATTGAGGAAAGCACCCAACTGTGTCACAAGGCAAACACTCACATGGAATCCTCGCGGCCAAAATAAAAGAGAGAGACCAAAGAACACATTACGCCGAGAAATGGAGACAGATATGAGAAGAATGAACAACAATTGGATAGAACTGGCATGCTGTTATGTTGTTTCTTTAAACATTACGTTTGAGACACTTTAGAAAGTTATGTGTACAGGAATTTCGGATGACTTCATATTTGTTTTCTGCAGCACATTTCCGTCGGTATTTCTTTACTTATAGAATGATAGGTCACACTGTTTGGTCGTGTTCGACATGTATCATGAAAGATAAACGACCTATTTCTTCATTAATAACACATAGTCAGAAAAGAGTTGTTATAACAGTCGGAATTCAACAGGTTGAATGATCCGATTTACCAACAACACTAATGACACACTTTTACTGTTGGATTTTGTTAACCGACGAACACTTCCATTCGCAAACAATGAGATTGTTTATTTGGTCGCCTTGTATTGTTCATCATCTTATCAGTTATTATAGTGGAACATATTTTAATGTCACATTCTTTAATTGTCAGCAATTTCAAATATTGTTGAGAGCATACTGAAAGTTCAATTGAGGGCTGTGATAAGGCAGTTAAAGACGGGTGACTTCGTCAATCATTTGGAGATTTCGATGACTTCTGTGAGAATATAATTGATTCATGTATCGTAAGAATTCACTGACTGAAGGTAGAGAGGAAGGTGGCTGTAATATCTAGAGCTTGGATTCTTACTATACTGCATACAATTTGAGCATTCAAACGCTGGTGAGAAGGAATTCTATTTCAAACAACGTCAAGTATGGTACAAATCTATCAGGTATTTATGGCTTTTAAGTAGAATGAAATCATCCTTATGGACATGCAATCCGCATGCAGGGGGTTTAAGCATTTGTACAATGCGGAAGCTACATGTAGAGATTTTGGAATATTCTTCCAAAACATGATTGGATGGAAGATCGTCAGCTGGGCTTCTTTGAGCTTCCTTGAGCTCACCCATGAGCCACTCTCGCAACAAAATTATTAAATTAAAATTATTTTAATTAGTTTTCACATGGTATATTTCCAAGTACTTGTCTACTGATAGTCGAGTTTTGGTATCTCGATATTTACAGGTAGTGCGATAGTCACCGAAGAGAATGAAATTCGCTATTTACCCATAATCATTTCACGGTATATCGATAAGTATTGATAAATTTCAGTTACTTTTGAAACAAAATGAATTTGACTCCCGTCGTTTAACTGCATAGTTTTTGGGATGTTCAGAAAAATATCCCAAAATCAATTACCCGGTTAAGTCTAATGCTACCCTTGAACGTTAAATGGTGTCATTTTCCTATTGGTCGTTTCCTTACTAATCAATATTTATTTCGCGTGTCATTTCCCCATTGGTCAATATTATTTCACGTGCCATCTTTCTGTTGGTCAATATTTATAGTAATCCTAACTGTATAAATATGTATTTGTTTGTAAATCATTATTCGGCTCCTGACCCCATAAACAATTTTTCATCTACGGTTCGTGTTCTGATATATTGGAGATTGGGAACACTATTGGGGTCGAACTGGGATATCTGAAGCTGGTCAATCGGTAGAAATTAGAGTAGCCACCTGGCGATTCACAATAATTTGTCGACGGAGATTTAGCAATGAAGTTGGTGATTAACTATGGATCCAGCAAAATTAGAAAAATTGTTCGAACAGCAGTCGGAGCTGATGGAGATGATTGCTCAGACACACATATCTTCTCGACTTCCAACTACACCGACAATTCCTGAATCAGTTGATGGTATTACCAGTGGTATTTCAGAATTTCTTTATGATCCTAATGCCAACATTTCATTTGATACCTGGTTCAGACGTTATGAAGACCTTTTCAAATTTGACTTTGCTGATAGAGATGATTCGTGGAAGGTGCGTCTCCTGCTTCGTAAACTTGGTCCATCAGAGCTGGATAAGTATTGCAACTTTATTCTACCGCAGAACCCACGCGACCGTTCATTCGACGCCACTATTCAATCCCTTAGCCAACTTTTTGGTGATCATCACTCACTCTTCAGTACTCGATATCGCTGCTTAAAACTGATCATGAATGAGTCCGATGACTTCCTGACCCACGTCGGCGTTGTTAACCGTGAGTGCGAACGGTTCAAGCTCAGATCCCTCACTGAAGACCAATTCAAGTCCTTAATACTCATATGCCGTCTTCAGTCACCCGAATTCTCCGACATCAGAACTCGTTTGCTTAACCGCCTTGAACAAGATCCAACACTGACACTCAATGCGATCATAGACGAGTACCAGCGCATAATCAATCTGCAGCGTGACACCACTTTGATTCAATCTGGTGGCCAGGGTGGTTTCGAAGTTCATGCTGTTCAGCACCAAAACGAATCTTCGAAATCGACGACCTCGAGTCTTTCGAACGCCAGCGTTGTTTCTGTCTCTAATCACTGTATACCGGCTCAGAAGAAGCCCCGCTCTCCATGTTGGCATTGTGGAGCCTGGCATTATGTGAAGTTTTGTCCATTCAAACAGCATGTGTGCGATCGCTGTCAGAAAGTTGGTCACAAAAGCGGCTTTTGCAAATCCAACCGATCCATTAACCGTCGAAATGCACAGACGCAGAGTCGTTTTCACAAAATGCCGATTACCTCATCAAGGAGTTTAGCAGCAGTCTTCCATACTCATGCCGAACCTGGACGCAAATTTCTGACCCTCTCAATCAATGGTCAGCCAGTTCGTTTGCATTTGGACACTGCATCAGATATCAACATTCTGTCGAAAAAGACTTGGCGAACCTTGGGCCAACCTCCCATCAAACCATCCTCTCAGACAGCAATCAGTGCCTATGGGAGTCATCTCCGCCTTCATGGTGAACTCTGTTGCTGCATTTCATTCAGAGGTACAACATTCAATGGGAAATGCTACATCACCAATTCCACGCTCAATCTTTTAGGTTTAGATTGATTCGAAGAACTTGGTCTCGCTGATCTTCCTATTAACGCTACCTGCAATCAAGTCCAAACTACTGCCGCTACACAACAGCATGCTGAAGACCTTCGAAAACGATTTATTGAACTATTTCAGCCTGGTCTCGGACTTTGTACCACAACTGAAGCTGTTTTAAGACTGCAGCCAGGAGCTACGCCAGTTTTTCGCCCAAAGCGTCCAGTCCCATACGCATCTTCACTTCTGGTTGACGCTGAACTTCAACGTTTGGAAACTGAGGGTGTTCTAGTACCTGTTTCTTGATCATCATGAGCTGCACCAATTGTGGTTGTAAAAAACCAACGGTTCCATACATATCTGTGCAGACTTTTCCACAGGACTCAACGCGGCTCTACAACAGCATCACTATCCGCTGCCGATCCCAGATGACTTACTTACTATTTTAAATGGTGGTACCTATTTTGCTAAGCTGGATCTGGCAGATGCTTACCTTCAAATTCCAGTCGCTCTCGAATCAAGAGAGTTATTGACAATCAACACTCACCGAGGACTTTTTCAGTAAACCCGGTTACCCTTTGGTATCAAAACTGCTCCAGCGATCTTCCAGCAGATCATGGACACTATTCTAGCAAATGTTCCTGGTGTTGCTACGTACCTTGACGATGTCCTCATTGTCGGCGCAACTGCTGATGAATTGAATACCAGAACTCACTTAGTTCTGCAACGCCACCAGGATAATGGTTTCCGCCTTCGCCCAGAAAAATGCCATTTCTTCTTACGTTTCGTTAAGTACCTGGGGTTTATTTTCGATGCTTCCGGACGACATCCTGATCCTCAAAATACTTACGCAATCCAACAAATGCCTGCTCCCACTGGTGTCTCCTCATTGAGATCATTTTTGGGAATGATTAGCTACTATTCAGCATTTCTTCCATCACTGCATGACGTACGATATCCACTGAATCGTCTGCTAGAAAAGAATGCTACTTGGAATTGGTCAACGCAATGTGAGTCAGCCTTTTCAAAACTTAAAGCCATGCTAAGTTCCAATCTTCTGCTAACCCACTACAATCCGAAACTACCCATTATGGTTGCTGCTGACGCTTCAACACATGGACTCGTGCCGTACTCTCACATGTCTTTCCCGATGGGTCGGAGAAAGCGGTGATGCATGCTTCGAGGACACTAACACCTGCTGAGAAACGCTACGGCCAGATAGAGAAGGAAGCGTTAGCCCTAATTTTTGCTGTTCGGCGATTCCCCAAACTCATTTACGGGCGCCGTTTCACTTTGCTCACAGACCACAAGCTTTTGTTATCAATCTTTGGATCAAAGAAAGGCATTCCTGTCCATTCTGCTAATCGTCCTCAACGTTGGGCGTTGGCGTTATTGGGGTACGACTTCGACATCCAGTATCGACGTTCCGAAGATTTTGGTCAAGCGGATGCACTGTCCAGACTTATCAGTGACCATTCTATCACTGATGAGGACACACTCATAGCCATAGTATCAATTGAAGAGGATTCCGGTGCTACAGTATTAGCGAATGCTATTCGAGCAATGCCTTTTACCGCTGAAGATGTTCGGGAAGCTACCAGAGAGGACCCTATTATCCAAAAAGCGATCACCTATGTTCAGAGTAGATGGTTAGTTAAGCAGCTGAGTGGTGATATGCAACAGCTAGTGAATCGTCACAGCGCTCTCTGTATTGTTAACGATTGTCTGATGTTCGGTGATCGCGTAGTAATTCCAACAATCCTACGTTCCAAGATCCTACATAAATTGCACTCTGGACACCTAGGTGATAAACCGTATGAAATTCATCGCTCGCAGTTATGCATATTGGCCGAATATGGACAAGCAGATTGTCGACTTCGTCAAAAGATGCTCGCATTGTCAAAGAGCTGCGAAAAGTTCTCCTAAGTTGCCTCTAGTACCCTGGCCCAAGTCAGAAAAACCCTGGTCGCGAGTGCATATTGAATTCATCGGACCCCTAGATGGTACCACATATCTGATACTGGTTGAATCCTACTCCAAATGGCCGGAGATATTGCCAATTGCGCTACCCTCTACAACTCGAACCATCAAACTCCTTAATCGGATCTTTGCTCAGCATGGTCTTCCGGAAACAATAGTAACAGACAATGGTTCACAATTCACATCTGGCCAATTCCGAGAATTTCGCCTGCAAAATTCGATCAACCATGTCCGGTCTCCGCCATATCACACGCAATCTAATGGACAAGCTGAAATGTTCGTTTATACATTTAAGCGAGCCATGCTTAAAGCACGAGGGGAGGGGACCACAGAAGATATCATAGAACGATTCCTAGTTGCGTACCGGACGACCTCGCATGACTTATTGCCAAACTCCAAATCCCCTGCTGAGATGCTTATGAGGCGAAAGCCACGTACAGTTCATTTGTGCGATGAAACCTAAGCAAGTGGCGCAACAAAACCCCCAGATGAAGAATACTCGAATTCCCTACGAAGTTGGTACAAAAGTGTATGCGCGAGATTATAGACACGGATGTGATAGATGGGTAGAGGGTGAAATCGCAAAGAAACATGGGGACGTAATGTATGATGTCAAAGTGAACCAAGATATCTGGACCAGACACCACAATCAAGTCAGGCCAAGGGAAGCGAAGGAGAAAGAAGCAATTACAAAACGCGTTCCACTCGACTTGCTATTGGACACGTTTCAACTTCCGCCAATACCTCCAACAGAGACGACTAAGTCATCTACTCAAGTAGAACATCCTTCTGGTTTTGTGTGGTTGCCTCGGAGGTCGGATCGCAAAAGAAGACACCCAAAGAAACTTTAAGTAAATCCTCGATTACGTCTCTATTAAGATTTCCAAGGGGAGGTGTTGGGATATTCAGAAAAATATCCCAAAAACAATTACCCGGTTAAGTCTAATGCTACCTTTGAACGTTAAATGGTGTCATTTTCCTATTAGTCGTTTCCTCACTAATCAATATTTATTTCGCGTGTCATTTCCCCATTGGTCAATATTATTTCACGTGTCATCTTTCTGTTGGTCAATATTTATAGTAATCCTAACTGTATAAATATGTATTTGTTTGTAAATCATTATTCGGCTCCTGACCCCATAAACAATTTTTCATCTACGGTTCGTGTTCTGATATATTGGAGATTGGGAACACTATTGGGGTCGAACTGGGATATCTGAAGTTGGTCAATCGGTAGAAATTAGAGTAGCCACATGGCGATTCACAATAATAGTACTGTGAATGAAATGGTTTGGTCACTTAGATCATTCTGTGATTTCAAATGAGTTGTAGATGTGGTGGAGGAATTGGAATCAAAATTGAGATCTGCCTCATTGGTAATAATTTTGTACACCTTATATGGACGCATATTGGATAGTGTGGTTTGATTGTCAGACTGAATGTTCTAGTTGATAACTGATGGTAGATCTTTAATTCACTATTTACTTCTGTTAAACGTTGTACACTTTAGATTTTTATACGTTCCAAATGCATTATAATTTCAGTGATTAAGACACTGATTTGTGCTCTGGGTTGAGTTACTCGATAATCATGTTGTATGAAGCTTTCAGTATTTATTTATGGGATTATGTTTCAGTGAAGCGACAGTCATATTCTCGTTTGTAGAAGTTACTTCGGATTCACTAATCAGTTGCTGATCTTATTCACAGTAAAGCAAATAGTTGACATTACTGTAAAACTCGTTAATACCAGATAATAATATCGGTCAGGTTATATGCAATGAATGAAACGAAATACAAGTCACGATGTCAACAATCTCGTTGAAAAAGAGAAAGAAATTTAAGCGTTCAGATGACACTTATTCAAAATTCAACGTCCTAAGATACACTGATGTGATAAAGATGATGAGATAGAATGACAAGTAGAATGGTGGAAGAGCATGTACCGCACATCAGAATTCTCCATCGAACTCAATCCCGAAAAATCCGTTCTAGTTGTTCCCAGTTGCCATTTATTCTTTGGAAATGCGCTTCATCTTGGCTGCCTAGTATTGGATAACATTCATTGTAATATCGTCCTGTTTTGTTTTGAATGATCGTTTAATGATTGTGCGTCCATGAGATTCCTATCCTATAAAGGTTTTTCGTGCTTCCTTGGACAGCATCAGAGCACCTCCTTGTGTGTGTGGAGCACTTTCTTCTTCGTGATCAGAGTACAACAATGATCAAGTTGGAAATTAATCAATGAAAGCTATGACATGGTCGTGGATCAAAATATGTCATCGGATTGTTACAGTGACTTAATAATATTGATAGACTGTCTTTCATACAATACACAAGGGATCCACTCATCTTTGGAATGTTACTACGGTTTCGTTTTGCGGAACAAATTATGAAAGTGGTAACACTTTTATTTAATGTACAGAAGCCGATCGAAATCACGTTTTTATCAAAGATCACGTATGATGAGCAGCTAAAATATTTCTATAGAGAAACATCAAACTTCTTATTGTTTTTATTATTATTCTTATTCTTATTATTAAAATGAGTTAAAAGGAATGTTTATAATGACTGTAGGGTTAATTAAGCTAAACTCTAAAAATAGTATACAAATGAACATGAAAGAGAACTGACAATATGAATAGTATTTTTGACTGAGATCATGAACCGACTGATGTTAGACCACCATTGAAAACCTGGAAGCACTTGACGGCTGTTTTGTCCTATTTTGTGACTCTTCATCAGTGCGCATCCACAATCCTACTCTCGAAATTTCAATCAAAACGATAATAATCTTCACAACCTCCTGCTGACAATATCAACAATAATGTTTTGTTTCAGTATTAATCCTTGACGTACTGCAGACATAGAGTAATCGTTCATGAATATTTTATTAATTAATTCTGATAATTATTAGTATAGAGGTGGTGGAGATTATTAAGCTTTTGATTGAGATCATTTGGTGGATTGGTTGATGTTAGACACATCATTGGATGCCGGATCAGTGGTTTAGTAGGTAAATGCGTTCACGCGCGAGACTGAAGGCCTTGGGTTCGAATCCCGCGGCGGAATCGTGAATGCGCACTGCTGAGTAGTCCGACAATAGGATGAAACGGCCGTCTAGTGCTTCCAGGTTTCCAACGGTGGTCTAACATTAATCGCTTCATGATCTCAATCAATCAATTCTGATACAGTTGTTAGTGTTGGAACTGTTGGTGCTGAAAATTCTGGACACATGTGTTTACATAAAATCAATCACAAATAAGGTGGGTTTTGCAGGTTGTACCATATATCCAGAATGTTCAACATATAATCATCAGGGAATATTATTTCTTGAAATCAATCACACCTAATCTAATACCTGATTTATATTTGATAATAATTATATGTGATTTGTTTGGACAACCTATGTTGGGGCAAAACACTTACATATTCAGCATCAACATATTCATTTATTGTATATGTTTACATCTATTCTGAGTAAATACAATGGCAAACTAAATTGTCTTTTCAAACGATATTCCAAAGTAAGTCACATCTGCGACTATTGTGAGGTGGTAGAACGTTCGATAATTTAGAACATGAATTTCTTGAAGATTTGAATGGCTCTTCAACTTGCTTATTAATATATCTTACATCCACAACTGTCAATGATTGAGGCGCTAACACCACTCTGATCTCTAGATTATTAAAACCACCATAGCTGAGATTAAGCAAGGAACTCAGTGCACAGCTTGGAATCAATTAGAGGATATGAACTTCACAAATGACTTGGCTCTACTATCCCATACACATGAACAAGTGCAGATAAAGACAACTAGTGCATCAGCAGCCTCTGCATCAGTAGGCCTCAACATATACAAGGTTGCATGTGTCTCACCGCATCACAACACGGAGAACCAGATGGGTCATATTTGTACCAATGAAAAATTCAGAAGGACAATGGAAATTACGAGAACCAGAAGAGGAGATAACATAGCCTCAGATCACTACCAGGTTTTGTGAAAGGCGAAACTGAGGCTAAAGAAACACTGGACATCTGCGGAAGCACCATTACGAAGTTCGATTACAGCCTACCTACGAGATACTGACAAACTCAACCAATTCGAGGTATTTCCTGACAACAGGTTTCAAGCCTTGCAATATCTACTCGGAGAAGAGAAACCGACTATGGTGGACAATTGGAAAGAGATCAAAATGCACTACCTTCAAAGTGTCAGGAGATTCTGGGTCGCCAGTTGCAGCATCCTAAGGAGTGGATCCCTACGGAAACTCTAGACAAGATTCAAGAAAAGAAAAACAAGCGAAACGTAATTCAGCCACAGTCGAAACAGAACAGAAAGAGTCAAGGCGCAAGCTGAACACACAGAAATGAACAAGCAAATGAAGAAGGGCGTCAGAGATGATAAGCGGAAATACGTTGAAGTGCTTGCAACGACAGCGGAAAATGTTATAGGACAAGGAAATATAAGACAGGTATATAACACAACGATGAAACTGGTGAGGAAATATGGTAAACCAGAGAGACCGGTCGAGGACAAATAAGGCAAGACAATCACTGACATTCAAAGACAGTGGAACAGATGGGAAGAGCACTTCGAGGGACTCTTGAATAGACCAGCTCCACTGAACCCACCGGACATCAAAGCAGCAAACACAGGCCTTCCTATGGATGTCACTCCACCGACGATGGGAGAAATCATGATGGCCATCAGACAAATCATGTGTGGGTAAGCAGCAGCACCTGACAATACATCAGCTGAAGCATTAAAGTCAAACATGGAAGCAACTGAAAACATGCTCCACGTTCTCTTCAGGAAGATTTACAAGGAGGAACAAGTCTCAACAGACTGGAAAGAAGAATATTTCATCAAGATACCAAAGAAAGGAGATCTGAGTAAATGTGTGAACTATGGAGGAATCATACCACTATCGGTACTAGGAAACATCTTCAACCGAGTGTTGCTGAACTAGATGAAAAACTCAGGAGAGGTCCAACTTCAAAATCAACAGGCTAGATTCTTGCACTGTAAATCAAGTGTAGAAAAAGAACAGGAATTCTCACTACTCATAATTTAAACATGGTTGTTATTAAGCATTCATTAATTGATTTTATGAATAATGAAACTACATACAATCAGTCCTTTGTTTAATTACCTGCACACAATGATTTAAGTCATATTTGTAAAAGATACAATTAATCTAATTAGCAAATACCATTGTTTTATTTTAAAATATTACAGGTTCATACTCATTATAAATGAGACCATCTCGACGATAAGCCTAATAACAAATTAGAAAAAGATGATATGTACCAAAAACAATCACTGTTTACAAATGCACAGAAATGGCTTCCAAATTTTCTTTGCTTAAAACTAAATAACAAATAATTCAATAGAAATTCACGACTGAATCAACATTGAGAAATGTTAGGTGAAAAATAATTGACCAACGATATCACACGTTTTACTATGATCTGACAGAATTTATTAAAACTATCCACTGTACTCTAAATTAGTGTTGGAGATGGTCAAAACCAATAATCCGAAATTTCATATTCCAAAGACATTTTCAAACTTAGTTGTATTCTGAAGTACTGTAGAACCAATATAATGTGTATATCTCTGTGAATTGCCAAATAAATAATAAACTTCACGCCTATCGATAGTCACTATCAGCAACAACCTACTATGGGAGAGAACAAATCAGATCCCAACGGGTGAAGAAATCAGGAAGAAACGCTGGAAGTGAATAGGACACACATTGAGGAAAGCACCCAACTGTGTCACAAGGCAAACACTCACATGGAATCCTCGCGGCCAAAATAAAAGAGGGAGACCAAAGAACACATTACGCCGAGAAATGGAGACAGACATGAGAAGAATGAACAACAATTGGATAGAACTGGAAAGGACGGCTCAGGACAGAGTGGGTCGGCGAATGCTGGTCGGCGGACTATGCTCCATTAGAAGTAACAGGTGTCTCTATTTGGCGTCATATGCAAGGGAGATGCCTATGGCGTCTCTGACAGCTGAATGATTCCTAAATCTATCATGTTATCAAATTCGTTTTAAGCCAACCTTAGCTTTCGGCGAACATTTGAGGATACAGGTTGTCATGTAGTCGTAATGTAATGCGTAACAGTGCTGGTTACGCACGGCAATTTCGGTTGGCTTTGGTAAATTTCAGGATACTTATTGAGTATTTGTTGGTAGTAGGGATCGATCATATACCTTATTGTGATTAGAGATAATGTACACCGAAAAAATAATTTATACAAACAGATAAATCATTGTATCTGTCAAATTACATCCACTTGCGCGTGTCGATGAGTAAATTATGGTGTTGTAACAGGTCTACACCAATGATTGGCATAAAAGTATCTGCAACGACGAAAAGCCAGTGGATATGTAGGTTTGCGTAAACCCATGTCAAGATAGACGTACCTTTTACCATATGTGGTGTTCGGTTTTCCGTTTGCCGCCTGAAAGTTGAAAACCGGTTCCTGCAGTTAGTCGTTAGGTTCGAAGATATATTTGATAGGTTATAAATATATGGAGAAGCGACAGGTGTAAACTGGCTGGGAAGTTAAGCAAGGCGTTCTCACTTGTGGTGTGCTGCGGATGCACGACCGAGAGCCTTCAGCTAGGTGAATCCATGAAAACTAATGTGGTCAGCATACAAGACTTACAGAGCTATTGATTTTGGTGATTTATTTACCGCTACAGCTTTCGAAAAAGCACGCCGACAACCGACCATGGAAACGAGAAACGAAAACATAAAATATAAAACCGTTCATATCACACTCAAACCCCAATCAGTGGACAGAATTCCTGCGATTAGTTACGTTGGGAATACGAACAGCCGTCAAGATTGACTCACAGTGTTCAGCAACGAAACTAATTTTCGGGACGACTCTGAGACTACCGAGTGTGTTCAATAGTGACAGTAAAAGCGTGATTTAGAAAATCACGTAGATCAACTAGGGGACCACATGTTCAAACTCAAACCAATTAATACACGTGAACAATCGCTAGTTGAATATGTACCTAAGGATCTCAGAAATTGCACGCATGTCTGGATAACGTGTGACAAAATAAAATCAACGCTTAGTCCTCCATTTAAAGGTCTTTTCAAAGTTATCTCAGGAAAATCTGAATCTTTAGTGATAAAGAAAACAAGGAAACATCTACTACATAAGTATTGATAGACTAAAACCTGCTTATCTAGAAAATGAACAACCATATGTGTTGTCAGACCACGACTACGATGTAGCACGTATTATTAGCGTTTACTTGGAAGCAGGAGAGATCTGAAACAACAACATAACCGTCAGGATCGGTGAATGCCTCTGGAGCAAGAACGCGACGTACTAGCACAACAGATATATATTTTTGGAAATTAAAAGACGCGGTTGGGGTACAAAAAAGGAAAGATTATTACAAAATAGTTTTATCCATTGTTCTTCAGGTTCATCTTACATAGAACTTGTTCCTCTTTTTCCAGCACATTTACTCTTTGCTGCTCTGCAATAAAAAAACAAAACAAACTAACATTAGTAATGTCACATGTATTGTTTTTCAACCATGTTACAACAAACACGGTTATAAAAGGTGATCATCATAGACTCAATGTCATATATTTGATTGAGTTCAGTGAGGGGTCCAATTTCCGGCCAACTCAAACATGTAAATATGTACATATACATAATCAAAGTAGAAATTAGCATAAAAACTTCAATTTTCTGTATTTTTTTTTCGTAGAAATGAATTAAGGATAACAAAAGTAAAAAGACGCTCCATTCATCTACTTAGTGAAGAATCCACGGTAAAGTAAACATTTAACTAAAATTGTCAAATCTATGTCCGCTGAAAATAGTCTATTTTGAAAATGAGAGAGAGAGAGAGGGAGAGACGACGTGTAACATCTTAGGTTGATTAGTCAAGAGTTGACCTCAAACAACTAAGTAGGTGTCAAAACAATAGAGCTCAAATATTCATTCACTTCCTTATTTCTGACAAACATTAAATATTCCATTCTCTTTTATTGAATGTTGTAAAGCTTTGTGTTTGAACAGGTAACCTCCCACTCCATTATCACTGTCCTCAGATCTCAATAAACACGTATTCACTACTTGTCTAGTTTCTTCTATCAATCGAATAAGGGTTATATTCAGGCACAAAATTTCTAATCCGATTAATGATTTGGAATTATGTGGATTATTTTACTTTTTAAAACAATATGTGATTATGAATTCGTTTAGATAATGCATCATTATCTATATTCAATATATTCCTTGAATATTATCCACAATAATGAAAGCATCAAGATCATTATATTTATAATATTAAACAAAAGATTTACAGCATTATAGTATTGTGAATTCACCCACACTTCCATGAATATAAATAACAGTGAATTTAAGTAGTATGATCAATTAAAAGAATATTTTAACTAAACTATTCTCACAATTCTGGATGGACTTTTGATTAGAACTATTAAGTAACTTGAGACTATTTAGTCTTCAAAAAATCTGAAATGATAATTTGAAGAAGCAATAAAATTCAACGTAAGCAAATGTTACTTAAATAGAAATAAAGTAGTTTGAATATTATTTGGAGCGTTTTTTTGCAAAAACATCCTGTTTAATAAATTCAGATAATAAAACAAACAAATTATTGATGTAATGTGTATCAAGTGTGTGATTGGGTTGATGATTTCCGTGTTGCATTTGCGGATCTTTTGTATGGTGTAAACGATCTTGTTGATTTGTCAATTCAAATCATCTAGCTGAATCCACGCTGTCCATTATAGTTCCCCTTCAGTCTGAGATGATGATATATTTCTTCATTGTTAAATGATAAATTAATGGAAAATGGTCGAGAGTACACTGAATACTGCATAATCAAACAACACTAATTGCCAACTCTTTGACCTTGTTAATTAATCTCTTATCAACTCTAAATGTTTAATATAAGCGCATAGATGTATATACACTCCACATCCTATTAATCACATATCTGTAATTTATTTTCGTGTGACTAATCACCACAACCTTACTCGTCCAACAACATGAACAATACAACACTAGTCACAAGTTATCGAATTAGGCATAATTATAAACTTACCATTACACTCAACATAACATCGTTGTCGTCCGATCACTCAGTTGTAGTATGTACATCATATCAAATATATCTTCATATTTATACATCTCCTTCCTCTTCAAAACATCATCTCATGTTTCACATATTATAAACTCTCCCACCGATTCATATTCACATGTGTTCGCATCTGCACACTTTCGCTTATCCTCCTCCAATCACCACATCAACAAATTCTCGCATATACAACTCGACACCAACGTTACAAATCTATCATTAATTGAAGTAGATAAAACAAAACAAAACAAAACAACATATCAATATCTCAATTAACATCACATCCATAATATTAAACATACACTTTTCATTCTTTAGAAATACAATTGTTTACATATGCATATACATATGTATACATTTATTCAATACTGTCTCAGATAGAGCCCAATCACTGATCATGGAGGGCAAGTTATCATCACCAAATTACGTCTCGCTTATCTAAAATTACACAACACCAACCATCACTACAACCATCAGATACAATACATAATCACAATAAACCACTACTCAACACACCAATCATAACACATCACATCATATCAACAATCGGTAAACAAACACTTACCGTTATTCCCATTTAAAAACCTTGTCTATAAATCATCACCACCATCGTCAACCTCACTCGTCACTCATCACAAATCTATCGCCTCCAATATCACCACCATAGAATTCACAAACAAACTGAAAATCAAAAAGTAAAGAAAACAACTTTCATTTGGCACACACAATACCAACTCTCTCATCAAATACTATCGAAATACTAATATCATCAGATCATTAATCTCACTATCATCCTCAACGAGTCAATGTGAGCTGGAATCACATCACACAACACCTATTTCAACAGTCTACTGACACCTCTCCACCTATGTACACACAAAATACACACTCCACTCTATTACATCTATCAACAAATTCAAAATCAACAAACACGACACACATCCATACAACACACAAACCACATACACTCAACGTCTATACATACACTCAACACCACAATCGATCGAACACTACACTATCAACTATTACTCAATTCTTCCTCCTAAGTCAACAAGTCAACAGTCAACCTTATCCTTTCAACATTTCCTCTTTACAGTAATAACAATCTATCTATCAAACATAACACAAACATCATCATCATAATAACACACACACACACACACAACTAACCGACCACATAAATCTACTCACCTGTTTTATCACTCGACACTATTAGCATCACAACCAGTTGCTACAACACACCATCTTACACCAATTGTCTGAAATATAGACAAAATTAACATTATTATCACACATACATCACAATTCAACACAACATCAGGCTACAATATTTCAGTATTCACTAAACTATATCATATCTCGGTCAACAGACCGTCGTGAATATATTCACATCATATCATACAAATCAGTCACATATAACTAACTCATCAACACACATAACCACCATCTTATTCGTCTCACAACATGAACAATACAACACTAGTCACAAGTTATCGAATTAGGCATAAACATTAACTTACCATTACACTCAACATAACATCGTTGTCGTCCGATCACTCAGTTGTAGTATGTACATCATATCAAATATATCTTCATATTTATACATCTCCTTCCTCTTCAAAACATCATCTCATGTTTCACATATTATAAACTCTCCCACCGATTCATATTCACATGTGTTCGCATCTGCACACTTTCGCTTATCCTCCTCCAATCACCACATCAACAAATTCTCGCATATACAACTCGACACCAACGTTACAAATCTATCATTAATTGAAGTAGATAAAACAAAACAAAACAAAACAACATATCAATATCTCAATTAACATCACATCCATAATATTAAACATACACTTTTCATTCTTTCGAAATACAATTGTTTACATATGCATATACATATGTATACATTTATTCAATACTGTCTCAGATAGAGCCCAATCACTGATCATGGAGGGCAAGTTATCATCACCAAATTACGTCTCGCTTATCTAAAATTACACAACACCAACCATCACTACAACCATCAGATACAATACATAATCACAATAAACCACTACTCAACACACCAATCATAACACATCACATCATATCAACAATCGGTAAACAAACACTTACCGTTATTCCCATTTAAAAACCTTGTCTATAAATCATCACCACCATCGTCAACCTCACTCGTCACTCATCACAAATCTATCGCCTCCAATATCACCACCATAGAATTCACAAACAAACTGAAAATCAAAAAGTAAAGAAAACAACTTTCATTTGGCACACACAATACCAACTCTCTCATCAAATACTATCGAAATACTAATATCATCAGATCATTAATCTCACTATCATCCTCAACGAGTCAATGTGAGCTGGAATCACATCACACAACACCTATTTCAACAGTCTACTGACACCTCTCCACCTATGTACACACAAAATACACACTCCTCTCTATTACATCTATCAACAAATTCAAAATCAACAAACACGACACACATCCATACAACACACAAACCACATACACTCAACGTCTATACATACACTCAACACCACAATCGATCGAACACTACACTATCAACTATTACTCAATTCTTCTCCCTAAGTCAACAAGTCAACAGTCAACCTTATCCTTTCAACATTTCCTCTTTACAGTAATAACAATCTATCTATCTATCAAACATAACAAACACCATCACAATAACACACACACACACACACAACTAACCGACCACATAAATCTACTCACCTGTTTTATCACTCGACACTATTAGCATCACAACCAGTTGCTACAACACACCATCTTACACCAATTGTCTGAAATATAAACAAAATTAACATTATTATCACACATACATCACAATTCAACACAACATCAGGCTACAATATTTCAGTATTCACTAAACTATATCATATCTCGGTCAACAGACCGTCGTGAATATATTCACATCATATCATACAAATCAGTCACATATAACTAACTCATCAACACACATAACCACCATCTTATTCGTCTCACAACATGAACAATACAACACTAGTCACAAGTTATCGAATTAGGCATAAACATTAACTTACCATTACACTCAACATAACATCGTTGTCGTCCGATCACTCAGTTGTAGTATGTACATCATATCAAATATATCTTCATATTTATACATCTCCTTCCTCTTCAAAACATCATCTCATGTTTCACATATTATAAACTCTCCCACCGATTCATATTCACATGTGTTCGCATCTGCACACTTTCGCTTATCCTCCTCCAATCACCACATCAACAAATTCTCGCATATACAACTCGACACCAACGTTACAAATCTATCATTAATTGAAGTAGATAAAACAAAACAAAACAAAACAACATATCAATATCTCAATTAACATCACATCCATAATATTAAACATACACTTTTCATTCTTTCGAAATACAATTGTTTACATATGCATATACATATGTATACATTTATTCAATACTGTCTCAGATAGAGCCCAATCACTGATCATGGAGGGCAAGTTATCATCACCAAATTACGTCTCGCTTATCTAAAATTACACAACACCAACCATCACTACAACCATCAGATACAATACATAATCACAATAAACCACTACTCAACACACCAATCATAACACATCACATCATATCAACAATCGGTAAACAAACACTTACCGTTATTCCCATTTAAAAACCTTGTCTATAAATCATCACCACCATCGCCAACCTCACTCGTCACTCATCACAAATCTATCGCCTCCAATATCACCACCATAGAATTCACAAACAAACTGAAAATCAAAAAGTAAAGAAAACAACTTTCATTTGGCACACACAATACCAACTCTCTCATCAAATACTATCGAAATACTAATATCATCAGATCATTAATCTCACTATCATCCTCAACGAGTCAATGTGAGCTGGAATCACATCACACAACACCTATTTCAACAGTCTACTGACACCTCTCCACCTATGTACACACAAAATACACACTCCTCTCTATTACATCTATCAACAAATTCAAAATCAACAAACACGACACACATCCATACAACACACAAACCACATACACTCAACGTCTATACATACACTCAACACCACAATCGATCGAACACTACACTATCAACTATTACTCAATTCTTCTCCCTAAGTCAACAAGTCAACAGTCAACCTTATCCTTTCAACATTTCCTCTTTACAGTAATAACAATCTATCTATCTATCAAACATAACAAACACCATCACAATAACACACACACACACACACAACTAACCGACCACATAAATCTACTCACCTGTTTTATCACTCGACACTATTAGCATCACAACCAGTTGCTACAACACACCATCTTACACCAATTGTCTGAAATATAAACAAAATTAACATTATTATCACACATACATCACAATTCAACACAACATCAGGCTACAATATTTCAGTATTCACTAAACTATATCATATCTCGGTCAACAGACCGTCGTGAATATATTCACATCATATCATACAAATCAGTCACATATAACTAACTCATCAACACACATAACCACCATCTTATTCGTCTCACAACATGAACAATACAACACTAGTCACAAGTTATCGAATTAGGCATAAACATTAACTTACCATTACACTCAACATAACATCGTTGTCGTCCGATCACTCAGTTGTAGTATGTACATCATATCAAATATATCTTCATATTTATACATCTCCTTCCTCTTCAAAACATCATCTCATGTTTCACATATTATAAACTCTCCCACCGATTCATATTCACATGTGTTCGCATCTGCACACTTTCGCTTATCCTCCTCCAATCACCACATCAACAAATTCTCGCATATACAACTCGACACCAACGTTACAAATCTATCATTAATTGAAGTAGATAAAACAAAACAAAACAAAACAACATATCAATATCTCAATTAACATCACATCCATAATATTAAACATACACTTTTCATTCTTTCGAAATACAATTGTTTACATATGCATATACATATGTATACATTTATTCAATACTGTCTCAGATAGAGCCCAATCACTGATCATGGAGGGCAAGTTATCATCACCAAATTACGTCTCGCTTATCTAAAATTACACAACACCAACCATCACTACAACCATCAGATACAATACATAATCACAATAAACCACTACTCAACACACCAATCATAACACATCACATCATATCAACAATCGGTAAACAAACACTTACCGTTATTCCCATTTAAAAACCTTGTCTATAAATCATCACCACCATCGTCAACCTCACTCGTCACTCATCACAAATCTATCGCCTCCAATATCACCACCATAGAATTCACAAACAAACTGAAAATCAAAAAGTAAAGAAAACAACTTTCATTTGGCACACACAATACCAACTCTCTCATCAAATACTATCGAAATACTAATATCATCAGATCATTAATCTCACTATCATCCTCAACGAGTCAATGTGAGCTGGAATCACATCACACAACACCTATTTCAACAGTCTACTGACACCTCTCCACCTATGTACACACAAAATACACACTCCACTCTATTACATCTATCAACAAATTCAAAATCAACAAACACGACACACATCCATACAACACACAAACCACATACACTCAACGTCTATACATACACTCAACACCACAATCGATCGAACACTACACTATCAACTATTACTCAATTCTTCTCCCTAAGTCAACAAGTCAACAGTCAACCTTATCCTTTCAACATTTCCTCTTTACAGTAATAACAATCTATCTATCTATCAAACATAACACAAACATCATCATCATAATAACACACACACACACACAACTAACCGACCACATAAATCTACTCACCTGTTTTATCACTCGACACTATTAGCATCACAACCAGTTGCTACAACACACCATCTTACACCAATTGTCTGAAATATAAACAAAATTAACATTATTAACACACATACATCACAATTCAACACAACATCAGGCTACAATATTTCAGTATTCACTAAACTATATCATATCTCGGTCAACAGACCGTCGTGAATATATTCACATCATATCATACAAATCAGTCACATATAACTAACTCATCAACACACATAACCACCATCTTATTCGTCTCACAACATGAACAATACAACACTAGTCACAAGTTATCGAATTAGGCATAAACATTAACTTACCATTACACTCAACATAACATCGTTGTCGTCCGATCACTCAGTTGTAGTATGTACATCATATCAAATATATCTTCATATTTATACATCTCCTTCCTCTTCAAAACATCATCTCATGTTTCACATATTATAAACTCTCCCACCGATTCATATTCACATGTGTTCGCATCTGCACACTTTCGCTTATCCTCCTCCAATCACCACATCAACAAATTCTCGCATATACAACTCGACACCAACGTTACAAATCTATCATTAATTGAAGTAGATAAAACAAAACAAAACAAAACAACATATCAATATCTCAATTAACATCACATCCATAATATTAAACATACACTTTTCATTCTTTCGAAATACAATTGTTTACATATGCATATACATATGTATACATTTATTCAATACTGTCTCAGATAGAGCCCAATCACTGATCATGGAGGGCAAGTTATCATCACCAAATTACGTCTCGCTTATCTAAAATTACACAACACCAACCATCACTACAACCATCAGATACAATACATAATCACAATAAACCACTACTCAACACACCAATCATAACACATCACATCATATCAACAATCGGTAAACAAACACTTACCGTTATTCCCATTTAAAAACCTTGTCTATAAATCATCACCACCATCGCCAACCTCACTCGTCACTCATCACAAATCTATCGCCTCCAATATCACCACCATAGAATTCAAAAGCAAACTGAAAATCAAAAAGTAAAGAAAACAACTTTCATTTGGCACACACAATACCAACTCTCTCATCAAATACTATCGAAATACTAATATCATCAGATCATTAATCTCACTATCATCCTCAACGAGTCAATGTGAGCTGGAATCACATCACACAACACCTATTTCAACAGTCTACTGACACCTCTCCACCTATGTACACACAAAATACACACTCCTCTCTATTACATCTATCAACAAATTCAAAATCAACAAACACGACACACATCCATACAACACACAAACCACATACACTCAACGTCTATACATACACTCAACACCACAATCGATCGAACACTACACTATCAACTATTACTCAATTCTTCTCCCTAAGTCAACAAGTCAACAGTCAACCTTATCCTTTCAACATTTCCTCTTTACAGTAATAACAATCTATCTATCTATCAAACATAACAAACACCATCACAATAACACACACACACACACAACTAACCGACCACATAAATCTACTCACCTGTTTTATCACTCGACACTATTAGCATCACAACCAGTTGCTACAACACACCATCTTACACCAATTGTCTGAAATATAAACAAAATTAACATTATTAACACACATACATCACAATTCAACACAACATCAGGCTACAATATTTCAGTATTCACTAAACTATATCATATCTCGGTCAACAGACCGTCGTGAATATATTCACATCATATCATACAAATCAGTCACATATAACTAACTCATCAACACACATAACCACCATCTTATTCGTCTCACAACATGAACAATACAACACTAGTCACAAGTTATCGAATTAGGCATAAACATTAACTTACCATTACACTCAACATAACATCGTTGTCGTCCGATCACTCAGTTGTAGTATGTACATCATATCAAATATATCTTCATATTTATACATCTCCTTCCTCTTCAAAACATCATCTCATGTTTCACATATTATAAACTCTCCCACCGATTCATATTCACATGTGTTCGCATCTGCACACTTTCGCTTATCCTCCAATCACCACATCAACAAATTCTCGCATATACAACTCGACACCAACGTTACAAATCTATCATTAATTGAAGTAGATAAAACAAAACAAAACAAAACAACATATCAATATCTCAATTAACATCACATCCATAATATTAAACATACACTTTTCATTCTTTCGAAATACAATTGTTTACATATGCATATACATATGTATACATTTATTCAATACTGTCTCAGATAGAGCCCAATCACTGATCATGGAGGGCAAGTTATCATCACCAAATTACGTCTCGCTTATCTAAAATTACACAACACCAACCATCACTACAACCATCAGATACAATACATAATCACAATAAACCACTACTCAACACACCAATCATAACACATCACATCATATCAACAATCGGTAAACAAACACTTACCGTTATTCCCATTTAAAAACCTTGTATATAAATCATCACCACCATCGCCAACCTCACTCGTCACTCATCACAAATCTATCGCCTCCAATATCACCACCATAGAATTCAAAAGCAAACTGAAAATCAAAAAGTAAAGAAAACAACTTTCATTTGGCACACACAATACCAACTCTCTCATCAAATACTATCGAAATACTAATATCATCAGATCACTAATCTCACTATCATCCTCAACGAGTCAATGTGAGCTGGAATCACATCACACAACACCTATTTCAACAGTCTACTGACACCTCTCCACCTATGTACACACAAAATACACACTCCTCTCTATTACATCTATCAACAAATTCAAAATCAACAAACACGACACACATCCATACAACACACAAACCACATACACTCAACGTCTATACATACACTCAACACCACAATCGATCGAACACTACACTATCAACTATTACTCAATTCTTCTCCCTAAGTCAACAAGTCAACAGTCAACCTTATCCTTTCAGCATTTCCTCTTTACAGTAATAACAATCTATCTATCTATCAAACATAACAAACACCATCACAATAACACACACACACACACACAACTAACCGACCACATAAATCTACTCACCTGTTTCATCACTCGACACTATTAGCATCACAACCAGTTGCTACAACACACCATCTTACACCAATTGTCTGAAATATAAACAAAATTAACATTATTAACACACATACATCACAATTCAACACAACATCAGGCTACAATATTTCAGTATTCACTAAACTATATCATATCTCGGTCAACAGACCGTCGTGAATATATTCACATCATATCATACAAATCAGTCACATATAACTAACTCATCAACACACATAACCACCATCTTATTCGTCTCACAACATGAACAATACAACACTAGTCACAAGTTATCGAATTAGGCATAAACATTAACTTACCATTACACTCAACATAACATCGTTGTCGTCCGATCACTCAGTTGTAGTATGTACATCATATCAAATATATCTTCATATTTATACATCTCCTTCCTCTTCAAAACATCATCTCATGTTTCACATATTATAAACTCTCCCACCGATTCATATTCACATGTGTTCGCATCTGCACACTTTCGCTTATCCTCCTCCAATCACCACATCAACAAATTCTCGCATATACAACTCGACACCAACGTTACAAATCTATCATTAATTGAAGTAGATAAAACAAAACAAAACAAAACAACATATCAATATCTCAATTAACATCACATCCATAATATTAAACATACACTTTTCATTCTTTCGAAATACAATTGTTTACATATGCATATACATATGTATACATTTATTCAATACTGTCTCAGATAGAGCCCAATCACTGATCATGGAGGGCAAGTTATCATCACCAAATTACGTCTCGCTTATCTAAAATTACACAACACCAACCATCACTACAACCATCAGATACAATACATAATCACAATAAACCACTACTCAACACACCAATCATAACACATCACATCATATCAACAATCGGTAAACAAACACTTACCGTTATTCCCATTTAAAAACCTTGTATATAAATCATCACCACCATCGCCAACCTCACTCGTCACTCATCACAAATCTATCGCCTCCAATATCACCACCATAGAATTCACAAGCAAACTGAAAATCAAAAAGTAAAGAAAACAACTTTCATTTGGCACACACAATACCAACTCTCTCATCAAATACTATCGAAATACTAATATCATCAAATCATTAATCTCACTATCATCCTCAACGAGTCAATGTGAGCTGGAATCACATCACACAACACCTATTTCAACAGTCTACTGACACCTCTCCACCTATGTACACACAAAATACACACTCCTCTCTATTACATCTATCAACAAATTCAAAATCAACAAACACGACACACATCCATACAACACACAAACCACATACACTCAACGTCTATACATACACTCAACACCACAATCGATCGAACACTACACTATCAACTATTACTCAATTCTTCTCCCTAAGTCAACAAGTCAACAGTCAACCTTATCCTTTCAACATTTCCTCTTTACAGTAATAGTTGAAAAGGCATGTTTCTAAACTCTTCTGGTATATCTGTTGAACCCCAACCCGTAGGATTATCGCTAAGAGAAAGGGACCCAAATCCGGGGAGAATTGCATCATCTGACAGCATGTTTTATCTTTTAGATTGCGCTCCCCATCCCAAGCCCACTATCCAATATTCAATACCAACAAACGAATATAATTTTTGTTAGTAGGCTGAACACTATACTCCGATCACCTCCAAACCTGCAAAAAGGCAGAGAAAAGAGGATTAGAATATCAAGACGTCATTTGTATGGTAATCCAGGGAGTTCTGGAATTTCACTTGTAGTTGTTATTTGTACTTTTTCAAGATATCCGAATCTTTATTTAATAAGGGTTTTCAACTTTGGATCCCACTAATGTTTTGTATACTGCGGTGAACATGTTGGTATCCAACTTGTTATAAAAACGTCCTAAAGCCCATTGAGTTCTAAACCCCTTAGCTCCAGCATTGCAGCAGTGGGCCATATTCTCAAGATCATGGAACACAGTCAAACAAGGGCTGCAATTAAACGCAACGCAATTTCGTAAATGTGCCCTTCAGCCTAGCAACCAATCAGAATGAGGCGAGAATTATTATATCCGCCATCTTTGTAGGCAATGGCGGCCGGCCTTCTTCATTCTGTGCTTCTTCCAGCTATTTCTTTTGTGTGGCTATGTGATTTAATGTTTCAGCGTGCTTAAATGCAGAAGTTAATGTGATTTTCTAAATGTTGGAACGAAATTTTCTTCTGATTTAGCTTTGTTTTCTGGGTTTTTGCTGCTGCTAATCAAGTCAATGTATTTCTTCAGCCAAGCTGGCTAGTCTTATGTTTTATAATGGTAATCGGTTTTGTTTTGACTTGTTTTTTTAGATATCCAAAGCCGGATTTCGTTTCTCTAGCTAAAATAATTGTTGCCGCTGCCTGTGACTCTAACTGTTCGAATGTTCGTTCCTAACAGTCCTTTATGATGTTATCGGCAAAATGAAAGAAAATAATCAACGGTTTTTAATTCTCTTCAGTATTATGGACAACACTATCCCCTCAACGAGTCAAACTAATACTGAGTGCTTAGCAGTAGTTGATATCAGCACTGTTTTCGGAAGGACCCAGACTTCCGACAACCATAAACGAAATCACAGATACTACCAATCTATTGAAGAGGGTTTGTTATTAAAAATATGTCATATAGCAGTAATAGAGGGGTTGTACTCATTACGTAGTGCGTTAAAGCAAGCCTAACATTGAAAAGCCGGAAATCTGCTATCAGTGTGTAGTGCATGTTTGCTGTTTTGGTCATAAAAGGAAGCCGAAGGGTCATGATCAGGGAGTAAAAAGGTAATTAACTGTTATTAAGCTTACATTTTTATAGATCATATTTCACCACACGCAAATCTGTGTTTTTTTTTACGTATGACATCAACCTGTATCTAATATTTTCACCCTTACGATGAAAAGTACCTGGAAATTCTCACCTTCATATTCGAATTATTTTTGGACAACTGCCTTCCAGTTTGATTGCTTCGTACGCCCTGGGAGACTAGATTCATACATTATTCGTAGTTCCAGTATAACTTTCTCACACAGTAAGTTCAAATTAGACACTAGTCTTTCTAAATAAGCCTGTAAAGCTAATATCCGCATTCTCTATTTCAGTTAATCGATGAAAACATGTACCACGTGCATCTGCTGTATATTGCCATTTCACTCGAATTCTAACTGTTATATCTTTTAAAAAATAAAATTAATGTATGCAGTAAATATAGACTTATTTGTTTTGATGGAGATAGGGGGGTTCATGGGATTTTTAGCATGACTGTAGTAATATTCTCACTAAAGGGCTAAGCGAGTGCGTAGACTAATGTAAGTTACCACACAGGGTGCCTTTGAGTTACTCGTGTTCCATTAGTGTGGGTAGAAGCATTACTTATCATATGACATTTGAGTGAGAAGCTATGATATTAGACACGGGGACGGTTAGGATGTGTAACGCGTGTCCATCCATCAGCTGCCCTGGCAAATCATGGTGCCTAGAATAAGTTGTAAGAGGACCCTAGTCTGTAGGTTTCCCAAGAAAATGACGAAAATATGCACCAAATCACCTTATGAAGAGCGTCTCCAATCACTTGACCTCTACCCATTAGAGTATAAGCGTCTTAGAGGTGACCTGATGGTTTACAGTATCCTTAACACTTCTGGACATTCTCTTAAGCACTTACTAATGCTTAGTCTCAACACTAACCTAAGGTGTAACACCCTGAAACAAAAAACGCAACATAGCGGAACGGACTGTAGACGCAACTTCTATTCCTTAGGAGTTGTCAAGTGCTGGAATTCGATGCCCGCCGAGGTAGTCCAAGCGACTTCCCGTGAGTTTTTTAAGAGGCAACTGGATGTATTCTTGAGGATAGTATCATACTATGATTAACCAATTTCTTTTCCTTCTTTTATTGTTAACATACCTAGGTTCCTGCCTGGAGGTTTTGGTGATCCCCTTCTACTAGACACGGAAGCCTATTAAGCGAAAGCTTCTATTCAGTCCACATCCATTCGAAGACATGAACTAGGTTCTGAGGCTTGCTTATCACAAGTTTCTTGCAACGATTAAGTAGATAAAACAAAGTAGCATTAGATTCAAAAATTTATTCAAGAACTTTCATTAAGAATCGAATATCAAACAAAGGTTTAAACCATGTTCCCGTTTAAAAGTTGCATTGGTAATGTTAAACTGCAGTTTATTTTCCAAACGGAAGACTAAAAGAAGTCAAAAAATACTAGAAGTTGTTTGTGAGACTAAAATAGACGTCCAGCATCCTTTTTATAATCTGCTGTTAGTTGGGTCTTCCGTAAACAGTTTCATAGTTCTAAGGGTGAAACAGTTTTTTAGAATCTGTGAAGACTCACTCCTGTTGCATTCTAAATGAGAAAATAGTAATGAATTTAGTCAGAAATGTGAAATAGACAAATAAATAAATTACATGGCTTTTAGCAAAGAATTTATGCAGTTGTGATTTACCTTGAGTTCATGAATATTAGATAAGGTCAGTTACTATTACTTGTGCAAAGCATAACATGGGCTTAGTACCGTATTGCAATGCGTTTATTATTTTGCTCCCATTTAAGTATTCCCATGCACCTGCGTCTAGTTTAACAGGAAGACATACAAGCAGAGTAAGTGTCTGATAAAATAAAAATCCCAGTTGTCAAAGAGATTCTAAACATTTGTTCATAGCCAGCTGCATTTAATTGAGAAACAGAACACTCATCTTCTAAGACTGTATACTGCTGTTTTGCGGGCAACTGAAAGCTCAGACGCTTAGCTATCTTGCTACCGATGTTATTGCTGGGGAAATTGTTTAATGACAGTGATCATGAAATATGGTCAGTGATAAATGTACAGTCTAGAAATAAACACCAAACATACTTATCGCTATCTTATAATATATGACAGCAACAGCATCAAAGGCACGTTTTTTCCTATTTTTAATCAGACTGATCTGAATCAGTATACTCATTAAAAGCAGGCAACTCTACTTACTAAACTGATCTGTTTCGTTACAGGCTTCAAGCACTATACTTAAGAATAACATAATTCTTTCAACTAAACTGAATTATACGACAACCAAGAATACTAAACTAAGCAAGTGCCATAATTATTGTTTCATTTGCACAGACATGTTGCTCAAAGTAGTTAAATGGACATAATTAGGCCAATAAAACCAAAGCACGAAATATAGGCCATATGAACCTACCTTACAGAAGATAAAGAATACATATATTGCTTTCCGACTGAAGACAGCAGTCAGTTAATCAAAGAAACACAGTTTACAGTACAACAAAACTTTCTTCAGTAAAATCATGCACTAACAGTCTATCTGGAAACAATCAACTATGTGAATTAACTCACTATGACTTGGGATAGCATCTCAGCATGCAGTAAACGTATAGTGTAACGCAGTCGAACATGCAGAATAAAAATTAAAAAAAGAGCAAAATTAGCTACATAATCTAGTCATTTAATTAAAAATACATTATGAAATAACAAAATCTGTGGTTACTTGAACGCACAAATGACCGTTATTACGTTGGACGATACATTAAGTTTACATGGTTGCGTTGCGGATAAGATCACCCTCAAACAAGATCCTTGTGAAACCGGACTATGGACACTGACTGTTCCCTTACGCTATATCCGTGTTCCTTTGTCTACAAACTTGGAATGTGGACACTCGGCGGCGTTAACAGACATCTGCCATTCTTTAGACTAGCTAACCAGAACATCTAAGTTCGCTTGAAATGCATACGCATCTACGTCTCTTGTTATTTCATCGTCAGTGTAAAGTATCATCGAGTATTCAGTTACACTTGTTAGTTTACTTACATACAGTATCAAAAGTAAAAGACCTAGCCTTGTGATACTCCACTATGCACTGGTTTCCTGGAGGAGCATTTGTGATTTTTTATTAAGTTCTGTTTACTATCGGCCGAGAAATCCTTGATGCACTGAAGCAGAGATCTGGTAATTCCCAAATTTTCAAGCCTCAAGAACAGTCTATTATTTGACCCCTTATCAAACGCTTTGTTGAAGACTATCCAGACAACATCCATTCAATTTCCATTATCTAGAGACTTCGAATTTCTTTCTTGCTAAACGGAGGTTTGCTGTGAGATATTATCCTTTCCTGAAACTGTTTTGTTCGCTGTTTGGCACGTTTTTGGTCTCCACGGATATAATTAGGTCCTCCGATTATTCTTTGTAGTATTTTAACTACGACACTGGTATGGCTGACAGGTTCATAGGTTGATGCGAGTGGTCTTGATCCTGACTTAGGAATTGGAGTGACAATTTCATCCCTCCAGTTCGTAGGTAGCTCACCTTATCTAAGAGACACATTGAGTATCGTAGTTAGTGGAGCAGCAATGTATTGTGCAATTGGATGTAGTTCATCCGCTCCTGTTGCTTCTTCTGTAACTAAAATTCCAACAGCCTTTGGTACCTCATCTCGGGGTGAATTTATCCGCAACGCAACCATGTATACTTAATGTATTGCCCAGGATCATCCGTTCAAGCAAACACAGATTTTGTCATTTCATAATGTATTTTTAATTAAATAACTAGATTATGTTGTTAATTTTACTCTGTTCTTAATTTTTATTCGTCATGTTTCCAGATAGATTGTCAGTGAGTGATTTTACTGAAGAAAGGTTTGTTATATTTTAAACTATGTTTTATGAACAACTGACTGTTGTCTTCAGTCGGAAAGCAATATATATATCCTTTGTCTTCTGTTAGGTAAGTTCAACTGGCCTATATTTCGTGTTTTGGTTTTATCGGCTTAATTATGTCCATTTAACTACTTTAAGCAACATGTCTGTGCAAATGAAACAATTACTATGACACCTGCTTAGTTTAATATTCTTGGTTGTCGTATAATTCAGTTTAGTTGAAAAATTATGGTATACTTAAGTATATTGCTTGAAGCCTGTAGCGAAACAGATCATTTTAGTAAGTAGAGTTGCCTGTTTCTAATGCGTATACTGATTCAAATCAGTCTGATTAAAAATAAGAAAAAACGTGCCTTTGATGCTGTTGCTGTCATGCATAATAAGATAGCTTGAAGTAAGTTTGGTGTTCATTTGTAGACAGTACGTCTAACACTGTTCATGTTTCAAGACCACTGTCATTAAACGATTTTCCCAGCAATAACATCGGTAGCAGGATAGCTAAGCTGCACAAACTACAAAAAAGTAATATTAAAGACATCGTGGTGGTTGGCAATATGCGTTAAAAAAATGAACTTCAATTGTATGTTGATTCCCGAGCTGCTAAATTCTAACTGCCGATCACTAATCAACAAAGTGGACTATCTGCAATTCCTACTAAGTCAAAAAATGTATCGTAATTGTAGTGTCATCACAATTCAAGAATCTTGTTTAAATGATTTACAGGATGACTGTATAGTATCACTACGTGATTTCAAAATTTATCGTCAGGATCGATCAAACAATAATAAGAGGTGTGGTGGCGGTGTAGCTACGTTTGTAAACATAAACCGGTGTCGATCTTCGTTTCTGTGTTTTAAGTTTTCTAATGACCTTATCGATTGTCTAACTCTAAGATGTCGTCCAAAACATCTGAATAAATATGAATATGTTTATGTTACCAATATCTACGTGACTTCAGATTGCACATCATCTGCGTTAACTGTTTTCGCTGATAAATTCACTGAGTTCGCTGTTACTGCCTTCAGTGATTCACTTTTAGCTGTATGTGGTGATTTCAATTCATGTGACTGTAGCTTCCTTACGTCACTAGGTCAACAACATGTAGTCGATTTTCCTACCCGTTCGGATGCTCATTTAGACTTCGTCTTCATTAATGATGTGGGTATATATGCGACTCGTAAACGTGCTCCATTGTCTAGCTCGGATCACTGTATAATTCGTGTTTTACCTAAAGGATATGGAAAGCATCGGAAGAGTACACTCCTACATCAAACCAAGAAAGTCAAATATAGGAATTACTCAGAAAAAAATATCCGAAATCTGAAAAGCATGTTTCATACGACTAACTGGGAATTATTTACAGATGACTCACTGGAAAACACTACTGAAGTTATCACTTGTTACCTTAAATTCTGTTTTGATATTCGTTGTCCCACTGAAACCATTTTTGTAAGTTTTAATCCACTTGCATCTTCAAAACTAAAACGACTACGGAGAATGAAAGAAAGAATGTACAAGGAGAAGAACTCTAATGATGTTCGTTAGCTAAATGGTCTGATAAACCTAGAGATTAGACGTCTCAACTGTATGTTTACTCAAAAACTTTTGTCTTGCAAAAGCTCTCCAAGTATATGGAAACAATTTAGCGAACTTACAGGTGACAGAAAGTTTAGGAGCGATAACCAGCTGAATGTTTGTGACTTAAATAAGTCTGTACGTCAGTCATCTGACGTGATGCTCCCTTTATCCACAGGTTTAAATAATAGCTGTGTTCCTAGTTTCACTGAAACTGATGTTCGAAGATATCTCCAGTCGCTTATTTCATCCCGATGTTTGGGACCTGATGGTATCCCAAACCTCCTTTTTAAAAAATGTGCTGACGTACCATGTTATCCATTCACGACTATCTAACAGATCCTTCTCATCTAATCTCATACCAAAAAATGTGGAGAAAGATCAAGAAAATTCCTGTACCCAAGAAAGCATCTGGTGATAAGAATGTAAAATTTAGACCTATTGCAATAACTTCACCCTTCCTCAAAACCATGGAAAAGTTATTAATACTTCCACTTCAGCCTGCGATAAAAGATCATATTGATCCATATCAGTTTGCTTACAGATGCAAAAGAAGCACTTTAGATGCTGTTGCTGTTCTGCATCACAGCATAAATAGTGTTCAACTTAGAAAAGGATAAGAAGTATGTTCGGTGAGCTTTTCTGGACCATACTTCAGCTTTTGATTCTATACCAAGTTAATCAGCGTCAACACTGACAGCTGAGTAACCAACTGGCTATGTTCCTACCTCTCTGGAAGGGAACAGTACACTGTGTTTGGAAGAAAGTTTTCAGAGTCTCTACTGTCTCATGAAGGTGTACCAAAACGAGCTGTTCTTTCACATCTTCTTTTTTCTTTTTTTCTCCATGATCTGACATCTTCCACAGAAAACACTTTGGTGAAATATGCGGATGATCTCACTGTATGTGTGCCTATTTCTTCCTTTCTACATTCCATAAAAATGAATGAGTTTTTGTCTCGTATTGATTGTTTGTCTTGGGATTGCATGCTCTTGGGATTACTCGTCATTCACTCTTACAATTTGTCAATTCTTGCATATTACCTATTATTCTTTACTGTTCTCGATCATTCTTTCCCGGGCTTTTGAGGAAAGACTTTGCTGTATTGCGGAGAGTGCTGAATGCGGTTAGCAAGATGTGTGGTTAATCTTTCGAGGTCATAATTAACCTGGTTGTGGATAGACATTTAAAATCATGCACACTCCTGGCATGTGTTATTTTATAAGAAACTAACCACCCCCTTCACTCATATCTTTCTGCTTGTATGTCTTCTGGTAGAACGAGACGTAATTACATTAAAATCCATGCACGCAAGCAAAAGTATCAAAGTTCTATAATACCTAACCTAGCAAATATACTCTGTGACGAAGAGGTTGTTAGAGTTACCCTAGTCAATAACCTGCATTCTTAACATGTCTCTATTTTGAAAAGTTGTACAGTTTTCCGTTTGTTTTTTAAAAAACCTTTTTTCATTTTTTTGTATTTGTCACTGTTTTTTTGTGTAAGTAACTTGTTGAAATACCCTGTGCTGAGAATTCTATATTGTACCAAAATATAATACTGAATAAAGCCAATAATAATAATAAGTGTGTGAGCTTTTATTTGCTTGCAGAAGAGCAGTATGCAGTCTTAGGAGATGAGTGTTCTCTGTCTCAATGAAATGCAGCTGGCTGTGGACAAATGTTAAGAATCTTTTTGACAACTGGGAATTTTAATTCATCAGACACTAACTCTGTTTGTATGTCTTCCTGTTAAACTAGACGCTGATGCATGGGAATACTTAAATGGGAGCAAAATAATAAAAGCGTTGCAATACGGTACTAAGCCCATGTTATGCTTTGCACAAGTAATAGTAGCTGACCTGATCTAATATTCATGAACTCAACTGCATAAATTCTTTGCTAAAAAACATGTAATTTGGTTATTTATCTAATCCACATTTCTGACAAAATTCATCACTACTTTTTCATTTAGAATGCTACAGGAGTGAGCCTTCACAGATCCTAAAAACTGTTTCGCACTTAGAACTATGGTCTTATGAAGCTGTTTACGGGAGATCCAAATAACAACAGATTATAAAAAGGATGCTGGACGTCCATTTTTGTCTCACAACCACTTCCAGTATTTTTTGACTTACTTCTTTTGCTCTTTCGTTCGAAAAAAAAACAACAAAAACTGCAGCTTAACATTACCAATACAACTTTTAAACGGGAACTTGGTTTAAACCTTAGTTTTATATTCGATTATTAATGAAAGTTTTTGAATAAGTCTTTGTTTTACCTACTTAATCGTTGCAAGGAACTTGTGATACACGAGTCACTCAGCACCTAGTTCATGTGTTCAAATATTTGTGGATGGAATAGAAGAAGCTTCCGCATAACAGGCTTCCGTGTCTAGTAGCAGGGGGTCATGAATAACTCCAGGCAGGAACCTAGGTACATTAACGATAAAAGAGGAAACAGAAATTGGTAAATCATTGTATGATAATATCCTTAGACCTTAAGAATAGATCAAATTACCTCTTAGAAGACTCCTGGGAAATCGCTTGGATTAGCTCGCTCGGCAGCATTTGACAACTCCTAAGGAGTAGATGTTGTGTCTACAGTCCGTTCTGCTATGTTGTGTCTCCAGTTTCTGGGTGTTACTCCTCAAATTGATGTTGGAACTAAGCTTAAGTAGGTGTTTAAGGGGATGTTCAGAAGTTTTAAGGATACTGTTAAGGATACCACTGCCCTTCTTGAAACGAGCGCGGTATCGCCTTTGTTTTAAGTTTGTTTTCAAATACTGCCAAAGTATCATCGTGCGTGTTGGCTGTCGGATGAGGTATTATAAGTGTTGGAGCCGTGCCTTTCGATTGTACCGAAAGGAAATCCACGTCGATAGTTTTTCCTTCAAAATACGCTGCTTTGAAACAGGGTGTTGTAAAACAGAATGAATGACTTCGTAGATGCCCAACTCTGAGACCAACATGCTGGATTCCGTAAGGATCAATTGTGTACCGACGGAAATGCATTACTACGGATCACTGTGAAACATTCGATTGAATGGAATTCATCACTCTACATTAACTCCATTGGCTACAATAAAACATTTGATAGCGTAGAGGGGACAACAGTCCGTTGGCTTCTTCGACACTACAGCGTGTTCGAGAAGATAGTCAATACCATAAGGAATTCTTATAATGGATTAAACTGCAAAATCCTAAATGGAGGACATCTCACAGACTCGTTCAATGTAAAGACCGGTATCAGGCAAGAATGTCTACTCTCACCCTTTCTCTTTCTCTTGGTGACTGACTAGGTCATGATGACGTCAGCGTCTGAGGAAAGCATAGGATACATTGGACAGTTAGGTCGCAGCTGGACGATCTAGTCTTTGCAGATGACCTGGCTCTTTTATCGCACATGCAACAAGAAATCCAGGAGAAGACGACCAATGTAGCTGCAGACACAGCAGCAGTATGTCTCAAAAGGCACAAAGCGCAAAGCAAGATTCTCCGATACAACACAGTGTGCACCAATCAAATCACACTTGACCGAGAAGCTTTGGAGGATGTAAAAACCTTCACACATCTGGGCAGCATCAGTAGTGAGCATGGTGGATCTCATGCTGATGTGAAGGTGCAAATCGTAAAACATCTGCATATGAAGAACATCTGAAGCTCAAAACAACTATCAACCAACACAATAGTCAGAATTTTTAATACAAATGCCATGACAGTTCTACTGCATGACCCGAAATTTAGAGAACTATGGAAGCCATCATCCATAACATACAAGTGTTTATTAACAGTTGTCTACGCGAAATACATCGGATCCGTTGGCCAGACATTATGAGCATCAACCTGCTGTGGGAGATAACAAACCAGATTCCAGTGGGTCAGGAAATCATGAAGAAGAGCTGGAAGTGAATAGGACACACATTAAGGAATGAACCCAACTGCGTCACAAAACAAGTCTTCATTTGGAATCCTTAAGGTCAAAGGAGAATAGGAAAAGCAAAGAACACATTACGATGAGAAGTGGAGACAGAGATGCGAAGAATGAACAAAAATTGGATAGGACTAGAAGGGAAGTTCCAGGACAGATTGAATCGAAGAATGCTGGTGGGCGGCATGAGCTCCATTGGGCGTAACAGGCGTACGTAATTAGGTAATTGTGATAATTATAAAATTTTGAATTATTGTTTAAACTGAGAATCTCAGAAATAACGTAATCGGACCAAAAAGTACTAGATAACCACAAACGAATGTACTGTATTGAGAATTCGAAATCAAGCATTCAACATGTACAAAGGAATCACTAGTTCATTCAAACATCACACATTTACAGACATATTTCAGCTCACATATATGTGTCTTTTCTCAGTCATTAACCAGTTACAGTTCACTTTCACCAGACATATCAGTTTCCTGCTTGTTGAGACTTGTTATTTAATTGTGTTTTCAACACTGATTGAAAAATAAGTGGGTGAGGACAGACTTCCAGTCGATCTAATGATAAACAACTGAACATTGTTCATTCAAACACCACAACTTAAATTGGAGTCTAGGTGTCTGTAATTGATTGTACATCTTCTTAAGTTCATCTTGTGTCTGTCTGACATCGTATTGGATAAAGTCTCCGTATTACCTAAAACGTGTTCATTAGCATTAGAATTAACAACCGAAATCGGAACAGACTCACCTGCTTCCTGGGATTGTGTAATCAGCATGTCGGTTGTGTACTGAAACCGCTGCTACCTAGAATTTGAACCATAGACTTTTAGACTACCCTCCCCCATGAAATAATGTTGGATCTTTATATCCCCAATTTATGAATGATGTGACTTCATTAAAAACATATTTCTCACATTGGTTAGAGTAAATATTAGAAGTGTTTTTGTGATAAGGATAAACAGTAGTTGATATGAAATCATCCGAATCGTAATCAAAATCGAGTTCATTTAGTACTTGTGCTTCTCATTAAACAAGTTTCTCACAAGAAACAAATGCATTATGAGGACAAATGATATTTGATAGAACATCAAAATTTGACTATTCTGAAATGGTTTCCTCAAATTTATTAAGAATTTCATTGCAGAGTAAAGGATTATTAGAAAAATCAGCATCTATTAAAACTAAATCAGGTTTTCGGTCATGACTAGGTTTATTCAACATTTTTTCCTCAGATTTTCAAGGAATTTCGTCAGAAATAAGTAAGTCATTAGGAAAAAGCCATATCTGGTACAATAACGTGAGAAATCTGACAAGCTAATTGACTAGAAACCGGTTTGACATTTCTGAATTTTCCCAATGATGCCGCGCTTTTGTAGTCATTCGAAGACGAGTTTTAGATGCTGGAGATGAGATTCTTTGTCTGGACACGCGATCAAACAGTTATGAACATACGCATGCACGAAGTTGCAACTTCGAAAAACGTCAACGAAGAAACTCTGGAATGTTTGTGCAGCATTTCTCAAACCGAAAGGCATGCGCAAAAAACACCGAAAGGTGATGATAGCGATTATAATGAATGTCATCAGCAGCCATGGGACTTTGGCTATATGCTTTAACCAAGTCGATTTTCGAAAAAAACAGTTGAACCTTTCAAGGTAGCTGTCAAATCGTGAATGTGAGACAACGGGTAACGATCAGGAATAGTTTTCACATTCAATCGCTGATAGTCAACAGTTGGACACCAGCAGTCGCTGTCCGTTTTAGGGACCATATTCAAGGGAGGTGCCCATGGGCTTTTTGACGGCCAAATGTTGCGATCGCTTTCCCAATTACTACCTGTAAGTCGAAAACTGCTTCAAGAAGTGTGCCGTTATAGTTCTCAGGAAGAACGCTAACTTCTGCGCAAGTAACAACGGGGTAGCAAACTTTCCTCGTCGGTTACGATTGCCGTTAACACGTGCCGGTCGGTTGGGGGGGGTTTCTGCAATTTCGAACATTTCCGTGTTAATTATGCTACTAGCACCAGTCAGGTTTATCTGTCGCTCGTGATATAAAGACAGATCGTTTTCATGAAGTACTGCTATGGGGAGTTTGGGATCGTCTACTCTCATGAAGAGTAGTAAAGTCACTTGCCAGAGTATGACAGAGTTTTCTGACAAAATTGTTTGTTAGGCTGAAGAAACTTCGGCATTAGCAGTTCTGGTTACCTTCAGGATTCGGTTGGAAGTTACAACCAGCTCGTCCACAACATTATTTCGAAATGAGACAAGAACTGCCTGCATCTGTTGAGGAAGTTTAGACAAGAAAATGTATATAAACAGGCCACTGTCAAAGGTCGGTTGGCCACTGGCCTCTCTCATTCGTGACACGTCTAATCCTAATCCATTTTGTAGATTGATTTTACTGATGAGTCGGGCTTACGTTTGTCGATCAGCTAGATCTCCAAGTGTGAGAATAGCCCGTTTTAGAGTTTCGTAAGTTTGCAGTATGTCACTAGTACACATGCTAGGTTTGACGTACATTTTGAACTAACGTGGTAGTGTTTTTACTAAGTCGGGGAATCGTGCACGTGGATCGATCACGCTGTGTTCGTACAAGTCAGCTTCTGCGTATCAGAACCAAACTTTGATGTTATCTGGCAAAAATGGCATTAGTTAGAATGAAAGTGGCGTAAGAGACTTGATCTTATGTAATTTAGGGGTCTGTATGGTCATGACGAATATAGAGTATGGTAACGAACAAGAAAAATTTCAAAAATTTACTTACTTACTTACGCCTGTTATGAATGTAAATAACATTGAGTCTAGAGCATGTCTTTCAAGAATACACTTATGATTAACAAATGACTTTTAGCTATCGGTACAGAATGCACACAATAATCAAGAACTTTTGATAAACACTCATATGTATTAGTAGTACTTTCGTGCCTATAGGTAACCCTCGTGCTATTGATAGAAGAAGCCAGACAATAAATGTATAGGTCTTTATTTCGATCTTAGCGCAGTCACAGTGGAGCGTGGGATTATCTGTTCAGGCAAACAAAGGCTTTTAACATTCAATATAAGATGGTAAGGAATATAACGCTTATACAAAATAAGGAAGTGAATGAATACATGAACAATACTGTTTTGAGATATGCTTGGTTGTTTGGGGTCAACTCTTAACCAACCAACCTATGCTGTTACAGTACCACTAAATTCCATCCCTGGATGCTAACTTTGTCATCGGCGTTTTCGGAGAAGGGCCAGGATTCAGCTCAAATTATGTTCTTCAGATTCAACTGAAAACATATTTCTGAACATTCCTAATTATATTTTAGTTTTATAACGTTTATATACAGACATGTCCGTCATACGAATGTCCGAAGCTTGCTCGGCAGACGATGGGAGATGGGTGTACAGATTGACTAAATCAAGCCAGATGTAGTCGTAGTCATAGAAACGTAGTCAGCGCAGTCTATATACAGGATGGAATTTGATTCTGAAGGTTTCATGCTAGTAAGAGTCGACAGAACCCAGAAGCGTCAAGAAGGATTGCTTGCTTACGCCTGTTACTTGTCGTGAAGGAGGATAGACCGCTCACCAGCATTCTCCATTCAGCCCTGTCCTGGGCAATCCTTTCCAGCTCCTTCCAGTTGTTGTTCATCCTTTTTATTTCCCGACGTAGTGTGTTCTTTGGCCTTCCTCTTTTCCGTTTCCCTTCAGGATTCCAAGTTAGGGCTCGTCTCGTGATGCAGTTTGACGATTTGCGTAATGTATGTCCTATCCATTTCCATCGTCTTTTCCTAATTTCTTCTTCAGCTGGAAACTGATTTGTTCTCTCCCACAAAAGGCTGTTGCTGATAGTATCCGGCCAATGGATGTTGAGTATCTTGCGTAGACAGCTATTTATCAATACTTGCACCTTCTTGATGATGGTTGTTGTAGTTCTCCAAGTTTCAGCTCCATACAGTAGAACTGCCTTGACATTCGTATTGAAGATTCTCACTTTCATATTGGTTAAAGGTTGTTTTGAGTTCTATATGTTCTTCAATTGTATAAATGCAACCCTTGCTTTGCCAATCCTCGCCTTTACGTCTTCATCTGAGCCTCCTTGTTCATCGATGATGCTTCCTAGGTATGTGAAGGACTCTACATAAAGGAGGGAGGGTGGCGTTACTGACCAGCAAACATGAAGGTGGGGAGATAACTTCAATCCACCCATGTCTGTAGGGCAGAACATTTTGTTTAATTACGGCTCCTTATGGTTTAGTGGGATGCCACGAACTTATGGTATTGAAGCTGATCTATTCACGCAAAATACCTCTTTAAGTCGTGTTACGAACGTTGAATTAGTTTCACTTCCTACCTAGAAATCCTATTACAAGCAAACTAGACAATTCGCTAATATACGAAGCCTAATCAAGACCCTATAATAACTGGGGGAAAAATATTTTTAAAAAAAAACGAAAGAGGCTCTAATAGCTTCGATATTAAAGGGAAGACAGCCAAATGTATATCACAATACTGTTTCTAGCACTATATTTTATTTTATAATCACACATAATCTTATACTCCCAGCTCTTTTCCGAATCGCCCCCATTTGTCAGTTGTATGTCCACTCACACCTTGTCAACACTTATTTTCTATAACTTATTAAAATGCTCTTTCTTAACATATACCTTAATAAAGGAAAATTAGACTGAGTAATCATACCTTAAGCATTCTTTCATGAATATTGGCTACTCTGCCTCTCGTGTTTTCTTTTACTTGTTCCCTCTTTCAGCCCCCTTGAGATATGGAACTGGTGACTTCATCCTGCACCATCCTTAAAGCCTTGGATATCCCAGAAGGAAATAAGGTTGCGATTTTTAGAAGCCCATATCTTCAATGGACCTATTCTTGACCATCAGTCGCACATTCGCAACGCGACTTTCATGAAGCGCGCCAACTGTAGTACTGATTTAAACCATCGACATTCATATCTTATAAATTATCAACCCAGCTATGTAATTTATTGCAGTGTATATTGTATCATTTGTATCAATTTGATCTTGCCTGTAAACTGGCATGCCTCATGTAACAAACTGTTATTTGAGAATAAATTATTATTATTATTATTATTACATTTTCCAGAGTTTCGTCATCAAGAGTGATTGGATTGCTGTTTTCCGTCTTGAATTTGAGGACCTTGGTTTTCCCTGAGGCCTACTGATACAGAGACTACTGCTACACTGGCTGTCTTTGTCTGCATTTGTTTGTGTGTATGCGATAGGAGTGCTAGGTCATCTGCGAAGTCCAAATCGTCTAATTGATTTCGAGCTGTCCATTGTATTCCGTGTTTTCCTTCAGATGTCGAGGTCTTCATAATCCAGTCGACCACCAGAAGAAAGAGGAAGGGAGAGAGTAAACAGCCGTATCTTACTCAGGTCCATACTTGGAATGCATCTGTCAGCTGTCCTCCATGCACGACTTTGCATTGTAGTCCGTCGTATGAGTTCCGGACAACATTGACAATCTTCTCAGGAACTCCGTAGTATCGTAGAAGTTTCCATAACGTCCTCCTATCCACATTGTCAAATACCTTTTCATAATCAACGAAGTTGATGTATAGTGATGAGTTCCACTCAACTGATTGTTCGACGATGATCCGTAGTGTTGCAATTTGGTTTGTGCACGACCGATCCTTACGGAATGCAGCTTGTTGATCTCGAAGTTGGGCGTCTACTGCATCTTTCATCCGGTTCAGCAACACTCTGTTGAAAACCTTCCCTGGTATTGACAGCAGTGTAATGGCCCTGTAGTTTTCACATTTGCTCAGATCTACTTTCTTTGGAATCTTGATGAGGTGTCCTTCTTTCCAATACATCGGCACTTGTTCCTCCTCCCAAATCTTTTTGAATAGAGGGTAAAGCATGTTTTTGTAGTTACTCCGATGTCTGACTTCAGTGCTTCAGCTGGTATGTTGTCCGGTCAAGCTAATTTCCCGTTCTTAAGTTGTTTGACGGACGTTTTGATTTCTTCCGTCGTTGGTGGGTTGACGTCTATGGGAAGATCTGTGTGTGCCGCTTCGATGTCCGGTGGAATAATTGGAGCCGGCCTATTCAGGAGTATTCTACCCATCTGTTCCGCGGTCGTTGAATTTCAGTGATTGACTTGCCTTCTTTGTCTTTGACCGGTCTCTCTGGTTTACTGTATTTCACTGATAGTTTCTTCGTTGTATCGTAAAGTTGTTTCATATTTCCTTCTCTAGCAGCTTTTTCCGCCGTCATTGCTAGTTCTTCCACGTATTTTTTCTTGTCGGCTCTAATGCTCCTCTTCACTTGCTTGCTTGCTTCTGTGTATTCAGCTTGTGCTTGGACTTTCTCTGCTTGTGTTCGGCTGTTGTTAATTGCCGACTTCTTGTTCTTCCTTTCTTTGATCTTGTTCAATGTTTCTATAGAGATCCACTCCTTATGATGGTGTTTCTTTAGACCCAGAACCTCTTGACACGTTGAAGTTAACGCTTCTTTGATACTTTTCCAGTTATCCTCCATAGTAGTTTCTCCTTTCAGTAGATCTTGTAAGGCTTGGAACCTGTTGTTGAGAGCTATCTTGAAATCATTGAGTTTGTCAGTATCTCGAAGGAAGGCTGTATTGAACCTTTGTAGTGCTGTTTGTACAGTTGTCCAGTTCTTCTTTAGCCTCAGTTTTAAATTGTCCACAATTAGGTGGTGATCCGAAGCTACGTCAGCGCCTCTCCTGGTTCTCACATCTTCCATTGTCCTTCGGAATTTTTTGTTGATGCAAATATGATCTATCTGGTTCTCTGTAGTGTGGTCCGGTGAGATCCATGTAGCATTGTGTATACGCTTGTGTGGAAATATTGTGACTCCCATGACCAATTTGTTGAATGCACATAGATTTGCAAATCTTTCTCCATTCTCGTTTCTCTGTCCCAGTCCATGTCGTCCCATAATATCTTCATATCCAGTGTTGTCTATTCCGACTTTGGCGTTTAGATCTCCCATCACAATGCTAAGGTCCTTTCTTAGACACTCCTCTATGATTGACTGCAGCCGCTCGTAGAATTGATCTTTAATGTCGTCGTTGCTATCATTGGTGGGTGCATAACATTGGATAATATTCATTAAGATCCCCTCCTTCTTTGTTTTTAATGATGCTTTGGTGATTCTTGATCGGTGAGATTCCCATCCTACAAGTGCATTTCGTGCTACTTTGGACAGCATTAGAGCAACTCCTTGAGTGTGTGGAACATTTTCCTTTTCGTGACCGGAGTATAGCTGCATCTCTCCCGTAGCTAGCCTTTTCTGTACAGCTTGGGTCCAGTGGGTTTCGATGATTCCCAGTATTGCCAAATTGTATCTCTCCATTTCCGTTGCTATTTGACTGGTTTTCCCGGTCTCCAACATTGTTCGAACGTTCCATGTACTTACAAAATTTTTTGCTCTGGTTGTTAGAAGGGGCATCGGCCTCGTGGCTTCCGAAGTAACTCGGCTTTCACCATGAAGTGTCATAATTCTTCTAAAAGAAGACGTTCTAACTCCCAGGGCAGAGTTAAAATGGTTTAAATTATTTTTTCTGGTAGGCGTTTTTTAGCGAGTTAGTTTTCTACGGGATGGGGATGCTAACCCCATGCCCAACCCTCCTACTTTACTCGGGCTTGGGACCGGCAGTAACTCTAGAAGAACTACAGGCAGAGTATGGCAATGAACAAGAAAAATTTCAAAAATACTAGACAGTATATCAAAGTACATAAAAACCAAAGTGAAAATGATATATAAAGTCTTTAGTGGCCCGTGGATCTGACTCCAAGATCGTATGAATGATTGTTATCGCCTATTCTCGTTTATAATCGTCGACTTAATCGCGTTAGCCAATAATGGAATTAAATAAGTTAAATAACGAGAATTGATCTGTGCATACATATTTTTTGTATATGAAGGCAATGAAACAGAGCAAAGCAAAATGACGCGCAGGGAAGATGGCTGGGAAGCCAACTCCATTTTAGTCAAGCGTTACTCAATATTTATAGTCAGACAGAATAAAGCTACAGACATGCAATGAGTCCTGGGATATGATGTGCACACACATATACGCTTATATAAAATCAGTCAAGACTGACAAGCGAATAATTGACAAGGTCAAAATATGACTCAGGTAGAATGAATAGATTGGTTTGTCCAAAAGCTAGAATAAGATATATTACGGGCTTAAAGTAATAACTGACACTACAAGTCCCAACAGGGAATAAATTCACAGCTTACAAATTGATGTACCAGCACACGTTGGGTTCACCATTAACAATGCTTCAAGTATCCGAAGTTCGACGACACCTTAACCAGTAACACCTCTTATAATCGAAATACACCAACCCAGTCAAATAAAAATTCGGAAGCGAAGATGTCCGAAGATACATTTGATAGGCTGCTGATATGTAGAGAAGTGGTCAATCTAATCTGGTTAGTTGTCGTAGGAGATATGTAGTACGGCGTACCCACTTGTGATATGATGCGGACGCATGACCGAGCCCCTTCAGCTAGGTGAGTCCATTAAAGCTGATGTGGCCAGCATCAAATGTCAAAGACTTACAAAGTCATTTATTTTGGGGATTTATTTATCACTAAAGACATATTGCTTTAGTTTACTCATGCATTGGGGGCTACACCAGTTTTTTATAAGCATTTTCAAACAATATGAAGTCACTCGTAGCGTGTTTATAATTGAAACATGTAGATCCTCCATGCACTAGCTTCTTTCTTTCGTATTCTTCCATTGGAATATTGACCTGCCTTGACAAAATAATCCATACCAAAAAAAATCATAAAAGGTGCTGTGACTTTATAATACTGATTTGTGATCGAAATTATTTTTCTCCTCTATATTGTTTGCGCACCGAATTGACTTAATCAGTTGCGAGTTGGAAGTTTCGGTTTCGTGGTGTCTGAGGTCTATTTTCGAATGGCAGGTTGCCCTGCACAAGTGCTGCAGATTGAGCCGAAGTGTGAACTGGTATTTGAAGGTAGTTATTAAAGTCTGTCATTTAAGATGATTTGCTCTCAGTGAAGTTTTAACGTAGTCTTCGATATCCATATAGTAGGGGATCAGGTGTTGTATACTAATACATACAATTCGTATTACTTAGTTATCCGATTTCCGTGTAAAGAAATCAAAATGGGTCTATTTATTCTTGGTTTCTGGACATTACAAATTACTCAAATATATGAGAGAAACAAAACTGAGAGTAGGGTTGGAGTTTTCATGATGTTTTTTCAAATACCGGTTAACGCAAGAAATACATAAAATCATATTCCTTACCCTCGGATGGGACGAAAGGGTTCCTTTATAATATTACTTAATATCATTTAACTCCGTTCTATCATGTTAAATTTATACATAGTATTTCCATTGCTTGTAATTACGTCTTAGTATCAAACGTGACTTATTATGTGATAAGCAAAACTAAGTTGGTTTGGACCACGACTACTACTTGAAAACCATCTTAGCTAAGGTATGCGACCGCAAATGGCATCCATCTTACTGACCCCCTCCAGGAGTTCTAATATTGCCTACACAATCCGGATCAGCCCTTAATGATTCCATGGAGTGGCATTTTAATCAGGTCATCTCTCACGTTCTCCCAAATTACCATGATACAGCACAGTGGTAGCTGTTCTTGAGTCACAACTATTTGGGATGATAAGCGTCCATGGCTTCACTGATCGGTTCATACGTGGTATTTTTCGCCTACAGCATCCATTAGACAGTTGCACTGTACACAATCAATCATCTGAAGATATTAGTGTTCAAAGACTAGTCTCACATCGATGCCTGCTACCTCTATAGTATTTTTCACAATTTTAAGTAATGGAAAAAATTGGGAATATTTTCAGTAACCTGGGATCTGACTCCAGTTGGATCGTATGAATGTTATGTCGTCTATCCTCGTATATGTAATCAACTTAATCCACGTTATGTGATAATGACATTAATGTGTTAATGAGAATGTGATAATTATTTAAATCAGAATGGAACAAACCTCTGGATGGATCATTTAGAAGAGTTGATATGAGGACAAGTTATCGATAGGATAATACGATTTGAGTATGTCCATGTCGTGTCGCACAGGCTATGCTGAGTGCGTCGGATTATAGATTGAGCTGGCTTCGATGAATGGGTAACATTAGAGATTGAGTCATTTGAGTTTCTCGTCGATTAAGTTGGCCACTTAGTTTGTCCACGGGACACTTAGAGTTCTATATGTTCACCGTCTGCGCAGATTTGCAGGGCGCATATAGTTGGAAAACGGGATCACCACTTTAGTGTCCCTAGACCTGACTCCAGTGAGATCTGGGTTAGTAAATATTCGTAGCTTTGAAAGAGGACTTTGGTGGTAGTCAAGGTGGTTACCGATGATTTTGAGAGTGTGAAAGCTGCACTACTGAACTATTCACCTCAGAGGACACCACCAAGTGATGCAATACATTTCGCTTCGTAGTAAATTAGCTCTGTGTAGGTTGGTGAACATTTCGTTTATGGCGCAAGTGGAGTTGGAAAAAGTCAAACGACCTCTTAGTACGAGTCTCATGGTTTTTCCAACTACCTTCTTACCTGGGCTAAGACTTCTCATGTAGATGCTATGATTAATATGCTTCCTACAGTCTAACCAGACTGATATGAACTTATTCTTAATCAACATTTTTAACTTTTAGCGAGTGATCAACATCCTAGACACTTTTGAAGTGTTATTCAGGTTGTTCATAGTCACTCGTTCATTCTCTGGAACAAGTACTCCTAACACGTTTCTGATCAAAAACCCGTAATTTCAACGTACTTATATTCCTGGCTTTCTGTTAGCCTTTCTAAATTCTTTTTATCATGTCCCTTCATGCCTTATAGACATATTTGGCTTAATATTGTATGTGGTTACCAGTAGTAATTCCTACTGTTGCTTGGATTTCAGTTCGGGTATCCCAGGAATACATGCATCACTTTTCATCGCTGCTTCACATTCACCAAAAAGCAAATCTGTACAGACACTTTGAAAAAACTTCGTAGAGTTTTACTAGTATTTTCTAATTCTAATTTAATGAAGCAGTGGTGTTGTGGTTTTAGCTTTTGGGATCAAAACAACAAGTCGCGAATTCGAACACTTCAGTTTAGTTTGAGCGACCGGGTAGTGTCGTCAGTGCTCAGAAGTGTGGTCGAAAGCTGAATACGTAAACCTGTTCCTGGCCAATGAGTTGTGTTGAAATTTATGTTCATGTTTTTGGTGTTTGAATGTCACAACTCTCTGGTGTCCCAACCTATCTGGCTACAAGGTAAACGTGTCTTTTGTAGCGGTATCCGAAACCTTTAACGTGTTTCCCATTGACTCGGTAGCCAATTTTTGACTCAGAAATCGCTTTGGTCTTTTTCTCATCAACAACTCATTCCAATTATGTGTATTTTTTCCTATCGAAATTATTAATATCATTTATATGGCTTCTGTGTAGGTCCTTTCGTCGATGTAGTAACTTCTTATATCAAATTGACGAATCCTTTGGACCGAGCTGTCGGGTTTAAGATCAAGACAACAGTGCCGAAATGTTATTGTGTAAAACCAAGCAACGGATATATAGAACCTCATCAAACTGTAGAAGTTGCAGGTTTGTTTTGTGCTTGTATCTGGGGTAAATATTTATTTTTCAGTAATGCTCCAGCCGTTCAGTTACAATGCCGCAGAAAAATTTAATCATAAGTTCATGATTCAGTCTATCATTGCTCCTGATGACCCTCGCCCTGCCATGGAGCAGTTGGTATGTAATTAGCCAGAACTTAAGTATTTATTTCCTAAGTGGAAGGATGCACCTCTTAGCAAGCTCATGGATTCACGGCTCTTTTGTCTTTTGCGTTTGCCTGATGAGCTTCATGTTGAACCTAGCCGGGATTTAGTCTTCGAAGGTTATTTTCTTTGTTTTTATGTATTAACTCAGTTAGGTCCTTTTGTGAGACCTGTTACATCTATTGTGAAACTGACCAACCCTTCTTCACAGTTTGTTTGCTTTAAGATTAGCGCATCGTCCCCAGATCACTTTTTTGCCACCCCCAGTACAGGTGTTATGTATCCCCATGAAAATTTGGAGGTCTCAGGTATGATACATTTTTTCGTTACGATATTGTATAGTTGTGTTTCATCCCGATGATTTCGACTTTACAGCAAAAAATCGTGAGAGAATGTTAATTCAATCTGCCGTTTCTGCGGAAGAAGCAGATCCAAAAAAAGATCAAACAGTGAGTTTATTTTAAAAAAATTAAGACAATAGGCTTTGATTAAAGAAGGAAAGGTGACGGATTATTACCTAAAATGTGTGTTCAAAAACACAGGCATTGTAAGTTGGTTTCTGTTCTATTCTAAATGTTTAGGTGGAAAGGATAGAAGTTAGCAAACAACAAACTGCGTCTTCTGTAAGTGAAAAACTTACTAACGCACATTTTTAGAAACCTGTACATGATACTGGTGCGACCCAGACGGATATCGAAAAGTTAATGGCTGAAATATCTGCTCTTCGCCAAGAAAATGCTGCACTGAAGGTAATATTATGTCCTGTTGGAAATATAAATCTGAATTTTTTTTGTTTTCCTAAATACGATCTTTGGAAGCTGGCTTAGTAAGTATCACTTTGCAAACAATTTTCATAAACTTCGGAGGAGTCGAATTACCTTACAAACATTCAGTTGTTTAATTTAGCTACCGTTTACCACCATACACCATGGTATCCTGTTATTTAATTGTGTCAAAGCATAGTTTTTGTGGCGTATTTTTTTAAATTTCGAGACATCAGGCACACCTAATGATTTGGCTGTTCGCTTACGACGAATAAACAGAAAATTCCCCAGGCTTTTACATGTTACGGAATGTTATTTCATCCTAATTACTCCATTTATTTACTTATTTCAACACAAACGTCGGTACAAGAAGACACCAAATATACATACTCCACACTTCGTCATTTGATTTGTGTGAGAGCTGGACTACTACCCGAGCGCCCAAACCAAGGCAGGTAGTTTTCTTATGGAGCTACTTGTGTTTGCTCTTGTCCTGGTATCATGGCCAACTAATCTAAAATTAAGCTAGGATTAAGGCATAATTTATCCTATCCATCACGAAGTATCACCTAGTATATTGGTTCAAATTGTCATATTTCATTAGCAAAGAGAAATAAAAGTCAGTCAGTCAGTAACAACGTAGAACTTCGTACGTACGTACATCAGTTCGAGTTGCCATACCACATTAGCACAGAGATGCAGTGGTCGATTCAAATCCCGTAGTGGTAGAGGTAGCAAGAGTATAAGCAGTAATCGGGAAGATTAGGGTTTGGAGATGTTATTTAACGAGTATAATCCAGTGAAATAAATTTGGAAAGAGGAAAAAAAAGGACATGAAGAATTCAGATTAGAATTTGGGAGAACATAGAGAGTGGATGCACCTGCGCCATTGCAAACGATTTTGAGCCATGTCATTCAGGGTCTCTAACCATCGGTTGCTATCATCTCGCGGTCCCCAACCAGGTAGTTTACACCTACCAACATGACTCAGTCCACTTGTCAGTGACTTCATGGATTTGTGCCATGTTTTGGTTTGGCCGCCCCTAGCTTTCTTCCAACCTACTCCTATACCACTGAATATAGCACGTCGAGGTAGTCGGTGGTTGGGCATACGTAACACGTGTCCCAGCCATCTCAACTGATGAAGTTTCACTACTTCATCAATTGATAAAAACGTCAGACCAAATCCCAGAATGGTAAAGGTAGTAACAGTATAGGAAAGATTAAATATTAAACTCACGACTCGAAAGGAAAATATAAATTAATAAAATAAAAACTAAGGGTTACGGAGAATTTAGAATTTGGGGAAAGACAACGAATGGATGCACCTGCTCCATTGCAAACGATTTTGAGCCATATCATTCAAAGTCTCTAAGCACTAGTCACGATAATCACGTTGACACCAACCAGATAGTCTATACCTGTTAACATTGCGAAATCCAGTTGTCAATGGACTGATGTCATGTTTTGGTTTGGCGACTTCTAGCTTTTTTCAGCCCACTCACATACCAAATAAAATTGCTTGTCAAGGTAAGGATTGTGATCGATGAAATCTAATCTAAAAACACTTATGTGTAAAATTAAACAGATCTCTACTTTTTTGTATGACTAAGGCATTTCATCGTTCTTTATCTTGTGGAAAATCCTGCTGGATTTGCACTAATGGATCCTCTTGAACTCATCCCATCAGGCTGTGAACATGATGAAGAGCAAAAGCGAATCAGATCTAGGTTAACCAAAAGCCTAAGGAACAACCGTGAGCAGTAGTGAGCAACGAAAGCAAATGAGATGGAAAAGGCAACGGCTATAGGTAATACAAGACAGCTCTTCAGACTAATAAAAGAAACTAATTAATAAGTCAGGTGTAAGTCAGACTATCTTGGGAAAAGATGACACTTATCTGTTCTCAGCCCAGACGTTTAGAGCGATGCGCGGAACAGTTTAGCTGGCCTTCAGCTAATCGACAACTACCCACCATTCCCAGACAGCGTGAATGTAACATTGAAGTAGCTCCCCCGACCCTAGTTGAAGTTCAAAAACATATAGCTAATCTGAAACGAGGAAGAGCAGCTGGTCCAGATGGATTGGCTCAAAAGGTCCTTAAGTATTGTGGTCGAATTTTAGCGATCAGGTTGATCATTGTTTTAGCTAGAATCTGGGAGCTGGACGTAGTCTCATCTGACTGGTTACAATCACTTATTGTCCCGATACATAAGAATGGGTCAAGATCATCCTGTGACAAACATAGAGGGATTAGTTCGACTAATATATCATCTAAAATACTAGCCTCAATAATTATCGGGCACCTAACTAAGACTCGTGAACTACAAACACGTGAAAATTAGGCTAGCTTCAGACCTGGTCGTGGCTGCATTGACCACATACTCACCATTCGTCAGGTTCTAGAACACAGGCATGCTTATCGTCGTCCGATAATGGTGGTCGTTTTTTGACTTAAAAGCGGCATTTGACTCTGTAGACCGAGAGGTTCTGTGGCAATGTCTGTCATTGAAAGGCATACCTCAAAAGTACATAAACCTTGTGAAGGCTCTTTACTCGAACACTACTAGTCGAGTGAGAGCTTATGGCGAACTGTCATCTGATTTTACGACCTCAAGTGGTGTCCATAAAGGCTGTCCACTATCTCCATTTTGTATAACTTCGTCATTGGCACACTGATTTAAACAACCTTTTCATTGACTTAATCTTCGGCCATTGATCTCCTACCAGGAGATCCACTTATCGACTTAGAATACGCAGATGACATAGTCCTGTTTGGTGAAGACGCTGACAAAATTCAGAATCTTTTGGTAGCACTGCACAACAATGCCAAAATGTTTGGGATGCGTTTCTCCTCCTCTAAATGCAAATTGTTGCTTCAGGACTGTCTTGTGTCAACACCTGAACTAAGGATAGGGAGTGAAGTAGTCGAAAGCGTCGACAACTTCACTTATCTTGGAAGTCTGATCAACCCTAATGGGTCGGTGTCTGACAAAGTCTCTGCACCTGTTCAGAAAGCTCGTTTGGCTTTTGCCAACATAAGTCACGCATGGCGAAAGCGAGATATCCGTCTGTCAATTAAGGGACGCGTATACTGCGCGGCAGTTCGTTCTGTTCTATTGTACGACTGCGAAATATGGCCATTAAGAGTAGAAGATAGTTGTAAGCTACTAGTATTTGACCACAGATGCCTTAGAGATATTGCTGGCGTCTGCTGGGATCACCCGGTAAGTAATAGTTAGGTTAGACTCAAGGTATTAGGGGATGATGGTAAATCAGTTGATGAGGTTGTGAATCATCATCGACTAAGATAGTTAGGCCACGTGTTGCGTATACCTGAACACCGATTACTACGACGCGCAATGCTGACTAGTGTTGGGGACGGCTGGAAGACAGTAAGAGGCGGTCAAACCAAAATGCGGCATCGGTGCTTGAAGTCACTAACCTCTAGTCTGAGCCATGTTGGTAGATGCAGACTACTTGGTTGGGGTCCGCGTGACTATCGTAACCAATGGTTGGAGACTCTTGGTGACATGGCTAAGAATCGATCACAATGGCTTAGGTGTATACACTCTCTGTCGTCCTTTAAACGATGAGATTAAAAATGCTTCATATCTTTCTTTCTGTACTATATCCTTATATGCAATCTTTTTATTATACATTGCTACCTTTGGAGTAACCACTTCTATAAACTAGATGTCCATCTTGTCGTGTTAATGAGTTATGGCTACTTGAACTGATGCATTTATGTACCTGGTTCTACGTTGTAGCCGACTGACGGAAGTGGATTTTTCCGTTTGCTCCGAGTGCAAAGTTACTTATCCACAGTGCTCAACCAATGAAAAATTTCTTTTATCTATATATCGTAAATCTCTATGCTTCAGACAAATTGTGGTAAGAAATTATGAATTGGATGCTGTTACTAGTTAAAAATGCTTTAATGTGTAAAGCCATTAAGTCTCTGAAGAGGTATAGCCTTCACACAATTATCAAATATCAGAAAAATTCTGATATGAATAATTTGCCTAATAATTAATTAAGTTAAAACTCTTGACTCGGTACTTGAGCAATCATTTATTTAAAACAGTGAAACCATCATGTACCATCTCTTTTCGTGTTAACTTATTCGAGGGCTTTTTAATGAGCTAAATTGAATTGATTGTTACAAACCCCACTACCTAACAATACATATTATAAATAACAAACCCTAAAGATAATTCACGTTTATATCCGATTGGATCAATTTGTCTCTGGTGTTATGGTTTACTTAATTTGATAACATAATGTGACTCAGGTAGTAGAAGTAGTATGTTAGAAAACTGAAACAATTATTGTCCATTTAGAAAGTATCCAGTTGAAATACTTAACATACAACAAATGAGTGATCAAAGTGGAAAATAAAGGTCACAAGACACGTAGTGACAATTAACTCTTGCCCCACTGCAACAATGTTATTCTGATGTTATACTAAAGACAGTTAATCATCAACGCTTCTTTTACTAGTTGATCGCTTTGCCTTCAAAAACAGTTTGACAAAGATGTATATCTCAATTACTTTTATAAGGAGTCCAGTATTATTGTTATGTTTTCAGCTTGTCACTTCCAAATTATATCCAAACTAATACACAGCATTTTTCAACTGAAAATAAACAAAGGTATGACTGGAATAACATACATGTCTAGTTTATAGTAGGGTTGTCTGTTGTCTTGATTTATTTGGATATTTCATATTTATTGTGTATATATACTCTGAGTTACAAATTATCTTGTATGAAAGCGTCTGTGTTGACTTCTGTCCGGAGACTATCATCAGGTACCTTGTAGACATAATTTCGTATAGATCTTCATATACTTCAAATGAATAAGTAAATGAAGCTACCAAATTAAGTCTGATTATTGTTTTTACTAACATTCTTAAGTTGATTATCTGGTTAATGATAATAAGTTAAATATAATGTTACACTAGTCTAAATGAATGTAATTATTCTTGATCTGTAAATGTCCTATGGTTTTGTGAAGGAGGGAGACAACATGTGTAGATAAATTAACAACTAGTTGATTATTTAGTTTTTAACTCATAACTTTGTCTCATGATGTAGCTTCATAGAAAAGGTATTATAACTTATTTAAATTCATCTTTTGTTACCTGAAACATATAGAGTAGTAGTGTAACAACAAATGTCATGACTTTTTAAAATAATCTATTATTATTTATTTATTTTCCAATTCATCGTTTGTAATTGTTCATAGGAATCGGATCTCCATTTACGACGTACAGCAGCTGTCTCAGATACATGTCGAATGCCTACCGAATCTGGTGCCAGATCAATGCCTATCAATGGAAGCCGTCATCATAATCAAGCCAGAGCTGATACTTTTAGTAACATCCCACCGATTTTATATTTAATCACAGCTTTAATCATTGGTCTCTTTGTGGGTCGCTTTGTTTTGTAAATGATATGCAAACTTACTACTATAGTTATGCTGAATCATTGATAATAATAGTAATAATTCTTATCATTATCATTGCGTGAAATTTCTTCAAAATTCATTCATATACTTTCTCAGACATTTTTTTTTTCTCAGTTTGTATGTGCGTTTATGTTTATCTTTACTTATTATACATTTCTGTATTGATAAAAGATTAATACTATTTGTTCTAGTTAGTTATTCAATATTTTATTTTTACCACTTTTCATGCTTAAAAAAAAATATTCCAACAAATTTCCATAAAAAGTTTTTCAACTGAATTAGAATACTCATCAAGACATGTGTAAACTTAAAAAGGTGGGTACTTGTTTTAATTTACTTTGAGATAATTACACTTTTTGTTGTTATTGTTGTTGTTGTTCTTTTTTCTTCTTTCTGTGGTTAAATAAAAAAAAACCCGAATAATATATCATGTATTAAAAGTGAAAAAAAAAAAAAAGGGTAATTAATCATCTTATTAAAGGGTATGTTTATATCACTAAATTTGTTATATTTATTGTGATGTGTTATGTATTTGTATGTATCTTGCTTCACTATTCCAACTAATTAGTTATTAAATCTGAGGTGTAATATCTTGAAAAATGTTTGATCTCTTCAAGTGAACCAATTTTTGTGTAAATTTTATTTCTTATTGTTCATATGAATCAGGTAGGTGACTTGGGGGGTGGGGTGGGCGGCACGACTGCATTTTATTCCTTAAGTTTCATATTCACATTATGGACCATCATAAGTAGGTCATTTGCTTCGAATTTGTTATATCCTAGTAAGGATTAAATTACGAGTAACTTCTGAGACCTAATAATGGACAAATATTATCTACATATTCTTATTCTATAACTATTCAGTAATTAGATTATGTATATCTATATTCCTCTTATTATAAGCTTCGTTTTAACCTATAGATTATTATTGTACGATTTACTGTCCTTATGTTATACTCAGTTTATTAATTACTGTCTCCCACGTTCACAGCTACTTTTTGGCTTATTTGTGTATGAATGTTACTTCCTATTTTATGGTGCGATGAGATCTGTTCGGCTGGTACATAAACCAAGTATATAGGTGTCATTACCAAGGTTTGATTTGATAATTTCGAATAAATTGAGCATTGGGTTGATTGTTATAAATAAATATATATTATTTTTATTTATAAACCAAGTATGTTTGAAATAAATGATTCGCATAGTGGGAGCTGTTAATGGTGTTCTGCAGTCAATTGGACGGGTTAAGTGAACAAAAGATCAATAAGGACGCTAGATTGCCCAAACCGGTCGGACGTCATTTTGATTGATAAGTATCATTAACGGTTTATTTATTTACGTCTATATTTACTAATTGATATAATCTTGTCACTTCCTGATTGATCCTGTAAGCTTCATTATGGGTTCGAACAATTCATACTTATAAGCATGTCTTAGCTTTTTGGCTTTCCTATACAACTAGTCCGGTGAACAGTTATCCGGTTAAATTAAACTAAGTAGAGTGATTGATAATTTAAATTTAAACTCATCAAAGCTAAGTATGCTAGAACTCCCGTAGGACTGCCAAAAAAACAATTATGCGAAGATTTTCTAAAAAAAACTTCGAAGTTCATCCACAACCCATATAGTGTGGGATTGAATCACTTCGAAATTAAAGGTTCATCACTTAGATTCATTCTAGTGGTAGATATTGAATAGAAATGATATTTAGGCTCTGAGAATTAATTTAACAATTCATGAGACTTTTATGTCATGGTATACTTTTATTATTACCTAATTTCACCATGTACTAGTCGAATATTTTCATTTTATCTCTACATAAAACGATTATTTTTCACACATTAATTACGTATTTCGTTGAGTATAATTATTTAAAAGTTGAATTCGTTTGGGGTGACAAACGTACCAGAGTTTATTTGAAATTAAAGTACTAACAACAACATGAATAGGCGGTTGTATCACGAAGTTGAGAGGATTTCTGCTATTCTCTGTTCTCTATAAATGATTAATTCCACTTTTCAAAATTTATTATTTTCTAACTGAATTGTATGTTGGTTTTAATTTCTTATATCTTTTAATTGTAATTACTTACTTGTGCCTGTTAGTCCTCGTGAAGTAACATAGGCCGTTCGCCAGCATTCGCTATCCAACCCTGTCCTGGGCAATTCTTTCCAGCTCCTTCCAGTTGTTGTTCATCCTTTCTATATCTGCTTTCGTTTCCAGACGTAATGTGTTCTTTGACCTTCCTCTTTTCCGTTTCCCTTCAGGATTCCAAGTTAGGGCTTGTCTCGTGATGCAGTTTGACGATTTGCGTAATGTATGTCCTATCCATATCTATCGTCTTTTCCTAATTTCCTCTTCAACTGGAAGCTGGTTTGTTCTCTCCCACAAAAGGCTGTTGCTGATGGTATCCGGCCAATGGATGTTGAGTATCTTGCGAAGACAACTATTTATAAATACTTGTACATTCTTGATGGTGGTTTTTGTAGTTCTCCAAGTTTCAGCTCCATACAGTAGAACTGCCTTGACATTCGTATTGAAGATTTTGACTTTGATATTGGTTGAAGGTTGTTTTGAGTTCCATATGTTCTTCAACTGTAAGAATGCTGTCCTTGCTTTGCTAATTGTAATTATTTGATAATAATCAAATGCCCTCACAAATTTTAGAATTCAGTGGTGGTCGTTCTTTATTGTTTAGAGCTGTTATATGTCCATTGTTTGATATACTTAACATGTAGAGCAGAAACAAGTTTAACGAAGTAGAATTAATGTTAGTGATGTCGTGCAGCTTGTATGTTTCATCATACTTAAATCTGTAATTGGTTTTCCGAGTTTCGCTAATTATAAGAAGCCGTCAAATTTTCAGGTGGGACCCGAAAAAAATAACGGGCTTTAATTTTCAGTATTTTCTCGGTAGAAAGACTGAAATGTCGACATTGGAGGCAAGATATATTGTGTAATGTTTTAGGCTTCCAGTCCAGTTACAGATAAACAACAAATCAACTGTCTAATAACTGATAATTTATTAACTATGACATCATCTGTATAGTAATATTATATAGGAATTTTCATGCTATTTGCATATAACTTGCGATCGCGTAAAAAGTTTAAGTAATCATATTGTCCAGTTGTTCTCGAAATTATGCTCAATGGCTTTGCTTTAAACTGTCATAAAGCTGAGTTTAAATTTTTAAAAGGTTTCGGGTGGTAAGAAGTCCTGAACTGTAGTTTGTATCACATAATAAAATTAACAGTAATGTTGAATGCTTACAAAACATTGTTTCGTGGAAAATTTACTATTACTAACAGCAAACCGTTTATGGTATTTACCATTTTATCGACTAAGTCAACCTTATAAAAATAAAACTGAGGATGGCCCCCGGGTGAACGGGAATAATCAAAGTTTATATAAACACACTTCTATGTCGATGGTCTAGGTAACAAGAGCGTTTGTACAAACTTCTTTTAAATGTAAAGATTAGGTTTGTGAAAGTGGATTTCGATGGCTTTGGTAATATACGAAAGACGAGCTCTTAAACGTGTTGTAACTTTAATAGAAAATGGCGGATAACCTAAAAACTTCATTCACGTCAACTTGACATTCTTTGTGCATTAATTGGACAAAAATAGAACACTAAAACTCTTGACTGTCCTCTACTCAACCAAGACGAATACCAATCTGCTATGCGATGACGGACTTTCCGAACTGTACACCTTAACTGGCTCCACAGGAGCAATCGAATTGATAAATACACTTGGATGTGGCGGATCCAGACTACATGTTTTTATTGGTATGATAAACTGGATTATTTATATCTAAAATGAGTTGAATGGTTAAACTAGTGTTGTGTATTTTTAGCAGACCACATAGCCTTGATGTTATCGTCGCCGTAGATCTCAACATTCCGAACACTTCAAATAAAACGTCTAGTGTTTCACTGAGTCAGTAAGTCGTTTCTAAATCGTATCTGCGAAATCATTCTTCACTACTCCACGACTAATCCTCCTCATTTATCTTTATCACAAAATGTTACTCCTGAAACCACGCTTTTAATGTTCGAACGTTGTGTCAGATAGGATGACAGACTTCTTTAGCTGGGATTCTAGGTTCTTGAGCTATCAATGCAAGCTGCGTTTTCAAAAACGCGCAGGATTTGAGTATAGTCATTTATTTGACCTCTCGTTGTCATTATATTGATGCAGATCGGTTAACCTTATGTGTATCTGAAGACTGCACTGTGATCTTCCGTAGCCTCGTTAATGTAGGCATAGCATTAAGTTCTAAAGTAGAACATGTTCTCTTAGGCTGGATTTCAATAGGCAGTCGCTTGTGCGCTGTCTGACTAAACGAGACAGCAAGAACTCGAAAAGACACGCCTTTGCCACTTCTTTGTTTCAGTGTACGCTCCCACTATTCGCAACTCAGGTGAGCCTAACGATCGAATTTATGTGAAGCTTCCCAACCTTTTACAAGAAGTTAAACGCTCCAATGTAGGAGAAGTGGCAGGTGACTCTAATGCTTATTAGGCAAACTTGACCAAAGTGAAAGGCACTTAGGTGGGTCTTACGATGTCGCTGCTCGGTGGACAGATAATGGCGACCGTCTGCTGCAACTGTGCTCAGATAGTCGTCTAATTCTAGCAAACAGCGACACAAGTAGAAACATAGTCTGACGTAGCAATCCTCACAATCAACGATAGATTTAAAAAAATCGCATTGCCATCAGCCGATGTAGGAGGCTCGATAGAAGACTGTTGCTCATTCCTGTGCATATGTATAGACTCAGATCATGGTCTAGTTTGAGTACGTGTTTGCCTGCGTTTTGCTGAATGTAGAGAGGCCACAGCCAGATAACCTCTTAGATTCCAACCTAATGATGATGTATTCCTTGACCTTAAGGCGGTGTAAGACCCTGTTGATCGTGAGGTTCTGTGGAAGTCTTTCATTGGAAGGTATACCAAAGCAGTACATTGGCCTTGTACAGACCCTCTCCTAGAACACTACTGGTCGAGTCAGAGCTTATGGCGAACTGTCATCGGAATTGGTTCGCTTTCCTGACTTTGTTTAACTTTGTCATGGACATGCTTCTAGATACAACACTTTCACCTTGTGACTTTTCACGGATCGATTTCTACCAGGCGATTCATATGTTGACGTGGGATGTGCAGTTGATATAATTCTATTTGGTGCAGACGTTGACGTAATGCTAAGTGTTCTGATCATATTAAGGAACAATACCAGCATGTTTAGGATATGAACCTCCCCCTCCAGTTACCAAATGTTGCTTTATGATAGGCTTGGATCAGTGCCTGAATCAATGGTAGGGAGCGAAGTACATGAAGGCATCGTTTATCTTAGGAGTCTCATTAGTACTGATGGTCTGGCGTCTCACGAAATCTCGGCACGGATTTAGAAGGCTTCTGTCGATTGCGTCACCTGTGGCGTAAGTGAGACATCCGTCTACCAACCAAAAGACGGATTTACTATGCAGTAATTCACTTCGCTCTACCTTATAGATTTGATCATGGCCATTAGGCATTAAGGATATTTGTAGGTTACTAGTATTTGATCATAAGTATCTTCGAAGCATAGCCCGTGTACTTTGAGATCACTGACTAAACAGTGCCCGGGTTAAGAATATAATATTCATTAAGAACGCCAAATTGGTAGAAGAGATGGTAAATCTTGATTAACTGAAGCCGTTGGGACATGTGTTACGTATGCTCATCGACTACCTACCTCGACGAGTGACGTTTTCTGATGTAGAAGTGGGCTGAAAAAAGCTAGAAGTCGCCAAACCAAAACATGACATCAGTCCATTGACAACTGGATTTCGCAATGTTAACAGGTATAAACTATCTGGTTGGTGTCAACGTGATTATCGTGACTAGTGCTTAGAGACTTTGAATGATATGGCTCAAAATCGTTTGCAATGGAGCAGGTGCATCCATTCGTTGTCTTTCCCCAAATTCTAAATTCTCCGTAACCCTTAGTTTTTATTTTATTAATTTATATTTTCCTGACTTTAATTTCGTGACTTTAATATTTAATCTTTCCTATTACCACTGATACTGTTACTACCTTTACCATTCTGGGATTTGGTCTGACGTTTTTATTTCTCTTTGCTAATGAGGTATGATAATTTGAATCAATGTCCATACGTAGCGGATTTTTCGTTGAGACTAATAGACAAAATGCTCTGAATGATGAACTGAATCACCGAGAGATCGGAAATTTCGGTTTCAATTTAAACATTAGAAACAATTTATTGTTCAACTGACAATATTACTGAATTTACAAGAAATATCTGCCTGGTTTAATTGGTATATCAATTAAGATGTATTTATTGAGATTTAGATGGTGGTTGGAGGTAGTCAACAGGAAACCCTGGACTCGGTTTCGTGCTACTTGGCACTCGTCAGCAAGGTGTACTTGCAATCTTGAAGTGACTGGTGCTTCCTGGCGGATTCGATCTCGTGTCACCCGGCTTCACAGTCAGAGACGTTACCACTGAGCTACCCGAACTGTGACTAACTTCCTGTAGGACTGAGATGTAATCACAATTCATTGATCACTGGGTGGTGATCAATGTCATACTTGTCTAGTCCTTATTAGTGCAGATCGAATGCTAGTGCCCGCAATGTCGTGTCACCTAAACTGGTGGTCACATTGCAACATGATCGATAGCATTCGATCTGCATTAATAAGGACTAGACAAGCATGACATTGATCACCACCCAGTGATAAATTAATTGTAAGATGTATTTATTTTTCTCAAGGAAGAATTCCAAAATTAATAATTACAAAGAAAATTAGAAACGAAACTACCTTGGAAAGTTCACCGACGAAACATAAGCCACACCACAAGGAGTGTGCACAAATACAACATTGAAAGTTTACAGATTAAGAGTAATAAATATTTAAAAAAAAAGAAACTAGAGAGAAGGAAATGTAAATGACATAATAAGGAAAATTAATTACATAGTAGCAATATCAATAGTTTTTGTAGCATCACACATGATTAGAGTTATGATTACACTGTCAATGTGTTCATCACCACCAACAAAAACCAAACAATGAAAACTACAACGAATAGAAAAACAAAAAGGTTAAAGATAATTGCATATGGATACATATAATACAAACGTACAGATATTCCACTTTCCATTCATTTACTTCATTAAACCTTTCATCTATTTTTATCAAAATTTCACAAGTGAGAATATAGAAGTGCGAAAAATCAATATATATATATATATATATGAAGCATTTGAGCATTAGTTTAAATGTATACACTAGATGCATCTATGCTTAAGACTAACTGAAATGTAGACAATCAAACAAATAGACAGACAAATCATAAGACAGTTAAACATCAATTCGAGTAAAATTAAAAGTATCATTATGCTTTATTGACACGATAACATTGTTTTAAAAAAAGAAAAGAAACAACTATTACTTGTATCATCTATTGTATACATTGAATGAGAATAGGCACATTGTTAATGATTGTGTTTACATGACAAACAGTGATTAGATTACATGGACATAATGTTGTTGCTGTTGTTGTTTTTCCTTTCTAATAATTATTCTACAATAACTAAAGATAACATATTATGATTTTTAACAAGAAATATTGGAAATATATTTTGATCAATTAACAAAGGTTTATTTGTTGTATTTAGATTGGAATGTGAATTACATAATAATAATGGAACTGCTTTTATACTAAATGTGCATAAATTATAAATTCCAAGTTGTGGGGCTAAAGCTTTTAATGTTAAACATTTAACTTGATATGGTTGTAGATGAAATTCTTGTTTAGTTAAACCAATCCATATAAGAGATGGAATAAAGGATATATCACGAGAAATTGATTCCAATTGGGACAATGATGATGAGTTATACACTTGAAATGGATTAATATGTTGTGATTGATTTGTTACAAGTGTTGATGATAAGACCTCTTCTGATATTGGTTCACGTCTAATAAACAAAAGAGTATTTGAGAAGAATACTATGAACTAACAATATAATGTTATAGAATCAGTCAGTTAGCTACAACATAGGACCAGGCACATAGATGCATCGGCCCAAGTTGCCATACCTCATTTGCACAACAACATTGAATTCATAGAAGTAGTTAATTCAATTGTGGTATTATATAAAAGAAAGACTGCATATAAGAACATAGTACAAGTAGAAATAATTAGTTGGTAAGAAGAAAGATATGAAGTGATTTTAATCTCATAGTTTAAAGGAAGACAGAGACTATACATACTTACGCCATTGTGATCAATTCTGAGCCATGTCACCCACAGTCTCCAAACATTGGTTACGATAGTCATGTGGACCCCAACCATATAGTCTGCATCTAGTAACATGGCTCAGACCCGAAGTTAGTGACTGGTCTGAGTCATAGAATATGATCATTTAAAACTGAATATAGATTTATTTCAAAATTCATAACCTTGTACAACAAACGTGATATAATACAGAAAGTTCTATTTCACATATGATTGTTTTATTTTTAGTAAATAGATCATTTAAACACTGAAATAATCTAAATGATAAGAGTGAACAGTTTGAGACTACTCATACAATTAAGTGGTAGTAAATAATTGTACACGTCATGATAGAGTCAAGTATTTTGAAATTCATGATTATGTATTATTTACAATCAGAATTATAAAATTAACACGGAATAAAATGTCTGTAATATCCATTATCTATTATGATCAGATTAGAAATGAAAAAAATTCGGTGAGACTATCATTTATGGACGACCTTTAAGCGATGCTAGACTAACCTTGAGAGTGTTCATCTAATAATAAGAACCAAATGAGAGTTATAAGGAATTAGAATTATGATTTACAGTTGATGATTATATAGCCTCTGTCAGAGAAGTCCTACTCACTACCTTCTCGTGTCATTACTGTTGTTTACGAAATTAAGTGGACAAAAAGCGAATGTCTGGCACATTAACCGGGTTGGTGGACATGGAGAGTCCACCTAGGGGAGTTGGAAAATAACCCTGATTACAAACCAATGGTGTACATGGGCTCCATTATCGTGAAGGAACAAATGGCGTATGAACCAATTGTTGGTCACCGGCTACCATAGGACGGCATCTCCTTACGATGTTCCACTGCCTTGTGGATCAGACTTTCAGGTCGAAGGTTACAGGTGTGTCCCCTCTAAGAAAACCACCTGCTTCGGTCTGGGAACGTGGTCAGTATCACAGTCCTCACACATATCAAATGAGATTTGTGTGGCGAATATGTATCTGGTGCCCCCTTGTACCAGTATTTATGTGTTCAAATAAATAACTAAATAATGATGATTAGGGTTAGGGATTAGATTTAAAATTTTAATCACAAACTGATATCAGTTATAATGCCAAAAATTTATTTAGCCAAATGGATAAATGAATTTCGCGCCAAAATCCGAGCGAGATCTGTTATCTTATGTAGGTGATTAGTTCGTTTATAAAAATTATTGTCACATCAAAAATTCACTTGGATTATTTAAATTTCCATCAAAATACGTGATTCTATGGAGAAATATTAAGTTTAAGAAAAATGATAATACAAAGTGGAAATCAATAAATTGTAACCTCATAGAGACCTATAACAGAACTATACCAAAATTTTAATAATCAATGGAAATGTATATTTATTATTTATATAAACATCACTATTTATATTGCTTGGTGGAAAAAAAAAGAGAAAAAAAATCCTTCTGCCATATTTGTCAATTAGTTAGTAATTGAGTTGTGAATGGTATTTGGGGCTAATCGTTCAGTGTACTTTTATCATTAATCAAGTGAGTGATGAGACAAATGAATGAGTGTTTTTCCCCCTTTAAAAAGGAAACAATTATCAGTGATAATCAATATATGACAATCATTATTATATTAAACTATAAGTGTCCATCAGAAAAATATTTTCAATGAATTAAACTTTACTTGTTGTTACGGTTCAATTGTTTTGTGAATGAAATACATATAGAACACCAATAAAGAAATACATGAAATTAAATTACAATTCAGAATCTTAAGCGTAATTTATCATACTATCCGAATAAATTTTAAACATATTCACATAACCAGTTAGTATCTACTGAAAGTAATGGGAACGTGTCTTAGGGATATATATATATATATATATAATTGATTGATTGATCAGTGGGTAATGAGTAATGTCATGTGTGTTAGTTTTAAAAAAAAAATGCAAATCGATTACTATCGACCAGGTCACAATGTGACAACTACTCTAGGTGACTTGATATCGCGTGCATAATTTCAAGAGGTGAGATGGTGGTTGGAAGTAGTCAATCGGAAACAATGGCACTCATCAATGAGGTGCATATCTCAGTCTTATAGGAGGTCAGACTCGCGACCCAGATAGCTTAGTACTGACGTCTGCGTGTGTGAAGGAGGGTGGCATGGGATTGAATCCGCCAGGGAACATTAGTCTCCTTAAGATTAAAAAATATATCTTGCTGACCACTCCCAAACAGCAAAAAATCTACATTCAGGATATCCTGTCGGCTACATTCAACCACCGTCTTAAATCTTAAAACAACTGACATGTATTACATACTTTAATGAGGTGTTGTAGGTAAGTGATGAGCGAATATGTGAGGACCATAGTAAACGAAATATACATCAAACAGGAATGAGAAAAATAGTTATATCAAGGACTAGTGGTTTGCATTTTTAATGCAAGTTTTATGCTTTCGAGATTATTTAAACTGGTTTATTTGGATTTTTCAATTTCCTTTCAATGAGAGTCACCAGCATAGAGCGAATGCACACTTTTTATTTTATCACAGCCCGATACTTTATTATTCTTGTTATTGTGAAAATTTGTTTACATAGATACTCAGAACAACTGAATTCAGACATGTTAACAGAGAAAGATAGAGCGATCAGATAATGATATAGACTTTAAAGTTATTATTTACGATATCTATTAGTCAATAAGAGATCATTAATAAAGAGTAATAATAACTTGATGAGGATTTCTTAGAAGATGAAGAATGAACTAATGAATAGATTTCCTACAAACATTTCAATTCATCTATGTGGACTCTATCAATACAGAGTCTTGTGAAAACACTATCAATTAATGTATACAAAAAACTAGACTATTTCAAATGAACAATATCGGTTACAACGCTGAATATAAAACTGTTTGATAATCTAATATCAGATTGTCTTTTTTTCTGTTTTCTAATCTGGAAATCTAATGTACAATACTTATTCTCATTGAATAATATGATTTATTCAGTTATTCAATGTAAAAAATATTTAATAATTGAATTCATGAGTGAATTGAAGCTAGACCACGATGGAAAACTTGGAAGCACTGAAAGGTTGTTCCATCATAGTATGGGACTCCTCAGTAGTGTGTATCCATGATCCCGCTAGAAGAGACTCGAACCCAGAACCTATCAGTTAAACATTAACACCGTTGGATGCCTGCCGGCTCAGTGGTCTAATGGTTAGGTGCTCGCACGCGAGACTGATAGGTCCTGGGTTCGAATCTCGACAGGGGCGGTATCGTGAATGCACACTGATGTGGAATCCTACAGCAGGATCAAACGGTCATCCAGTGCTTCCAGGTTATCCATGACAGTCCAGCCTCAATTGACTCATGAATTCAATTATCAAATTATTACAATCTCTACAAAACCCCTGTCTGATTGTAAAAAAAAATTATCATAGGGAATATACACAACATAATCTACAAATTCGAATGTAATAATAATCATACAACTTACTGAAATTCATTCTTATCATTCATATCTAATTGAACAATAATAGGCCATTTTGAACTATTGTATATTTTGGCTTGTACAGAGATTGGAACAAAACTTGATGTGAATACATTTTTCACAGGAGAAAAAAAATTAACATGAATTGAATGAGTAGAAATTTAATTAAAACGATTATGTTATACAAATAATTAATTAATAAAGATTATTATCAACTTGATATTATATAAATGATAATCATATAGGACATAATATTCTAGAAAGAAAATACCCCATTACATATAGGCAATTTTTCTTTTAATATACACATTGAATGGAAGTGAAATTGTAGAATTCTAAGATTGTAACAAACAATCTAAATAGTTGAAATCATGAGTCAATTGATGCTAGACCACTCATGTAAAACTTGGAAGCACTGGATGACTGTTTCATCTAGCTTTAATTGGTCTCATAATTCCAACTATTGAAATCTTCACAAAACTCCTTCTGAAAATAATCTGATCATTAGATTCTACCATAATCACTCCTAATAAGTAATTCAAAGCAAATACATTTTATAAAACTGTAATTGAAAATGAGAATAAATATACATCATTTAGTGTAGAAATCTGATGAGTACTGCTATTTCTGATGACTGCAGACCTGAAACTGTTATTTGCTAATGTATAATTGAAGAAATAATACAGAACTGAAGATAAAGATTTACTTACGTACCTATCAAAAATCAATAACAGTTAAAAATGAAATTGAATGATATAGTGAGATGATATTGCCATCTAATTCATCTGGAAAATAACTAACTTGAATACATCAAACTAATGTAACAGTTGATAATTAACTAATTATCAAAGTGGAGACTTGTCGAGACTTCAGTAATTTAACCATTAAAATCACTCTAGTGATAAGCCATAATCAGTGGAGTTCAAATCAATATCGGGTAGAGAAGACAGGTACCAACCTCAGACAATCGATAAAGGGTTGTGCAAGATCATGGATCGATTGAAGTTAAATATAAACATTGTTGCATGCTGGCTCAGTGGTCTAGAGGTTAGGCGTATGACTAGGGCATTTCATCGTTCTTTATCTTGTGAAAAAACTAACTGGATTTTTCAGCTTGGTTTGAGTGGAAAGTTACTTATCCACAGTGCTCAACTAATGAAACATTTCATGTTCTCTTTCTACACCGTAAATCTCTATGCATCAAGAAAATTGCGACAATAAACTATGAAATGGTTCCTGTTACTAGTTAATAATGCTTTAACGTGTAAAGCCATTAAATCTCTGAACAGGGATAGCCTTCACACAATTATCAAATATCACAAAAATTCTAATATGAATAATTTTCCTAATAATTAATTAAATTACAACTTTTATTTATTTAAACACATAAATATTGGTACAAAGAGGCACCAAATAGATATGTAGCACATAAATCATTCTATTTTTATGAGAGCTAGGATGCTGCCCGGGTGCCCAAATCGAAGCAGGTGGTTTTCTTAGGGGGCCACACCCCGGGCCTTCGACCTGAAGGTCTGATCCACAAGGCAGTGGAACATCGTGAGGAGATGCAGTCTTATGGTAACCGGTGACCAACAAGAGGTTCATACGCCATTTGTTCCCATAGAATACTGGAGCCCATGTACACCATTGGTTTGTAATCAGGGTTATTTTCCAACTCCCCTAGGTAGACTCTCCATGTTCACCAATCTGGTTAAAGTGCCATCCACTCAATTTTGTAAACAACAGTACTGCCACAAGAAGGTAGTGAGTAGGACATCCCTGACAATGGTTATATGCACATGATCATATGAGAGAATTTCGAGAGGGAGAGCTAACTCTCTCCACTCTCAGCCATATCAGGACTTGGTATTCGAGTACTAAATTGTGTAATTTATATAAAATAATGAAATATTTTATATTCATATAATTTGGTATATTATGATTTGTAGAATGATAATTATATACTTACAATTTTTTTAATTGTTCACATAATAATCGATTATTATTAAGAAGATTAAATGATGAATGATAAAAATGTTTAAAGAAATTCTCAAATGAATAAGTAGTATAATTTATATTTTGATTATGATCATCAGGATTATTATTATTATTATTATTATTATTTTGTAAATAATAATTTACAAATTTTGGATAATTTAATTGAAATCTCATTAAATTCGATAAATCCAATTCATTGAAATTAATTATTTTTGTGGAATTTGTCTTATTTATTATTTTATGTTTATACTTTTTAAATTTTCTTTTAAATGATTTTAAATCCATTGTATTCTGTAAAGTAATCAGTTAAAAAAGAATAAGAATAATAAACAATTGATCACAGAATATATATTTTATAATGAATGAACATCATTAGATTAATACTATCGGATACCGGCTGGCTCAATAGTCTAGATGTTAAGCGTTGGTAAGCGAGACCGACAGGTCGTAGGTTGGAAAGCTTGCGAGGCGGGATCGTGGATGCGCACTGCTGAAGAGTCCTATACTAGAACAAAATGGCCGTTTTGTGCTTTCAGGTTTGTTATAGTGATCTAGTTTCAATTGATTCATAATCTCAACTATTAAAAATTACATATTTAATTGTTTGAATTTTATTAGTAAGAATCAAATGGTTTACAGTTATATTTATGTTATAACTCTGACACGGCAGCTGATTTGAGGGTAACGAATTATCGATCGGACCAAAGACGCGTAAACACGTAGAACGACCTAGGGTTCTGATTGGCCCCGCTTCTCTATCTAGCCCAGCAGTTGAGTTCAGAACGCAAGTCACAGCCTCGGATGTATGAATCATTATATTTCAAACATACTTTGTTTATATACCAGTCAAACAAACCACATCATACCATAAAATAGAAAATAACATTGTACAATATTGGCCAGTAGGAAAATGACACGTGAAATAAGTACTGACCAATAAGAAAATAATACCATGTCCAAGTCCAAGAATAGCATTAGACTTAATAGGATAATTTTTGGGATATTTTCCTGAATATCCCAACAATTTAATATAATTTCAATATAATTGATACTACTAATGATATTCATTACAATATTATTAATTATCGATAAAATGACAAACTATTTTTGTCGAGAATTACTGTGAACATAATAATGCTCTAAAGGTTAGGGTTAGAGACTAATCATTATTCTTATACCTATTTTAGTTTAAAAAATTTTTTATCTAATTAATTTAGTGGTTTAGTTATCTATAATCATCTGATTATAATTTTATTATTCTGCTATTCAAACTAAATTAGATAAAGTGAAATTGAAAATAATCAATTAATATTCTAAATTCTTATTACAATTGCTTAATTACAACTTCAAGATAAATATTTAATGTACTCTACAGTATATTCGTATATTTCACGGTTGAACAAGGCTTATGATTGTTAAGTTTCATTGAAATTGTTATAATGGTTGGGTTTTACACGTTTACCTTAGACGAATATCTACACTAGATTCCTTCCCAGTAGTCTAATCTACAGGACTTCGACACAACTCAGATCAAGAACACGTGATTAGCCTGACTAGAACGTAAATATACTTCCACACCAAAAACCCGACACTATCCAACAACAATGAACAATCAATAATAATTATTATAATGATAGCGGAATATAGTAATTCGTACTATTGATATATTTAGCTAAGCACCTTGGATTTAGTTTCTTGAAATACTGTCAAATTTATAAAAACACAAACCTACGAGTTTACGATGAACAACCGAAATATTACATGATACCTTAAAAAGACCGTCTAGCATGGCAATCTGAACAAAAAAATGTTAGAACAGTTATTAAGTGTTTGGATACGAATGATGTGAATGTATGTAGTTCAAATAAATCTAGCTAACGTTTTAAGTTCAAGGTACACTTCAACTATTGAAGTGCACGATTTTAGGTAGTAATATAATATTTGAAGATGAATGTTGAGTGCATAAACATTTAAGTGCCCAACATCATAAAGAAACTGATAGAGTGAAATATCAAACAATCTCTAACTGCTTGAGAAAGGAATTATTGGTTTAAAAACAATAAAAATTATATAACAACAAATAAATGTGCAGAAACCGTAAACTCTCATACATATAATATCAACTGTTGTAATTATAACGTCTCTTTTACTACAGATTATTGACATAAACATCAGAAAGAAACTTTCAAGATCCATAACAAACAAAAGTAACATTATTGAGAACGAAATCTTACATAATTATTGTCATAGTTATATGGCATTCGTACTGGATAATTTAGATGATTAATTCCTACATGACTTTGCCCCCAAATACATTGTTGAAGATTAGTTAGTGTAGTTTCTGTTGAACCCTACACAAGAATACAGAATAAAAACAAACAGTTTTAAGAAAAAAGAAATTTTTGAGAAATATGGTAAATGTTCTCAATGAATAGTATTCGAAATTACAAACTAATACCTCTACCTAGACAACAAATTAATATAAACACACACACACACACCAGAAATTTCGATATATTGCAAATAATAACATATAATCGGACAACATTGTTTTCGATTAGATCATCATCAGGCTCTACTCTAATATACAGCGATATATATATCTTCTAAGTAATAAGAATAATAGTAGCAGTAAAAAAATATTATTAACCATTCTGTATACCTTCCATGTTATAAGGAGATTAATATCCAAGGATAAACTATCGTCAGAAGATTTAATTGAATCATCATTCTGAAAGCAAAACAATCAAAATACTTCATTGTAATGACTCGTACATAAGATAAATAACAAAATACATGATAGTTACGTTTAAATTATTAGCATAACCGGAATATAGATTACCGACTATTCATCTCCAAGCACCTCTTTTATTTGCTTGTCTTAGTAGCAAGAGCAACTCAATGAGAAGATAAAAAGCAGCTTCATGAGTCAGTATTTCTACAATTCTATATTCGTTACTGAACTGAACGACGGAATTTTTAAAAAAAACAACTAAATGATAAACTTCATATATTTGAAAGTCTTGAGTTTATAATTATCCGAATGCAACCAGTTTCATTCTCGATAAAACACTTAAATCTATTCATCATGATTAGTATGACAATGATCTTTCTTCCTGATATTAAAACAATACAACTAAAAATATGAAAAACTCCGAGGTTTTTAAAAGCTTTCTAATTCTATTAGTTTGATGATTGTTTAGAAATAATTACAAGTAAGAATAATGTAGAAAAGAGTATTAACATCAATTAGTTTATAATCTTAACCATTTGATTGATAGAAATCAATTATCATTAGTTTACTTTTATAGTCTGATAATAAAATCAGTACTTTATATCATCTGAATTAAGCATATGATATGGTTTTTGTTTGTTGTTGAAAATATTACATTATTCAGTATAAACTACAAGTACATTTAAGTTTTGTACTACAACGAAGCCTTATTTAGGCCATTTGTTCCCTCAGGATACTGGAGCCCATGTGCATCATTGGTTTGGAATCCGATTAAAGCGCCGGACATTCGCTTTTCCTCCTTTCATTTTCGTAAACAACACCCCCGCCACGAGAAGGCAGTGAGTAGGACTTCCCTGGCAGAGGCTGTATACGCGTGGACATTTGAGAGCATTTCGAGAGAGAGAGCGGACTGTCCCCACTCTCGGCCGTACCAAGGCATTCGGAGAATTTATTTTATCCACATTCAATATATTTTGTAATACACATAGTTTAATGTCAGAGTCAATCCATGAACTTCAAATATCAAGCTGATTAAATTGTTGTTAGGTTAAATCTTATAATCAGAATGAGTTTTGTGGAGATTTTAGGAAATTTCACAGGTTGAAATCATAAGTCAATTGAAGCTAGACCACCATGGAAAACCTGGAAATTTCCTAAAATCTCCACAAAACTCATTCTGATAATAATCAACTGCTCACTAGTGACTGACTTCAGGAGAACCTTCTGAAGTTCTAGTGAGAAGCCGTTACCAGTGAAGTTCAACCAGATCTGTTGTGAGATATCAGCTCACTGAACACAATGGTGTACGGTGGCGCAACTTCGTGGATTGGTTGAAGTTAGACATTAACACCGTTGGATGCCGGCTCAGTGGTCTAATGGATAAGTGCTCGCGCGTGGAGCCAGTAGGTACTGGGCTCGAGTCCCGCGGGGTGCGAGTTCGTGGATGCGCACTGCTGAGGAGTCCCATATTAGGATGAAACGGTCGTTCAGTGCTTCCAGGTTTTCCATGGTGGTCTAAATCTTATAAATTATGTAAATTTAAAAGCACTTCAAAATACCATGTTTTAGAAGTGAGTTAACTAGATCTATGGAACATACTGACTTAATTCTTATTTATCCTTGATTATTAATGAACATAAAGAATCACAACAATTACAGACAATAAATATCTTGTGATAAACACAGTAATAACTATCATCCGAGTTAATGTAGATTATAATACGATTAAATATACAACAGGCAATGTATCTAGTTTAAAAATAATTGAATTTTTTAGAAAAAACGAATGAATGAAGAGACAACAGGTTGGTAACAACATAAAATCTTGGCTGGGAACGCATTCAAGGTAAGTTTTTTCAGGTCTAAAAAAACTGATTAACAAGTGATCACGTTAGAATCTCTATGGATGTGGCTTATAAATACTGGCAATAGTAAGTCAAACAAATTTAAAAACAGTCAACTAGGATAGAATAAAAATAAAGTTATTAAAGAATATTACTGAATGCCGATTGATTATGATCCGGACAGTATCTACGAATGAATTATATGGAGTGAGTTTTAACATACTTAAAAACCATCAGTTGAGGATGTATCTGCATTCTATTGTTAAAATTGACTGTGAGACTCAAATCCGGTACTGGTCGTTTAAAACAATATAATGTTATCCTCGAGATGTGACATTATTCCAAAAAGCTGACTGCATGGAACACATGCGTGGACGAATGTTTTTTTTAGAGAACAGCCCTTTGCAACATCTAATGTGGTCATTATACTTTAGTCAGTAACGTTTTTCGTCGGAGATGATCAATGAATAAATCATAATTGTAGTAATTATCTCAGTAACAGAATTAGGGAGAATATTCTACAATTTTTTTACTAAATACATTAAGAAAACAGGAAAAAATTTCAAAATGCAACCACTTCATTATTTTACATTGATGTTACTTAAAATTAAAAAAGATTCACAATTGATTGATCACTGGGTGGTGATCAATGTCATGCTTGTCTAGTCCTTATTAGTGAAGATCGAATGCTGTCGATCGTGTTGCAATGTGGCCACCAGTCTAGGTGACTCAACACTGCGGGCACTATGTATTGAGATTTAGATGGTGGTTGGAGGTAGTCCTGTTGATTACCTCCAACCACCATCTAAATTAAAAAAGGTTATAAATACTTACAGAGTGATGATGCCAATTTATTCCAGATCGACAAAAAAATTCTAAATGAGTTGACGATAACCTCATCATGTCATCATTGTTATATATGTTGATTAATGATTGTGATAAATCTGAATTTTGTATAATATTTCTCATATCTGATACAACTGAATGATTATTATCAGTATTATCAGTATTATTTGATTGACAATAATGATGATGATGATGATTGAAATGAATGACAGAAAGAAATTTCTTTCCTTCCTTTAAAGTGGCATTACTCTTTTCAGTTTGTTGTTTTTGATTTTCTTCTATTTCTGAATTGTTTTTGATTGGAATAGCTTTGAAATAAAGGGTGATAATTTCTCCTACATGTATACTAGGAACAGTATCTAAATTGAAGAAATAAAGAGTTATTATGAGGGAAAAAAACCCATTTAAGTTAATCAAAAATAAAATAACATGAAAGATACATGTGATTTGATATTATTTTCTTTTTGTTATTGTTGTTTAATTCAATAAATTCATGATTGAATTCATATAAAATTGTGACAACAGACCACTGGTGAACTCGAGGAAACTGTAAAAGGCTCAGAAGGAGCCGAAGACGTTCTCAAATTTCTACGTGTAGCTACCCGAATGGATAATGCGGATTGGAGGACTAAAAACTATAAATAGCTGACAATTTTGTACTATGATTGACACTGTTTGAAATAATATTCTTCTCATTAGACTTCTGTCTTCTTATTGCGACTTGAAAGGGTTTCAGTGTTCTAGTGTTCTGTTATACGCGGTATATCAAGAAATCAACATCCAAGATATAAGAAAAATACTTAAAGTGTAACTATAAAAATGTATGGTGAATTATTAAAGAGCTGATAAATCATGCATTTCTTTTTTATTGATTTCATCTTTTCATAATGTCATAAGTCAACTTTATATGAATAAGAAATTGAGTAAAACAAAAGTCATTAGGTTTAAATCAATAAACGTAAACATCTTAAGGAGAAAAAAACAACTAGACAACCAACTATTGAAAATAAAGAAACAACAATTTCTGAGTAGATGATGATCTATACATAAGACTATCGATACTGTAACTTGTATTTGTGATTGTGTAGTGAACTTAAAAAAACAAAAGAACAACAACAACAACAAGGTAGGAATGATTGAAAGTCTTATCAAATTCAACGCTTTTATTCAATTTAAAATCAGTTGTATGATTAACTAGAACAATGTCAATATCTCCATAGGTGAACGATGTTATATGGACAGTTAAATTGTAAAAAAATTGAATAACATGTTTAATTGTAATTGTTTGAGCGGTAAATTAAATAAAACTGGAAATCACATTTACGAAGGATCAGAAAATAGAGATATTTTTTCTCAAAGATAAATAGATAGAGCAAAACATCTAGATCTGATGGAAAAGTGATTATATTAATTTAAATGGAATCATCTAATATTACCCAATGACCAGTTACGCTTTTTGTTAAACAAACTTGAAAGGATTACAAGTTGGTTTATGGCTTCATGAACCGGTGATATTTTAGTGGCCCGGGATCTGACTCCAGGTAGATAGTATGAATGATTGTTATTGAAATATATATATCGCCTATCCTCGTATATAATCATCGACATTAATCGGCGTTGATTAATAACGGAATTAAATAAGTCAAATAACGAGAATGGACTTTCGAATACATATTATATGCACCGAATAAAATAGAGAGAAGCGAAACAACGCACAGTGGAGATGGTGGGTAAGTCAACTCTATTTGGTCGAGCGTTAATTAATATTTAGTCACACAAAAATAAGTTACAGACATGTGATGAATAGAGTAAGAAATGTACACACACCTAAGCGTTTATATAAAAACAGTCAAGATTGGTAATCGAATAAAGTGACAAGGTTGGAATGTGACTCAACTAAAATGAATAGATTGACTTATCTGAAAGCGAGATTAAGATATATGGGCTTAACATGTCAACCGACATTACAATATATTATTGACTCAGAAAATTGATTTTTAGATGGTGTACCGACTAGTAACTTAGTGAATAAGATAAAACTCCAAGGAAGTTTATGTTTTAAATCGCTCAACCAATTTTTTTAGCCGAAACTGATTAGAAGTCTATCAAAACTACAACCAATTTACCGCATTTTTTAAATAAACTACATGTACACACAATAGACATAGAACATTTTAGAAAGATCAACCATTTCTATATAAGTAAATATTTAATTTTCAAAAAAGATTATTAAATATAACTTGTAAGAATGAAAATTAGATTACAGATGATCAAAAATTAAAGAAAAAACAAACAAAACAAACTATCAACTTGAAAAGACTATTTCAATTATTCAACTACAGTATTTGTAAAATACTAACGAGTGAGTAGTGTCAGTCAGTCAGTCAGCTACAACGTAGGACCAGGGCACATATATGCATCGGTCTAATTTGCCACACTTCATTAGCACAGCAATATGAACACCGGATTCATAGGAGTGGTTTGGTTAAAGGCAGTAATATATAGGAGAAAGATTGCATATAAGCATACAGTATAGGAAGAAAGAATTAGTTAGTAGTAGTGTCAAAATAATAAATGTTAAAAATAAACTATATTACACTCACCAATATTACAAGTTGATTGAATAGGTTTTATGCTCCAATAACGACTAATACAAGCAATTTGCATAATTTGAAAGTTTATAGGAACCTAATAAATAAAATAAAAATTCGTATCAAATAGGATAATACAGTTTCACAGCACATGGGTGCCAAGTTGATGTGACACATTATAAAGAGGATAAATGTATTTGCAGAAAATGTCAACGAATAAATTTGAAGTAAATTCAATGTTTCTTATCTGACAATCTGGTTCAAGCTTTTTCAAGGAAATATCATCAAACATCAAAATAAATAAATACATGATTCTCTTGTTAACTGTATACTCAAATAGATCATCCAATCAAAGGGCCTTACCGCCGGAGACGGAAATCCGTGAGGTAAGGTGAGGAGTGATATTTTTAGGGTTGACCTTTTCTAACCCCACCCCTCCTTGTGGGAAGGCAGCATCGCTGCAGATGCTGGTTGTCCGAGGGAAACACCTTACTGCTGTCACACCCCTCTACAGTCAGCAGTACGACTTCGCCATCAGACCTTGAGTTGCTGCTTTTAGTCTTACCGTTCTCCAATCGGCCTGTCTGGCATGGTAGAACCTACAGGAACATATGTTCCAGCCAATATAGCTCGGTTGGATCATCACGATAGGCAAGCACGACCACCGCGTTAACGTTAACAATGTTTAAAGTAGGTATTTACATTAGTGTGTAATAGACATATGGTATGTAGACACAAGTATTGTGAGAAGAAATTTCATCAACTATATATTATCTCTGATCGGTGAAAACACTACAATTTTCATATATATGATATGAATCAAGTATATGTTAGAGCATGTATAAAATAAACATAAATAAACAAAATAAAAATGAAGGAATGAATGTTTGTGTTCTAGTTAATTGTTTAATATATTCAGATAAGACAATTGATTAAGAACCGTTCAATGTAACTGGTGTTATTCAGATAATAAGTGATAGATAAAATGGAATAAGGAGTTCAGGTTTATTAGATTGTTTTAATGTTGAAAATTGAATGATCTATCAATACAATTGTAATCCCACTATTTAGTTTTATCAGAAGGCATTTTGTGGAGATTTTAGTAATTTCAATAGTTGAAATCATGAGTCGATTTAGACGAGACCGGTGGAGTTCAACCAGGTCTGTTGTGAGATAACTCACTGATGAAAATGGTGGATGTGTCGCTCAATTTCTTGGATTAGTTGAAGCTCGACACCGTTGAGTGCCTGCCGGCTCAGTGGTCTAGGGGTTAAGTGTTCGCGTGCGAGATCGATAGGTCCTGGGTTCGGATTTCACTAGGCAGGATCATGGATGCACATTGTTGAGGAGTCTCACAGTAAGACGAAACGGCCTTCCAATGCCTCCAGGTTTTCCATTATGGTCTAGCTTCAATTGACTCATCATCTTAACTATTAAAAAATAACTATAATATTCACAAAACCCCTTCTGAAATTTATTAGAGTTTGCACAAATGAGCATATTATACACTGAGATGTATTCACATCTACCACATATATCCTAAACTAAAGTCGAAATGAAACATTGTACTCATAAACAGAATAATAATATTAGCATCTAATAATGATAAGCTATTCATTTGTCTTTTTTAATTACAATAATTGATAAAAATAAAACTAACTTACTGTTGAATTAACAACATTTTTAATTTGTACACTAATCAGCAAATCATTGATACCGGTTATATTTAAACAATTTGCAACAGCTTCAAAATTCAATGATGGTTTCAGTTCAAGTTCAGAACGATGGCGAACATAACGACAACTTGATAAAAAGTGTAGAAGTGTGAAATATAATGAGAATCTATGTGAACATATAATAAACTAGTGCTTGTGAGTCTCTCTCTCTCTCTCTCTCTCTCTCTCTCTCTCTATATATATATATATATATATATATATATATATATATATATATATATATATTTCAGTCAATCATAACTCTACACTGAATTATACAGTTCTAGAAATGTAAAATATTTCAGACATGAAGTTGATCAACATATGGACATGAATTGTGTTATTTGTTCCCTTTGAAGATGTGGCTTATATTAAGTTACGAAACATCAGAAATATAGTTTTTTTTACTGATTGGGATATAGTAAAAAAATAGATTTATTATTAACTTTCTACCCACTAGTCAATTGATTGGAAACTATCAAGTTCAAATTTAGTATTGATACCTACAATCATAGACATTATTGATTTACAAAATGTTTATTTAACATCCAGTATACCACTTAGAAATTCATCGACAAGAAACTAGATGTTCAACTTTTTTTTCAATTTTCATCACAAACATGTTCAATTATTTTAAAACAATTAACAAGCGAAGGGTGTTTTCAGGTTGAAGTACATTGAACTTCTAAAAAAAAAAGAAAAGAAACTAAACACATCAAACTGATAGAAGTGGGAAATTTACTGAAAATTGAAAGTTTCATCATTAAATTGTTATGATATTAAACTATTATTCTTTAAAACTATAAATTTAAACTTTATTCCACTGTCTATAGGATTAATAGTACATCTGGCATTTTAAATAAGTCTCCATTATATGCTCTATAATGTACAAGAATTATGTTATAAAAAAAACGAGAACTTTAGTGATGTCATCTTAAACTTAGCAACACTATTCACTTTCAAGTTTTTACATAATTTTCCAAATTTACAATTCAATTTTCTTTCTTTTTTTTACTTTGAGTTATCAGTTGCTGTTTAAACAGATCACAATATGAAGTAATAAATCTCAAATAGGAACATTGTTAATTAAAAAGTAAATAAGACAATGTAATATCATTTAAATAAATAGAAATTTACCCAGAAAATGGTTTTTGCCTTTGTTCATTTCGTAAAGTGTTAGTGGATTCATATTGAAAAACAATATGTACAGTTTTTTGCTGTATATGATGTAAAAGACCAGTATTGGTGTTTATAGTAGAAGTTACAGGAATTGTAGTACTAACGGTAGGAGGACCACCACAAGTTACAACATCGGAAGTGTTACTACCATAGCTACTTTGATTAGATAATAATGATGATGATAAAGCTGAAATGAGCTGAGGATAACGATGTGAATTCGGATTAGGATGCATTCTACGAGAATATGGATATGTTAAATATGGACCACGTAACCATAATTTCTGTGTAATAGTTGTACCTGGCATTAGTATAGAAGGTTGTTTACCAGTACAGTAACTGTTGTTTAAAGAAGACTGACTAAAAGGAACATCAATCCATGGCTCTAATGGCTAAAAAGTTGTTGTTTTTTTAAAAAAAAGAAGATGCGGTTTAGTCAATTCCTGCTCAAACAAAATTATGCATTTACATATTTTTGTTTTTTACTCAAATGCTTGTCTAAACACGATTTCATAAAAACGGTAATATTTATTTTTCAAATAGTAAATTTGAGTCATCACTGCACAAACCTGTAAATGCTTAAAGCAATACTTTGTTATTAACTGTTACTGTTATTATTATGACTGCTTCCCTGGTTTACTTACAGACAAACGAATGCATTAACGTTATTAAATATGATACACTATCAAATAGTCTTGAACTCAGTGCGTCAAATTTCAATAAAAGTGACTAACTATTTGGGTAAGCTACTACAGTTTCACTGTTACAGTTTTCAAAAGCAAGAGCTTATCGAACTTTGAGAGAACTAAGACTTTTGAGTGAAACAAGTAAATTCAATTATATTTCAACAAATAGTTTATTGGTGTTAAAGTTAGAAATGAGGGTTTATCGATACAATCTTGAATTATATTATAATGTGTTTCTATTTTCTGGTTAATAGTCTTGTCTTCATTATCCACTCAATCGAGTAAGGTGGGTAAGTTGTGGTTGAGTCAATAGTTCAATGTCATGAGAAGACATCATTACATTCATCTATCGTTCAAAATTAAACTTAATCACCTTAACAGTATTATTCACCGAATCATAACTTACAATAGTTATACATTGAATTCTGTGATACAAAAGTTCAGAACGACGATACTTGTCCACTGAGATTCGTACCTAGTATCCAACCTTCGGAAATATCAAGTACAGTGTGGACTAAAGAATAAAATGAAGTCTGGAATTGCGCTTTACAAAAACCCACTACTATAAGCTAGAGAAAGCTTATTATTGGGATCATGAACCGAAGTTAGATGGATTTGTGATCTCGATAACATTTAACAATCTTGAAAATAATTTAACTCATAAAGTATTATATTTTCAAATACTGTTTTAATAAATCTGCAATTATCTGGATTATATGATCACTAATCATTTCGGAGAGACAACAATTTATGGACAAACCAATCAGGTATAAAATAACATGTCTCTGATTTTGGCGCGAAACTCACTCATCCATTTGAATAAATAGAGTTTTAGCATTACAGCTGATGTCAGTTCGTGATGAAAACCCTAAATCAAATTCCTAACCTTAATCATCAACTGTAAAACATAATTCTAATTCCTCACACAGGTTTATAATCCTCATCTGCTCCCAGTTATTAGATGGGCACTTTCAAGGTCGGTTTAGTGTCGTTCAAAGGTCGTCCATAAATTAGTCTCACCATCACTTCAAATCTTTTCGAAAATCACCATGCTTTTTCGACTAACTTTGGCAGTTTCTTGTTCAACAGCATTTATGACTTTATGCAACTGTTTGGATGTTCACCAAAAATCAATGATTGGTCTACTTGTTTGTTCTCAGACAATTCAGACGAGCATAATCATTTTAAAGGTATATATGGATTTCAGGATCAACAAGTAAAAATTGTGATTTTTTGACTGTTGTGTGTATAAAATATATACAATAAAAGTAAGCAAACGTTCGTAAATACCAGAACCTACCTGAATTGAAAGATATTGAATATGTTTATTTGGTGACAGATCATATGGAATTGAACCAAACGCAAATAAACCTGGACAATTTGATGCGATACGCAAATTAGTCAGTGGTATTAACCCACTATTAGTTAGTGAAATTTGAACTGAACATATCTGACCTTCATAGAGTTGGCTTGGGAATGAGCTGAAAAATACCTATAAATATGTTGTTCATAATAAAAGAACAAGATGATAATACAGAAACCAATTAATTCAGTCAAAGAAAAATACAAATCAATGATATATTGGAAAATATTTTTATTTGTTAAAATCTTTCAGTAATAAAATTTAAAAGAAATAGTGTTCTATGCATTTGGTTGTATTGTACAATTAACTGGATAAACAGTTTAAGATGACATTCACATATATTTCGAAATAAGCCAATAAACACTCCACAGCGAACGTTATGAACAAAAGATACCAGATAAAAACACTCAATGAATTCTTCTTCCATTTTAACTCATTAAATAAATACAAGAAAAACAATATTCGAAACACCAGCAACGATGTCACTAAGATAGTTAACAAATTTATCAGCCATATGAAAATATAAATAACATGTGACATAGCAGATTGTGAAGTAAACGAAATAATTTGAAACCTTGACTCTTGTTAATTATTCAATACGACCTGAAGTTCAACACAAATAGTTATTAACCTACGATCTATTCCCCCTAAAGAATAGTAGCTAACGGAACTTGGATGTATCTATGAGTAACCAAATAACTCAAATAGTATCAATGTAGACGCTGATTACTGGTTTAGTGCATAGTGCATTTATCTATTAAAACAATATTCTTAGACTCAGTTTAGAAAGTTGGTGGGCTGTGTATCTTCCAGAATCCTTATATACTTTGTTGAGAAAATCGTATACATATACGATAAATAAGAACCACAATCTGCATTATGGACATAACATTGAGACATCTGACTTTACTAGCACGTGGTGGGACCTCATATACTAGCGATAGAGTTTTAACAGTCAAATATTTTTTCATATTTTTTATGTAATACGAAATTAATCGCGAAAACGATACTATAATGAAGAGTTGAGTAAAATCAGAGCTAACTTATTAAGGTAAAGTGATAGATGAAAAAAATGAGTCAACAGAAAATAGCAGTAAGTTGTAAGTAGCACAGGAAATACGAAAATATGGTTATTTTTCAAAAACAGAAAGAAATTACCTCACGACTATATTCGGTGTTAACTTTTACTCAGTACAAGTTGGACAGCAATTAAAAGGATTTATCAGAGGTGAGATAAACGAACGTCTTATCGATGCGTATCAGTTTCCATATGTTTTAGAACCCTGCGAGTCTACCAATGTCAAGCTTCAGAACGTTTTTTACTTGCTTAGAACGAATTACCTGAAAACGTGATTGCCTTCCAACAACATTAGTACGAAGACCTAATAAAAACACAACATTTGCCAGAAGCAAGGTAAACTATGACAAGCACGATAGGTTACATTTCGTATAAATAAATCGGCCTGCAATCATAAACCAATCACAGCTCACTTTCAGCGGACATATTGAAATCTATATACACGGTGGAAACTGATTTATGAATCACAAACAGTGGGAAAGATCTTTTGCAGAAATGGGGTTCTAGCCATATCTTTTACAATTTGAGATCGTACAAGAATAATGAATTAATGATCATAAATAAGAGCTAAGACTAGCTTAAACATAAAGAAGGATAGCTAAGTGGGCATGAAATGTAAACTAGCGAACTTTAAAACTCGATGAAGTAAGATAAAGCATTAGTTTGAAATTTTTTAAGATGCTAATCTTATTCCCAATGAAATCGATTCTTGAGGTATTTATAAATGAAAACAAATGAAAAGCTTATCTAATTAAATAATGCTGTTTGAGCTTCTAAAAGTCACGTAATGATTGACACAGTGCTTTGGACTTGAACGTTGTGACAGTTCTAGCTTCAGAGTTTATGATGTTAAATGGAGAGTAGGACAAGAACAGAAAGAAAGATACGATAAACGAAATTCGTTGACGATATATGTATAGATTACTGAGAAGCATAACTTGTTAAAAGAATCCCTACTTACTCTTAAAGAAGGAACTGGATGCGTAATTGACCAATCCAACGGTAGCCGTATCATGGAATTATCATTTACACTGTTACACGTTTTTTGATTGAATAGAATTTTGCCTTTTACAGAATTACGTTCACTAATAGAAGTCGCAACACTGTCATTATTAGTAGTAATATTAGGTGGTAGATTAGTACACATTGAATCAGTAACTGATGAATTTTTACCATCAATATACAGATTGTTGTCGAATGATTTTGATGTTGTGGTAGATGAAAATAAATTTGGCGCAGATTCAATAATAGATGGTGAATTAACAACATAATGATTAGAGTTAATGTGATTTTCAACACTATTTTGATGAGGTGACAGATAGCTCCATTCAAATCCTAGGCCAGTTATAGTTATCTGACCCAATTGTTTAGCGATTATACTAAGTTGAAGCTAGAAATAATGAAAGAAAATAATTGAGAAAGGAGAATAATGTAACATGAATAACACTGATATAGAATGTAAGTAATGATTTATAATGTCAGTGAGTTATTCTGAAAGTGGACTACTAACATGAAAATTTCTTCACGAATTATATTGCTAATATTCGTGAAAGATCGACTTAATCTCTTTAAAAGAGTTATACATAGTCTATCAAAACAAGAAAATAAACTACCATGAATTATTGCTGAGTACTAGACCTAGAATTACTCTATAATAAATTCTTACCTATTGTATCTAACTCATCTTAGTAAACTACGCATTTAAACATCAAAAATTGTTCACAGTCCTAGACATGAAACTTTGACGATATCTTCATAAATACCGAATAACCAGTCAATGACACACAATAACTGAGATTTCCTGATGGTTGATAATTTATGAATCTTGAGATAATTGATCACAAAAAAGACTTACACAACATAACCATTAATGTGAATAATTACACGTGTAATGGATTGTTGATCCATAAAATACAATCAATGATAAGGGGTTAAAACAACATTGATCTACTGATTAAAATTAAGAAATGAATATGATATATTAAAATTTATGATAGAGAATATAATGAAATTTACATTTTTTCGTTCTCCCGGTAACATAATAAATTCACTTATAGTTTCACCAGAAACAAATTGATTGATCAATTCATGTTGTTTTTCGTGTTGATAATGAGGATAAGAATAGTTGGAATGAATTGTAATTTCATTTGTTATATTAATTACTTGATCATTATTGATATTATTACATAAATGATAATGAGAAGATAAATTATTTATTATATTTGAATCAATTGTATTCATTGTACAAGATGATGAATCTGTGTTAGAATTTGTCAATTTAAATATCCATAATAAATGAACATTAGTAAAAACTAATGGAATACGCATAGGATTAATGAGTGTTATTCGTACAGTTAAATGTTCTGAAATTAAGGTAAACAAACAAGAAAATAAATATGGATGTTGTTTATTTGACAGCATAAAATCAACATGATTAATTAAGAAAAAAGGTAACCATTAAATGTGGTTCATACTTATGAATGATAAACAGATACATATAAGAGAGAGAAAAAAGGGAATTTCATTCATCTCATCAATAACAAATACCAATGATTCAATATGAAGGCAAACTAAAAAAGAAATGGTGGATAAAAAGACAGAATAGAAAAGAATGGTCTTTACATTTCGAACTTTAGAAGTACTGAAATCGAAAACTGTAAATCTTTCCTGTAAAGAACTTTATTGTGAATAACCGATAAATTACAAGTGGATAATTCTGATCCAGTTATTCAAAATTTGTAAATCGACAATCCACAGATTAATATTCCAGTAAAAATAAATTACACAATACACCCTATATTGGTAAGTATATTAACTGAGTGGAATACCATGAACAAGGTTTCAACTTGATGCATGAGTTTCATCCACTATAGCCATAAAGTAGTTTGTCAGTCTAAAATTTACATGTTTGATTATAAATAGTTGAAATCATGAGTCAATTGAAGCTAGACCACCATGGAAAACCTGGAAGCACTGAACGGCTATTTTGTCCTAGTATGAGACTGATAGGTCCCGGGTTCGAACCTCGCAGGGTGTGGGCGGGATCGTGGATGCAGTGCTGAGGAGTCCCCCAATAAGACGAAACGGCAGTCCAGTGTTTCCAGGTTTTCCATGGTGGTTTAGCTTCAATTAACTCATGATTTCAACTCTTGAAATTTCTAAGATTTCCACTAACCCCTTCTGATAATTAGTTTTTCATCATGGCTCTAGACTAACATATACATATATATCTATATGTATGATTTACAACATTGAAACAATACTCATCAGGTAGTTATTTTACGTAATAATTATATAATGAAACATTAATTACAAAATAATATTGAGTAATTTGAAGAAAGAGATTAATTGTAATCAAATTATATATTCGAAAAATCAATTAGTTGCTATGTTGAATATGTAAAAAGAACTAATAGTTATGTAACAATCAAAAAACAAATGATGAGATTACGTAAAATACAAAAGTGGGAGAAATAAGAAATGGAAAAAAAATCATTCATAGAATATTTTTTTTAAAGTACTAGTTCCATGAATATATGATGTAATAAAATGATTATAATACTGGATTACATAATTTGAATAATGATAATAATAATAATAATAATAAAAGATTGTGTATGTGCAAATAGAAAGCCTCGTAAAATTAATAAGTTAGCAACGGATTATAATGTGAATGAAGTAAGATGATTTCAATGTATTTGTTACTATAATTAAAAGTTAATAAAGGGGTAAAAATGAAATGAAGGGATATCAGAAACACTTTGTTAACCTGATCTTAATTTAATATTATTATTATTATTACATCTCATACATGCAAATATCCCCCTCACTTTACATATGTCTCATATCCTTATGATTTTATTCATAACTGTTCCTCATATCATGTCCTTTCATTTTACATCTCTATTATCTTTAATTATTATCTCCAAAACATCTTAACCATTTAATTTATTCACATTATAATCCGTTGCTAGCTTATTAATTTTACAAGGCTTTCTGTTTGCACACACTTAATCTTTTGTTATTATTATTCCAGTATTATAATCTTTCTATTACATCATCATATTTATTCCCTGTTCATTGAATATTTGTCATTCAGTATTTTTTTACGGAAAGTGTTTGTAAGCTGTTGTCAACAGATGTAGACTTTGACCAAAGATGACAAATTAATACTAAAGAGCAATGAGTTATTAGACCGGACGGTTGTATTTGATGTCTGTTACATCCTAGTGAGGACTAAATTACGAGTAACTTCAGAGACCTAATAATGGACAAATATAATCTACATATTCTTATTCTATAACTATTCAGTAATTAGATTATGTATATCTATATTCCTCTTATTATAAGCTTCGTTTTAACCTATAGATTATTATTGTACAGTTTACTGTCCCTATGTTATACTCAGTTTATTAATTACTGTCTCCCACGTTCACAGCTACTTTTTGGCTTATTTATGTATGAATGTTACTTCCTATTTTATGGTGCGATGAGATCTGTTCGGCTGGTACATAAACCAAGTATGTTTGAAATAAATGATTCGCATAGTGGGAGCTGTTAATAGTGTTCTGCAGTCAACTGGACGGGTTAAGCGAACAAAAGATCAATTAGGACGCTAGGCTGCTTATACCGGTCGAACGTCATTAGTTTAATACTGTACAAGGGCAAATAAGTCGTATTTTCATTGGCGAATAAATTACCTAATAACTAGAGTACCATAAAGACATAACAATGTTAACCTCATCAAGTTCTACAATTCTAAATTAAAAATCATGATTATTGTGGAAATTCATACAAACTGATACCTTGATAAATTTCAATAAAATGAGAACGAATTTTACAGAATAAACATGAATTCAATGTATTTTAATGCTTCTTATCATTTTTAAATGGCTAATTAAAAATAAACTAATATATTTGTAGATATCCCAATAATTGAAAGAGAAAATTAGATTTTCTGACGTTTCGTGACTTATTGTAAGTCACTTCATCAGAGAATAAATAAATAACCAAATCAAAATTAATCCAAGTTTCAATAGTACAAAGCAAACAACGTAAGAATATTATGTGTGATCAATCAAAAAAACATGTCTGAACAAGTCAATCACACCCGGGTATTTTTTTATTGATCGCACATAATATACTTGCGTTGTACGCTTTATACTATTAATTTTGATTTGGTTATTTATTCGCAGAAGAAGTTCAGTTTTATTTATAACAATCAAACCAATGCTCAATTTATTCAAAATTAACATACGGCTGATGAAAAAGTTTTTTTTATTTTATACCATAATAAATGAATTTCGGTTAGAAACAAAATACTTAGCACAATAGCTCATAGATACACACAAGTGAGGAATCGCATACTAGAACGAAACGACCGTTCAGTGTTTACAGGTTTGTAATAGTGGTCTAGTTTAAAAATTGACTCATGAATTCAACAATAATTAAGTTTGATTAGTATTTTATAAGTTGAAGATGACGATGAAATTGTAAATAATAGCAAAAGAAACAAAGAATAAAAGATAAATTTTTAACAAACAAACGATAAACAAAGAAGTTTGTTGACAAAAAAAATACTTTAAATTATAAGGTCTAATAAAGAGATAATGTAATTGATAAACATTGAAATAATATAACTATCTTACAATGCAAATGAATGAGATTTATCATATTTTCTTTCAGTATATAAATATCAGGTCGAAGGTGTTTAGTAGTAAAGGTCTCTATGAAACAGAGTATAAGTGATATCAGTTGCTTGTAAATTATTTTGAATAATTAACGTTATATCTAGTGATTTCACTTATAAACAATTTATTTTCCATTCAGACACAACTAACGAGGAATATGTTCGGAAAACACTGCACATACGATTCTTTCTGTTCATCCTATTTAATTGCTTTTACAAGTACATGTAAATTCGTAAATACATTTGAAGATAACCTCAGAAGAGTATTAATGCACTTTTGATTGACTTAAGGGTAATTTGGTTTTATACACCGAAAACAAATGGTTTACTTGAAGCTTCTCTTTAGCGCTACTTCAATCATATTAGCGATCCTTAAGCTCAAATTTCCAGATGGCCACCAGATTTTACGCTCAGTTCACATTATAAGCAACATTCTGCGGCGAGTAAGCAATTATATTATTTGAGCATTATTTCGTTAGAATGTGTCAGACAGTACCTTTTCAAATGTTTTTGAAAGTAATGTATACCAGAACTGTTGAACTAATACAAAAACGTAATGCATCATAACTACCAGGCTGAAATTTAAAGTTAAACACTGCAAAGGATGTGTTTATTTCATAGTTTCAGTCTACTATGTATACATCAAAGTTAGATCAACAATTGAATGTTAATAAATATTAGTGAAATGATTTTGATAGTGAGTATACAGAAAATCTGAAGACAGTAGGTATAATCGACCTGAAATTACTATGATACACTCACTAACTTACCACCAAGAGGAAATGAAGGCATTCGTTTATACTTTGAACGAGGTGTGTAAATAATTTTATCACGTTTGAAGTAATGAGAATTCTTCGACTTATCAGTTGGTAATGTTGTTTGCAAAAGAATATATTCTAGTCGTTGACAAATCATACTTTGAGATGATATACTTTTTTTACGAGTAACACGATAACTAGATTCATCATTACTGTCATTCACATGATAAGGATAACAATCACCGTTTCTGTAACGAGTATCAACATGATGACCGTCTACCAAACTTTCTTCACTGCTGCTACTGCTAATATCTGTGGCCTCCATCCAATTATGATAGTGTTTAGTGAGTTTTTGAAATTCTACATTATTGAACGAATCGATATTCTCACACTCGATGACTTGTGACAATGATGAAGGTGTTAATTCGTCACCAATATCTTCATTCCCTATTTCATCATCTTCAGTATCCGAAAACTGTACACCTCGAGCTTCAACGAATAGATCTTTAAACAATAAGATAGAAATATACATTAGTGAAATTGGAATATTATGAAAATAAATATGGAATAATGATAAAATTAAATATAAGGTGAATATCAAGTAAAAACTTTATTCACTAGCCACTCAAATAGCTATGAAAAATTAGATGAAAGATAGTTAGAATGTTTATTTATACGTTTTTGCAATGAAGATTTACATGTTTTCAACTGTCAAAATAATCTATGACAAAGAAGATTATACTGATCAAGCTTTTAATCGTTAATAATTTATGATCACAAAATAGTTATTATGAAAGATTAAAAGATTATGTACTGACTTAAGGCATGTCATCGTTTAGCAGTTAGTTGTACAATATTAAATGAAGTGTAACTAGGTTGATTTTAAAAATAAAACAGTAATGACTAGGACTCATCAGCAGAAAATAAAATTATTGATCATTAGAGTTAGTGTTGATTAGGAAGATATAGATTACTATACTGTAAAAGTACGAATGATAGAAAATACTACTTGGCTGAAAATAGATAGTATGACTTACAATGAATGACAATATAAAAGATGTACTCACTGTACTTGTTTCTTCATTATTGATTTATGTCATTACTAGTTATATTTATTTTTACTTATAAACATACGCTATAATGAGCAACTGAATACATCGTTTAATAATCCCCAGTGTATATTAGATGACAAATTTTCATTTAGGAGATTTGAAAAAGTATCAGAAAATCATATAATTTCATGTAGAGCAGAAATTGCAACTGGCTAAAATTATTGTTCCAATACGACAGGAATATAATGGACCAAGTTATGCCAAAGTATAACTTTTGAAATTATCACAGAAAGTATTCTTATTTATTTTTACTATACCATTAATATATGCTCAGATTTATGTGTTTTATATTCTCATATTGCTGAGCTATCATTTGATCTATAAATCGTTGTCATATGTCTTATTATTTCAAATTTATTATTAGTTAACTACTTCCCTAATACTCTGGTATTGCATTCTTATTATTATTAATCACCAAGTTATGTAAATATTGCAGTTTTTTAAAAATATGTAATCAGATACTTCAAGTATATTACTGCATGAGTCTTAAGTTGTAGTTGAACAGAGTATAATCGAGAATTGATCGACATCCTGCTTTCTTCTACTGATTGGTTCGATAACACAAAACTCAACACCATTCCATCCAAGAAAAAAATCTGTTGTTCTCTTCCAACAATCCAGTCATTTTACAAACTAAAGCATCTCTTGTATCTTTGTCTACTGTTCATGAAGTGTTGAGCCGATTAACGAATTATTAATGGAAGTGAATAAAAAAACTAAGACTAATTGAAATCTTCATTCAATATAGTGAAATTTTGAAAACAGTAGTTATACACTATAATAATTATATGTCCGGGCGGGAAAAGTTACATGGTGTAACATGTTGCATGTTGCATATAAAGAAAAAATTAGTGGAGCATACATTTTTATATAAAACGACATAGAATAAGTGATAAAGATTTAAACGGATCAATCAGAAAGAAATCATAAGATTGATCAGTATATTTTAATCAAATTATATCCCGTTAAAGTAATGCAAGAAATCACTATTGATCTAAGCGCACTGATAATGATTCTTTTTGTTGTTATTGAAATAGTAATTGAAACGTTTATCAAGCAATAATACAGTGTAATTGACTCTGTTAAAAAATATTCTCAGAATTATAACCGACAAACTAAACAAATGGAATTTCTGATGCGTTCACACAAATCTCGTGCAAACAAAAGAAAAACAAAACATAACATACATTTGGTCTTTAGGAATGAAGCATAAGTGCATTGTGAATAAATTCAGTTGAGTATTAAACGAATAGGGTGAAAATACAGAAATACACACACACACACACAAAAGGTAGATATCTTACCGGAATGTAAATTTGCTTGATTACAATTATCTATAATAGTCAAAGATTATTATTGTTAATATACTTGTATTTTTATCATTATAATTAGTGTATCATACCTAATGAATAAAGGTTTAACTACAAATTGAAGGGGTAAATGTTAAAAAATTTGTTCCAGGTAAATCTAAGAAATTAATTTCAGATAATTGTGAATAATTCGATATTAGATACTGATTTAAAAAAAAAACAACTTTTCATGACTTTACTGATAACAATCAGGTCCCAATTTGTGAAATACGCTATGAACTATCAATTTAGGTTGGAGATTAGTTAAATTACTTATTAACTGTACAAATTTCTTATAAATGAATCAAGGCTGGGATACAACCAATTGATTGAAAATAAACTATCTGAAATTATCATTGACAAATTTCGATTTTGTGTCGTTAGATATTCAAAAAATAACCGACCGAAATTGTCAAAAGATACTTAACCACTAAGTTAATCTGAGCAACTTTACTTACGAACACACAGAGCAGATATAATCAAATTCTGCAAATAACGAATATCATTGAAAAAAAAACACAAGATGCAGTAAAACTAGATCTGAGAGAACTTGCAGATGACACATGGCTAAAACGGAACAGAAATTTGACATTATCAAATTCTATATACAGATTTCAAATAAACCATAGCACACTAATCATGAATGCACTATTATCACATTAAACAGATATGAAACAAAACCTTTAGATAAAATGAAATGGATTTAATAGTTTCTATAGATAATTAGAAAGGGGGATTTGGGCATGTCATGAATTTATTTAGAGAACAAGACAAATTCTGAAAAATATGAAATCAATACGAAATCTTCTACAGATCGACAGACAAATAGATGTAAGCACATTCTAATTCCAATAAACACTTCAAATTTCTTTTTAATAAAAAAAAAACTTAAACTTTCAATTATTGAAGAATTCAATAACGAAATGTTCATTGAGAATTAGTGTAATGATGATTATTTCTAATTTTGTAACCATTTCAATACAAAACAATACTGTAGTAGGAACAAAATTAAAATGTGTATGCATTCTGTATCCAAATTTCTGAACATTAAGTTACAGAAATATTGTGATTAAATTTACAATACTTTCAATGATTGAAATTAGAAAAGAAAAAAAAAGAATTCTCTATTAAAATTGAACAAATAATAACTAAGAGAACAGAACAATCATGTTAGTCAATGTATTCTTGAAAAGATTCAAGAATACAGAATTATTGAAAACGACTAACATGAAGTACAATTAGTAATAAATTTAAATATAAACTATAAGATTGATCAATTGAATGTTAATAATATTAAATATACAAAAACAATTATTATATTTACCAGCTTGTTGTTGATATTGTTGTGATGGTTTACCAATGATGATTTTAAAATTATGAAGATCAATAATTGGTAAAGGGAATTCTGGTAAAGTTTGCTCTTTATCACATCTAATAGATAATAAATTCTGAAAAGAAATAATAATTATTTTTTCCCCAACAAAAACAAAACAAACAAATAGAATATGTAATTGTGATATAATAATGATAAAAATATAAACCGATAAGCGGTACATTGAAAGCACAAATAATGATTTTATTTTGTTATTTTATTTGAACAAATAAATATTGGTACAAGGGGTCACGAAATATATATATATATATATATATATATATATATATATATATATATATATATATATATATATATATATATATATATATATATATATATATATACGTCACACAAATCTCATTTGATATGTGTGAGAGCTGTGATATTGACCGGGTGCCCAAACCGAAGTGGGTGGTTTTCTTAGGGGGCCACATACGGAGCCTTCGACCTAAAGGTCTAATCCACAAGGCAATGGAGCATCGTAAGGAGATGCAGTCCTATGGTAGCCGGTGACCAACAATAGGTTCATACGTCATTTGTTTCTTTAGGATACTGGAGCCGATATGCACCATTGGTTTGGAATCAGGGTTTTCCAAATGCCCTAGGTGGACTCTCCATGTTCACCAACCCGGTTAAAGTGCCGGACATTTGCTTTTCGTCTTCTCGATTTCGTAAACAACACGCGTGGTGCGAGAAAGCAGTGAGTAGGACTTCCCTGACAGAGGCTGTGTACGGATGACCATGTGAGAGCATTCGGAGAGGGAGAACTGACTATCACCACCCTCGGTTGTACCAGGGCATTTGGGGTCATAGAACATCAATATTGATATCCAATAAAGTAAACACTTCGAATTGATCTTTAGTTACTACGATAAGGGGAGATGATTTAACAAATCATTGATTTAGAAACACGAAGTTTAACGAAGGGATTTCTTCTCAACGAATTTATTATCAAGCTGTACAATCGTATAAATTCATATATATTCGATTGTACAGCTTGATAATAAATTCATTCCTTCGCTGAACTTCCTGTTTTTAATTTTAAATGTTTAAATGGGAATTATCTGTCAAATCATTGATTTCCCTTATATTTCTAGTGACTATGTTATCTCCAGTTGAATTTTAAGAATTATAGGGTTATCAAAGAAAGCACTCAGATGCCCTGGTACGGCCGAGAGTGGGGAGAGTTAGCTCCCCCCCCTCCAAGTGCTCTCATATGGCCAGGCGTATATAGTCTCTGCAAGGGAAGTCCTACTCAATGCTCTCTCGCACCACGCGTGTTGTTTACGAAATCGAGAAGACGAAAAGCGAATGTCCGGCACTTTAACAGGATTCCACATGGGCTCCAGTATCCTGCGGGAACAAATGGCGTATGAACCAATTTCTTGGTCACCGGTTATCATGAGACTGCATCTCCTTACGATGCTCTATTGCCTTGTGGATTAGACCTTTAGGTCGAAGGCTCCGTGTGTGGCCCCCTAAGAAAACCACCTACATCGGTTTGGGCACCCGGTCAGTATCACAGTTCTCACGCATATCAAATGAGATTTGTGTTACGTATATATATATATATATATATATATATATATATATATATATATATATATATATATATATATATATATATATATTTGGTGCCCCTTTGTACCAATATCTATGTGTTCAAATAAATAAATAAATAAATCTCAAAAGAAAACAAAAATAGTGGTAAATGTCCAGTCAATTACAGAACAGTAGAGAAGATGAGAACTACCGAATAATTTTATGTTTCAAAATATTTCTCAAGTAACTGATGCTTACACATTGACTAAACGTTAATCATGTCAAGTTTATTGAATCTGGATATTGTTTCGCCTCACTAAGAACTTGAACAATGTAGCAGTGAATAATTCAATGTGTATTTCTCAGATCTAATACAAAGTGAAACAGTTTAGTAACTTGAATAACATTGGAGAAAATGAATTGCCCATAATCTAATGAAGACATTTCATAATTCACATATTAAATTTCCAAAACTTCATTGTTTTTATACGTTCATATTTTATTTAATATTTAGACTGGAAATGCCAAATAATAGAAATAGCCAGAACTGTTTTTAACATCAACAACAAATACTCACAAAGAACAGAATCTTTCATATAAACCTTCAAAATATTGTCTGTTAGACAATCAAATCATTCATAAAGTGATGATTTGTTTGATTTACAACGAAAACATTTGAGTATATCCTTAAAGTTGTACATATCAGCTGACAAAAAACCTTATTCAATAATTCATTGTATTGAAACGATGTTATTATTCTCAGTACGTGTTAATGGAAGATGTCAGTCAGTCAGTTACAACGTACAACTTCGTACGTACGTACATCAGTTCGAGTTGCCATACCATATTAGCACCGAGATGCAGTTGTCGATTCAAATCCCGTAGTGGTAAAGGTAGTAAGAGTATAAGCAGTAGTCGAAAACATTAGGGTTTGAAGATGTTATTTAAGGAGTATAATGAAAGATGATATTTGTTAAAAACCATTCACGGAAGATTTATATATGAAGTAAATTAAGTATAGTTTCTCGATTCCGTAATTAAAAAACATCGAATAATGATAACACCAACATGTGTTCTAAAGATGAAATGATGCATATAGAAAACGGTTGTTTTATATCTATTATAATGGAGAGGATTAAAGAGGTCTTAGTGACTATATATACTATTCCCACATTAGTCAACTTACTGATCAATCATATGCCTGTCAAAAGAATCATTTACAATGTAGTGAACGAGAACACGAATTGAGGCAATCGAATGTATTTCAACGTGAAATTACAGAACATCTTACTGAAATCTGAGAACCATACCTAAGTCAACTCAATGTATACTGATAAGATGAACAAGATTAATATTAACTCATTAATAGGAAATACAGATTAACACAGTACAATACTGTTTATGTTTCATTAAAATAGAATAAAATGAATAGGATGTTTTCAACTGTTTGCTGTGAACATTTTAACAAAATGTACTTGATAATGAATCGTCAATAAATTTGTATCCAATATTCAAAATGAAATTGAAAAAAAAAGTACAACATAATCTGCTTACTGTTAATGTTGATAAATATTCTTTAACAAATATCAATTGACGTTCCGCAGACTGTCGACTAGATGAATTCAATGTTTCTGCTAAAGCCTTACAAGATGTATTTAAATCTCCAATAAGATAAGCTTGTTTACCGACATTGAAATTTATATGATCCTGATAAAAGCGGTTGGTATAAATAAAACAAATAAGATGGATTAAACACGCAGATAATCACAACCAGTTAATGGTGAGACTATACAAAGATGATCAATATTATTGTTCTGTCGTCAGTATATAAATCAATTGCTTAGACGTCTTGATATGATTTTTGATCTTATTTCAATGATGATTAACAGTAGGTCAGTGAATTATTCTTAGACAGACAGAGTTAATAAAACTGACAGTAATTACAATCTGCTTTTTAATCGAAATAGTTAATCCAGTTTCAAATAAAGAGATAGTAACGCCTTGAATCACTGAATTAGAACAAGTTTACACAATTTTGCACATTACAATGCTGTTAATAACGGCATGATAAACATGAAGGATTGTAATGATTACTAGTCGTAAATTAAAACCTCTTGTGTTGGAATTTATATATGTATACTGAGCAACACGTTTGAAAAGAGATGTAAATTGACAGTAAAGAATCATCTATAAAGATAATTAACTTGTTGCTGCTGATGAAAAAATGACTGAAAGTTATGAAAATAAGTGTTTTGAAGGTGCCTGCGTTTCCTCTTAGCTAGATGAACATGATTAAACTATCCAGCTTACATAATATGATAAATCTTTATTGTCTATAATCGGAAAATAATTTTACCAGTTTTAAAAGATAAGACAAAATACAGTACATAAATAAAAGCATATACTATAAATGTACCTCTAATAAACTCCATCCATGACCCATAACAATTGGCATAGCTGATTTGTAACTTCGTATTGCCAAAAGCGGCTAAATAATCCAAAATTTCGGTGTGGAGGAAAGTTGAAGAAAAACAATTTTTGAAATATCAATAGATTACTATGATGTATCATATATTTAACGTGATTACTTACTTGAATTATTTGTTCTGGTTAGCGTTTTTTAGTGTGTTAGTTTTCTACGAGATGAGGTTGCCAACCCCATGACCAACCCTCCTTCTCTATCCGCGATTGGTACCGGCAGTAGCTACAGAGGGGCTTCAGACAAAGTAGATTACATGAATTTCTATTTAATAGTGATTTGGACAACTCGTCCTTTAGATTTCCAAGAGTTGCTGCCGGTTCCAAACCCGGTTAAAGGAGGAGGATTATGCATTGGATCAGCAACCCGATCCCGTAGAAAACAACCTTGCTAAAAAAAAGCTAGCCAGAATAAACAAATCAAACCATTTAAACTCTGTCATGGTAGTTGAATAATATTCATTCAGAACAATGATGACCCCTCGTGATGAAAGCCGAGATTCTTCGGAAGTCACGAGGCCGTGCCCCTTCTAGAAATCAGAGGAACAATTTTTAAAGTCACATCGAATGTCCACATAATGTGTGAGACCTGGACGACGAATCAAATAATTACGGAAATGACGAGATACAACATGGCGGTGTTTGGAATAAGTGAAATCCATTGAACTCATTCTGGACAGCAAAGGATAGATTCAGAAGAGATACGTAGAAGACCTAGCGACGACAGTGGAAGAAGCTTCAAGAGGAAGAATTATGAAACAAATATATGACACAACGAAGAAACTAGCAGGGATATATAGTAAACCAGAAGGACCGGTCAAGGATAAAGAAGGCAAAACAACCACTGATATTCAAGAACAGAGGAACAGAAGGGTAGAGTACTTTGAAGAACTCTTGAATAGACTAGCTCCATTTAATCTACTGGACATCGAAGCAGCATACACAGACCTTCTTATAGCTATCACTCCACCAACGATCGAAGATATTAGGATGGACATCAGACAAATCAGGAGTGGGGAAGCAGCAGGACCTAACAATATACAAGCCATAGCACTGAAGTCACACATAAAAGCAACTGCGAAGATGCTCCACGTTCTGTTCGCGAAGATTTGGGAGGAAGAACAAATGCGACGGACTGGAAAGAAGGATAACTCATCAAGATACCAAAGGAGGGAAATCTGAGGAAATGTGAAAACTATAGAGGCATCGCACTACTATCGGTACCAGGAAAGGTTTTCAACAAAGTGTTGTTGAACCGGATGAAAGATTCAGTAGACGCTCAGCTTCGAGATCAACAGGCTAGATGCCGTAATGACCTGTTGCGCACAGACCGAATGGCGACACTACGCGTTATTGTCGAGCAACCAACTGAATGGAATTCATCAGTATGCATCAACTCCCTTGATTATGAGAAAGCATCTGATAGTGTGGATAGGATGACATTACGGGACCTTTACAGAAACAATGGAATTTGTGACTGAGAAAACCATTAACATCCGGAATTCATATGATGGAATACAGTACAACGTCCAGCATGGATGAGAGCTGACAGACGCATTCCTACTGAAGACTGGTTGCTTACTCTCTCCTTTTAGCTTTCTGGGGGTTGACTGGATTATAAATACCTCTAAAAGTCAGAGGAAGTAAGGAATACAATGGACAGTGTGGATGCAACTGAAAGATTTGGAATTCGCACATGGCCTTCCACTTCTATCTCATACACACAAACAAATGAAGACGAAGACAACTAGTGTAGCAGAAGCCTCTGCATCAGTAGGTCTCAATATACACAAAGGGAAAACCAAGATCCTCAAACGCAACACGAAGAAAACCAACTCAATCACACTTCATGGGGTAGCTCAGAAACAGGTGGAAACCTCCACATACCGAGACAAGGTCATCGATGGACAAAGAGGATCCGATGTAGACGAAAATGTGAGGATTGGCAAAGCAAGGACAATATTCCTACAGTTGAAGAGTATATGGGACTAAAAAAAATTGTGAACCAATGTCAAAGTGAGAATCTTCAATACGAACATCAAGACAGTTCTACTGTATGGAGCTGATACTTAAATAACTACCACAACCACAACCAAAAGTAATTGTAGACGCAAGATACTCAGTTTCCGCTGACTAGACATCATTAACAACAGCCTACTGTGGGCGGTCTATACTGCTTCACGAGAGGTAACAGGAGTAAGTCATTTAGACAGTCAATGAACTGATACATACCAAATCCGCCTATACGAAATGTAGTAAGCTAAATGTTGATCAAACTAGTGACCAAATGACGAACAATTAAAAGTAAAAAATAAAGTAGTTAGCTTCATACTTACTGTAAAGTGCCGTAAAGGCAATAATATTTCTGGTAACTATGGTGATTATTGGAATGGAAAAATGAATGTAATTCATAACTGAATAAAACATGGAATAATTAACCTTTTAGCAAAATCGACAGTGGTCTATGATGTTTTTTTCAGTTATGTAGCTTAAATGGAAAGAAGAAAGATTACAACTCCTCACTGTAGCTGGCAACCAAATACGGAATATCACGTGTTAGTCATAAGATGTAACCAGTAATATAAGAAAAAAATTTAATTTGTACAATACAATCATAACAGAAATATAATATATAACCTGTTTGGCCCGGGCATATCGATGTGCTGCTAATGCCATACGAAATGCAAACTTTCTTAACATTGGACGTTTCAGTGATAGAACACAATGAGCTATTTGTTCTATGAGGAGACCGCTGATAAGATCATCTTCCTAAATAAAATAGAATTACATCATAGCAATACTGAAAGTGCTGATAATTAAAAAAAGGATGAATGTTCAATAAAGAAAGTCAACTAACCATACAACGGTACAACTTAGTAATACAAAGCGTTAATAACAACAACTCAGACAATGGTTGCTGTCTTTCAGTGATTTAATATGCACGTGAGCATGAAAACGTAAAATATTTACCTATGACCCTATAGTTAAACCATTACGATCCTAACTTATCGTAAGCTGGGAGAGAGTACTGATTTAAACAAAAGACGGGTACTTTTAGCAAACCACTTAATTTACTAAGTCTTTCTAATCAATCTTGAAAGACCATTATAGATGTAAAAAGAGATAGATATATAAAAACACAATCTTACATTCTATCTCACAACACACAGAAAACAGTATTGTCAGATAATTTATAAAGCTATATTGTTTGCATTTAGATAGGAAACTAATCTCTCAATAGTTAGGCGAATAGAAAATAATCACATGGGAGATTTGCACAAAGAAATACTGAGTAAAAATTGGGGGCTGAAAAACAGTTTCAATGAGCACCAATCGTATAAATAAAATAATTACATTGAAGAAATGATGGATATCACTTCATATTTCATACAAAACAAGAGGACAATGATACTACAAGTACACATGAAAACTACCATATTCGGAGTAAACTATGAAAAATGGAAGATGTTATAATCCGTTACATTTAGTTATTATATGTATGCACAAAAAGCAAAGAAAAGTTTCGGCAAACACGAACTCTTTGGAGCTTCCCCCTTTAATGGGTAAACAACAGATACAATTAACAACACATATCTTCGAAATTCTCCCTATGAACAAGTTTACCTTAGTCAGTCATTTTCGATGTAGATGGTGAAGCGAATTCGCGCTAGATCAAGTTGTTGTACTCAACAGCACAAGATGAATAGCGAAGAAATCGAAATGAGATAGTAGCAATGACAATGAGAAAGACTAAAGATTTAGAATGTAGTTAGAGTGAACAGAAATAAATGAATGGAGGAATGCTAAAATTCAAGATCTAAACGAAGAAAAGGAGTGAATGTACTGGCGCCATTGCGATTGATTCGCGATTATGTCAAACATGTTATACCAGAGGAGTCCTGCTCACCTCATTCACGCAGTGTCAGTGTTGTTTCGAAAATTAAAGCATGGAAAGCAAATGTCTGGCACTTAAACTGAGGTTAAGGATACAGAAGGATAGTCTTGGAGGATTTAGAAAACGAGCACCATAAGAACCTATTTTGATAATCGGATAAAATAGGATTGAATCCTCTGATTTCCTCAAGTGCTTCGTGAATAGAAATTTAGGTTAGAAGCTAGGACGATGACCCTCTAAGAAAGTGAAAAGCTTCAGTTTGGGTGCCCGGGTAGTATTCCAGGCCACCAAAAAATATAACAATACATAAATTATAAAGAACCTGTTACATCCTCTCCGCAGAATTACTACCTTAAACACAAGCTTCAGTCATCTTATAAAAAATGAAACTATTTTGCTTTTTCGGTTTAGGGATTATGAAGAATGTTAAGTTTTTGATTGAGATCATGAACTGATTGATGTTAGATCACCATTGAAAACCTGGAAGCACTGACTTATCATTCATATTTTCCCGTCATCTCCATTCGTCATAATACAATAATACAGATAAAACTCAGAGAAATAAAATGTGCTTGATCTGAATTCAGTTTACGTGTGGTAGGTTAGTCAATGAATTTTGATCGTATACGTAACACGATCGTTCCACTATTCGACGCAGGAAACCAAGAGTTCCATTTTTATACCGAGACAAAATTTTAATTAATTTATCGATCAATTATAACGAAATTCTACTCAAAAAATACAACGAAATCACATAAATTTATGATGGGCTAGTCAGTTAGTTTTATTTAGTAGAAATCCCTTGCCTACAAAACGCAGTTGTTGTGGGGATGTCTTTCTATTTACATCTTAGTAGATACGATATATTTAAAACAAAGACATACACAGTAGAAGCGATTTGTAAGAACGCCCGAACATCACACTCAGTTATTTGATGCTCACCAGTTACAGACATAAGAATTCATTTCACTTCAATAGGGATGAATGGTGATATTGTTATCAGATGATAACTTTCATATATCACCTTTGTCGACCCCGCTTAAGAATCAGATTAGCATAGATTGTACTTGGTTAGATGTATGTCAAAACCCTCAATCATCAGAAATGTTTCACAATAGAACTTTCATATCATAATTACTGAATGGAAAATGTTGACGTTTGATATTTTTTATAAAGTAAATCGATTTGTAAATTAAAAAGTCAACATTGTATCAGATGGTTGAGATAACTAACTGATGATAATCACGCACCACAAGGCACTTGTTATAATCTCTTTCTTACAGTATAACCCAGCTATTCCTATTGCTTAGTATTCTTCGACACCGATTCACTCGACAAGACCCCAAATCAGAACACGGTTGAACAGGAAAGAGGTTATATTCCAAATAACAAGGTTAGATGGAAGCAAGATGCAAGCCAGAAGCCAGTAGGAAGCAACAATAGAGAACACGTCAGTATATTTATAGTTTTTACATGAGAAGATTCTAGAGTATTCGCCAACTATCGACTAGTGCTGATTGGATAAGAATTAGCCAATCAGCGTGCACCAGAGCAATCATGCATTGAGCATGCTTTAATCCAGTCTATGTCCCACTAACAGCACTAATATTCAACAGTAAATCATTTTTTTAATAATATTTTTCACTTTTCTAAATGCATATAGTTTAACAACTCGACCCTAAGTACAATAAGATACACAGAATTTAACAGCATTTCAACAGCTAAGAGTTTTTCATGAAAACGTTTACTGGAAAAACATTGTTTATTCATGAAAGTTTGCTGTTTTCGGATCAAGCACAGATCAGAAAAATACAGATGGATTATTTATGAAATAATTATTTACTCAATTTCTAAATTATTGCCACTTACGTCTGAAGTTAGTCGAATCAATGCCACAGAAGCTTCATTATAGAGACCACGACTACATAATGCTTCAAAATTTAACAGAGTTGATCGTAAAGCAAGTTCTGGTGATCTGAATATACATACATATAACAAAATTATATATATATATATATATATATATATATATATATATATATATATATATATATATATATATATATATATATATATATATATATATATATATATATATATATATATATATATATATATATATATATATATACGAAATACCTAAAAGAAATATTTGAACATTGATAATATGATAGCCAGATTTTTAGCATGGGATAACGTCGTCATTCACTCTATATGTGATGAATAAACTAACTTGGAATTAATTCATTTATATCAGTAGCTTAAATCTCCCTATTGAGCTATAGTACTGCAATTGATAAGTCTCTTTCGAGACATTCGCATCCTGTGCTGATTGCCTTGAGTCTTAAATAGGGCGAAACACACCGTTCATACATCAAATAAATGTCCACTTGAAAAGAACTAATTAACAAGCCGAACCTCTTGCTTCTATTGAAAGCGCTTTTAACTTTGTCGAGAGTTGAAGTGACAATATAAATATCTTACTGAGTTTTTGCCTGACCAAATCAATAACATAAAATACAAAGGACAGCTTAGTCGATTAAATTGAAATCACGAAGTCAAATGGTTGTGATAAGCAAAAACTATTGGTAAACTGTAAACTCCACATAATCATTATTACCATTCATTAGTTTTCTGACTAATCATCTTTATTGTGGTAAAATAATTCCTGCTGCGAGCCATATAGTCACAACCACTAAGGTAAAAATCCTTGGAGTAATAAGATTTGCTACCGAATACAAGTGGTTTGAAACTACATACACCACTCTTCCTACTTTCAGTGATTCTAAATCTTAAACTAATCTACGACATAAAACTATTTTAAGCATATAACATGGTCTAGATTACTCTGTGATACACCTATGTCTTATATGAAAAAATTCCAATACTCAACTTCCAACCATTGAGTTTCAGATTTGTCTTTCAATAAAGTTTCTTTATATTTTCACAAAAACAAAATGAATTTTCAATATTCATATAATAAATAAATCTCTGTAAAATAAAAGATACTTAGCTTATTGATTTGCTGTTATGAAATTACGATAGGAATACATCAAAATATTTGAGGAAGTCAATTAAAACTTACAAATGAGATTGAAGATAAGTAGTTACAGCTGAATCCATGAAATGATATGGATACTGACGTTGGCTTGTTGCACCTTGAAGATAAACAGATAACGCAGACATTTCCTAGAAGGTTAAACAGACAGAAATAAACAAACTATGAAAGATCGAAAACCGTATTCACTTATTTAAAAGTATGAAAACAGGTAGCGGATATCGTCAGAGCACCACGGGAATGTCATAGCAGTACTAGAAGAGTAATGACGCAGTTGCATAAGTTAATAATGACTTAATTTAATTTCTAAACTGTCACGAGGGAGAATGTATATGACAATGTTTTACTAGTTCATAATTCACATACTCAAAGGTGGTACGTTGGTTGAAGTAAGAGTTTGTTAGGTGATAATTTGAGGATCAGTACATGATTTCAAACTAAGCAACTATTTATGAAAATAAACTATTTGATTAGAATCCACGAAACGATCAGACTTAGTGACAAAAGACTCATAGAGTTCCGCTTCAAGGTTTGTCATAGTGGCTCAGATGTATCCGATCGTCAATTTTTTATACACTACAAAAATCCTAGAACTAACTAAGCTTCCAGTTTTTATAATGTTGTGTTAAACGCAAAAATTCCAAGAACCTAAATAAGTGAAAATTCTTTATGTACGGTACTACCGTGGAAGTATAATGAAACATAACGAATTTATTCACAAACGACGGGAGAACGTTGTGGGATCGAAAACTCAAAATTCCCAGTAAAAGAAAATAATAAAAAAATCACAGAATTATTTTTCGTGAATATGAGCGCTTCAACTGACTCATGATTTAAAAACCTGTGAAATTTCTTAAATTCTCCACAAAACCCATTCTGATAATAATAATCAACTGCTCACTAGTGACTGACTTGAAGAAAAACTCCTGGAGTTCTAGTGAGAAGCCGTTACCAGTGGAGTTCAACCAGGTCTGTTGTGAGATAACAACTCACTGAAGACAATGGTGTACGGTGGCGCAACTTCGTGGATTGGTTCAAGTTAGACATTAACACCGTTGGATGCCGGCTCAGTGGTCTAATGGTTAAGTGCTTGCGCGCGAAGCCAGTAGGTCCTGGGTTCGAGCCCCGCGTGGTGCGGGATCGTGGATGCGCACTGCTGAGGGGTCCCATACCATGACGAAGCGGCCGTCCAGTGCTTCCAGGTTTTCAATGGTGGTCTAGCTTCAACTGACTCATGATTTAAAAACCTGTGAAAAGAAAAAGTATTCTAAATATACAAACTCTTCAAAGAAGTATCTTTGAGAGATGGGAGATAGACAATTACAGGTTAACAAAGCCGGCTAAACGATCTGAAATAAGGTGAATAAACGTAACTTTATTCAGTAAAACATATGTTTCAAAAAAAGGTCAGAAATAACCCACACTACTTATTATAATTGAGCAGTATAGCTCAATGAGTATTATAATTCAGGGGAAGTCATGGTAACTCGAAAAGGTAAGTACCACCTCTGGGTTTTCTCGAGTCATTTTCAAAGTCCTATAATCACTCCAAGAACGCAACCCAGTGTTGGACGATAATTTACGTCCACTTATAACAACGTTTAATACGATTAACAACACAACATTCTGTTGAAGCTTGTGATTACCTCAATTCGCATAGGAGTGAAAGCTAGTAAACAGAATTATGGGGTAAATAGCGATGGTAAAGTTTTAGTATTCCGTCAGATTAGATATTGGGTAGAAGATTATTCTTTATCAAATAAGGCGGTCGATTTGTTATTATTGTCTTTATAAATAAGCGATTATTACAGAGATACATCAAAGCCCCCTAATGCCCTGGTACGGCCGAGAGTGAGGAGAGTCCGCTCTCCCTCTCAAAATGCTCTCACATGGCCACGCGTATATAGCCTCTGCCAGGGAAGTCCTACTCACTGCCTTCTCGCACCACGCATGTTGTTTACGAAAATGACAAAACGAAAAGCGAATGTCCGGCACTTTAACCGGATTCCAAACCAATGGTGCACATGGGCTCCAGTATCCTGAAGGAACAAATGGCGTATTAACCTATTGGTCACCGGCCTCCATAGGACTGCATCTCCTGACGATGCTCCACTGCCTTGTGGATCAGATCTTCAGGTCGAAAGCTCGGGGAGTGGCCCTCTAAGAAAACCACCTGCTTTGGTTTGGGCATCCGATCAGTATCACAGCCCTCATACATATCGAATGAGAGTTGTGTGGCGCATATGTATTTGGTGCCTCTTTGTACCAATATCTATGTGTTGAAATAATAATAATAATACGTCAAACATATTGTTGATTTGTCATATTCAAAAGTTTCGGACAACGGATAAATGATACACGATGTAAAACTTTGATGATACTTAGCTAAAAGGGAGTCGGATGGAATACACTTCAAGAAATTACACAACGCTGAGATTTATCGAGTTTATTGATTTTGCTTCAAAAAAAGACAAAAAAATAATTAACACAAATCACCTGAGCTCCAGCATAATGTAACCAAGCTGAATCATTTTGAAAATCACGTTTTAATACATTATACGTCTGATAGGCTACTTCATATTGCTGAAACAGAAATGCTAAATCAGCTAGACGACGCATTTGAGATTCAGGTGAATCTTGGCTATACACAATTGTAGAGTGATTGGCTGGGGCTGCATATGAAACACTTTGAGGAGTCAATATAGTGTTGGAAGATAATTCTCCCTTCGAATTATTTACAATAGTAGGATTTATTGGGCTACACGGATTACTTATATAGTTCGCCGACGTTTCGATAGGCGATGGATTAGGATATATTTTTGAAGTTGTTAAGTTATTTGTAGTATTAACTGTAGTGTTGTTGCTGCCACCACCACCAACAGCTTGAGTAAAAAATTTCTTAGTGGCGTTAAAGAAAGAACGCGAAAGACGCATTCGATGCGCAATCTACAAATAGAATTGATATACAAAGTATAAACTTATATTATATTGGCATTGTAGTACGTAGCTGTTTTGTGGTTAATGATTTGTTTACGCCATGTTTTTTGAAGATGAACACTAAACTGGAATTCTAGTCACTTTTTTCATTGAAATTTCATAACGAGTGGCAGTTTTATGTTCCTCACGATTATTGAGATACTTCATGCTACATATCAAAAATCTTATCATTCAACTGAAGGAACATTTGTATTGTTTTAGAATTTGAACAACAAACTTACAAACGCTACTTTTCTAAAGTTGAGTAACTGATTACGTTTTTATGATATTGATTTACTCAACTGTTTACTCACTGATTTAGAATGTCGATCCGCATCAATTAAAGCTTCATTTCTTTTCATTATTTTCGAATAACTTTTGTAAGCATGAAGATATCAAATTGATTGTGTTAAGAATTTTTCCCCATGAAAATGACTCACATTTTGTACTGTATCTCCAAAACTTAAATACAAGATCCATATATAATCATTCACCTTATCTCACCTAGTCAAAATATTGAACTAGCACGATTTACCCCTTATGTATCTAAAAACTTGACTGAAACTTCTCGTTATCTTGTATTTGGAGATGTAATGCTAATTTTTAGGGTACTATCGAATTGAATTGTAACAAACAACAGGTTGTGTGGCTTTAGATTTAACAAGACAGTATAAAATCAAGAAAGATAAATACATGATGGACAGAAATAAATCATATCACTTTTAGGTTAGATAAAAGACTCCTGATTCTCCGAAAGTACATATTTGGACTTTGTCAAAGCTCTAGTAATAAGATGTGTTTGTTTGTGCTTTAACGGATGAAGAGAAATCACAATAGGAAGATCTTTTGGAGTTCTACTTTGGGATGAAAAAGAAAAATCACATTTCAGAAACAACTACATAAGCGCATAGCAAATCGTAAGAATTCACTTATAATTAGTTTAGGACATCCAGCACTGATATTTCCCCCGTAACTCAGATCAAAAGTTCAAATAAAGACTAGATCTCAGAAGCTGCCGGAACACTATGAGAACAGAAGACAACATAGAAATAAACTAATAAATCATCTACTTGATGAGCGGTGGTGATGGCGAATATAAAAGAGATGGAAAAATAGAGATGAATACTACGAGACGGTTTTGTGGGTTATAACAGAAACCGATAATAAATGTAACTAAAATAAACGAAACCTTGATTTACTCTATGACCAAACGACCGTGACGATAGACATAACAGACAAAATGACATCTGCACCTGTTAAGCTTGACTATGTAGACTTTGTGGTTGATGTACTCACGATAAATGCGATCAATAGCTCTTAAACTAAGATGAAAGTAACAATAATCTAGGCAGAACAATATGAATTTATTTTATATCTTAGATATTCTTTAGCTACTTAAAACCCTGAAACAATAGTAATGATCATTAAAAATAAACAAATAATAGAAAGACAATTGTACAAGAATTAAATTATCTTTAATAAAGTTGTCCCTTTATATGTTAGCTGTATGAATATCCTAAAAAAGAAAATTGAATTCGGTGAATCTTAGCATAATTGAAGTCATTTGGTTACTAATTATTGTGTAAAGTTCTGAGAAATCAATATTTTCTCCATTAACAAGTAAATAGAGAGCGATTGCACTGTCTAAAACCTGTCTCAACTTAATAAAATGTAATTAATGTGAAAAAGAAATCTCGTTTCTATTCTTGTGCTTTTGGAACGTATATGTAAATGAGCAGACAAGTTTATAGTAGTAAAATAGAATAAACTGGTGATTCATCTATAATTGACCATGTTAACAAGCGAATCATTTTGTATAGGAAGGCTTAGAAAAAAATTCTTTGGACAGTACCTAACTACGTATCGTTATCCTGGTTAGTTTTTTTTCAAAAGTGTGCATCAATTCAATTTACAACTATCATCTAAAAATCAACATGGGCAGGAGAATCTTAAAACCGATCGCCTCAAAAGATGTAACCAAAAGGAGAACGTTGTCAATCTTGTAGCCATAACTTCATGAATTGATTTTGTAACGTCATTTTTCTTAAAACCCCAATTTTAATTTTTTTTTCCAAGCTTTATACAGTTTACCAACTTTTTCGTATTTTGTATTGCATAACTTACGACATTACCCTCTATTTGTAGAATTTATCTTCATACACTTCTTAGTCCACACTGCCCCATAGAAATATATCATTTTTAACGAAACTTCATATAAAAACTGTTTTTCAGTTGTCTCCGAATTTGTATTTTTCTGATGAATAGTCGTACGAAAGCAAACTGAAAATATACAAGCGATTCTCATAGTTTGACTACAATAAACCATTATGATGGATAAACAAGGTCCGTTACTGTAAGGTATTAATGTACTAAAATACTAATATATGACTAGAAATGTAATAATGAGTAAATTTACTCAATTCCCAGATATTTCCTTATGTCTAAAAGCATAATAATCCGGTTTTAATATTTACCTTGGGATGGATAATGTCAATCAAGTTGTTTACGTTATGTCAGAAATTCACAGAAACTGTTAATCATGTATTGCGGAATTTTCGTAAGAATGGAGTAAACTGTATCACGAGGCTTAAAAGACTTGGGTTTAATCCCGTACTGCTTTATGTGAGAAGACAAAGACTCAATGGTCTCTAATTTCTAATTATGGTGCCAAGACACATTTCCTTAAAAAACCAAGCCCTTAGGACTAAATATCTTTTATGCGAATCGGTTAAATAATATGTTTATGAATATATATAAATATGTAGAAGATACGAACAAAATCACCTGATCGTTTAGACTACGCATTGTTTTCTCAACCCAAGGGAGAAGAGCCCGTACACTGAAATCATAAACAAACATGTGTATACGATCCCGATCAGCTTGTGTTAAATGTTGTCCATGTGGTTGGCTATAACGACTGGGTAAAAATGTATACGAGGACTGGGAGCTAATGCTTGAAGCAGATAAACAAGATGTATCAAGAGATGATGTTTTACCAAGATCTAAAAACAGGAAATAAACACCAAGTGAATCAGAACAAACATAACAGTCATCAATTTATCAAACGAATATAGACACTTGACTGAAATAAATGAGAGACCAGTCGACTCAAGCTTTAATAAGAACCGAAATCCATTGTTATATTTGCGATCGCCTAGTATTCTTTGGACACATTACTTCACTCGCCTTGTCGTAAAGCAAAACAAAAATTGGGAGGAAACAAAAACATTCCAAAAGTGACAAGTAAAAGTTGGTGTAGTGAAAACCTCAGGGTTTATATAAGGTTTAGACAGAAGGATTTCAGTAAATTTCCAATTCATCCTAACCGTTATATTTTCTCGATTACAGCAGAATACAGTGTACAACTATCGGTACTCGAACGTGTAGAACCTAAATAGTCGCAAATCAAAAGACGTAAGGAAGCAGGGGAATTGATTATTGAGTAAAGATCAAAAAAGTACAGAAAAACAGGGGTATTTATAGTTTTTAGTATGGGCTATAACATCATTACAATCCAGCCAATCTGTAAGTAGGAAAGTTATGCAGTTATCCAAACATGCCATGCCACGTTGATCGAATGGTACATATTTGGCTCATTTAGAGCCTCTGAAGGCTTTGTGCTTCACGAAGCCATCCCAAAACAATCACTATCCTTAAAATTAATGTTGTCTTAAGAGAGTTTTATCCCGATAAAAATGGTAGAACATAACACAGTCATCACAATTTAGTAGTCTAATGAATGACAATATGGGTTATCAAGTAGTGTGCTCACGTCACAATGAGGAATAAAAGAACTGACAGATCCACATGATAAGTCCAAAAAAGAAACAAGTAAATTGCATTCCACAACCAAAAACAACCAACAAATGCAATTTTAATTAAAAAGTATTCACAAAGTATGAAGACCCTGTAAATAACAGTCAAAACCACAATTGTTAATTCCTGCAAAGCACAATTCAAGAAAATTTATTTGGGTGGTTTTCACTATGTTTTCAATTCCAATTCCAACTATTTATTGAGAAAATTGGAGCTGTTATGCTCCAATAATTACAGATAAGTAATTAAAAGAAAATTTTAATTAAACTGTAACTCCTTATACACTATTCTTGTTTGTTTATTTTTACTTATTTATCTTCGATCATGCTCTTCTCTCTCTCATTGTCCATCTTTTCATAATTTCGTTTCTTTAACTGTGTGCTGCATACTTATTCTCACCTGTCCTCATATGTTCATAAAATAAATAAGTAAAGAAAACCTAGATTCAGGGTTTCGTGTTGACCAACTAATAAACGATCGTGATTGTCACACCGGTAACTAATCCTCTGCTTAGTATCATGGAGTTAGTGCAGTTCATTGGCTCGTTAGGTTAGGGATAGAAGCCCGTAGCGAACCTGATGTTTTCTTTTGCAGTCTACATAAATAGGAAGTTAAACTCTCCTAACTCAAAAGTCATCTCAGTTGTATTGCGAATTGAACAGTATCTTCTATTACACAACAATTTTTGAACATTTATTTTCTGTCCTCTCTTCGATTGTACAAACTTTATCATCATTTTTTCCACATTATCTCTTTATTTTGTACAATGTATTCAACATATGGCACCAGATTTTAAGTGCATTACACAGAATATATTCAATGTCTCGAACCATTAGTCCCTGCTACTGCACAGACCCCAAGTAGGTAGTCTGAACCAGCCAACGTGGAACAGACCAACAGTCAATTACTTCATGGACTGATGTGTTTCAATTTGGCTACCGACCATAACTTTCTTCTAACTTACTCTATCACTGATATGGAAAACCGCTGGTTCCATATGGTTCACGAATCTGAGAAGTTAGGGTGCTCTAAAACCATGGGAGAAATGTAAACTGAACCTAGAAAAACTATGTAATAATTCACGTTGCCATACTTTATAGTGCAATGTACAAAAGAGGAAAGCAACACGCGAGGGATTAAACTCGTACATGTGAGAAATCAAATACAAGAAACGTAGAAATCAGATAGATGAAAGTATCAAGAGAAAAATGACAAATGAAGCACCAGTAAGAAATCATAGATAATTCGACCAAGGACTTCGATAACAAAATTCAAAAATCTATGGGGAAATTACGATTATCATACAAAAATTGCAGTTTCCTTACCAAATAATTGACCAAACGCTTCCCTAGAGTCCTCAACTGTCAATGGATCGTTGTTTCCATTTATTATTTGATTATTACATGACTTTATCGGTGCATCTCTGGGTGGAAATAATTTATGATCCAGCTGGGGTTTATAGCCATGTGGTAGCAAATGATGCAGCCAAGGATCGGAATGTGGTTCATTTTCTGATGCATGGACGATAGTAGATAGTGTGTTCGGTTGATTGATTATTCCATTAGCTTGATAATGGTTGTTAAATAATAAGTGATTTGGTACGCAACTGTTATTACTTAAAATTTCACTTCCAGACGATGAAGTGAAGATGGTTAATAAATGACAATTGAGAGCGCCAAACGTAGTTTTCACTTGGCTGAATATTTCGTCAACACTGAACAAGTTGTTTTCATTGTTTTGTTTTACAGAAAAAATGATGTCACAACATCAATTAGAGTATACTAACAATTTAGAACAACTAAATACTTACGACAGTTAAATATTACCACCTATAAGTAGTTATTGAATAATGGATTTCATTATCTTTACACCAAATAGATAATGTAATTCATTGAACGCTCTTATTATTCTGTAAAGCACATGGGCTTGTTGACGAACGATCCAACTAAATACTGAATGCTTAAGTTAGCTTGACCAATAAGGTATGTGGATACTCATATTGATATTATCAGAATGGGTTTTGTGGAGAGTTTAAGAAATCCCACAGGTTGAAATCATGAGTCAGTTGAAGCTAGACCACCATTGAAAACCTGGAAGCACTGGACGGTCGTTTCGTCCTGGTACGGGACTCCTCAGCAGTGCGCATCCACGATCCCGCACCACGCGGGGCTCGAACCCAGGACCTACCGGCTCCGCGCACGAGCACTTAACCACTAGACCACTGAGACGGCATCAAACGGTGTTAATTTCTAACTTCAACCAATCCACGAAGTTGCGCCACCGTACACCATTGTCTTCAGTGAGTTGTTATCTCACAACAGACCGGTTGAACTCCACTGGTAACGGCTTCTCACTAGAACTCCAGGAGTACACTATCGTAATCCATGATGGAGAGGAGTGTTTCGTTCTATGTAGTTTCTGCTGGTTTACATGAGGAATGCAGTTTTCTACAAAAATACCACTTTATGTTGCGGACATGTCAAGTGCAGCGAAGTCAGTCATGATGACTGAATTCTCGGGCATTGGTCTCCTTCTAGGAGGTCCACTTGTCGACTTGGAATACGCAGATGACAATCCTGTTTGGTGAAGACGCTGATAAAATGCAGAACCTTTTGGTAGTACTAAACAACAATGCCAAAATGTTTGGAATGCGCTTCTCCTCCTCTAAATGCAGATTGTTGCTTCAGGACTGTCTTGTGTCAACACCTGAACTAAGGATAGGGAGTGAAGTAGTCGAAAGCGTCGACAACTTCACTTATCTTGGAAGTCTAATCAACCCTAATGGGTCGGTGTCTGACAAAGTCTCTGCACCTGTTCAGAAAGCTCGTTTGGCTTTTGCCAACATAAGTCACGCATGGCGAAGGCGAGATATCCGTCTGTCAATTAAGGGACGAGTATACTGCGCGGCAGTTCGTTCTGTTCTACTGTACTACTGCGAAATATGGCCATTAAGAGTAGAAGATACTCGTAAACTACTAGTATTTGACCACAGATGCCTTAGAAATATTGCTAGCGTCTGCTGGGATCACCCGGTAAGTAATAGTTAGGTTAGACTCAAGGTATTAGGGGATGATGGTAAATCAGTTGATGAGGTTGTGAATCTTCGACTAAGATAGTTGGGCCACGTATTGCGTATACCTGAACACCGATTACTACGACGCGCAATGCTGACTAGTGTTGGGAACGGCTGGAAGACAGTAAGGGGCGGTCAAACCAAAATGCGGCATCGGTGCTTGAAGTCACTAACTTCTAGTCTGAGTCATGTTGGTAAATGCAGACTGCTTGGTTGGGGTCCGCGTGACTGTCGTGACCAATGGTTGGAGACTGGGTGACATGGCTCAGAATCTATTACAATGGCTTATGTGTATACACTCCCTGTCTTCCTTTAAACTGAGATTAAAATTGCTTTATATCTTTCTTTCTACCACCTAATTCTTTCTTCCTGTACTATATCCTCATATGCAATCTTTCTTTTAAATATTACCACCATTGAATGAACTACTTTTATGAATCCGGTGTTCATCTTGTTGTGTTAATGAGGTATGGCAACATGAACCGATGCATATATGTGTCTGGTCCTACGTGTAGCTGACTGACAGACTGAGTCATTCATGATGGAAGAAAAATTACAACAGTAAAAGTTATACCTCCAGTTAATTCTATAACAGAAATTATTTCAAAATATCTACAAATGAGTGACTAAACAAACGAAGACATAAGCATAATTTTGATTGAGATCATGAACCAATTGATGTTAGACCATCACAATTGAAAACCTGGAAGCACTGGACGGCCGTTTCGTCCTACTGTGGGACTCCCCAGCAGTGCGCATCCACGGTCCCACTCGCAGGATTCGAAGCCAGGGCCTTCGGTCTCGCGCGCGCACGCTTAACCAACTGAACCACTGAGCCAGCATCCAATGGTGATAGTTTCTAACATCAACCAATCCACGAAATTGCGCGACCAACTTCCATTGTACTGAGGTAGATACCTGTCTCTACCCGACAAGGATTAGCTCCACTGGTCACGGCTTCTCACTAGAACTCCGAGAATTCCCTCACGAAGCTAGTCACTAGTGAGCACATGTTGATTACTAGTATAGGGGTTGTGGAGATTATTAAGTTTTTGATTGAGATCATGAACCAATTGATGTTAGACCATCACAATTGAAAACCTGGAAGCACTGGACGGCCGTTTCGAATCCCGCTCGCGGGATCGTGGATGCGCACTGCTGAGGAGTCCCACAGTAGGACGAAACGGCCGTCCAGTGCTTCCAGGTTGTCAATTGTGATGGTCTAACATCAATCGGTTCATGATCTCAATCAAAAACTTAATGATCTCCACAACCCCTATACTAATAAGCATAATTACTGACTACGATATACTTAGATGAGTTGAAAATGTGGAGTTTATCCCCATACTGATAACCTCGACTATATGATCCGTCACTTGAAATGTTCGTAGTAGTTTGTCTCTGAGTTGGTCACTGAGTGTATATAAACAGGTATACAGCTTATTGACCATCAAATATGTGGTTTCCTTTCCTCTTATTGATTTTTACTACAAATTCACTGACAGTGACTGGTTGTAATGGTGTGGAATAATGTATTGTCTAGTTTTGCTTCGGTTCAATATTTTGGTTGTAAATCGGGTATCTGATGTAACATGGTCTGGTCTCTGCATAGTGTATCATTCGAATATCCAATCTGGCGACAGTATAAATTCGGCCACCCAGTCTAGACTTATTACCGTATTATCACAAAAGCGTTTGGTATACCACAAAGAGGGAAATATTTTAATTCATTTGCTATATCAGTATTACTATTAATAGCTGAAAAACGATTGGCAAGTACAAAAAAGTAGATACAAGTATGACACTACTTTTATCATGATTGTTACGTTCCCTAGGCAACAACACTGCCCTTGCAACTTACCAAATGTAGAGTAAAATGGATCTAAACAATATTACACCTATGTACACGAGCGACAAAACGATCAAAGTTACACATACTGATCTAAAAACAAAAAGTCCCTTCAAGATTGAAGACACTTTAAAGTTCTACCTATACTAATCATATTATAGTTGTTGGATTGTGCTTGGGATAATTTTTATCTAATTCATAGAGGCTTACCACAAGTAGGAAAACAGGTACACAGTAATTCATATCACTCGTTCTTACGCATCATAAGAACTACTGACTCAATTCAACAAACAATTCCCAAATGAAAACTTGACAATCGCTAAATTCTGTTCTTATTAGTTACAATTAATACGTGAGTGAACGAAAGGCCTGAATTTCTTCAATGAATTTAAATTAAAAGCTTCATTTGATAGAATTAAAATGCATGACCTATTCCACCAGTTGACTTTGTGAACGATCGTTAACACTCACAGAATATTTATACGTATGTACATACGAATAGATTTTTCATATCACTAACGGCATCGGTCACATAAATACTTCTTGAAATAATTACGAAGCCAATGTAATGGTATTAACTAAAAGTTTAGTAATTAAGTCTACCAAATTCTTTAATACTTTGAGGCCCCTTAGTACGGTATAAGTACTCCGATTTGTTAATGCTTGGAGACACAAATTAAGTATTAAGGTACTGACTAACCAGCTTTGTTTGATATTCGACGAACCATCATGTAGTAATACATAAAATTTAAGCACATTTTCTGTAAACCAAAACGGACGACTTCCTGGAAGATGATGTTGTTGATTGGACTGTCTCTGAGTTAGTTCAGTAAAACCCCGAATCGGATCAGGATGTGCAGTTGTCAAAACAAATATACAGGCTAGATTGTGACTGATAAATTCATGTTCAAATGGCTGTAAATTAGTTATGAACAGATAACGCCATGCTTCAAACCATGGAAGAGATGCTAAAAAATAAATTGTGTAATAAAAATTGCCCATATGTTTACGAAATGAATGATTTGAAGAAAGTTATATTTTAGTGGCGAAAATTAAAAATGTGAAATTCAACTGTGATATTATAGAAAGTAACATCCTTTTAAGAATCAGTGAAAATGTCGAGTATTAGATAACTGTGTTTGTCTGACGAATATGCACATATTGCCTTCCTCACGAAGACTAAAAAAATTATACATTACACTTCTAGGGTTACTCCTGGTCTTAAGCACCGATAAATGAGTACTGAGCATGGGGGTTAGTAACTCTGTCTCTTAGAGAAATCTTGCAAAAAAACACTAACCATAGAAAAATCATCTTAACCATCTATGTTGTGCCCTGAATTTAAGGATCTTTATTTGGAAGAGTTGTGATGCCTCATGGTGAAAGCCGAGGTTCCTCAGAAGTCATGAGGCCCATCAGAGCATCCTACAAAACAAAGCATTACAATGAATGTGATCTAGTACTATGCTCGCAGCGAGATGCAGCAGTGGGAACAATAAAAACCAGTTTTATGAGAGGTTTTAGTCGATCGTAGCGAAATCCTCAGGTAAGGATCTGGCCATATTAATAGCAGAACTAAACGTCAAGTTTGGAATAGACAACACGGGGTATGAAGATAACATGGAACAACATGAACTTGGGGAAAGAAACAAAGATAGTGGGATATTTGTAGATCACTGTCCTTTCAACATGGTTAAAGATGGCATCATATTCCCTCACAAACGCATACACAAAGCTATACATGTTTCGCTAGACCACATAACAGAGAACCAGAATGACTATAATGGCATCAGTAAAATGTTCATAAGGTCTAAGGAAGACTTCAGACAAATCATAAATGACAAAGCAACCCGATCAAACAGCATACAAAGAGAAGCATTGAAGTCAGATATATAAGTAACTGAAAAGATGCTCCACGTCCTACTCAGGAAGAATTGGGAGAACAAGTGCCGACAGACTGGAAAGGATGCCTCATCAAGATACTAAAGAAGGATTTCAGCAAATGTGAAAACTACAGAGGCATCAAAATACCACCCATAACCGGCAAAGTCTTCCAAGGTGTTGCAGAACAGAATGGAGGATTAGGTAGACAGCCAACACTGAGTTCAACCAATCGACTTTCTTAAAGACCGATCATGTACGGACGAAATCGCAGCACTACGGGTGATTGTTGAACAATCAAGTGGATGGATATCATTACAATACATCAACTTCCTTGATCATGAGAACGTGTTTGACAGTGTGGATAGTTGAGCCTCATAGAACCGTCTTCGACACTATGGTGTACATGAAAAGTTTGTCACCTAAATGTAATTCTTACGACAGACTACACGGCAAAACCGTGTATAAAGGGAAGCTCACAGATAAATTTTAAGTGAGGATCGGTGTCAGACAAGGTTGCTTACTTTCGCCTTTCTCTTTCTTCCGGAGGTTAACTTGGTTATTAGAATCACATATAAGCGGAAGCACAGAGTACGATGAAGAGCTTAGATGAAGCTGGAAGATTTGGACTTCACACATGGTCTTCCTCTATCATCCCATACACAATAACAAATGCAGATGAAGACAAATAGTGTGGCAGAAGCCTCTGTATCAATAGGTCTCAACATACACAATGGAAAAACCAAGATCCTCAAATACAACACAGAGAACAACAACCCAACCGCACTTCATGGAGCTCTAGAAGAGGTCGGAACTTTCGCGAAGCTGGGCAACAACAATGAACGAGGAGGATCGGATGAAGATGTAGAGGTGAGGATTGCCAAAGCAAACGGCGCATTCCAGAAGTCAGAATTTCCAACACAAACGTCAACATAATTCCACTGCACGAAACTGAGACTTGGAGAACCACCAAAATAATCATCAAAAAAGACAAAGATATTTATAAACAGCTGTTTACACAAGATATATCAGATCCATTAACCAGACACTGTCAGCAATAACCTACCGTGGCAGAGAAAACCAGATTTCAGATGAAGAGGGAATTAGGAAAATAAGTTGGAAATAGATAGGGTATACGCTGTACAAATCATCAAACTTTATCATAAGCCCTTACTTGGAATCCTCAAGGTAGAAAGAAAAGAGGCAGACCGAGAACATAATATGCCAGGAATCAGAGGTAAATATCAAGAGTATGAAAAGCACTTGATAACAACTAGAACGGATAAAACGGAACAGAGTAAGGTGAAAACTTCTGGTCAGCGACCTATCTTCCATAAAGGGTAAGAGGCGTAAGTTATTCCTTTTCAAAAATGATCTAGACCGCAATAAATATCAATTTCTATCGAAATCCGTCAGTAAAACAACAAGTTTCTTGTACTATTGTTACTTTCTCTGTTGTCTAATATTCTCTGACTATATTACATTAACTGAATCTTTTAGAAATAGAACATGGACTGGGAGGATACACAATAATCTCCAATAAACCTGAACATTAAGGACACATTTGTAAAAATGCTAGTTTGTATGATAGTTCGGTGAGGATCTTCACGATTCATCCTCTGGTGCTAAAATATGAAAACGTAGCAACTCAATGAATGGAAAATATCTGCGTGAAACCACTACTATATATATATTCCAAAAACAATCAGTTCTTAATCGTTTCCCTATCTTAAAAAAGAACCAGTATCGGCATGAAGGTTCTACAGTATCTTAGTCTTAAAATTCCTACGGACCCTCAACAAAAATCAAGTTTAAGACTGTTAAAACAGTGAACTGATCAAACCACTTTATGAAACATTTACTTAGTAGGTTCCAAGTGTCTTTGAAAAGACAGCAATGGATGAATACTTTCTTGTTTTAGTGAGATTATGTTGCTGAGTGACAGTTTCGAAGGATATAAGAAGCCTCACAAAATGGCTAAAATGACCTGGTACGGTCGAGGGTGTGGAGAGTCCCCCCTCTCTTTTGAATTACTCACATGACCACGCGTATACAGCCACTCACAGGGACGTCCTGATCACTGCCTTTCTGTGGCGGTTCGATTTAGGAAATGAGTGGACGAAAAGCGAATATCCGGCACTAACCGGATTGGTGGGTACAGAGCATCCACTTGGTGAAGTTGGAAAAGCCTGATTCCAAACCAACGGTGCACATGGGCTCCAAGATCCTGAGGGAACGAATGGCGTATAAACCAATGGTTGGTCAACAGCTACAATGCGACTGCATCTTTTAATGTCACTCCATTGCCTTGTGGTTTAGACTTCTGGGTCATAACCGTGAGGAGTGGTTCCCCAAGAAAAGCATCTGCCTCGGTTTGGGTACCCGGGAGGTATCTCAGCCCTCACACAAATCATTTGATGTGCGTGGCGCATATGTATTTGGTGCCTTATTGTTCCAATGTTTGTGTTTAAATAAATAATAGACTTAAATGACGAAATCTAAATCATACAAATATTACGATAGGCCTACGTAGACAAAAAACGAATCCGGTTTTAGTTAACGCAAATTTATAAGTACTGGTTTTGATATGTAAGGATTTAAGTATTTAAAATTTAAAATTAACACCAGATAGCACAGAAGAGATTAACTAGCAATTTGTAATAAAGTAGTATCAACCACACATACTCTACTCCTAGGAGGTAAGTGACAGATAGGCTATCGGCTTTCGTCAAATTACATCTGCGATGTTAGCATCAGTGAAATACTCTCGCTTACAAGACTGTAAGATAAATAGCTTTACTTTAACCCACATAAATGGTCACATCCTCTCACTTGATGCATGTTTACGGCACAACTCTCCAGATTCCCAGGTTGCGTTCATTCAACACTATGGAAAATATGCGACGTTTATCACTCCATTGGTATCAAGACCTAAATGACAATACCACGGAGAATTGTTCATTAATGTCAGCAATAATGTAGTTGAGATTGTCTTGCAGTGACATATTAAATACTTTTAATCATCGTAATTTAAAGTTTTGAAGACAATGTGATAGTTTTTTAGTGATGATAAGTTACATGACTTAATTGGAGACGAGTTCCTAAAATAATTCAAGACTGCTTTATTTTATGCATTCCAAAAATAGGTTTAGATAAGTCTTATAAAAAAGAGATCAGCAATGCATTGTATCACAACAAAAACAACCCAATTTTTCGTGAACAGTATATTCACTTATCGTAAGCTGCCTCACAAACTTGACACCCCATGAATGCTGCTTAGTTTCAGGTGGGCCAATGGAAATTAGACTGCAAATATATGGAGGAACAAGAGAATCCAAAAAGAGAAGTATTTGATTCACTATAGTAGGAATAGGTTAATCAAACAGATCAACTGAACTATAATATGAACAGCTTAGGTGTCAAACAAGTGACTAGGCGTGCTTATTGCACTTCTAAGCAAACACTACGACCAAACGGAGAAATTTATTTAAAGTATTGTGAATAAAAAGACATACTTGGAACGACTACAGACCGACTTCCATCACAAAACTTCTGAGACCTGACAGTATTATCTGTAGAACAAATGTTAACAAAGTATCGCACCCAAGACTGTGTTATGTGTTTGGGAGAAAGACATGAATTGACATCAAAAAATTTTAGCTGTAAATTTTTCACAGAATGGATGACGTTGTTGTTGTCTCTAAACGTTACTAAAAATATTATTGAGGCAAAAATTAGGAACGAACCATCTTTAGACAGTTGGCTAAATGGCCTTAATAATTCCTCAAACGTCAGATTATCTCGCAGACACAGTTCATTAACATCAGGACTAACAAGCAACCCGATGCAAGGGCTGAACACAAAGTTAATGAATTTTTCTCCTGAAATACTGCACTTTGCCATATTAGCATAGAACTACCAGCAAGAGTTGAAAAATAACACATCAAGAAAAGGTAACGCACGTATCTAATTACTGCTCTTTATTTTGTTATTCCAGTGCAACGTACATGTCTTATCCAATATCCAATATATTTATAACACGTTCGTTTAATTCGATTAATATATTTGCTTTCATTTCATTTCATCCTGCCACGGTTACGAATGTTTGTCTATGTTCAGTAGGTGGCATTCTAGCAGGTCATCTGTATTATATTTCGTCAGTTCAGTAATGATACCTGGATATGTCTATTATTTTCTACCCAATTATAAGTTCGATTCATATCAGTCCAAATTACTAACTTATAAAACTGGTAGGAACCGCAGTCTTTTCATCACTCCGAAAATCAAAGCTGTTGTAGAGGAGCACCAGTTGGTGTGACAAATCACCATGGCAGTTTCAGTTTCGAAAGGACAATAGGCTAGGTGCCCTAATTCGATGAGAAAGTCGACATTCAGCTAACAAGTAGGTTTTCATGGGTTTGTGAACTACTTTTGAGTGTCCCCCTAAATTCGCTGTCTTGGAAGACAAGAAAAATGAGGGCATATAAATGCAAATTTATCATTAAGTAATTTAAAAATATGATCAAGCCACCTCTGGTTACTCCGTATGACAACAGAAATGGGTTTAATTAGGCTAATTCATCATCGTATGAGAACTTCACCAATCTGGGAACCAGATTACTTGCGGTTCTTTGAATCCTTTACAACAGCATACTGTGTCTTTTAAGTTAAGCCAGCCACTTGTATGCAGTATTCGAGTTTAGAACGAACGAACTCTCTATATAAATTCGAAACGATTATATCATCAACCTGGAAAAAAGCTCAGCGTATTAACCATAAGGTTCTAAAACCCTCGTCAGATATCACACGACACTGCAGTAGTTAAGTCTCAGATAGCGAAGATTACCAGTTCATTGTGTGTATGGACAACAGGGAGCTCAATGTTAGTTACCGTGATCAATATGCGTCATGATGTTTCGGAAGCATTTGTCGGCAACTGACGAATTCCAAATCATTCGGATAATTTCACCAAGTTACGTCAAATCTCTAAACTATCACCTTCACTTCAAATCACTCTTTATATCTTATTATAATAGTATATAAGACATCTGGTGATGATAAGAGTCTTGTAATATCATTCACATACATGAGGAACAACATTGACTCCAAAATTTTGCCCCGAAGCACTCAGCTAAGCACAGTTTTCTAGTTAGGTAACCTCGAGTTTATCCGTACACATTTTTGGCGTCCAATTAGAAAGTCGTCTATCCACATTAATAGTTTGCCTCCAACGCCGACATTTCTTAACTTATATAACAGCTGGTTGTGATGACCTTTGTCGAACGCTTTGCTGAATTCAATGTAGGCTAGGTCTATATTTAACTTTTGGTCTTTAAGAGAACATCACGTTTCGCAATCCACTAATAAGTTAGTGAGACAGGAATAATCTATTTAAAACCAAGCTGCTTTTCAGAAAGAATCAGGTTTTTGTAAAGATACTTAAACAGCTCCTCCCGAACAATAGTTTCTGAAATTTTAACCACGCTAATTAGGCTAACAGGTCTGTCAGTTTCAGGTTTATGTTCCGTTCCTGTTGTGAAGACTAGACTTACTGTGGCGTTTCGTAATCGACCATGGGTTACGGAACATATGTTTAAGTGGTTCGCAACGAAATGTGCTAATTCCTTTAGTAACCTAGACTATTTCACCGGATGCCGTAGTTTTCCTATATCAAGCTTCTTTAGCAGGCCACAGGCATCGAGTTCTTTATGGTCACAGTGCTCAGTGTATGGGTGGTGTATAAGTTGGCAGGGTATGTCTACGGAATAAGCACTTCTAAAGTTGTTTGAGAATACTTGAGCTTAACCATGGTCGTCCTCTATAATGATGAGGCATTACTATCTTTTCATAGTTATGGAATATTTCCTCTTTCTTTAGTCCCTTGGTTTATACACGAATACAAGCGTGTAGGGCACCCTACAGATTCCTTAACATTTTTTTCATCGAACAACCTACACTTACTGAGGGTCGAGGCAATATAAGATCTAGTATGAATGATTCATAGCCCGGTTCGTACCTAGTTGCTTTTATAACATGTTGCACTACGGCACGTGTTACAACCACATCAACTAGTTCCTGTTTGAAGAAACTTTCTGACAATCCATTTCTCAGATTTTTCCAGCCCACCCTAGATGCTTTAGAGCCTCCTAAAATTATACATCGACTACTTTTTAACCGAGTGTTGAGACTGTTTGTCAAGACCTCAGTTGCCTCATAGCTTCGCCTTTGCATTCCGATCGACAACTAATAAGTTCACAAGTCCCACTCTCATGAGATACGTTATCAATAACGATAAATGAAATAGTGGTTCAAATTAATAAGGCATATCCTCTTTGATGCTTCTGGGTTCTGTTGACACTTACTAGCATGAAACCTTCAGAATCAAATTCCATCCTGTATATAGACTGCACCGACTACGTTTCTATGACTACGACTACAACTGGCTTGATAGAGTCAATCTGTAAACCCATCTCCGATCGTCTGCCGAGCAAGCTTCGGGCATTCGTATGATAGACCTGTCTGTATATCAACGTTATAGGACTAAAATATGATTAAGAAAGTTCAGAAATATGTTTTTAGTTGAATCTGAAGAACATAATTTGAGCTGAATCCTGGCCCTTCTCCGAAAACACCTATGAGAAAGTTAGCATCCAGGGATGGAATTTAGTGGTACTACTAATACATACGAATGTTTATCAAAAGTTCTTAATAATTGTATGCATTCTGTACAGATAGCTAAAAGTCATTTGTTAATCATGAGTGTATTCTTGAGACATGCTCTAGACTCAATGTTGTTTACATTCATACCTACAGGCCAACGGTGCATACAAGTTGTTTGGAAGCATGAGGTAGAAAACGACTTATATGAAATGTAGTGATTGAAACTTATTGAAATTGACAAAGCACATGTGCCATAAAAATTGGTGATGTGGTGTTGCACAATGCTCCCGGCTAAGTAAATAATAGTAATAGTGATAGTAGTAGTAATAGTAGTAGTAGTAGTAACGCAACAAATTCCGAGGTGCTTGAAGCCGTGGACTTCTTTTCATTTGTTTGATTCGGTACAAATCCCAAAGTTCAGACTGTTATATAGTTGTTGCTGCATGAACCATCTAAAACGAGATTATTTTTGCAAAAACTGCCAGTTTATACTCTTGGTTTCATTGTTCTGTGCAGTTTCATATTCTCGATGAAATGCGGTAAATATGACGATCCCTGCTGTGGAAGATCGTTTATATGAATCAAGAAAACAAGAGATCCCATTACTGAGCACTGAAGGACCTCACTGAAACACTGCATAGCATGAGAGAAAGTGAAGTCAACCCTGACCTCATAATATCGACTTTTTCGATACGAAGTGAACCAACCGACTAGAAGTAATTTGACACCTGATGATCAGAGTTTATTGATAAAATATGTATAGTTGACTCTGTAGTGTGACGTCGAGTTTCGGTTGACTATGATCACCACTACAAGAAGACAACGTGCCAGTTAACCGATAAGATCACCCGTAGGCCAAATATCAGAACTCATTTGATGACTGTAGTCGAGAAGTTTTTGTTGGCGATCTCGTGGTATCGAAAGAATACCGAGATCGTGCCACGTTACAAGTGTGGTTACTGAGGGTAACCGGATTAGTGCAAGGTCACAATTAACGGAAGAAAGCATGTATTTCGGTACAGTTAAACAAACATGTACGGTAAAACAATCCCTGGTACAACTGGTTATAATAATAATTCTTTCTATTACACCAATCGCATTCTCGTGATGAATGTAGGTCACTACAACCCTATCAGTAGAAGTCAAAGTATATGACGTCAACCTTCCCATTGAGAACAAGTATGGTTGTCCATTTTTCTGCTACAGTCAACAGATTAGTTATGCATGAGTGACCTTCTTTGAAACCCTGCTGTTGGGGGAAAAGAAGTTTATGGGTGGTAATTAGTCGTGTAGACTGTCGTAAACAAGGGACACCATACGTTTTAACGGTATGAAGAGAAGAGCCACCAGTCGATATCTTGAAAATTCTTCGCGTCGAAATCCCTTGAGTCGGCTTCCAATTTTCTATTAGTATACTGCAGCTTAGTGAATTTGAGAACATGATGCCAAGCATTATTGCCAAGATTAAAGCTGCTTCCCTCAGTATGGAAGACTAAACTATATTCCGGCCGGGAAAAGTATCTTTTTCACGTGCTGCAGTTTCCGGTACACCAAGTAAACGCTAAGGTTCACTTCCGAATGTCCTTTGAGGTTGCAGGTGTTTTACTTACTTACGAATGTTACTCCTCGTGAAGGAACATAGGCCGCTCACCAGCATTCTCCATCCAAACCTGTCCTGGGTAATCCCTTCCAGCTCCTTCCAGTTGTTATTCATCTTTTTCATATCTGCTTCTATTATGCGACGTAATGTGTTCTTAGGTCTTCCTTTTTTCCTCCTTTCTTCAGGATTCCAAGTTAGGGCTTGTCTTTCCAGTTTTCCTCCATAGTAGTTTCTCCTTTCAGTAGATCTTGTAAGGTTTGGAACCTGTTGTTGAGAGCTATCTTGAACTCATTGAGTTTGTCAGTATCTCGGGGTGATCTTATCCGCAACGCAACCATGTAAACTTAATGTACCGGTCATCTGTGCGTTCAAGTAACCACAGATTTTGTCATTTCATAATGTATTTTTAATTAAATAACTAGATTATATAGCTAATTTTGATCTTTTTTATATTTTTATTCGCCACGTTCTACTGCGTTACACTGCACGTCCATTGCATGCTGGGATGATATCTCAAGTCTTAGTGAGTTTATTCACATAGTTGATTGTTTCCAGATCGACTGTCAGTGCATGATTTTACTGAAGAAAGGTTTATTGTACTATAAACTATGTTTTTATGAACAACTACTTGTTATCTTCAGTCGGAAAGCAATATATATATCCTTTGTCTTCTGTTAGGTAAGTTCGATTGGCCTATATTTCGTGTTTTGGTTTTATCGGCTGAATTATGTTCATTTTACTTCGTTTAGCAACATGTCTGTGCAAATAGAACAATAATTATGACACTCGCTTAATTTAGTATTCTGGTTGCCCTTATAGTTTAGATTAGTCGATAGAATTATGGTATACTTAAGTATAGTGCTTGAAGCCTGTAAAGAAACAGCTCAGTCTAGTAAGTAGAGTTGCCTGTTGCTGATGAGTATACTGATTCAAATCAGTCTGATTAAAAATAGGGAAAAAATGCTTTTGGTCCTGTTGATGTCATACATTATGAGATATCTTATCCTTTAAAAATTTCCTCTTTACAGTAATAACAATCTATCTATCAAATAAAACACAAACATCATCACAATAACACACACACAAAAATAACCGACCACATCCTCAACGAGTCAATCTGAGCTGGAATCACATCACACAACACCTATTTCAACAGTCTACTGACACCTCTCCACCTATGTACACACAAAATACACACTCCTCTCTATTACATCTCTCAACAAATTCAAAATCAACAAACACGACACACATCCATACAACACACAAACCACATACACTCAACGTCTATACATACACTCAACACCACAATCGATCGAACACTACACTATCAACTATTACTCAATTCTTCTCCCTAAGTCAACAAGTCAACAGTCAACCTTATCCTTTCAACATTTCCTCTTTACAGTAATAACAATCTATCTATCCATCAAACATAACAGAAACATCATCACAATAACACACACACACACAACCAACCGACCACATAAATCTACTCTCCAGTTTTATCACTCGACACTATTAGCATCACAGCCAGTTGCTACAACACACCATCTTACACCAATTGTCTGAAATATAGACAAAATTAACATTATTAACACACATACATCACAATTCAACACAACATCATGCTACAATATTTCAGTATTCACTAAACTATATCATATCTCGGTCAACAGACCGTCGTGAATATATTCACATCATATCATACAAATCAGTCACATATAACTAACTCATCAACACACATAACCACCATCTTATTCGTCCCACAACATGAACAATACAACACTAGTCACAAGTTATCCAATTAGGCATAAACATAAACTTACCATTACACTCAACATAACATCGTTGTCGTCCGATCACTCTGTTGTAGTATGTACATCATATCAAATATATCTTCATATTTATACATCTCCTTCCTCTTCAAAACATCATCTCATGTTTCACATATTATAAACTCTCCCACCGATTCATATTCACATGTGTTCGCATCTGCACACTTTCGCTTATCCTCCAATCACCACATCAACAAATTCTCGCATATACAACTCGACACCAACGTTACAAATCTATCATTAATTGAAGTAGATAAAACAAAACAAAACAAAACAACATATCAATATCTCAATTAACATCACATCCATAATATTAAACATACACTTTTCATTCTTTCGAAATACAATTGTGTACATACGCATATACATATGTATACATTTATTCAATACTGTCTCAGATAGAGCCCAATCACTGATCATGGAGGGCAAGTTATCATCACCAAATTACGTCTCGCTTATCTAATTACAAACGTAATTACACAACATCAACCATGGCTCCAAAGCATGTCGGAACACTTTAGCTAAACAACGAACGAAGTCACTCTATTTGCGTATCAACCGAATGCCTGGTTCCATATTTTGTACATTGTTTCAATGACAATACTTTTGTTTTTTTTAATAAGGGGTGCCTACATTTGTCGATGTTTAAGAAAACTTCAGTTCCGGATGCTGCTCATTCAAACACTGCACGTTACGTAGAATTGTCGCCAATTTTCTACCAAATACACGACGTTAGGTGTAAAAAGCGACTTTTCCCCTTTATTTACGCTTTCGTTCGCTTTATTTCTCCTTTTTTCCCCTTTTTGTGTTGCTTGAGATAGCTTTAAGTACGTTTGGTGTTTATTTGTTGACAGTACGTCTAACACTGTTCATGTTTCAAAACCACTGTCACTAAACGGTTTCCCAAGCAATAACATAGGTAGCAGGCTATCTAAGTGTGTGAGCTTTTATTTGCTCGCAGAAGAGCAGTATACAGTCTTAGAAGATGAATGTTCTGTATCTCAATTAAATGAAGTTGGCTGTGGACAAATGTTAAGAATCTTTTTGACAAGTAGGTCCTTTAGTTCATCAAACACTAACTCTGCTTGTATTGTCTCCCTGTTAAACTAGAGGCAGATACATGGTAATACTTAAATGAGAGCAAAATAATAAAAGCATTGAGATACGGTATTAAGTCCATGTTATGCTTTGCACAAGTAATAGCTGACCTGATCTAATATTCATGAACTAAAGGTAAATCACAACTGCATAAATTCTTTGCTAAAAAACATGTAATTTGGTTATTTATCTATTTCACATTTCTGACTTAATTCATTACTATTTTCTTATTTAGAATACAACAGGATTGAGTCTTCACAGATCCTAAGAACTGTTTCGCCCTTAGAACTATGGCCCTATGAATGTGTTTACGGGAGACCCAACTAACAGCAGATTATAAAAAGGATGCTGGATGTCCATTTTAATCTCACAACCACTTCCAGTACTTTTTGAGTTACTTCTTTTACCCTTTTGTTTGGAAAAAACAACAAAAACTACAGCTTAACATTACCAATGCAACTTTTAGACTGGAACTTGGTTTAAACCTTTGTTTGATATTCGATTCTCAATGAAAGTTCTCGAATAAAAATTTTGAACCTAATGCTACTTTGTTTTATCTACTTAATCGTTGCAAGAAACTTGTGATAATCGAGCCTCTCATCACCTACTTCATGTGTTCAGGCTTCCGTGTCTAGTAGCAGGGGATCACCAAAACCTCCAAGCAGGAACCTAGGTATGTTAACAACAAAAGATCCAGTCGCCTCCCAAAGGATTCCTGGGAAGTCGCTTGGACTATTTCGGCGGGCAGCGAATTCCAGCATTCGACAACTCTTAACGAGTAGAAGTTGCGTCTACAGCCCATTCTGCTATGTCGTGTCTCTAGTTTCTGGGACTAAGCTCAAGTAGGTGTTTAAGAGAATGCCCAGAAGTGTTAAGGATACTGTAAGCAATTAGGTCACATCTAAGACGTCTATACTTTAATGAGTAGAGGTTAAGTGATTGGAGGCGCTCTTCATAAGGTGATTTGGTGCATATCTCCGTCATTTTCTCGGGAAACCTACAGACTCGGGTCCTCTCACAACTTATTCTAGCCACCATGAGTTGCCACGAAAACTGATGGATGGACACGCGTTACACATCCTAACCGTCCCTGCGTCTAATCTCATAGCTTCTTATTCAAATGTCATATGATAAGCAAGTAATGCTTCTACCGACACTAATGGAACACAAGTAATTCAAAGGCACCCTGTATGGTACTTTACATTCGTCTACGCACTCACTTAGCTCTTTAATGAGAATATTGCTACAGTCGTGCTAAAAATTCCATGAACCCCCCTACCAACATCAAAACAATAAGTCTGTATTTGCTGCATATAGCAATTTTATTTCTCAGAAGATATAACAGTTAGAATTGGAGTAAAATGGCAATATACAGCAGATGCACGTGGTACATGTCTTCATCGATCAACTGAAATAGAGAATATGGATATTAGCTTAACATGCCTATTTAGAAAGACTAATGTTTACTTTGAACTTACTGCGTGAAAGTTATAGTGGAACTGTGAATAATGTAGGAATCTAGTCTCCCAGGGCGTACGAAGCACTGAAACTGGAAGACAGTTGTCCCAAAATAATTCGAATATAAAGGTGAGAATTTGCAGGTACTTTCCATCGTAAGGGTGAACATATTAGATAACGGTTGACATCATACCGTAAAAAAACAAAAATTTGCGAGTGGTGAATTATGGTCTATAAAAAGGTGAGCTTAATAGCAGTTAGTTACCTTTTTACTCACTGATCATGACCCTTCGGTTTCCTTTTGTGGCCAAAACAGCAAACATACACTAAACAATGATAGCAGATTTCCGGCTTTTCAATGTTAAGCTTGCTTTAACGCACTACGTAATGCGTGCAACCCCTCCATTACTGCTATGTGGCATATTTTTTCATAACAAACCCTCTGAAATCGATTGGTAGCATCTGTGACTTCGTCTATGGTTGTCGGAAGTCTGGGTACTTTCGTAAACAATACTGATATCCCCTACTGTTGTGCAATCAGTATTAGATTGACTCGTTGACGGAATAGTATTTCCATAATACTGAAGACAAGTACAAACCGGAGATTATTTCCTTTCATTTTGCCGATAACATCATAAAGGACAGTTAGGAATGAACATGCGGACAGTTAGTCACAGGAGGCAGCAAGTTATTTCAGCTAAGAAAAAAGGAACTTCGGATTTGGATATCTAGAAAACAAGTCAAAACAAAACCGATTTCCATTTTAAAACATAAGACTAATCAGCTTGAAAGAAGAAATACATTGACTTGAGTAGAAGCAGCAAAAACCCAAAAAACAATGCTGATTCGAAGTAAATTTCACACCAACATGTAGAACATTACACTAACTGCGGCATCTTAGCACATTGAAACAATAATCACACAAAAGAAATAGCTAAAAGAAGCACAGAACGGAGAAATCCGGCCGCCATTACGTGCAAAGATGGCGGATATAATAGTTCCCGCCACATTCTGATTGGTTGCTAAGCTGAAAAGCACATTTACGAAATTGAGTTGCGTTTAATTGCAGCCGAAATATTGTGCCGCCTATGGTCAATTTGTTGAATGCACACAGATTTGCAAATCTTTCTCCATTTTTGTTTCTCTCTCCCAGTCCATGTCGTCCCATAATATCTTCATATTCTTTGTTGTTTATTACGATTTTTGCGTTTAGATCTCCCATCAGAATGATGAGGTCCTATCTTGGGCATTTCTCTATGATTGATTGCAGCCACTCATAGAATTGATCTTTAATGTCGTCGTTGCTATCATTGGTGGGTGCATAACATCGGATAATATTCATTGTGATCCCCTCCTTCTTTGTTTTGAATGATGCTTTGATGATTCTGGATCAGTGAGATTCCCATCCTACAAGTGCATTTCGTGCTACTTTGGACAGCATAAGAGCGACTCCCTGAGTGTGTGGAGCGTTTTCCTCTTCGTGACCGGAGTATAGCCTTTTCTGTCCAGTTTGGGTCCAGTGGGTTTCGTTGATTCCCAGTACTGCCAAATTGTATCTCCTTATTTCCGTTGATATTTGGCTGGTCTTCCCGGCCTCCCACATTGTTCGGACGTTCCATGTACTACCAAAAGTTTTTTCTCAGGTTGTTAGAAGGGGCATCGGCTTCGTGGCTTCCAAAGGAACTCGGCTTTCACAACGAAGCGTCATAATTCTTCTAAATGAAGATCTTCTAACTCCCAGGGCAGAGTTAAAATGGTTTGAATTATGTTTTCTGGTAAACATTTTTTTAGGGAGTTAGTTTTCTATGGGATGGGGACGCTAACCCCATGCCCAACCCTCCTCCTTTACCCGGGCTTGTGACCGTTAGTAACTGTAGAAGAGATACAGGCGGAGTTAGGTTGCAGGTGAAGCTCTCATCTATATAGTCGTATGGGTCGTTTGAAATGTCCGAGCGAACTGTTTTGTCAGAAGTTCGACGACACCAACTACGTTTTTGATTGGGCTATTAGGACCAAATTGTTGAGAAACCCTGGTTTGTGTCCTGTCGAGGAGAGGCTGCACGACGAAATAAGGTTTTCGGATTGGAGACAAACAGGAAATGTATCGTACCAACAATACGTATGCACAAAGATATCAACTGACTGAAATAAGATTATCCCAAAGATTTCGGCTAGTTAAGTTTTGAACTGAGCATGTGTACGCAAATATTGAATGCTAGAAGATTGAGCGCTTTATTTCGTTTGTCGTTACGTTTTCGCCGTAGGATGTGTGGTATGTATTAAGTAGCGTATTATGGGGTTTTCATGTTCGAAGAAAAACCTATTTAAGTATTGCATGTGCTTTTTATTATTATCTGAACTTAAGGTTCTCTTCACCATGTTGATAATCAAGTGGTAAATGCAGTATTACGTGGAAATGTAACTCCCAAGATACAATATCTTTGTTATGAGCTTCTATGAGTCGATTGATTTCTTCGGACTCGCTCGTTGTTGTCTCTGTACGGTTTAGGGTATTTGGTCATATTCAATGTGTAGTGGTTTAATCACTCGACTGCAGTAATTCTAGTCAGTTTTGATGTTATTTGTGAATTTGTATACTTTGTAATGATTGAGTTTGTTTCAGGACAGTAAGGTTTCTGAATGCCAGAAGCTAACACATTACCAAGCAGGAGTTTGTCGACATGAGCTCAAATTCTTTTACTGACGCTTGATAGTATGAAGATAGGTTGTAATAAAGCTATAGGGGGCCGAACCGGAACAGCTTTAGTCTTTCTTCTTTTCTTTGGTATTACATCGCCATCTCTTTCGTGATAGCTATCTCAGTTATTCAAAATCGAACCATCTCAGATATGCTAGACTTTATATTGATGAAATATGACTCTGTTGTAATGTTAGGTCGATTGAATTATTTGCCAAGTTGTATTTTATCGAACTAGTAATTAAAGCCATAGATGTCTTTGATTATCACTGCAGTCCACCTGGACATGAAATGTCGGGAGTGGTTATATTTTTTGTCCATTCAAGTTGTTTAGTAAACTTTACTCGTCATAATCGTACTAATTCAATTATATTAATTATCATTAGGTTATCATTGAGATGATCTTGTAATCATTAGTTCTAGGGAGATTGTCATCTGGGAGTAGTAGTAACACTACCACTTAGCTAAGTGATATGTTGAATTACAATTCATTGTGGGAAAACAGAAAGTGTGAGACATTTCATATTTATGAGTAGTTATCATCAAGATACCTAAGAATGTTAAGCGACTTATGTTCCTTTTGGGATTTTTTACTTCATTTAAATGCATTTTGGAGTAGTTTTACTGGATCGCTAGGTTTCGTAGATGCGTTCGTCACTCTACCAACTGACGTAACTTAGGAAGTCTTTATGCACATGGTGACACATTAATTAATAGATGACCTGGATTAATAATCTATTATAATACTTCGTTAGTAACTGTGTTACTCGCGTGATGTACAGTTGAACTATCATAAATTCTTACATCATTTCCATGAGTTGTAGGTCAAAATGTAATGAAAATTTACTTATTCGTGAAAATCGACGCATCTTATGCTAGACAAGAGCTTTGTGTCGCCCGTAAATTAAGCTAAGTTTAGTTGTAAAGCTAAATTTTTATTGGTTGGCTTAATTCACTACTTGGATGGTTAAAAAAAACTAGGCTCGTAGGTCCTGACATTGTATATAGGTTATGTATGTCTTAATCAGTTGCTTTCTTGTGCTTTTCAATCCCGCAATTACTTACTAGCAAACCTAACAACTTTTTTCTCTTGGTTTAGGAATATTTGCGTACCTAAATTATCAAGTTCCGGTTACACGTCAAGTCATCATAAACACTTTGCTCAATGGCTTACATCGATTAGAATATCGTGGTTATGATTCTGCAGGACTAGCAGTCGACGCCGTTTGCTCAGAACAGAATGACTTATCTGATAATGATGGGTCTCACAAAACGTTCACTCGAGTTGTTCGTTGTAAAGGAAAAGTAGCATCATTGGGACAAGCTGTTAAAGGTGTGCTTCACTGTCTCTTATTATACACCTGCACATTATTAAGTCTATTTGTTCCTAAACATTTATATATGTACATAAATTATTTCAGTACGCGAATTCTCAGTTAATTATCGTGAATATACTACAGGACTGTGACTTTATATAATCCCAAAACCAAGTGATTTCCGGAAGATTAAATGGTAATTAGATCTGCTCGGCATGAGTAGAAATTACCTAATAATGTATGGAAAAGTTGAATTAAAAAGATCTCATGGGTGTCAGTTCGATCATGCGGTCAACGATCCCTTCAGGAAAGAATTAGCTAAGCAACTAGTCGACCACAGATAAAGTTTCGGAAGAAATTCGGAAAGATGTCCTAGCAGCTGTAGGTAGAAAAATTGTATCTATCGACTAATTAGATCAGAAAGTTCGGAAAAACCGATGGATTTCAGTGTCGTCTACTAGATTGACAGAGTTTGAGGAACTATGAAAAGCGACAACCCAAATGTAAACTAACGAAACGTTTATTCATTGATCGTGGCCTGTCGTAGGTAACGAAAGCAAAAACATAGAAAAGGCATTAACAACAAATGATTCTGAGCCACACTACCGATCGATTAGGAAAACGTGTTAAAAAGGAGCATGCCAGTAATAATATTTGAGAAAAGGATGTAACTATTATACACTATCAATCCAAGGGATTAAACTGATAGTCATATCAGATAACCATAAAATATCCAAAGACTAACACAGTAATTGACCAATTCCTAGTACGTGGAACAATATTCCACACTGTGATGATAAGATTGTAAGCATACTGAATAACTCATTCAGCCAAAAGTCAATCAAGATTAGAAATTGGTTGACACAAAAAGGAAATACATACTCGCGAATGAGATCGCATATTTATTTAATATTTACGATAATTTGAGGGGAAAGGCATTAGTTCATATAGTTTAATGCAACTGTCAATGACTGCACGAACTAATAGCATGTCTTCTTTTGGTTACCTGTACCTTTCGCTCTAGTGCCTAATCGTTAACAATACTATAAACAAATAATTAACCATGATATTTTTGTTTTGTAGCTAACATGTACACCAACGTGACTGTGCACCTTGAGTAACAATTTAGGCACATTTGGATTATATTTATCTCCCTCCAAATGTAAAATGTTGCTTCAGAACTGGTCCGCGTCGACGCTTGAACTAGTGATAGGAAGTGAAGTAGTTGAATGAGTTAACCAACTCACTTATCTCGAAGACCTGACCGGGTCTAGTGGGTTGGTGTCTGACAAAATCTTGTCACCGGTTCAAAGAACCCAGTTGGTGTTTGCTAAATTGAGTCGTTTGTGGTGTAGACATGCATATCACGTAGCAGTCCTTTCTGTCATATCTCATACCTGTGAAACAGTCTATGGAATTGGAGACATGAGTAGGTTGGAGGTTTTAATCATAAGTATTTCTGACTTATCGCAAACCGACCAAGTGAGTGTTGTTGAGGTTAGGGACAGGATATCTAGTGAAGATGTCAAACTAGTCGATGGGGTAGTGAATCTTCATCGACTGAGATGTTTAAGACAAGTGTTTCGTAAGTCTAACCATTCCCTACCTCGACGAGTGACGTTTGATAGTATGAAGATAGGTTGTAATAAAGCTATAGGGGGCCGAACCGGAACAGCTTTAGTCTTTCTTCTTTTCTTTGGTATTACATCGCCATCTCTTTCGTGATAGCTATCTCAGTTATTCAAAATCGAACCATCTCAGATATGCTAGACTTTATATTGATGAAATATGACTCTGTTGTAATGTTAGGTCGATTGAATTATTTGCCAAGTTGTATTTTATCGAACTAGTAATTAAAGCCATAGATGTCTTTGATTATCACTGCAGTCCACCTGGACATGAAATGTCGGGAGTGGTTATATTTTTTGTCCATTCAAGTTGTTTAGTAAACTTTACTCGTCATAATCGTACTAATTCAATTATATTAATTATCATTAGGTTATCATTGAGATGATCTTGTAATCATTAGTTCTAGGGAGATTGTCATCTGGGAGTAGTAGTAACACTACCACTTAGCTAAGTGATATGTTGAATTACAATTCATTGTGGGAAAACAGAAAGTGTGAGACATTTCATATTTATGAGTAGTTATCATCAAGATACCTAAGAATGTTAAGCGACTTATGTTCCTTTTGGGATTTTTTACTTCAGTGAATGCAACTTTGTTTTTTGAAGTATGTTGGATTTTATATTGATTTATACAGGCTTAATTATCAATATTAATTTAGTTTACTCTGAAGACTTTCCATCGTGAACTAAAATTTCTTCTTATACACCCCGCCCATAAATTTACTCAAGAAATGGTTATGTTAGAGAACACTTCACTTTGTTATAGTTAATATGCCCTGGTACGGCCGAGAGTGGGGAGAGTCCGCTCTCCCTCTCGAAATACTCTCACACGGCCACGCGTATATAGCCTCTGCCAGGGAAGTCCTACTCACTGCCTTCTCGTGGCGGGGGTGTTGTTTACGAAAATGAGAGGACGAAAAGCGAATGTCCGGCGCTTTAACCGGATTCCAAAACAATGGTGCACATGGGCTCCAGTATCCTGCGGGAACAAATGGCGAATGAACCAATTGTTGGTCACCGGCTTCCATGGGACTGCATCTCCTTACGATGCTCCACTGCCTTGTGGATCAGACCTTTGAGTTGAAGGCTCGGGGTGTGGCCCCCTAAGATAACCACCTGCTTCGGTTTGGGCACCCGGGCAGTATCACAGCCCTCACACATATCGGATGAGATTTGTGTGGCGCATATGTATTTGGTGCCTCTTTGTACCATTATCTATGTGTTGAAATAATAATAAAATAATATGGAATTATTCTATGGGGATCTACGCATAACTTATTCTGTATACGTCAAGAGTTTAATTTAAGAATAATGTATTGTTTATTTAGAGTTTCTAACCGATCATGACTTTCCAAATGAACTAATTACAACACATGTTGGCATAGCGCATACTCGATGGGCAACTCATGGGGAGCCAAATGAAGTAAATGCTCATCCCCAACGTTCTGGTCCTGACAACGGGTTCGTTGTAGTGCACAATGGTATTATAACCAACCACGTAGATCTTAGGGCATTACTGGTAAGTTAAATTTTTAGTCTAAATATAGATCCTAATAAAATAAGTGATGTTAATAAAAGTGGAACAACAATACACATGTCATTAGTAAACACATTCTGGAGTTAAACCTGGCATCTTTCGGTTTCTTGGCGAGGACTTCATTTGTTAGACAATGAAATCATATATTTATTATGATATGTGAATTCGAAGTTGTGGTGAACTGTTCAGAAGTAATCAGGTGATGACTGGAATTATGTCTGGACAAGAGTTGTTTAGAAATGTTACGTTTTCTGCGAAACCGATTTATATATACCAGTTGCCTTGCTTTGTTCGTAACATGTCCTTGTGTTATATTTTTAATACTTTTTACTTCATCTCATTCAAATATATTGGTTACAAAGATCATCTAGGACAGATTAGTAGGTTTTAGAGTTCACAAAGTAAACCATTTTGTACACGTTATGCATGTTTTTTTCCAATGAATTTTCCGAGGTATTCCGGATGAAATTTATATATTGAAATAAAATACTATCTCACTTAAGAATAATGATCGATTGGGCCCACTAAGCATCACTCCCATATCCTCAATCTGTATTATCTCTATTCCGAAATGTTGATTTAACTAAGTAATAGTTCATTCACTGTACTTATTGGTTGTTTTAAAAAAATATTTGACTGATCGGATTCAACTATACTAGGAGCTAGTTAGCTACAACATAGTCCAGTGTTTAAAGATCGATTGATGCATATACGTTCAAATTATATTACTGATTCTCGGTTTTTGGATAATAATGAGTACCGTTTAGTTTTTAAATGTGAAAGCAAGGCAATAAAACTGTAATCCTTAGTGTCTAACCGACTTATTTATGACTCGAAAAGCACAATAATAAGGATTTCGACGATGAATTCGGGGGGATCTGACCTCAGGCAAGACAAGTTTTTAGTGTATATTCTTTACTAATATATTACAACGGAATTGGAAGTTTGGTCGACAGCCTGAAATTACTCAACATAGAATAAAATCTTTCCATCCATTAATCTATTTGATCGATGAAGTCGCTCATGCCCAGTAGTAGATTTGTCTTCTATGTGTATTAACATCTGTCAGTGTTATTATCATTGTCGTTTTTGTTCAATTTCCGATGCATAATGTATTTTTTTAAACCCTTTTTATGGTCTCTTACCACGCATAGAGTCGTCGCGGTTATATATTTGAATCTGAAACAGATACAGAAGTGATTCCAAAATTTATGCAAATGATTTATGATTCACATAAAGAAAATCCTATTACCTTTTTAGAAGTTGTTGAATTGGTTGCTCAGCAACTGGTAAGTCTTCTAATATATATGGTTTTCACTAAAAATAGCTTGTGGATAGGAAATGAAGTGTTTGTGGTTGTATGCAACTTATTGAAAATATTGCATCATCCCTGAGGAGTCAGAGTTACCAACGATATCTCAGCAAAAATATAAGCTCGTTTCACAATTACCAACTTAAGAGTGAATATACTGCAAAAGATGCCGTTATATGCTACTTTAAGTCTCTGAGTGATAGGAGTTATAGGTACATAACTTAAGTCCCCAAATGCCCTGGTACAGCCGAGAGTGGGGAGAGTCCGCTCTCCCTCTCAAAATGCTCTCACATGGCCACGCGTATATAGCCTCTGCCAGGGAAGTCCTACTCACTGCCTTCTCGCACCACGCATGTTGTTTACGAAAATGACAAAACAAAAAGCGAATGTCCGGCACTTTAACCGGATTCCAAACCAATGGTGCACACGGGCTCTAGTATCCTGAAGGAAAAAATGGCGTATGAACCTATTGTTGGTCACCGGCTTACATGGGACTGCATCTCCTGACGACGCTCCACTGCCCTGTGGATCAGATCTTCAGGTCGAAAGCTCGGGTAGTGGCCCTCTAAGAAAACCACCTGCTTCGGTTCGGGCACCCGGCAAGTATCACGGCCCTCACACATATCGAATGAGATTTGTGTGGCGCATATGTATTTGGTGCCTCTTTGTACCAACATCTATGTGTTGAAATAAAATAAATAAAATAATACATAACTTAAGTAGATTACGATACTGGATAATATAAGCTTGTGTTGGATAAAAGCTAAGACTGGTCATTCGCTTATGTGTACCCAGCTCATGATTTCACTGATATTTTCTGTGAATTATGTGAAGAGTTGCAAATTATTTCGATGAATTCAATGAGATTATGGAAATAAGTTATTAGAGATCCTAAATGGTGTGGCTCGATGAGGTTTCAAAAACACAGACACATTCCTTTTACTTTCTAACTCTTCAAAATGTTATTGCTTGTTATTTTCTTCTTCTCAACCCATAACCTTTGTTATCTACATATTTTCTTTCTTTTGAACATTCTTCGTTGTTACATGTGATAGTTTAAATTTAAGAGCCTTTGTTCAAAGTTTCACGTTGAATCTGTTTGTGTTCATATTCCATTATGAACTAGTTGATTGATGTAATGAACTTAAATTGACGTATTAGAAATCTATTATACGAAATTTTTTAATATACTCATGTGTATGAATCCTCCATATTGTAAACAATGTGTTGATTGTTACTGAACTATTGTGTTCTATTTTACCACTTATGTTTTAGGAAGGATCGTTTGCATTGGCATCCAAAAGTTGTTACTACCCTGGTGAATGTGTTGTGGCAAGGTCAGTAAGTGTTTCTGTTACTTTCTCGGTATATTTCATTAAGTTCTCTCATTTAGCATCAGATATTAAAGTGTTAGAAAATTTAGCTCATTTAATTTTCCGATTCAGTAGTACAAGTTTTTACCATAAAGTTTTAAGAATATATGTGGACCGACTAAACACCATATGTCTCGGTGGAGTAGATATCTTCTAACATTACTCATAGTTTTATTTAAGATAATTTATTTCTACAACTAATTGTTTCTCATTATTTCATAATCATTAAATTACCATTAAATAATCGGTTGAAAACTCGTTGGCTAGCATTTTATAAATGCATATAATTCTTTCTAAACAGTGAGTTTTGGAATTTGGTCCAATGTAATTCCAAAATACCCTAGTGACTTTATAACGTTGGAAAATGAACAATCATCACGTAATGGCGAATACGACAATGCTTAGCTGCCAGGGTCCATCTCTTTGGGTTGAGGCTTATAAAGTGCTAGTTGAAAGTCGAGTGGATAAACTAGTGTAACGCCTTCACTAATAACATCACTAGTCTGCTAAACAAACTTAACATTCTTGTTTTATTAGTCGTTGATCATAGTCAACAAGAAATTTATAGTCTGGGTTTTGTTTTTACTTATTCAATGTTCAACGAGTACAGATATGACTAATTAGTGAAATAATTATTTAGTACTAATCGGAGGTGAAATGCCTGCCGACAGAAAAATTGAATTGAAGAAAACAAAAGCAAAACAGAAAGGAGTTGGGATAACCGAATTCGTAGAATGAAAATGTAGGTACAGGACAACTGAAGCAGTTCTGTCCGTTCTACTGTATGACTATAGAATATTGTATTATGATGGGCGGCGTCCGAAATCCGACATTGATGTGCTAGACGCTAACTCTCCACCTAACTACTTGAGCGAGAACACAAGAGTGGACGAGAAAGTATATTGGGCTACTGAATAAAATGCACAAACACTCATATATATCTACAACTTTACCCCTTAGAAAATCAGTCCATTTCCTAGCCGATAAAAGGCACTTGTCCTTCAGGTCATTTCTAATTGCCATCGATTGACCTTCTCATTTGGTTCCTTCTGACCGGCTCTCCACATCACATGATCATTAAGAATGGAAGATATTCGTAGGTTACTGGTGTTTATATGTGTATCGGAAGCATTACTCGTGTATTTTGGGACTACCGAGTGAACAATACCGAAGTTGACCATAGCTTACTAATAAAAGATAGCAACTCGATTGGAGAGGTAGGGGATTTTCATCTTCTGAGGTGGTTGGAACATGTGTCACATACCTCCAGTCACTATCTACCTCGACAGACGACTTTGTCTGGTGGAGTGGTTTAGAAGGAAGCTATAGGCAGCCAATCCAAAACGTGGCATCAGTTCATGAAGTCATTGACAACTGGACTGAGTCATATTGGTAGGTGTAGTCTTGTTTTGGGTCCGCATAATTATCGTAATCAATGGTTAGAGACTGAATGGCACGGTTTAAAATCGTTTGCAATAACTCTGTCTTTCTCTAGAGTCTGAGGCCCAAAATATCTCTTTTTTTTTTCTATACCTGTTTTTTTTACTGTTAGTGATGTCTGTTACTGCTTCTCCTATTCTATTATTCGTCTTGGAATAGCTCTATCTCAATGTACTGTTGTATTATGGCGTCTTGAATCAGTGAACATATGTTATGTTTTATGTTGCATAAGACTGGTTGGCTGACTGAATCTTATGAGTGTTTTACCTTTTAAGTTTAACACAAATACTAATTTATCATTGGGGTATTACAAACACTAATTATTTTGTAAAGTATTCTACATATAGTTTATTGAAACTAAATCTTAATTTTGGAATAACTTTTCTTTATTTTAAATGTTTCTATCATTTTTTCTAGGCGGGGTTCACCAATGTTGGTTGGAATTAAAAGTCCGCATGAATTGACAATGAATCATATACCAGTGTTTTATAAACCGAATAGTAGGTTATTGTTATATGTATATTTCTTTATACATTAATTTTCTTAATACCAATCCTGTCAGTTAGTCCGTTTAATGAATTTATGTAATGCCATAAAAGCACGAAGTTTATCTAAAGTTTGTCACATACATTTCAAACAAGGTGATAACATATTAACTTATTGAGACACTTACGGGTTTAGGAAATTACAGTCAAACCTGATAGATTGAGAGATGAGAAATGCAGTATGAATCATGATATTATGGTTAATAAATCAACATTATCCACGGTAGTTTCAACAAACATTTTTTGAACATAGGGAGGAGGTTAATCTACGTACAGTCAGGGGTTTTGTTTTTTGATCTTATTTGTTTTTTTTTTGTATTTATCTTGTTACATGTTCAACCACTTTGACTTGCAAATCACTACTACTCCTTCCTATGTTTGTTAGACCACAGACTCTTGTTGATTTGTAAAATGGTGGGATGTGACGCAATTGTTTATTTGCTGCTTAGATTTTTGCTGAATCATAGGAAGTTATTTTTCAATAATGAGGACCTTAGCTGCACACTATGTTCGACAGATAACCGATTTAGACAAAGATATGCAACTCACTTCAGAATGGTCGGATAATATATACAGGTTTTTTAATCGAAAGGGGCATATTACATTTCAACATGAATAAATGCATACTGGGATCAAGGATAGAGAAGATAAAGAGGTGAGTGCATCTGAACAATGGTGAACGATTCTGAGTCATGTTATTTAACGTCTCCAACCACTAATCACAATTATCCCACGGACCCCAGTAGTCTGCATCTACCGACATGGCTCAGATAACAACCAGCGAATCCACGAACTAATGGGATGTTCTGATTCGGCCCCCCTATAGCTTTATTACAACCTATCTTCATATTATCAAGCGTCACTCGTCGAGGTAGGGAATGGTTAGACTTACGAAACACTTGTCTTAAACATCTCAGTCGATGAAGATTCACTACCCCATCGACTAGTTTGACATCTTCACTAGATATCCTGTCCCTAACCTCAACAACACTCACTTGGTCGGTTTGCGATAAGTCAGAAATACTTATGATTAAAACCTCCAACCTACTCATGTCTCCAATTCCATAGACTGTTTCACAGGTATGAGATATGACAGAAAGGACTGCTACGTGATATGCATGTCTACACCACAAACGACTCAATTTAGCAAACACCAACTGGGTTCTTTGAACCGGTGACAAGATTTTGTCAGACACCAACCCACTAGACCCGGTCAGGTCTTCGAGATAAGTGAGTTGGTTAACTCATTCAACTACTTCACTTCCTATCACTAGTTCAAGCGTCGACGCGGACCAGTTCTGAAGCAACATTTTACATTTGGAGGGAGATAAATATAATCCAAATGTGCCTAAATTGTTACTCAAGGTGCACAGTCACGTTGGTGTACATGTTAGCTACAAAACAAAAATATCATGGTTAATTATTTGTTTATAGTATTGTTAACGATTAGGCACTAGAGCGAAAGGTACAGGTAACCAAAAGAAGACATGCTATTAGTTCGTGCAGTCATTGACAGTTGCATTAAACTATATGAACTAATGCCTTTCCCCTCAAATTATCGTAAATATTAAATAAATATGCGATCTCATTCGCGAGTATGTATTTCCTTTTTGTGTCAACCAATTTCTAATCTTGATTGACTTTTGGCTAAATGAGTTATTCAGTATGCTTACAATCTTATCATCACAGTGTGGAATATTGTTTCACGTACTAGGAATTGGTCAATTACTGTGTTAGTCTTTGGATATTTTATGGTTATCTGATAACCAGGAGACTCTGTTTTCGAAAATGCTTCACGAATAAAAAATTTGTCGGATAATGTCCCAAGTAATTGAATTTCAACCATTGAATAAATCGGTTTGTACTTCTGAAGTTAGATATTATTCATATCTTAGTTTCTGTGTGCCCCAATTTTAATTCACTATTAATGTTAACTGGCGAATCCGTTGTGTAAATCAAGTGTCTGTTATCGAAGACCTTTTTCCGTTCCTCTGTTAACCTTATTGCTTATGTTGTTATTCTTTTTTGTTGATTTATTAATCATTTTAAAGATTCTAACACTAAATATAATATTCGACCGTTATCCAACGATGGGCACGTTGAATTAGGAGATTCATCAATGGAACAGGTGACACATTTTTTGAGTGGCGCAGATGGTCATCGAGAAATCGAGTTTTTCTTTGCAAGTTGCGCAAGGTAAGTGAATTTTGAAATACATTCCATCTGAATTTAACGAAATAATTGTTTTGGCATTCGAATTTCAACCAGTTGAATTAGTAGTTAAGATTCAGAAAATTTATTGTGATCTTATTTCGATATTTGTTTTGTTAATTTCATATCACTGTGTTGATATGGTCTAGCAACTTGGACTAACGCATATTTGTTGCAGGCTGTATGTTGATTATGACTCAGTGATTTAATCTTTTGGAGGGGACAATTTCTAGCATGTAGTCGTTAGCTAAACTACAAATAATATGAGTTTAGTCGAGTAATCCAATGAGATGTATCTGCCATAACTCCTAACGGTACTGATCAACTACTCAAATGTTAAATTATGAACGATTTTAATATATTGAACCGTATATTTGAAGGTTAACTGCTTGAATTAGTAGTACTAGCAGCTAAATGTATCTGCATCGACCAATTTGGATTCCTTGGTAATTCAACTGCCAACTAGTGAACTATAACGTTTCAAACTTTATTTTTCGATAGACTGTAGTATGTTGTCATTGACCCTTACCTATTAATGATTGAGACTGTACTTAATTTCTGTATTGTTTTTTAGTGAGCTTTCCTGTGTTGTAAAGTCTTAGATCCTAATATATTTGTATGCTAAATATTTATTATTTCTATTATTAACAACTCAACTTGTACAGTAAGTTGTTTAAACTGTCATTAGAAAAATTGTCATATCTCAGTTATACGCAACATAGAACCTCGTACATGAGTTCGTCGGTTCAAGTTGTCATACGTCTTTAAGACAATCAGACAAAATTATTTCATGATAAATCCCAGCGCAGTAAAAGTAACAATAATGTCTTCAATTGACTATTATTATTTATTATTTGAGCACATAAATATTGTTAAATATTGGGCACTAAATACATATGAACCAATTATTGGTCACTGGCTACTATGAGACTGCATCTTCTGACGTTGCTCTAATGCCTTGTAGACTAGACCTCTGGGTCAAAGGCATGAGAAGTGGCTCCTTAAGAAAACCACCTGCCTCAGTGTTGTACACAACCACGCCAGCAGTAGCTGATCGCGATGTGATCAATCTGAGTCCAGGCTTGAGATGCAGAGGGAGGACGCCAGGTGGCACATCGGCTATGACTGTGCTGGTAGTTAGTGCTAGCCAGAAATAGGTTGTGATCTGCGCACAGTTGAAATAAACGGTTCCTGTTATCTGACCTGTGACCAACAAATCCCCATCGGCCACCTAAACAACTTTCTTCTGTGCCTAGACGCTTGACCTGAGAATTCAAGTCTCTGGCTAGTACTGCAATATGTTAAACATACTTTCTCTAGAAGAATAGTCAATTGGTGGCAAAACTCGTTTTTGATCGCATCCAGGCTGTAATCTCTCGTCGCATAGGCGGAAATGTCGAAAAGACATCGTTTCTCACACCAACTGTTTAACTATGTGAATATGCATAATGTAACTTCGTACAGCCATGTATTAGTTACAAAATGCCTTATTTCTTCAAATGTACTGTTCTGGAGGTCAGCTACAACGTAGGACCAGGCACATATGTGCATCGGTCCAGGTTACCATACCTCATTAGCACAGCAAGATGAACACCGGATTCATAGGAGTGGTTAGGTCAAAGGTGGTAATTGTGGAAGAACAGAAAGAAAATGACGGAAATGAAGATGATCAATGAGACATTCATGAACAAACATCAAAATACCTTAAAGAAATGTATATGAATGAATGAATGAATAAAAGAGTGAATATACATTTGACAACACTTGACTATTTCGTTTTTAATTAACTATTTTCTTTCTGTTTTATCTGTCTTGAAGATCCACATCATCTTAATTATAACACTTCTTCTATAATTTGCAATGTAATGACTCTGATAATAATTTATTTGTTGTACTAAATCTTAACGTTTTCTTTCTCACTTTCTCTGTTTATTGGCGTATATTTAAGATATTATTCGTAATTTTTAATTTATTATTTATTATAATTAATGAATATTTAATATCCCTTAAATTCTTTTAATTTTTCCTATACCCACTACTACTTTTAGTGCATTAATTGAACATACTGACAAAGTTATTTTTCTAGAAGATGATGATGTAGCGGCTGTTCGTAATGGTCAACTGACAATTCATCGTTTATCAAGAAGTGCATCAGCGACACGTGAAGTTGTTACTTTACAAATGGAATTGCAACAGATTATGAAAGGTAAACTAAATTAATTAAAATCATTTTGTTTGGTAATGTGATCTGAGTTTTTCTTTGTAAATTAAAGTTTAATCATTATCTCTATATGATACAAATCAGTGCCAGCTTCCAATCAAATATATTGTATTATAACTAATGATTAGTGAGAATTTGATAAACAGTCAGCTTTGAGTTTATGACTTCTGATATTTAATTTGATGCTACATCATTTGAATAGTAAAACTCTTTCATTAGATGATATCAATTTACTTTAATCTACTTCCCTTTGATGTTTAACAAGCATTTTGAATTTTTCATGTCGTTCTTGTTTTAAAGTCATACAGAAGAAATTTTTATAAATACAACCTTTACTGTTGTTAGTTGTGAATGAATGAATAAATGAATAACTTAATCTGCTTAAAATGATCAAACGTTTTAATGTTAATAAAAGAACGAATGACTACTATTTCAATGGCTCTATACAATCGTTATTTGAACGATTTGTTTAAATTCATGATTTATGTGTTTATTCAATCAGGCGTTATTTTGTCCGACGATTTCATTTCCCAACTAACAGTCATCAGTGGTAAATTTTAGGACTCTGAAAGTTTTCATTTCTCAATTCAGTTCTTTTAGGTAGACAGTTTCTTTGAATACTTTCTGAGATATTTCAAGTGTTTTTTTTTCTAAATCTAATTATCAAACATTACACTGTTCACATACAAATGGTATAATCCACAAACGGTTAATGATCATACGATTTCGTTATGAATATAAAATGCCATTATGCACTTCGTCATGAAATTGTTTTTCCAACAACACATCAATCAATATACCAGCTTTTTTTCTGAAGTATTAAAACAAAACAAAATTCTGATATACGAATAGGGACATTTCAGGAAATTCAATCTTAAATATTATTTTGAAAAGAACGCTTTTACAGGAATTCAGTTAGTCATTAAATCTTTACCTAATGAAGCTGAGTAGTATTAAACTATAGTCGATAAACCTTTAAAAGTTATCGCTACAAATCCGAGTCACAAATCCTTGAAACATGTAGAATTAAAAAGAATTTAACAATTGTCTATTCAACAAGCTCGTTACATGAAATTAAAATAGTACACGAACACAGTGCAAATGATAATCTTAGTAAATAAAAGAATTAGACCAATTCAATCCAATTAGGAATCAAAAGACGAAAACTGACAGAACGATGCGGTTCACATTTTCACATTCCATCTTTAATAGACATAATAACAATTAACTGGATAATATCATATTATGTTCACCAGCTAAATGGAAAAAGTCTCGGGAAAATATCTAATGGTGTACATGTTTTTTTTTATTAACAAACTTATTAGCAAAAAAGATGTGATTAACCTCTGTTTTTATCTATTTAATTTCTTTGATAACACAAACTCTGTCATGGGATACTCGTCAGAAGTGAATGCATAGAAATAAATAAAACTACAAATGTTTTCATGACAGTGATGTTATAGCTCATTTAGTTTTCATTACTCAATTTTAATTTACTTAATTACCGTTTTCAATGTAAAATGATCAGATTCGTTATCTGATTGGAATAATTATCAATCATTTCCCTTGTTTATATTCCCAGGCAATTATGATTATTTTATGCAAAAAGAAATTTTTGAACAACCAGAATCAGTGTTGAATACAATGAGAGGTCGAATAAAATTCGATATGAATACTGTGAAATTAGGTGGTCTCGCTGAACATTTAAGTGCAATACGTCGTTGCCGTCGACTCATATTCATTGGCTGTGGAACTAGTTATCATAGCGCAGTTGCAGTAAGTACTTTATCCTCTACAAACATTATTTTTGTTCTGTCTATAAATATATCATTTAATCTTTGACATTTTTTTATTTGAGTGGTGGTGGTGTGTGTAGTGACACTACATGCCTTCTGTTTATCTTTTAATCTATTTCTATTAGATTATCACTGTACTGAATAAATGAATGATAATTTTATTGAGTATTACTTTCAATAAACAGATAAAATATCGTAAAATTAATTATAGAATTGATTACGACTTGCAGGGTGTGGTCTGGTTGATACGGAGAAATCTTTTGAATAGGCGTTCACAAATTGTCTTAAAATGACATTTGTCACAAGAACTAGAATACTGTGAGACAGAAATTTGGAACCACTTTTCGTATTAGGTGGATAGGGATGTCACTTTTGACGATAGGTACTGTATGCAAAAGCTATTTTCAGTGCTGCTGCAAGATAATTATAACCATCTACTAATTGAGGGAAGAAAATCAAAAACAATAAGCACGGAACAATAGCAGCAAAAGTTACTATGACTTCTCTGTCGTTATACTTTATGTTAACTCCTTTTATGGTGTACTTATTTGAGTAGATATTATTTAAATTGGTCATATTGATCAGATACGATGTAATTGTAAAATATTTCTAAGAACGGAATTTCAATAAATATGCCTAAGTAATAACAATGATCAAACATCTAATATTCCTATAATTTCACTAGTAAAATGAAATCTAGCCAGTGGTTGAAGTATCGGTAGAGAGTTAGTCATCGATGTATCGAACAAACGATGATAGTGATTTAGTTTCACGGATAGACTATAACAGATTTATTTCATAGTCTTACAAAGTAATCTATATCGATAGTAAACTTGGAATAAGACAATTTCGTTTTTGATAGAGTTACATATATTATATTTCAATGATTCTGTATGCTCGATTGCACCAATTTATGTAAATGATAGTTTGTTTAGTATTGTGAAAGTTTGAAGATTAAATGTAGTTCAAGTCGATCAATTTATTTAACTCATTGTTTTGTCTATCATTTTTGTATATGGAACACTTGAAGATAGACTATAGTTTTAATAGTAAGTCCCACAATAGGACGAAACGGCTGTCCATTGCTTCCAGGTTTTCCATGGTAGTCTAGCTTCGATTTGACTCCTGAACTCAACTATTGAAATTAAAATTTTACCGTTCGATGAATTAATCTTCTACTTTATGTTATAAAAATTGCTTTTAACATTAACATGTTCAGGATCAAGATGTTTAACAAAACTCACTAAATATGAAATGAATAAACATTTTAAAATTCACTACAGACAAACACTGTCAATTTTCATTCAACATCAATTCATAAGATCATATGAAGTATATCATATTTATGTAAATAACTAATAATTAATGCAACATGATAACGTTATATTTTGCTTAGCTAATGTGTATAACTTCTTTTCCTATTTTATGGACATCGAACAGTAAGTTTGAAAAGGTATCAAAACAACAACGACACTGTCGAAAGACTTCGTGTGGAACAGTTTGTGATGTCAACATTTTTTGATAACACTGCTTACTAGTCACACATACATATATTAGTGAATATAATTACTTTAATTTAAGTTGTCATATAAGTGTTCGGTTAATGAATATATTAATATTCTATCCAGTTACCTATAAACGTATCAATCTGGAATGCTGAATATCAGTGACTTTTGCTATACAATGTGCTATAGAATTCTTTTTCGTATACTAAGTATATTATATTTTTTACTTTTTGAACTTTATGTATTTTATCATCTCTCTTGCTCAGACTCGTGCACTCATTGAAGAAATGTCTGAACTACCAGTTATGGTTGAATTAGCTAGTGATTTGTTAGATCGTAAAACCCCAATATTTCGTGATGATGTTTGTGTATTTATAAGTCAGTCAGGTGAAACAGCAGACACTTTGTTAGCTATGCGTTATTGTATCAAACGTGGAGCACTTGCTCTTGGTATCACAAACACTGTCGGTTCATCAATATCACGCGAATCACATTGTGGAGTACATATCAATGCTGGACCTGAAATTGGAGTGGCTAGTACTAAGGTAACTTTTTCAAAATTATGTCAATACATACGTAATTAATTAATTTAATTAAAAAAATGTTATATATTCCCTGCTAAAACAATTTTCATTGAGTCGTGAAATGTCAGAAATCTAGTTTTATACATTTTGTAATATTATATAAATAATGTGATCAATTATATACTCAAATATCTAGATTCGTATGAAATTAGTGCTGGATGAAAGCCGATTTGTTGCTCATCCGTAGTTCATGGAGGTTACGTTTCAGAAATCTAGAGCTTACAGTAAAACTTTGTAAACCCCGAACGTTTGTAGTTCGACTAATGTCCTGACAGGGCCGAAGGTAGTCCACATAGATATACCATATAGGCTTTCTCTATGAGTGTGTTTGCGGAGACATCTACAAAAGCCGAGAAGATCAAATCATTTCTCACTTAGTAAATAAGTATTCGTCACCATTTCAAAGAAGTTCAAAATAGTACATCACTTCTTCCATGTGCATTCTTTATGTATCTTGGACCTTTGTGTTTTGTGGCTTAGACTGACTGAAAGTCTCGGTTGGTAGACGCTGTAGCTGATGCAGAATTGAATGTTTAAGTTTAAAAATACAGGGTTGAAACCCTCGTTCTCCTGTTTACTGGTTCTATCAGCTGGACGGTAAAAATGAACTATTAAGCAATACATTGCTTACTTTCAGCTTTCACAATAGTCAAGCAACGTTGAGACCTAGTGAACAAGGAATCAGTTACAATGATTCAGTCACTCTGATCTTTCTACTTCAGTCATTATACATATTTGCTACTTTAATTTCTTTACTGTTAGAAGTCTAGTTATTCAGTACATAATTCATAGGTTCATGTATTTTTTATGTTACAAAACGTGTGTGTTAATCATCAGGTTGCCTCCATAGTTGCAACTTAAACAATCCGCACACATAAGTTCTGATTTCGTATAATTTTCTCATGTCTACTGATTATTATTAGTTTGTTTAATTTAATCCCCGTTTTTTTTGTTTTTACCTCATTTTATTTTCAATGACATTAGGCCTATACAAGTCAATTAATTGCCCTGGTAATGTTTGCTTTAGTTTTATCTGAAGACCGCATCTCTATTCAACCAAAGCGTATTGCAATTATTGAAGCATTATCTAAGTTGTCTGGTGAGTGAGTTCTAAATTCAACTAGGAGGTGTAGTACTAGTGTATTTTTATTTCTAAGAAATCTTTTGCCACACACTTGGTTCTAATTTGGTTGTGAATATATATGCAGTTTGTTTATTTGCTGTGTATTATGTTGAAAATCAAATGATCGATGTGCTGTTCAATTACTTTTACAGTAGTCTTTTGTTTCATCCAGTAATTATGAAGTCATTCATTTTATCTTTTGAAGTGCAGATAATTTGGTCTTTTTCACTTAAGATAATTATATTCTATTTTGATCAACGTGAGATATAATGTGTCAAGTGTTCTGAATCCACCAGTTAACTTGTCAATATCTTATGACATCCCAGACCTATATGTTAAATCAATGCGAGGAGGAACGTAAGAGTACACCAAAAGATAAATAGAGTGCTTATACACTGAGCTGAGAGGTCGGCACCATTACCAATGCTGTTTTAGTGCCTCCTAACTCCCATCTACTTTACACTTACTCCACTGAACTATGCATTTTGTAGTAGGCGATGCTTGGGCATGCACAATCCATCTCCCGATCACATTGATTGATGAGGATTCGTCGGTGAATACTCCAGCCTTATTTTTTCACATTAGATCTAACCTCACAAATGATCACTCAATCAAGCAGCAAACAATCTACGGAGTGCAGAAAAAAAGTTGAGACATGATATCGAGGTGACAGAACGATAGAATGTTTATAATTAACTGGATGATAAATGTTAAGCAATTTTTTCATATTCTTATTTTCATGTTATGACTGATTGTTGATTTACTGTTTACGTTGTTCTTTAAAAAAAACTACCAGACCAGATACGTTCCATATTAAAGTTAGATTCGTCATTACAAGAATTGGCGAAAACAATTTATATGAAGAAGAGCATTTTAGTCATGGGTCGTGGTTATAACTATGCTACTTGCCTGGAAGGCGCATTGGTAAGTAAGCAATTGCATTGTCTTTCTGTTGTTTTTTGTCGCTTGTTATCAGTAATTTGACAATCTCGTGCATGTATCAAATTCTAAAGCTTGTCCTAAATGGAGATGAGTTGAATGAGTGTGAGTATCAGTAAGGCTACAGGTAAATTAACAATGTTTGTATTCAAGTGGATTGTTTTCAGGTTAATAAAAATAAGTTTCATCAATGAAGTATTTAAAAAATGCCTTGATTAAATGGTGATTGAGGACAATAATAACTGCTGAAAAATAATTACTTACCATTAACATATAGTATCTGCTTTGTAATTCGGTGATAGCTTCGTATCACCTATGCTTGATCAAACTAGAATATGACAGGAAATCGTAAATTCTCAAATGAATGTTTTTATGCGATAAATTCAATGTTAATGTTTCTCGGAACCATTATGAGATATCAGACTATGTTGAATTATTTCGTAAACTGGTCAAATTTAAAGAAAAACTATATTATTGAATTCTGACATGTTTGTGTTAAATTAAGGCGCTCGTTTTAATTTTTCACCTTCCTGAATTTAATTGCTGACAGATTGATTCTGTGATATGCCTGGAAATTGAAAAGTGATAGTATACACAAAAATAATGTCTCCATAAATTGTTTTAAATTCTATGAATTTTACATGATTATAGGTTAATCAGTTAATTTGAATATAATAAAACCCATAAAGTTGATTAACAACTGATATTAACTAAAATCACGAAGTAAAAAACCATTTCATGGTATATATTATGAAGAACTTGATTCACCGTATTCGTTTCTGTCTTTTGCTTCATGACGAATAGGAAGTAGTTGGCCAATTTTGACTAAACATATTGTATCAATCATTTTTAGTTCAATTTTAGATTAAATTTTTTTCTTTTAAAAATATTTAAACAATTTCTTTCACTTAAGCAAAGATGGATGGTGGCTAGCAGTGGAATCCAGGACGCGCATTTCGTCCTACCTGGGACTCGTCAGCTAGATGCGGCTGCATCCCAAAGTTGATGTTTACTCCGGGACTCCAACCCAGTATCGTTTGCTTCAAGTGTCATTGCATTATCCACTTAGCTACTGAGTCCTGATATCCACTTTCACTTTTGTGGTTTTACAGATTTTCAGCATTAGTCAATTTTGTTTTAATCTAGTTACTCATATTTTTCTCTTGTTTTCCTTCCGTAGAAATTAAAAGAATTAACTTATATGCATGCAGAAGGTATTATGTCTGGTGAATTGAAACATGGTCCATTAGCAATGATTGATAGTGAAAGCACTATTATAATGATTATAACACGTGATCGTTTATTTAAAGTAAGTTGATTGTTTCATTATGCTGACAACTTGTTTATAGTAAATTAAGTACATATATAGGTATTATTCCCACTTTGCATTACAATTAACTATGTAAATTGAAACTTAGAATTACTGGTTTATCATCATATGCAGAGAAGTAGAGGCCGGTGTACGAAAGTTTAACTGCTGTGATTCGAAAAAAAACTACAGAGAAAATGATAAGATAGATAATAAAATATTTAACTATCCGTGTGGAGAAAAAATGGATAGAATGTGTTGATCTGTTATGTAGACCAAAGAAATAGAATGTTGATAGATCTGAATACAGAATGCTGGCTTCCTTTTTCATCTCTTAACTTTCATCAAGCTATAATTCCTGGACTTCAAACAATTCAATCAAAATCAAATTATATCTCGAGGTTAATTTTCGCACGGAAATTCAGTTTACAATTAACTGATCACTGATTAGTGAACAATGTTTTGTTTGCTTAGTTTATAAGTTTTCATCGAATTCTATCGGTCAATTTACTTTAACATGATTGACACGTGTTCGAATCGACCAGGTAACATCACTTCCTTCAAGAATACAGAGGTACACGTTGGTAGCGAGTGCCAAATAGCAGGAAACCTAGATTCAATATTTTCAGTTGGTTATCCCATGTCATCTAACCAAACAAGTTATATATTTGTTTGCGGAAGATCTTACAGTTCTAGAGCGTTTCCCTAGTTAGTAGCTCTTTTAAATTCAACCGGTCATGGACTTACACCTAGTAAATAAAGCTAGTTTTTTCATAATCTGGGAAAAATTAGTCAAGTAGTTGCCGTGCAATGTAACCAACAATCTGTCCAAACGTTAGCTATATCGTTTATTAACACGTTGATATTTGAAATGTGTATTACTTTGCTTCAATTTGAACAGTATTTATTTATCAATTTGATTTTCTATATTCTCTATCGTGGATCATGTTTCTTTTGTTTAAGTAATAATATTCTTATCTTTTTGTTTTATTCATTATTTAGAAAACACTGAATGCATTGTCAGAAATCAGAGCACGAAAGGTAAATAACAATATTTGTTTGTGAATGTTCAATCAGATCAAATCTATATATTGTGTTAATCCAATCATATAATAGATGTTGTACTTTAGTAAATAGGATAACAATATGAGTTAGTTATATGTGGTTCATGTGAAAAGTTCACGATGTGGAAATGAATGAGTGAAACGAATTATGTGTGTGTGTGTGCGCTTATGTATGTGTAAGATTGAGTTATTCAGTGGTAATATGTTTTATATGAAGGAACAAATAAATAAAATAAAATAAGAGTACAAGTTAAAGGTTGAAAAATTGTTTCTCAGTTATCAATGTGCAAGTAAAAATGCGAATCATAAATTACATAATTGTATTGCTGAAAATAACTCATTAAAGAGGATGAATGTATTTGTATAATGGTGTACGGTGGCGCAACCACGTGGATTGGTTGAAGTTAGACATTAACACCGTTGGATGCCGGCTCAGTGGTCTAGTGGTTAAGTGTTCGCGCGCGAAGCCAGTACGTCCTGGGTTCGAATCTCGCGGGGTGCGGGATCATGGATGCTCACTGCTGAGGAGTCCCATACTAGGACGAAGCGGCCATCCAGTGCTTTCAGGTTTTCCATGGTGGTCTAGCTTCAATTGACTCATGATTTCAATCTGTGAAAATTCTAAAATCTCCACAAACCCCTTCTGATAACTATGTATTGTCTCTGATCGATGAATTTGTGAAGAAGACATACAACTTTTGTAGATGATATAAATCAAAAATGTCACAGCATGCATTAAATGAAGATAAATAAACAAGACAAAAGAATGAATTCAAAGAGGAAGAATGTATTTGTAATTGAAAGTTGGTGTTATTTTAATGTTCCAGTGAATTGTTCAACATATTCAAATAAGATAACTGTTTAGAACCGTTGAGTTTAATTTCCGTTAAAAAGGTAATACGACATAGATAGAATGGAACTCATATTAATTTCCGTCAACATAACGATGCATATCAAATAAACAGGTTGGATAGAGAAAGGGTCCAATTACTTGTTAATGAATATTTGCCAAGTAGTTGCTTGCTGAATACTCTCCTTTTGATTCAGGCTATTCTCGTTCGCTCATATATACAATGATTTTGCTGTCAATCTTTCTTTGCGAGTGTTAAAACCTTTCTGAAGTATTTTGGTCCCTTCAAAATTAATCTTGTGTCCTGTTTCTAACTCATGTAACGCTATCGCCGACTTATTCTCAAGTTTCTTTAAGTCAGCCTAGGATTTGGGGACATTTTTCAAACACTTTTTATTTTTCTTCAACCTCACATTCAGTTAACTGGACGTTTCTTCCACATAAGCTGCATTACAAGTATGACAGTTGATCTCATAGACAATATTTTGTTGTTCTCTCTTTGGGAACCTATCCTTAACTTTCACTAATGCCGATCTTGTAGTGCATGAATAAATTTACTACAATCGGAGAAACCGATGAACCCATTGCTATACCTTTTTTCTGTCAAGGTTTCTTCGAAATGTGAATGAGGTGGATCGTAAACATAATTCCAAGCATTTGATAACTTCAGATTAATCTAATGGGCATCGTAAATTCAAATCTGAGTCAGATCATAAATACTATCCAACGCTTTATTAACAGCTAAATTAGTAAATAAGGATGATACATCAAAAGTTGCCATCATTTCATCCTCTTCTATATAGATAGTATTGATAACATTCTTGAATTCCATAGAGTTTTTAATTTCATGATTAATTAATTTGTCATACGATTTAAGTATCCTAGCTAGATTGTACGTCAGTGAATATGTAAAATCAACTATTAGTCTTAGTGGAATATTATTCTTGTGAATCTTTGGAAGTCCATAGAATCTACAAGGGGTTACAACTCTTTAGATATAATATGGACCATAATGACGATCCTAGTTTAATCTTTAACGACTGTAAACTTTTACTAGTTTCAACTTTAAGTTTATTAAACGTGTTCTACTTTTCATTTCTTTAATTAATTCATACGAACCCTCTCGTAAATGTTCCCTATCTTTTTTTCTCATTATCCAATATGTTCATAATAACAGTTTTGTTCCATTTATCATATATATTATTGATCATTTATATTAGTACAATTTATTTAATAAGAATGTAATATAAATAAGTTGTACTGTTTCAATGATAATCATGGTTAATTATCATCTTATATAAATGATGATAAAAACAATTATATAAACGAATATCTAAAATAATCTTTCTACTATTTTATGATTCTAGTAAATGTTTTAAATCACAAAATAATGATAAATCATAATATAATTCAATAATAATTGGTCACAGTATTATTCTATTACTATTTATCCTAATTAATAATTAAGATTTAGATGGTGGTTGGAGGTTGTCAACAGGAAACCCTGGACCCGGGTTTCGTGCTACTTGGCACTCGTCAGCAAGGTGTACCTGTAATCTTGAGGGAACTGGTGCTCCCTGGCGGATTCGATCTCGTGTCACCCAGCTTCACAGTCAGAGACGTTACTACTGAGCTATCCCAGCCGTGACTAACCTCCTGTAGGACTGAGATGTAATTACAATTGATTGATCACTGGGTGGTGATCAATGTCTCAATACATAGTGCCCACAGTGTCGAGTCACATGATCGATAGCATTCGATCTGCACTAATAAGGACTAGACAAGCAAGACATTGATCACCACTCAGTGATCAATCAATTGTAATTAATAATTAATTTTGATGAACACTAGTCTACATTGTGTATTTGAAAGAGCCAGCAAGTTTTTTTTTCTTCTTCTTCATGTATTATAAATCAATTTATTGTTAATTAATTTACGAGTTAGTTTAACATTTTTTTTCTTCATACCTTGAACATTGAATTATGGGCTATTGAAAACTTTTAATTCATGTTGGGATTTAGTCAACATGATTATTGTATCATTTTAATCTTTATCATTATATGTTTCATGTTGGATAGAGAGTTGAATAAAAGTGGTTCACATATAAAGAGATTAATTATAAAATTAATGGAATAACACATATATTTTACTCTTTTATTATTATTATTAGAAGCTTTATTCAACATTATATTTTTGATACAACATAGAATTCTCAGTATAAAATATTTTAACAAGTTTCTTTTTCTTATACCTTGATCGGTTGTGACCAGTTAGATGTTAGGAGTTCGGTAGTCCACATTTGATTATTATTTATTCGTTTCAATGCATATTGCCAGCCACCATGATGTCACTGATTGTACCTTTTTGTATCCCGTATAGCGAAATATTTTAAACTTTTCATAAATAATCTGTGATATATATATATATATATATATCCAATTTTAGAAGTATTACAATCCTATTACGTAAACCTTGACCTAATATGTTATAAATGTTAAATCAATGATCTTGTTGTTGTTGTTCAAAGTGATCATATTCACTTTGAATAAAGACGTACAAATACAAACTGATGAGACTGTTAGATTTTCTTGTCTCAGGCATATATATATATATATATATATATATATTCTTAAAATATAAGCATTATATTGTTGACCCAGTAAATTATATATATGTAATATAATTCAGAGTAATGCTTAGTTTCTAACATATTTGTTGCTTTTCCAAATTAAACTGCTTTGATTATTGTGATTGAATTACTTTCTTTTTTTTTTCTTCAGGGTCATCCGATTGTTATTTGTAATGAAGGTGATTCACAAGTTATGGCAGATGCATCATATGCTATTCAAATACCTGAAACAGTTGATTGTTTACAAAGTGTACTAGCAGTTATTCCATTGCAGTTGATTTCATTTCATATTGCAGTACAACGTGGATTAGATGTAGGTTTCGAATTGCTATCCTTTTCTTCCTATTTTCATTTTAATTGTTTCTGTTTAATAATAATTATAAATTTTTAGTATCGTAATGAATAAAAAAAATAGTATTTCTAATGTTTCGTGGCATAATGTAAGTCACTCTAAAGAATTGGCTTACAATAAATGACTAAACATCAAAAATATAATTTTTATATTCATTAGGATATGACAAAAAACGTATTTAATATTAGCTTTCTACCCAGTACTCAATTTATTTGAAACTATCAAGTCCAACTTCAGCATTCATACCTATAAACTCAATTGATTAATATAAGCAAAGATGGATAGTGGCTAGCAGTGGGAACCAGGACGTGCGTCTCGTTTTATTTGGGACTCATCACTTGGATGTACCTACATCTCAGAGTTGATGTTCACTCTAGGAATCGAACCCAGTACCGTTCGCTTCAAATGCCATTTCGTTATCCACTTAGCTACTGATTCCTCATACCCATCTGCCTGTGCAATGCACTGCTAGCCACTATCCATCTTTGTTTAAAAATCTTTTGACTTATGGTTATATCGAGGCAATCCACATAGGATGCAGATATATCAACAAGAGACTGATCAATTGCAGTCCTAATCATCAATAGAAAGATTCAAGTAAACCATACCAATTGAATTTGAATTAATAATTGTTTCTGTTTAATTTTTCTAAATTTACTATTCTATAGTGTTGTAAAACCTGTCAACTCAAGGTTTTCATAATACTCAATGATCCATTAGTCAATGTTACTGCATTGGCTCAATTAGAAATTTGAATATGAATAATTTTAAGTTATAGCTTCAATTGTTGAGGTTACTAACTGTTGATTTAAGTTATTTAGATTTACTAGTTCTAAACTCTTGATATCACGCTCAATCATCACATATTAATTTTTCTATCCTTTATTTTTTTCTCTCTACTTTCAATTTTTATTTATTTAAACACAAATATTGATAAAAAGGGGCACTGAATACATATGCGCCAATCAAGTCACTTGATTTGTGTAAGGGCTGAGATATTGGCCTGGTGCCAGATGGTTTTTTTTAAGGGGGCACACGTGGAGCCTTCGACACAAAGGTTTGATCCACAAGGCAATGGAGCAACATATGGAGATGCAGTTACACGGTAGCCGGTGACCAACAATAGGTTCATACGCCATTTGTTCCTTCAGGATACTGGAACCCATGTGCACCATTAGTTTGGAATCAGGGTTTTCCAACTCCCTTAGGTGAACTCTCCGTGTCCTCCGACGTGGTTAAATCGCCGGGCATTCACTTTTCGTTCTCTCAATTTCATAGACGACAGTAATCCCACGAGAAGGCAGTGAGTAAGATTTTTCTGGCAGTGGCTGTATAAACGTGGCCATATGAGATCATTTGATTTAAACTTTATTTGAACGGATACATTTTCAAATGAAAGTTTTTTTTGTGTTCCACATCAATTTTTTGTAAATTCAACCTAAATGATAAATATGATTTTTAAACAGAGTAGCCTTTTAATGTATGTTCAATTATAATGTTGCTCATGAAGAATAATTAAAGACAATACTTCTTCAAATTCTCAGCTTTTTCTTAACAAAACTTTATCTTCATTTTATGCAAAACAATAAAGTAAAATGAAATATCAAGCGATTTAGATACACTTTAATTAAATTTTCCAATAGGTAGATTATGCCTTATTCATTACCCTTTTAATGTTATTTTTTACTAGACTATTAAATTCATTCTATCTAACTATGTGAACTGATTATTTATTGTATGAAATGATTTAGGTTTCATAATAGATCGACGTACAGCTTTGAATAAACTGTACAATCAACCAACTGTTTGATCATCTAAGGTGAAATTATTGGTGTTCTGGAACTAGCAGATCATTTTAATAAAACGTCGATAAATAAATATGTCAGTGTAAAATTACGGAAAATCTTATGTAGCTTATTCACTGTAGCACGTTTTGGGATTTGTAACCTGAGATTCATCAAGAATTTAAGGATAACATTTTCATCAAAATCCCATAATTTTTGAAGCTAACCAAACTAGTAGTCATAAAGGATAATTAAATTGTATATTAAACGAAATAAGACAATTATGAAATCTTCTGATAAGTCTTGCGGATTGAACGCTATATTCGTCTCATAAGCTATTGTGTAACCCCCAAGCTAGAACTATACAGCGACCTGAACACGAAAGAGAAAACTCGATAAGTAGTTTACTCCAAGGTTCATTTTAATACAGAAAATACAGGGTTTTTATAATATTTTAAATGTCCTTGGGTTGCCAGAAGACTCTGGAATGCTACTAAACATAGTAGCAGTGTAGTAGTCAACCAATCAGAGCCACTGCATGTGACGTTTCGCTTCCTTGATATTTTTTTGGCTAAGACTTCAAGTGAATCCTGATTGTTTTGTGCAAGCAATTTTCTGAATCATCCCAACATGTTCATTAAGATATTTAAATGTCCTTGCTATTATTGATTATTACATTGAAAAAGGAATTATATTTGTAATAGTTTTATTTAACTTTAATAACTTTCAAAGTATTGAATATTAAAATTATCATCTTCTTATTGAATTTATAAAAAAAATTTCTTTTACTACTTTGTAAATAGGTTGATTGCCCTCGAAATTTGGCAAAATCTGTGACAGTTGAATAATTCATTATTCAAATACATATGAACTTTTATTATCTTATAAATAACAGGTAATGTAAAATCTTATCTGTAATTTGATAATTTATTAATTAGGTTTATAATTATTCTTTATTACAAATTCATACTTTGTCTCTCTCTTCACATGGGGGGACACATTCTTATTTTATGCAATTCATTCAATATTTAACAATGTTTTATAAATTGTTTTTCTACTTTCCTTTTACTATGAATTTTATTGTATTTTTGTTTTCAGTTAAACTAATTGATGGATATTTATGGAATGTTAAACACCATGACTTAATTGCTTATTATTATTTTTTTTTATTATATTTTATTGGTTAAGGTATTGATTCTAGCATACACGAAAAAAAAGGGCTTTCGTATTTTAAAACTTTGTTCTATTCAAGTTCTTTGTTTTCATTATATTTTTCTTGTTGTTGTCAAGGTTTTTTTGTTGTTGTTTATTTGTTATCACTTAGGTATATCGCTTTTTGTTTTTAAATTATAAAAAGGAAGCGTTGTGATCGGTTTCTTCATGAATTATTATTATTATATTATTAATATTAATGTATGTTCATGATTTCTTCACACACACACAAATCGTCTATACTCAATTGTGTCTTGATTAATTTAAGTCCTTCAAATAAATTGCAGTGTCAATCAATTCACGTTCCAGACCCTTTTTCATTTACTAGTTATGCTGAACTCCACATAAGTTTGCTTCCTAGTCTCGTGCTTTAGGGTTTTGAATTTAAGGTGATTTATGCACACAACTAGAAATAGGCAATCACGATGTCCATGTCCGAAACAGCAATGTGACGTTCAGGGTTTGGAAAAAGACACCACAATGTATATGCTGGAATAGATTACTTCTATTTCAATGTAATTCGTCCACAAGAGATAGGTTTTTGTAGTTGGTTTTGAAGCACAGTGGTGCTCATCTTAGTCATCTATTGATTCATGTGTTATTTTACATTAATACCAATTGGGAATCAGCAATGAGTCGGATAATGATACAGAAGACTCATCTTCTCTTTCTCGCTTGCCAATAAATCAGGTGATATAAAAGTTCTCGTCCCTTTACCTAAAGCCGTTAATCGCTATTCGAACTCACACATTTCTAGCTTCAAGTTTAAACCAGATGGTATATCATGTCAAGGCCTTAATTCAAATCGAGACAATTCCCTTCTTTATATTATTGGGTGAACAGATCAAGGACGTAACAGATTGAAGCGATACAGTAACTAAGATTAACAAGAGTCATTAAGGTTGCAAACTGTAATTCTGGAGGTTGATAGTCAGCTGAAGTCATATTAAGAATGATTAATATTGATTATTATCCAGAGACAGTAGGACATTTTATATAGAAAATAGACAATTATCTCAAGAAAGTAATTTCCTTTCATTATATTATGTAATCGCTATGACTGAAGAAAGTATCTCAACGATGTTTAGCTAAAGATAGTTAAATATAAAAAAGGATCGATATAGAACAACTTTATAAATATAAAAGATTTTGGTTATTCAGAAAAAATATATATTACACGTGCATAAGCACCAATTGTTTATTTTATCACTTTCACTTCCTCATCCTCGTCGTTCTGTAAATCACTGTCACCATCTTGAGTAGATGACGTAACTGATTCTTCTTCACTCAGACTACTGATGCTACTGACCTCATCTTTATTATCACTTCGAAAACTATTCACATCCTCAGGATCTGATTTTGATTCAAAGTATTTAATTGATAAATCAAACAGTTGAATAGGATCTTTGTTCATATGATCAATCTTATCAGCAGTTATCAAAGGATTACAATCATCTTGTCTGATAATCTGATTTTTATCTGGAGGAAAGTGGTCAGTTGTATGGTTAATATATTTCAAGAAACTAGCAGTACCAGGACCAGCATAGACTAAAGTCAAAGAATTATCTGACGGTGTAACAGTTAAAAGCTAAAGAAAAAAAGTTAAAATCGAATTTAAAATTATTGTTATTGCAAAAACAACAGATTAAGAAAGTGTGAAGTTGAAAAACAAACTAGGGTTAATATGAACCGATGATTATTACTCTACAAAGTCTAAATATGCATATGAACTATATACCTAAAAGAAAGAATCATCACATGAATAAAACTAAGATTTACAGCGACAGCTTCACTATTAACTCAATATTCCAAGACAATGAAAATTTTATACTCTCAACTTTAAAAAAATGAAAGTTTTCTCTTTGAGATGGTGGAGAAGATTTGTAGATCAGGTGGATGATTTTGGTGGAGTTTTGTTCTCTGAGCTGGACGGTTTGGTCGTGGAGCTTTCATCGTTCTTCTGAACGACATCATCAGCACAAACTTCTATCTGACGTTTGTGCTGATGATGTCGTTCAGAAGAACGATGAAAGCTCCACGACCAAACCATCCAGCTCAGAGAACAAAACTCCACCAAAAAGTTTTCTCTTCATTTACAATGATGTAAAAGTAAAATTTAAATCTCCAAGTTCAATAATTCCAGTTGATGAATGATCTTCTCTTTTCAGTAATCAATACAAATGTTAACAAAAATAATGAATATTTCTGTATGTAAACATGGAGTTTTACTAGAGTTAAAATTATGAATTAACTACTATACGACATTATTGATAACTTATATGAAAAATATAGTTAATGAACTGCAATCCAAATGTTAAGTAAGATTAAAGATTTTATCATTCTCGAAATGCAAATAGTGGCTCTTATGTAACAACTGTCCTCGTCAAGTCTACATTCTCATGATAAATACATTAAACTACCCGGCTATTGTGATGTATTTATGTATAGGAATAACATAAGAACTAGGACTTGAAGTTATTCACTTGGTGTTGTTTTACTTGTATCAACAATATTAAGTAATAACAGTCGTTCCAGAGTTCACTTAATACACTATAATAGAATGTCTTGCTGGATGTAAAAAACTATATAAGCGATGAGACCTGAAGCCTTTTTGTTTGATCTTGGTTAGAATTGTGAGTGAGCACTGGTGAGGAGTCGCAAACCAAGATGAAACAACTATTCAGTGTTTTCTAGTTTCTATTGATGCTTAACAAGATACTCAGCAACCATTGACCGGATATTATCAGCAACAGCCTACTATAGGAGAGAAAAAACCAGCTTCCAGCTGAAGAGAAAATTAGGAAAAGACGGTGGAAATGGATAAGAAATAAATTACGGAAATCACCAAACTGCACCATGAATCAAACCCAGACTTGAAATCCTGAAGGGAAGCGGAAAACAGGCCAAAGAACAAATTACGATGGAAATAGAAGCAGATATGAAAAGGATGAATAGGAGCTGGAGAGGATCTTACAGAACAGGGTTGGATGGAGAGTGCTGGTGGTCGGCCTATGCTCCTCCACGAGGAGTACCAGGCATAAGTAGGTAAGTACTGATGCTTAATCCCTGACGAATACCACCAAAATAATTATCATATTAGTTAGGAAACTAACTATTTGCACCAATAATCACTTATAACAATATTAGTTGTGTATTCTATTAAGTGAACATGTTAAAGACTGGTGAATACTAAGTAAACGATGTCAGATATACCATGCCTCTTAGTAAAGAGCGTTTAGAATGTGTGCATTTTGTGTAATAATTAATCATGATTATAGTGACATCATAATGGCTAAGATCAGAAAGTAAATTGGTTGCCACAAACTCTCTGCAATAATCACCGTATAATTTATTAATTCATTTTTTGCTCCGAATCATTATCATGTATGAAAAATCGTAATAAGCTCAGAAGAATCTGATAATTCTTTTGGATATATCATTTACTTACATACAAATACAGCTTATGAGTTAGCTAGATTATTTATTTATTTATTTCAACACATAGATAATGATACAAAGAGGCACCAAATACATATGCGCCACACAAATCTCATCCGATATGTGTGAGGGCTGTGATACTGCCCGGGTGCCCAAACCGAAGCAGGTGGTTTTCTTAGGGGGCCACACCCCGAGCCTTCGACCCAAAGGTCTGATCCACAAGGCAGTGGAGCATCGTAAGGAGATGCAGTCCCATGGAAGCCGGTGACCAACAATTGGTTCATTCGCCATTTGTTCCCGCAGGATACTGGAGCCCATGTGCACCATTGGTTTGAAATCCGGTTAAAGTGCCGGACATTCGCTTTTCGTCCTCTCATTTTCGTAAACAACACCCCCGCCACGAGAAGGCAGTGAGTAGGACTTCCCTGGCAGAGGCTATATACACGTGGCCGTGTGAGAGTATTTCGAGAGGGAGAGCGGACTCTCCCCACTCTCGGCCGTACCAGGGCATTTGGGGGCCTAGCTAGATTATAATTGATAAATGATAATTAAGAAAACAATCGCTAATTTTTTTTATAAGATCCCCTGTAAAAATGTAGCATAGAACAAACGAACATATGTAGTTTCGTTAAATCGAACATTTTCATTGGCGTAACATTTAATTTTCAGGCATTAGGGGTTACACATTTGAAATTGACCACATTTATTATGATTTGAATAAAGAACTGTTACCACCTATTGCTAGCGCTCATATACAATAATGCATCGCCAGAAGACAAACCTGCACTTGATTAGGGCGAAGATTAGTAACATTTGAATTTTGCTTTATTATCCTTGAAGAGTTTCGTTACTATGTTGTTGATGGAGTACACCTTGTTCATTTTGGAGTTCGTATTTTGAAAAATAAAGAAGCTTATACAAGGTTGTGGTTTGTGATTCTAAGCGCTCAATTTTTGAACCACTGAGTTGTAAGTCTTCATACAATAGGTATGGCTTATATTTCAATGCATAAACTTATTTATGTTCAGTAAGTTACATTCATGGATTATTTATGCGAGTTGTTTTACGCATGATACTCAAACTGACATACCTCATCTTCTTCACCATCAGCAACATAAACTGTCTGTACACCCCATGATGAATTTGACTGAGAATTTGTGTCATGAAGTTGGGTTTTATTATTATTATTACTATGGTATTTTAAACCATACCCATGGATGTGTAGTAGACATTCTAGTCTCCAACTTTGATCAGTCATATCAGCATCTGAGAGCAGAGTATAGCTGCCTGGTTGAAGTTTACGTAGGCAAGGCTCAGTTAAATATGGTAGACAGTTTCGATCAGTATCGCTTGTGGAGATGACATTAACTGTATCTTCAGTTCTCATGCGCTTAGATTGAGATACATTTTCATCAGTCTAAAAAAGAGCATCCAACACAAAGATGTATAAATTTGGACAGATATGATAGTGAGTAACAGTTTGACACACAAAAACCCGAAACTAAATATAACCTATTATACAATCAAACTTATTAGGTCAATTTTCACTCATAAGGAATTATTCTGTACATTTCATCATAAATGTATATCGATTGACAAGCTAATGAAGACTGAAAATACTAGACACCAATCGTAGTAGTTCGCAAAACCTCTACAGCAATAACACCAAAAGAACTGTTTAAACTAATCAAAGAAAAACTCTAGATGGATCCTCCATCTCAACTAACCCTGTTAAAGTATGAGGCTCTACTTCTATAATAATCGAGCTAATCATCAAAATATATCATAAGCAGTCATTAAAAAAACGCAACTCACAGTATTATTATCATTGACAACAGTAGTATTGTCAATATCATTGATTATACTACATGGATGTAATTGAATACCAGTGATATCACTTAATATGACTAACATAGCTTCTGATTTAAACAAACGAATAATTTGTTCACATAAATCAGGTATAGGGTTTAAATCTGTGTTAAATAAGCAATGATAATTCCTATGTAAAATATATAAAAAAAGAAGGAAGGAAGTTATTTATATAACACAACAACAGTAGATTATTAACAGCATTTAAGTTATCCCAAGGAACCCCCCTCTCGCATACTTGAATGAATCTTTGTGTGTTTAAATTTATTTGATCGAGATAATAATGAATGTTAACTGTACGTATATACACCTTCATCATACCATAAAAGGCTTATTGAGAAACTCAAACTGAAACACAGGAATTATAGTCAGGATGGACGAGCGTATATTTCAATTCAGTGTGATGTTTATTTATTAGTATAAATAAGCAGTTTTTATTGTATTAATTTTGTGTCAAATTGATGACGGTGATATCCATTGATCAATTATTGAATTCAAGTAAAATCTATCAATAAATGTATGTTTATTTGTAGTGTTGGTTCTTATTTATTTGACAATTGAATAAGACAAAAAAAACACACATCCTGTCAGCAGTTTCTATCACCATTTTGCCTTGGACAAATCTCAATTGACATTGATCACTGTTTCAAATCTACTTTCACAGTTTTATATCATTCACTTATAATAACAAGAGATGATATGATGTAAAACTTTCGTAAATAAAGATCGAAGAAAAATGCTGAATACTGAAAGACAAACAGTCAGTCAGTAACAACGTAGAACTTAGTACGTACGTACATCAGTTCGAGTCGCCACACCACATTAGCACAGAGATGCAGTGGTCGATTCAAATCCCACAGTGGTAGAAGTAATAAGAGTATAAGCAGTAATCGGGAAGATTAGTGTTTGGAGATGTTATTTAAAGAGTATAATACAGTAAAATAAATTTGGGAAGAGAAAAAAAGAGACAAGGAGGAATCAGGAGATCAAAATTTGGGAGAACACAAAGAGTGGATGCACCTGCGCCATTGCAAACGATTTTGAGCCATGTCATTCAGGGTCTCTAACCATCGATTGCTATCATCTCGCGGTCTCCAACCAGGTAGTTTACACCTACCGACATGACTCAGACCACTTGTTAGTGACTTCATGGACTTGTGCCATGTTTTGGTCTGGCCGCCCCTAGCTTTCTTCCAATCTACTCCTATACCACTGAACGTCGCATACATACATACATACATGAAATACATTTAAATTTCAACGAATGTTAAACAAAAGTTCATTGGAATAATGGACATTTTATGCTGAGAATTTCTTACAGTAACGAAATTGATGCTGAGAAATAAAGAAGTTCTTATGATTATTGTTATTGTCAAAACACAGATTTCTGAGTAAATTTTCTTTGTATTAATTCAAGTGAAATCATAAAGAAAAACCAATCACATTTACTTTAAGTGATATGAAGGTGTTGACTACCTCCAACCACCATCTTATCTAAATATAGTTTACTCAATGTCGAGTCACCTAGATTGATAGTCATATTGTAACTTGGTCAACAGGATTTGATCTACACTGAGAAGGACCTGACATACATGACGTTTAAACACTATACAGTGACCAATTGATTGTAGAAAATGTAGTTTATAAGATTATTAAATAAATATAAGTGATTGAACGAATGGAACTTTTAAAAATCCTAAATGTGAATAAACAGTCTTTAACTGTAGATGAACATAAGTAATTGACATATTTACATGACTTTACACAATGCCATGACAAAGTTATACATCAATACTTGAAACCATGAGTCAATTGAAACTAGACAACCATGGAAAACCTGGAAGCACTGAACAGCCGTTTCGTCCTATTGTGGGACTGCTCAGCAGTGTGCATTTACGACTCCACCTCACGGGATTCGGACTCAGGAGCTATCAGTTATATATTGCATTGATATTAATTGGGCTGCAGAATTACTAGACTGAACATTTGACGCACAAAAACATTGACGTTAAAAAAAATTCAACCCAACTCCCTATAATCTCGATCATTCAAACTAATGGTTAAAGAGAAATTAAGTACACAAAACTGTATTTCATTACTAAATTCCCCATAGAAAAAACAATTTTTTTAAATATTACACACAGACCAATGATGTCGAACTTGAATCAATAATGTGTTTGTTTTGTAAGAAAAAAAAGAATCGAAAATCAAGCATTATTCAAACATCTAATATTGTGATATGGGTTACTTAAACCCACATGAGTAGTATATATAGCGGTGGTCACGTATAGAATATATTTCAGTAGATGATCGATAAGGAAAGAACGGAAACGGAGCGCAATTAATATGAAAATGCATGAACATAGAAATCTGATACAATGGACTGATATTTGTAAAAGGAACAGTCAAATTAGAGACGATGGATTGATATTTTACAAATTAACTTGTTACTATATAGTTTTCAGATTTTAGTGAGATGCTCTGTAATTACATATCAATCAAATACATTTGATTGTCCCCACTCGTTTTCTTGTTCACTACAATATGACAAAGTTAAAGAGTAGTACATTTAAACTAGAATTCCTACTAGTAACAACTATTTTACATTTTGATTCAACATAATCAAACATCAAATCGATATTTGTTCTAGATAATTGTTAGAATGTCATCATCATATATAGATGTGATTTATTTCTTTTTATATTAATCAAGAGATTATATAATTAAATGACAAATAACATTTTATACTAAAATAAATTCATATAACTAGTTATCATTGAATGTTAGATGAATAAAATGAATGTATCAGAATGAGTTTTGTGGAGAGTTTTAGAAATTTCACAGGTTTTCAATGGTGGTCTAACTTCAATCGACTCATGATTTCAACCTGTGAAATTGTGCTTCCAGGTTTTCAATGGTGGTCTAACTTCAATCGACTCATGATTTCAACCTGTGAAATTGTGCTTCCAGGTTTTCAATGGTGGTCTAACTTCAATCGACTCATGATTTCAACCTGTGAAATTGTGCTTCCAGGTTTTCAATGGTGGTCTAGCTTCAATCGACTCATGATTTCAACCTGTGAAATTTCTAAAACTCTCCACGAAAAACTCATTCTGATAATAATCAACTGCTTACTAGTGACTGACTTCAGGAAAAACTCCTGGAGTTCTAGTGAGAAGCCGTTACCAGTGGAGTTCAACCAGGTCTGTTGTGAGATAGTAACTCATTGAAGACAATGGTGTACGGTGGCGCAACTTCGTGGATTGGTTGAAGTTAGACATTAACACCATTGGTACCGGCTCAGTGGTCTAATGGTTAAGTGCTCGCGCGCGAAGCCAGTAAGTCCTGGGTTCGAGCCCCGCGTGGTGCGGTACCATGGATGCGCACTGCTGAGGAGTCCCATACTAGGACGAAACGGCCGTCCAGTGCTTACACGTTTTCCATGGTGGTCTAGTTTCAATCGACTCATGAAAATGAATGTAATAAATAAATGGATTAAAATGATTTAGTATATTCAGGATGGATTCCATGAAATTAGAAATGAGAATTATAGGATTATGATTTATAGATCAACTGACAGGTAACTAGAATCCAAATTAAAAGGACTGGATGATATCCTAGAATGGTGTGAGTCGTACGAATCGCTTAAAGAACGCTAGTGGGGAAAGTCGAATATATTGACAGAAACTTACAGGACTTGTGAATAAAATCTAACAAGCATATAGTAAATGGTTAATTTGCAAAATGTCCATTAATTGTCTTAAAATGACTCAACCTTCATTGTTCTTGCATTTTCATACAAATTGCATTCTGTTCGATCCTCTTGTCTCTCTGCTACCAAACATTCTGTTCCTGACTAACATCATATACACACCACATAAAAACTAGACTAAAACAGTATTCTTTAGCTTACAATGATGTCACTTTATGGATGAAAATGATCCAAACACTTATTTGATCACATCTAAAAGAAATACTATGCCATGATCATAGAAAATAATATAAATAGTTAGAAATGATCATAATTTGCACTCTTGATAAATAATTCAATTATACAATATTATGATATAGATTTCATTTAGAAGGTTTTAGCTTACAAAATACAGATGAAACCAATAATCAGTTTAATAATCACCTTCTGTTGGGAGGACCACAATGTAACCAATTATGTGTAGATATGCTTTTTAAACATTGAACAAGTTCTATCCATTTATCTGTCTAAATTATATAAATGAAAAAAAAGACATAAAATATTCGATAATCTATACTACTAGTAAGATATGCAGCTAATTAGTTGGAGAAATAAATCAACAATGAAATTTATTTAAAAAAAACTACAGTAAGAAGAAAAGTCAAAGACCAGGATAAATGATGAATTTTTGTAGACACTTTGAGCAACATTGAAGAAAGGATAAACAAGAAAACAGCAGTCAACAATAACAACCAAAGTGAAGAGAGATAATTCCCATTTAAACATTAAAATTAAAACACGAATTTCACCGAAGGGATCTCTTTTCAACGAATTTATTATCTAGCTGTACAATCGTATATATATGAAAATTTTTGTTTTTGTAAAAGTACTAATTCCGTGAGGAAATGTGAACACTGTTAATGAAAGGGTTATCATACTAGATTACGTAATATGAATAATAATAACAATAACAATAGATTTAGTGATTATAATAAGATGATTAAAATGATTAAAATGTTTTTGTTATAATAATAATTAAAGGTCATAGAGGTGTAAAAATAAATAAATATGGTGATATGATGAGTATTCACTAATAAAACAATCAGAATATAAGATATAAGTAAAAGGGGAGAATGCAGTAATAATAATAATAATAATAATAATAATAATAATAATAATAATAATAATAATAATAATTGGATAATCAAAATACTTAAGGCCAAGGTAACGATAACGATAAGACGTACTTCTTTTGTACGCATAGTTCTGGTTTATGCTCCTGGATGGTAAGAGCTTCGGTTATTTTTAAAAGTTGGATGCGAAGAAATCTGGGTAGATTTTACAAAATCAAAAATTTTTCATATATATACGATTGTACAGCTTGATAATAAATTCGTTGAAAAGAGATCCCTTCGCTGAAATTCGTTGTTTTAATTTTAAAGTGAAGAGAGTCAAGATACAAAACCTATATAAGTGAATGAAGAACAGCAGTAGAAAGCCAAAAACAAAAACAGAACAAGTCTCAAGAGAATGAAATACGAGAACTATATAGTAAAAAGAACAGGCTTGTGAGGAAATATAGTATAGTATAGTGACCAATCACGAATAAAGAACGAGAGTCAATCATCGACTTTCGAGAGTAGTGGAATAGCTAGGTAGAGCACTTGAATAAACCAGCCACACTGAAACCACCGGGTATCAAAGCAGCAGACACAGACCCCATTATACACGATTCAAGTATTGTATTGATGGAGCTCGTTGAAGTGATTTATTAATCATTATTGTAAATATTATTCCCTTTTAAATGATTTCAATATATTTTCGAAACTGATTTCTCCTAACCTACTATGAATAATACAACTGAGTATATTAGCAAAACTAATAGAGAGTAGTTATACTTGACAGTTTCTCTAATATACATACTCATAAATCAAGTCATATCTTGTTCCATCCTACAAAGAGAACGTTTCATATATCTTAGTAGAACTTACTTTTATAAAGTTAGTTAACTGAATCTCTGATGACCGGCAAAATTTTCGTCGAATCTTGCGTAGTTGTTCCGTATCAAAATAGACTGGATTAATCCATTGATAAACTAGTTCTTCCTGAAATTAGCAAAGCAATGAGATATTAACTGATGGAACTTGAAGTTGAACCCAACAATCAATGAAAAAATAATTTAACTGTACCACGGTTTCTAATCCCTTGCATGTTCAAAACCATCGATTCCAAAGATTTCGACATAAATTTCAACAACTTAATATAAGAGGTTAATTTTTCAACTTCGAAGTGTCTTCTTAGAGAAAAATATCCAACATAGCTTACATTGAACCGTCATAGTAAATATTCAAGCACATAGGTGTTTTGTGATTTATTTAGTGTAGTTTGCATTTTCTGATACGGACCAGAAATGAGGAACGATTGTATAATGAAGTGTTATCGTATAAGTAGAGATCATGTGATTAAAATCTATATTTGACTAAGCAGCAACTTGATTTGTTTTCCATTTGTTTGAAAGTTAAAATTGTCGGACGACAGTTGTCGATTAGACGAAAAGCTGACAGTAGATGTGTGTGTATATGTGGGGGTAGGATAGCTTCAATGCTATGCTCTATATGTAGGATGCACAAATGATAGGAAACTTATTTAAGCAATTATAGTCTTTTGGGGATAACAAACCTAGCAAAACTTTAGGGCACAGTAAGTGAAGATTTGTATTTTCCCGTTCTCGATATTAGAAGACTGCATTTGATTACTTTTTGTTGATGTATGAGCATATTCAATAGATAAATTGATCACACGTTCTGATTAAAAGTTTTGGTATACTAGGATTGTAGACAGTAGTGTAATTTAGGGTAGGTGCTTTGTCCTATTCTTTAAGACTACTGTTTGATTGATCTTGAAATATTAGTATTTGATGTTCCATATAAGCTACTATAGAAAATACAATAAGGATTCAAAATGGTAAACAGTTATTCCTCTTTTGATTTCTATTGCCCAGGAGTAGTGAACGACTTACACAAATGTCAGCTACAAAGCATCAGTTTGAATTCAACAATCCATCAGACAAACAATTAGCTTCTAAACAGAGGCGGACTTTCTGTGAAGTGGTCTCTCATTTATGATAAAACTTAAGGCTTGATATGTCAATCAAAAGCGATAGTTTAGCATGCGTATAATCAGCTTCTATAACCGACACATTTGGACAGTACCATTATCAATCTGCAGTTTAGAAGTTATTTTATATTCTATCTTGGCATGTTAATACGATGCATCATTGTTAGGTAAAGAGAAATCGCCTAAATGTATTGGCAATATGTTAAAGTTGACCTAAATTAAATACTATTGTGACATGTAGGAGTTTCCAAAACAACACTTGTTATGATCTTCCACGTCTCAGTAATTTTTCGACCCTTGCAATGTGGAAATGTCACACAAATCACAAGTACTTCTAGTGGTTACTATATTTAGTAAAAAAGCTATGAGTATTGTGATGTCTACTTATATAATTTCCTCATATTAAAACATCAAATCTTTCTTGAAAATAGTATTTCTTATTTTTTTTTTTACTAGCGTGCAGTTTTCATCTCTGAAGTGCAGTTGTGTATAAGTCCCCCCGTCTATAGAATCGCGTTAGATCCACCTTCGTGGTAGTTGAATACTGATAAGGGAACGAACTTGAGTCTTAGGGAATCATCTAATAAGGTGCAGGAATCTTTAGCTGACACGAGATGTGCATCAAATACAACTGGAGAAAATATCTTTTCAACAACTTACCTCTATGTGTATAGGAGAAATTTTCTCAACGGACGGCATTATATTATTATCCACAGTCCATAGACTTGGTCCATGAAACCATCCATGTAATGATAAACGCTTAGAATGACCAAATACTTCTGCAACCTGCAATGACGGGAAATAAAATGATGAACACTAAATTATCATAACTAATATTACAACTCGATTAAAAGGTGTTCTCAGAAAAAATTGTAACAAATTTCAAAATATAACGTTCGTTTTTACTTCGATAAACAACAAAATACAGATTTACAATTCTTTTTAAAAATTTCCTACCGTTGTGATCAGGAATTCATAAAGAAATTATAAAAATAATGAAGGGATTTGGCCGTAGACAACCTGATTTCAAGTGTTAGTAAAGATTCAAGGATGGTTATCACTTCACAGTTGCTCACAACTTGTAGAAGGATGTTTCTCCTTGAGGTAGCTGAAAATGAAACTGAATAAGTAGTGGTCTCGCCGGTCTGAAATAGTGACCAAAATCCAAGGAACAACTGCTTGAAGCTGGTCATACACGGCCTTTTCGTGAGTAGCTCTTGATGAGCTGAGTTAACTCCATATCCGAAAAACCTGACTACTGGCAACGGAAATCTTTAGCAAACAACGAGGTGTGTTAATTTTAGAGGAGATAATCTGAAACCTCTTTCTTCCGTTTTGTGAAGACAATATCGCTACGGATGCTGGTTATCTGATGGCAACATATTGACTTCGAAACTAAGGTTGTTGCTTCTATTATTACCGTTTTCCGATCGACATGAAGCAATATGTTTTAACCAATGAAAAGCCCCATTAGATCATCACAATAAGCAAACCTGACCACTACCTCAAGGTATCCACTACTGCCGAATGCATACTTTTGGAGATGTAAAATCCGAAAATACAACTTATGGGGAAAATATCAATCCTGATTTAATGTCAACTTTTAACATATTTTCGTTGCTTCATACGCTTTCAGTCTATGTTGACTAAGATTTGTGTTCAATGATAATTGCTCAGTTCAAAAATTATGATCAGTGGAAACGACATAAAACTAGTTAGGTTTAATGTAATTTTATTCTTCCTCAGTTCTTAACCAGCAAGGCTTCTATACAAAAGTGGAATGGAAGAAAAGGTACAAGTATTCTCATTCATCATATCAAATTCGGAGTTGTTAAACAAGAAAGTGCTAAAAAGTGTTTTTTTTAATCCCCCATTCTCCCATACCTCATTGATTTTCCGTTTTCGGCCGTAGGGTTTCAAAAGGATAGAACTGACGCAACATAAACCACTCACAAAGTCAAAAACGATTTCAAGCCTGCTTGAGCATCTGGGCTACCTGTTCCTGCCATCTAGATATTTCAACAAGTTATCTATTTTTCTTTGTTTTAATATATCGTTATGTCTATTAATCGCATAACCTATTCTGCTGCGTTTCTGAAAAGTGTACAACCTTTCGTTGTCAAAGTTACAAAAAACTGAATAAGAGACAACGTGGTTGCTGCTAATATACAACGAAAAGAATGCACATTATTTAGATGTTCATTCAGTGAACTGCTAACATCTAACGGGCAATCACTCAATATTTATCGCCAGAACCGATCAAGAAGAAAGAAACGAAAACTTGTTGAAATACTTTGCGCTGAGAATTCTATATTGTACCAAAAATATAATATTGAATAAAGCTAATAATAATAATAATAGTAATAATAATAATAATGATAATAATAATAACGTATTATCTGACTTGACCACAGACACTCCCTCAACGATAGGCACAGAAATACCATATCGCTGTCAGACATAATTGTGAGGTGTTATATTCAATGCTTTTCAGGGCTAACCACTTTCCTGATTCTCCTAAATTCTGTATCGGCTGTGGTTTTAGGGATAATCTTTTCGTCTGTTTTATAGGGAATGATCTAAATAAAAGATTTGTCTATTATCTTAGAGTGTGAAGACGAATTTTGTCTGGTTAAGACACTAACAAAATACAGTCTTCTAAATGCCTTGAGTAACAACAAAAATTGAGATGTATTTCTCTTTCTTTAGATTGAAATCTTTGCTTCAGAATTGATCTGAATTAATGCTTAGTTTAAAATAGGAATTCCATTAAGCATGGTGTAAACCGTCATCAACTAATGTGGTTGGGACATGCATAATACATGTCTGACCATCATTTGACTGGATGTGAAATGCTAATTGACATGCTAGTAGATGGGGTTTTCTATCGACTTCCTCCAACCAACAAATTAAATCTCGAGTCACTTGGATAAGTGGCCATAGTGCAACTTGGTCAAGGGAATTCGATCAGCGCTAATACGGATTTGATATACATGGAATTGTTCAGTGACCAATCAATTGTAAATAAGAGAGAGTGTAAAAACCCTAACTTGAATGGGATTGAGTTGTAAAAGAGAGATTTAACATTAGTTAAATAATGAGTTCGCAACAATAAGGGCGACCATCAGAAAGGATCACCTTAGTAAAAGTTTTGAAATAAGAAAAAAATTTCAAAGATTGTGAATTGTGTTCAACTGACTGACTGTTTATCCCTCCATCTCAGCAACCAAATAAGAACGTAGTTTTTCAAACGTCTGATGAAGAATCTACTCTCAACTAATACGGCAATTTTTTGGATAAAGTTACAGTTCATTATTCTTGTAACCTAATCCATGTTACCTTGTACATACGTCTATTTTGAACAGTTACAGGATAATCTATTTAATGGGATGTTTGGCAAATTTCACGTCTAATGAATTTTAAATGTTAAAAACGTGCCTTGATTTCAAAATTAAGGTCATTATGAATACCATGTATTCCCGAAAACATTGTACTTAGTGTTCTCCAGGAAAATAATATGAACCACTATTCTGTATATTATTGACGCCCGTAATAATAAAAGTCAAATGACTAGATTTTATTTAATATTAGTCAAATGGACAGGTGGAACTTATTAGGCATATTTGATGCTATTACTATTAAGTGACATATGATTATCAAGTATTTATATAAGAGTATCTTTCATTCCAGTTACAACAACAATATTTGACGCTTGATAAGTAAAAACAGTATTTAAATTAGTTAGCCTAAATTAAAAATCCTACTAACTACATTACTACAATATCTTATAGATAAGTTCGCAACAGATTCTTTAGTGGCTCATCGTTTCAAACCTGAGCTAAGCGAACAAAAGCTTCACATGTAAGCTCTCAAGATTACATAACTCTAATACATTGTTTTTCATACACTCATTTAGTTATCAATACTTTGAGATGCATGTACATCCACATGACAAGTCTGAAATAGGAAGAAACGCGCATCCTAAATTCCGTTTCCAACCAACACCTTTCTCTGATTAAAATGCTTATAACTTTATGGCACTATCGAAACCATATTCAAACCTTATTTTTAGTAATATGAACCTTTCTGATGGTCGCGCTTATTGATGTGAACTCTTTTTCTTTCATTATTTTGATAGTCACCCACGTACTCACATTCTTATGAACGGATAACAAAATTATATCAGTGATATATTAGGTGACTATATATCATAAATCAAGAGCGACCATCAAAAGGATGGTTCATTAACGTTATACAGATGCAAATGTTACTTTTATGTCCAAATTTTCATAACATAGTTTTAATATGTCTAAATGTACTGATTCAAAGTGTACGGTACTCCGTGTAATACTCCAATCTAGTATTGTTTCGTTTCTGTAATTGTCTACGGTCATTTTAATAAGCACTGTTGCCTACTTATAATTCATCTTTAAGTGCTGTTGCTACGTCCCTAAAACTTTGAATTTAAGTTCAGTTAAATTGGATTTGTTCTTAGAGCCCCAATGAATTTCCAAATATCTTGATAAGCAGCCCTAATGAGTTGGTAAAAACCACTATGTTACTTGTCTATCGCACTGTTTCTTTGGAGGAAATCTTCCACAACATAAATATGAACGTTCCATAAAATTTAGAAAGCTGGATCGCTACAACTTTAGCGCCCTGTTGACATTCCAATCCATGTCTTTAAAATAGTTTGTCAACTGTTTTATTTCTTAATTCGCCAAGTAGTATAGCGGGTCCATTATACTGTGAAATGCAACTATGATATCTACGAACAGTAGAAATACTAAAGCTGCCAACTGACGAATCTGTAAAGTAAAGTGTTTATCTGTTGTTGAAAGTTAGCTAATTGTTGTAGTCTTGTCACATACATTTCCTCAGATAGAACAAGTTACCTTGTTTCAATACATGATAGATGATTAATTTAAGGTTAAATTTTACAGTTAAAGTCTTTCAAAATTTTCATATCGAACGGTTGATAATAGTCAATAAATTCTAGCGTAATTCATCTTATTTATAAGTTGCTCTTGAATAGATGATAAAGCCATGAGGTTGATGCTAATCTCTAATGATATTTATTAGAAATTTTATTTAACACAACAGTTTGGAAATGTTATATGTATTCGCCAAGTCGAACATTGTGTGCTAATTGTAAGATTGTCTAGAAAATGCATATCGTCACATTGCGATATAGATTCCTGGACTATAGAACAGCTGTCTTGAATTATTAGTTTTACAGTTACCCGGGCAACCAGACAGTATAAGAAAATATCACATCGAACGTTTTACTTAATAATGACCAAGTGAACACATAGTAGTTTACTGGATTTCATTTTTTAATTTAATTAGGATAGATCTACCCAAAATAGACATAAGCAATTTGTACCATACATTTACCTGGTGAAATGATCGAGGTGATACTTCAAAAAACATGAACATATTGCGTTTAGGAGGTATCGTTGTGGAAATTTTAGTTGGAAAAAAATTTTCGTCATTACCGTCATCGATGATTGGCTGACTTTCAAACAACTGTAGTTCGCCTCCATCTATTTGACTGTCCCAACTATCCGGAACTAGATACCAAATAAACGCCACTCGACGACCGTCCAGTTTATCATCATGGCAGAGAAGATAATCTAGGTCAAAATATTAAAACAAGGATCAAAAATAGAGATTATGTAGGAGGAATCTTATCAACCAATTTATGCTCGATTTTCATACTGTCAGGAAACACTTTAACACTTCACTTTTGTGACTTTCACAGTTACATTTCTGATTAAATAGATCTATAGGATGTAAACATAGAGCCATCGAAGTCTAAAGATACCTTTATTGCAATGCATCTTAGATGTTTATAAAATCCTGGACTTATGATATACACCCTGGATGCTTCCTTTATGAACAAGCCAAGCTGGCGTGTATTAGTCAGCTTACTAATTTGTAGTTGGGTAACTTCAGAGAGAGGAACCAGGTTCACATCTTGTGATACTAAATATGCAATACTTGCGAAAGTGAATACTTAATAACCGAACTTTATTATTTAAAGGCCAGCACTTCTTTAAAAGTGGAACTCAAACCGTTGAACTAGTGCAAATACGAAAATAATCAATTCTGAATGTAAGACGTAGATTTGAATGATTTAAAAACTCATGAATGATTAGACAAGAGATTTACTTAAGCGCCAATTTCCTGAGGTGACTGGAATGTTATTTTTGTAATTTTGTGCTGAATGAAGACTTGATAGGGAAAACCAATTTACTGTTTTATGCAAAATTACATAGCGCCTTTGTAAGATGCACACACTAAATACATCATTTGTATATTTTCCTTTAGTTTTCCCTTACATACCATATCATTCTTCTAATTCTGTTGTTAATCTGAATGTTTTTTTGTTTTCCTTCCTGAACTCTTCATTCCAATCTTTTGATGGCAATTATTCTACTTCCTATTCCTGCTACATACTACTTAAATATGTCCACATAAGAAGCGCACATTGCAATTTGACTTTCAAAAGCTATCGAGTTTTCTGCATGCGTCCTATAGTCTCTCTAAGCATCTATATGCCACGTTTCTGAGAAGCAAGCTCCATTTCCTATCACTGGAGATTTCTCTCAAAGTGTATATTTTGGTCTGCCTTATGAAGTGAAGGCGATTAATTTTACCAATAAACAGGTAACTGACCTCGACAACTTAACGAATCCATGAATCAGACACAAGGACGCTCACAGAATTCATTTGAGATGCCTACTTCTACAGAACTCATAAATAACATCAGCTTGAGCTATCCGAATATGATCTTTTCCTTCATTTCTAGCGCCTTTTCTTACACCAAGATACCATTTAATATATTCTTAGATTTCAACTGATTTTCTGACTTAGAACTGCTATAATAAATTTCAGTTTTTTCACCGAAAAGACAAAAATTATGTCAAATAGCATTGTGCATTTATAAAATAATACGTTGTCCACATGTTTTATAGTACGCCTTGTAGGCTTGATGTAGTTTTTGTTCTGATGGTTTCTACTGAATATATGGTGCTTACCTACTAATAAAACGAATATATTTTGTGCATCTGTTGCAAATTTTACGTTTTCATTACTTTTTCAAGCAAATAACTACTAATTATTAATGTGTTTATATCACGAACTGATCTTAGCTAGGACAACATCGAAAACGTGGAATCACTGGGCAAGGGTTTCGTTCTAGGGAGAGATTAATCAGCAATGCGCACTCACAATCCTGGACGCGGGAGTCCAAACAATAATGTTTGGTCTCGCGTGCGAACATTTAACAACCAAACTGCTGACTCAGCATCCAACGGTGTTACTGTCGAAATTCAATCAGTTCAGGATATTGTGCAACCTTCATACACCATCTGTAGTAGATAACTGCTGCAAATCCGACAAGGATTGGACTCTACCATTCATGGCGTCTCACTAGAACTCCAAGAGTTGCATTTTGAGCTAGCCAGTAGTGAGTATATGCGCGTCAGACTAAAAGTCCTGGGTTCGATTACTGATAGTGGGATCATGGCTGTCTACTGCTGAAAAGTTGCGTACTAGAATAAAACGGCCGTTCAGTGATTACAGGTCTTTAGTGTTAGTATAGCTAAGACCGAAAATTTTACAATCATTACGAAACCTCTATAGGGCAGAAACCTGGAGAACTACGATAAAGGTGTTTATTAACAGTTGTCTACGTAAAATACTTCGGATCCGTTGGCCGGACACTATAAGCAACAACTTACTGTGGGAAAGAACAAACTAGATCCCAGAGGAGGAAGAAATCAGGAAGAAACGCTGGAAGTGGATAGGACACACATTGAGGAAAGCAACCAACTGCGTCACAAGACAAGCCCTCACATGGAATCCCCAGGGCCAAGGGAAAAGAGGAAGACCAAAGAACACATTACGCCGTGGAACGGAGACAGAAATGAGGAGAATGAACAACAATTTGGTAGAACTAGAAAGGAAAGCTTAGGACAGAGTGGGTTAGAGACTGCAGGCCGGCAGCCTATGCTCCATTAGGAGTAACAGGCGTAAGTAAGTAAGTAAGTGCGAAACCTCTAGCGTCACATTTACACTAATTTTTTAAGCGTATACCACTATCAGTGCCAGACAATACTACTTATCAATATTCAGTAATTCAAGTTATTTTGACTATTTTTATTGACCAAATGTGGTGTGCCATGTACGGAATTCAAAATTTTAAGGGTGTGAAATTGTGTTTTGCTCAATCATGTCATCTTTTCCCCTTAGATCAAACAAAAATGTCGGTTCAAATGTCCATTGACGAGCGCATACCCTAACCAATAAACAATCATTTTTATATTACTCCAGTCTATTTCGAACAACAATGGTGAGAATCAGAATGTGGGACATTGTATTGTTGACGAGAGTAACCCATAGTTCCGAAATTTGATCCAAGAACATTTCGTCGAATGCATTGCCTCTGAACTGTAAAAGTATATATAGAGACCTTTTGCTCACTCTCGTTTCATGACTAAATGTTTATTTATAAATTTCTTCGGATATTCTTTTTCTTTCAGGTTAGTATACAATCCCTTTGTTTATTCTTCAAGAACACCTAATAAGTACATGGTCTTGATTCTATAATGAAGTGTCCTAATCAAGTGCCCTTTATATTATAGAAGAAAAAAACTAATAAAATTGGTATATTGTCCTTCTTGTTTTAGTTTCTTCTTAGTGACCCATCTATTCGTTTTATAAGTAGAACATCCAGAAAAGTATCTAGATTTGACAATCCTGATGTTGCATAATTGTTCTATATAAACCATTAACAAGCGTTTAGACACATATTTTACTGTTTAGGCAATAATCGCTACAAGTATACCTTTATAATGTTTCACCCATATCACAAAAAAACAGATCCAGTTGATTTCCTTAATAATTCATATAAAATTTGCCCTTAGCAAAGTTTACTTTATTTATTTATTTATTTCAACACATAGATATTGGTACAAAGAGATATGCGCCACACAAATCTCATTCGATATGTGTGAGGGCTGTGATACTGCACGGGTGCCCAAACCGAAACAGGTGGTTTTCTTAGGGGGCCATACCCCGAGCCTTCGACCTGAGGGTCCGATCCACAAGGCAGTGGAGCATCGTCAGGAGATGCAGTCCTATAGAAGCCGGTGACCAACAATTGGTTCATACGCCATTTGTTCCCGCAGGATACTGGAGCCCATGTGCACCATTGGTTTAGAATCCGGTTAAAGCGCCGGACATTCGCTTTTCGTCCTCTCATTTTCGTAAACAACACCCCCGCCACGAGAAGGCAGTGAGTAGGACTTCCCTGGCAGAGGCTATATACGCGTGGCCATGTGAGAGCATTTCGAGAGGGAGAGCGGACTCTCCCCACTCTCGGCCGTACCAGGGCATTTGAGGGAAAAGTTTACACTATATATCTAATAATTTATGATTTATTTCAAATTTAGATAAGGATTATCATTAATATAATTCTACTTTATATTTAGTATGAATTTACTAACATATTTATAACTTATTTAAGTAGTTGCAATAAATTTCTCATAAATTAAGTAGTATTTAACAGCATCAATCATTCGAATTACAATCATTGTCAATCCGACATGAATTCTACACTTTTATTACTTATCTCATTAGGAAGATAACAAGAGTGATAGATCATTTTGAAAAAGAATTTTTTTAATACAAGCTATATGATGAATATTATAAAATATAATTACGAAACAGCCATCAAGTAGTTTCAGGTTAGTCTAACATCAATTGATTCATGATCACAATCAAAATATCATCACAATTGAGTGATTATTAAATGTGACCGTCACAATTCATAATTATTATTTTAAAAAATGGCACTATTAAGGTTAATCAAAGAAAAAAGTAATGTCATTTTTTGTTTGAAGAATGTGTAGGACTATTCGGATCATATTTAAATGCTAAATCAAACGTTTGGTTTTTTGTATATTCATTTGCATGAACGGTGGTATTAGAAATAAGATCTGTAATAGAAATGAGTCATTTAATTTGTAGGCTTTTCATTAAGGAATGGAATTCTTCAATAAGCAACTGCTCATATGATTTTGAAATGGCGGTAAAGATGGTTGGATTTGGCGAAACCCTACACTGTAACGGAACTTTCCTAGCATTCAGAATACATATATAAATGTTTACGTTATGGTATATTTCAATTGTACTGACAGTTAGGTGGCAATTATTCAAGAATAAATAATAAGCTATCAGTTATAGCTTCAGAATAAATCATTTTTAAAAATTTGAACTAGTCTTATCAACAACATTCATTTGTATATGTTGTTCATATAGTCTGAAGTATGTATATAACATTTACTTCTTTTTTCATCATCAATCCTATAATTGACCTAATGACATAACTTTTATTGGAAGTACATAATGGAAATCATGTTAAAGTAGTGAAATGAATGATTTAAAAGTTCTTGATCATCGATATTAATTCAGTTTGAAAATATTAGCTGTTATGTCCCGATAAGCATAATGAATGGTAACTTTGGGATCTATTGATGGACCAATACTAAACGTATATTTCTATCGTATAATTATTAAGTAACTAAACTATGCATATTTATATTCCTCTTATTATGAGCGTTATTTTGACCTATGAACTATTATTATACGATTTACCATTCTTGAATTATGCCCTGTCTATTTATTACTACCTCCCACATTCACAGCCACATCCGGCTAATTCTTGTACAAATGTTGTTTCCTATTTGATGGTACGATGTGGTCTGTTTGGTTTGTATATAAAACCAGTATGTTTGAAACAAACGATTCATATCTCAGAGGCTGAGATTGGTGTTCTGGACTTAACTGGTTGGGCTAGGGAGGAAGCAGGATCGATAAGTACTCTAGACTGCTAGCACGGGTTTTAGGCGTCATTGGTCCGATCGATAATTCACTGCTCTCTAATTGGCGTTATCATTACGTTATACATTACCAGGGCACATTGGCCCAAGTAGTGTATAGCGTTTAAGATATAGACAACAGAATCTCAAATGGATTAACCAACGATTCATCAGCGTGAAATCTGCGATTACATTCTGATAATGTAGGTTAATGCATGAATATTTAAAACTATGCGAAAATTATGAAACCTTTAGAAGTCCTAAATCATGATTATTAAACAAATTTAATAATAGAGAAAATACAATTTCCATATAAAACAGTTAATTCACAAACCTCCATGTTTGTAAAGTGAAGAAGTTAAATCAACTTTATCTTCATAAAGTGGAATACCAGTTATGTCTTTCAACCAAGGAAGAACACAGTTCAGCAAAAATGTTCTAAATAAAGAATATACATATATATTGACAACACCAACAAAAACAACAAGAAAATACTGAATGATCTTTTTCAATTTTGGAATTCTGAGGAACTCGTTAAGATCAATAACATAGTGTCAACAATGGATATACACCATTGTCCAACACAGAATTCATTCACATAGGGGCAAATAACTAATATAACACGTTTTTTTTATTAGAAAAATGATAGACCACTTGAAGCACATTTAAAGCACTGAACCGTATTTGAATTATAACGTAAAGTTTGAAATTATAATTAGTTAATAATTAGATTAGATATAAAAGTGTAAGTTAGAAATTATTTAGATAGGTTAAAAAGAGAGACCATATAAAACTTTTTATGGATCAAAAGATTAGATCTACTCAAGTGTATCTTTATGTATTGAGATGTGTTTAAGAGGAAGGATTTAGAGCAGTAGAGTAAGTTCGATGGGATTAGATTGAATATCATATCCATATTGATGTGATAGCCCATATCGACTCAGCATGTAAGGAGGGAGTTTCTTATAACTATTTGTCCTTTGCAAAGGATAGTTTTACGCCCAATGTAACGGGCTCTCTACGACCATTTGAATGGTAAACACACATCAAAGTGACAGAATCTGACGACTTATCCTGATTTCGTGAAATCAATATTCAATAGTTAGAAAGCGAAGAAACTAATCTTGTAACAATGAATATTATTCTCCGAGTTTTTAGACGACGTGCCAAGATTTTACTGTTATATATAGTCAAAGATTTCAAGAAAGAAACTTTTATCGGCGTTGTTGGCAATTTCATTATGGTTTTACTTAAGATATGTTTGGGTAGAATTTTCGATGGATAACGAAGTTACGGATAGTTCTTCCATAACGCGGTCATCGAATCAGATAAATTCGGGTGTGTAAACCAATTATTTAACTAGATTTATTTTAGATAAAGCTCAAGTAATGGGTGTACTGGGAAATAAGTGTCAATTTTCGACAGACATTCCATTTTTCCGTTCTACATAATCGTTGAAGGATGGGATGGACAATAACATTATGTACTGATTAGGAATAAAAAATCTTATAGTACTCATGCTACTCAAATGGTCACTCGTTTGTTGCAATGTTATTTAGGATATAAGACCACACGAGTTGTATGTAGTATGCTTATTCCTTAAACAGAGACAAATCCGTCAACTCCAAAAACCCATTATTCTAAACGGATTGGTCACATCTAACAGTCCGAAAACAGGTGGGGTGTATTTCATCCTTCAGAACAGGAAGCCAAATCTTGGCCATTTGTGTCTGTAGCTTGCCCAATACCTGATAGGCCCACTGTGGCAATTACAGTTAAACTTAACAGTCAGAGTATGCTGACAAGTTAGAAGCAACAGCTGCATCTGGTAAATACCAAAAGCCGTTTCAATATATCCGATCCGCTAGAAACAAGAAGCTTAGTATGAAGTGACTACTCTGTGGAACTGGCGACCAGATTATTGGCAATTTTACAGAGTATCTCAAAAGTTGGACAAAGCAAAACTGAGAACAATACAAATCATACACTGACCTCAGCAAAATTGGCTACGTTGTTCTGCTAATAACGCAAAATGTCTTTAGATGACAAACGAATTGTTAGTTCAAACAGTCATAGGTGGATAAAATCACCTGTCATTTTACCTACGACTATGTTTACTAATTTACATGTACATTCCAAAACAGACGTATTGAAATCATATAAAGAAGGATTACTATTCGAACTTCCCGATATATTTCACAAAAATTGAGGCCACATGGACATGATGTCAGCAGTGCAATCCATCATTTGCTTGATCATAGACAAGACGTCGATATTTTGAAATCTTTCGAAATAATCACTAGACAGATGATTTAGTCGATTGTTTAATCGAAATCTATGCATCCGGTAGGATACTGCAGTCAATCCTGTCTTTTGTTAGTGGCTTCATATCCAGTGATCAGTTAAGTAAAATCGCACCTCAAGCCCGCAACTATAGAATCTTCCTACTTTCTTACATCTCATCTAAGCTCCGCCTACCTGATCAGTCTCTATTGGACCTAGTATTACGCAACCAACAGTAATTTAATATTTGTAAAAGAATGTTTACATGCTTCCCTTCCAGAATATCTGTGGTGTTGAGTATGATAGTCAAATATATAAACAATCCTTATAATTCTCCTACATTCATTTCTGTTAATATACATTTATATCAACCCCAATTTTAACCAAGCTATTTCGTTAAATGAGAAATAAAGCATGTATAATTTTCAATAATTAATATTTCACTTGATATTGTTTTACTTGAATCTTCCCATTGATGTTTTAGGACTGAAATTGATCAGTCTCTTATTGGCATATGTGCATACTGTGTGTGTGCCTCGATATTGCTTTAATTTACAAGCATTATAAGCAAAGATGGATAGTGGCTAGCAGTGGAATCCAGGGCGCGCGTTTCGTCCTGTTTGCTTATAATGCTTGTAAATTAAGACACTACCGAGGCATACGCACAGTATGCACATATGCCAATAAGAGACTGACCAATTTCAGTCCTAAAACATCAATGGGAAAATTCAAGTAAAACAATATCAAGTGAATTAAACTTCACCCCATTGCACAAGGAAGTGGCTATCAGGAATCAGTAGGTAAGTGGATAACGCGATGGCGTTTGAAGCGAACGGTACTGAGTTCGAGTCCCAGAGTGAACATCAACTCTGAGATGCAGATACATCCAGCTGACGAGTCCCGAACAGGACGAAACGCGCGTCCTGGATTCCACTGCTAGCCACTATCCATCTTTGCTTATAATTAGTATCATTGTTTTTACATTGTAACTAGTTTAAGAAAGTTTATCAGATCCATATAATGACTGTCAAAGTATAAAACAGATAGCTACTGCAAACAAAATTTCGGTTATTATAATACTCCAGAGATTGAGCAAAAACCATGAAAGACTGACTGAGAACGAACTAACCAATCTTTGTTTTTTTTTCTATAAGGGTCCTAAGTAATTCATTGGATAGGACTGTTCTCTCTGCCAGTAAATGAATGACCTCAAGTAATGGGGGGATACACCACTTTATTTTTATAATTCGGTTGGGTTAGACAAGGCTACTTAATCCCGACATCATATAAATATGTATGGAGAAAGAAATCGGTGAGGATCTAATACCTGAAGAGACGTGTGTTTTGAAAATCCAGGTGGCACTTTTTCTCAATGTGTTACAAAATATTAAGATACATGGGGAAAGTGGAGTGGTGGCCAGTTTATGACATGCCGATCACCTGCAAGTTATTAAGTTGAGGTTTCTGAATATACTCTACTTACTTCGAATAAGAGCATAGAGGCAGTGGCATCACCTAGTGTTAGCGGAGTATAAATTAGATTAAAGCATGTTTCATGTAGGATTGAGTTGGGGCACATCGAATTGATACTTCCCAACCAATCAGTGCTACCGGATATTTGTAAAAGACTCAAGAATCTTATTATGTAAAAATTATAAAAAAACTAACGTTTTTCATATTGTCATTCCCGCTTCCATTCACCCTTGTTATTCGGAATATAATTACGTCTCAGTCCAACCGTGTTCTGATTTTGGGACTTTTCGAGTTCAAGAATACCAAGCAATAAGAGTAGCTCGGTTGTAGTAAGGGAAATCATAACAGCTCAAGACCGATCATCTAGTTATGGCAATGCTGTAGAATGGAAAATAGTTGTACATGAATCTTGTGTTCGTACTGAACGTCTCGTTGGGTGTTCTGAAAGCCATGCAACTAAAGCTGTGAACGTTGAGACATGGTTCAAAATGGAAGCCAGTCGAGATTTCTCTGTGGCTTTCTATTACACTCCTTATAAAAGTAAAATGTATCTTTATACCTATATGGTTCAACGTTGACCATTATCCGCAGCATATCTTTCAATAAATATTATTTATGTGGATTGATTCGTTTAATGCATGGGCTTTGTTCTTGACATTCTCTGATATACAGAATTTCAGGGTTACGAACAACAATACGCAAAAAATGTTTGGTGAATATAAAACATCTGATGTACTCACCTGAAGCTTATAAGTAAAGGAAACTTGGAAGTATTAGAAGAATTCTCGTTTGGACACAAATTTATAACATCACAACTTTGATAGAATGCAAAAAGATCGTTTCCTCTTCGCACAAAAGGTAGCTTTTCAACTTCCTCTTCTACTAATTGAACCAACTGTTTCGTGTCCATTGTTTCTATAAGTTCAAATTTCAAGAAACAAAAGACTAATATACCTGCCACCTCCTGTCTAAACTGCACGAAATTGTTGAACTTTGCAAACGTAAAAGGGACATGTCTCAGTAAACTTTCATCTGAAAAAAATTATAGAAACATAGCAGCGACATTAAGATGAGAAAAAAATGTGTTAACTGCTTCGCATTGATGAAATGTAGCACAAAGACGACTATATACAACAACCAACTTAATGACCCATAGCCTTCAAATGAAACAACATCAGAAAAGAAAGAAAGTGACTGACAGTACAATACTACACAAAATAATTATCAAAAATAAACAAATGGCATTTTTTTGTAAGTCATCTACCAATTAACGAACTCAAGTTTCATTTGCAGTCTGCTGTTTAAAATAATATGGACAGACATCTCATATAGTAAGTTTGAGAATGAAGTCAGCACGGCTATACGGGGTCGATTGGTAATATGATTCATAAATATTAACTCAAGCAGTAATCTAAGCTGTTCACCATAAAACAGCAAATCTTTTACTTAAATACCGTGAAATACTACTGGATCTAGTCTATTCTTCTGAAACTGGTTCTACCTGACGGTGAAGGATTACGAGCAAATACAATTGAGTTGTTTACAACGACCGTATAAGTATTCCTGAAAACTAAAAAAATCAGTCATTTGAATCTATATCATAATGTCTATTAGGTCACCGCTGATATAGAATGAAATATACATGTGGCAGATGAACAAAGCAGTTTTCCGGAAAACACAAGTACCTGAGTTAATATTAAGAGCTGCAGCCTAAAAAGAAAGGCGTTTGGCTTTCACTCAAGGCTCGAAATCAGCTACACCTAACTCAGTTCGATTAGCCCTCAGACTTAATATGGCTCATACTCAATCACCTAGTGAACGAGATTTATTTCTTTATTTGAACACATAAATATTGGTACAGGAATGCGCCAAATATGTATGCGCCATACAAAACAATGAGAATTTAAGAGGAAGGAAAAGACAAAAGAAGAGAATAATAATGAAGAGGTTGATGTGAGGTGGTGTAATAATAATAATGGTAAAGATGGGGGGACGGAAAAGTACAATCAGAAGAAATCTTTCAGTTAAGGGAGACACAACTTTCTTATGAAGAAAGTAAAAGAAGGCTACAGCAGGATCGCCACTGGCTTATATTCTGAGTCATATCTGATAACGTCTCTAGCCACTGTGTAGCACCATCTCTCGGACCCCAGCCAGGGAGTCGTAAAGGACCAACACAAGCCCGCCCTTTGCAGATTTCCTTCATCCCACGACACCATGTCATACACTGACCACCTCTCTGCTTGTAAAGAGCCAGAAGAAACCCAGTGCTTGTAAGTGGGACGTTTCGCGAACCCACAACTGACTGTACCCGCCATTTTCATGGCGTCATGCAATTGCAACCAATGCTCATCTATACTTTTCGGTGGAATGGTAGCTAGCCTAGAAGCTAGCCTGGTTCAATACTTACTAACAACAGAAGTTGCAACCAGCTTGCTAACATAAATCCTTTGGTGGTGGTCACTTCGTTGTCCACTGAAAAGTAAGGTAAGATTGGCGCAGACCAAGGCATGGTCAGAGTCCAGATAGGTACTCCAAAAGGAGCGGCAGTCTTGTACAAAACCACGCCAGCGGTAGCTGATCGCGATGTGGTCAATCTGAGTCCAGGCTTGAGATGCAAAGGGAGGACGCCAGGTGGCACATCGACGATGACTGTGCCGAAAGTTAGTGCTAGCCAGAAACAGGTTGTGGTCTGTGCAAAGTTGCAGTAGACGGTCCCCGTTATCTGTCCTGCGACCAACAAGTCCCCATCGGCCACCTAAACGATTCTCTTCTGTGCCTAGACGCCCGACCTGAGCATTCAAGTCTCCGGCAAGTACTAGAATATCTGTCGAATGCACTTTCTGGAGAAGAACAGATAACTGGTGGTACAAACTCATCTTTGATTGCATCCGGGCTGCAATCTGTCGAGGCATAAGCAGAGATGACAAAAAAAACATCGTTTCTCACGCCGATTTCTTCTCACTTTGATGGAACTCTCTAATCTAACAGCACATAACCGACTGTTAATGGGGATCAAATGGATTAGTGCTGCCTCAGCTCTAGCGCTTAGTGCGACACCAACGCCAGCAAGACCAGACAAAGATGCCACAGGGACCCCGGATAAGCGCACGTAAAACAAGCTTTTCGAAGCGACAGGTGGAGAGCGAGTTTGTAGTACTTCACCAGAGTCTTGAATACGGGTCTCAGATAGACAGAAAACATCGATATTAAGACTTTCTAAAGACATAGCTAGCCCTATCTGTTGTCCAACCTGCATAAGTGTGAGAAGGTTGAAGGCAGCCAGTTCGAATGGTGCACGTGGTTTCAGTAAAAATGCTTCAGTACTCATATTCGGTGGTAACATACAACCGGACAGTGACACAAGAACGTTTAGATAGAGTCGAATTTCCACCAAAGACGAGCTGCTGTAGAATTCGAAAAAAAAAGAGTGAACAGAGTACGAATAAAAGAGGGTGAATAATGTCGTAGTAAATAATAATAATAATAATAATAATAATAATAATAGTGATAATAATAATAATGATAGTAATAATAATAGCAATAATAGTTATGATAATAATTTGAATCATTTGATTGTTATTCGAAGCGAGAAAAGTAGATTCCATAGATAGAATTCATCATTTGCGTGTGGGCTGTGGGTTACCAGACCGAAGCAGATGGTTATTTTAGAGGGCCACACCCCAAGCCCTTACGATTTAGGAAGGCAGAAAGTAAACTAAAAGAGCAACACCAGTATATGTAGCCTTTTATTAAAATTTTAGTGACTTTGTGAAGTGACACCAAGTCTTTACTTAGCAAACCCTAGCTTCCTTCCATCTTACTTCTACACCAAACAACATCACTTGAAGAGATAGGTAGTGACTAAGCATATGTGACACTTTACGATCCCATCAACTTATTTGTAATCTTTACCCAGTATTAAACCTTAGAAATATTGCTCGCATCCTCTTTGTTCTTCAACACTCAGACTGTTTAAATCCACACAACCGAGAAAACGGAGTGCTTCTTGATAGAATTCAGCATGTTGTCCAGTGATCTAGTGACAAAAATAGCTGATTTATTCATGATAAAGAATGAACTATAAGAAATACACTATAAATCAAAGTGTCCTGAAAACCAGATATCACCCTAAGATACATTTTAGGTTGAATATCTGAAGGAATTAAGAAATATACATGTTTTTTTCGAGTAAAAAGATACCCCGCCTTTCCATCAACAGCTCACATAATGAAAAACGTACTCAACAGCTAGTAACAACCGAGTATCCCCCCAATGAGCATCTAAACACTTTCTCTAGTAATTATTATACAATTATACAACCTGGTAATCTGGTAACAAGCAACGAGTCTCACTGTCTAAGTTATAACTATAAACCTTAGTTAATAAAATATCTCTAGTTAAGCCTAATTTCTTCCCTGATACGTCGAGGGTAGGTGGTCCTATCTTGCTCTCAGAATATCCTCATACTACCATACTTTATAATTGAAATGTGGATGACGAATTTGAAATACTTCACTAGTCTTGAATGCGCATCTCAGGAAGACAGAGAACACTGATGTTATTGCTTGTTTGTTCTCCAATCTGCATCAGTAATAGTGAGGTTAGACACAGGGTATTAGGGAATGATGGTAAATCAGTTGATGAGGTTGTGAATCTTCATCGACTGAGATGTTTGGGCCACGTGTTGCGTAAGCCTGAACACCGATTACCACGACGCGCAATGCTAACAAGTGTTGGAGATGGTTGGAAGAAAGTTAGGGGCGGCCAAAATAAAACATGGCATCAATGCTTGAAGTCACTAACTTCTGGTCTGAGCCATGCTGATAGATGCAGACTACTTGGTTGGGGTCCACGTGGCTATCGTAACCAATGGTTAGGGACTCTTAGTGACATGGCTCAGAACCGATCACAATCGTGTATGTGTATACAGTCTCTGCCTTCCCTTAAACTATGAGATTAAAATCGCTTCATATCTTTTTTTCTAAGAACTAATTCTTTCTTCCTGTATTTAATCTTTCTTTTATATATTACCATCACTGAATTAACTACTATGAATCCGGCATACATCTTGTTGTGCTAATGAGATATGGCAACGTGGACCGATGCGCATATGTGCCTGGTCCTACGTCGTAGCTGACTGACTGACAGTATATTGCGAATAACATTTACTGCAGTTAGCTCGACTGATAAGGGGTTTAAATAAATGTAAGACGGACACCTTAAGCAAAAATATTTGGCTATTTGTCGTCAGAGTGAAATGAAAGCACAAGAAACCTGTTTGTTCAATTTGTTTCTTTTTTGAGAACTTGCCCAGCTTCATTTATTATATTATTGGTTTGTCGTAAAAGCTACATTCATACACGTAATTTGTAAGCAGATATTGAAACTCTCAGTACCAATTAAAGAGTTTATACACTAACAATTTAACTACATCCTTGAACAATCGAACTACGTATATTTACAGATACGAGGCAAACAACTACATTGCTTGGCGTTTTTAGGAGTCAAAATAGATGTTTCATACCCAGACACAAAGAAAGTAAATAAAAGGCAAACCATTATGCAGGATAAAAGTACAATACACTGACAACCTCGAGTTAACCAATCAGAACTACCATGGTGCCTCGCGTATTTTGCGCGAAATTGTAAATACAGTGAAAAGTCTTGTTATTACTAAAGAAGCAAATGTTGACATTTGATATCTAAAATGCCTGAAATCGACAGAAATAAGTATTGTGCAACAAGAAAGTGAATTCAAAGTGATTCCTGAACTAAATTACAAAACAACAGCTCCTAAAGCATAGTATGTGGTAAAGTACTTGATGTGATCCAATACAAAATCAAAAATATTTAATGAGATAAGATGGTAATCTTTCACTCTGATCCTCAACTTTAATTCCAATCCCAAGTCTCAAAAATCTGTAAATAGAAGTTACAAAAACACTAGTAAGTCGCTTGAATTAAGATAAAAACCTGTTATTTCACTGTTAAAAAGTCAAGTTTGCTGCAAGTCCTTTTGTAACAAGTTATTTTTGTATAATCAACTGATAGATCGTTCAGAGTGAACAGTATACAAAACTTTAACTTTATGCAGAACGATAAATAATTAAAACATATACGTTGAGCGACTTATTTGTCTCATAACACTTACTTCTGACGAACTCTTGTGCGTGCCTTTCACAGTAACAATCGCGAAAGCCAGTCTTAAAAAACTCAGATACGAAGTCGGAATTAATCTGGAAAAGCATGTCACACAGTAGCGCACCTCATATAAAAGGCGGGAGAAAGAGTATGTACATTCCTCAGTCTTCAGTAATAAGTGTACGCGTAAGATCAATCGTTGAATACTGTTTGCTCTTATTTTACAACTTATGCCTATCCGATATACTGGAAGGAATACAAATAGATTTTACTCGCAAAATGCTTCAAACCGATCCACTCAATGACTATACTTCTCGATGACATATTCCAGAGATCGAACCCTCTGAAACTAGGACCCCTTTGGAAAATGAGGTTTAGGTCTCACTTCATTCACCAATTCACACTTCCCAAAACCCTATTATACATATATTATAGTTCTTCCTAAAGATTCACATGAATACGACTTTCGAGACAAAGTATATATGGTAAAAGTTGAAAAATACAAGTCAAGGACTCGAGAACACTTCTTTCCCATCAAGTACGCATTTATATGGGACTGTCGCTCCTCTGAAATACGCATGGCAGATGAATTAAAAACGTTTTAAAGACTTATTGATAAAGCCCTAGCTTGCACTAGCACGACCGAATACATCTGCGTCCCACTCAGACAACATAGGCATTCTACATGTCTAGATCAAACTATATTCTAACCTCAGTTTTCCTTACTTTCCTAAGTTTCGATTGTATTAGATGGTTTCTCTCTTTGATGCTTTGTTAGAAGTAAACAGACAAATCGCTGGACCTATTGATGCCGTTCAACCAAGGTCGGTCGCTAAAGAACGCTCACTACCACACAAAAAAGTCAAGAGAACCGGACAATCGACTGCCTGTTACCAATGGTTTTGCATCTTTGGAGCTAGTAGCAAATCAACTGGTTAGGATAGCATAAAATAGCATCAGCACCAAATCAATGTGAGTTCCTTCTTGTCTATTCAACATCAGCTTTCCACTCTCCTGTACACTACGTTGACTTACCATTAATTTTATTTCACCATTCACTGCCTTATCTATAACTAATATATTCCTATACTTCTCCGGCTACTTCGGTAAACAACCATCCTACATTATACCTTTATCAATGTTATTTATTACTGCATTCTTTTATCTGAAGGCTTTAACCATATTTCACCCTAGCATTAGCAGTTAGTATGTGTATGAACCTCGTATGCGAATTGGATGCGACGCAACTTTGGAAAAATATTTTTAAAGCCGCACTCAGTGAGATACTAAAATATAAACACGATCACTAAGTTTTTGGAACATCTGCACTAATGTGATGTAGTTCATTGACTTCATTTATTTAACAAAACAACTTCAGAAGTCTAGTGTGAACAGACTAATTTTGGAACTTATAGATGATGTTTGTAAATTCACGTGTACCTACTTTGGCAGAGATTTATTGTTATTATATTATATTTGTTCCCACGTTCGCCTTTTCTGACCTCCAAGTTTCACATGCTAAATGTAAATTTTCTTGTTAGTTATATGCTCGACTTCAAATCCAACATCTCGTTTGTCGGCCATTTCCTAGTCATGAATCTGTAAAGATAATTTAGGTAGTCTTGCGTTTTGGTTGCCAGCTTGATCTGAAAATATCTATTCAATCATACCATAGCGTTGCATCAGTTAATCAATGCCATGTATAAACTACGATCCGTATCCTATTGGAAAGCCTTTTAAGTTGAGCCGAGCACTCATTTTGTCCTGTAAGATACGTTCCGTGTCCCATTTCATCCAGGAGATTCGTTTCGTACCTACTTGCTTTGTCTCAGGTTATCTGTGTTTAATAGCATCCCGGGTGATGTCGCTCACATTCTCCTGGTAATCAGCTACCGTTGGCCCACCCCACTTTCCGGACCGTGAGAAATGTTTTGGATGCTCTCTCATTATCGTGTAGTCTGTTATGGTATATCCAATGTAGAGAGCAATCCCCTGCTTCAAAGTACCTCATTTTTGATATTGTTAAATATAACTTTTAGAATTGATAATTCGTTGAGATATATTTAAAAGCTCCATGTTCACAGCAAACATTCCTAAGGCTTCTGACTACATTTATGGAAATTGAGTTTAGTTTCATTTTCACGATAATAACTCACATGATACCGAGATGTACTGAAAAATTCATGTAAATCTAGCGGCTTCAAGCCATGTGTAATGACTGACATAATTATTTGCTCAACAAAATCTGATTCAGAGCAACTTGTGTATGGCTAAGTAATGAATTCAGACGTCACATATGTGTATCCGCCTAATTTGAATTTGTTCGAATTAAGGACATGAGTGTTAGCAGTTACAGAACGGTGGTTGGTCGTTTACTTCAAGTTCCCATATCTGAGAATTACGAACACCTTATCATTTCACTATTCAGCCACTTGACCAAACTTCAATGGTTCAAATTGTCCAGTTTCAATCAATTCGCAGTACAATGATTACACCATCAAATCCAGTCTATTGACGTCCGACTTCACTAACAACTCGGTTTACTCCGAGTTCCACCTAGACACCATTCAACATTAGGAATATGGTCACCATGGTGGTTTCTGAGTAAGTACTTAATTCTGGCATACTTATTTACAGACTGACGTCAGATGACTAGTGCTTCATGATTCGCCACTTGATTTTTCATTGATTCCAATAACAAACATACAACAGTATGTTATAACAAAGTTTGTTGTAACAAATTTCTCGTTTATTAAGTAAACTACATTTATTATATGTCCTCTTCTTAATAATCTACTTGATCATTGAAAATAAATGTAAAATTGTGCGGAGAGTTTGAAATTATTCGAGAAATCTAAGTCATACAATAAGATGATTACATTTATTCACATCATAAGTGATCCTGGAAAACAAGGATAGTGAAAACAAAAGGGTATAATTCTAGTCTTTACACTTTAAATATATTAAAAATCCAACTAAAAAATATTATGTAAGGTTGATTTTACTGATAACACTGTAAAGTTATAAAATCATAAGCAAAATGAAGTCAAATGCTCCCTCAAATATAGATGCCATACATTTTCTCTTCAGTTAGTTAATTAGTCTGCCATATGTAACTTAAAAGCTGGTACATATGTGCACTATTTCAAACAGATGGGTTGATAATACTTATCTGTTGAGAAGAACCAGAATATTTCTCAAAAAAGCCCGAAGGCGCTCTGGAAATACTAAGAAACATTTTATCCAATCAGCATTGCATAGAAGTTTCTCAGAAACACTTAGAAAGTCAAGAGTCACGTGTCACGTTTCTGATCGGATGATTGCCTACCCTGCAACTATGTTTAGTAGAGTTCCAGAACGTTCCAGAAGCCCAAAGTCATCGGAAATGCTAGAACTGCTCTCAGTGTTTTGTACATAAACTAACCTTAAAGTAAAGAATTCTTTCCATATTTCCCGCCTCTTCTTTCGTATTCAAATTGTCGTGTAGTTTTAGGCTGGGGTTATTAGAGGTACTTAGGAAACCGATTCAAGCGTTCAGTCAGACGATTTATCAAAGTTCTATTAATGAAAACCCCTATAGTACACTGCATCTTTCAGTGAGCATCCAACTGACATCAATCTCTGCAACCATTCACACATAATAATGAATTATTTTTTTGAAATTGTATGATATACAATTAACTATATCGAATAAAAAATAAAAATGTCACAAAACATGATGAACATGTTTAAGCAGTCAGTCAACACACCATCATGTATATAGAAATAATTTTTCATATCCGAATTATATAAATATTCTATTAATGTTCGTTATGTCATCAACTAAGCACGAACTATGAAAATGTTTGTTATTTCAACTATCACTGATTAGTAAACATCTAAGTATGAACTGGGTGTAATTTTTGCTTGCGCAGTGAATCTATGAGCGCTTTACAAAACAATTTGTCATAACTTAAACACAAATAGTAGTTTTTTTATAACTATTAAACACCTTTAAATGATAAACAAAGAAAAACAACAACAACAAAAGAAAAAGATCTATTTATAGTGCTGACCAATTACCAATCAATGATTTTTTTCATAGTTGACATTATGGGTCAATTGAAGCTAGAGCACCCAGGAAAACACAGAAGCACTGCACGACAGTTCCGTCCTAGTGTGGGACTCCTCAGCAGTGCACATCCAAATATCTATTATTTGGTGATTTTGTGCATAAAATCATATATTTATTTAATTGTTCATTTATAATTACAAATGTTTCTTCATATTAAATTGAGGTAAAACTCTGTAAATCAAACTCTACAATCGTACATATTTGTAAAAAAAGTACTTGAACTAGAAAACAGATTTTAATGATGTTTATTCACTGAGAATCTACTAATTTACTAGTTCAATACGTCCAATTCATCATGAATATTTAGGTTACATAATGAATATTTCTTGTCATAACTGAATATTAACGGATTTAATTGATTCAGCTAATTAATAAATACCTAGACATAAACATAAATATTATAAGGAAAGATAGAACTGAGGCAATATCGAGGCGATCTGCACAGTATGCACATATGCTAATAAGACACTGAGCAATTGCAGTCCTAAACATCAATGAGAAGATTCAAGTCAACAATACAAAGTAAATATAAACATAAATAATTCAAAAACAGAACTTTCATTGACAGACTAATTAGTTTATTTAACTCTAATTTAAATTTCCAAACTGAACATCAAACTATAGTTTTTTTCATGGATTAGATGGTGGTCGGAGGTAGTCAACAGGGTTTCGTGCTACTTGGCACTCGTCAGCATGTTGTACCTGTAATCTTGAGGGAACTGGTGCTCCCTGACGGATTAGATTTTGTGTCACCCAGCTTCACAGTCAGAGACGTTACTACTGAGCTATCCGAGCCGCGACTGACCTCCTGTAGAACTGAGATGTAATCACAATTGATTGATCACTGAGTGGTGATCAATGTCATGTGTGTCAAGTCCTTCTTAGTGCAGATCGAATGCTATCGACCAAGTATTTTCTTTGAATTATTAAACTGTTAATGGACTTTCTGTTATATCCTAATGAAGATTAAATTACGGGTAACTTCTGATATCTATTAACGAACTAGTATTATGTACATACATTCCTATTGTAGAACTGTTCAGTAACTAGATTATGTACATTTATATGCCTCTTATTATAAGCTTCATTTTGACCTATAGATTATTATTGTCATATGATTTATTGTTCTTAAGTTATGTTCGGTTTATTGATTAGTCTCCCACGTTCACAGCTACTTTTTGGCTTGATCTTCTATGGACGTTATTTCCTATTTTATAGTGTGACGTGGTCCGTTTGGTTGGTAATATAAGCCAAGTATGTTTGAACTAAACGATTCGCATAGTGGAAGCTGTTATTAGCGCTGTGGACTCAACTAGACGGGCTAGGCAAACAAAGGATCAATAAGGACGCTAGGCTGCTTATACCAGTCGGACGTCATTGGTTTTGGCACAGTACTAAGATTGTATAAGTCGTATTTGGATGGAAGAACAAACCATGTGATAAATTAACTGGGTTAAAAGGTCACAACATTCCCCTTGTCTCTATGAGCGTAGTTGAGTAAATATTGTATTGAGACATTGGATTCTATTGTTATTACATTTAAAAAAATATTCATAGTAATAAATAAACAATATAGTAAAGTCATGATTATTATTAATCATTAATTTATTAATGTGTTCTTTAGTTCCACTGACCTTTACATATGCTCATTGTCGTTACTCTCCATCATAGTAACATCAAATAGTTCATTTTCACCATTTAATCCTAGATTTTCTTGATCTATTCCCTAAAACATTTTTATAACACACTTTGTTTATTCTTCAATATTAGACAATTAAATATAAGAAAAGGTTGTAAACACCTTTGTTTAACAATATTGAAAGTAAATGAAGATTAGAATAAAATACATATGGAATTTGATGATTTGTAAACTAAAAAACAACAAACTAAATTTTTAAATTCACTTGGTACTTATCACTATAGGGGTTGTGGAGATTATTTAGTTTTTCGTTGAGATCATGAACCGATTAATGTTAGACCACCAATTGTAATCTGGAGGCACTGAACGGCCGTTTCGTTCCATTGTGGGGTCCCTCAGCAGTGAGCACCTACGATCCCGCACGCGGGATTCTGACCCAGGGCCGTGACCAGTGGAGCTAATCCGTGTCGGGTAGAGACAGGTATCTACCTCAGTACAATGGAAGATATTCGCGCAATTTCGTGAATCGGCTGAGGTTAGACATTAACGCCGATGGATGCCGGCTCAGTGGTCCAGGAGATTAAGATTTCGAGCGCGAGACTGAAGGCCCTGGGCTAGAATCCAGCGAGCGCATCGTGGATGCGCGCTTCTGAGGAGTCCTATAATAGGACGAAACAGCCGTCCAGTGCCTTCAGATTATCAATAGTTGGCTACCATTAATTGCTTCATGATCTCAATCACTTGGTATTGTTTACTTGGATCTTCCTATTGATGTTTAAGAGTGCTATTGATCAGAACACAGTAGCTAAGTGGAAAACGCAATGGTGTTTGAAGCGAAAGGTACTGAGTTCGATTCTCGGAGTGGATATCAACTCTGAGATGCAGATACATCCAGATGACGTGTCCTGAGTAGGACGGGGCGCGTGTCCTGGATCCCACTCTTAGTCACTATCCATCTTTGCTTTTAAACAAATTTTTTATCGTGAAATAGTCAGTAACCATTAATATGATAGTATTGACTAAATTCAACTCCACCTGTAGCTCTTCTAGAGTTACTGCCGGTCCCAAGCCCGGGTAAAGGATGAGGGTTGGGCATGGGGTTGGCGACCCCATCCCGTAGCAAACTAACACGCTAAAAAACGCTAACCAGAAACTGACTAAATTCGATGTATTTAATTAGAATACAAACTCACCATTCACTACACTATTGAAAGGAGTGATTTAGCATTAATTCATAAGACTTCATTATTCAGTCATTAACTTTAAAATGTAAAGACGGAAATTCTCTCGGTTCCATGACGATTTAATATAGAACCTAATTATGGGAATATTTTTGCTCTTATTAACAATTCCAAAGCCTTCATTTAAAACTTGTGACATATGATTGTGATTTTCAAGGATATCAGTGGTTTGATATTTTTGTGACTTAAATTCACATACAGCATATTGTATTCCAAATCAGCTTCTAAATCAAGACGAAATCAGGAAAAGATGTTAAAAGTGGACAGGACGTACATTAAGAAAATCGCCAAATTGCATCACAAGGCAAACTCTAACCTGGAATCCTGAAGGAAAGCGGTAAAGAGGAAGGCTACAGAACACACCACATCGGGAAGTTGAAGCGGATATGAAAAGGATGAATAGTAACTGGAAAGGTATGTCCAGGTCAGGGCTGGATGGAGAGTGCTGGTGGGTGGTCTATGCTCCTCCACGAGGAGTAACAGGCGTAAATAAGTAATATTGTAGACACAGAATTCTTTTGATAATGCATTCTTTCTTCTATGCTGATTATGGATATTTACAATCAATTTCTCCATGATTCAACTAACATGTTCAATCATGTAATAACTCCTAATAAAAATGTCAATAATGCTATATCGATATGATTATTTGTTATGATTTTGTTGAAAACCTACTATTTTCCGCATGTTCAACGAAACAATACTAATATAGATTGAACGTCTAAAGATAAGAATTTCAGTTAGTCAGTCACCTACAACTTAGGACCAGGCACATATGCACATCGGTCCAAGTTGCCATATCTCATTAGCACAACAAGATGTATGCCGGATTCATAGAAGTAGTTAATTCAGTGATGGAAATATATGAAAGAAAGATTACATATCAGAACATAGTACAGGAAGAAAGAATTAGTTCGTAGAAAGAAAGATATGAAGTGATTTTAGTCTCATAGTTTAAGGGAAGGCAGAGACTGTATACACATACGCGATTGTGATCGGTTCTGAGCCATGTCACTAAGAGTCCCCGACCATTGGTTACGATAGTCACGTGGACCCCGACCAAGTAGTCTGCATCTACCAGCATGACTTAGACCAGAAGTTAGTGACTTCAAGCATTGATGCCATGTTTTATTTTGGCCGCCCCTAACTTTCTTCCAACCTTCTCCAACACCGGTTAGCATTGCGCGTCGTGGTAATCGGTGTTCAGACTTACGCAACACGTGGCCCAACCATCTCAGTTGATGAAGATTCACAGCTATTCACAGTGCCATCCAGAATTATGTGTATATCATTTTAGGTATTTGTTTATTGGATAAATCCGAATGTATTGAACAGGGAGTATTTCACCATAATTATTCAATAATTTAATGCAATTATACAATTTACAAAATCAATATATTAATTGTTTTAACTAACAAGTGTAACTACACTGTCAAGTTACATGTTTTACTCTTTCCTAATACAGTTTTAGTAAAACTTCACCTAGTATAAGTATTATGAACTAAACATTAAAAAGTTTGACATATCAACGGTGATACATTCTAATATGGTTCTTTGACTAAACCTTTTTTTCATCTGAATGAGATTTCGTACTCTTAGTTGAATAGTTTAATCATGAAGTTTTCATTGTTCCTCTGAACAACATCATCAGGACAAATAGAAGTTTGTATTATTAGAGGATTTGATATTCTTAGTGAAATTTTCCTATTTTTATTATTTAACAGTAAGTTAACTGAAAGTATTATCGAATGAACAATTTCTAATAGTTCTGCATTCACTGACATCACTGAATAATATATAGTCAACAGATCATAAATTAAATATAATGTTTAGTTTAGTAGTATCAAAATGATGAAGTACTCTAATTCGGATTAATTAGTTAATTTTAGCTTTAGTAACGAAATTCAATTAATTTGATTGATACATTCAATCGTTCTTCATAGACGACAGTATTTTTGATAACATACAATTCTGTTTTCTTCCTCAAAGAAACGGATACTCTGTTAGTTGTAACTATTAAGAGAAGTATGGAAACAGTAGTATTTTAGCATTTTTTTAGCGAGTTAGTTTTCTATGGGATGGAGTCTTTAACCCCATGCCCAACCCTCATCCTTTACGCAGGGTTGAGACCTGCAGTAACTCTAGAAGAGCTACAGGATGAATAACAACTGGAAAGAGCTGAAAAGGTTTGCCCAGAACAGGGTTAGATGGAGAACGCCGGTGAGCGGCCTATGCTTATTCATGAGGAGTAACAGGTGTAAATGTGTTAGTAATAGAAACAGTAAAAGTGCAAAAATATAAAATTCTACTAGGATTGTAACCCCATTTCACTCAGGTATCATGCTTTTTACTTATGAACCATTTTTCACTAGTAATAAAAAAATGAGGATGATGGTTGGTGGCTCCCAATTTAGTGAATAAGTGTTTTAAAGATTAATTTCAATTTAATGGTAATATTCAACACAGATTAAATACGTTTGAGGGAAATTTTGAAATCTAAGGAGAACTGAAGAGTTATCTCGTTTTACCACAGGAATCCTCAATAATGAGTACCCACGGAGCAGCCAGATATCGAACCCAGGATATTTAGGTTTCACATCGACTTACTAGACTTCTGATTTTGCATGTAAAGGTATACATTTCCAACTAAAATCAATTTGTGACAAAGTGCAATGATCATTCAATGATATTAGTAACTGTTGATTGACTCTTGACCTGTTGGGACTCCATTGTTCATGATTGCTGCCTAGAACTTCGGGAACCCACCTCAAAGTGAGTTACTGTTGAGCATAATGATAGATTTTGCAAAGATTAGTCATACTTTAAAATAGTATTCATCACAGATTGACCTTAGATAAAGTATAGTTTACATCCAGACAGTCTAGATACGTTACATTCCTGCGATCGATACTTGAAGCTGTTATGTGTGCGCACCGATGAGAATTTCTCTTCTTGCATTCAACAGTTGGTAATCTATGATTGAGATCATGAACCGATTGGTGTTAGACCATCACAATTGAAAACCTGGAAGCACTGGACGGCCATTTCGTCCTATTGCGGGACTCCTCAGCAGTGCGCATCCACGATTCCGCTCGCGGGATTCGAACCCAGGGCCTTCGGTCTCGCGCACGAACGCTTAACTGGCTGGATCACTGAGCCGGCATCCTTGTCGGGTAGAGACAGGTATCTACCTCAGTACAACGGAAATTGGTCGCGCAATTTCGTGGATTGGTTGATGTTAGAAACTATCAGCATTGGATGCCGGCTCAGTGGTCCAGTTGGTTAAGCGTTCGTGCGCGAGACCGAAGGCCCTGGGTTCAAATCCCGCGAGCGGAATCGTGGGTGCTCGCCGCTGAGGAGTCCCACAATAAGACAAAAAGATCGTTCAGTTCTTCCAGGTTTTCCACGTTTGTCTAGTTTCAATTGACTCATGATCTCAACTATTGAAATTACTACAATCTCCACAAACTCCCTTCTGATATTGTTTAGATATATTGTAGTTATTTGAAAACTTTTATTTAATATAAGTTCATAAATTCCTAGATGAAAAGTTCTTAAAAAAGTTTAAATATCATATAGAATCATTCAAATTATTGATTCAATAACAATGATTCAATATAAACTAACATGTAGATCTTGTTCATTTAATATTGAATTTTGATCATTCGATAAATTGTATTCATGAAGTAAGTTCTTCAATGAACTTGCTATGAATTGATCAGAAGTTGTATCAATTAATTCATTCTATAAAATGAAAATAGAATATCATTTTTGAAGAAATAATATATATATATATATATATATATATAATTTTATACAAGTGAAAAGAATAAAAGATGATACATATACATGGACGACTTTATTTTCTACACCTTGAAAATGACTGTACTTGCTCGACAAGGTTGTTGAAATTAGCAAATATGATTTGTTTATCTGATTTCACATCACAGTCCAGTAATAGATAATTAATGAAGAACACAAATCGATGTATTCTGGTTGGAAAGACTCTATAGTAACATATATCTACAATACTGAATACTTTAGTTATTTCTAAACACATCATTATTTTTTGTAGGTGTCATTAACAAAATATCACATGATGATTTCAAATAAAAAGAGTATTGGGTGGATTGTTATAAATAAAATAATAAATTTGTAGGGACAGTGAAATGTCACCGAACCCTAGCTATATCATTCGGTATTTGGGTCACTAGATATCGAACAGTTCATCGATCCTTGCCAAGGTCAAGGACAACCAATGCTCATCAATTAGTTGCACACCATGAACTGGTCAAGGCGTTGGTGTTTGCAACTTCCCCCGTATGTCTACTTTTGTCAATACATTTCTCTAATAACGTCCTTCGTTATACCGTCTTCAAAGCAGCCATAGAATCTTCATACCACGAAAGGGTAATCCACGCTAGGTGCTGACCGCAAGGTGTGACTTTGAAGCAAGTTATTGGCCACACGATTCTAGTATAACTCAAATAGACCCTCAATCATTCGACAAAGAAGATTTTTACTATCCACCCGGAAATTTTTGAAATTTAAAAAAAAAACCCACCCCACTGAAAAAAATTTTCCGCCCCCAAATTACAATATTTTTCATCCCCTGTTTCGTCTAATGAAATGGTTAGTTGTAAAATTTGTTTTAATTGGTTAGTTATGTCTTGAAAATTGTTATAAAATATCAGTACTTGTCGACGAAGTACATTTCAATCGTCATTATGGAGGAGAGTAACGTGCCAAGTACAAGCACTGGTGTTTCTCACGTCACGGAAATGGAGGAAGTCTTTTTGAAAATCTTATTTCTGGTTGCGTTCCCATCAGTTAAAGCGTTAAAGGCCACTATCGCAGCTTTCGAAAGATCGACTTACAGTCATTATGTAGTGAGAGATTCGCATACGCGCAGAGATGAGAATTTGTATATTAAATTTGTGTGTTGGAGAAATGGGCGTATAAGATCTAGCGGTTCGTCACAGCGTATTAGACGTAGGAGGTAATTTGGTTAATGTAATTATAATTTTGTTCACGAAGGGTTTCCATGAACACGCACACCACGGAAACACAAATGGTCCAATGCCTTTCGACCACCATCAACCCTGTTTGAACTAAACAATACAAACTTCGTGGAGACGAGTCAGTGAGCGTTGAAGATGAAACTGCAGCGATGCTGCATTTATTTGTGACACCATTTTTCCGGCGAAACTAAACAACTCTTTTTTACTAAGAATTACTGTTTGGAAAGGAACCCAATCATAAATATTATTTGCTACTTTATGAGTAAAATGAAGTTGGTATCTTTTATTTTTAAAGTCAACATTTTAATCAAAACTGGGATGGAACAGTCAGACAGAATTATATTTTTTATTGGAATAGTTGAGATCACGAGCGAATTGAAGCTAGAGGAGCACCATGAGAAACCTGGTAATGTCTAACTTCAACTAATCCACAAAATTTTTATAAATCTCAATTGATTATATTGCTTAATCACTAAGGCCTAATTAGAATTCATCAATGTTGGTTCATTTGGCCTTTCCTATAGAAATGATGTCATTGTACTAGTGAACTGGTAGTACTACATTCGCCTATCGTAACTATATGACAAAACACTGAAACATTCTGAATAAGTTTTGCATGTACTATCGTTAGACAGATGAGTGTTCATTAGATGACATTTCCTATACGAAATCGTTTACTTAAACCGAATATTTGATAAAGCTTAAAAATCGTTTACGAATACGTGGACGATAATCACATAATGATTACCAATCTAAAATGAATTTTGATGGTTTCATCACTTGACCTTTGCTATGAAAATAAGGAATTGAAACAAAAGAATTCAAATCAAATTGTGGGTGGCCCTGAAAAGGGCCTTTACTCGTACTCTTACCAGTTCCGAATTTCATGAACAAAACGTTGCTATGACTCCGTTATAGCGTCGCACATGGGACAGTGGATTCCATGGACGTGTGGTGATGGGTCGTAGCCCCTAAACAAATGAAGCATTGCTTCGCATGGACAAAAAATCCAGGCACTCCCATCAGCAGTTTCATGTGGCGGTTGCGCGAGATTGCAAATATCACAAAGTCTGTTGTCATATGTGTTTTCGTCATTGTCGTCATCTCGTTCAGTGAACTCCTCTGAGTTCATCGAAACGACTTCCCTCTCGTCATTGCTTAACGTTGCATCCATATTGACGTTATTTTGATTGTTGGTAACTTACAAAATATGAAGGAAGGACATTGAGTGTTCACGGTAGTCCTTAATGAAAAATTATAATAACACTAATCAAATGACCTCGTTTGTCTACTCGGCTGTAAGGAACCGCTAGGTGTTCTACGGCCATTTTTCCAACATACGAATCTAATATACGGCTTCCGATCTCTATGAAAATGAGAATCCCTCACCACATAATGGTAGTACGTGGACCTTTCATAAGTTCTAATGGCGCTCTTCAACGCTTCAAAAGATTGGAACGCTACGAGATACAATGTGCTCAAGAACGAACAGGTTATCGGTTTCTGTGACAACATGAGGAACGACGGAGTTCGTGCTCTGCATGTTACTACCGTCCATAATTGTAAGAAAATGTGCTCTGTCGTCATGTCCTGATATTTTATATCGATTTGAAGAAATAAACGACCAATTATAACGAACTCAAAACTAGCTATTTCATTGGACGAAACAGAATGAAAATTATTGGAAGATGAGGATGAAAATTTTTTTCGAAAGGGATGAAAAAAATTTCACTCGAAAAAAAAATACAAAAATGGCCGTGCAGTAAATGTTTACCCTGACTTGGTTAGACCTGTTTTTGGTTGATCACACTTAATATTCTTGTTTTGTCCTTTTGTATTATTTAAACTTGAATTAATTTTGTTTTGGTTATTTATCCTCTGAAGAAGTGACTCGCACCAAGTCACGAAACGTAAGAAAATTTAAAAACTTATTGGGATATCACAAATACATTATTTTTATTTACATCTTTATTGTGTTTAGATATGCTGTAGATAAGCTGATCAGATGTAACTTTTCTGGCTGTAATTTTAAGTTTTTTAACATTTCAGTCACAAGGGGAACTTTAGTTTTATCTGAAATCCATTAAGACAAAAAGGGATATATTTCAAGCGCCTTAATCACTAATTTCAGCTGTAACATTAAATGAGGTTCTTTGATGAACAACTAAAAGTGTCTAGTCAGTTTGTTCTGGTCACTTCGCTCGTGATTTTGTACGTTTTATTCAAGTTGATCGTTGTAATCTTTTGACCTCTGATTAAGTTATTGATCAATTTTTTCCGAATCAGTTGACAGGTCGGATTTATCTAGATATGTCTTCCAAGTACAGATCAATCTATATGCCATGAATTTAGAAATTCTCTGATAGTCTCAGAATTTCTCTTGACTCAGAATTTTTAACAATTTCTCAGTTTAATTGACAGCTTTTCAAACTTATCCTGTAACTGACGTTGCATTTGTTTTCATTCAATGTTTTGTCTTTTCATCTGTAAAAAGGTGAGTGATTTATAAGCGACAGTGATTTAAAAGGGTTTTAAAATGCTTATAGTGATTGCTCAGATACTTTCATATATGCTGATACTATCCACTTCCTTGTTTTGGGGTTGATTGTTAGTTACTTCTCTAGGCACATTAAGAGCTCGGCAATCACATCATCTATCCCAAATTAATTAACGACACTTAAAAACAGTTAAATAGTGATAAAAATTCTTATACTACACATAACAATTACATACTCTCCGTTCATCTGTATAAACGACATACCAACAAATTCGCGATAGCAACTAATCGAGTCTTAAGTGATCATGATACAGTATCTCTGTGTTAATATAGAATAAGTATTTGAATATTAAAGGGAGTAATGTTTTCTAGATATTATACACAATTTACTGATGATAACTATTAAATAGAAAATGAATTTCTGGGGTTACTTATGTCTTACCGCCTCATTTGAATCAATGCTGATATCGTTTTGGCCAACTGGTTTGGCGTTCTCTGTTGTATCTTCGATCAATACGATGTCATCACTGTCCTAATTTATACAACATAAAAAGCTCATACAATATTTTGATCAAATCTGTAAATCATTTAGATGAATGGATTATATTTTATCTATAGAATTAACTTTGTAATTAGTGAAGTACATTAAAACTGTCTATTTAAATTGGGATCGGTTTTAATGCCAAAATATTACACTTAATAGATTTTTTCTGTAATTGTCTAATATATTCTGGTAAAATGAATTTAACTTTAACATTCCACTCCTGAAAAGGCTAATTATCTATTAAACCTTTTTTATGGTAAGCTTGTTGTGTGAGCTACTTATATCCTTATAAGTAGTATATAGTGATAGTCAGGAATAAAATGTATTTCAGTAGAATATCGAGGCGAAAACGGGAACGGAAACCAATTAGTATGAAAATGCAAAAAAAGTGAAATCTGAGATGAATAACTAGTATTCGTAAAAGGAACAGTCAAGTTTGAGACAATCAATTGCTATATTGCAAATTCTGTAAGTTTATCTTCGGATACATTCGATTGTACCCATTCCAGTTCTTGTTCACTGTAAGCTATAATAAGTAATGACATGAAATAACAAAAAGTCTAAATGTACATATATGAACTGATTATTATCACTGTTGTTACTTATCGCATCAGTCAATTAGTTTGCTAACCTTGTCAATTACTGTTTCTGCTTCTACGTCCTCATCATACACCTTCGGTAGAACTGTTTCTGTACTTCTTTGCGGTAGCTTCATATATTCACATGTTATCCAGTCTTGTTCATATTCTATGTCAGAATACTTTAAACAAACAAATGTTCAGTAGGATACATCTATTTAAATAAGAATATACGAATAAGAGGAAGTAATCAAACATATCTTATACTCAGAGGGGTTTCGTGGAGATTGTAGTAATCTAATAAATGAATTCATGAGTCAATTGAAGTTAGACAACCGTGGAAAACCTGGAAGAACTGAACGACTTTTTCGTCCTATTGTGGGACTTCTTAGCAATGTGCATCCACGATCCCGCCATGCGAGATTCGAAGACAGGACCTATCAATCTTGCACGAGAGCGCTTAACCACAAGACTACCGAGCCGGCATCCAACAGTGTTAATGTCTAACTTCAATTAATCCACGAAATTGAGCGACGCACTCACCATTTTTATCTGTGAATTACTATCTCACAATCGGCTCATGAATTCAATTATTAAATTACTAGTCTCCTTAAAACCCCTCTGTTTATTATCATCATATGCGCACTAGTGACCGTCTCCAAGAGCTATTTACTGGAGTTCTAGTGCGAAGCCGTGACCAGTGGAGTTGAACCGCTTCAGTTGTGAGAAAGTAACTTACTGAAGACAATGTTGGACAGTGGTTTATTTCCGCGAATTGATTGAAGTTAGACATTAACACCGTTGTTTGGCGGCTCAGTAGTCTAGAGTTCAAGAGTTCGCACGCGAGACCGACAGGTTTTGGATTCGAATCCCGTGGGGCGAGATCGTGAATCTGAACTGCTGAGGAGTCCCACAATAGGACGAAACGATTGTTCAGTGGTTACAGGTTTTCCATGGTTATCTAGCTTCAACTGGGTCATGAATTCCAATATCTTATACTTTAAAACATTACTTTATTGAGAGATTCATTTAAATGCACATGGTTGTATAGCTGGTTATTAACGACTTAGAATGTAAGACATATATATAAACTTCAAAAGCCTGCGAGTCGTCATTAGTAGTTCTTAGTTTTATCACTTAGATTATACTTCACTTTTAACTGTAAATGAAACCAATCAATAAAACATTTCATCATGGTACATATTATAGAGAATCAATCTACAAAACGAAGTTATTTAAATCAGGAATACATACTTTTTCTGAACGCTGTTTGTTAAAATGTTCTAGTTTCTCTTGTACTAAATCTAAATGTTTTTCATTTTCATTTATCATGATAAACCATTGATGATTCAACAAATGTGGTGTAATGATTCTTAATTTTGGATCTACCACTAAAAGACGTTTCACAACATCTTGAGCATCCAAACTAATTGATTTCCATGAAGGAGATTTAAACTCAATATCACAGTGAAGTATAGCACGATATAAATCACTACCAGATTTCGATTTATAAGGATCATCTCCACATAACCTTAAAAAAAGCACACCAGAAATCGAAATTAAAGTTTAAAACTGCTCATAAGTAATGAAAAAAAAATCATTTCGAATGTTGGAACGTATTTGATGACTACACGCTTAGGTGCCAGTCAGTCAGCTACAACGTAGGACCAGGTACATATATGCATTGATCCAAGTTGCCATAACTCATTAGCACGGGTAAACCTAGAATTATGCCGAATTTTTTGATCTACTCACTTTGAAAAATGCAAAATCATTCAAATGATTCATTCTAACTAGTTATAGTGGTATCTACAACCACAGTAGAGAAGGATGTTAAGGAGAGATCTTTAATTTTCTCATGATTATATGTATATATTATAAATGAGTATTGATTTAGGTAGATTAATTATGACTTTTCTAAATATTCTATAATACATATGGATCAACGGTCAAAAAACTTAGAATTAAAGTATCCGAAATTGATAACATTAATCCAGATACATCCGATTTGTAAGTAGTGTGATCTCTGGATTCCACACTTGTCGAATAAATTTTCTTTAGAAAGATAGGTAGGTGATGTCCCTATTATTTCTCTTGAACTCAAAAGCGGATGAATGTAGGAAGAATGCTTAACTAAAATGAGTGACCTAGAAAAGTCTGTAGTATTTTCCTATTGATAAATATGAATATTTATCAAAGTTCATACAGTCACTGGATTTAATCTTAGAATCAAACAAGGTATATTTAAGAAATTACTTAACAATCGTTATATGTATTTAGTGAATAAGTATCCAGGTCCAGGAAAGATTTGTTTTCTTGTTGTAAAAGAAACTTAGGTACGAAGTTGGCGGAATTTGAATGAATTGTGCATCAAACTCAGAAAGGATTTAAAAATGGAGAACATCGTTCAAAATGCATCCAATAGGTCAGATTGCTGTATTGCACCTGACGTCTCAAACCAATGATCATTGATTAATCTAGAATTGGATTTGTTTTTTTACCGATTTTTTCTCAAGAATCTAACAAACTGTATTATCAGTCTGATCACTCCTATATTTCTTTCAACTTAGTCTAAAATAGACCCCAAATATTTCATACCGCACAGTTCCATCACAGGTAACTACTATTTTCAAGACATCTATAATTAATTAGTGAATATCATTTACATGGTTTACGTCTTCTTAACTATGTCTTAAGACAGAAAAGAACAGAATGAACTGGTACGTCATATAATCATTAGGTTAAATAAACCCGAAAGTTTCAAACATTTTTGTATCCACAACTTGATTCCATTCAGACTACCTGAAGAGAGATGGTGCAGCTTCAGAAGTAGACCAACAATCAACACACTTCAACAATTTATCTCCCGTTACTAAATCATGAAACAGTGAAACGTAGACGTAAAATTCTATTTTACAGGTGGAGAGCTAGAAAAACATTCCCAAGAAGTATTTCTCTTTATTTCACTATTTGTCTGATTATCATGTCGTAAGTTAGTTTGATATTTTTCTAAAAGTTATTGGAAATCAAGGCTCATAATTTCTTACCGGATAAGTTCGACCTCCTAACATCTACTCATTATTCGATATTGATTGTCCGAGCATCTCCAAGACGCTGTTGTTTCTGTGTAGATTTACTCTTATGGTTCATACCAAATGTTCTGAACTGTTAGACAGGTATCATGGCCTGATTGATACATTTTTCGGTCTTTACTCAATTAAACTAACAGATAATTTTCTAAATTGTCCCATAGTTCTTTTGTTCCATAAATCTTTTTTTTTCTTAAATTGTAAATTTTATACCCAGCTTTTCCTACTATCACAAATACTGATAATACCTTAACTGCTCCGGCATCTCTCTGTGCTGATATGATGTAGCAACTTCAACCAATGCATAAATATGCTAGCTTCTACGTTACATATGACTAATTGATTGGTTGAAATGAACAGATTCATAACAATAGTGTTTCATCCTCCTACTTAAAACCTCAGATGAAACATTCGATTGTTTACTTATTGATAAGAAAGAACATACATGCTATTACTTAGTTACCTGTGAAGCTTTGATTTACTATTCATCATAATTTTCAACATGATCATCATCATCTACTACTACTTCTTCTTATGATGATGATATATTATGTAACTGATTTGTGGGTGAGAATGACAATGATAGGTTGTCTGCTTAGTCAGAAATGTAGATAGTCTGACAGTTGTCAGATGAGTTATATATTCACCTATCCTTATTATTATTGGTTGGTCATGGTTGTTGGATTGTGTCGGGTTTTTGATGTGGAAATATATTTACACTATAGTCAGGTTAATCACGTGTTCTTGATGTGAGTTGTGTTGAAGTCCTGTAGAATAGACATTGGGAGGGAATCTAGTGTAGATATTCGTCTAAGTTAAATTAACGTCCCATACGTGTAAACGTGGAAAACCCAACCGTTATAACGTCAGATGAAGTAAAACCAAGCGTTATAACAGTAACCCATAAAAGAATGTTACTCACTCAAAATATTTATGTACAAAAAAATCTAATGTAAATTATCTAAGTGAATATCTTTTAATTTATGAAATACATACACTTTGAGAATTACTGATCTTGACTGTTATTGATTTTCACCAAATTTCATAAGAATAATAGTTAGTGAAACGAAAATTCCGATAGGGATAATTATCACTGAATCTAAACGTCAAGCTGTAAAGACTGATTAACGAAGTTGAACAAAGGTTCAAATCATATATAAACTTGAAATAACTGTCTACGAGTTAAATAATGTGGTACCAGATTCGATGTAGGCAGTTAGTTGAGGTTAGACATTAATACCGTTGGATGCCGGCTCAGTGGTCTGGAGGTTAAGCATTCGGGTGAGAGACCGAAGGCTCTGGGTCCGAATCCCGCGAGCGGGATCATTGATACGGACTGTTGAGGAGTCCCACAATAGGACGAAACGGTCTTCTAGTGCTTTCAGGTTTTCAATGGTGGTCTAACATCAATCGGTTCGTTATCTCAATCAATAGGAAGTAAATTTAGCATTTAAACTTACATTTGCTAGATGTGTCTCTTTTCAATTGTTGACAGCTTGATCCCCACTGTTACAACTAGTTACAAGTAATTCAGAAGTTACCCACTTGATTCTAATCAGAATTAGGGATTTTTTTTTCTGACTTCATCAACTAAAGGGGAAATATATACCTGGTAATACAATATCATCTTGATTGTGTAATTAATATTAAACAATTGTACATAGAATTTATTTATAAACATTACTCACATTATATATAGTAGTATACCTAGTGCCCATAGATCAATTGTTTTATCATAACATCTACTTAATAATAATTCAGGTGCACAAAGTGTTGTCGTCAAGCATACCATTTCTAAATCTAAATCTGAAGTTGTAAATAATTGAGGAGAGTAATCAGCTAAAAGGAAAAAAGAAAACAGAAATAAGTAGATTGATTAAAATAAGGAGATGAAAATGCATTGGACAGTGAACTATCTAATTCTTATGAAGAGTTATTTTGTTTGTCTATAATTTACTTAAAATGCATTTGTTATAAATACATTTGTTGCTTTCGTTGTGATCATTAGCTAAGCTTTTAAATAATTCTGACTTTATGCATAGAAGTGAACTGATTAGCCTTAGCAACTATATGATATCATTGAACGGATAACCTAATAGTGTTGAAACTGACAAATGAACTATGTTTTCTAAAAGCGATCAGTAATGGGAAATGAAAAGTCTGTCTATTTTGTTATCGAATAAATCTATAAATTTTAGGTATTCGAAGGTAACTCAGGCTGACCGACTAAATTTTCTATCAAAGGTGATAATTTAAAACCTACGTTGAAGCTTGAATTATATTAGTTTGTTGAGTTAAATTACCTGACATGAATGAGTAAACTAGAATATTCAACTTCTTGATTTTTGTTCAGTCAATAGACTGAATTTGATGGTGTAATCATTGTACAGCGAATTGATTGAAACTGGACAACTTGAACCATTGAAGTTTGGTCAAGTGGCTGAATAGTGAAATGATAAGGTGTTCGTACTTCTCAGATATGGGAACTTGAAGTAAACGACCAATCATCGTTCTCTAACTGCTAACACTCGTGTCCTTAATTCGAACAAATTCAAATTAGGCGGATACACATATATGACGTCTCAATTCATTACTTAGCTATACACAAGTTGCTCTGAATCAGATTTTGTTGAGCAAATCATTATGTCAGTCATTACACATGGCTTGAAGCCGCTAGATTTACATGAATTTTTCAGTACATCTCGGTATCACGTGAGTAATTATCGCGAAAATGAAACTAAACTCAATTCCCATAAATGTAGTCAGAAGCCTTAGGAATGTTTGCTGTGAACATGGAGCTTTTAAATATATCTCAATGAATTATCAATTCTAAAGGTTTGAAATAAGAAATCATTACTTTTGGCTGTAATATAAACATATGGATGTTTCGTTCACTTTTATTCAAATAGTAATAGACACGACAAGATGAAATTATCCCAATACGGTATCTCTAAACTGATTGTAGAACAGGATGTGAAACACGGATGATATCTATAGAACTTGCTTCAGTCGGAATAGCTGCAAATGGCTAGTGGAAATACTAGAACATCGACTGAATGCCACTTCGTAGTCTACAGTAAAATGTGTGCAACGTCAAAATAACTAACTTTTTGTTCACATTCATGTCAGTGCTTATTCATCGATAAAGGGACACACATCTAGGCCTGGATTGCGTGCCTTCACTAATAAGTTAAGTAAAAAAAAACGTTTTTACTAGACAAAGTCACGACTTCTTGTTGAAATTTTCCAAAATTTACCATGTCAAACAAACTTGCCGATTGGATTTGGAAAATAGCATGCATTGATGATTACAAAGAGAATGACCGAAATATTTTCCACATATATTCCATACTTACTGATTTTTACAATCGCATCACTGTCTCTGGTGCTTAGCAGTATGTTTTCAGGCTAAAATAATTGGAAAAATAAACAAGTTCGTTTGAGGACTAAATATTTCTTGCACAAACAATACAATGTCACAACTCTCACGTTAATTAGACACAAAATTCTTTAAGCTATCAAATCCAAAGCTCTAGACCCGATGGTGATTATCTCCAGTAGTAATTCCGATTTGGTCAGTTAAAATATCATGATTAGCGTTTGATTGCATATTATACATTTCCATCAGTTGTAGAATTTTTAAATGTAACTATACAGTTACAAGATGCTATTTTAGTTTAACAGATGATCACAGTATATTTATCTATGCTGTATTAAAGGTTCTTTGAGCCTAAACATTTATGAATGTGAATTATTTATGGTGTTCAGCTTTTGTGTGAAATTCGATATGAATGCTCGCTAGCGTAATAATTTTGACGGTAAACAAAACCGTTCCGAATATCGAATTATACAAAACAGGTTATGCCAGTGACGGATACTAAATAATTTACGAATATCTTCTTGAAGTATCCTCTATGACACTTTCTTGTGGTCAGAAAGGGTTTTGTGGAGATTTTAGTAATTTCAATAGTTTAAACCATGAGTCAATTGTAGCTAGACTTTCTTATAGATTAATTTAGTCTATATATAGGTAGGTGAATCAGTGAAAATTTTCAATAATCCCGGAAATTGTTTGAAAGTTTAATTATAAATATACTCGTTGACTATGTCAGTCAGCAACAGCGTAGAACTTCGTACGTACGTACGTCAGTTCGAGTTTACATACCACATTAGCATAGAGATGCAATTGTCCATTCAAATTTCCCTGTGGTAGAGGTAGTAAAAGTATAAGCAGTAATCGGAAACGTTAGGGTTTGAAGATGCTATTAAAGGAATATAATCCGGTGAAATAAATTTAAAAACGGAAAAAAGAAAGGTACATGAATAATTCAGAAGATTAGAATTTGGAAGAACACAAAGAGTGGATGCACCTGCTCACACCATTGCAAACGATTTTGAGCCATGTCATTTAATGTCTCTAACCATCGGTTACTATTGTCTTGCGGATCCTAACCAGGTAGTCTACACCTACCAACATAGCTCAGTCTAATTGTCAGTGACTTCATGGATTTGTGCCATGTTTTGGCCAGACCGCCCCTAGCTTACTTCCATCCTACTCCAATACCATAGAACATGACTCGTTGGGGCAGTCGTTAGTTTGGCATACGTAACACGTAACATGCATCCCAATGTCACTTTAAGAGTATATCAAGTCGACACGTAAATATTTGTGAATTCATAGAATATTTTATGAAATATTCGTGTACCTCATACATCTAGAATTTTCAATAGATTTGACAATTATTACCAGTAAAATTCGGAGATGGCACCAGTTATTGGTTAACTTGATTTGAAAATATTTAGCGAAAGTCGATTATTTGTTCGATGTTGGATATTGACACTTAAAACTGTTTACCAAAAAGGCAGTGGTTTAATAAACATTTATAAAATATGCCAGTATGGTCGATTGGACTATGAAATATTGGTGCTAATTTCAACGATAGGTGACCAGCCTAAATTTCTGTAATATAAAAACAATTTAAGGGATTTATTGTACGCATTGTCTACTTGCATTGGCTGTTTCCACCCATTTACTATAACACTAACTCGTTTGGTCAAATCGTGCACAAATGAAATCTAGTAATTCAAAATCTTCCGTCGAACATCAATTCATTTTGTGTCGCTCTGAACGTATGGCGGCAAAACTCTAAGTAGACTAGTAAACAATCATACATACTTTTAAATTTTTGTGAATAATTCCATATTCATGTAAGTATCTGATACCCTCAACCACTTGTCTGAAATAATAACCAACCGTTTTTTCGTTGTATACAGGCATTTTAGTTAGTCTAAACAGAAGGAATAAGAAGAGAGTTGACAACTGGTTAAAATCAACCAAGATTCTCAAGGGTGAAGTAACATGAGTTTGAATACTAAAGTTTTTGAGTGAACAAGATCCCTTACAAACATTGATGAGATTTTAATCTTTTCAATATTAAAAGAGTTGACCCGCACTTTATTCTATTCGGGACCAATTAGTCACGTGTAACTATATCTACGTGTTGTTATTCGCATTGGGATTCAAACGCATTACCTACTACTTGAATAGTCAATGCGGCATACACAAACATACTGAGTCCAGTCAGCCACTTGTTTAGCAGACATTGAGTTACTTACAAGATTTTGCGTTTTGTTGATGTTGATAATGAGGACTGTAGTTGACCAACCTTCGTTGGTTTACACGCATCCTGAGTGAGTAGCAAATCTGGTTGTTGACTAATTCACTAGAATACAGATACAATCGAATGATAAATCTCAAGTAGGATTGAATGTACGTCCTTACTTACACTCCTGACCATAGTCCAAACATACCAAATACTTATAATCGAGAGATATTCTCAAGACGATTCATCCAGAATGCACATGTGCCAATAGAGACAGGTCAGATGTAGTTCTTAATACAGACAATGAAAAAATACAAACCCGTATGTAGAGTTCCCAACTGCTTTTATTAAACTTGGTCGAAAATGAGCGGTTTTTGATAGTAGTGACAACTTATTTACTTACGCCTGTTACTCCCAATGGAGCATAGGCCGCCGACCAGCATTCTCCAACCCACTCTGTCCTGGGCCCCCTTTTCTAATTCCATCCAATTCTTGTTCAACTTTTTCATGTCTATTTCTATTTCTCGGCGTAATGTGTTCTTTGGTCTTCCTCTCCTCCGTTGGCCTTCAGGATTCCATGTGAGGGCTTGTCTCGTGACGCAGTTGGGTGCTTTCCTCAATGTGTGTCCTATCCACTTCCAGCGCTTCTTCCTGATTTCGTCCTCCGCTAGGATCTGGTTTGTTCCTTCCCACAGTACGTTGTTGCTAATAGTGTCCGGCCAACGGATCTGAAGTATTTTGCGTAGACAATTGTTAATAAACACCTGTATCTTCTGGATGATGGCTTTCGTAGTTCTCCAGGATTCCGCCCCATACAGTATAACTGTCTTGACATTTGTATTGAAAATCCTGACCTTGGTGTTGGTTGACAGTTGCTTTGAGTTCCAGATGTTCCTCAGTTGTAAATATGCTGCTCTTGCTTTACCGATCCGCGCCTTCACACCTGCATCAGATCCACCATGTTCATCAATGATGCTGCCCAAATATGTAAAGGTTTTTACATCTTCCAAATCTTCTCCGTCAATTGTGATTGGATCGGTGCATGCTGTGTTGTATCGGAGAACCTTGCTCTTCCCTTTGTGTATATTGAGACCTACTGCTGCTGAGGCTGCTGCTACACTGTTCGGCTTTTCCTGCATTTGTTGTTGCGTTTGGGATAGAAGGGCCAGATCATCTGCGAAGTCCAGATCGTCCAACTGCATCCTAGATGTCCATTGTAACCCGTACTTCCCTTCAGATGTTGATGTCTTCATGATCCAGTCGATCACCAGGAGAAAGAGAAAGGGTGAGAGTAAGCAACCTTGCCTAACACCGGTCTTCACTTCGAACGACTTTGTCAACTGTCCTCCATGCACGATTTTGCAGTGTAATCCATCATATGAACTCTGTATGATATTGACTATCTTCTGAAGCACGCCGTAGTGTCGAAGAAGTTTCCATAGTGTTGTTCTGTCCACGCTATCAAATGTCTTTTCGTAGTCAATGAAGTTGATGTAGAATGATGAATTCCATTCAATTGATTGTTCCACAATGATCCGTAGAGTTGCGATTTGGTCTGTACACGATCTATCCTTACGGAATCCTGCCTGTTGGTCACGAAGTTGGGCGCCTACGCAGTCCTTCATCCTGCTTAACAATACTCTGTTGAAGACTTTTCCCGGTATTGAGAGAAGAGTGATGCCCCTGTAGTTATCACAGTTACTGAGATCGCCTTTCTTCGGTATTTTGATCAGACGTCCTTCTTTCCAGTCTTTTGGTACTCGTTACTCATCCCAAATCTTATTGAATAGAATGTGGAGTATCCTTGCAGTTGCCGCTACGTCTGCCTTCAGTGCCTCTGTTGGAATGTTGTCTGGTCCTGCTGCTTTGCCACTCTTGATTTGTCTGATTGTCATGCTGATTTCTTCAATTGTTGATGGGCAAACGCTGATTGGGAGGTCCGTGGGTGCTGCTTCGATGTTGGGTAGGTTCAGTGGGGCTGGTCGATTCAAGAGTTCTTTGAAGTGTTCTACCCACCTGTTTTGTTGCTCTTCAATGTTGGTGATTACCTCGCCTTTCTTGCTTTTCACTGGTCGTTCTGGTTTGCGGCGATTTCCAGGGAGTTTCTTTGTTATGTCATACAGTTGTCTCATGTTCCCTTCTCTTGCAGCCTTTTCCGCCGTCTTTGCTAGATCTTCCACATATTTACGTTTGTCGGTTCTGATGCTCCGCTTCACTTGTTTGTTTACTTGTGTATTCAGCTTGTGCCTTGACTTTTTCTGCTCTTGTTCGACTGGTATTGACTGCTGCCTTCTGGTTTCTCCTTTCTTGAATCTTATCCAGTGTATCAACAGTGATCCATTCCTTGTGATGGTGCTTCTTGTGACCCAGGACCTCATGACATGTTGAAGTGATTGCCTCTTTGATTCCCTTCCAATTGCTCTTCACAGTAGTTCCTTCTCCACTGAGTAGATCATGAAAGGCCTGGAACTTGTTGCTGAGGACTATCTTGAATTTGTTGAGTTTGTTAGTATCCCGAAGAAAGGCCGTATTGAACTTTTGTGATATTGTCCGCCCCGTCGTCCAGTGCTTCTTGAGTTTCAATTTCATCTTGGCGACCAGCAATTGATGATCTGATGCTATATCGGCTCCTCTCTTGGTTCTCACGTCTTCCATCGTCCTCCTGAACGTTTTGTTGATGCGAATAAGGTCGATTTAGTTTTGCGTGGTGTGATCCGGTGAAGTCCATGTGGTTTTGTGTATGCGTTTATGTGGGAATGTGGTGCCGCCTATGACCAGTTTATTGAAGTCACATAGGTTTGCAAATCTCTCACCATTTTCGTTTCTTTCTCCCAGTCCATGTCGTCCCATGATGTCTTCATATCCAGTGTTGTCCGTTCCAACCTTGGCGTTGAAATCTCCCATCAGAATGGTCAGGTCCTTTGTTTGGCACTTCTCGATGATTGACTGCAGCCTATTGTAGAATTGATCTTTAGCGTCTTCATTGTAGTCGTTGGTAGGCGCATAGCATTGAATGATACTCATTGTAATGCCCTCCTTTTTGTTTTGAACGAGGCTCTGATGATCCTTGGTCCACGACATTCCCATACTATAAGCGCATTTTGCGCTTGTTTGGACAGCACCAATGCAACTCCTTGTGTATGTGGGGCATTTTCTTCTTCATGGCCGGAGTATAACAGAAGCTCTCCTGAAGTTAGTCATTGTTGTCCAACTTGCGTCCGATGTGTTTCACTGATCCCAAGTACCTCTAGGTTGTATCTTCTCATTTCTGAAGCATTTTGGAGGGCTCTTCCGGTGTCCCACATTGTACAAACATTTCATGTACCTAAATAAATGGTCGCTCTGGTTGTCAGAAGGGGCATCGGCCTCGTAACTTCCGAAGGAATTCGGCTTTCATCATGAGGCGTCATAGTTCTTCTAAATGAAGACCTTCTGACTCCCAGGGCAGAGTTTAAAAGGTTTGAATAATTTTTTTCTGATTAGCGTTTTTTTAGCGAGTTAGTTTTCTACGGGATGGGGATGCTAACCGCATGCCCACCCCTCCTCCTTTATCCGGGCTTGGGATCGGCAGTAGCCCCCGGAGGGACTCCAGGCGGAGTTTAGTAGTGACAAACTATTCTGAAAATTTTGGGTTGTTAATTATTTTATTTCTTTTATATCATACACATTGCTGCCTATATTTAATGAACTTGCTGGTATACTACTTATTTTGAAGTTTGCCATAGATTTATTCTTTCACTATCACCCACCTACTTTTTCGAAGTCGTTCTTAGTTCTAAGCTGTCTTTCGCCGATAAAAAAATAAAAAAGTAGTGCCGACTTATCGATTTCATCATATTTTCCTGTAAAACACAAATTACTGTTACCAAGCAACTGAATAACATCATCTGGATGTTACTAGACAACACGACTGACATAGTTGTGAGCTCTCGAGGGTAATGAGTGACGTCATGTGCCAAAGTATTCAGAATTTCTGCAAAGAGTAACTGAAAATGTTTTGACCACGACATTTTTGCAATTTCGGTAGTCAGCTGCTGGTCTTCCCTCAGGAATATACACAAATTATGAGGACTAAGGTTAAAGAACTTTAATGAAAAACTGTTCCACCTTTTTTGTAATCTAATAGATATATTGTATACTTCAAAATCATACGTTTAAATTACACTTTTTATCAAAATTTAACTAGTTCCATCTTAAATATATTTAAAAAATTCACAGTATTTTTCTCTTAAAACAAGGTATCAAAATAAAGTAATGAATATCAATAGAGCCCTGCGATGAGACGAATAGTGTTGCACACATTTATATAACGTGTGGAGCTGAACATTACTAACCAAGTTAAATTAATTTGAAAATTGGACAGTTAACCTCTTTAGCCTGTCCCACCATGGATAATTTGGTTATCTGGTTTAGATGTACAGAACGTTATTAAATGATTTTGAACCTAACATACTTCTTAGTTTTTTCATTTAAACCCGAATAACTGATGGGATATTGCAGGCGCGTCTAAAAACCAAGGACCAGTAAAATATCGGTTTCATAAGGGTTTTTAGACCAAGCCGTCAACTCTTGAAATGTTCTACCCGAAGAAGCAGTGCTCTCACCTTCAATTGATATGTTTAAGAAAGGGCTTAATAACCATGGAAGCTCATTAGAAAACGACTGAAACAGACTGTCGGTCTTCCGACCCAATACATATATCTAATATTGAATCTTAATCTGCAACCCTTTTGGCGGATAGGTATTACAAATGACTACTATAGGCCAGGTTAGCTTTGTAGCATAACGACTCAAAATCCACAAATATAAAAATCACTATGGTAAAAAACGTGGTTTGTGACAGGTTGATATCATTAGCTACAATATCTACCAACAATACTGTTTTATCCAGACTTAGGAAGCCATGCAACATATTCTGCTAATTCAGTCACAAGTTAAAAAAAATATAAATATAATTGCTCCAATGCCGATGTTTCTTTTTCTGACGATAGTTTAAACTATCGTCATGATCATTAAATTTAATGATCATATTCTGAAACTCATTATATAAAGTATATGAGATAAATGACAACAGGTAGATATTTGTATTAAGTTCATTTGTAATCCAATTAGGAGCTCCACAAAAGAGAAATATCAAGATTCAACAGAGCTCCTTGAAAAATAAAATACCTCCGGAAGAGTTCTTCACCATTTGCAAATTCAACAACTATATGCAATGAGAAAGATGTTTCAAATACTTCTTTCAACTTCGCCTAAAACCTTACTTAAAATTCATTAAAGACACCTACCACATTTTGATGATCAAGATTCAACAAATGACCTATATTTTTCTTCCCAGGAGAAGTTAACTGTTTAATGTTAAGACAATCGAGTTTTGTAACCTTCTTTTGTATCACTTTAACAGCATACAACACTTTTGTCTTGCGTTCCATGCATAACGCAACAAAAGTACCATTAAATCTGTAGAAAGTTTCATTATTTTAAGAAGAGTGAAGAAAAGCAAATTATCTAAGACTAAACAGCATACTGTGGTTGAATAGGTTTTCTATAAATGTTTAAACGTGAATTTAGATTAGCTTGTACCTTCCCAAACCTTCCACCAAACTATAATAGTCTTCGAACTTTGTCATTGTATAGTCTTCAGAAGTCATTGCAAAGCCCAGCTTTAATTAAGCAGCAGTAACGTACCTTGGATACCAGTTTCGATTTTAAGGTTATGAAGACCAAAAGCTGTAATTGTTTGTAAGACCTTGATAAAAATGTACCTTTACTGTTTTCCGTGATATTGTGTTAGTAAATACATTGTTTTTCTTAATATATTGTTTAAATTCATCGACTCTGCAATTCATATTTTTAGATTGCTTAGATAACTTTTATTGTGACTGCTGCGCTCTAAATACATCGTACTTTTTGTGCCTTAATCTTCTGCTAAATCTAGACTAGGCCTTGATTGTATATTGACTTGAGACCACCGTACACTTCGAAAAATTATTCATATTTCATCATATAACTCAACATGTTGTGTAGACAGTCGCATACCAGAACACCATAATTTTTGAATGCATAAAGGGAAGTTCTACCGGTCGTTAGCTTTGATGTTTTTTGCGTCAAACTCTTTTGAAAATTGGTGTGATGTGAGCAAGCTCCCAATCGTCTAGTAATGTGCCTTGGCTTAGCGAATTTGAGAACATCACTCCAAACGGTTTTGCTAAGACTGAACCTGCTTTTCCTTAGAATAACAGAATGGACGATATCCTGGCCAGGAGAAGTATCTTTTCAAGTTCTGCATTTTGCGGTACACCAAGTCAAAGCTCATTTTCATTTCTGAAAGTCCTGTGGAGTTGCAGGTGAAGCTTTCATCAATATAGTTGTATGGGTCAGGCGAAATGTCCGAGTGTACTGTTTTACCAGAAGATCGACGACATCACCTTCGTTGTAGGTAGTAATTGAGAAACTCCGGTTTTGGCTCGTTGAAGAGAGGCTGCATGACGAAATAAACTTTTCGGATTGAAGATAAATTTATCGTTAAGATTTATCTGGTAATGAAGCCTACCGTTTTACATATGTTCCTTACATATTTTAACTGCCTGCATACGCTGTTGCTACCAGTTCGTCTGAGTTCCGCCCTGTAGTGCCTTTAGCAGCTTAGCAAACGAAGAGCTCGATAGTTGATAACTGTAGGTTACTTGTACATTACGGGGACGGTTTGCAGAACAGACTGTTTTGTAGCAAATGAGATCGTTCGCAGTAGGAAATCGCACTGGGCATCCATACCAAGCTGATGGTGAGCTTACCAGTGCACCTTCTGCAGATTGTCCTGTAGAGCTGACACACGCAACTGACACATCCAGTACCTGTTTTTGGTAAGATATCCTAGCTCAGTTTTGCTGATATAACTTAAGGGTATTTTGATGTGACCACTTTTCCTCAGAAGAGCCAGGATTGAGAGGTTATCAATCGGGAATTTTTCGTTTGTAAACACGTCGTCTAAGAGCTATGGCGTTTGAGTGCTTCTCCAACAGGTTGCTAACTTGGCATCTTAGAGTAATCCTAATTCTTCAGTGGGGTTGAAGCACCGAGATTCAGTAGAGTTTTCACCTCCAATGAACGTATGTTCCGCGAAATTTACTTTATGGAGACTTAAGTCTCTTAGAATCAGGATATGTGTAAGTCAGAGACAAGTAGAGTGGAAAAATCCGTCCGGTATACGATTGTTGTGCCCAATTTCAGCAGTGAGCTTCCTCTAGATGACTACAATTAAACACCTCGGGGTGGTAGACAATCTTATGGATCGCCATGCGGATTCATCAAGACTCTTGGTTGTGCACTTGTTGCCTCTCCAAGTAAGATCACAGGTACAATGCTACTTCGCCCCACATTCCACTTTTCCTGTCTTTGCAAAACACAGCCATTCCGAGTATTACTAGCTCCTGTTCCGTAAATTGAGAAGATATCCACGGTTCAGATATTCCTAGCCGATGGGTATTACTATCATTATTGAGGTCACGCGGCTCATCCATTTTACTGGATATACTCGCTGTGTTCATATATAAATAGTTTATGTTTTTAGTTTTGAAACGTGTGAGCTGCATTGCCTTTTTTACCTGTATAGGCATTGTGTGAACGAACAGATATCTTATGGCTTTAAAAACAAAGTGTACCTGCCCTTGCAGAAATATATTATTATATTTGCCCTAAATTAGAGCAATATGTTTATTATCAAAAGAAAACATAAGTTACACAAGAATGACCACTCCTGAAAGGCTGAGCCATGTCATCCTATTGAATGAATTCATTGTTCACACCTCCATTGTTGACCTCTCCGTGTTAATTGTTGAGAATAAATTTTCACATTTATTTCATGTTTAGCTTTGAAGTTTGTGTGGTCAGGACCAATGTAACTACAAATTGTTTTCAATTCCAATCTTCTTCACAACATTTCGCATCCATTTTTACATATCTGAACTCACAATTTCACTATGTTGTTTATTTTTGTTATTAGAACTCAAACTACTAGCTCCAGTTGCTTAGTAAGAGTTGATGTTCAAGGGGACATTTACAGTTTATTCTGGTGCTCCATTATCATAGAATGGTGAAGTTATTTGTGTAGTTACAAAAGCTTCAGGCCTAATGACTTCCATTTTAAAAACATCGTTTTGCAATCGTGTCATCGTCCTGACTAATTTCAAAAGAAGGGGGCTTGGAGACAACGGAATAACAGTGATTCCTGACCATATAGACCTTCATGTCGAATGTGCGCTGTCTAGGTAGGGTTGATCATAGGAATAAAGAAATTCGGTCACTCATGAAAAATGGGTATCAGTTGAAGATTTAAAGTTTAAGAACTAGTAACGATGCTAAACATTTTATTGATTTGAGCAAAACTATTTGCTCATAAATCCCATACAAGAGCATAAAAGCCACTCCAGACTCAATTCCCTGTCAACGTCGTATGGAGATATGTGTTAAGTGACTTACTTTTATCACGAGAACACGATTGGTTTATTTAAAACAATTATTATTATAACCATTTGTACCAGTGACTGTTTAATGTGCTCTTTGTTTAACTGTGCTAAAAACATCCATTATACTCACTTCGATTGTGAACTCGTGTGAATCCGGTTACGCTCAGTAACCAAGTTTTATCCTGGCACAATCTCGATATTCTTGCGATATCACGAGATCGTCAGCAAATAGATCTCGACTTGGTCCATTGACTGCCTTCTGATATTTGGCTTCCGTGGAGATTTTATGGATATCCTGGCACGCGTTCCTTAGTAGTCGTGTTCATAGTCAATCTCGACTCGACTCCACGCTACACGTGAAGCGATAATATTGCATGATAGTGTTACAGCAAATAACCAAATGGAAACAGTTTGCAACACACGTGATTGGCGGTCTGCTTGAATATCTGTGCTACCTGTTTACTGCCATCTAATTATTTCAACAAGTTATGTGTTTTTTCATTTGTTTTAACCTATCATTATATCCATTATTCGCGTAAACTATTCAGGCTCTTTTATGAAAAGCCTACGACTTTTCGCTGCACAAGTAACAAAAAAGTACTATAAAAAACATCGTGGTAGTTGGCAATATACGTTAAAGAAAATGAACCGGTGTCGATCTTCGTTTGTTTGTTTTAAGTTTTCTAATGACCTTATCGACTGTCTAAGTCTAAGATGTCGTCCAAAACATCTGAATAAATGCAAATATGTTTATGTTACCAATATCTACGTGACTCCAGATTGCACATCATCTGCGTTAACTGTTTTCGCTGATGAATTCACTGAGTTCGCTGTTACTGACTTCAGTGATTCACTTTTAGTTGTATGTGGTGATTTCAATTCATGTGACTGTAGCTTCTTTAGGTCACTAGGTCAACAAAATGTAGTCGATTTTCCTACTTGTTTGGATGCTCATTTAGACTTCGCTTTCATTAATGATGTGGGTATATATGCGACTCGTAAACGTGCTCCATTGTCTAGCTCGGATCACTGTATAATTCGTGTTTTACCTAAAGGATATGGAAAGCATCGGAAGAGTACACTCCTACATCAAAACAAAAAAATCAAATATATGAATAACTCAGAAGAAAATATCCTAAAACTGAAAAAACATTTTTCATACGACTAACTGGGAATTATTTACAGATGACTCACTGGAAAACACTACTGATGTTATCACTTGTTACCTTAAATTCTGTTTTGATATTCGTTGTCCCACTGAAACCATTTTTGTAAGTTTTAATCGACTTACATCTTCACAACTAAAACGACTACGGAGAATGAAAGAAAGAATGTACAAGGAGAAGAACTCTAATGAAGTTCGATAGCTAAATGGTCTGATAAACCTAGAGATTAGACATCTCAACTGTATGTTTACTCAAAAACTTTTGTCTTGCAAAAGCTCTCCAAGTATATGGAAACCATTTAGCGAACTTACAGGTGACTGAAAGTTTAGGAGCGATAACCAGCTGAATGTTTGTGACTTAAATAAGTCTTTTGTACGTCAGTCATCTGATGTGATGCTCCCTTTATCCACAGGTTTAAATAATAGCTGTGTTCCTAGTTTCACTGAAACTGATGTTCGAAGATATCTCCAGTCGCTTATTTCATCCCGATGTTTGGGACCTGATGGTATCCCAAACCCCCTTTTTTAAAAATGTACTAACGTACCATGTTATCCATTCACGACTATCTAACAGATCCTTCTCATCTAATCTTATACCAAGAAATGTGGAGAAAGATAAAGATAATTCCTGTGCCGAAGAAAGCATCTGGTGATAAGAATGTAAAATTTAGACCTATTGCAAAAACTTCACCCTTCCTCAAAACCATGGAAAAATTATTAATACTTCCACTTCAGCCTGCGATAAAAGATCACATTCATCCATATCAGTTTGCTTACAGATGCAAAAGAAGCACTTTAGATGCTGTTGCTGTTCTGCATCACAGCATAGATAGTGTTCAACTTAGAAAAGGATAAGAAGTATGTTCGGTGAGCTTTTCTGGACCATACTTCAGCTTTTGATTCTATACCAAGACAAAGTTTACTTAACAAGTTAATCAGCGTCAACACTGACAGCTGAGTAACCAACTGGCTATATTCCTACCTCTCTGGAAGGGAACAGTACACTGTGTTTGGAAGAAAGTTTTCAGAGTCTCTACTGTCTCATGAAGGTGTACCAAAACGAGCTGTTCTTTCACATCTTCTTTTTTCTTTTTTTCTTCATGATCTGCCATCTTTCACAGAAAACACTTTTGTGAAATATGCAGATGATCTCACTGTATGTGTGCCTATTTCTTCCTCTCTACATTCCATAGAAATGAATGGTTTTTTGTCTCGTATTGATTATCGGTCTTGGGATTGCATGCTCATGGGATTACTCGTCATTCACTCTTACAATTTGTCAATTCTTGCATATTACCTATTATTCTTTACTTTTCTCCATTATTCTTTCCCGGGCTTTTGAGAAAAGACTTTGCTGTATTGCGGAGAGTGCTGGAGGCAGTTAGCAAAATGTGTGGCGAATCTTTCGAGGTCATATTTAATGTGGTTGTGGATAGACATTTAAAATCATGCAAACTCCTGGCAGGTGTTATTTTATCAGATACTAACCATCCCCTTCACTCATATCTTTCTCCTTGTATGTCTTCTGGTAGAACGAAACGTAATTACATTAAAATCCATGCACGCAAGCAAAAGTATAGAAGTTCTATAATACCTTACCTAGCAAATATACTCTGTGAAAAACAGGTTGTTAAGGTAAACCTTGTCAATAACCTGCATTCTTAACGTGTCCCTAATTTTAGATGTACAGCTTTTCGGTGTTTTTAAACGTTTTTTTCCGTTTTTGTATTTATCAGTTTTTTTTGTGTAAGTAACTTGTTGAAATACCCTGTGCTGAAAATTCTATATTGTATCAAAATATAATATTGAATAAAGCCATTATTAATAATATATGGTTTAAAGCTCATGAACAATAAGCATGATGTCACTTCATAAACGACAGGTTAGTTTGTAGATTTAGGTAAGTCCTCAGATCAGAAACCGTTGAATAAGTTACGGATTCCAGCTGCCACTAAAAAAAGTAAAGCATTTACGACCCTGGATGTTCGCGTAGTAAAGCACTTAAATTTGAGCCTTTTGACAACACCCACTCACTAAACATATTCACCTGAAAACTTTTTCTCCTAAAGGTACTATATAAGATGACTCTAATGAACCTGAATTCATTTCACAGAGACAAAGAAACTTCCTAGCCCTAAAAAAGAGGTGGGGTAACAAAATCCATAATATCAACTATGGAAGTACCTAAGATTCAACCAAATTTTTCTGTGGGTATTGCAACTACAGTGAACAGGTTCTCGCTGATACCATACAAATTGCGAAACTGATGTTTGGATTGGCCGCAACAACGCTTTTTACACATAGACCAATGTACCTATCAGAGTAATGATCACTCCACTCACTTCTTAAACTCTAAAATCACTAAAATGTATGTTAAAAATAGGTTTCGAAGAACACACCCTGTCTCCATTGCCCAGGATCCCAATTGAAAAGAAAACTTTCCACGTCCTTCAGCACCAACCACATAAAAATGTCTCCCTGTGTAATAATAATCAGTCTCACACTCAAGTCAATCAGCAATCAAAAAGCACATTGAAAATGATCAAATTTATCAACAAACCAGGAAATTTATTCACAAACATTGGAGCGAAAATCAAACCAATGAAAGACACAGAAAAAAGAAACACAGAAGTAAACACTGACAAATTTAAGGTCATCAAGAACCAATCATTGTCGAGGTGTATAGGACAAGCTACGAAACACATATGGAGAATTTCGAGTGCTTAACTTATATCTGAAGTTTGCATTGATGATGTTGTTCAGAAGAACGATGAAAGCTCTATCAACAGTCATAACTACCTTCACTTGTGTGCATTAGATCCACCTAATGTTCGCACCAACGTAGATTTATTGATTTATTACTCTTTTTGAATAGATAAGTATTGTCACAAAGGGGCATCAAACAAATATGCGTCACAGAAATAACTTGATTTGTGTCCGGGCTGGGATACTGTGCGGGTCCTTGAGACGAAACAGATGGTTTTCTGAGGGCTCCACATCTCGAGCCTTTGACCTAAATGTCTAATCCACAAGGCAGTGGAGAAGTATGTGGAGATGCAGTCCCATGGTGTCAGGTGACCAACAATAAGTTCATGGGCCATTTTTTCTCTCAGGATGTCGGAGCCCATGTGCACCATTGGTTTGGAATCAGGGTTTTCCAACTCCCATAAGTGGATCTTCCGCATCCACGGGTCGGATATTTGCTTTTCGTCCACTCGATTTCGTAAACAACGCCCCCGCCGTAAGCAGGACGTACAAGTGCATTTGGAGGCCAAGAACATTGTAATAATAATAATAATAATAATAATAATAATAATAATAATAATAATAATTTATTCTCAAATAACAGTTTGTTACATGAGGCATGCCAGTTTACAGGCAAGATCAAATTGATACAAATGATACAATATACACTGCAATAAATTACATAGCTGGGTTGATAATTTATAAGATATGAATGTAGATGGTTTGAATCAGTACCACAGTTGGCGCGCTTCATGAAAGTCGCGTTGCGAATGTGCGACTGATGGTCAACAATAGGTCCATTGAAGGTATGGGCTTCTAAAAATCGCAACCTTATTTCCTTCTGGGATATCCAAGGCTTTAAGGATGGTGCAGGATGAAGTCACCAGTTCCATATCTCAAGGGGGCTGAAAGAGGGAGCAAGTAAAAGAAAACACGAGAGGCAGAGTAGCCTATATTCATGAAGGAATGTTTAAGGTATGATTACTCAGTCTAATTTTCCTTTATTAAGGTATATGTTAAGAAAGAGCATTTTAATATGTTAAAGAAAATAAGTGTTGACAAGGTGTGAGTGGACACACAACTGACAAATGGGGGCGATTCGGAAAAGAGCTGAGAGTATAAGATTATGTGTGATTATAAAATAAAATATAGTGCTAGAAACAGTATTGTGATATACATTTGGCTGTCTTCCCTTTAATATCGAAGCTATTAGAGCCTCTTTCGTTTTTTTTAAAAATATTTTTCCCCCAGTTATTATAGGGTCTTGATTAGGCTTCGTATATTAGCGAATTGTCTAGCTTGCTTGTAATAGGATTTCTAGGTAGGAAGTAAAACCAATTCAACGTTCGTAACACGACTTAAAGAGGTATTTTGCGTGAATAGATCAGCTTCAGTACCATAAGTTCGTGGCATCCCACTAAACCATAAGGAGCCGTAATTAAACAAAATGTTCTGCCCTACAGACATGGGTGGATTGAAGTTATCTCCCCACCTTCATGTTTGCTGGTTAGTAACGCCACCCTCCCTCCTTTTGTGATGTTAGGCTCTCTTACGTTTGTGGTAAGTATGAATACTGCTTTAATCAAAGCCCATAGTTGGAATACACTGTCTCTACTAGGTCCATGTTACAAGCAAATCAGATAGTTAAAAAAATTTGTTTTATGGGTTAGATGTCCACATAGTATATCACACTGCTATGAAAATAACTAATGGTTTAAAGAAGTAAGGACTAATAGCAAATCAGAAGATATGAGAGGGTATAAAATCGTAGAAAAAAAAATTTCAGGGTAAGACAAATAAAACATTGAGAAACTCACAAGACGTTGTGGCCAAATTTTGAACTTTGAATGGTCGGCCTTAGTAGACCAGCATTCATAAGATTGAGCTATCTGTCTACTTGCAGTGGAATAAAAAAAGGCATGACTTTTAGGAAGAATAATGTACATTTAACCTGTAGAGATTTGGGAACTGAAAGCTAGGGTTAGGAGCATGAAGTCATGATTAATAAACAATTAATAATAGGAAAGGATAAGCCATATGTTCTGTGATTCGGTTATATTCATATTAGTAACAGTCGGACTTGTTATAATTTTGTTCTTTCTAGATACTAGGCGGTCCGTAATAAAGTGCCTCATTGGTGGGCGGGAGTTCAAGGAAATGTTGAAGCTCTTTGGAGTCTAGAAATAGGGTTATTAGCCTTTTGAATCTGATAAACGTATCACAATTACGGATAGGCATTGGCAGCCTGTTCCACAATAAACTGTACCGTACTGTAAAGAACTTACAACGCATTTGTTTTTGGTGTTTTACGGTAAGTAGTGTATATGCGTTGTTTCTAAGTCTATAGGCTGGGTCGTGGGTAATAGTCGGGCAGGAGGTTAGAAAGGAGAGCCCATATATCGCTTTGTAGAGAAATATTAAATTGTTTTTTAGCCTACGGTGCCATAAGGGTTCTAAAGATAGATGCTTACATCTGTCTGTGTAATCAAGATTCGAGTTGCATCCTAGTAGTTGACGTGTGAAACGTCTTTGAACATCTTCTACTCTTGTCTTGTCTGTGATATTCATATTAGAGAATACAAAAGAGCAGTATTCAAGGGAGGGTCTTACACATATTTTGTAGAGAGTAAGTTTACCCTCTGTTGTGAAAAAGTTTCTCATTATAAAGCCAATTAGCCGTCTAGATTTAGAAATAATAGAGGAGGCATGTTCTTCAAAGTTCAGGCTTCCTGTGTAATTAATTCCTAAATCGCGTACTGATTCGAGTGTTTGGACTCTACTTTCATTTAAGTGAAGTTGCGGTTTATAGGGATGCTTTCCAAAGTGCATGATCCCGCACTTGTTGAGGTTTAATGGTAATTGCCATTTTTCACTCCATATAGTTAAGTTATTGAGGTCCTTTTGGATCTGGGATACACTTTCGCTTAGTGTCTCAGGCTTATAGCTGTATACTATTTTGAGATCATCAGCATATAAGTATGGTCTCCCAAATTCTATGGTGTTACATATATCGTTTATATACATAAGAAACAAAAGTGGACCTAATACGCTTCCCTGGATGACTCCACTGGTGATTGGCCTAGGGGACGAGAGACAGTCATTGTACTTTACCATCTGTTTACGTTCTGTTAAGAACGAAGCAAACCATGAGTACAGTGGGTTGTGTATTCCGAAGGACTTTAGTTTGACGAGTAGCCTTTTGTGTGGGACCTTATCAAAGGCTTTCTTAAAGTCTAGGAATAGAACTGATACAAGGAGTCCGCTGTCTCGTTTCATAGTTATATCATTCAGGTAGTCTACTAGGCATGTATCGCATGATCTGGACCTAAGAAATCCATGCTGGGAGGTCGAGATGAGATTATTAGTTATTAGATGTTGGACTACAGCCGCCTTAACTACTTTTTCCATCACTCTGGATACCACTGAAGTTATGTTTATAGGCCGGTAATTTTCAACGTTTGCTTCAGGTCCTGTTTTAATTTTGGGAATGATATGTGTAGTTTTCCAGGCAGTGGGGTAACACGCTGAAGAGAGTGATATCGCGAATAGTTTGAGAAGCAAAACACACATATCATCACCTCCACGTTTTAGCATGCTAGATGGAATACCATCTGGTCCATCAGTGTATGAGTGTTTCAATGTACTGATTGCCTTGGAGATATTTTGTACACTGAATTCTACATTAGTAATTTCACAGGGAGTTACTGGGATTGGTTCTGAATCATTAAATGGTTTTTCGTTAGTTAGTGAGAAACAAAAATGTTCACTAAATAATTCTGTGACAAGTTTAGGATCTTCGTATACTTGTTTGCCTTTAATGAATATACTCCCTCTCGATTTAGAGCGTTTAAGTTTATTTTGGAGTAGTATGGTGAGTGCAGAGGAGTTATCATTAAGTTCAACTGCACGTTTTTCCTGTGCTACTGCTTTTTGTTTACTTATTGCCTCTGTTCGGACAAGTATTTCTGTCATCGTTACTAAAGAGGAAAAGTCATTTAAGTTGTGGAATTGAGTACAATGTCTTTGAAGACGTCTTCTTGTACTGACCGGTATATAGAGATCTTTGGAGAACGCAGGTTTACAGTATTCTAAAGGTGCGATGTTGTTGATGATACTTTTGATGTTGTGATAAAATATATTGGTTAATGTGTCGGTATTGTTTGAGGTAAAGAAAGTTCCCCAATCAGTGCTTCTTAGGTAATTGTGGAAGTTATTCCAATCAACCTTGCGATATTTTCTACGAAGTGTTACGGTTTTGCTTCTATTGGTTGTGGTTTTTACATTAAGGCTGCATATGACAATGTTATGATCACTACCTGGGAACTTTTTTCCAATATACAAAGTATTGGGGATGAGGCCACTGGTAAAGACTAAGTCCAAGATGTTTTGATGTCTGGTAGGGCTATCGACATACTGAGTCCATTGTCCGAGCTCTAGACATTCAATAAATGATTCATAACGTCTCGGCGCTTTGACTGGCAGCCAAGAAATTTCGGGCATATTGAAGTCACCACAAATGAGCTTGCCTGTGAATGAGAGGGATGATGCTAGTGTGAATACCTCCGATAATACTGCTATATAATCTATTGATGCGTGAGGTTGACGATAAACACAACCGAGCAGTAAGGTAACGGAATTCGACAGTTTTAATACGATCCACACCGAATCCTTCAGTTTGTTTAGTTCAGGCATATCACATAGTAGTGAGTTTAGGCTAGAGTGAGCGTAAATAAGGCATCCTCCGCCTCGTCCATTCAATCTGTCACTTCTATACAGGAAATAGTTATCAAAAGATATACTTTGGTCGGAAATATTACTGTTAGTCCATGCTTCAGATATCATAATAACTGATGGTTGATATATGGATACAAACAGGGCTAAATCCGTCTTTTTGTTGCAGATCGACCGAGCGTTGATAAGACATATATTAAGCAAGTGGCCTACTAAATTAAAATGGTTGAGGGTATCTCGGATAATATCGTCGTAACCCTCGCGGGTGTGAGATGAGTTTGAAATGATGGATTGAATGTTCTTCATTAGCTCGGTATTTTGATAGCTAGATTTAGTGGGAGATGTATCAAATGAGCTAGTGAAGTTGATTGGGGAGTTTACCCAGGAGGAAAGGGTGGGAGTACTCTGTGATGGAAACTGTACGGAGGAAACAAATTTATGGTTTGCATGTGGTTTGAAATAACCTGGGCTATATGCTTCAACAGAGGTGTCACTAGGGGTCTTATTCCAAAAAAATCTTGTACAGGCCTACTGTGAAGTGTATGGTTATTTACAAAATAGTCTTGATGGTTAGACTCGTAGCCTCTGTTATGGCTATTTACGTTAGCGTGAGAGGGGTCTGCTACGCGTAACTGGGAGGAGTTGCGACTGTTGATATACGTGGGAGCCGTTGTTATGTGAGGGGTCGGTAGTAAAGGGTATGACAAGTTTTCTTTCTGAGAGTAATTACAGTTGCGGTCCTGGGGAATGTAGGTAGGGTGTGGAGTGAGAAACCTATTATTACCATTCGTATTTATGGTTTTAGGCTTCAGGGGGTGGTTTGAGTTGGCAGTTCTCCGGTAGTTTTCACTAGTCTGTGTGTAAGAAGGCTTGCTACGTTGAAGCCCACCACCCATTTTGCAACTTGGAGGTGCTGAAGGCAGGTTATACGATAGCAGCGGGGAGAACCTGTTCACTGTTCTTGGGATACCTATAGAGCAGTTGGGTTCAATCTTACGTGTTTCCCTATTCGGTATCATGAGTTTTGTCTTCCCACCCTTTATTTTCAGAGCTGGAGCCTTTCGTTGTCTTTGTGAGATGAACTTACGTTCATTCAAGTCTACTTGTGGAATATCTTTAGGAGGACAAATTTTCAAGTGTATAGGTTTGGTTGCACGTGTGTTGTTACACGACTCACATTTTAGTACATTACTGAACGAACAGCTGGGATTAGTCATGTCGTTATGGTTTTTGGTGTCAGTTGGGGTCCGTATCTTATCCAAAGTTTTCTGATCTGTAGACTCATCTAGATCAACAGAGTGATGAGCCGTATGTGGAGTGGTGTCATGCTTATTCTTCGTGTGTTCTAAACTATTTGCTGTGTTGCAAACTATCTCAGACTGATTATTAACTGTAACACTCCCATTCAATTCTATCGCTTCGCGTCTTCTTACACGACGTTGACAGGGCGTAAGGTCTGGAGTGACTTTTATATTTTTGTATGGAATTAGTGAGCTAATATTTTTGCTCGAATTAATAAACTGCTTAGCATCGTTACAACAGCCAAACATAAACAAAATGGGGCAAGTCGATCTGTCTGACTTTTTTCTAAGGCGGATGACTTTGCAGTTAACGTTCGGCATACCGCATGCTCTAAGGCAAATATCTCTTAGCTTAGATGGGTGTGTGCGGTCGGGAAGGTTATACACAACTGCATTGAAGGGGGACATCACTCTCTTCGTCACTTCTTCAGCCACAAACTCCAAAATACACTCAGCTTTAGTGAGTTGCTCAAGATTTCTATCTGTGTCAAGGCCCCATATATGAGTGAGGGGTGCTAATTTCTCAAGTTTGCCGTTAATTTCGGATAGAGAGTTTTGCAGCTGGCGGATTTCATTACTACATCTATCAGTATTTTGGTGTGTATGAGGAGGACCATTGGACTCTTTAGTTTTTGAAATTTTAGACTTAGGCCTTGGTAGCACATATTGTCTAGTAGACTGTGCTGACTTTTCGATGCACGTAGGTATAGTGTCTTGTATGTCCACCAGTCTTACCGTTGGCATACCGCACGTAGAGATTGAGGGGCTGCGACAGGGAGAATCTGGTGACGATAGGGACATTTGTGTACAATATACATATTTTTCAGTAGTTAAAGGTTCGACATTGTCAAGCACTGAGTCGTCAGTTGTAGGGGTTACAGATTTGGACCTTTTATTTGGCTTAGAAGTTGGTGAAAATCGTCTTTTAATGGAGTTATTGGACATGATATGAAAATAAGTGAGCACAGTGCTCGTTAAATTAAATATAATATCTGAGTATTAGTTGTTATTAAGTATTAAACTGGTTAATACTAGGATTAGAGACTATGAGTATATAATAAATTGCAGATCTATTAATGATTTAAGTCCGCAATAGCTACAATACGAACTAATAATTGTCTGTCGAATAAAAATAAGTTTTTTCCTTATTTTTCACAGTAAGATGTACCCGATGTACAGGATAAGATGATAATCACAGTATAATACACCCTACAAAAGAGCAAGTCGAAGAATTCCTAAACCACGTGAAAAAAAGTTACCACTTTCAAAGTTCGCGGTAATGTGGAGTACTAGGTCCACTCTAGTTTCTTAGGTATATAAACGATATATGTAACGCCATGAAATTTGGAAGACCACACGTATACGCCGATGATCTAAAAATTGTATACAGCTTCATACCTGAAGCTCTAAGTGAAAGTGTATACCAGATTCACATTTGCCTCTATAACCTAACTATCTGGAGAGATAATTGATAATTACAATTTAACCTCGTTAAGTGTGTGATCATACATTTAGGAAAACATCTATATAAACTAAAACTATAAAAATAGAGTCCAGACACTGAAATCAGTAAACGATCTAGGAATTAACTACGCAGGAAGCCTTAACTGCGAAGAACAGGCCTCTTCTATTATTGCTAAATCTATACAGAATCTTGGTTTCACAACGAAAAATTTCTTTACAACAGAGTGGCACTGTCATCAAGTTCAGAAGAGTAATAACACTGTTACTTGGACCTAAAGTGCTTCGTCAACTATTCTATGAACTTCCTCTCAACAATGAGGCATTTTATTATGGACCGTCTAATATCTAGACCGATCATGAATATAACGAACCCCAATAATATTAAACTCATTAATATGAATATAACCAAATGATAGAACACATGGTTTACCCTTTCTCATTATTAACTGATTATTGATTATTTCTTTAAGTACCTACGCTTCGCTATCACATTCCAAATCACTCTAAAGTTTGGAATAGGATTATGTTTCCTAAGTACCATGTCTTGCTTTTTTTCTATTACAGGTAAACGGATAATTCACTAATGACATGGATACTGATCAATACGGCTGATCATAAGAAGTTCATGTCCTAAATTCTTAAGAGTCGCCCAATAATTTATTTTTGCTTACTCTGGAAATTTACGATCATAAACTCCTACATATTCTTTGATTTGCTATCTCTAAACCACACACAATCTGTCTAGTGTTTTATTATTTATACCATTAGTTATTCTCATAGCATTGCGATATAATAAATGGATGTCCAACCCACAATACAGAAACTTTAGCAATCTGATTTGCTTGTAACGTGTAATTGGTAGAAAACGTGCATTCCAATAACAGACTTATATTAAGGAAATATTTATACATGACAAGAAACTTAAAAGAGCTGAACAACACAGAAGGAGGAAGGGTGGCTTAACTGATCGGTAAGCATGACGGTGGGGAAGTAAATCCAATCCACGCATGTCTTTAGAGGACAACATGTTGATATATTACGGCTCCTCATGGTACTGATGCTAATTTATTATGCCAAATACCTCTTTAAATCGTGTTTGTGACGTTAAATTGATTTCGCATTCTACCGTGTAATACTATCATAAGATAAAACAAGACAATTCGTTAAAGAAGTCATGCCTTGACTATTCCACCACAAGTGACTCAACTTCAATACGCATAAACATTGTCTGCTCTGCTTCCAGTCCTTTCTTTTTCTTGCTCTCCTTTACAGCCCCCTCGAGATATGACACCAAAAACAGATATGGAACGGGTGACTTCGTAGCATTATCTGTACGTTAACAAGTTAGTGCAATATTTTGTTAGTTCTTTTGTCATTTAGATGTGAAACCTAAGGTTCACTGCAAGCCTTCATTGTTTTGGTTTGTTTCTGGTTAATTAGTCCACGTGCATAATATACTGTCATTTGTGGCATATGTCAATTACCTAGGGCTAAAACCCTACTGACTTTCAAAAATCGAACTGCAAACAACACCGTGAAATGATGAAGACGAAAAGTTATGCAAGAGTATAATGCACAAAATGGAAATAGGTATTTAGTGTTTTTACCATGTACGCTTTTCCAATTCAAGTGATAAATACAACTAAAGTAAGCTCATTGAAATATTTTATTGTTTATTTACTGCTGTAATTTAAACATCTGACTCACAATGTAAAGTTATGTGTGATTCTGATTGAGCGCATGTCTATATATCAGTCTTTATCTACCTTCCCATTGGTTGTAAACAGAGACACAATAATTTGTCCTCAATCGATAAGCACTCATAAGTGAATATGGATTTTAAACACTAACACACTCTTCTACACTTGCTTCTAAGTGTGCCTGCTTTCTGCGCGCTAACCATTAGCAATATTCTATCTCTACAACTGGTGCACTAATTTCCGAACAATCTCAGGCAACTTCATAAAACCACTAAGAGATTCGGCCTGCGTAAATATTCAGTTAACGGGGTATTATTTATTCCAGTCAGATAAAGAGGAAATAACTTCTATACAGCCTGCACTTACACTAGTAGACTGTTTTTACAGACACGGTCAAAAACACACAAACCCGCTAGATAATAGATTCTTGGCAAGTTGAAAAACGTCTGAGGTATTTTAGAACATGAATGACACCGACAACCACTAGAATATTCTGGTAAAATATATCAGCTTTTAAGTACGATAGAGCATTTTGACGAAACCTGTAAATGTACTTGGTATTGAGTTGCTTGTTGGAATCGTGCTCACTAAAATGGCATAGTTCAATTAGTAATAGACAAACCACGTCCTTAACTCAGCCCCACATTGGTTCTAAAGCACATAAGTTGAATTGCAACTAGCTGCAGCATATGAATACCTTTTGACGAAATTTTTATACCTACTTACTAGGAGCGACACTGTTATAATTTTACAAGCTGTCACAATTATGGTGAAGTCAGAAACCGACATTTGTCACTTAAGTGTCATACAGTTAGATATTCTGGTTGTAAACCAAAAGCAAGGCTTGGTGATCACGGATTGCAGCATAGTGTTATTTTAACTAATGGATGTTGGTATCAAGGTATACCGAAATTATAACATTCGCGATTGCATATGATTAATCACGTGTACCGGTAAATAAAGAAAAATTATAAAAACTAGAAGAGGTGCAGTAGTAAATATGTACAAATTATTGGATGGATTAAGAAGTAAATAAGAAACATTTATAAGCATATAAGAATTTGAATAACACCGCAGGTACTGTTATCGAATTCTGACTTAGTAATTTGGAATAAATTAATCATTAAGTATCGTGTCAATATCAGTGTAATATATCTATCAATTGCTATACGTTGAGAACGTTAATTTCTTATGACCCGAGAAATCGATCAATATTGCATGCTTTATGGCCCAATCGGGATCCCGATTATCGATTCATTCATCTATGTAGTCTGTATAGCTAATGGCTTTGCATTTATCAACTGAACCACCAAGCAAGGAACAATACTCGACACCTTAACTCTTGGTGTTCCTTTAGTTTCGTTAACCCAGCAACCAAACAAAGGGTGCAAATGAGAAACAGGCCATTTTGTTATTGTAAATATTTCAAATGCTACACAGAACACACAATAATATACCTGAAATGACTGACCACACAGTACACCATACAAGAAACCATACTTTACACGTAATTGCAACATAAGTAGAAAAGGGTAACGCGAATGATAGTTATAGATAACTGAAAAATAATAAAATGCATGAAAATCGTACTGAGACAACAAGAGGCAGGCTTAAGTAAGGTACAGTGCAAATAGGTTACCTGCCAATTATACAAGAAAAATAATGATATCCATCAAATCATAGGTTAGAAAGTACCGACTCCACTAATATTCATCCCATTATGACAGTAATATCTCAGTTAATAGTAAAATAATGTTTTCTAATGCCTCGTGCATCTGTGTAAGTCACCACACTAGAGAATGAATAAATAAATAAACTCAGCTCAGGCTTAAATAACACGAAAGAAAATGGAAAAACATCCGGCACGATCAATGAAAAACAGGTTTGATTAAGTTATGAATCTACAACAAACATCCAAGCGGCTAATTGCGCATTCGAAAGGATTTCAAAACGGTAGTCGGGTACTTCAGAAACCAACTATAGAAGACAAACTGAAGACCGTAGGAACTTTAAGACTCAAATTCACCATAAATCACTGTTATATTGCGCATCGCGCTTGACGGAGCAGTAGAACATGGTGCAGCTATAAGTTAGGCAAGCAGTGACAAGCTATGAAAATATCATAAGGGTAAGTGTGCAAATGAATAAATATACTTAAATCTCATACATTAGTCGATTTTGGAACCACCTCGTCTCATGTTAATATAAACAAAATGGATATGAATGGACTGGTTTTGAGATCAATTTTGTCAACAATCTTTATGCACTAATTGACAAAGATTCTTTCAATAGAATCAGTGAAGTGGCTCAAACCTGTTTCACTGGTGAACGTGTTTAATTTATTTTAATTCCAGCTTCTGTAGTTATTCGAGATGCATATTCTAAGAAACGAAATGCGTTTAAGACGGAAAGAATCCTCAATTCAACTTCTTTTTTGAAAGCTTTCAAGGGAAAATTTACTTCAAAACTGGAGCTGTAGGGAATTATAACGATAAATAGATTGGTTCATAATAAACTGCTAACTGATGATGACATTCTTCTCTATCGAATAAACTGGCTGGAAGCTGCTATCCATCCATTTATCTCGCTTCACTACGTAATAGTGTGTCTGAGTGTGTTCATTTAACATTTCGAAACTATCTAGACAGAATAGAAGCCACAACCTAAGTTCAGTTAAGCTCCTCAATACATATATGTTTGTCCGTGAGTTTTGTTCATATATCTTATAAATAGCAAAAATATTTAACTGATTCACAAGCGACTTACTCATAAGCATGTCTTGAAGAGAAATAATTCCTCATCTCGCCATATATTTAATCCCAACTTCAAGAACTTTAAGAACTTTTGATTACATTCTTGTGTAGACGTTAATGTTGTAGTTGCGTACTCACTTAGCCAGGTAACCAAAAAACACAATAATTCGACAACTAAATGGTACTGATAATAAGAATATACATGAAAAGTACCATTATACAATGCCGGAATATTTTTAAATCAAGTCAAAATAGTCAAATCAATTAGGGAGTAACAGTCAAGAATACGGTAACTTACTATAGCGACTACTGAAGTACTTTGATAGAGCAATGCAAAACTGCATTAAAATAAAGTATGGAAAAAAAAGGATTTGGTGGATGAATTTGGTAAACGTAAACTCTGATAGACTGAAACATATGACAAAGATGCAAATGATTAAATCAAATATGATGGCCCTATATATAGGTCGAGAGAATAACCTATTGTTACGCTAAACGTAACACTAATAACATTTATAAACATTCACCCAAAAACGCACAGAAAGCGTTTCTGAAATTATAAACACTAGCTATGGTATTGTTTTCATAATTATTTTTTCTTGGATTTATGGAAGATAACTCAATTCTAACTATTAACATATAAACTGTGAATTTCATGCCATATGATAAGTTCTGAGTTTAACTTACGGTATTTATGATCATATTCATACAATAATTCATAATCATATAATTACATATATTCATTTTGACTATACGATCAAACTACACTCTGTCACTTTGAAACCATATATAATCATATTTGAGGAAGATTTGCATTTCATATCTGTATTCTGTTCCTTAAGGAATATATGGTTATATCGTATTTGAATGCTTTAGCCCATGTACTTTTTGTATCTACAGGATCTATTCAAACCTCTACCTAATATCAAGAAATATAAATAACCATGTATGTTAAAGGACTGTATTCACTATTTTATGAACTATCATTTAAATCGTATTTGGATACTATAAATCATTTAATTTCCGAAACTACCTGTCCAATTCGGTGAGTCTGTCATAGTTTTTTTGACAGTATTTTTTTTCCAAAAAGCTGTTTCATATATTTGTTCAAGAAGCGACATAATAATCTTAGACGTTAATAATCTTCTAAACTACTTGTCTCTGCACCTCCCAATTTTTACTAATACGGACTTTCAGTATATATATGTATCACGTACCGTACTTTTTTGATTGTTTGATACTAATTATCGACATTTCTAAATTACTTTACTATATAAAGCTATCTTTCATGTCATATGTATTAAAATTTATACAACTTGCTCCTTTATATTCTATTTTGCCTCCACACAGATAGTGACATAAATACTTCATCTCCACTACTATCTTCCTGCCATTGTTATCTTCTGTTTTTAACACCACTAATCCTCACGATACATTGACTCTTGGATAAAACAAAGACTTTGATTTTTAGACTAACTTGAGCCCTCGGAATTGAGTTTTTTACCCCTTTCTATTTCCAACATGCTGTTCAATCCACTTGCTACAAGTCACTTTCTTATCATGCCACAAAAAAAATGAAGACCCCTGCTTCTAGGCGTTCAGCCAAACGTAGGAAAACGACACAATTTAACACCACTACTGACACAATTTCCAACAGTTTCAACGAGACGAGCCACTCCGTTCATCCGGAAACAGACAAGCTTTTACCAGTTGTCTCCATTCCAGATATGTTAAAATCTCTGATGGTAAACAGTGATGATAATCGAAACTGCAACCATATGGATGCTATAAAAAAGTTGCAAGTAGACATGAACATTCTCAATCCGCTTAAATATCTCATCAACCCCAACCTCACAGAGACTCCAGATCAAATGAATGACGTAAATATTTTCCTAGATCGTGTTGCATCAGAGGTATTTGAAAGAATAAGACGTTCTAGTAATGCAATTGTGTTTAATATACCGAATACACATGCCCTTAAAAATATCAAATCTGGTCTACTTAGAGCCAGCAATATGAAACTCGTACCATGTGTATGCACAAGATTAAAAAGAAGTCATCCTGGTATGCACTCACCGATCTTGTTCAAATTCACCTCATCTGTAGACGCCAGTGAATTTTTAAATTCCTCCAATTCATTGAGACAAAAACAGATTTTCAATGATATTAATACTCTTCCGGATAAAACATCATGCCAGCGAAAAGCAGGAAGAGATAACTACAGACCACCAGCGTCAAAATCTCAAACGCATCATTATCCTAATGGTCGTAAAGTTAGGGTCCGATTCTAAGAGGACGTCTAGCTTAACAATTTTGCCGTCACCGAAAAACTCAAAAGCTCAAAACCCAGAAGAAAGTAAACCCGGTATAGGTGGTGTCCATTCTCTTAAGAATGTTGACTAAGATTCAACCTTAAGTAGTTGTGCTGATGAAGAATGTGATAACACAATCCGAACCCCTGTTAGTGCAACACCCAGTTACAGTAACTGTGCAACGGATAACAGGAAAACTAATCATAACATTCACATAACTGACCACGCAATTAACGTTGACATATTCGAACCTTGCAAACCATCGCAAGTATGTTTAACAGTACACATTCCTCTACAACTTATGGAGAAGCCGAAATCAACCACAAACCTTGGAAATAAACGTCTTTAATACGTTATCCATACGTCAGGTATAAATAGTTATCTGAATTGTAATTGGCCACTTGGTCACAACCATAGACCAGATAGCCTTCTTGGTCCGGCTCCCAATATGTACACTATGCCCTTATCAGATGTTATATCCGATAGCAATAAGAAAACGTTTTTTGTAATTCCGCCGGCTTTCCTGCTGGCAACGGTAAACATATTTCACATGGTGACAAAGTGGTTGAATCTATTTCCCCTCGCAACACGACTCTTACCTTAGCTAATCATATGAGTATTCATGGAACTACCAATTGCGATTTATACTCTAACCTGCTTCACTATGATGACTCTGAGTTTCTGATTCTTTCGTTCAATGCCCGCTCTCTGTCTAATAAAATTATTCATCTTAAAACTCTTTTATTCCTTGTAAATTCAACCATTGTACTTATTACGGAAACGTGGTGTAATTCATCTATATCCGACCATTCCTTGAATGTAGATAACTACGTTTTCTTTCGAACCGATAGATGTTATGGAATAGGAGGCGGTACAATTATCTATGTCCGTTCAGACATTCCAGCGTGCAAATTTGAGGATAAATCCCTTGATGCTATAGACGACTCCATTTGGGTTACCGTAGACTGTGGATCCCAAAATTATTAACTGGTGGGATGCATATATAGACCACCGCATGCGGATACCAAGTTTGACAGATTACTAACAAACATATTTTCCATTGCTTCGCATCAACCGCATACTTTTAAAATCATCGGAGGTGATTTTAATCTGCCAAAAATTACATGGGGCTTGACTCCGGTACCAGGTCGATATAACAAGCTAGTTGAAACATTAGAAATTTGTTGATGGGTTCAACAGGTCCGAAAACCAACTAGGGGGAATAATACACTTAATTTAATGTTCACAATCAGCATATGCTCTATCTCGGCGCATACCAGTCATGAGTGTTTTATGAGTGACCATAGAGTTGTATTGAGTATTATTCACTCTTTAAACGCCATAAAATTGAACTCTAAAGCTTCAATGACAAACCGGAGCAGACATTTTGATCAACGAACATGGGAACGGACTGAAACTCTCATAACTGCCCTGAAAAAGTCTTATGATGGTGGACCTGACGGGATGCCTACATCATTTGTGAAATATGGAAGTAGAGAATTTCCACTATTTTGTTTGAATTTTTTCAATCTATCTATGGAATATGGGACCTATCCATCTGTATGGAAAGCATCCCTTATCACCCCTAGATTCACAACAGGACCACGTAGTGATATTATTAACTATAGACCAATTAATTTGACATCCGTGCTCTCAAGAACCATGGAAAGAATCATCCACAAACAGCTACTATCATTTTTACTTTCGGCTAGTCTGATCAGCCCATCCCAGCACGGGTTCATGGCTAAACGCTCATGTTTCACATCGCAGCTGGAGTTTTTTGATCAAATTACCCAGAGAAGAGATGTTGGTCAGTCAGTGATAATTCTTTACTTCCATTTTAGTAAGGCTTTCGACAGTGTCTCACACAAACTTCTTCTTTTAAAACTCTCTTCATTTGGCATAAAGAATCACCTTTTATCTTGGCTCAAATCTTTTTTAGAAGAACGTAGCCAAATCGTTCGCTTTGGATCTTGCTACTCTAAACCTGTAAATGTAACTAGTGGGGTTATACAAGGAAGTGTGGTTGGTCCATTACTCTTTCTCCTTTTTATGAATGACGTGTGTTCCCTCTTTCAGTATGTTAAGCCTTTCCTTTTTGCTGATGACCTGAAAGTAGTTTATCCATTCTCTTCTCCCACGAAAGAAAGCTATATTTCAGCGGTAATCCAAGAGGAAATAAACAAGCTGGACTGTTTCGTGGAATATGCCACTTAATGTTGACAAAAGTGGATTTATTCACATTGGTCGCGGCCTTAACTTAAATCTGACTGTACACATACATACATTCAAACCTCTCAACACTGTTCGTGACCTGGGTTTAAGATATAGCAACAGTCTGAACTTTTCTGAACACATTATATCTCAAGTATCCAAAGCTAGAAAGCTCATCGGATTGATAATGATAAACTTCAATAATATCGAATCGAGATTGTTACTATACAGAAAATGTATCTTACCAATTCTTGAATATGGTATTTTAATTTACAGTAATTGTAGACATAATGATCTGATTAGAATTGAAGGTGTTCAAAGAAAGTTCAATAAAGCTGTTCTGGAGTATTCCGATAACAAAGACTATTACCAAAGGTGTCAACAACTCAACTTAGAACCTCTTTGGATCAGACGTATCAAATTAAATCTTGTCTTTATCTACCGGCTCATTAACGGTATTTCCTACTCATCGGTATCTAGACCTTCATACCTTATGATATCATCCCACAATCTACGCAATAGGGGGAACATTCTAGCGATTTCAAGAACCCACACAAAATTACGTCAGAATTTTTTTCTTATTCGCTACTCAACTATGTGGAACAGACTGCCAGTGAACCTCCGTTGCAGTGAAACTACAACCCGGTTCAAAAGTCTCCTTGACGACTTTCTTTCCGAAAGTGGATTATGTCACCTATGAATATCAATGTATTCAATAATGATTTATACAAACAAGGTCCGTCATCTATTTAATTGCTTGAAAAGCAAAATAAAAACTTTAAATCTTTTCACGTCTATTTTGTTTTATTTTTCTTTATCTTAATATATGAAGTCTGCTAATGTTCGTGTTTATCATTATTAACGTTATTAATATCATTATTAGTTTCCTGACACATTAGGTATTCTTTTTATCTCTTCTTATCCTTCTAAACATATTTAAATCCAGATTGTCCTTTGAAATCATTTTGACTTTCATATCATCAATCTTAATTATTATTGCACAAATATTTATGCTAATATCCGGTTTCATTCTGTATACTATTACATAAAACTAAATGTATTCATCCGAGTGCTTTAAAGGATTTTTATTTTTTTCAATTGCTGGTTTCCTTCTGAGGTTGATATTCATTACAAAGTTACTATTAATTTCATGGTTTAACCCTTTCACTAGGTGTTCACTTCTTTTCTCTTTCTTCTTACCTTCTAAATAAATCTTATTCTTAAGATTAAGGAGTTTGTAATTATGGCAATAACTTATGTTACACGTGGGTTAACTTCTCAGACTCTTTTTATTTTCACTATGTATACATATTGATATTTGGTTATCCTTTGCATTTAATTGAATCTTCCATAGCATCACTCTAAACTATGGCTGCACAAACTTTTATTCTAGCGTCATATTTTACTGCAATCATAAGGTACTTTTTTGTTAATTATTCTTTGTTACTAATTTGATGATACACACATGGTCGTTTATTCCTGTTCTGTAATTATAAACACGTCTATTAAACTATTTGCGTATTTCACGTCCCCTTTATTTCTATTCCCTTAGTTTCTCCCTTTCCTTCTTTAAATTCAAATCAATATTCTTCTCAATTACAAAGATCCGATTTATTATTATTCTACTATTATTACTCTAATTTTTTTCCTTTCAATATGGCAAGTATAATGCTAAAATTATTGAAAATTGTGTATTATTGCATTTTCTGAAGAAACCCGAAATGGTTTCTTCACAACACTTATGTACCCATAAGATGTTTTTGAATAATAATAATAAGAGTGCTGTATTGGCGTCAGACAATAAGTAAAAATAGTTTTTATAACTATGCTTTAAAAATAATATACGAACAAACAGTATTACATTTTTGTCACAGAAATCGGGGGCATTTATGGTTGTTGATTATGTAAGTGGAAAAATATCTGAGTACTAAAGACAGTTAACATTTGCTGTAAAATAGAGGGTTGTAGAACTCATGGTCTACTATGATATTAGTACTGCTCTAATAATAAACCTAATCCTAAATCTGTGGATTTGTCATGATATGACTGCCTAATCTATAAGATCTTACGTGGAAGTCACACCATCAACTACACCAACTCACTGTATCGTATCAATTACCAATACATGATGTAGAACAAGGTTAGGCTAGAGAAAGAACAATATATTTAATATGAAAAGAAGATATAAAGTAACATTCAGCAGAGACCACGCCTGCATGGCCGAGCCATGCCGTTCGATCAACTCTAGTTTATTCAATTCATTATTCGCGCCTTCTCCATCGTTAGGTATTTCTTCGCGTTAAATATTGAATACCTATTTTCCGAGTAATCTCGTATTCAGCTTTGAGGATAGTGTGGTTATGGTCCAATGCCACTACACTACTCTCCCACCAGAATCAACGTAGTGTTGGTTCGATACCAAATTGGATGGGGTCGTCGCGCGCCGGAGGTTACCAAGGATAATAAGAATCCTCCGGGTGATGACAAGCTGAAAGATAAATCAAAAAGACGGCAGCATCTGGTCGGGAAATACATGTAATAATTTTAAAATATCTGCCTTCATGCTTAAAACGCTTACAACGAAAATTTGAGTGATTATTTGAGCAATAAAAAAAATTGGGATTACAATAATAGTAATAATAAAACGATGCGTGTGTAATAGCCGTTGGTTGACAACTTAACGTATAGGTAGTATGTATTTTGTGTTTAGAAATATTAAAGTTATGAATATTGTAGAAATGTTAATATTAGTACCACTTTTAGTCTAACTTATGAAATCAAATAACGATTATGCCGGTAAGTTGTCCATATGAGTCGATTTCCAATTGCATCTGTATTAGTAGGCTAACTGAAGGAACAAAAGCATTATCGTGGAGAAGAATTCCAACTAGTGTTCCAGTTAGTTTGATACGGTTTATTTAGTTACGGGGAGATTTTTTCAACCCCATGTTTACCTGACCGTGATAGAATTTAGTAATACTACTAATACACATGAATGGTTATCAAAACAAAATTTAAATACATGAGTGAAAATTATATGAGTTTTGGACAGATAGCTAAGAACAAATCGTTAAACATGAGTGTATTCGTAAGAGACATGCTCTAGACTCAATGTTCTGATCTGTGGCAGACTATTTATTTATATTTATACTTGCCGGCTGATTGGACATACAAGTTAGTTGCACGTATGAAGGCAGAATACGACTTAATTGAGATATAGTGGTTATAAGTTATTAAAATTAGCTAAGCCCATGTGTCATATTACTAAGTGATGTGCTGCAAGATGTATTTAGCTAAATAATTTTTTTACAAGATGATTAATAGTGAGTGATGCTCATGTGATTATCAGGGAGAACATAAGTTGTAACCAAGGGGAGTGCACTCCCAACTCATGCCTATGATAATAGCTTGAACCTTAGTCAGTGTTGGGGTAAATTCAACATTTATGTTTTCAGTTTGCAGGAGATTTGCTCGACTGCTTATACTGATTATTTGCATGCATGATTGTGTCGCTAAACCATCAACTAGACTGACAAGGTTTTGAGATATTTACTGAATGAGCAATTGATAGAGAAACATACTGTAATCATCTGTAGTGAATGAAGAAAAACAACACTAGTGATAATTATAAGTCAATTTGCTGACCTATTTTGTTAATAGTTTCATTAATTTTTATCAATCATATTACGTGATTGTCAAGTCATGACAATGCTTTATGAAGATATCCTGAAACTATTATGTTTAACTAGTTATAGTGTTGATTGAAGACTGGCCAGTGGAAAAATAGGCATTGTTGTTTTAGGTGATTCAAAATTATCAGAAATTTATAACGTTAAAGAATCCGAGACGCCTAATTTAATTATAAATTTCAATTCAGAAATATTTGTTTAATGTTAATTTTAGTAGGCTCCGGAGCTCTGATGTTAAACATCTATTTAGCCAAAAACTACCTGAGATTTTAGTTATTTTACAAGTGTAGTTGATAGTCTCTAAATTTGTAATTTTATTATTTAAACTATGTCCGTATTTTAGGCTGCTAATATGATAAACCAATCCATAAACCCAAATACGATTAGCAACAACGACTATGATGGGTTTATTGATAAATGTTAAAGGCGATTCAGATGATTTCTGAATTCAAAAGACATGAAGATATAGTGTAACGTATGTATGAACCAGGCTAACATGCAGGTTGTTGACGTATATGACGATTTAAAAATAATGAACATGACCAGACAAGTAATTTTAAAGTTTAGACGGCTTGTGAAACTTCAGGCAGGAATATGACGCGTTATAAACATTCCATAAGAAGTTACTGCATTTAGCCTAGGGATACTTACAAATATATGGCAAAAGCAGCTAGGAAACATACATGTTAAGTACAAAAAATCATTAAGTGAAATGGTTGAACTCGCCTGGATTATTTTTGAAAATTAGATTATTCAGTGGACGACATATATAACGCCATTCGTGAGGAGTAATGATCCAAAAGTATCCACAATAAAACATGCAGTATGGCAATTAATTCCAGGGTGTTTGATGCTGTTGCCACTCGCTCAGATCAAAACAATCGAATGAATCCAGATAATTGTGTCAGCCATTGAACGAGCCATCTAAAATGACCTTATGATTGCAGGAAACTTATGGCTGAAACTCACCGTATGTTTTTAGAGAAGTGTCATCCTTGTTGTTTGGCAATGGAACTCGAGAATATGAAATTAGGCAGGCAGTGGTCGGAAGAAAAGGATAGTGCATAGTTTAAAACAGGATGAGGTGTTAAGCGAAGAAACACCAAGAATTAGATCCAGATAACTATTCAATCCTTGATTGCATTGTTAGCTAATGTATATTTACGCTATTTACAGGTCATATTTGCTAGAGCTTGATGTTTAAACAAGTTTATGTCGCTGAAGCAGGTATATGCTATTAAAGCTTGTTAACGAACCATCAAAGCTAATTAGTTGATATAGATTATCAACTTTTATTATCGATTGAGCTAGTAAGTTATGTGAACTAATAGATATAACATTACGATAATATATGTGACCATTAATCAAAGGACTATAAGAATACTGGGTTTACAAAAATAAAAACCGATTGAGAAGGTTAAGGTGGAAATAAGGTTGCGTTTCTTTAGTTGGGCTCACCAATGTAGAACTTATGGTCTACTATGATATTAGTACTGCTCTAATAATAAACCTAATCCTAAATCTGTGGATTTGTCATGATATGACTGCCTAATCTATAAGATCTTACGTGGAAGTCACACCATCAACTACACCAACTCACTGTATCGTATCAATTACCAATACATGATGTAGAACAAGGTTAGGCTAGAGAAAGAACAATATATTTAATATGAAAAGAAGATATAAAGTAACATTCAGCAGAGACCACGCCTGCATGGCCGAGCCATGCCGTTCGATCAACTCTAGTTTATTCAATTCATTATTCGCGCCTTCTCCATCGTTAGGTATTTCTTCGCGTTAAATATTGAATACCTATTTTCCGAGTAATCTCGTATTCAGCTTTGAGGATAGTGTGGTTATGGTCCAATGCCACTACAGGGTAACAAAGCATGAAGATACTTAATTATTTTGTATCATAATAGACTATGGTTTGCCAGAAAAAGTCACATATCATCAAAATCTCAAAAATTGAACAAAAAGATAAACTACGGAAACAATTTTGAGATAGAGTCATTAGTAGATCAGGCTCAGTCACCAACATTACCGAAATGTCCATGATCTGTTGTATTCAGCTCACTCCGAAGGCTTGAATGTCACTAGAATAAACAATCTGGTTGTATAAAGATAAGAAAGTGTTTGAGTCTAGCCTCAGATTATGTTTTGTGTAGATTTAATGTTTAGAACAGTGTATTTGAAATCGAAGAAAGACAGAACAAAAGGTGCTAGTAGGCTCTCCATTAATCATAGTGATAGACATTAGAGTGTTCAACAGATATACATGAAGTTAGTGACAAGTATTTCCAACTTTTCCTACTGACAACACTGTTGTCCGTAACATAATTAAGAGCGAGGACCACAAACCCAGTCAAAAAAGACTGCCATAAGTGAAAGTGTTCTAAGGTTTATTTGGAACGTAGTCCATATTTCGAAAGGTATGTGATGTCAGCTGACGAGTTGTTGCGTGATCGAGCATTCAGCTATAATGTGTTTAGTAAAGTCAATCACATCAGAGTCCAAATTGATATACTGCTACAGACACTTAGACTATGATTAAGAATTCTTAGAGCAAAATTCCGGTCTTATCAGAAAGCTCTTGATAACTGGAAGTCTATCCAAATCAGTGACAGTGACTCTATCTGTGAGCGGTTGCAATGTGAAACTTGATTTTCACAGAAATATTGAATTATAGAACCTTAAAGATAGACGCAATTTATATCCTAATTTGGCTAAAACCTTGAGAATCTATGCTGATGACTCGTTGGGTACACTGTATGAACTTCATCGACTGGTAAAAGTGATAACAAATCATAGAAATACATGCATCAGATAATGAAAATTTGATTATCGAAACTATATTTGAATGTGCTACCATGCGAATTACCAAGCTGTGACTCGTAGTGCCGGAAATTCGCAGAAACTATATATACACTGTTGTGAAATTTTTAGCACTCATTAAAACTTTGGTGACTTCTGAGGCAATGGGAACTTGTAGTTCACTCTCCATTTTTCAAGTATTGTGTGAGTATGTAGCGTGGTGTCGAGTCCCAGTTGACTATGAACACTGCTACTGAGAAACACGTGCCAATAAAATAAGAAGGTGGAACAGAACCAAGTTTATTTGATTTTCGATCTCGTGGTATCGGAAGAATACCAAGATCGTGCCAAGAAATTGTACGAGCAGTAGCGGCAGAAGGGAGTACGTGCGAGCAAAGTCACTACCCACGAAATAATAATAGAGAATAATGGAAGCACAATATGTCTGTCATTAGCACAGTTGAACAAACGAGCACAGTAAAACAATCACTGGTACAATTGGTTATAATAATAATTGTTTTCATTAAACCAATCGCGTTATCGTGACAAAAGTGAGTCACTACAAGTTACTGTTTGGTCACGCTGTTTTGTTCATAAGAGGCTAACAGAGAACAGGACTGTGTAATAATATCGACAATTGAAGGTAAAGAAATATCATAGTTTACACTGACTGATACGAAATTATTGGATATTGAACAATTAGGTCAGATTCAGTATCTTCGCTCGCGCGGTTTCGTTACTCGTCACGTTGTTTAAGGGATGACTGAACAATTGGTGTTTCGGGGCACTCTGTCTGGACATCGAGGGTGGGTCACACAGATAGCGACGAATGCTACCCAACCCGATCTTCTTGTCTCAGCTTCTCGAGGTATATTTAACTACTGACATAGATATTTCAGATAAATCTCTTATTGTATGGGACCTAAGGCGACAATCTGGTGAATATGGAGTACCTGTGAGGTCTTTACATGGACACAATCATTTTGTCAGTGACGTGGTTATGTCATCTGATGGGTTATATGCCTTATCAGGTTCATGGGATAGCACCTTAAGACTGTATGATCTCGAAACTGGAAAAACAACTCGTCGGTTCTGTGGACACGAAAAAAGCGTTCTGAGTGTTGCTTTTAGTGCAGACAACAGACAGATAGTTAGTGGGTCACGTGACAAAACTGCAAGGTTGTGGAATACTTTGGGTCATTGTAAGTATGTATTCACCGATGGTGGGCATACTGACTGGATTTCATGCGTCCGATTTTCCCCAAACACTGATCATCCTATTGTTGTTACATGTGGATGGGACAAGCAAGTGAAAGTAAGCGATATGATATTCTGTAATTCATTTTTCCAGGTCTGGGGGTTAAGCGACTGCAGTTTACGCACAACACATTACGGACATACTGGTTATCTCAACACAGTGACAGTTTCACCAGATGGTTCTCTTTGTGCAAGCGGAGGAAAGGATGGACAAGCAATGCTATGGGACTTAGCGTTAAACAAGTTCCTGTACACCCTGCCTAGCGGTGGAATAATCAACGCATTATGTTTCTCTCCTAATCGTTATTGGCTTTGTGCTGCAGTCGGATCCAGCATCAAAATATGGGATTTAGAAAATAAGGTCTTAGCTGATGATCTGCGCCTTGAATTGATATCAGGAAATGCACCTGCCAAACGATCAAAATCTTCCTGCACATGTCTTGCGTGGTCTGCTGATGGTCAAACCTTATTTGCTGGGTACTCAGATAATCTCATTCGTGTTTGGCAAATGGCTTAGTAACAATAATATGTATGATGTACTGATGGGACCAAAGATTTTTTATTTCAAGTGAGGTTGTATGTGTTTACGGAAGAATTCTTACTGATAACCCCAGCACTGTTTACGTAGTACAATAAGGTTTATGTAAGCCAGGGTATGTATTTCTCGATGCACAGACTTCTCATTATATTTAGTCTATAAGCGGAGAAAGTTCATTTCGTTTGCTTGAAACCCAGTAGAACAAGTTAGCTGAGGAAATAAAGGATTGTGTTAAGATTCAGTGGCATCACATGAACAACCATTACAGTTTTTAACTGGTTTATACTCAATTACCATATAACGTACTTAATGTATCTTGTTGCCATAATCTTCGCTGTTATAAACTATGCATTAAGCCAGCCACAGATGACGCTGCCCGTTAGCGAAGCTTAACTATTTCAATTTACGTTCGTTATTAGTTTACGACTAAATATTTTTCCAGTCTATTGGAATTTGACCACTATCAATATACTGATGATTAGTGTCAAGTCTGATTCTAGTTGGTCATTATTTTGGAAACGTAACTCCACATATGAAAGCAATTAAAATTATGCTCTTCAAGTCCCCAGCGTCCCTGTTGTAAATTAAATTTATAAAGAAATGTCACTTTAAACGTTAGTAGTTTCAGTGCACTAATCATTACGTATATATACATAAAACAGTCGCGGTAATATTCCATGATTGAGTGATGTGCAGTTGAGTGGATACAAAGTCGATTCGAAAGCCATGTAAGCAAATCATTTCGAATTGTAATGTTAGTAAACTCTAGGAAAGAATTAGCTATGCAACTGGTCGGTCGCGTTGAAACAGTTTATTCTATAAAGGCTTGGGGAGATATTGTTCACTGATTGGTGGAGTTCAGGTGTATATCTTCGTAGACTTGGAGAACGATGAGCGGCGACAACTCAAATGTAGGCTAACCAAACGTAACAGTAGACAGGGAGAGCAAAGCCGCAAAATGTAGGAAGAATAAATGCTTCTAAACAGCATTGCTTTCTGGTTGGTGAGGCGTATTACAAAGTTCAGGTTGCGGTGAGGCTTTTAGATGTGGATTTCATAAACGTTCACTCCCAATTCAGGGGTTGGACCAGTGGGGAGATTACTCTAAAATACCATCCAACTGATTTTTACGTACTCTTTCCAAAGAAATGAGTATGTCGGCTCGGACCCTCCTATCTATGGTCACTGATAATTTAAGGCGAAAAAGGACAGTTATTTAAATACAGCAGAATGGGTGAGTCACTACACTTATCATGAAGATCTGACCCTGTCGTTCGGTGTCTGCCCATGCTTCAAAAAGCTGAGTTGGTGTTTGCCAAATCCAGTAGCTTGTGGTGTTCGTCCTCTAATCACAGGACATGCATATCACGTAGCAGTCCTTATTGTCATATCTCATGTCTGTGAAACAGTCTATGAAGCTGAAGACATGTGTAGACTGGAGGTTTCTAATCATAAGTATTTATGACCTATTGCAAAGCAACGAAGTGAATATTATAGAAGTTAGAAACATTAGGTCGACTGCGGTGTTTAAGACATGTTTCGTACGTCTGACCACTGCGACGCTTGACGTGAACTTCAGGGATCGTAGGTAGCACGGACTTCTTGTGATTAAAAACAACCTACGTTGTAGCAGTCACATAAAACAATAGGTCAGCCTGCAAATACCATTTACACTACATGGTTTGTTTTCGAAAACCAGAATTACTATTTCATTATATGTCGCTTTCGATGCAGTGTCCACGTTGCGGTAGCCTCACTGGCTTCATAAGACGTATTTATCTCAACCTCCCGCAAAACCCAGATAGTCTTAAGTAATGTTTCCTGCTCTCATTTCGATGTTCCATAGCAACGCTAAATCTCTCAACTCATTATTATGACCATGAAAACAGCAGTAGCGTGGGTATGCAAAATTACGGAAGCAACTAGTGTATACTATTGGTGAATATGATCAGAGCAGTGTAGGTTCTAGAACAAAAGGTAGTTCGCCGGCTAATTTCGAGAGGTACAAACAGGAAAGACATGTCACTTTAAGCAATGGTAAGTGATAGGGCCGGATTGATGCTCATTTTCTTAAGCACTTCCCAATATTCTTTGTTTGATGATGGGTGGTTTGAATCTGTTTAAGATAGTTCAGTTACATATGCTCAATAGTTAGTTGAAAGGAAACGTCTTACAGCTTAAAAGAGCGATCTCACAAACTGAAATATAATTCATAAATTGTGATTACTTATACGAGGTTACTCAACAAGTGTGGACCATCGACTCAATAATGTATAGTAGCTTATGTCATTTGAGTAATCAGATGATATGCGATGAAAGTTCTATGGAGGTGCACAGCAAACAATCACCTGTATACTATTTAGTAATGCTGTTAGTACAAGTCTATAGAAGCCAAATAAGTTCGGGAGATCGAAATTTGCGCATTTTGACACTACTAGAATTTATTCTTAGCTGGAGCAAATAAATTCAATATTTGGGAGCGGTTATATTAAGATACCATCCTCAAGCATGAATGGATAGGAAATCGATGGTTAATGTTAGGGAATATTCATTTAGGCCACCAGGAACTGGTTTTAATGACTTATTTTAATTGCCATTTATCAAATATTACTCGTTTCAGTTAGGACACGATTGCATAGTATGACTAAAGTAAAATAATGATGCGTATGGGTGATAAAAGAGAGGAAGTAGTTACCACTGGTTGAAAAATAAATACAGATTGGGTACTGTATTAAGTACAATTGGTTCGTTACATCAACATATTCCCCTGTATGCCCCACGATGTATTTTATTAGACCATCCTAACTTTTAAGTAAAAGTACTTCTCTTCACGTGAAGAGAAAAGGTTGTTTTGAAAACGAAGTCCCTGACTTTAATACGCTTGTATATAGTTCTGAGATGGGATCGTCGATACGTAAAAAATTAATGCTAATACAGCTTGTCTCAAACAATCTAAATTTATTGAAATGATATTTCTCTGCGAACTTAAGTTATCATATAATCTTATCTATTTAATGCCGTCCCGAGTTATTCGCTTTACCTACATCGTAAATGTCTGTACACTACTTCTTGTTTGTAACACCGCAAAGTAAACTGATGTACGAATATAATTAGTATTGTGTTACTTATTGTGCCACGCACTTAAGCAATGATGCTTTTATGTTGACGTTATACATGACTAGGTTTCAAAATGGTTTACTTTAACATCCAAATTGATGGTATGGAGTGAAGTAGTTGAATGGGTTGAACACCTCACTTATCTTGAAAGTCTCCAACCTTGATGAGTCAGTGTCTAACAGTCTCAACACACATTCAAAAAGCTGTCCTTAAAACATAATCTAGGAGAGTGGAAGATATGGATAGACTATATGTTTTGGTCATATGTTATCGGAACAATGCTCGTGTATTGTGGGTCAATTGAGTGAGCAATGTCAAGATACTAGAATAAATTGGCAAGTCGGTTAGTGAGGTACCGAGTTGCTACAGGTGTCTTCCTTATTATCATTGGTACTATACTGATTCAATACCTTTACTACTCATCTTTTTAAATCCGTTCCAATGTGATGTGATATGGCAACGTGTGTTAACGTACATTTGTCTGCTTCTGTGTCCGTCATGACAAACTGACCTCTAAATAATAGTTAATCATTTGGAAACAAAATAAAATCCATTTAAAATTGTATATTAACAATTGCAATAATAGACCTATGTTAATATATGTTGACTGACAGAAGAGAATATTTTCGAGTGTATTTATTAAAAGTATGTGCTGGTGGATTACAAACGGTTATACAAGAAATCGGGTTAATAAATACGAAATACTTTTCAAGCCAAAATAGATTTTGTATCCACTTCGACAAGGTTTTTCATACCTTCAACTGTAGAAGACCATTCTTTCAATCGGGCACACATACTTCCAATCTAATAATAACAGGAAACGTCGGAAAATCAATGAAAGTATTTAAAATTTAAATCAGTGAAAATGGAAATTTTCAATAGTTTGATGTTTAGTTTATAAAACATTAAGTATAAGAATGAAAATAGCTAGATTAGCTACAAAGCTAAAACCTAATATGAAGAAAACAGTAGTTAATAGAAAATGCGTCAAAATACTTCGTTCAATACAAAAATGAGCTACTATCCAATCCATAAGGAATAAGCTTCAGACCTTGAATTCACTAACCTCTAGTTTTAGCCATGTTGGTAGACGCAGACTAATTAGTTGCGGTCCGCGCGACTCGTAACCAATTGTTGGAGTCTGAGTAACATGGCTCAGAATCTATCACAATGGTGTAGGTGTAGACACTCTTTGTCTTCCCTTAAACTATGGGATTAAAATCGCTTCATATCTTTCTTTATACGAACTAGTTCTTTCCCCCTGTATCATATCCTTACATGCAATCATTCTTCTACACATTACTATCATTGAAGTAACTACTTCTGTGAATCCGGTATTTATCTTGCTGTGCTAATGAGATGTGACAATTTGGATCGATGCATATATGTGCCTGGTTCTGCGTTGTAGCTAACAGAAGCCTTGATAGTGTAACACAACAAGCATGTATACATTGCCACTAACAGATACGGTTTGAATATATAGTGTGAAAACTAACGGGGAAGTCTGGTTACTTTAGATATTTCACCACCGACCAAAACTGGGTTATAGATTCATATCAGTAGCGACGAAATACATAACTAATCCTGCGTATCAATTATTTTAGTTTCATGAAGGCACTTCATTTTTTTATCTAGAAGAGGCCAAGGACTAAAAATCGAGCAGAATCATGTGAATTCATTCTCCCAACTCTCAGTCATAACAGGGAAATTGGCAGTCGTCGACCAGAAGCCTTGGAAAATTTTAGTAAATCAATCAGAAGTCCAGTATCGAAGACATCTTGAAATATGACTTTTAGAACTAACTTACGCCCTTCTGTTTTACCAAAGTAACTGCTTTGATATACACATGTAAATTTTTATACGCAGTTGGCAGCAATGTATAAAGGGTTACTATTGATCTTTGATTACAGTAGAGATTAAGTTATACTGTACAAGATAATTAACTTGACTGCACAATACGTTCTAGCTAATGTGGATTCTAATCTTCTGTTTAGCGTCATTGCAAAGTGACCATGGTTGAATTCAGGTTCAATAAAAATATTTTTGTCTGTTGTGGTTTCTTTAGGCGTTTTGTCTTCACTTTTCCCATATTTCTCAATAAATTTCTGTGGACACCCGTTGTTTCTTAGACATTTTATTAACACTCATTAGCCCTATATCTAGTGTATCGACAGTATATATTCCCTCTGTTCCGCATAAAAGCGTTTTGATAGATGGCGTTCTATAACGAATTGGACAAAAACTATTACAATCCAGGAAAACTCCATTGCATGTATTTTTTGGGTCAACTGAACGTTAATTTGTGCAATTGTCTACTGCTTAGAATAGCAGCTTAAATTACTTGTTAACTATGGAATATTGCGATTGAGGAAACAAGGAGAATGATATTATAGAATTATATCTTTCTAAAGTGGATCACTCATAAACGTTCCAAAAACTAATTGCGTAATCCTGAAATTGAATTTATGTAAATCAGTTGATGAGGCTATCAGTCAGCTAAAATGTAGGACCACGCACATATATGCATCAATCCAAGTTGTCAACCTTTATCGCGTTAGAAAATATATTATACAACTTGACAGTAACGAACAAAATGTTAGTACACATATGTAGTTGAATTAAATAAGTTGATAACTGGAATCATTGAAGTGATACTTTTGTATAAACCCTAACTTTATGATACCATAATTCAGTTCAGTTTAATTTGATCACATCATCTATATTCTGTGTATAGAATTCTAATGATCGCTAATGTACATATAAAATAGCAAAGTATAATCCATATTAGTTAATTGTTTATTAACGATACTGCTAAGTTTCATAAACGGGAGTATTACGTGTAGTATATCATGAAAGACATCAGAATATTGCATTAAAGTACTCCTCGTACGATAATGAATATATTATGTTAGTATGAATAAATACTAACTGGTAAGTTTTTATAAACGCTAGTTTTTCGAAAAAGAAATTACTCTCATTTAAAAATTCAATTTACTTGTTCTTTGTCAAGAACACGAGGTTGTAACCAAGTAAGAGAAACACATTGATTAACTTCATCAATACGTCCTTTTATCAATTTTAAGGAAAGTGCTTTCATCAAGAAATGTTCAACCTTGAAAAGAAAATATTTCCTCAATTTCAGTATTGATATTAAGGAAAATTACGAGGCGTAAAACAGAAATATGCGGTAGTCAATTAAGTAATTTCTCTTCCTTTAAATTCCAGACGTTTAAATTCCCTATAATTTCTCTTTTATTTCACTAATTTGTGCTCTTTAATCCTAGACTTTTTTTTGTTGTCAGTGTTACTTTTATTATCATTACTACTCTGAGATTTACCCGGACGACCTCATCTTGCTGTACGAATAATGTATTGCAAATTGAACTGATGTATTCTCACTTCAGGTCCTATACTGCATCAAACTGACTGACCTAACTGCTGAAACCGAAGTGAGCAAATATGGGTTCGGACCTGAAACCTCAAGCTGAAGTGTAGTATTCTTTTCACTAAACCACCACTTCGCTCAAAAGAACATGAAACTAATTTTTTAAAATCCCAATGGCTAACAGAACAAATTAACTTACTTCTGAACAATAATTACAATTTAGATGAATGATAAGCATACTGAAATATATAGTAACCTAATAGTGACTTATGAATCAAAGCATATTTGCAGTGGCTACTTTATTCAGTTTTTTTTAAACGAAGTATATGAATGACTAACATTATCAAGCGTAAAACTATACTACATTTATAGAATAGTTCACACAATTACCGACATGTTAGAATTTATATTATCTTGCCAGTTAAATCTTCATGTTTTGATAACGCTATACTTGATCACACATTGTTCATCAACAAATTGTACAATATATTAGCTTGATAGATAGATAACATAGTAGTGTATGCCAGTGAAACGTATAACATAGAAGTGGATAGATCTTGTGAAGACTCTCTAACTAAACACTACTAATCGAGTCAGAGTTTATGGGGAACTGTCATCAAAATTAATAACAATGTTATCTATGTGCCAGAAGTCTCTCTAGAGAACAGAAAAACACCATGACAGGAAGAAAAGTAATTGAGTGAAGTGACCACTTTACTGATTTCGGAGGTCTCCAACCCTGGTGGGTTAGCATCTGATGAAACATCAAAACGGACTCAAAAAGCTTGATTGACGTTTGCCGACGTATGTCATGAAACGTCAGTCTGATGAACAAAGGGTGAGTATACTACATAGCAGTTTGCTCTATATGAGTGTGAAACAAGATTTATAAAAGTGGGAAATATTCGTAGATGAACTATTACATCCAAATTGTGATACATTGAAGGGATCCAGAATAATGTTGATTAATATCATCGTTCATCTTCACCAGACTAAATATGAGACATAAATCTAAGTCTATTAAACCGACTACTCACTTTGTTATCTGAATACCATATTAATACAAACTCAAGTAATTTTAAAGATACGACTCATTCAAAATTTATTTACTAAGACACTGTATCGTCAATTCAAGCTTTCCCTCTAGTTATCGTACAACTTACTTGGTCAGTTGGGACTCTAGTAGTAGATGAGATTTCTAAAAATGTCAGCGTACGTTTATTAGTTGGTTGGCGAAACACCATTTCAACTAGACATAATAAGGTGACTTTGTCTTTCAATTTTGGTTCAGCAGCTACAAGATCAGCTTGGACACACCAACGGCTGCGTAGCTGATCCAACTGATTTAAATCACCTCTATTGAAAGCTTGCAGTAAGTCAATAAGCCATGCCTGTGAAGAACCTTGTAAACTTTTCAAGACATCATGCATCAGCTTTTAAACAAGAACGCAATAAAAAGGGAACCATATTATTGGAAATCGAAGTTTAAGAAAGAAACACAAAAAATAAAATGTTTAAATGCATTTCAACGATGTGGATTTTTTTAAACTAAAACAAGTGAAAACAGACAGATAGCTGACAACTTTCAGTCAAAAAAATAGTTTACCAACATCATCTGCATGCCGAACGTTTTTTCCATAAGCACACAATATACACATATATCGTAATAAATTTCAGTAATCGATTTTACAGCACCTAAATGCCCTGGTACGGCCGAGGGTGGGTAGAGTCACTTCTCCATCCTGAAATGCTCTCACATGGCCACATGCATACAGCCACTACCAGAGAAGTCCTTCGCATGGCGGGGGTGTTGTTTACGAAATTGAGTGGATGAAAAGTGAGTAACCAACTTTAACCGGGCCGGTGAACACAGTGAGTCCACCTAGGGCTGTTGAGAAACCCTGATTCCAAACCAATGGTGCAGATAGGTCCCAGTATCCTGAAGGAACAAATAGTTTATGAACCAATCGTTAGTCACCGGCTACCATGGAACTGCATCTCCTCACGTTGCTCCATTGCTTTGTGGACTAGACCTTTAGGTCAAAGGCTCGGGGCTCCCCAAGAGAACCACCTAGTTCACTTTCGGAACCCAGGCAGTATTACATCCCTCACACAAATCAATAATAACTACTACTGGCTTCACTGTTATTGTGTGGTGCCTCTTAGTATCAATGTATATGTGTTCATATGAAAAATCGACTTTACGAAGCAATGTTGTAGTTTCATCCAACTATCTTGATTGTTATCTTATTGTTCTTCAGCACAGTAGTAGTAGAATATTCCTCATTTGTCATACAGTCAATTTAATAGATGCCATTGCAGATATGTAGCAGAATACACTGGGGCGAATACACAATTTATTTCCCAAGACATTCGAAAATCTTAGTTGCACACCATAAATAGTGAAGTTGGAAATAGCTGAAATTTCTTAGTACATTACAACTATCAAGGCTAACAACCCAACTATATTGCCTTATAAATGAAGTTAGGCTAAAATTCAAACTAATCCTCAAGTAAGACTTCACATTTAGCAGATGAAAACAGGTATTGAAGAGCCTAAGGCATTTTCATTAAGACGTCCAGAAAACCATTTTGCTTTATCGGTAGCTTTTCAGTAGATTAATTACAAATAACATGAGGGCAGTAACCGTTGCTATCGGAAGTACAATTATAGAAAATGGATGATAGCGCCCAACTTCATAAACAAAGTGTATTCAAACGTGGCTTGTAGCCAATGTTGGAAGTTTTACATAACTTTGCACACAACTGAGCTTAAGTATTAACACATTGGTAACGTGATGTCTTTCAACCGAAATAAGTGTAGCAGGGATTTTTAATTATGCCCTAGGATTCAGTGAAATAATATTCTCAAGAAGCGTTCTTTTGATAAACTATTTCCTTCAAGATTTAACATCTTATGTCTATATGACGTTTTAGTTATTAGCACAAAAATATTAGCTTCCTTCTTCGTGGATGGGAACGATAAATAGTCAACGGAAGTTCGATTGAGTTAAACCTGATTTTAGAATGGTAGCCAAATTTTCATCTAAATTATCACAATAGAATTTTTTTGAACTGATATTCATGTAGTAAAAATTCTGTAAGATGGGGAGAAATTTGAAACAGAACAAAACAATTATAAAATAAAAAATTCTTGAACGCGTACGAGTTCGCCGAAGCTGTAAACACCATCACTAAGAATAGCTGCCAAACCAACAGAAAACGCCCATCCTCTTTGTTCTTCAACACTCAGAGTGTTTAAATCCACACAACCGAGAAAACGGAGTGCTTCTTGATAGAATTCAGCATGTTGTCCAGTGATCTAGTGACAAAAATAGCTGATTTATTGATGATAAAGAATGAACTATAAGAAATACACTATAAATCAAAGTGTCCTGAAAACCAGATATCACCCTAAGATGCATTTTAGGTTGAATATCTGAAGGAATTAAGAAATATACATGTTTTTTTCGAGTAAGAAGATACCCCGCCTTTCCATCAACAGCTCACATAATGAAAAACGTACTCAACAGCTAGTAACAACCGAGTATCCCCCCAATGAGCATATAAACACTTTCTCTAGTAATTATTATACAATTATACAACCTGGTAATCTGGTAACAAGCAACGAGGCTCACTGTCTAAGTTATAACTATAAACCTTAGTTAATAAAATATTTCTAGTTAAGCCTAATTTCTTCCCTGATACGTCGAGGGTAGGTGGTCCTATCTTGCTCTCAGAATATATTCATACTACCATACTTTATAATTAAAATGTGGATGACGAATTTGAAGTACTTCACTAGTCTTGAATGCGCATCTCAGGAAGACAGAGAACACTGATGTTATTGCTTGTTCGTTCTCCAATCTGCATCAGTAATAGTGAGGTTAGACGCAGGGTATTAGGAAATGATGGTAAATCAGTTGATGAGGTTATGAATCTTCATCGACTAAGATGGTTGGGCCACGTGTTACGTATGCCTGAACACCGATTACCACGACGTGCAATGCTATCCGGTATTGGAAATGGTTGGAAGAAAGTTAGGGGCGACCAAACCAAAACGTGGCATCAGTGCTTGAAGTCACTAACTTCTAGTCTGAGCCATGTTGGTAGATGCAGACTACTTGGTTGGGGTCCGCGTGACTATCGTAACCAATGGTTGGAGACTCTCGGTGACATGGCTCAGAATCGATCACAATGGCGTCGGTGTATACACTCCCTGTCTTCCCTTAAACTAAGAGATTAAAATCGCTTCATATCTTTCTTTCTACGAACCATTTCTTTCTTCTTGTACTATATCTTTATATGCAATCTTTCTCTTATATATTACCACCTTTTACCTAATCACTGTTATGAATCCGGTGTTCATCTTGTTGTGCTGATGCGGTATGGCAACCTGGACCGACGCACATATGTGCCTGGTCCTACGTTGTAGCTGACTGACTGACTGAATCTGCATCAGTCAGGTCCAATGGCGACACACGTGATTTTACAGAAGCTTTTGACAAAGCTCTACTTAACCTCCTGAATGCCTGCCAATATTTCGTCAGATATCAACCTATCAGGACTAAAACTTATAAAACAAGTGAAATAGTCGAAGTGTCTAACAACTTTACGATCTATCTTTAGTTTAGACGTTGGTGCGAACTAATTATGAAGAGGTGGTGCAACCAGACAACTTGAGACTTCATTAGAAATGGCTGAGAACAGGAGCCAGTGTGATCCTGTTGTAATTATCTTATTTTTTATAAAAGTGGGAACTCCTGAACTGAAATGTAGCTCATATTATATAGCATTATTGTTCACTTTTCTTTTTTATTGTAACTCACTTGCTCACTTTATTAGTTAACAACACTGCAGTTCTATTTATGTGGGCATACTTATTTTGGTGACCATTTGTATCAGAACATGAGTATTAAACAGACGATAATCAATTTCGAACTTCCTACATAGCAGCAATCATTTAGTACTTAGAGACCTAGGTTTTTAACTATTAGATAGAGCGTTTAAACTCCATTCTTCCTGATTCCGTCCGAACAACCATACAATACCACAACCTATAACATTAAAAAGAGTGTAGATGTGCCAAGGATATAAAGCCTTACTCGGCAAACGAGCAACACTAATTTACATGACGCGTTACTTGCAAACTGATGTCTGTTGAAATACTAACGAAGTGTGGAGCATTAAGATCGAAAGGTCTAATTTCGAGAAAGTACAGGTTTACTTAACCAGGATTCCGTGTGTTCCTACTAATCTTATTGTGCTCAAGACATAAATTTTTGGGCGCAAACAATATAGAAGATATTGCTCCGAGCATGATTCATAAATTAAGGCGTGATGAATTAGAGAACAGTTAGAAATAATGACCTGATTTAATACAGTTTACCATAAATTCAAACGCTGTTTTTGTTTCTATGATCTTTGCGGTTCATCAATTACAAAATACTCTAACAGTGAGAAAATATGTAAACTTACCTGATAATATCTTGAACTAAGCTGATAAAACCTTGAGTGAACTGTAGTAACACCTTCAACTTCATCTAACTGACTTTGCGTATTCTCAATTATTTGACGAGCACTCGGCAGATCATTAAGTGCTGTCAAGTAAATCATTCCAATAGTTGTGTTAAATAGTATTTTCGCGTCCATGGATTTGCCAGAAAACTGGAAAAATACAAAACATTACACCGAAATGAATCTTACACTTTCTAAAGTTTTATAAACCAAATATCCCAGAGTACATGGTTAAGTACTAATTCATGTGTAAAACGTAAATTATATTTCCAGACTAAAAATACTACCCGATTGGTCAGATTGAAGTGGGTGAGTCGAGGACTTGAAATCATCTTATGATGCTTTACAGTAATGTGTACAACAAACAGATATTACCTTAGAAATATGTGGTTTATGAAAATAGCAACCCACAACTGGCACAGTGGTATTAGCAAACCTTGATGTAACCGGATATTAGAAACGGACATACACTCAATGTTGGAAAAACGGAAGACAAACAGTAGTTGGGCTGACTGAATGAGAAAGTATTTCTCTGTTTAACCAGAAACTTGCGACGGTATCGGATATGTGTAACAGAAGACTACTAACCAAACTAGCTAGTAGTGTTACTCATTAAGTATTATTGTAATATGAAGTGGATTGATTTAGGCACTACGATTCCAACTTAATAGCACGTTGAAGTAAGTTATAAATGAATTCGAAAGTCGTTATAATAACAGGAACATATCAGCTGCATGACCACTAAAAATGAGAGAATAACCAACAACAATTTGTTCCGAAATCCTTTATAATGATGTAACTATAACTGTCTAGTAAGAGCCTACTGCTTCAGAGAAAACATGAAAAATGCGATCTCCATGGTCTGTCTTTTAACTTCAGAAACATGGAATACTTAACCCCAGTGAGCTTGGTAGGTAGCGGGATAGCAGTGATGATGATCAACTCGAAAACGTATGCAAAAGTTCTCTTTCGTTTTACCCCCAGCCACGAAAAAAACAAGTCTTGTTAGGATTTATCAAGGGAAACCAAATACTGAATGTACATTCACTTTAATCCAACAATACATCAATTAACTCTAATGACCGACCAGTCTACTTGACTGCAAAATAATGATGAAAGGCCTTAACCATACAGAATGAATGGAACTCGCTTTAAGTCAACATGTAAATCCTAAAAGTAGTTTCTTCCTGAATGTTGTAGCTGGGGATTTAGGATCCCTAAAATATTTTTAGGGACATTAGAGATAAGTGATAATCAGACGATAGGTTGAACCATAACAAAATCTAATCAACGTCGTGGCGCAAACCAATACAGAACTGCTTAAAGTAGGATGTTATTGTTCGCAAATTAATTCTATTCATTATTAACCAAAAATGAGTGGAGCCGCAAACGCCAAATTTTTGGATTAAAGCTATGGACTCCAGTCACCGTAACCAAAACATTGTTCGAAAGATCGAAGAATGTACAAGGTCACAAGATAAAACAATTTATCCAAAATTAAAAATAGCTTTCAATAATAGTTTGGAAGGATTAAAAGTAGTGAACTACCTCATCACGAACTTCTTCGAGGAATTTGATACCCTGCTGCGGATCTAAAAAAATTTTAGCTCATTTGCACACGACGGTTAGTACATACCTGTAATTACATACTGCTCACTAATCGGAACGCATAATTCAGCTAAAGAGAGTGGGTTTATTCTATTTGGGAAAGAGAACAGTAATCATAACAATAAATTTACTTGTATATAAAATCGCCGAGAAAATTGGTACTGAGCTATATTGATACTTTTATTACTCAAAATAGGTATTTTACCAGAATTAAATTTGTTTTCGACCGGAATTCAGGATTTTTCAGCAGACATTCAAGTTTTAGCGTTAATTGATGCCACAATCTATAATCAAAAACATTGTTAGAGAGATAAGGTATTCTACATAAGTTAAAATTTATTTTAAATAAATGAGACTAAAATCCCATTTGTGACTCACGATAATGACGCCATTGAGGTCTGTCACTATGATAAGTAGAACGGATTTTCGAGGTCCGACTATGACACCAGATCTGACAATTTATGGAAAGGCTTTTTAATAAGACAAATACTACAACCTAGGAAATAAATGTAACCGAGGCCCGTGTTGTTATAACCCAAAACTATTCAGTAGATCAAGTAAGAAAAATAGATAGAAATTTGAGCAAATGGCTAAATCATTGGGTCACGCTTTATTATAAATGTCGTAACAAATCACTGACCGACTGGGTGGAAAATAAGTTTGATGTTAGAAACACAAATGATCGTCCAAATAAAGTAATCCACTCGAGAAAATAACATTCTTACCTGATCTGACGATAATGGCATGAAGAAAGTAGGAGACATGAATGCCTAACCTTACTGTGTGACAGGTAGTGCAGCAGCTGAAAGCCAATCGAGACACGTGTCTGAGAAATTTCACTAACAAATTAGCAACTTTGACAGAACTTTGACACGGATCTACAAAGTTCCAGTTGGTTAAGGTTAACGTGCACCAAATGTCACGAACGAAAAGAAGAGGTTTGCCACGGAGTTGCTCGTTTTATTTTATGGATGCAAAGCGTAACTTGTAAGAATTAGGGATATTCGAACGTCACTAGTACTCGATCACAAGGGACTCAGAAGTAGTGACTGTATATTTTGGGACCATTAAAAAAGCAGTACTGAGGTCATACATAGTACCAAACAAAGCAAGTAATGAAACTTTATGGACCGACTTTTTTCATCATGAGATCAGCGTTCTTTACGGCGTGCGGTTGTAAACCCAACAGCCAAACCTGCTTCAACCAAGCTTGTGAACGATGGTAACCCTGAAGAAGCTTTAGGTCAAGTTTCCACCGACTGCAGTTTGTAATAAGTACGTCTGACAATACCACAACTTACGTATACTGCCAAGTGGAATAGGTTAGGAAGAAGCTAGCGAAAATAAAAAAACAGTCTACCCAGTTACTGACTGTTAGTCTGAGCACTGAGAAGTGTGGATTAGCCGCATTGAGTCTGTATGGTTATCGCGCCCAACAGTTAGAGGTAGAAGCTAACACTTATCAACTCATGAATCATTTGCTTCAAAATCACTCAATACTTTATAATTCGTGATATCATCTTGAACCGCATTCTCTAGAATTTTTTTACTACAGCTAACACCGCTACTTTTTTACTTCAATATTCGAATTAATGCTTCTAATCCTCTGTGCTAATATGGTGCGGCAATCGGATATGACGTACATTTATCTTAAGTTTTCTAGTTGTGGCTAATTGAATGTATTGCAAGTCCACTGAACAGGCACAAGCCAAAGACCCAGCTGTAAATGTCAAAGTTAGAAAGGTTATAAAAACTTTTTGCATGACTATACAGCTCTAAATAGCTGGTAAACACAAATCTTACAAGGAACTAACCAGTTTTTAAGAACCGTATCGTCCCTTCAAGATTTAATGGAAATACAGTTCCATAATCATAAAGAACTAAAACGATAACTAATTAACCAGCATATAAGCTGCGATTACTAGATCGAATCGAAAGACAAGGAAATCAATGGATGGGGTTATCAAACCTTGAGTTTTATATTTTGGTTTGACACGGGTGAGTTGGTCAACCTCTAAAGTGCAAGCAATTTGAAAACTCATTTAAAACGATTTCTGAACCACGTTTTCAGACTAAGTACAAATGACTCAAAAATGCTTACTCGGAAATATCAATTTTAAAATTTAGCGCAAATAGTTTCGAAATGTGAACTCACTTCTTGGAGTGAAAATTTGAAATTTCAGTCCAGTCATCTTGAAATGGACCAGCCTCATTGATTCTGTCATTCAAATAATCTTGCGCAGTAGCTGACGCAGCCGACCACTCAAACTTCATTTCACTAATACACAAGTAGCGACAGGTTTGAGTGTGCCACGCAATATCCACTATTTTGAATGTATAGGTGGATTAATTTTTTTGACCACCCTACTCAATAAATCAGATCGATTCAAGGCTTTTCAAAGGTTTAATACACAATTTTTGGGCCACACAACGACACTAACCACTTTTAGATGACAAAAAAATGATAAATTATCAAAAAGGAAAGCTGTTGAGAGGAAAATTTAAAATGATAAATGAAAATTCACATGACAGCAGACGACGATTATTTCGAAAAACAACGTAAGAAATAACGAAATAAGTTAGGGATGAAGACAGTATGGAGAGGCAGAATTGACAGAATGAGAAGGAGGACGGAGATGATTAATTTGGAATACTGTGGTTGATTCGTTTGAATTTAAAGTTCGGATACCGAAACCTCCCCTCACTAGGCGAGGTATATTGTCGAGTGTAGCCTCACTTTACGATTCCTTGGGATTGTTAACACCGTTTATACTTCCCATGAATCAGTTACTTCAACGTTTAGGTAAATTGGGACTAGGATGGGACGAAGAGATCCCAAATGAGGAAAGCAAACGCTTGTTAGAGATTTTAAGTGAATTTCAGAGGGTTGAGAACGTTAGTTTTCCACGTTGTGTATTGTTTCTGCAATCGGGTCATCCGCTCCTGGAACTTCATATTTTCAGTGATGCTTTGGAAACTGGATATGGTGCAGTGGCATACGTCCGCTCTTACATTTGTGACACTGAGGTATGTTTTCGTCTTGTTACGGCTTAAGCAAGAGTAACCATAATGAAGGTCCAAACTATACCGCGCTTGGAACTTACGGCAGCAATTTAAGCAGCTTTCATGGGATCCCATCTGCAGTCAGAATTAGATTTTAAGCTTGCAGAGGTTAAATTTTGGACGGGTTCCATGATTGTCTTGCACTGTATTAGAAATGAGAAAAGCCAGTTTAAAACATTCATAGCAAATCGGATTTCAACTATTCATAGTCTTACTAAGGTGGACCAATGGAGATTCATACCTTCTTAAGAAAACATAGCAAGCTTTGCATCCAGGGGAGTCAAATTTAACATCAATGATATCAAGGTATGGGAGGAGGGTTCACGTTTTCTCAAGAAGCCGTAGGAGTTGTAGCGGTAAATAAATCCCCAAACTAAATAGCTCTGTAATTTTTCGACATTGGATGCTGACTATATGTTTTAGCGGACTCAGCTAGCTGAAGGCGCTCGGTCATGCATCCGCACCAGATCACGTGCTGTAACGCTGTGCTCAACATCAACCGCAATCACTAGTCAGATTAGATCAGAGATTCCCGATATATTGGTTATCGCCAAATACACTCTTCCGATCTCCTCGACTCTGTCTTTTGATTTCTCTCGGTGGGAACAAAGCATATTAGAAGGTGTTACTGGTAGAAGCGTTGTCAAAAACTGAATACCTGTATCATCCTCATCGGTGAGACTGACGTGATCTGGTACATCTAATTGCAGCTGTGAGTCTGTTCCTTTTTGGGATTTTCATATATCATTACCTTATTTTTTAAACATTGTGATTTTTTCTCGTGTTTTTTTCTCGGACATATATATTTTTTCCCCTCGTTCATTATCGTACTTCATATTTCATCATGCCTGAACAGACACCCAAAGTACTCAAGCTTAAGACTTTGTCCCCGCCAAAGAAAAGCCTCACACGACTCAGAATGGCATAACTGAGTTATGTCATACACTCACGCGTTATCTTAATCTTCGTAACGACAGTAATCGCTCACACAGCATACGTAGAAGCATTTTACGTAAACGATCTGTCTCTAGACCACGAGAGACGGATAACCCCGACTGGTGCTGGTATCATGACCAGTATGGAAAGTCTTCCAGAAATTGCAGAAAAGCCTGCAATTTTCCCGACACGAAACCGAATGACTGAAAAAACAACTAGGAAAACTTCCAAGCCGGCACGCGTTAACGGCAACCGTAGCCGGCGAACATAGCCGTCGTTATACGTCACAGATGTGACGACGAGAGTTCGCTACCTCGACGACACTGGCGCAGAAGTTAGCGTTCTCCCAGCAAATCCTAACTACCGGCTTCACGAATGGGCTCTAAACTTACAGGCGGCAAACGGAAAACCGATCGCTACGTATGGCAAAAGGTACGTTTACCTTAACGTGGGTTTACGTAAACCTGTAACAGCATAGGTTGGTTGGTTAAGAGTTGACCCCAAACAACCAAGCATATGCCAAAACAGTATTGTTCAAGTATTCATTCACTTCCTTATTTTGTATAAGCGTTATATTCCTTATTATCTTATATTGAATGCTGAAAGCCTTTGTTTGTCTGAACAGATAATCCCACGCTCCACTGTGACTGCGCTAAGATCGAAATAAAGACTTCATCCAATTATTGTCTGGATTCTTCTATCAATAACACGAGGGTTACCTATAGGCACGAAATTGGTGAGCCCGACGTGATTTTCTGTAAACTAAGTTGGGTATATAAATAGTTTATTCTTTTTATTATCTTAAGTTATTCGTGTCATAGAAACCTTTTTTTTCTCGTGCTAATTTTATTGCTATATTTGTCACATACCTCATGTCAGACTTAAAAGAAACCCATAATCTGGAGGATTTGTCACCAGTGGAGATAGACACTGTTATGACTACGAAATCTCGACTTCCAGAATTTGATCGTAGTGATCCTGAGTTGTGGTTTGCTCAACTCGAGCATTATTTCACGAGACACAATATCAAATCTGAAGGGATTCGCTATAGAGATTTGTGTTCTATCCTTCCTCCTTCAGTCGCCAAAGAAGTCCGTGACTTGATTTTAGATCCACCATCACCACAACCGTACACCGTCTTAAGACGAGAGATAATGAACCGTTTATCATTATCAGATAGTCAAAGAATCCAAAGACTTTTTCAAGGTGAAACACTAGGTGATCGGTCGCCGTCACAGTTTCTACGTCACCTCCAAGTCTTAGTGGGTGATAACACAGTAGGTGCAGCAGTCCTAAAACAAGGATGGATACAAGCTCTCCCATGCTACGTCCAACACTGTTTGGATGCACAAGATCCTGAAACCTCATTATCTCATTTAGCGCGTATAGCTGATAGAATAATGGAAAGAGGTCCTCCAACTGGATCAGGCGCAATAAATCACACACAGAGAGTAGAATCAGCAAAAGACCCCGTCATAGAAGGACTCATTGCGAGTGTTAAGAGTCTCACTGAGGCTGTCACCAGAATGCAAATGGGTCATACAAACAGTAGCAGGTCACCACAACGATCACGATCCAAGTCACAAAATAGGTCACAAATGTCCAGACAATCTGGGCAGTTTTGTTGGTACCACTGGAAGTTTGGTGTCAACTCAACCAAGTGCAGGCAACCATGCGCCTGGCCTAAGCATAATTCCAAGACAGCGGGAAACGAGTAACCCCTCCCCAGGTCGCGACAACTGAGGAGGGGCGCCTAAACAGTCGCTTGTTTTATGTCAGAGACAGAAACTCGGGCTTGAATTTCTTGGTGGACACTGGCGCTGCTCTTAGCATCATCCCTCGAAATAAAACTGAGATTAGTCGAGAAACATCCGCGATTACACTTCAAGCTGCAAATAAAACTACAATCGCGACATTTGGGCAGAAAACGTTAACCCTAGATTTGGGGTTCAGAAGGCAATTCCCTTGGGTTTTCACGGTAGCCGACTTAGATCTGGCAATACTGGGGATGGACTTTCTAGAGAGATACGAATTTCTTGTTGACACCAAGAAACGGCGATTAACACTAAAAGAAACTTCGTTTTACACAAAAGGCAAAGAAAGTCACATCAGCTCTCTTAACTTGATTCAAACCCCTCCAGTAACAACAGCGAAATTCCAAGATATACTCGCGGAATTTCCAAACTTAACTAAACCAAACCCACAGCCTTCCAAAAACAAACTAAAAGTAAGTCACACTATCAAAACCGAAGGTGCACCGGTGTTTGCAAAACCCAGGAGACTAGCACCAGATAAGCTCAAAATCGCTAGAGCCGAGTTTGATTATATGCTACAACTGGGTATTATCCGTCCCTCTGATAGTCAATGGGCATCCCCTTTGCATATGGTCCCAAAGAAGAATGAAGGTGACTGGCGACCGTGTGGGGATTACAGAGCCCTCAACCGTCAAACCGTACCAGATAGGTACCCAATACCGCATATACAAGATTTCACAAACGGTTTACAGGGTATGAACATATTCACCAAAATTGACTTAGTCAGGGCATATCACAATATCCCGGTGGCTGATGAAGATATCCCTAAGACAGCTATTACAACACCCTTCGGCTTATTCGAGTTTGTACGCATGCCATTCGGCCTGAGAAATGCGGCACAGACATTTCAAAGATTCATAGATAACCTACTTCGAGATATGCCATTTGCGCAGGGGTATATAGACGACTTGTTAATTGCCAGCCCCAATTTGCAATCACACGAAGAGCATGTACGAGCAGTGTTGACAAGATTGAATGAACATGGAATAAACATACATCAAAGTAAGTGTGTTTTCGGTGTTCAAACTTTAGAATTTCTTGGTCACACAATAAGCCCAGAAGGGATTAAACCTATAAAAAAAGAAGTGGATACCATCAAACAATACCCGATACCTAGCTCTCTAACACAAATGAGAAGTTTTCTAGGTCTAATTAACTTTTATCGCAGATTCATACCAGGTTGTGCACAATTAATGCAACCTTTAACAGATTTACTTAAAGGAAAACCAAAAGAATTCAAACTGTCTTCTGACGCCGTCGAAGCTATTAAACAGCTTAAAGATAAACTGGCTCAAGCAACTACGTTGATATATCCGAATTCTCTTTCCCCACTTGCTTTGATGGTGGATGCTTCAGATAAAGCAGTAGGCGGTACCCTTAACCAACTGGTTAAAAACGCCTGGAAACCAATTGCTTTCTTCTCGAAAAGACTCGCTCCAGCTGAGACAAGGTATTCTACCTTCGGGCGAGAACTTCTTGCAATCTACCTGACTATTAAACACTTCCGACACATGTTAGAAGGTAGGGAATTCATAGTCTTTACAGATCACAAACCACTGACGAATGCATTAAAAGCGAGAGCCGATAAGTACTCACCTCGAGAAGTCCGACACCTTGACTATATATCACAGTTCACAAGCGATATCCGACATGTCAAAGGTCAGGACAATCAGGCGGCAGATGCTTTATCCAGACTAGAAATGAACGTGGTACAGCAGTCTACAGTAAACTTCGAGACGTTGAGACACGAACAAGAGCAGGACCTAGAATTACAAAACCTACTTAAAACAAACAATTCAAGTCTTAATTTAAAACAGTTCCCATCACCTATCGATGGTATTCTAATTTACTGTGACACGACCAAGGCAATGCCGCGACCTTTCGTTCCCAAAAATATGCGAAAGTTGATATATAATAACTTTCATTCTTTGTCTCATCCTGGAGCAAAAGCTTCAACTAAACTAATCAATGCTAGATATATATGGCCAAATTTACAGAAGGATGTACACAAATGGGTTAGAGAGTGTTCAGCATGCCAACAATCAAAGATTAATCGTCACACAAATTCACCCATAGGTGTTTTCTCGCAACCAGATGCACGTTTTGCACATGTGCATATCGACTTGGTAGGTCCTTTACCCCGTTCAAATGGTTTTAATTATCTTTTTACATGCATAGATCGATTTACCAGATTCCCTATAGCCATCCCGATAGCGGACATCACAGCGGAAACAGTAGCCAAAGCTTTCATGCAGAACTGGGTAACCATTTTTGGTACACCCATAACAATAACGACGGATAGAGGAGCGCAATTCGAATCCGAACTATTGAATAACTTGGCTAAACTTCTAGGCTCTAATAGGATACGCTGCACTGCATATCATCCTCAGGCTAATGGGATGGTTGAACGTTTTCACCGTCAGCTAAAAACCGCCCTTATATCTCACTCAAACCCCAATCAGTGGACAGAATTCCTACCATTAGTTATGTTGGGAATACGAACATCTGTCAAAACTGACGCACAATGTTCAGCTGCGGAACTGGTTTTCGGAACAACTCTGAGACTACCAGGTGAATTTATTAACCCTAATACTAACAGTCAAAAACTTAATTTAGAAAATTACGTAGATCAACTACGGGACCATATGTCCAAACTTAAACCAATTAACACTCGCGAACAATCGCGCGCCGTATATGTACCTAAAGACCTAAGCAATTGCACGCACGTCTGGATAAGATGTGATAAAATAAAATCACCACTCAGTCCTCCATTTGAAGGTCCTTTCAAAGTCGTCTCAAGAAAATCTAAATATTTCGTGATAGAAAAACATGGAAACATCGACACAATAAGTATTGATAGGCTAAAACCGGCTTATCTAGATCATGAACCACCATACGTATTGTTAGATCGTATAACTGACAAATCCATTACGGAATCGAAATGTAAAGATGATAAATCTTTACAAATGACTAAAACGGTCCGCTGGGCACATCCAATTAGTCAGTCAAGGATGTTGACAGTTTCGGCTGCAGGATAAAATCTAACCACGTAGCTAATCAGACCCTGCATCTACTCAAAAATATTTTTCCCCTCATTCCGCCTCACCTACAACTCCCCAGACCTTTTACCTTTGATACATAAATGTTATGTTAAATTTTTTTTTTAATACTGGACACATAAGCTAGGTATTCCGAAACGATGGCTGAGGATTTTAATCAAACTCATACAACTAACACTGGCAAATACAACGAATTCAAAAAGCAACCCAGGCGAGTTTTATAATTTCTTTTTCTGGTTAATTAACTATGTTGGCTGTACTCCTTATATATCTTTATACATTTTTCACGTAGACTGGCAATACATATATACAATATGAACTACTAAGAGTTTCCGGTCGAAGATATGTTTAGTAGCTTGATACGATTAATACTACTATTAATAAGTGGTTTTCTAGACAAAACAGTTTGGATTAAACCATGGCCAAGTACTTATTAAAGTTCTCATCATTTTTTTTCATGTTTAGGAAACTTATGTAATGACTTAACCAGTTTTCCTGCAGCATGCTTTTTAGTGTGATCATATAACCCATCTTTATTGGCAATATTCAGATTTTTTTTTAAATTCTGACATTTAAGAATCAATAACCGTGGAGATATAGTACAGTGCGTTACTGTAAGGTTACTATGTTAGCCGCATTGATTCCATATACCTAATTTTAAACACAACTTATAAAGGAACTATTAAGTAATCATAACATTGAACTAACGACATGACTATGACAGCTATGTTAACGTTAAACCAATTATTATTAGTGGTCCTGACAAAACCCTGGAACTTAACACTAGCGTTATAAAAAGACATGTTATGTCAGTATCTTTTATATATATATATATACTTTTTCTCTCGGTTTAAGTATAACGTAAAATGGAAATTACAAAACTTGTAGATTTTTCTTTCTATAGTATTATTAGTAATCCAAACAAAGAACTTGTACTATTCCAATATGGCATTTTGACATATCAATCAGTCCTCCTGTTATCTTTCTCTCATATCTGAGCAACTTTTGGCCAACAAACATCGTATTGAAAGGGGTTTCGATGAACAAAAACGCACGACCCACATGCACTCGAACCTCAGCCCTTCTGAATGCTAGACCGCGTGCCTAGCCATTAGGCCACATCAGACCACGAGGGGTGACTGCAATCTTTCCTTTTACCAATTATTCATTCATAATACTAATGAGTAATAGGACTTACACACTTTTAAGGTGCAGACAAATTCGTTACTTTGATTAATTGACGAAATATTGCCTCAGTATATCATACATATTTAAATCAAACCAGAAAAGAGTATTTGACACAACTGTACTTGATCTTCATACTCTACACAATTTCCTCCCCTCTTTAACCGTATATTCTCTTCCGTTTTATGGAGTAAAATTATGCACCCTTGGTTACGTACCTGGTTAGAAAAGGCGGTTGTCACATTCCCAAGGTCACACATTTAAACAGGTTTGACAATGAGTCCAACTTCTAGCAAGTTTACACTTTTACATTTATACATTATAAAAAAGGATTTTATTTGTTTTCATACCTTTTCGTACACAAGATAGCTACACTATGTCTATTTTCTTCCAGAATACCAATCCGTTCTGGAGGCCAATCACTTACGTGGAACCGAACAATTATCAATTATGTTTATGTATTTCCATTTTGTATCTTATTATTTTGATGCAGGCAGTGGAGCGGTTCTTTAGGTTTGATTGGTTTTCACCATTACCTTTGAAGTAGATTCTTCTTTACTTTTTACTTGAGGGCGACTCAAGAGGCAGGTGAGTAAACAACTGATAGCCGGTCTGAGCATGGAAAAATCGTACCTCACCAACATGGTGTTGGGTAGCCCGCTCGCGGCACTTCCTCAGATATTCTTATTCCACAGTTTAACACTCTTTCTCATGAAAGCACTCAGTAAACCGTCAGCTATAGTTGTAGAAGAAATCACATGCTACAAAATAAGATGACAAGCTAGTAAATGAAGAGACATCCATGGACTACCGTTGACAGCTTTAGTTGCCACTAATTATAAGTCAAACATTGAGTGAGTTGATAAATTTCCCTTGGAATGAGAAATAGAACTAAGGTGTTTTTGATAGATAGTTTAATCGAACCGACGTTCCTACGGAAGTCGATTCTAGGGGGAAGCTAATGTAACAGCATAGGTTGGTTGGTTAAGAGTTGACCCCAAACAACCAAGCATATGCCAAAACAGTATTGTTCAAGTATTCATTCACTTCCTTATTTTGTATAAGCGTTATATTCCTTATTATCTTATATTGAATGCTGAAAGCCTTTGTTTGTCTGAACAGATAATCCCACGCTCCACTGTGACTGCGCTAAGATCGAAATAAAGACTTCATCCAATTATTGTCTGGATTCTTCTATCAATAACACGAGGGTTACCTATAGGCACGAAAAACCCATTCACTGGATTTTCGTTGTTGCAGATGTTTCTATGCCAATCACTGGTATGGATCTTCTACAACACCATAATCTGATCATCGACACGCGCAAACGGAGGCTAGTAGACGGAAACACTAATTTATCCGTTTGCGTAACTTCTTTTATTGTTTGCAGATTATCCCCAGTCACACTTAAACATATGATAGACCCACTCTATCAACCACTACTCGATAAGTACCCTGGGATACAACAAACTCAACCGAAACTACCCTGTGTAACCAGCAATGTTACACATCACATCACGACTACAGGACCATCTGTATTCTCTAAAGCACGACGACTAGCTCCTGAAAAGCTAAGGTTAACGAAAAACGAATTCGATCACATGATATACTTAGGAATCGTACGACCGTCAAACAGCCCTTATGCATCTCCGTTGCACATGGTCCCTAAAAAGGACAGCAACGATTGGCGTCCAACTGGTGACTATCGGAGATTGAATGCAAAAACCATTCCCGATCGTTACTCGTTGCCTCACGTTCACGATTTGATAGCTACCTTGAAAGGTACAACTGTTTTTGCGAAAATCGACTTGGTTAAAGCGTATAACCGAATTCCCATGGCCACTGACGACATTCCGAAAACCGCCATCATTACTCCATTCGGACTCTATGAATTTTTGCGAATGCCTTTCGGTCTAAGGAATGCTGCTCAAACATTCCAAAGATTCATAGACGACGGTTTTCGAGGTATCAACTTCGTACATGCGTATGTTGACGACTGCCTAATCGCAAGTCCGGACAGAGAATCACATCTCAAGCATCTGGATCTTGTTTTCGATCGATTACAAAAACATGGCATTACTGTAAACGTTCAGAAATGCCAAATCAGTACCGACTCGTTAGACTTCCTAGGACACATATAGATGCTCAAGGCATTCGACCTCTTAGGACCCAAGTGGCGGCCATTCTGGATTACACAGAACCGACCAACGTCAAGCAATTACGCACGTTTAACGGCCTGGTAAGTTTCTATAGACGCTTCATACAGAAATGAGCATTACTTATAAAACCTCTAAACGACCAACTTCGTGGAAATGCGAAATCCATTAATTTGGACGACACCGCACGAAAAGCATTCTCCACAGTTAAGGAACTGATCGCTAAAGCAACAATGCTCGCACATCAGCACACCGAAGCACTAATTAGTTTCGCAGTAGACGCATCCGACTCGGCAATCGGAGGAGTCTTACAAGAATGGGTTAACAACTCCTGGCAACCCTTGGCATTTTTCTATAGACGGTTGCTAGACACCGAATCGAGATACAGCACATTCGGTAGGGAACTCCTAGCTATATATTGTGCTGTACGGCATTTCCAACACTATGTCGAAGGTCGTGAATTCACTCTTTTCACGGACCATAAACCGCTCACTTTCTTGTTAAGCTCTCCTTCTGACAAGTACTCTCCCCGTGAGTCTCGACAACTGGACTACATGTCGCAGTTTACTTCAGATATTCAACATATTTCTGGAGCAAACAATGTAGTTGCAGACGCCTTGTCTCGAATAAATTCCTTGAACAGTTTCCAAGGAATCGACCTTCTTAAACTCGCCCAGCTTCAAAAAGAAGACACTGATCTTCAGCAAGAGTTATCGTCAACAACCCTTAAACTACGCATCAAACAGATGGGAACAGGTAAGGAAACCTTACTTTGTGACACATCTACTGGTAAGGATCGCCCAATCGTGCCGAAACATTATCGACGCAATGTCTTCAACACATTGCACAAACTTTCTCATCCAGGTGTTCGTGCAATCATCAAGCTCATAGCAGAACGGTTTTGCTGGCCTGGTATGAATAAAGACGTGAGGGAGTGGGCACGCTCCTGTGTAAGCTGCTAAAAATCTAAGGTCATCAGACACAATAAATGTCCCTTAGGCTCATTTAAAACTCCCGATGCTTGTTTCGACCATGTTCATCTGGATTTGGTAGGACCTTTACCAGATTCAAATGCATACTCTTACCTCTTAACCTGTGTAGATCGTTTCACTCGATGGTCAGAAGCAGTACCTATCAAGGACATCACTGCTGAAACAGTGGCCCGCACCTTCGTCGAACGATGGGTAGCAAACTTCGGCTGCCCTTCAACCATCACTACAGACCGCGGACGTCAGTTTGAGTCTGAACTTTTCCGTCATCTGACCACACTATTAGGAAGCACTCGCTTCCGAACGACCGTTTACCACCCACAAGCAAACGGGTTGGTAGAACGCTTTCACCGACAACTAAAATGTTTCACTGTCAGCTGCAAACGTTTCACAGTGGACCGACGCTCTTCCATTCGTCTTACTATATATCCGCAATGCAGTGAAAGCAGACATTGGATACACTGCGGCTCAACTCGTTTATGGAACGACACTCCGACTTCCAGGAGAATTCGTGGATCCTTCATCCTCTTCAATGAACATGGATCTAACCTCCTACACGAACAGGCTTACAAACGCAATGCGTTCAGTTAAACCTGCTTCCACACGACCACAATCCACCGATATTTTTGTTCAACCTGACTTAAAATATAGTACACACGTTTTCGTTCGTCGAGACTCGCATCGATGACCATTCGAATCAGCATACGAAGTACCTTTCAAAGTTCTTCAACGCGAATCTAAGTACAATATAGTCGATAAGAACGGAACAAACGATAGCATCAGCATCGATCGATTAAAAGCAGCGTATTTAGAAGGAAAATATTTTTTTAAATACAATTTTAATATGCTCATATATTTATATTTTTATTTACAAAAAAAATCAAAATAAAAAAATCAAATTTTTTAAACGCTATTATATGTTCTTGGGTTTATTTTCCTTTTTTTCCGCCGACATTTCGTTTTTACGTACATACGAGTGTATTTCGACATACACTTACATTTTCTTTTTTCTTTTCCAGGATGGCTGGAAACAACGATGCAGTTTACGAGAAGCCGAAATTTTCATTGTACCTTTTCTTTTTTTATGATGTACCTCGGTCCCATATAGTAAGGAAAGACGACCAGACGCTGCTAAATTTAGTAAGCTATCAGAAAAGTGTTTACCAACGACAAACTCGTTGGGTTTAAACTTCTGGCTGGCCACGTCTTAGGGTCATCACTGCCCCACTAGGAGGGGAGTGATCTGTAGCGGTAAATAAATCTCCAAACCAAATAGCTCTGTAAGTTTTCGAAATTGGATGCTGGCTTTGGTATCCATACCTTGGTGAGCATTCCGAATAGGTGATACTTCTAATGGGAAAAATTGAGAGCCTACCTGGATGTTCATTTTTTAATGTGCAGTCTTCCGAGAGTTGTCGTGAAGACCATGATGATGATTTTTCAGTGACATGTATGTGTTGGTATGACTCGGCATACTTTGTATGTTGTATGCCACCATCAGATCACCTTATGTCTTCCAATGGCTGAGTAATAATAATCTCAGACTTCTGAGTCTGTATTCGTAAAATTTGTTCCTTGACCTTAATGCCCACCTGTTTGACCGTCTCTGTACTTAGTTTGAGATATCTACGTCTATTCTGAAGGGGAGATGAAAAAACGTTGTGGACTTCAATGTGAGGGTGTAGGAACATCTTAGACGGTGTCAGGGTCGATTCTGTAGTGATTGTGCCAAGTTATTCGCACACAAAGTGAAGAGCAAGACTGAAAATCCCAATAACACCAAAGTTGGAACACTGTATAGTAGGTCTAGTTGTCTTGATCAACTACTCTTCTACCAGATGCCTCAATTACAACATCCTCACACTCATTTCCTTGCAAACACGGAGCTTCTGGAAAAGCTACTGGGTCCATTCGAACTTGCTTATTCAAACGGTCAAAAGTAATGTTGAATTTACAAGCGTCTGTCAGGTTTCGTTTCTTTCGAAACATACACCTTGTGAACTTCCTCCTCAAATTCCCTAATATTCTACCCTTAATTTCGTTGATTAACATGCTCAGTTATAGTGTTTGTCTCAGCACTTATGCCATAGCTACGAGAACGTCGTGTGAAGGTTTTGATTCATAGGTCATAATGAGTGGAGCGTTTCTGTATCTAGTAGACATACATCGGTACAAATTTCATTGATGTTGGAGCCTATGTAAGTTCAGCTCTTCACTCTGAGTTTCCCCCAACTTATTAGTTAACTGTGGTCTGGGCTCGGACTACCATTCGGTTTTCTTTTCAGTTTTTCACGTATGGCTTGTTTAGTTTATCTCATTCGTTTTTATCCATTTTTGCCCGTTTTGAGTGTGCTCCTTGTGTATTTTTTAACGGCCTTAGACTTTCGCTAGCATCTATAACAGATTTTAAGTCAATATTGTCATGAAAAATTCATGCAAACGACCTGGATGCTGTTTTGCTGTTACATCTGGCATGCAATCCAACAACTGCAAAGGTTGGTTCCACGAAGTGTGCACAGATCTCACAGCAGCTGCTCGCAACAGACTCAGCAAGTTGGATCATAAGTCGGAATGTGTAACGTGCAGCACAGATCCTGTAGTCCTGCTGAGTAACGTCATTGTCCTATTGACAGGTCTGCAGAATAATTTTTCAGCAAACTTGGAAAAAGATAGACATAAAATGGGTGGACAAACAAGGGTGCACAACGAAAACAAGAATAGGGCTGTCGACATGTTTACCATTGATAGAGCATGCATTTGCACTAATGATGACATAATGGAAATCAGAACCATAACGTCGATGGTAATAGACTCCCTCGGTAAACTCGGGTCTCCCAGCTCAGGGTCCTTGAATGTAACGGTAGTTCTCAAGAACTCTGTTGATGATTGGACCCACGTTGACAGAGCTAAAAAGGACCAGGCGTCACCGTCTAAGCTGAACACAGCAAGTATTGAGTGAAAATCAACAGGTGAATCAACCGCACAGTCTACCGCAAAGAATGTCTGTTCGGTCATCAAAGAGCCTAGGAATCAGAAACGTGCTTTGACCTCCAAACAACAAGGTGCTGAACCTGAACTCACTGGAAAACCTGGGAAAACAATAATGGTTTGTGATGACCCTCTCATAATCAAGAACCTCAAAGATAACCCTGACATTCCTCTCAGTTTTCAGGACAAAAATGACAGGAAGCTCTGGGGTAGATTGAACCAGAAACTTGCACTTCCTAAAATAGAGCCTTGGCGGCTCATTAGGAGAAAGGAAACTAAGCATCAAAGTCACCCGAGGCTACTTCGTGTAACACTTAAGAATACTACTGACGCAGAGGATGTCCTGCTAGCAAGTCATTTACTGTAATCCGATGGGAACGTTAGAATACTGCCCGACATACCGTATTCTGAGCGCATTCTCATCCGTAACATCCGTAAAGAATCTCGCGAGAAGTTTTTCCGCGGAAGAAATATAATTGTGCAAGCTTTACCGGAAAACACGGACCCTAGCCAAGTAAACTCTGATATTAGGGAATGGAAATTCATCAAACAGTCCGTGAGGCTCAATAATATACTGACTCAACATGTGGCGAGACTAGACAAGAAGGACGGTGATTCTAGACTCTGGCTAATGAGGATAACTTTCCCATCCTCCCATATGGCGGCCGCAACTGTTGATACCTAACGACCCGACTAATAACGACGGCGACTCCGCCAACCCTTTGGCTGAACAGTACTCTCGGACATTCCAACCGACACACATCAACTATTCTGATGGCAGCTTCATCTGCAACTGCACAAGACTTTCCGTAGTAAACCTCAGCGCTGACTTGGTGTTCCGGAAACTACAACACCTAAGAAAAGACACCTCTCCTGGCCCGGATATTTCATTCTACTATACTGAGGGAAGCAGCCTCAATCCTGGCAACACCGCTTAGCGTGATGTTCCCACACTCGCTAAGCCGAGGCAAACTGTCGGAAACTTGGAAGCTGTCTCACATCACACCAATCTTTAGGAGAGTTTGACGCAGCAAAACTTCAAGTTAGCGACCGGTGGCTATTCTCTCTGTACCTTCCAAATTCATGGAGTCGCTGATATACGTAATATACATGACTGTTTACTGTACTTAACTTTCTTTTCACCCTAACAGCATGGTTTCAGGAATAGTTGCTCTTGTATAACCAACCTGCTGACTGCGATGTATAGATAGACAAAGATCCTTGATCGCTAGGGGAAGGTTGATATAATTTCCCTCAGGGCTCAGAACTAGGACCTCTTCTCTTCTTGATTTCTATGAAGAATCTTCCTCAACAGGTAACGTCAGACTTACTACTTTTTGCCGATGACGCGAAACTTTGGAGAAAGATACGCAACCATGACGATATATAGGCACTTCAGGAGGATCTGACTCAACTTCAAAGTTGGGCAGATGACAACGTACTTACTCTTAACACTTGAAAGTGTAAAGTAGTCCATCTGCGACATGTCGCAGACTATAGTTACAACTTAGGAAGCTCTTCTCTAGAAGTACACCAAGTTGAAAGAGATTTACGAGTGCTGGTACCCTACGATTTTAAGTTTTACTTTAACTGTGACTAAAATGTCTTTCGAGAAAACCTTGCACAGGTAACATTCAAGCGCATTTTTGGCCAGTTTGACGGAAGAACTTTCTATACAATCTTCAACAGTTTTATTCGTCCCCATTTAGTGTACGGAAACATAGTATTTACCCCCTCACTCCAAAAGGATAGGGACACTCTGGAGCGTATCCAACGGCGAGCCACGAAGTCAGTTCGAGGACTCAAATTCAGTCATTATGAAGAGCGCCTCTAATCACTTGACTTTTATCCAATAGGATATATACGTGTTAGAGGTGACCTTCTGATGGCTTATAGTATCCTTAACACTTCTGGACATCCTCCCAAGCACCTACTACAGCTTAATTTCAACACTAACCTAAGAGGTAACACCCAAACACTGGAGACACAACATAGCAGAACGGACTGTAGACACAACTTCTACTTCTTAAGAGTTTTCGAGTACTGGAACTCGCTGCCAGCCGAGCTAGTCCGAGCGACTTCCTAGAAGTCTTCTAAGAAGCAACTTGATCTATTCTTATTGTCTAAGGATAGTATTATACTGTAGCGTGTTCCAGACTTTGGGATCACCAATTGTAGCGTGGTGTGGAGTGGAGATTGACTATGAACACCGCTACCAAGAAGCTCGTTCCAAATGACTCCATAAAATCCCCGAGAAGCCAAATATCAGAAGGCATTTAATGGACCAAGTCGAGGTTTTTTTTGCTGGCGATCTCGTGGCATCGAAAAGATACTGAGATCGTGCCAGGATACAAGCTTGGTTACAGAACGTAACCGAACTCGCGCGAAGTTACAATCGAAGTGTATGAATAAGAATGGAAGCACAGTATAGGTGTCATTAGCACAGTCAAACAAAAGCACATTAAAACAAGCACTAGCACAGTTGGTTATAATAGTTTTTATTAAACCAGTCGTGTTCTCGTGGTAAATGTGAGTCACTACAAAACTATGATTTACCAAATTATTTTTCCTCTTTTATTATTAACATACATAGCTTCCTGCCTGAATGTATTCGTGATCTACTGCTACTAGACACAGAAGCCTGTTAAGCGAAGCTACTTCTATTCCGTCCACAACCATTTGACTTTGTTTCGTTATCATAACAACCGTCAGGCGCGTATTCGAACTGTGCAACACTTACAGATGACGGACTTTTACTCAGTTACAAAACAGTGATGAAATGATTTCACAAAAAAGCACCAATAATTTAGAAGTTTCTCAACTAAAAGGTCATTTTTCTTGTCATATATACATATTTTAAACAAATGATCCTGTTTTCTCATTAATAAGAGTAGTCCGTCAAATATTTGACGGAGATGAGACCACTTTTAATATTTAGAGTGATCTCGCCAGATATTTTACGACATTTTTGCAAAAAGTAAATTAATTGTTTCATTTTACACGAATTCATGGTTCATCTTAAAATTCCACAGTTAACTGTGGCGTACTAATACGCCAAATATTTTAAAATAATTATTTTAAAATATTTTATTTCAACAGAAATTTACTGTTGAAATAACAATATCTTGATAATAGGGAATATTTTATAAATTATCTCCGTAAAGTACTCGATGTACTTTCAAAAAATACGTCAAATAACATTCTCTTCAACTAACTTCAAAAAGTGTTCAGTTTTTCGGTCATAAGTCTCGTGGTGTCCAAAGATATAGTTACGATTTGTTCCACGCAGACATTCAAACTGTTGTGGTGTAGTGAAACTGTCAAGATGTTGTAGTGGTAAATAAATCCCCAAACTAAATAGCTCTGTAATTTTTCGACACTGGATGCTGACCATATGTTTTAGTGGACTCATCTAGCTGAAGACGCTCGGTCATGCATCCGCACCAGATCACGTGCTGTAACGCTGTGCTCAACATCAACCTCAATCACTAGTCAGATTAGATCAGAGATTCCCGATATATTGGTTATCGCCAAATACACTCTTCCGATCTCCTCGACTCTGTCTTTTGATTTCTCTCGGTGGGAACAAAGCATATTAGAAGGTGTTACTGGTAGAAGCGTTGTCAAACACTGAATACCTGTATCATCCTCAATGTTTACAAAAGAAAGTTTAGTAATATTATAAATGTCACCAAGAAACTAGACATAAAGCTTAAGGTTAAAAGGAGGCTACTAGTATACCTGGTTGATGAATATGCTCAAAGGTTTGATGAAGTAGATAAATACATGGATACATAAATTCATCACAAAAGATTTTAAACTACAACTAAATGAGATTCATATATGAAAAACGTTTGATAATGATTAAAGCGTGGTGTTTGATGTTAATGCGCATATTTTTCAGGAATCAAAATAATGAAATGTATTTTTTAATTTAGTTTAAGAAGCATATCTACAGACTTTATACAGAGTAAATTTGATCATCAGCTAGACTGTCTGAAATTAAGAAACACTGGAAATATGGCTCACACAAATTTTGGACTATTACCAGAAAATATGAAGACAACCCATAATGCTACATATATACTACCAAAACTAATGCCCACGTGAGTTTGAATTTCAATTCTATTTTGAGAAATGTTATTTTAGCCATAAATTAAAATAAGCTCATTATTTGTTTTATAGTTTTACAGAAGTTTTGATAAATACTCGACCATGAATTCTCTTGTAATCGTATCTACAAGCTGTAGGCACTTAAATGTAAAGTTTGTCAATAAAAGCACCAACCACTGCGAGTCTCAGTATCAAGAGACTAAAATAAGCCCATTTTAAATTTTCAAAAAGACGTGAAAATAATATTTTATACGGAAAACCTACAGTGTAATAAGTACATACTGGTTATAGTTGCTACATCTCATAGAAGTATAACAGGATAGATAACAAAATCATGTTAATACTACTAACATCATATAAGTAAAGCAAAATGGCACACAGAAACAATAAATGTCACAAATTGCAATTATTTACGGTAATAAGGTATTCAATAATTGTGACTGATTACCATGTACGTTTGTTTCATTTTCTGGCCTACTTTTCAATCTATTCATCAAGATTAAATAATTATTGACTTCAGTATACAAGCATCTAGGTAACTGAAACCTATTTGAATAACAGTTATCTTACACACGGATATGTGTGTTCTTTTTTATTATTTTTGCGGTTCTATGAACCCTATTTTAACTAGTATATCAGTTTCAAATGTTAGTAAGTTGACGACACACAGATCCCATTTCACCACATCCGATCACTTACCACATTTTTCTCAGTAATATAGAAATTGTCAAGTTTGTTTCTACTAATCAGGTACCGAGGACACTGCCCATGTGTAAAATTTGATTATGGTCAAACATATGGTACTTACACATGCAAGCAATTTCAAGACTACAGATCGACAGTGCTCCAGTCATCAATGACACCGTATAAAGATAGTGGAAATTTTCCGACAATTTATTCACATAATCCAAAATTTCTTTGGAACAAAAGAGTAAAAAGTCACGAAAGATATAGTGATAGATTCTGCTATCAACTTTATAACAAAGATAACTATAGATCAAATGAACTCAGGAATTTCGAAATGGTGAGTAACAGTAATAATGGTAAAATTGATGTTATTATTGAAGATTGATTGTAATTAGCATATTTTTCATCCATAAATTTTGCATAGTGCTTATAATTAAGGAAATATAGATTCGCATAACAAGAAATGGATTTTCCCTCAAATTTTAAACTAATTAAATTTATAGTTGAGTCCATGAGTCAATTGAAGCTAGACCACCATGGAAAATCAGGAAGCACTGGACGGCCGCTTCGTCCTAGTGTGGGAGTCCTCAACGATCCCACTTGCAGGACTCGAACTGAGGGTATTTAGTAATTGGACGAAACGGTCATTCAGTACGTCTAGGTTTTCCATGATAGTTTAGCTTTAACTGACTCATAAACCCAACTATGAAATTACCAAAATCTCTACAAAACCCGTCAGTTGCATAACAGTTGAATTTACCCTTATTACGAGAATATCTCTCAATATCCAATTATTTAGTAATCGGTTGGAATTATGAATTGTTTAAGAACTAGGTGTTACAAATATCTGAAAAATCACAGACAAACTTCGATGTAGCCTGAATCTATCCGAAACTATAAAATATTCCGGAAAACATTACTGTGTCGACCAAGAGTTTGTCATTAGAAGTTGTGGAATTCCAGTTCGACATGAATAGTAATTTAGAGCTGAACTTGACAAGTTGAACTGTCAGTAAAGTCATAATTTAAATTTAAATACTGCGTTTCAGTTTGTTCATACAGCGTGAATTCATTCCAGTTACTGTAAGTATTTATCCTTGAATAGAATTTTTCTCATTTGAAATGAATTCAGTTACAAATAAAAAACACGATGCCCTGAATACCAGCTTCATGTGTACTGAAAAAAATTTAAAGCAATTCATTAGTCTCAAAATAATTGAGAATTTTCCACATTGATAGGATTTTTACTTCTAGATACATATTTGCGTTGATCAATTTTATGGAAATTCTTCTGTTCTCACTGTCAATGTATGCGGAAATTCCTCTTGACATGCTATATAGTCATTCACTATATTCTACTTAACAATTAACACTATATATCATTTTTATTAACAATTTGTCTGAAGTCTCTCTGATGTGCGAACATATCATGATAAAACGCTTATGCATCGTCAGACGTCATGTTATATTGATGACATTTCTCGTAAAGTGAGAAAGATTCTCATCGTTCGTAATTCAGCTTAACTGTTATCAGTTTTTCTTATTTTCTCTTTCTTCAGGCTATTCAAAAACATCGTGAGTATTACCTAGATAAAACTGGGACTAAAAAACCTGTTCCTGCATTTTTAATTCCGTTGAGTGATGCACAATTTATTAAAGACAAATATTCAGCTTAACCATATTGACATATTGTCATCATTACAGAAGATAAGTAATGTTGTAAGAGGAATTAAATATATCATGATAAATCATATCCGTGTTTTACACAAGATTTACTGTCAGGATGGAGTAGTGCGAATTACTGAACCAGGCACAAATATGCATCAATCCAAGTTGTCAACCTTCATCGCGTTAGAAAATATATTATACAACTTGACAGTAACGAACAAAATGTTAGTACACACATGTAGTTGAATTAAATAAGTTGATAACTGGATTCATTGAAGTGATACTTTCGTATAAACCCTAACTTTATGATACCATAATTCAGTTCAGTTTAATTTGATCACATCATCTATATTCTGTGTATAGAATTCTAATGATCGCTAATGTACATATAAAATAGCAAAGTATAATCCATATTAGTTAATTGTTTATTAACGATAATGCTAAGTTTCATAAACGAAAGTATTACGTGTAGTATATCATGAAAGACCTCAGAGTATTGCATTAAAGTACTCCTTGTACGATAATGAATATATTATGTTAGTATGAATAAATACTAAATGGTAAGTTTTTTATAAACGCTAATTTTTCGAAAAAGAAATTACTCTCATTTAAAATCTGGATGGTTAATATGTTCATCTTAAAAAATCACATCGACGAAAATACTTACTTCAAGGTGAACTGTCAGTGTCAAGATTATCCGGACGGGATTATGTCCAGTCACCAAACTCTTGCTATAATCTCAATCAACTTACCACCTAACACACATCCGCCATACTTGAAGTCTTGCCGAGCAAATCTATTACGTCCTACTGATATTTTTCTTAAGTTAGATATACATGTTTTAAATTAAGAGTTGCATGGAATCGTGTCAATGTGGCCCTAGGATTATTTGAAGATGGTGCGCAACTTGAGGCCAATTAAACTAATCGCTATTTTATTAATAGCTCTACATATGCGTCGTGAGAAGCACTCTTCTCTCTATGTACATGCACTTAGTAATTACATCAGGCACACTACGAGTTGAGGTTTTTATTTATTTCCTATAAATTGTTAATTAGAATACCATCTCTGTAAATATTGTTGCATTTTGTTTTTTGGGTTTGACGTGTTAATCGATCGTGTAGTTAAAGCTTCGATTAGGAATTCATAACTTAGGTAGAAAGGAGATTATCGGTTCGTATTCTGTATTTTAACGGATATAAACACAATACGAATTATCATTTTCATAGATAAACAATTAAGATTCGGTTCCTTAAAAACGTTTTGTTCTAAACGGTTAAACCATCTAAGATGGTTTTTAATCAAAGGGATTTCAGATACTAAATTACAAATCTCAGCATTCAATAGAAACAGTAGGTGTTAGCTAAACAGTATTTATCTCATTAGCTTGATTCCTGATCGAGAGGAAGTGAGACAAAGATTACACCAAATCGATCAGATGAGCAATTTGTAAAAAGTGTTAGAGCAAAAATAAGGTAACCACATTCAAAACACATTTGTGAATTCACAGTATAAGTTCTTGAAACTTCACCTTTCTCATTCATTTGATGATTTCAACCACACATCCTATGAAACATTGGTATTCATTCAGTTCAAATATGATACTGCAGTGAACGAGAACACGAGCGGGGACAATCGAATGTTTCTGAACAAAAAAATTATAGAACATCTTACTAAAGACTGAGAACCATATTGTAAACACTTAATTTGCAAAATAGCAATCAATTACCTCAAACTTGACTGTTTCCTTTACAAATATCAGTCCGTCGTTTCAGGTTTCATTGTTCCTGCATTTCCATACCAATTGCTTTCCATTTCTGTTCTTGCCTTCTCGATCTTCTACTGAAATACATCCTGTTTCTGACTATCGTTATATACTACTTATATGAATATAAGTAGTTCACCAAAATACAAATAAGTGAGATAGCTATCCAACATGTTTTACGATGAGTATTTGGAAAATATTGAATGTAACAAATTCATAAAACATTTACGAACGGTTATTCAGAAACATATAATGTATATTTTAATATAAAGGGATTATAAAGTTAACTAAAAAGCAGTTACTTACTTACTTAGGCCTGTTACTCCGAATGGAGCATAGGCCGCCGACCAGCATTCACCAATCCACTCTGTCCTGGGCCTTCCTTCCCAGTTCTGTACAATTTTTGTTCATTTTTCTCATATCTGTCTTCATTTCTTTGGTCTTCCCTCCTTTGGCCTTAAGGATTCCATGTGAGGGATTGCCTTGTGATGCAGTTGGGCGATTTCCTCAATGTGTGTCCTATCCACTTCCAGCGCTTCTTCTTGATTACTTCCTCCACTAGTATCTGGTTTGTTCTCTCCAACAGTAGGTTGTTGCTAATGGTGTCTGGTCAACGAATTCGACGTATTTTGTGTAGACAACTGGTAATAAACACCTGTATCTTCTGGATGATGGCTTTCGTAGTTCTCCAGATTTCCGCCTCATACAGTAGAATTGTCTTGACATTTGTATTGAAAATTCTGAACTTGGTGTTGGTTGACAGTTGCTTTGAGTTCCAGATGTTCTTCAATTGTAAATATGCTGTTCTTGCTTTGCCGGCTGCACCTTCTCATGTGCATCAGATCTACCGTGCTCATCAATGATAAAAAAATAATTAAAACCAAAAATTAAGGTCTTGACAAATATAAACTATTGGTTAATACAAAACCAGAGCCGTATTTAGGAAAAAACATATGCACTTCTTCAGCAATGAAATGTGAAAAAGAATACACACAAAAAATAAAAAAAAAGTTTAACTTACCAATGTTTGTAAGCAAGAAGGTTAATGTACATAGTTTTTGATTGATTGCCTATCGAATTATTTTCAGCTTCACTTGAAATTCTATCAACAATCTTGAACTTTCTAGTAACTGAATATACAGAACCATCAACTGGACTTTAAGGAAAGATACCTACGGTAGAAATCGATAAATTGTTTGCTAATTGAACGCTATAATCGGTTCTTAAGCTATTCTCGTAACCTCCAAGCTAGAACTATACAGTGACATGAACACGAGAGAAAAGGCGCAAAATATGCAAGAAGTACTTTACTCCAAAGGTTCATTTTATTATAGTACTTTAGATGTCCTTGGGTCTCCCGAAAATTCTAGAATGCTACTAAACATAGTAACAGGATAACAATCAACCAATCAGAAACTCTACATGTAATTTCTCACTTCCTTGATGTTTCTGGTTAAACTTCAAGTAAATGCTGATTGAATAAAATGCTTCTCAGTGTTTTCGTGATCCTTTCTTGTAATTTGCAAGACGTTTTCTGGATCACCCCAGCAGAAATATTTTCTTCAAACACTTTACGATAAACTGGAAACACTAGAAAAAACATTTCGTCATATTGTGAGACTCCTCAGACGCGCACATCCATGATCTCACTTGCATGATTTGAACCCCTAGCTTTCGGTCTCGCGCGCAATCGCTTAAGCTCTAAACCACTGTGGTTGAATATTTAATTTTGGATTGATGTGCTCAACATAGAAAAAGCATTTTCACGTAAACATTTTAATATTCTTGTTCGGAAATCTACAACAAAATCTGAAAAGTCTATTCATGTTATCTAAGCTTAACAACAGCTTGTTGATGTCTCTATAAATAAAATAATAATCATATTCAAATATCTTTAAGAAACATCTAGGTAAATTTAGTAAACAACAATTACCTGATACTCTACATATTGTTCACCAGTCATACTGTTGGTTATTAGATCAACAAATGATAAATTAATTTTATATTAACGTTCTAATTTTCGATAATTGAGCAAATAGTTTTCTGTAGAAAGTTATCGTTGTTTAATAAATCTGAAGCAACTGTTAGTTTACTTTTAGAACACCATTGAAAATTTGGAGGCATTAAACAGCCGTTTTGTCCCAGTACAGGACTCCCAAGTGGTGCACATCCACGATGTCGATCTCAGGCTTCAAACCCAGGACTTTCCGTCCCACATGCGAACACTTAGCTTCTAGACTACTGAGCCGGCATCCAACGGTGTTAATTTTCATGATTTCGTGGGATCATCACTATGTAGAGTACATATCTCAACACGTTTCATTAACGAAAAGTTTCCTCGTAGTTGAGCGGATTTTTTAATCAAAACTACGAAGCCATCACCACCATATAACAAATCTGGCTCAGATATGTAGCTGACATATTCGTTATTATTAAAAAACTCTTATAAATATCTGTTAACACATAAACATGCTCTCAAAACACATCTAATTCACTTACGAAAAAGGAGGTGCACATAGTGAACTACTCTTCTTAGGCCGTTCAGTTTGTAGCTGAAAATAAATCCCCAAAATAAATTCCCCTGTAAGTTTTCGACACTGAATGCTCACTACTTTATTTTTAATGGACTCACTTAGCTGAAGGCGCTCGATCATGCATCTGCACCAGATTACGAGTGGGTACGCTGTGTTCAACTTCTCCTACAACCACTAGGCAGATAAAGTCACTTACTTCTCGATATATCAATAGCTTATCAAATACATTTTCAAACCTCTTTCTTTCTGACTTCTGATTCCACTGCTTAGTACATTTTGATTACAGAAGGCGTTACTGGTTATGGTGTTGTCAAGTTTCAATTACTTGTGGCATCTCCAAGTTAAAAGGTATTCTAATGGTGGTCTAAATCTAGCTTTATAACGAAAACTGACACATTCAAATCGGTATAATGATTTTAACTGTTCATATTCACTCAATGAAAATATTTTTGTTGCTATAAATCTTTTCATCAGAGAAACCAAGGTGGTTATTTCACAAGACAAACTGAAAGAAAAAGTGAATGAAACAAATATTCTGCTTTCCAATATTTTTTCTAAAACTATTATTAAGAACATATTGAAACAAAACTGCGCTTTTGTCAATAAAAACCTTAATAAAATTTCTCATATTTGTACTGTAGTTTTACCTTACCCTCAAGTCTCATCAGAAGAATTGCCAACGATACTGAAAACATACAAAATCAAAGCTTTTTATGAGACTAATAACACTCTAAGAAATGCTCTAGTTCTAATTACAGAAAAAATCCCGTCTACTTCTTCACAATATTTAGTCAACAAATCATGTTTTGTTGATAGTGATGAGTTCCACATTTGAGTTTTTCGTCTACTGAGATGATATTCCAATACTTAGAGACTTGAATCCTCCCAAATCTATCGTCATCATACTCATATGCAATTGAGGTGATGACCCTTATTATAATATAATATATTTCTGCAATGGCAGATACACGCCGTTTTTTCAGGCATGATCAACAAATTACAACATTTATTGTTTCACAGTGTGCCTGTTAAATAAATATAGTCTATAAAAGTGAATATCAGTTCACTCCTACAGATATGCTGAATAATCTTCAAAATATCATCCAAAGTGGCATCGTGTCCACATCACATACCAGATCCAATCTCGGAATAATAATTGTGTTAGGATTTTGCAGGTGCTAAGTATTTATGCAATGCAACTTTTTAAGTTTGTAGTTGTTATAAAGTAGACTTGTAGAGCGCTTGGTGTGAATTATGACCTTGGAAAAACACGTACGTCTTAGATTGTTCCAGACGTCAGAAGTTCCATAGCTGTGTCTTCAGGTCAAGATTCTGGAAAAAGGAGAAACCGAGGAGCAGCAAGGTACTTGGATATAAACGGGAAGTCAAGTTTGGAATTGGAGAGGCTGTTTATTATAAGAGAAAGTGTATATAGAGAGCAAAGTGGTAATAAAACTACTAACTATGTCATTTATTGTCGAAAGCTTATTTCCTCAACCCACTGGTGAACTAGATTTATTCAATGTGAAGTCAGAAAATCGATCATCAAAATAGCAAGACGACCTTAAGCCTAAATTATATATTAACGAACAAAAAATCCCCAATAAAAAATCCTCTTATTCCTGGTTCTTCGAAGAAATGCTGATCACGCCATCGTGGGCTTCAGTTTCATTCGTCAAGCTTGACTGAAACATCCTTTTGGCAACAGGTGTTGAAATTTCAATTGGCTGAATGTAGCAACTCTAAAGAGCATTCCACATCAGGAAAACTAGTGAGCCTAACCTTATTTCAATGCGGGTACTTACTGCGGTTTCTAATTGCACAAGATCTTATGCGCTACAAACCAATCTGTCTCAAAAACAGTTTTCAATAGTTACAAATAGCCGTGTAGCTGTAAATAAATACTCAAAATAAATAGCTCTGTCTATTTTCGACATTGGATGCTGACCACATGTTTTAATGGACTCACCTAGCTGAAGGTGCTCGGTCATGCATCCGCACCAGATCACGAATGAGAATGCCGTGCCCAACAACCCCTGCAATTGCTAGCCAGATTACATCAGACGATCCGCGACATATTGGTAGCATATCAAATATACCTTCGAACCTCCTCGCTTCTGTCTTTTGATTTCACTTGTTGGGTGCGCTTCATATTAGAAGGTGTTACTGGTTAAAGCGTTGTCAAATTCCGAATCCCTGTGACATCTTCAACCAACAGAGCATGTTAATAGTTGCCAAGAGTTCACCATTATATGACTGACACCTACCGGTATTACAGTTTATTCCAGAGCGATTGAAATCCATAAGTCAAAAAAACGATCATAAAATTAGTTAACTGATTAAAAATAGACAAGAAGGGGCTCACAACAACTCGGCGTATGTAGTCTGTTGTGCTATTCTATCCCGCTAGTTGTGTACAGACCCTATGAAAGTAAGACTATTGGCAATAGGTAAGAAATTCTGAGGTTTACTTGAGCATTCTTTGGAGTAGTAGTGAACTTACATTATGGTCGATTACGGTTGTGAAGTATAGATATGTACAGTAAGTTGCTTGTCTAATTCAAGTGAAAACAAAGAAGGACATATGACTGCAGTGGTTTAACTGACACAACTTCAAAGAAAAAGAAAAAGAATATCAGGGTATGGAGTGATTAAGACATGTAGAGCCTCAATGATATCTGAGTAGGAAGCAAATGTGTTCTTGCCTGCTAGGAGTTCAGTGCAAGCAAGGGATTCATCAGTGTATGTAATTCAAATGCCATGAGTATTTTGGAGGGGACAGTGTTCCACATTAATGAATACTTGACGAGCAGGAAGTTTCCTACAGTTGTTGTTTCGTATTTTTCAGCTTTCACCGTAGATATTTTATCTCCAAATCGTAATTGTGTAGGCTTTGGGTAGGAACTATAGTACAAGTGTAGTGAAGTGTGTTAAGTGAACCTAAGCCTTTTTAGACGTATTCAAGTCTTAGGAAATAGAACTGAGAGAGATAGTCAATGACTGAACTAATTTTAAGTACGTGATGAGTGAAATCGCGTTGTAATACTTTCATCTTCATATCAGACTGACGTAAGTTGGAAAATAAGAGTGGACAGTATTCATCGATAGGTATCACACATATGTTGTAAAGAATGATTTCTAACTCATTTTGGAAGACGTTACAAAGAATGGAGCCAAGCAATTTCTGCATTTTGGTGGGGACATGTTCTGAGAAAATAAGTCTGTGTAGTGTACACATATGCCACTTACTAATATGAGTTTGGATAGTGTGTTCTTGTTAAGTGTGAGTTTAATTCTAACAGATTTACCTTCAATACACAGCCATCCACACTTCTCTGTGTTGAGTTCTAAGATCCAGCGCTCACGCCAGTTATCCACCTACTTGAGTACATGCTGAATTATTTGCATAGTACTGCGTAAATTTCAAATGTTAGTTTTATAGACAACTTGTCAGTCACCAGTCTAAGGGTATGTCTTATCAACGTTGAAGCATCTGCATATATTGTTGGTGCGGATCGTAAGATGCAATGGACCCAATACACTTCTATGCACAACATCCCTGGTGATTGTTCTAGGTGTAGTTGTTGTATAGTTAATTCTGGTTTTTCGGTATCTATTCATAAAAAAGACTTATACCATGGTAATGGATGGTTATCAACTTACTGAAGTCTGTTTATATATATACCAGAGCAGGTACACATACATTACGCAAATCGTCAAACTGCGTCACAAGACAAGCACTAACTTGGAATCCTGAAGGGAAGCGAAAAAGAAGAAGGGCTAAGAACACATTACGTCGGATAATAGAAGCAGATATGAAAAGAATGAATAACAACTGGAAGGAACTGGAAAGAATTGCCCAGGACATGGTTGGATGGAGGATGCTGGTGAGCGGCCTTCGCTCCTTCACGAGGAGTAATAGGCGTAAGTAAGTAAGTAAGGGCAGGTACACAGAGATGGTCATTAAGTTACAACGTTAATTTACCTACAGTATCTTTCCAAGTAGGATCTTTAAATGGATGGAATCAATAAAAATAAAAGACAAAAAAAAACAGCCACACAGGAGTGCGCTCCAATAACGGACTGTTTGGTAAACGCTAGTTCATCGAACGAAAAGGCATTGTCCGTATTTAAAGGTGCACTAAGCTTAGTTACGTTTCGTTTATACTATGTTTAACAACACGTAGACTTAATGACTCCCCGCCACAGATAACTAAAAAGGTCAAAAGAATTCCCAGACGTAGAAAGAGCAATGTAATATATTTGTCTCTTCAGGCTCTGGACTGTTGAGGACTACTTATTGCCAGATTAGAGACGGATGCAAAGTGTTGATAAGCAAGGCTAGACTCCTTTATCAAAAACAAATAGTTAGAGATCGCGAAAATTGTCCTTGATGGTTGTTCTCGTTCATGAAGAGGCGAATTCAGAGAAGTAATGGGATCCCACAACGTTTACAAGAACGTAAGTTACTAATCGCAACAATGTCACAAAAGCCAAAGCTTCATCAGAATATTCTGGTTAAGTATTTTTTGCCAGAGACGGTGAAAGACCAACAATTAATTATAATAATTTCAGCTTTTCGATGGATACCGTGGTTATGAGGAAGATACCTGTTTTACAAACACTTAAGCATCTAAAACCAGGTAAGTCCTGTGGTCACAACGATTTAACTGTCAATCATGGACCTACAAGTCCAACCAGTTTCGTTGTCACACCAATAGAAAAGATTGTCCGGATGGTTATCCGGAACCATGTAGCCGAGAATTATCTTTTGGCTGGGAAATAACATGGTTTTAGTAAAGGTCTTTCATGTTTGACGAATTTGCTCGTTACAAAAAAACATTTGACCGCGGTGAAGGATATAGGTATCCCGGTAGGTGCCATTTCCATTGAGCTGAGTAATGTCTTTGGTAAAGTATCTCACCTGGGTCATGATTAAAAACTGGTGAGTTTCAGGATCCATTATGAAATCATATACCACATAAGTGATTTCCACGGTGATGGACGAAGGGGAAAGATAAATAGGGTTCGCTCAACTTGTCGACCTATGGAGTTCGGCGTTCTTCAAAGTAGGACCATCAGCCGTCTTCGTTTTTTACTTTGTATAAATGATTTATGAACTGTAGGAACGTGATTTGTTCTACTGTTTGCGGATGACAGAAATTTGTAGGCTTGTACACAGTATATCAGATAGAATAATATTAGAGGATGACTTAAATTCACTGGTTGGATGGGTGAATAGGTGATCTTTAGAAATCAAATCTAACAAGAGTGTGGCGATGCATGTCAATAATTACAACGATCCATATTACTACACAGTATTTGGAGTTGTGTTACGTAAAGTGATTGATTATAAAAGTCTAGTAGTTATAATAATAAGCGAACTGAGAACTACGAGTAACTGTAAGGCTTCTGCTTTCTAAGGCTTTGTAGACTTATGCGTTACGTGATAGCTGATGGTATCTAGAAACCTAATTTAAATTACATGGTATAAAAGCTCGCAAGGAACTACTGAAGTGGTCAGCATTAGTGCAGTCGAATGGTCATACTAGAGCCGTTTGAGCATTAACAAAGATCCAGAGCTGTGTCGTAACAACAAGAAGAGAGCAAAGAAATCAATTGTTCTATTCCTATTCATCAAGGAGACATTGGAGATTAGATATGATCTTCATCAAGGTTGCAAACTCCTGCGCCAAATTTGAGTTGTCATGTTTTCTTTCCCGTAAATTGCTTCCAATAATCATTGTAAGTTCGTTTTTTCGGAATACTGAGTCGTCTCCCTCTGTTATTACTTTTTCCGCTCTCAAATTCTCTCATCACGATCCCCCTATTTTGGGGGAAATTTTGTCCGATCTGGGTAAATTTAGGATAAACCTCTATAGCAAACTTTGGGATAATGGCACAAAATTTCGAAATCTCTCTGAATGTAGGAAAAATCCCTGAAATGTCTCAGGGAAGCTCACAACTTTCCTCGGAGTTATGACATTTTGAGTTTTCGAAGTTTGGGGAAAACTATTTCTTATGACATTGGGTAAAACTACAAAGTTTCCCAAAATAGGGAGACTAAAATACACTTCTTTCCTCACTCTCTCAACGCATAGAGTACCTCTAGGCCAAATGGAAATCTTGCGAAAACCAGGGACTAGATCAGACTTGCTCCTAGACGGACGTGAACCACACTGAAATCACCCCACTTAATGTTTCACATCAGCCGTACACACTATTCGTTACTTAGACAAACACAGATGTCATACTTCAGTTGACGCCATATTGTCTACCTTTCTCCATTGGGTATCTAATACGATTGAACCCCCTCGGTTGTAGGTCCTCCCTAGGAATCTGAACACTCGTGACTGGTTTCCGGAGAAAGTTTCTGGATATCTACTAAGAAGTAGCGTCCAATGAAGTCTATTTACGTCTATTTACTTAATTTACGACGAACAGCCTAAATTTAGGCTAAGTAATGTACTTGCAATCTAAATTAATGACAATATACTCCCCCCAAATATTCTAGGTGTTTCCATTATATTCTCCGGCAAACCAACTTCTTGACTTCGTCCAACTAGGTAAGGTTAGTTCATGTTTAATAATTCACACCCTGAGGAATTTTCAATACAGGTTGTACATTACATTTATTTATTTGATCATATAAATATTGGTACAAAGGGGCACCGAATACGAGTCACAAGTCAATGGTTTTTGTGTGGTCTGTGATACTGCCTGGGTGCCCAGACTGAACCGGTTGTTTCTCTTATGGAGCCAGACCTCAAGCCTTTGACCTAAAGGTCTAGTCCGCAAGACTATGGAGCAACGTCAGGAGATGCAGTCCCATAGTAGTCGGTGACTAGTAATTGGTTCATACGCCATTTGCTCCTTCAGGATCCTGGAGTCCATGTGCACCATTGGTTTGGAGTCGGGTTTTTCCATCTCCCCTAGGTGGATCCACCAACCCGGTTAGAGCGCCGGACATTCGCTTTTCGTTCTCTCGATTTTGTAAACAACACCCTCGTCGCTCGAAGGCAGAGTAGAGCTTACCTGACAATGGTTTTATGCATGTGGCCATGTGAGAGCATTTCGAGAGGGGAAAGCGACTCTCTCCACTCTCCTTGTACCAGGGCATTTTGTGGCCTGTCTGACCGAACGGGAGAGTAAAAACTCGAAAAATAGAGACACGTCGTTTCCTTATCATTGTCGCTGCCGTCGCTTCCACTGATTGTAGCTTGGGTGAAGTTAACGATGAGATTTATGAGCTTTCAAACGCTCTGATTTAGTACTAGTGGTAGGTAATTTTAGTGCTGAATTAGGTAAACTAAACCAAACGGAAAGTCACTTAGGCGGATCTTATGGTGTTGCGGCTCAGCGAATAGATAATGGTGACGACCTGTTGCAACTGTGCTCAGATAACCATCTATTTCTGGGAAAAACTAACTTTAAACGTAAAGAGAAGCGTTGTCTGACGTGATGACGTCCACATTCAACTCAGTGATGGACCTAAGTATACCACATCGCTATCAGCCACTGTTGAAGTGGCTCGATAAAAGTTAACCACTCATTTTAGATGGTGTGAGTCTTCCAATTCTCAGTGAGGCTGGAAGTACTCTAGGGAAACTACAGCGATGGAGGGCAGCAGGGCATCATGGACTCACCCCTGAGACTTTTAAGGATGGTGTTCCAGGTTTAGCACTTAAATGAATTGAGATTTTAGCTAAAATCTGGGAACTGGATGTAATACACTTTGACCATTCTCGGTCGTTAGTTGTCCCAGTTTATAAGAAACGATAAAATATTCTTGCGACAATCACAGAGAATTCGGTCTGACTACTGTAACATCTGAACTAGTTTCAATAATAATCCGACGCTTAGCTACGGTTCGCGAATAGCAATCCTGATAAAAACAAGGCTGGTTCTGAACGTCAACATGGATGTATAGACTAAATATTCACCGCTCGGCAAATTTTCGAACATAAACGTACCTGTCGGCGTCCAACAATAGTTGTATTCTTTGACTTAGTATTTTGGGATCACGGAGTAGGCAGTGTCTGGGTCAAGCATAGAGTACTAGTTAAATATACAAAGCTTCTGTTGAGGTGGTTAAGACATGTGTTATGTATGTCCGACTACGGTCTACCTCAACACGTGTTGTATGGTGCATGAGCAGGCTGGAAGAGAGCAAGGGTTAGGCAAACCAAAACACGGGATTAGTCCATAAAGTCACTAAAAATTGGACTGAATCCTTTTGGTGGGAGTAGACTACCTGGCTGAGATCCGTGTGACCATCATAACCAATGGTTAGGCTTTAAATGGCATGACTCCAAATTGTTAGTAATGGCTCAGGTGTATCCATTCTTTGTCTTCCCCGAAATTCTGAGCCTTTGAATAACTCATAAGTTTTTTGTCTTTTGATTTCACTTACTTTTATTTCCTTAACTCGTAACCTCGATCCCTAGTCTTTTAAATCACCACTAATAATGTCACTACTTGTACTACTTTGGGATTTGGCATGATAATTTCTTCTCTCTGTGCCAATGGGGCATGTCGAATTGAATCGACGTACATATTTACAGGTTCTACGTTGTAACGAACTAATAAGAGGTTGATGCAATACTTATTCCATAGGTTTTGCAACTATGCAATATGGAAGTATTAGTCCAGAAATAGGAGTGTAAACATTTATTATTTTTTACTCAGGTAGTTGATTGAAAGTTGGAAATCTGGACAACAATTTTGAGAAAACTAGACTGGTTGCAAACCCGTATGTGGATCCGCAGACCGAAATTTTGTTCTCTACTAGATTGTGAGTTAGACATATTTAGTGACTCCCAACCATATGTATATTTCTTGACCTTAAGGTAGTATTCAACTCAGTACATCGATAAATTTTATGGTTGTCTGTTATTGAAAGGAGCACCGAAGAAGTGCATTAACTTTGTACAGGTTCCCTACTCTAACACTGCTGATCTACTAGGAGACCCACAAATTGAAATTACTTACTTTACTTGCGTCTGTTACCTCTTGTGGAGCACAGGCCGCACTGTTTAACACAGTACACTCAAATGACATTGTTCTGTCCAGGGAGGACGCTGACGACCTGCAGTCTTCTGATCACCGTGATCAACATTTATTTATTTGAACACATAAATATTGGTACAAAGGGGCACCAAATATATATGCGGCACACAATAACAATGCGAATGAAAAGAGATAGAGGATGTAAATTGCGTATAAGAAAAAAGGAGAGCAATAACGAACAGAAATTAGTTTACAATAGTGAAATAATAATAATGGGAAAAGCAGTTCAGTTAGCAGAAGTACAATCAGAAAAAATTCTTACAGTTAAAGAAGTTACGTCCATGTTTTATGAAGCAAAAGAAAATTATAACAGGATCGCCACTGTCCTCTATTTTGAGTTATATCGGATAACATCTTAAGCCACCATCTCTAGAACCCCAACCAGGGAGTCGTGAAGGACCAAGAGAAGCTAGTTCTGTACAGCTTCCTTTCATGCCACGACACCATGTCATGCACTGACCACCTCTCCGCTTCTTCCAACCAGTCCCAGAGTCGGCAAATAATGCACGACGTGGAATTCTCTGGGACAACATTCGGAGAACATGTCCAAGCCACCGAAGTCGGTGTTTCAAGATGGTGACACCAATTGAATTATCATCTCTGTGCCCGAACACACGATGCCGAGCCTCTGCATTACTGACATGGTGTTGCCACTGAATGTCAGCAATCCTTCGGAGACAGCGATGATCGAACACAGAGAGTCGTCTAACGTCCTCAACTCGGAGAGGCCAGGTTTCACAAGCATAGAGCAAAACTGCTCTCACCGACGCGTTGTAGATCCGACCTTTTACAGCCAGACTAACATCACGAAGGCGCCAAAGATGGCTCAGATTGGCATAAACCGCTCTGGCTTTCACTATACGTGCATTGATCACATCACTCACACCCCCACCAGCACTTATGCAGCTACCCAGATACACGAACTTCTCGACTACGTCTATCTGCTCACCATCCAGGGTGAGTACAGGATTGGAATCCTGCCAGTCTTGTAGAAGTACTTTGCACTTCGAAGGTGCAAAGCACATACCGTACCTATGAACACTGATTGCCAACTGATTAAGTGTGGATTGCATGCCTTGGGCATTGTCGCACAGTAAGACAATATCATCCGCATACTCAAGGTCGAGTAGTCTTTCTCCAGGCAACAGATCCACACCGCCATTACTTACATCCATCAGAGCTGTTTTTAGAATGTCATCGATGGCAAGGTTGAAGAGGAATGGTGAGATTGGGCAACCCTGTCTAACCCCACTGCTCGAATGGAACAATGGAGAGAGGTGGTTGTATGCCCTCACTCTGCCTGAGGTGTTTGTATATAGGGCTTTTAGGATGTTAATGAACTTCTCAGGCACACCCTTCTTCAATAGACAATCCCAGAGAACAGACCTGTCCAACGAATCGAAGGCAGCCCTGATGTCAAGAAACACTACGATTGTTGGCCTTTGATAAGTATGGCGATGTTCTAACATTTGGCGGAGGGTGAATATAAGATCAATACATCCTCGACCAGAACGAAACCCAGCCTGCTCCTCGCGAGTCAATCTTTCTCGGGTTTTGAACAACCTACGAAGTATGACGGAAGCCAATAGCTTGGACGCAATCGGAAGTAGACTTATCCCCCGATAGTTGTTACAGGAACGATGTGAACCCTTTTTAAAGATAGGGACAACTATCGACTCATTCCATGACGTTGGTACACTCTCTAGTTCCCAAACCTTTGTAAACAACGTCGTCAATTCCTTAGTCAGAAAGTCACCACCATCTTTAAAAAGAGCCGGAGGTATGTCAACTGTGCCCGGTGACTTGTAGCGCTTCACTAGTTGGAGTTCCTTGCGGACTTACGCGTCATTTGGTGGATCAGTCGTCACCGGCCATGGAGGGCAGGATAGTCTGACCGATGCTGCCGGAGCAGCAGGCCAGTTGAACTGCCCTTCGAAGAATTCTGCCCATCGTCCAAGACGTCGATGGATGTTAGTGATTGGCATCCCGTCATCCTCACAGATTGTTTAGCTCACACCAAACTTCTTGCTGCCAGTGGCTCGGATGAGTTGGAAGAGCTTCCGGCAGTTACTATATGCAGCTGCTGCTTCCAGCTCATTAGCACACCCCGACCACCAGGCTTCTCCGTCCTTACGCAAGCTTTGCTTAATTTCCTTACGTAACATTCTTCGTTTGTCGTCAAACTCACGGTTACCCGGAGTAGACCGACGGGCTTCAATGAGTCGTAAGGAACCAGAAGAAACCCAGTGCTTGTAAGTGGGACGTTTCGCGACCCCACAACTGACTGTACCCGCCATTTTCATGGCGTCATGCAATTGCAACCAATGCTCATCTATACTTTTCGGTGGAGTGGTAGCTAGCATAGAGGCTAGCTCGGTTCGATACTTATTTGCAACAGAAGCTGCAACCAGCTTGCTAATATCAATCCTTTGCTGGCGGTCACTTCGTTGTCCACTGAAAAGTAAGGCAAGATTGGCACAGACCAAGGCATGGTCAGAGTCCAGATAGGTACTCCAAAAGGAGCGGCAGTCTTCTACACAACCACGCCAGCGATAGCTGATCGCGATGTGATCAATCTGAGTCCAGGCTTGGGATGCAGAGGGAGGACGCCAGGTGGCACATCGGCGATGACTGTGCCGAAAGTTAATGCTAGCCAGAAACAGGTTGTGGTCTGTGCACAGTTGCAGTAGACGGTCCCCGTTATCTGACCTGCGACCAACGAGTCCCCTTCGGCCACCTAAACGACACTCTTCTGTGCCTAGACGCCCGATCTGAGCATCCAAGTCTCCTGCTAGTACTACAATATCCGTCGAGCGCACTTTCTGGAGAAGAACAAATAACTGGTGGTAAAACTCATCCTTGATTGCATCCGTGCTGCAATCCGTTGGAGCATAGGCGGAGATGACGAAAAGACATCGTTTCTCACGCTGATTTCTTCTCACTTTGATGGAACTTTCTAATCTAACAGCACATAGCCGACTGTTAATGGGGATCCAATCGACTAGTGCTGCCTCAGCTCTAGCGCTTAGTGCGACACCAACGCCAGCAAGACCAGACGAAGATGCCACAGGGTCCACGGATAAGCGCACGTAAAACAAGCTTTTTGAAGTGACAGATGTAGAGCGAATTTGTAGTACTTCACCAGAGTCTTGAACACGGGTCTCGGATAGACAGCAGACATCGATATGAAGACTTTCCAAAGACATAGCCAGTCCTATCTGTTGACCAACCTGCATAAGTGTGCGAACGTTGAAGGCAGCCAGTTTGAATGGCGCACGCGGTTTCAGAAAAACTGCTTCGGTACTCATATTCGGTGGTAACATACAATTTTCAACCGGACAGTGACTCGAGAACGTTTAGATACAGTCGGATTTCCACCAAAGACGAGCCGCTATATAAGTATAAAAGAGGGTGAATAATGTGGATAATAATAATAATAATAATAATAATAATAATAATAATAATAATAATAATAGTATTAATAATGACAATAATAGTAATGATAATCATTTGAATCGATTGATTGTTTTTCGGAGCGAGAAAAGTAGTTGCCATAGACATAGAGTTCATCGTTTGTGTGTGGGCTGTGATACTGCCCGTGTGCCCAAACCGAAGCAGGTGGTTATCTTAGGGGGCCATTCCCCGAGCCTTTGACCTAAAGGTCTAACCCACAAGGCAGTGGAGCATCGTAAGGAGATGCAATCCCATGGTAGCCGATGACCAAAGATTGGTTCATACTCCATTTGTTCCCGCAGGATACTGGAGCCCATGTGCACCATTGGCTTGTGATCCGGTTAAAGCGCCGGACATTCGCTTTTCGTCCTCTCATATTCGTAAACAACACCCCCGCGACGAGAAATCAATGAGTAGGACTTCCCTGGCAGAGGCTGTATACGCGCGGCCGTGTGAGAGTATTTCGAGAGGGAGAGCGGACTCACCCCACTCTCGGCCGTACCAGGGCATTCGGGGGCGTTTGTATATAGGGTTTATAAAATGTTAATAAACTTCTTAGGCACACCGTTCTTCAATAGACAATACCAGAGGACAGTCCTGTATAACAAAGCGAAAGCAGCGGTAGCTGATGGCGGTGATCAACCAGAGCCCGTGGTTGAGATGCAGAGGGAGGATGCGAGGCGGCACGTCGGCGATGACTGTGCCGGTAGTTAGTGCTAGCTAGAAGCAGGTTGTGGTCTGCGCACGTTTGCAGTAAACGGTCCCTATTATCTAACCTGAAACCAACAAGTCCTCATCTGTCACGTAAACGACTCTCTTCTATGGAAGCATGTTTGTGTCGGGATGCCTTTCTTTACTGTCACGTTCACTCATCCACAACGTGCTATTAAGATCTGTCATCATAATCTATTCTGTGATGGTTCGTATGTGATATTACTTTTACTGGATCGACCCTATGTTATGGAGATATCGCAGTATATGAAAGATTTTCAGTACGTTCAGTATGGTGTATGACGATTGGGTCAGAAATTGCCTTTCGAATTCGAAGGACAATCGTGCCACTTAAGCCTTGTGTAAGTATTCTAAACATTGTCGGATAATTTGATTTCTGTAGTTATTTTTGTTTAAAAGACTGTGGATGTTGAGATCTCCCACCAATATGATATAGGAAATGTGCTTTTTAAGGGTCCTTTGGCTGAGTTTTATCAATTAATGGTTTAGTTTTCGAGTGTCCTGCAATTTTATATAAAGCGACTATCAGAAAAAAAACCTTTTTCGCGCTTTAGAATTCATTACAGTACATCTCTGATTCTTAACCTACGTATCCGTACTTGATGTTTTTATTAGTTTACCTGTGCTTATGTAAATATTTTAATTAATTACTTCAACAGGTGCTTGATTGTGGACGATATTCTAAATGTGATAAATAATTTTACTACTCGGGTTCCCAAAGCGAAGTAGTTAAAGCCAGACTCGAATCTGGGTTTGTGTTGCTAAACGTCACTAAGCCGCCTTTATGGTAAACTTTCAAACTCAAACAAACTTGGAAAGTCACAGTCATCGTTCTTAGAAAACTGCACTTTTCTTGTATAACTTACTCACTGGTTCATTCGTAGCTGCCAGTGTATGGTTTCAGATGGTTTTGTAAATTTCTATAGCATAAGCATCTCTCCAAATCAAGATATTAACTAACTTTCACAGAAGTGAAGGGTCAAGAGTAGTAAAGACATTAAATATGGAGTTATATTCATAATAATCTCAGCGATTGAAGTCTCAATAGTTCTATCGTTAACTACCATTCAGTCAACAACTCATTAGGTGTCTTCAAATCATCATGAAACGAATTATGTAATCATATCCATGAGTTCAAATATATGATCCAATTCCCAGTAAAACAAGTTTCATAATTACAATTTATTTGAGTTCAAGACATGATATTTTTCAAATCTGACTAACTCAAGCTCTTGTTCATTCATTTCATTTATCTGTCAAGTGCTAAATGGATTTAAGATCATGTTATTATTCAAAGTTGACAGATTTTCTGTTAGTCATCGGCTTTTAAGTATTCATTTACTGACCTTAAGTACATGCAAAACGAAAGCGGTTATGGAAACATGTAATCAGTACGTGTGAAATGGTAATCATTGTGAGAAGATAGAAATGCTATTTCATGGTTTATTAAGGGTATTCACATTACAAATGTCGCTTTACATTGTGGTTTACCTTGAAGTCGGAAACAACATAACAGCAATAAAAGAACTTCCAACCATATTAGGTGACCCCAAGTTTTACAAACAAAGAAGTAGTAAGAATGAATTGTCTCAAGTTAGTCAACCAAAACTAAGCGGTTACATTTTCTAAACAAGGCTGTTAAGACACTTGGATAGTGTTATACAAAAGTCAGTTTTATACTTTTACAATCTAACTTTTTCGAATATTGAGTTTTGAGTTTAACAGTTCTTCACATTTTAGTTTCAGAATGAACAATGTTAACAGTGAGGACCCTACCCGTCAGGTTTATTCAGAATTAGGAAACTTTATACCGACTGGATATCAGGAAAATTATGATTGTGAATTATCACAAAGCACGGTTGCTGCTGGCAGTTGTGGTGTTGGGAATCATTTGCCTATTTTTCAAAATATGTTGAGTCAAGTCGATGAAAAACCGAAAATACTATTGATGGGTTTAAGAAGGTTTTATTTCCTTATGTTAACATGTTGACCTATTATTTATAGAAGTGGTAAATCATCAATTCAACGGGTTGTTTTTCACAAAATGGCCCCAAACGAAACATTGTTTTTGGAAAGTACCCACAAAATTGAAAAGAACGGTAGCATTATTTATGATTTATTTAAGGTAAAACTTTTCAGATGTATCTGAATGCTCCTTTATCAAATTTCAAATATGGGATTTTCCTGGTCACATTGATTTTTGTGATGAAACCTTTCAATCTGAAGCTATATTTTTAGCTTCTTGTGCTATAATTTTCATTATCGATGCTCAGGTAAAGTATTAACTAAATGTGTATTGTATTTTGTTTTGTTTCTAATATTATTCTGTAAATTTGAAGCTACTACTAACAGTGCGAGTCCGTTATTATACACTAGTGGACTTTGGTTTTGTTAAAGTGTCTCCTTTTGTAGCGGGTAATTTAAATAAGTAAGCTAAGCCAATTAAAGCAATGTTTATATGGGCTTGTAATTCCACACCATCGAATAGATAATGTCGCTTTTCTTCACTAAGCATATTCAATGAACTGTATTTTTAGAGATTCCTGACATCTGTTACAAAGGTTTAATAAATAACTTTTAAAACACGCTCTTAAACTTTGATTTATAGTGTGAGCACATGTTCGCTTGTGACAGGCATTATAAAGCTTAACACGAAATTACAACTATGAGTAAGAATTGAATAGAGACAATAGATAAGGATCGGTATGTTCATCTTTCTAAGATATTGTCGGATTTACATTCTGATGTAAAAACAAAGGTGATGGTCGTGGGTAATATAACATTAGTATCTAGGATAGGTTTAAAATTTTTAGAATTCTGGTAAATTAAAAGATTCTGGAAGCGTTTGTAGATATGAAACAAGAACAAAAATAGTGCGATCTCTTGTATGACAACGTTTATGGGGCTATTGATCAACCACATTCGAGATCACTATTGACCATCAACGAAAAATCGATAAGTTTTATGTATTCTGTATTTTTGATAGAATTCAATTTCTGTGTCATTAAGAATGCATTACAGCAAATGCTTGAATTAAATCAACAACATGCAAAGCGAGAACTAGCTGCTTTGTTGATACACCAACCGTCTTCAGATCCTATACCAGAAGATGAAGAGCCAGTAAACGAACTTGATTCGAGTGGAAAGGATGAAGATGGACAGAAAGTTAGTGATGGAGAACCAAAATATAAAAATAGAGATGTAAGAAGAGAATAGTAAAATCTTGTAATGTACATATATATTGGTCATCATTATGGTTTACTTCCATCAAAGGTGACTTTTTGCTACCTTGTACACATATGTAAATGATTTGCGTATATATGACACATGCGAAATCCTACGTGGATTTCTTGTCCGTTTATTTTCATTCGAAGCTGTCATCATTGTGCTCTGGATGCAGTGTGCTTCCTAGTTTAATTTTTTTTGCAAAACCTCCTGCTTATATTTTATTGATCATCAGCTCATCGCAACTGGACGATTTGATATTTTACTTTTCTGCTTTATAAGAATAATAATTTGTTCTGAATACAGTGTAATATATTCTAATATTTTCTATTTGTAATGAGTATGAAAATTGTTTTCATCAGTGCAATAGGTGTTGTCAGGGTCAGTTGAAGTTCATGCAGTACAAACCAGTTTTGTGTTATTTTCAGTAATCTTTAGAAGTTATTGTATTAACGACAGATATTACCAATACTGTATATACATGTGGTGAGACGACTGCGGTCGTCGTAATAGATCTTAATTGAATACTTGATAAAATCCATATTATTCAGTTTCCTAGGTTTTTAATTACTAGTCATATGTCAAATATTTTTATTATTGATCGTTACTTTAATTCTGTAGGATGATTATCATGCGGCTTTAACCCGCCTACATGCTACTTTAGAGTCAGCGTTCCGTTTTAATATGAATATTAAATTTGAAGTATTTATTCATAAAGTTGATTGTTTGTCAGATGATCAAAAAATGGATATACAACGAGATATTACTCAACATGTAACAAGTGTCTTAGAGGATTTATTGTGCGAACAGCCGTCAAATGCTGGAATTAGTATAGGGTAAGTGAAAGCTTAATGTTAATACTATTTATAAATTATTAGTTTATTCACTATCTCTAAAATATTTCGTTAGTCACATCGAGCTCAAAGACTAATGTTAACATAATTTTTTCGGAATAGTTTGGGTAGTTGATTCCTGCCCAATAGTGGTCTCAAAGTTAAATCTTTCTTGCCGAATAAACCTTTAAATATTCGGATCGTATTACTGTAGTTGGCAAAATCAGTTGCCACTGTAAACATCACAAAAGGGTATGGATTACATATATGTAAGTGCAAAAACTAAAACTGTATTCTCCTATATTCTGGCGCTGATTTGCTTATCCTATGCTCACTCGACTCAATATCACTCACTATATGGAAAGACTAAGTTATTTTGTTACAACTGCTATGACCAGATCGAAATGTGAGAAATTATAATTCAGGAGTGAGTATGACGGAATTTGTGACAGTCTAGAATGTAAAGTTATTCGGTTCTGCTTATTGATTGTCCTTACAAGTAGATTGTGTATTATATACAGAGCAAAGGTAACGGTAACTAAACAATGCAAGTTGGGAATATATGTTTGTTGGAATATTCAGAAAAATATCCCAAAAATTATTCTGTTAAGTCTAACGCTATCCTTGGACTTGAGATGGTATCATTTTCTTACTGGTCAATACTTATTTCACGTGTCATTTTCCTGTTGGTCAAATATAGTACAAATGTTATTTTCTATTTTATGGTACGATGTGGTCTGCTTGATTGGTCAGCCAGTCAGTAACCACGTAGAACTTCGTACGTACGTACATCAGTTCGAGTTGCCATACCACATTAGCACAGAGATGCAGTTGTCGATTCAAATCCCGTAGTGGTAGAGGTAGTAAGAGTATAAGCAGTAATCGGGAAGATTAGGGTTCGGAGATGCTATTTAAAGAGTATAATCCAGTGAAATAAATTTGGGAAGAGAAAAAAGAGACAAGGAGGAATCAGGAGATCAAAATTTGGGAGAACACAAAGAGTGGATACACCTGTGCCATTGCAAACGATTTTGAGCCATGTCATTCAGGGTCTCTAACCATCGGTTGCTATCATCTCGCGGTCCCCAACCAGGTAGTCTACACCTACCAACATAATCAATCCACTTGTCAGTGACTTCATGAACTTGTGCCATGTTTTGGTCTGGCCGCCCTTAGCTTTCTTCCAACCTACTCCTATACCACTGAACATCGCGCGTCGAGGCAGTCTGTGGTTGGGCATACGTAACACGTGTCCCAGCCATCTCATCTGATGAAGTTTCATCACTTCATCAATCGATTTGCCATCCTTACCTAGTACCCGTTTCCTAACAACTGCGTTACTTACTCGATGGTCCCAGGATATACGAGCAATCTTTCGAAGACACCTATGATCGAATACTAGTAACCTACGAATATCCTCTACTCTTACCGGCCATGTTTCACTGCCATAAAGTAGGACGGGACGAACTGCTGCGCAGCAAACACGTTCTTTGGTTGATAGACAGATATCTCACCTACGGCATAAATGACGCAAGTTGGCAAGAGCTAGTCAAGCCTTCTGTATCCGTGCTGAGATTTCGTCACATACAAGACCACAACGGCTGATGAGTATTCGCAAGGAACAGTCAATTATCTGAGCATAGCTGCAACAAACGGTCACCATTATCTGTTTTTTGGGCCAAGACACCATAAGATCCACCTAGGTGTCTTTCCCTTTCGCTTAGTTTACGTACTTGGGCATTAAAGTCACCAGCCACTATTACTACATCAGAGCGTTTGGCTTTTCGGAGAAGGTTAGAAAGCTTTTTGTAAAACTCATCTTTTACATCATTTGAGCTGCAGTCAGTGGGAGAATAGGCAGAGACGACAAAGAGGCAACGACGAGTGTCCCTATCTTTTCGGATCCTTACTGTTCCGTTTAGTCGGACAGCGCACAAACGGCTGTCTACTGGAAACCACTCTAAGAGAGCTAGTTCTGCCCTAGGACTCGATGCTATACCTACGCCTGCGAGGTCACTAGAAGCAGCATCAGGGCTTCTAGATACACGAAGTGTGAACCGAGTTGGTTCTTTATTTTGACATTGTGATGTCAAATGAATGACGCTACTTGGACCCTGTATGCGCGTTTCGGAAAATCAAATCAACATTGGCTTGCCTAACGATAGTCTAAAGGAACTGCTCCTAAGATGCACCCTGAATGTACATTTTGTCTTCAACAATACTTATCATAGACAAATAGACGGGATAGCCATGGGCTCGCCTCTAGGCCCGATTTTAGCTGATCTATTCCTAGCAAAGCTAAAAAATGGACCTGTCAATGAGACTATTAAGAAACTTGATTTATATTGCCGTTACATTGACGACACCTTCATTATCGTAGATCAAAACACCAGTAAGGAGGTACTCCTAGAACAATTCAACAGTGTTCACCCAGCGATCACTTTCACTGGTGAAAGCGAGCATGATAAGAAGCTGAACTTCCTTGACATCACACTAAGCAAACGAAGTGATGGCACGTTAAGTAGAAGCGTGTATAGAAGAAACCCCTCTTCATGCCAATATACTCACTTCTGCAGTTTCATACCTATCCGTTACAAGAGAAACTTGGTCAGATGTCTCACTAGCAGAACAAAAAAGATCTGTACAGTAGGTACTCTAAGTCAGGAGCTTGAATTTATTAACAACACACTGACCGAGATCGGCTACCCCAGTGCTTTCATTAAGAAGTACATGTATGACATAATAAAGAAGTCGGAGATTTCGACTGTTCGTAAGAAACCTTTATACATGTAAGTGCAATTCAACGGGGATGTGGCTAGTGACACTGAAATATAAGTTAACTAAAGTAATCACGAAGACATTCTACGCAGCCAATCTTGCGTTGACCTTCTGTTGTCGACCAGCGATGTCTACTCAAACGAAGTATAAGTTACCTGAGTTGGCCTCTTCTATGGGCATTTACAAATTCAGTTGCTCCTGTGGAGATAGCTATATAGGGCGTACTACCAGGCAACTTAACCAACGGATAAGTGAACATCTACCAACTTGGTACATGAAGGGCCAGATAAAATCTATTCTCAGTTCTATCTTGGCACATCTCATTGATAGCGGTCATGCTGTAGATAAATCGAAATCATTTCGAGTTATCTATCGTATACGTCCATCATTTCCCAACGGAGTTCGTTCTCGCCTCCTACATATAGCTGAAGCCATTGGAATTCGTACATATAACCCCAATTTATGTGTACAGAAGAAATACGTGACCCCCCTATCCCTTCCATGGCCAGTTATAACTTAACTAACGAATTTTTTTATAATTTTATTGTTATCATTATTTATTTTCACAAGCTGAAACCATGAGCCAATTGAAGCTAGACCAACATGAAAAACCTGGAAGCACTGGACGGCCGTTTCGTCCTAGTATGGGATCCTCAGCAGTGCGCATCCAGTGCTCCCAGGTTTTCCACGGTGGTCTAGCTTCAATTGGCTCATGATTTCAACTTGTGAAATTTCTAAAAATTTCCACAAAACCCATTCTGATAATAATATTTATTTATTTTATTCTTTTTTCGTTATTGTTAACCTTATTTTCACATCCATTATTTGTTTGTAATTTTCCGCCTCTTCCCGTTTATATTCTTCACTATCTAATTATTTACACACTTCTTATTACGTATTGATTTTAATGTTTTGTGATGACTGTTCCAAGTCTATTTACCGACGTTTGACCTTCTATTTCCAACGTTTAACCATAGATAAGAGTTTTGTTATTGTATTTTATTATTCTTACTATTATCAGTACACTTGTCTTCCTACTATCAACTTGTACTTTTACTTATTATGTGTAGTGACTTATTCTATTTCATTGTGATTATTGACTCATATTGCCTTGATTGGTTTAACATTTTCATATAAATATTCATGTATATTAGAGTAAAGTCTGATGACGATCTAATTAAAAACAATATTGTTCGCTTATGTATGTGTTGTTTATTTGTTTTTGGTAAAACATATATGTGAGACAAATGAGACTCAAGAGGTCGTAGGTTATTGTAAATGAACTTATCAATTATTAGAAGATCATTGAGTACATTCTTGAATTATTCAAGATAAATTTGAATCTTATTCTAAACTACAATATGTTAAAGGTAATCTTTTTAAATTTTTTTTTTCATTTTATTTTAAAAATTAAACTAGATTTCATTTAACTACAATATATGATCATTCAATTTTTGAAGCATTCAGTAAAGTGGTACAAAAATTAATTCCTTACTTGGAAGCATTTGAACATTTATTAAATATATTTATTACAGTGAGTTTCCTTTTTTTTTGTTTTTTTTCTTATTCATTAGATCTTGCTTTATGTTTTATTATTTAATTCATAACTCATTTTAAATATTTAAAAGTAACTTTCTTCAAGAAGATAAAATCAACTTGAAGATTGAATAGATTCTTTTGTAAACAAAACTTATCCTCAACTAACTATAATACATACTAGTTCATATTTCAACGAACATCTTTCTAGAAATAGTAATGAATTTGAATTTCTTATTTTTTGTCATATGCTCGTTTACTACATGATTTTGAACTATAACTTTTAGAGAATGGTTGTTGATATCGTCTAACCTATGAGACAAGAATCAGTTAATTGCAATTCATAAATCAAAACCTAATGATTGTAAAATTTGAATGATCCAGTCACTATTCCGTTACACAGATCACTTGATCAGTACATGTTCATAACAAGATTGCTTATTTGATTATCGGAATGTATCATGCATTAAAAACATTTCAGGATTACCCCTAAGATTTTAAAGTGATCATATACGAAAAGTAATAACTTCTATTGATAGTTGAGTTAATTCAGACACTAAAGTAAAATCAATTCATGTAATTTGCTGTGACAAAGTTATTTTCTTAGTCTGTAAAATACAATGATTAATAGAAAGTTTTCATTGCAAAAAGTACAATAAATATGTTTCTCGAAACATTTTATGTTTTCAATAAGTAGCGTCGGATACTGATACTGAAACTCAATCTTCTCTTATACACACTCAAGCAACTACTAGAGTGAAAAGATTAAGAATAAGGAAAATGATTTTTCAACCAAACCTAATCGGTATATATATATATATACTCAGTTGTCAGTTTACTCATTCATTGGTCCAAATTGTATTCTGGTAGGATATTTTTACATTTTGGTTTTATTAAAAGAAGTCAATGTAAAGTTAAGTTTAAGTCGGAACTCAGTAGTTAAAAATCACAAAAAAGCTGAATTCTCGGTAGCAGTAATTATAGTAGAATATTTTAATCCTCAGGTGTTTCAAAACAAAGTCGAAGACACTCAAATGGGTTTCATGCTATCCTAGCTCAATGAGCGGACAGTCGTTACCAACTGCCGTAGTTGTTCTCAGACATCCTTTTATTCTTGACAATCACCAACTTTAAGCGCAAAAAGGAGCATTGTCCTACATGAAAACTTCCACAATAAACTCAACGGTGATTGCAAACTGACCACATTAGCCAACGTGAGGGAGCCTAAATAAAAGATCACTGCAGGTTTCTGAGCACATATCTCGACTCTGATCATGCCCTAATATAAACATGCATTTATGTCTTGTTCTATGCAAAAAGGATCTTTTACAGCTCAACTTAACGACAAAATTCCAAGAGTGTATCTAAGGAGCAAATAGAACAGCAGTTAGTCGGTTGTCAGCAACATCTACCCGGATATGGGTTGGAATGGCATACAGCAGTCATGAAAAAAGCGATACGATCTGTAATAGACTAAAATCAAAATCTTAGTGAAAGTCTGCAACGTCTACTGAGCTGATAGACGTTTTTGAGTCTCATCAGTCTTGATGGGTTGGTGACTAGCACAATAAGGCCACGGATTCAACCAGCTTGATTGGCTTTTGGCAACTTGCATCACTTTAGACCTCACATGCAAACATAGGATCAGTATACTGTGCGGTAGTTTGTTCTGTTCTACTTTACGGCTGTTAATCGTGGCCTTTAAGAATAAAGTGTATTTTGAGGTTGCTAGTTTTTGTTTGTAGATAACCTCAGAGGATTGCTCATAAAATTGGGGACTATGAAATTAGCGATTCTGAGGTTATACACAGAGTGATTAGCAAAAATGGCAAGTCGATTAATGTGTTAGTGAATCTCTATTGTCTGTAATGGTTAGGACATGTTTTAATGTATGCCCATCTACCACCTCACTCGATGCTCAATGATGTTTGGTGTACGAGTAGATTTTAAGAAAGCTAGGTACAGACAAACCAAGATACTTTTTACTTTATGTTGCACGCTTCTGATGATTTTGTGTGTGCTAGACTTTACTGAAGACCAGTGTCTTCTCAGTCAGTCACAACGTAGAACCTGTATGTATGTAGATCGGTTCAAGTTGGTATAATCGAAATGCTTTGTAAGTTGAACATGTTACTTGCAGCGAGAAGGACATCGAACTATGGACTCAACGATTAACGTCATTACAGTCACGTTCACTCATCCACAGCGTGCTACTAAGATCTGTCATCATAATCTATTCTGTGATGGTTCCTATGTGATATTACTTCTACTGGACCGACCCTATGTTATGGAGATATCACAGTATATGAAAGATTTTCAGTATGTGTCATTACCAAGGTTTGATTTGATAATTTCGAATAATTTGAGCATTGGGTTGATTGTTATAAATAAAAATAATATTTGATTTTCAGTATGTTCAGTAGGGTGTATGACGATTGGGTCAGAAATGGCCTTTTGAATTCGAAGGACAATCGTGCCACTTAGGCCTTGTCTAAGTATTCTAAACATTGTCGGATAATTTGATTTCTGTAGTTATTTTTGTTTAAAAGACTGTGGATGTTGAAATCTTCCACCAATATGATATAAGAAATGCGCTTTTTAAAAATCCGTTGGCTGAGTATTATGAATTAATGGTTTAGTTTTCGAGTGTCTTGCAATTTTACATAAAATGATTATCAGGAATGGACCTTTAATGCTCTTTAGGATGCATTACAATCGGGTCTAAAGATTTCTATAGCATAAGCAACATCGAAATTCCATTTCTTTACTTTTGTCGTGCTTGGTGTCGTGTCTAGGGCAATTCCTAATATTATCTGGCATTTGATTGCTTCGCGTATATTTTTCAAATCTTTAATTTGTTCATCATCTTTTCTTTCTTATTTTACAGAATTCAATGGTGGACAAAGCATTTCTTTTTGATGTCACCAGTAAAATATATTTAGCAACAGATTCAAATGCAGTAGACATGCAGACGTATGAATTATGCTGCGATATGATTGATGTTGTCGTAGATGTGGCAGCAATCTACACGTAGGCTAGTAGTTAATGTGAAAACTATTTTCACTGTATACATTTATTTTCAGAAATCTTCAGTGATTTTATATCATAAACTTTAAAAACTTAATTGCTCCAGAAACCATATGAGTATCGAAATCAACATGTCTACCGGACATCGATTTAACATAAACCCCTTCATAACGTTGAAATTACCGTCTGAAATTATGCTGATAATTTTCCAACACGATGCCTCGTTATGCAACATAAGTTATCATCTAATTTTGCTGTACCGTTGTTCAGCTAGCTACAGGTGATATGATAGTACGTACTGTATACCATCATAGATAGGTATATATAATAGATATCACTATTTTGTAACTAAACGTTATTCAATCTCTGGTTTCTAGTGGTATATTTGCATTTTCCACACATCTGGCAGCACGTATGCAAGTAACATTTCAGGTTCAATAATTTCAGTCAGTCGTACGCAGCTCTGAACCTAGTACATGTGAGTATCAGTTCAAGTTGTAATACTCCTTTAGCACAACCAGATAAAGTTTTCTAGGCGCATCTCAGCTGAGTAGATGTGGGAATTTTAGTAGTGGTGATCGAAAAGATTAGACATCGAAGATACAGTTGGAGAAGAAAATATAAATTAGTTCGATGTGCTTCTCGCTGCAAGTAACATGTTCAACTTACAAAGCATTTCGGTTATACCAACTTGAACCGATCTACATACATACAGGTTCTACGTTGTGACTGACTCAGAAGACACTGGTCTTCAGTAAAGTCTAGCACACACAAAATCATCAGAAGCGAGCAACATAAAGTAAAAAGTATCTTTGTTTGTCTGCACCTAGCTTTCTTAAAATCTACTCGTACACCAAACATCATTGAGCATCGAGTGAGGTGGTAGATGGGCATACATTAAAACATGTCCTAACCATTTCAGGCAATAAAGATTCGCTACCGCATTTATCAGTTCAGTAGATGCTCCTGAAATCCATTTTTTTCCTTGACATTTAGATTATAGATTGCCACAGGCCCTACCGCTGTCTCAACGACTGTCTGGATATCATGCCAACCCATGTTCGGGTGCACGTTACTGATGACTGGTTAACTGAAGGACGACTGCAGACCTCAGTGGGGAACTTCTTAAGGATAGACGCGCACGTCCGAAAGAAAGTTTTTGATCTCTCAGCCTGGTTTTTCAAAAGGCCTCACCACTGTATATAAACCCGTAGGGTAAAATGAGGTGTATGCTTTTTACGGTCGACCGTTTCTAACTTCTTCCTTCCGTTGTTAGGAGGCTACACCGCTGCACTTTAATATGTGATATTAAATTCATACGAAATTGTCTAAGCTGTTTTTGTGTGGTAAAGGAAATCGTGAACTGAATCTTCGCTTATGTTCTCTAAATTGTCAAGTGGTTGTTCTCCCAAGTTAAGTACTTCGAACTTTTACTGCATGGATTTTGACCAACTTCCGGTATACCATTTGCGTCAACGTCGTCTTCCTGTCATACTCATTTAGCTAATATGTTTGATTTGAGATATTCTTTCATTGGATATCCAATACTTTTGGACAGTTTGTCACAGGAGCGTATGAGTTCCACAAGTACTCCAGTTTCGCACTTCGCATGGAAAGTCAAATGGACGGTGTTATTAGACTTCAGTCCTTTCTTGTCAACCCACTCATTCCCTATCACTTATCGCGATATTTATCTCAAGACAAAAAACAAGTGCGTTTTGTGTTAGGCATATGTAATTCTCGAAGTTACTTCACCTCTGTTAAGTTCATTCTAAAAGATATCTTCTCATCTTTGTTTGCAGTCCCCAATCTAATTTTGTTGATCCGCCTGTATCTGAGCAAACTGGGGCAACAATTATCTTAAACAATGACAGAGCATTATATCTTCGTGGCGTCAATCAGTATATGGCTCTAGCTTGTTTAATGTATGAAGAATCTTTAGAGAAAATGGGTAAACGATTGTTTCGTCTGTCTCTCTTTCAGTTCATTATTCTTAAAACATTAAATATAGTATGTATATTAGGTACAAAATATAAAATGATTTATTCATTTTCACAGGTTGTAAACATTTGCATTCTGACTATGCTTATGTGACTCAATACTTCATCGTTCAATAAGAAAACTATTGTACCACAATTTGTGTTGAAGCGAGTGAGAAAATAACAGGCTCAACTCTCTTAAAAAAACCGGCAATTTGTCAACTCAAATTAAAGCACCTTACAAATCACTGTATAAATCCTAATAAAGATCCCCCTTCCCTACCGTTTACAAATTAATGATCAGATATGTTTCTCGGCTACGTCCGATGTTTTGCAGATTTTCAAACATTTTCAGAACCAACTCAAATGAAAAAGCTCCTTTTATAAACAAACAATAGGTATTTTTGCTCCTTTTTTTATAAAGATTGATCGACAGTGTCTACTAAGTGGCAAGCATTATCCCTCCATAACTTGTGTATAAGTACACATGTAAGTCGTTGGACTTTATCGTTTTCGCAATAATTATGCAAGGGTATCTGTTTTTGGGAAGTTTGAAACAATAGAATGTTCGAGAAAGACGATGAGCTTTAAAACTTCGAAAGTAGAGTTGGTTTATATTCTGTCAAACAACTACCACGCATTACATTCTAAAAGTAAACTATTCAATGATTCTTGCTATAACACATTAGTTTCTAGAATTTGCTTATTTTTATACGTTTGTAGGTTTAATAGAATTCAATTTCTGTGTCATTAAGAATGCATTACAACAAATGCTTGAATTAAATCAACAACATGCAAAGCGAGAACTAGCTGCTTTGTTGATACACCAACCGTCTTCAGATCCTATACCAGAAGATGAAGAGCCAGTAAACGAACTTGATTCGAGTGGAAAGGATGAAGATGGACAGGAAGTTAGTGATGGAGAACCAAAATATAAAAATAGAGATGTAAGAAGAGAATAGTAAAATCTTGTAATGTACATATATATTGGTCATCATTATGGTTTACTTCCATCAAAGGTGACTTTTTGCTACCTTGTACACATATGTAAATGATTTGCGTATATATGACACATGCGAAATCCTACGTGGATTTCTTGTCCGTTTATTTTCATTCGAAGCTGTCATCATTGTGTTCTGGATGCAGTGTGCTTCCTAGTTTAATTTTTTTGCAAAACCTCCTGCTTATATTTTATTGATCATCAGCTCATCGCAACTGGACGATTTGATATTTTACTTTTCTGCTTTATAAGAATAATAATTTGTTCTGAATACAGTGTAATATATTCTAATATTTTCTATTTGTAATGAGTATGAAAATTGTTTTCATCAGTGCAATAGGTGTTGTCAGGATCAGTTGAAGTTCATGCAGTACAAACCAGTTTTGTGTTATTTTCAGTAATCTTTAGCAGTTATTGTATTAACGACAGATATTACCAATATTGTATATACATCTGTGGTGAGACGACTGCGGTCGTCGTAATAGACTATAACTGGTCGCATAGTTCAACTTTTAGATATTCGGACCGTATTGCTGTATTATGCTGCCGAGTCTATTGCGATCAGACAAATTTTAGTTTGACTCTGAAAATTAATGTCAGTTATTATTTACTTGATGAACAGATTCGTAGAGGCTACTGTCGTATATCATTTTAGTTTTGTCCTAACAGGAATTACCAACAGTTTAGCGAATTATGCAAAACAAGATATATACATCTTGAAGTAAGGCATTTTTCCAACTTCCTTATCTGTTGTGGTCCCTTCCGATTTTTAATGCACTAAGACTTCGACGGTATAATATGAAAGGATGCACTTCGTTTCGTGTTTATTTTTAAACGAAATAATTATTGATAATGATATATTTACGAAATGACTTCGTAATTTATAGGCGTTCGTTTCTTGAAGACTGATCTATGACGATTCAGATAGAAACTAATGAGTTTGTATTTCTGGTAATATATCACTGAAATATTCTCCTATATTCTAGCGCTGATTTGCTTATCCTATACTCACTCGACTTAATATCACTCACTATATGGAAAGACTAAATTATTTGTTACAACTGCTAATGACCAGATCGAAATGTGAGAAATTATAATTCAGGAGTGAGTATGACGGAATTTGTGACATTCTAGAATGTAAAGTGATTCGGTTCTGCTTATTGATTGTCCTTACAAGTAGATTGTGTATTATATACAGAGTAAAGCTAACGGTAACTAAACAATGCAAGTTGGGAATATTTGTTCGTCGTATTAATTCCTTCAGTATTTTATTGAGAAGATATTCAAAGCTCTCGACACCAATCCTAATGATTTTTATCTATCAAATATTTGGTAGTAAATTTAGTTACTTGATAGAGCTTTGTGTAAAATCACTGGTTCGACAAGCATTTCGCAAAGATTGTTACTCATATGTATGAGTTTTTTTGTCAGGTATGTGATACGCTGATCAAATCTCGCCTTTCAGCTAGCTGACTTATATAGTAAAGGAATATGATATACAACAGTTATCGTGTAACAAAGGAATGTCCCATGGAAATTAGTTGTTGTGTTTTGTGGAGTCGGGTACTGATGCCCATTCTTCCTTTACATGATCACATCCGTCTACGTGTGTGCCTCATTGCTAGGAAGTGAATGGGATTTCTTTGCCAATGATATACACTTCTCATCTGGATGATTTCTGATTGTTATAATGCATCACTAGTCTGTTAACCGAACTTACTGTGTAGTTAACAGAACCAAGTCATTTCATAAGAGCTTGTGGCAAGCCTATAATAAAGTCGATTTATTTATGGAAACCTGAAGATACAGAACTCTTAACTGAGCTCTAATGTAACACCTGTTAAAGGTAATAATGGATGTGCTTCCTGTCTTATCAATAATTAGAAATTTATGTCGATTTTTCAATAAAGTCGACTAGGCAGGGTATTCGCATATGGTTAAAATATGAATACAAATGCGCTGGCTTTACAACGGTTTATACTTTATAAACCGTTACATCCAGCTATTATTGTGGTGTTGTATTGACAGTTCTGCAGTCGTTTTTCTTTTTGCATCAAGGAGTAGGTCGCAAACGTAACTTCATAACAGTTGACGTATACTTCTTTTGTGAGGATTTTACGATAATTTTTTAGGCTGAAAATGTTGGAGTTGTGATTACATAAAGCACGTGGTGCGGGCATCTAACCCTTAAACTATACTTGATCGTATATATACCCAGGTGAGAAATCCCTGGTATCGACTTATTGACAAATAGAAATCAAGCAATGGACTAGAGTTCCGTAAATTGTCTTTGATTACCTCGCTGTTTCTTTTTTTTGTTTCACGCTCAAGAATTACATCAGGCTTATTACCTCATATGGATTGAAAAATTCTCGACCGACGTTTCTGACGGTGTAAATCCATTGCAGTTATCGTGCTTAGATGATTCTCACTCATGCTTTCTAAGAGCGTACTTCAATAATGCAACTGAGGAAAGTAGCATCGTATTTATAGATCAACAAACCACGTGTACGTGTTACAGTCAGCACTTCAAGCATCTTAAACTAGCGAGGGCTTGATGTCTAAGGCTACTAACGCTACGAACTCGACCATACTGAACAGTATCCTGCAGTTTAAACTGACAGGTAAATAACCGACCATTAACCTTACGTACGGTACGCGCTCAAGGCGGGAGAACAGCATCCCATTTACGAACCAAACAATAAATGCAACTGACTGTACCCCGTCTCACTCGACTATTCATTCTAAGAGCCAATGCGCACCGAAGGTGCCTGCCTCCTCGGACACAATTAGAAAAACCTGGGAACACTCCGAAGCCTAGCCAGACGACAAAGGTAAACAATGTACACAGGCACGCAGTTCCCCTGTTTAGAACCCAGACTTACGGTTCCAATCTTGATACTTCCTTGCTTTAAGTTCGTGGTGTATTTATCAACTAAGAATGTCGTCCGTTTTTCTATTCACTTTTGCATGTTCAGTTGCCTATCAAAGTCATAAATCACGACGATTTCCATCACCTTTCCATTCACCATCAATTTTTTACGTCCACCCGTTAATGCGATGTTTTTACTCAAATCGAAAGACTTGACAAGTAAAATATCCAGTCACTTGTAGGGAACGAACATTAATCCCAAGTATCCATTACGAAAATCACGGTGTTATCCGATAGTCACCTTTCAAAATGTGCTTAAACCAGTTAGTGGAAAATTCCAATAAAAGGAAGTTTGACTGAAACACTACGTGACTTGATTTCGAAATGAAGGATTTGTAGCTCAGGTGAATGATTTACTACGCAACGTTATGGTATTGACCAGTCATATCTACATGCAGCTTACCTCAATCCGATAACTCGACGAGTTTACAATTCACTTAGAAACCATCTTACTCACATACACAGACATGTACAAATAACTAAATTCTGAACCAAAGACATCTCTCCAAACATCAGTCTGCAATTGATGTTAGGCATATCTCGGGACACTTCTGAAAAAAAAACTCACTCATCACTAAGAAATATTCCAGTTGTCGAAGCTTTGAAATCCGTAGAGAAAGATCCGCTGTCGACAGTTTCTATTATCATCAGCAACCAACAAATGACTTGTCCGCAGTGTAACTACAAGATTAAATAACAACTACTACTGTCATGGTGGTTTACGGTTTCAGGTTGTTGTCAACTTCCCCAAGCTTCATGTTCTCGGGACATTGGACGAAACTTGAGAACCTCAGAGCTTCCCCAGAATAGGGAGTTTGCGTTCATAGGTTCTTTTATGACTGAAAATTTCAGCATGGAGTTTGAACTGTTGACATATGAAATATATATTCCGTCTAATACTTATGAGTAGGTTCTTAAGTACAGAAAGAGCAGGCTCGTCTGATTTGATTACATTTCGTGGAAAAATATGTGATTATGAATGAAAAGCTGGTAATTTTACAACAACCTTTTATTTGGAATACATTAACGTAACCTTCTTGCTTCTCTTTCAGTTTCCAACAAAGTAAGAATATCGCCTTCTCGAATGGGGCCTTTCACGTTTCTTATGATTGTCCTATTAGTATCATCCAGAATCTCCACACGGACCTGTGTACATTGACCCTGAGAACCGGTTCTGCCAACAACCGCTCTCACCTACACCATAAAGTAGACGTATGACTATTGCCGAAACCTACTGTTGCAAGCTTGGTCTGAACGACAGCCTTGTCCATGTTCCGCAATTGAATTTGTAACAGCCAGCTCGATGTAGCTCAACAAACATTCAATAAACAAGGTCAATCGTGGAAACTCAAGCAACGATGCTTTAGCTGTTAGGCTTAGAATGAATCTCTGTGAGTCTTCTTCTCTTACAATAAAATACTCCCAATTCGAACGGTTCAAGATGTTCAAATGGTTGTGCACGGAATAGAAGTAGCTTTTGCTTAACAGGCTTCTGTGTCTAGTAGCAGGGGATCACGAATACATTCAGGCAGGAAGCTATGTATTTTAACAATAAAAAAGGAAAAATAATTTGGTAAATCATAGTATAATACTATCCTAAGACAATAAGAATAGATCAAGTTGCCTCTTAGAAGACTCCTAGCAAGTCGCTTGGACTAGCTCGGCTGGCAGCATTTGAAAACTCTTAAGGAGTAGAAGTTGTGTCCACATTTCGTTCTGCTACGTTGTGTCTCCAGTGTTTGGGTGTTACCTCTTATGTTAGTGTTGGAACTAAGCTTTAGTAGGTGTTTGAGAGGATGTCCAGAAGCGTTAAGAATACTATAAGCCATCAGAATGTCACCTCTAACACTTCTATACCCTAATGGATAAAGATAAAGTGTTTGGGGGCTGTTTTCGTAATGTCTGAATTCGAGTCGTAGAATTGATTTCGTGGCTCGCCGTTGGATACGCTCCAGAGTGTCCTTATCATTTTGGAGTGGGAAGGAAATACTGTGTTCCCGTACACTAAATGGGGACGGATAAAAATATTGAAGATTATATGGAACGTTTTTCCGTCAAACTGGCCAAAAATGTGCTTTAATGTAAACAGTGTAAGGTTTGCTCGGAAGACATTTTGGACACAATTAGCATAAGACTTCAAATCGCAGGACACTAGGACTCCTAAATCATTTTCGACTTGGGATACTACTAGAGAGGAGTTACCTAAGTTATGACTGTAGTCTGCGACATGTCGCAGATGGACTACTTTACACTTTGAAGTGTTAAGATTGAGTCCGTTGTCATCTGCCCAACTTTAAAGTTGAGTCAGATCCTCCTGAAGTGCCTGTATATCGTTTTGGTTGCGTATCTCTCTCCAAAGTTTCGCATCATCGGCAAAAAGTAGTAAGTTTGACGTTACCTGTTGAGGAAGATCATTTATGTAGATTAAGAAAAGAAGAGGTCCTAGTACTGTGTCCTGATAGACTCCACTAGGATATTCCATAGCCTGAGATAATTTCACTTTATCTCAGGCTATGGAATGTCCTAGTGGATGAAACAGAAGGTTTCTGTAAAGCAGACTTCATACGAAAAGGAAAACAATGTACATTGATGTCTACATGTGGAGACCTAGTTATGTGAAGCTGAAGGATTGGAATAATTGTTGATAGTTCAGTACGATCAACCACTTCAAGCCGTTAATAGCATATTAAGTTACCTTAAAGTTGGTTGAAAAACTTCGGACAACAAGCATTTTCAAAAGTTGACGGATCGCATAAGTAGGTTCGATTACTGGTCGAGTTGCTGCGTTTTCTTTCTAAACTCCAGGTATTCCCCCTAAAGTGTGTTTTGAAACTGAACTTACACCGTTTTCATAGATGATGCATAGGGATTTTTACGTTGCTGCTAGATACTGGAAGACACAAATCGTTCTAGACGGAATACAAAAAGCTTTCGCTATATGAGCTTCCGTATATAGTATCAGTGGGTCGCCAATAACTCTGCGTGAAAACCTTAGTATATTAATGATAAAAAAGGAAAAAGAAAAATACGTTCGTAAATTATAGTGAGGTACTGTCCTTATTCCTTATGAACCTGTTCATTTTTCAAAGGATTCCTGGGAAGTCTCTTCGAATAACTAAGTCACCTGCAAATTCCAACACCTTACCACTCTTAAGAAGTAGATGTGTCTACACTTCGTTCTGCTGTGTTGTGTCTTCAGTTTCTATGTGTTACCCCCAAGATTTGTGCTGGGAATAAGCCTAAGTATATATTTAAGGAGATCCCGAGAGTTATTTGGGATACTGTAAGCCATTAGAAGGTCACCTTTATGACGCCTGGATTAATGATTAAAGTACGTGTCATTACCAAGGTTTGATTAGATAATTTCGAATAAATTGAGCACTAGGTTCATTGTTATAAATAAAAATAATATATTTGTAATATTCCAATGAGGAGAAAATTGAATTTTCTGACGTTTCGTGAGTTTGTGTTAGTCACTTCTTCAGAGAATAAATAACCAATTTTAATTTGGATTTGTGTCCCTGAACTGATTTCGTGGCTCACCGCTGGATACGTCCCAGAGTGTCTTTATCATTTTGGAGCGAGGGGTGAAATGCTATTTTTCCGTACTGTAAATGGGAATGAATAAAACTGACGAAGATTATGTGAAAAGTTCTTCCATCGAATCGGTCAAAACTACCCTTCAACATTACTAGTGCAACGTTTGCTCGAAAGGCATTTTTGTCACAGTTAAGAATTCAGATCGTATGGTGCCAACACATTTAGGTTTCTTTCAACATAGGACACTTCTGAAAGGGAGCTACCTAAATCGTATTTGTAGATTGCAATATGTTTTAGATGGAGTACTTTACATATTGAAGTGTCAAAGGTACGTTCATTGCTGTCCTTCCGACTCTGAATTCGAATCAGAACATCTAGAAGTTTTAGTTTATAGCATTGTTTGCACACTTCACACACCGTTTCAGATCCTCTGTGAAAAGTGGTAAATCTGACAATACCTGCTGTGGAAGATCGATCACATTAATCAAGAAAAGATAAGGTCCTAGTACTGAATTTAATTGGACCTTACTAGGCATTCCATAGTCTAAGGGAAAATGAAGTCAACCCTAACCTACAATTGACAACATTTTAGGTACAGCATGAGCCAATCTAATAAAAAGTGATTTGACACCTGATCATTTGAGTTAATTGATAAGACATATGGTTGACCCTATGAGTAGTTTTTGAGAGGTTAAGGTATATGACGTCAACCTTCCCCTTGCGATCGGCATTTTAGTTATACATGAGTGACAACCTTTAAAACCTTGATGATGAGGTGAAAAGAATTTTATGGATAGTAAGAATTGTGCACGTAGTTACCGAGAACACATTTGTAGACAATCAAATGTATTTGAATACAAAATAAGATAATTTTTCATTGAAATCTGAGAGCCATGCACTAAGTACTCCACTTGCAAAACGACAATCAGTTGTCTCATATTTCAGTGTTTTTTCGTCTCATCTTCTGTTTTCGTTTTTTTTAATTTGATCGACATAATCTTCTGTCTGCATGCATTTCACTTTCGACTGTTGATAGATACTCCTTATATCTATCGACATCAGCAGTACAAACCATAGTGCAGACGGTTACATATCAGGGACTTTATAATTTATAAGGGCATACTTCGAAGAGCTAGGGTTCTGTAGCTTGTAAAGATTAGGAAGTGGAATAAAACACAGTTACCCATAGAATGAGAACCCCAGGGATCTAGGATCATCAAAGCATCATTCAGAACAAGGGAGGAAAGAATTACAATAAATGTTATCCAATGTTATGCAACCATGAATGATAGCAATGACGACGATAAACATTCAGCTTTACGAGGGGCTGAAACCGACCATAGCGAAGTGCCCAGGAAGGGACCTAACCATCATGATGTGAAATCTAGACGCCAAAGTCGGAATGGACAACAATCGGTATGATGATGAAGCTAAAGAATGATTGAACAAACAGCATTACAAAGGTTCAGTAGAGCGTTCCTTCGACATGCTGACAAAGTGAACGAATTGAAGATAGCTGTCAACGACAGTATGCAAGCCTTACAGGATCTACAGGAAGAAGAAGAATAAGAAAGAGAAACGATTATGGAGGACAACTGAAAAGAGTTCAGAGAAGCATTAACGTCAACATGTCAGGAGGTGCTGGGTTGCAAGAAGCATCATCATAAGGAATGGATCCCTATCGAAATCCTGTTTTGAATTCAAGATAAGGAGAACAAGAAAACGGCAAATAACAACAGCCGAACACGAGCAAAGAAAGTCAAGGCACAAGCTGAATACTTTTAAGCAAACAAGCAAGTAAAGATGAGAATTAGAGCCGACAAGCAGAAATACGTGGAAGCAACGATGGCGAATAAAGCTGTAAGAGAAGGGAATATGAGACAGCTATATCACAATACGCACCAACGTTTAATTAGTGTCACTCCACCAAATGCTCCCTCTAGAAATTAGTGCATAATGGAGTATCCCAAGGCTCTGTCCTAGGTCCTTTGCCTTTGATACTGTTTGTAAGTAAACTATCAAGTGTAGTTGAGTACTCTATGCCAGTTAACGCCGACGGTGAAATAACAGGAGACGTCAAGGTGTGTGCTTTTCAAATGGGCTTAGATATACTGAATAACTGGTTTCAAGAAAAGATGCCTGTTAACACCGCCAAGTGTGGCCATATTCCAAGTGGGGACATGAAGGTAAATAAGTGTAACATAAGGGCAGGGTCAGCATCCATAATTGTTTTTCACAAGGATCCAACGTGACTGTGAGCTATAATCTTAGGAATACGGTCCACTGCCGCAATGCTGGAGCTAAGGGGTTTAGAACCCTATGAACTTTAGTACGAACATTTAACAAGTCGAATATATACATGTTCATCACAGTACACACAACTTTAGTGAGATCCAAAATTGAAAACTTTGTTCAGGCTTCATGACCCTTATTAAGATGTGAATAGGTTATATTGAAAAATAGTACAGAGGGCAGATACCAGTGAAATACCAGAACTCCTGGGATTACCATAAAAAGAGCTGCTTGATAATCTAATCCTCTTTAATCTGTCCTGTTGAAGGTTTGTAGGTGATCTGATTTCGATGCACCGAACTCTAAAAATTTCTTTCAGACACAATATGCACAAGGTTTTTCCCCTTACTAAATTAGGATGACCTAGAGGACATGTCATGAAATTTCAAAGGATACCTGAAAATAACGCACCTGAGTCATTCCTGTTTTCACACTGAGTTATCTAATGCTGGAATCTGTTGGAGATTGTAAAAATAGTCCTAAACGGTTATTCTCGTATATTGAAATTAATAAAATCTCCACAAAACCCTTTTTTGATATTAATCAACATATGCTCATTGGTGACTGGCTTCAAGATGTGTATCCTGGAGTTCTAGTGAGAAGCAGTGACCAGTGGAGTTCAACCGGGCCAGTTGTGAGACAGTAACTCACTAATGACAATGGTGGATGTGTCGCTCAATTTCGTGGATTAGTTGAGGTTAGACATTAAGACTGTTGGATGCCGGCTCAATGGTCTAGTGGTTAAGTGCTCGCGCGCGAGACCAGTAGGTATGGCTTCGAACCCCGTGAAGCAGGATCGTGGTTGAGAACTGCTGAGGAGTCCCACAATAGGACGAAACGGTTCTTCCAGGTTTTCCATGGTGGTCCAGCTTCGATTGGTTCATGATCTCAACAAGTGACATAGAGGATATGTGTGGACACTATAATTTATGGACGAACCAATCAGATATAAGATAATTATTCTTGATTTTTGGCGCGAAATTCACTCGTCCATTTGGCTAAATAGATTCTTGGCATTATATGTGGTGTCGGTTCGAAATATTGATGATTTCTTCTACCAAATGCATCACGATTTTAGAACTTCTGAATCTTTTTTTAAGGCTGACAAGTTTTTGAACCACATTTAAGAAGTGTATACACTTTATCTCTAATTTTGTATAATATATTTTTGTTCTATTCTTACCGTTCGTTGATTGGCTAACATTTCTCAAGGTCATTTCAGATTCGTTCAAAGGTTGTTCAAAGACTACAGTCTCGCCGAAGACTTAGTACGCTCGCGTTTCGTCGAAGGGATGATCCTCGGCCCACTAAGAGAACAGTTTTTCCGAAGCCCAACAGTCCGAAAGGGCGTGGGTTCGTATCTTACTTTTTGGGCTGGTGGGCTTCGAAAAAACTGTTCTCTTAGTGGACCGGGGACCATCCCTTCGACAAAACGCTAGCGTACTATGTCCTCTCGTTTCATGACATCTAGAGGAGGAAATGCCTGAACCGCTATTTGCTTCAAGGAGTTGAGGTAGTCGATTGGATTATCACTATCTGGTGACGCGATAAGAACTGGATTGTCACCTTGTGGGTGTTCCCGGGTAGGAAAAAACAGTCACCTAGGGTTCCTCAATTTTGCGCTAGTGCGTTGCTTGCCGCAAAGCCGTTGGCTGTAGCTCTTTGTACTGCCTCATCATTAGAACAAAAGGTGACGCCCAGAGAGATGATGAAAGGACTATAATCTTTTTGTCTAACATATCCTTCATCATTGCCCAAGCAACCAACAAAGGGGAAATAAAGGGGGAAAACGCGCCAGAATGTTGCCTTTTTCGCCTGTCCGGGGGAAATAATTTGGATTTCTCATGGTCGCCCTGCAATAGAAAGAAGACAGAATCCATTAACAACGTCATAGATTGTGATTTTAACCCAATTACATTGCGACCTCACGCTTTTCAAAAAGTGAATAACCGTTGTTTTTAGAGGCTTCCTGAGCTCATAATTTGGGGGAAAACCTGACCCATTTTTAGGAGATTTTGGGGGATCCGCTTTAGTGAACTTTGGGGAAATGGCACAAAAACCCCGAAATTTCCCCATACCTGAGGAATTTCCCCTGAATTCCGCAAAGTTCCCCAAACTTGGGAGCTTTGGTTTCACGGGTTGTGGAAAGGAGAGCACAGTCTAGTTACTTCGTGTCTGTCTTATTTGTTTGTCCTCTTTGTTTTGGTTATGTATACTGATATAAATAGCAGTTGGATATCCATCACATGTGATAGGTGACGATGATGCATCTTAGTTGTAAGAGCTAAATGTACCAATGGTTTATCAAGATATGGTAAAAATAAGTTTCATTCACCATTTAAAGCGTTGTATGCTAGAAATGTGTCCTAATTTTATATTCAATCTAAAATCGCGTGCACTTACTACGTATGTTTAAGCTCAATGTAATATGTATACGTGAAAAAGTAGATGAATGTACATGAAATGTTTTGTCAGAAAATTATAATTACAATGAAAAAGTTTCAAAAAACAGTAAGTGTCCATTGGTACATCAATGTTGCTATTCAGAATCCTTATACTGAAATTCAATATTAATCCTCCTTTGTTATAATGTCACTCCAATATTTTAATTTGTAACAATCTACAGCAAAGCGAATCTTACAATAGTGTTAATCAACACTAAACAATGCTCCCACTGGATAGTAAAAAGTTATTTCAAATTATTACCTAAATTATCCCTTCACCCTCAATGACATCTCTGTAGTTTGTCTCGTCATGAAACTAGCCTCGCGCTGTGACCTCGTATAAATCCGCAGAGTCCTTGTGTCAGTGGAAAATAAAAAGCATAGTGTTATTGCTCCTAGAGGTTAAGAATAAGAAATCCTGTTTTACTCCGTATGGTGCCATAAAACCGGACTTCTGGAAATCTCAGCTGTTTCCAAGTGGTGTAAGGATCCTGGCTACCCAGGTTCCATGTCATAGGACAAAATATAGCCATAACGATTTCGGATTATCATCTAGTGATCGCATCTCCATGGCCATCTGAAATTTAAATTGGTAGTGAAAAAAAATTGAGTGAAATTTCAGGTTTGTCATTCATGTTGAAGACATCTACCCATGGTTTTCAGTTCCTCTTCAGTTGATAAAGGGAAATGAGAATTTGGTGATCCAGTACCAAGTCTTTGTTGATTATCACTAACACTATACTTAGACGGTTATATAAAACTGCCTAACTTTATCACTCAATGTGATATTGTTGATGACATGTACTGCAGAACAAAATGTAGTTTTGCGAATCTAAAAAAACAGACTATAATTGCAACTGTTACTTACCCGCGCTCCTAGTGCCATCGTATGTTGACATGGAAGTTGAACGCAGGACTGCAACTTGTATGGGACTTATACATGTTTATATACTTAACGTACCGACTGCAATTGGAGATACTGATGTACCCAGATTCCTGAATACTGAGCGTGACTGTTTTCAGCCTGCACTTCAACACTCATGTCAACGGAGTTACGCAGGTACTCTAGTTTCCGTTTTACTGCGTCTGCAAAATATTGACGTGAATAACATACATTGTGGACTTCTTTGTATTCAGTGGTAGTTTTCATCAGACAAACTTTTGGTATGTCAATCGGCCAATTTTCTGTACAAAGCTAATAACTCCTTAGGAGTTTGCACATTGTTTTGGGAAATGAGTGTGTAGATCACCTCTGTAATAACCCACATGTAATAATCAGACTATTGTCATCTAGTTGAGCAATTTTTCGGGTACATTTTCACAAAACTGGCAGGATACTGCATAGTTCTTCGCCAACAAGTTACTTGCTTGCTACAATAGTTAGTTGGTTCTTGCTTGACGAGTTGTTGACTACGAACTCTTTAGTTTTTAGCTAAATGATATTTTAAATTCAGAAATTAGTTCAAATTAATAACTTGTAAGTGAAACACAAAAATGTATTCAGTAGCGGGACTAATACAAGATTATGTACTTATTTAGTGGATATGCACTTACAAGATACATCTGTAAGTGCAACGTGCCCATGACTAACAAGAACATCGATGTACCTATGTCATTATCATGGTGCATAAAAACATTTCGTTTTGTAAACTTGCTAATTAGTTATTTTATATTCAATGCTAAAAAGTTCCGGTAAATTATAGTGATCTTGCAGCCACTTTTCCAGTGGTTTTCACGTCTGTTACCACTTGATCCCTGTTAGTTTCTCTATAATCTTATCATCTTCTGAAGATTGCTTACAATATCAACTTAAATCTTGAGACTTTATTTTCGATTTTGAGATGGTCAAATGATCTAACTTCACTCAAGATCACTGACTATCTAAAAATATCATTATTTGTCCTAGTAAAGATCACTCACCGATTTTTGGAATTGTTTCATTTGTGTTACCTTTAATCTTTAACCACTTCGGAAGCGATGACTTTATAATTTGACGAGAAATCAAGCGACAAAGATGAAATACTGTCCATTGCATTTAATAAGCATATTTTATGTATTGAGATCTGGATTATTTTGAGATATCGCTCACAATTTGAAACGCAAATGAATCCTAAGGGTGAAAATATTGCTTAGTAATGTTTGAGAGCTCAGTGTTCGTTCGAATCAAGGATTAGTATGTATTCAGTGCTTATTAATTCTGTAGTGGAACTGGAAATGCTTCACCATATAACGTTCACTGCATGTTAATAACGATCTGGACCTAGTGGGTTTCTGGCTTTATAGTAAGATCAGTGGGCTCAGTGAGTTACATTTCCGAAACTTTATGAACCGTCTCCTTCAACCTTCTTACAATTATCCCATCTAATCAGCGTTTGACCGTAGTAGATCGCTATTAAAATGTCACAAACATTTTAGTAGATGAGTTTTTGTAGCTTCATTAACTGATTTACCACGTTTTCCTAGTACCCTAGATTTAATTACACCACTACTCCCTTTTGCGTTCTATTATACATGGGGGGTGGTGCTTTAAAGACCTCTACGGACTAATACTATTAAGTTACGTATATTTTCTACCTTCAAAGTTCATTTTTATCAATCACTACAAAACTTCGTCTTTTAGTTGATAGATTAACTTGTTTTCGCCACATGAGGGACCCTATTTCAAAAGTAAATCAAATTCTTATGATAGGAGTGTTTAATGCTGTTGTACACCAAGAAATTGGTTAAATAATTTTCATTTTCACAGACAAATTCAAATGCGATGACATTGAAAGATTGAAATTTAATACTGTGCTACAGTCTATGAGTTCACTTACGATTTTCATAACTGAAATACACTGAGAAGCAAATTTTCGTCCTACCTACTTCAAATACTCGTTACAATAAACCTGTTTTCTATCGAATTGAGAAAGAAACAGTGAAGTCAAGTGACTTTAGCATTTAATACTAGTCTTTTCATGATAATGCATTCTTGACAGAAATAAAATCCCAGTGTTTATTTTTAACAGGACTTGAAGTAAGAGTTGGGTATCAGGTTCATTTTTTATGTGATTTTTGACCGTTTTTTTTAATACTGAGAATGTGGTAGTCATAGTCTTTTATTCGAAGGTTAAAACTGTTAAGAAGTCAAAGATAATGATGAAAGACTTCTCTACTGCTTGTTTTCCCTCACTTATTTGAATAAGAGTTCTTGATAAAATTTTAAATTATATATCATTTTTCCCAAGGTTTATTACTCTGTCACCCTTATTTTTTCCACAGGTGGTTAGTTCTCACTCAAACAACTTTCTCTGGTAATATCCTTCAACTTAATGTCGCTTGGCTAAAAATTTTCTGACGTAATTCTTGTTTCTACATGAAAGTTACTGGATTCAAACACTGAAACCCGGGCTAGAAACATGCCACAAATTGCAATCGATGGTGTGGAGATTGATTTTCCTTATCAACCATATGATTGCCAAATTGAATATATGACAAAGGTTCTGTCATCATTAAATGAGGTAGTATTTCCATCATATTGATTTTGTGTTTTTTATCGGGTTGAGTAAATTTGGTAATTTTTTTGTTTTCTGTGCAAATAATAGTAAATTAAACCGACTCACTTATTTTATCGAGTTATTCATGTTCTTATTTTGTATGTTTGTCTAAGTATGGTAATTCTTGAAAATCTATTGTTTTAGGGTAAACATGCCATTTTGGAGTCACCTACTGGTACCGGTAAAACGTTATGCCTGTTATGCGCTTCATTGGCATGGCTTGATAAACAAGCGAATTCAGTACAATCAATAACAAATGCTAAACATCAAAATACAATGGGTAAACGGCCTACCAGTGATAATGTTGATAATACGTTATCTCATCAGAATTTTCTTGCAAGTTTGGGTAAAGTGAATAATGGATATAAGATTATTTTTGCATCAAGAACCCATTCACAACTAGCACAAGCTATTAATGCATTGAAAGGGACGGTTTATTCAAGGTAAGTTGAGACTGTATTAACAGTTGCTTTTTTCAGAGAATTTGGTTTGTACGTAAAAGTGTTATAACTAATATTTTTATCAGTTCAGTTATTCTTTAAGCGTGATAGATATTAATGGAGTAACAGTGTAATGTGCCTTCATTTGTTGATGGTGATAAAAGAATGCTCTTTTGCTGGTCAAAGTTTGTCGATCACCACTTGAAATATTGTCACTATGGTAGTAACGTTGGTAGTTTTTTTTGATGCTGTATAATCGGAAATTTTTATAGACTGGAATTACTGCCACTCATCGTAATTAGAACGCAATAAATAATACACTATGTCCCAGTCTTATATGATGAAAAGTTGTTCAGTCTTTCAAGTGGATTTTCTTTGTTAATCATTTTCACTGATTGTTATCTTTAATCAGTGTGAAAATATGCGATAAACTACTTGATGTTTAGGGTTTATTAAAAGTTATTTTGGTTCAATTAATGAGTTAATGATGAACTTGACTTTCACATAGTTATTATCAAACTTACCAAAAGCAAATGATGATATGTTAAATCAAATCAAAGTTATTTTAAATGTTTTATTCCAGATTTATGTCACCTGTAAAAAATGACTGACCATGACAACCATTTTATGCTCAAAGATGAACAAAAAATGTAGTCATTTTATCTTTAGCGCCTGTATAATCTTGCCAAGTAACGCTGATTTGACTACTAAAAGAAGTATGGTTTACTATAGCTTCTTATTTACCCTTTACATGTGTTTATCACCAACCAACTCAGAACATAAATCATACACTTTACTTATGGATATATATTTTTATACTTTTGTAATTAATTTCAGGAGATTGAACTTCTTTTTACTTTAAAGTCCCATCTTTTTTAGCGATTTAATATTAACAACTTATTTCCATCAAATAATTTCGGAGAAGTAGTTTGTCATGTCATTCCATAGATATATTCGTCCGTTAAAAGTCAAATAACTTAATTTAGGTGGTTGATTTATATCCACTTAGCAATTGAATAAATGCTTTTTCTGTCAGTTTATTTACCTACTAATTAGAGTTTTTGATTAACTTCATTCTACTACATTAAAGACATAGCGTCAGTGTCGTCGGATCAAGAGACCAATTGTGTCTTCTTCCCGATGTAACGTCGTTAGAGTCGAATTCTGCCAAAATTTATGCGTGCCGTATGAGAGTTCAAACGAGAACGTGTGAATATTTCAGGAATTTTGACTGTAAGTATGCAAATATGTAAAACTTATTTTTCCTATTTGATCAACTCATATTGTCACATTTCGTATCAATGTATTAAACCTATTGTAGTATTTTCCTAGTTCAAATATCTTCAGTATTATCATGGTATTTAGAGATTGTAAACTTGGAGAGTTCAATTCCAGTTCTACATTTTATGGTACTTCGTCTTTTTGATCATGACTTCCTATGGTGTCGTTTACATTTGTTAGCTATACTAAGTAACTACATTCATCGATAGAAGTGAAGTGAATAACACGGTACTGTACTTTCAAAGCAGAAAATAAGTTGTGGATAAAATTATACCATTGAGTATCAACTTAACATTAGACGTGGTAGACGTAAATTTATTCACTTTTCATTCCACTACAAAAACTATATATATAGCACCATTTTACTTCCCTTTTGTCACCTTACTTCTTTCAGTATATTGATTCCCTTTTCCTATGGTCATTTTGTTGATGACTTTTTTGTTACGTTTTTGCAAAATTGTTGTAAAAGAAAACGTAAATGTTTAATGTAAACTAGATATGTGGTACGATGTAATGACGAAATAATAATATAATATGTATTCGTATATGTAAAAGAGTAATGTGTTAGCGGTTAAGTCGTTCGACTTTCAGTCATTAAGTCCTATATTAGAAACTCGTTCTACCTTCGGTTTGAGGAACCAGCCCTTACACCTATAGTGCAGCTCACAGCCACATCTAATAAGTTAGTTAATTCAAACATTTATTAACTACATATAGTCGGCTAGGCACACTATATAATAATACTCGATAATTAGACCACTAAATTAAACAACATGATACACAGATAGATAATTTTAAAACTAGCGCCTGAGAACTAAGCAGTCTGAGCTAAAGTAACCGTTTATTAACACTGTCTAAAATCCAGAATATAGTACAGTAAAATCATTTGTAAGAAGAAATCTGTATTATTATGTAATGTCATACATCTAACATATGTATATGTATCTTTAACTTTGTTCAATAATCAATCATTTGATATATCAAAAAAAATATTAGATTTCATATCTCTCCTGTTTATTTATTTAATTAATTATTGAAAATATACCATTATTACACCCTGATAAATAATTATGTATCATTTATTGTTTGATTTCTTATTATTCAGCTAAACGTGATACTATTTTAACCAATTTAAAATCTGAAGGTATTGTCGATATTGAAGATTTATCTAATTATGGTCAAAAAATAAAGTAAGAATTTCACTTTCTATTTAATTCAGCCAATTCCCTTCTCATTATGTAATCATAAAAGTAACAATAACAACAACAACAACAAAAAATTAAATATGACTATAATGATAGATTATGAAATATGGGAATTCTCTAACAAAGGAATCAATCATTCTTTATGTTATTAAGATTGTAAACTTTTGCTGGTTAGTATAATAAATATAACTCGTTAACTAAACTATCCAATTCTGTAAACAGTATTGAGAACCATTTGAATCAAAGAGGTGAAAACGACCATGAAGTATAATTATTGTGTGTAGTTGAGTTAATACTATCCAATGATACAAATCCCATTAAATTTGAATTTAACACTAAATTCAAACAGTAGCAATCTATGTTCCCAATCTCCATAGACCTTAGCTTTAAAAAAATAATAGGAGTTTTATCACTTTCGGAAAAACTGTGAATATTATGTACGTATAATCACATTTATTTAGTATCAACTATGAACATTAGATTGACACTTAGTCGGTTTATCACACAATTATAAACATTTGATTAATTATAAGTTAGTTTTTATATTGAAATCACAAATAGATCAATGTTAGACCACCATTGATAACCTGAAAGCACTGGATGGCTGTATCGTCCTATGTTAGCGGTATATAAATTAAAGCATATTCCATGAAGGATTGTGTTGGAGCACGCTGATTGGCTATTTCTTAACCAACCAACGGTAGAAGAGACTTGGAGAATATTCTAGAATTTTCTGATTTTAAATATACTAACGTTTTTCCTATTGTGATCCCTACTTTCATCCAACCTTTTTATTTGGAATATAATTACGCTCCTATTCAATCATGTTCTGATTTGGGGACTTGTCGAGTGAAGCAGTGTCCAAGACTACTGCGCAATAGGAGCATTTCGATAGAAATAGAAGAAATTATAACATCCTAGTATGGGGCTCAGCAGTGCGCATCCACGATCCTGTACGCGGGACCAAAACCCGGGATCTTCAGTCCCGCTCGGATGCTCAACCTCCAGACCATTGACCTGGCATTCAGTGGTGTTATTGTGTAGCTTCAACCAATCCACGACATTGAACAACCATCTTCTACTGTCTTCGGGTAACTGCCTCACACTTTACACAGTGAAACTCCACTGGCCATGGCTTCTCTCTAGGACTCCGAGACTTCCCTCTAGAAGCTAGTCACTAGTGATCATATGAATTAATCATATGTTTGTCACAAGTTGTTGATAATTTGGTCTTTAAGTAACTCATTCTTAACAGCTTACAGAATGGTCTAGTTGGTGTTAGAAAAACCTTAAAAACAATATCCCTTATTTGTATTAGAAAATAATATCAATTATTGAGAAGTCATCTAGTGATAGCAATTTACAAATGCCTTATGATTGGATGTTAACAGTTAAAACCAACTCCTGATAATAATTTTCTAAGATTATTATCATGAACAGTCATAGAACGAAAGAATAACATTATTACTGTCAGTGACATCTAGCGGTTTTAAATGTGACCATTCTGTTTCCATTTTTTTTACCTCAGTTCCTTTACCACTGATAAGATTAATGGGCAGGATTTAGGCAATTTACTGAAAAGTGGGTGATCTACAAAACTGATTTTCCTCTTTAGCTTGTGGCATTTGATCATGTTTGCTTTCCTATTAATAACTTGTGTATAGATTGAGATAGCCTTCTATCAGTGTGCATTTGTTTACGAAGTTAGTCGGTTGTAATGTATTACTTTAAAAAATCTATTTTGTTTCAAGTTGCCACACGATGTCGTCGTCATGAGATCATAGTAACGAGATTATTAACAAAGTAGCCGAAATACTAACAATACCCTAATAGTAAGACAACATACAGAAAATGTAGTTGGAAAAAAATAAAGTGAGAGGATAAAATGTACTAAATAATTTTGTTAATCAAGATTTGGAGAAAGATTATAAACGAAAGTGTCTCAGCAACACTAGTCAATTTTCGGCTGTCACCCAATGTCTACAACAATTGATCACCAGTATCTTATGTACTCACTCCTTGGTCAAAGAGTAGTGTCGTTTACTTTTACGAAGCTTTGTATATGAATTGATATAAAATTGATAATTTATTTATTCCACTAGTTTTTATAAAACAAACGACTATCTAAAATCTCTCTGAGATATTTTGAATTGATCAGTTTAATTTGTAAGTTGAATCCATCATATATTGACATCAGTACCGTTAAGAGTAAAACAGTCATAAATAATGGTATTTAATGGTTGTTGCACAGTGCCACAAATTAAATGAAATCATGGATGTAGACTGTTGTATTCCATCTAAATGGTTTAATAGTTAAAGGCTCACTTCAAGACATGTAAGTCATAGGTCTGATCCATGGTGCAATTTTGGGTGCTGAGGGATTCTGTAATATAACTTGGTTTTCAGTTGTATCCAACTGATTTCATTCTGTCAAAAATGTCGCCCCAGTCATAATCTACGTAGTGGATGGCACAGATGTGTGTTGGCCCACGTCACAGTACCAAATTAGCACAATGAAACTGTTATGACCTTGGGTATGTCTGGTTTTGCAATCACGCGACCTATCTACCAATCCGGATACGACTTATACGAAGCTTCACACTAGGCCAACCAATGACGTTCAACCGGTGTGGGCAGTCTAGCGTCCTTATTGGTCCTATGTACTACGAGCCCTTCCACTTGAGTCCAGAACACAATACCAGCTTCGAATCAGAGCAGATCGTTTATTTCAAACATACTCGGTTTATATATCAAACAGACAGACCACAACACACCATAAATTAGAAAATAACATATGTACACAAATAAGCCAAAAAGTGGCTGTGAACGAGGGGGACAGTAATTAATAGACTGAACATAGTTTAAGAACCGTAAATCGTACAATAATAAATTATAGATCAAAATAAAGCTTATAATAAGAGGGATATAAATATACATAATCTAATGATTGAATAGTTTTACAATAAGAATATTTATAGAATATTAGTCCACTAATAGTCCTCGGGAGTTACCTGTAATTTAATCTTCGCTCGGATATAACAGAAACTAACAAGTTAAATATTATAGGAGTCGAAATAATTTTGTAGCAATTATAATGAGGAAGACTTAGCATTAGGTATACGGTTTGTAAATACAGAAGGGAAAGTATTTATTAAGAAGTAGTGGAACTCAATATCTAGACGGGTATGAACTATAAATGTGCCTGCACCGTTGTGGTCGGATCTGATCCATGACGCCCACTGTCTCCAACCATTGGCTAAGATAATTATGCGGACCCCATCCAGGTAGTCTGAACCTGCCTGTACATCTCAGATCAACAGAAATTGAATTTCTGAACTGATATTCTGTTTTTAGCTTGACAATCCCTAGCTTTCCTCTAGACTTTTCTTACGTAAGCAAACAGACCCCGTCGATGTATGCACTGGTTAAGGATATTTAACACGTATCTTCACGACCTTAGTCGACGAAGATTTACTACCTCATCAATCAATTTACTACATTTTCCAAGTACTTTATGCATAACTTCGACATAATTTATTCTGTCGCTTCGCGAAAAGGGAGGAATACCTTGAAATCCATGCACAAAACCCTACAGTCTACACATATCTTCTACTTTCATAGACCATGTTTTGTGGACATAAACTGAAACGGAGCATACAGCTGCTCAGTATACTCTCTACGTGGTTGACAAACAAACATCTCACCTACTCCACAAGTGAAACAAGTTTGCAAGTCCAACTGGGCTTTTCGAATCCTTGCCTATATTTCACCAGAGCTGATGAGACTTCTATAATAAGTGAGGCAACCGAAACTCATCTTCTTCATTCCCTGTGATCGATCTAGGTAACAAGGCAGACCAGTCCTGAAGTATCATTGTGCGTTTAGAGAGAAACTCATCACAAACATGCTAGCATTATTGCATAAAGGGGTCAGAAGACTATATCTCATCAATTTCTTCACCAAATAAGACAATGTCATCTGTGTATATCAAGTCGACAAGTCAATCTCCTGATAGGAAATCAACCCTTCAAAAGTTAGATCTTGAAACTTCGATTTCTAAGGGGACATCTATGATGAAACTTAATAAAAATGAGGGTAGTGGATAACCCTGACGAACACCACTTGTGGTTGACAATTATGGTGACAGTTCGCCATAATTTCTGACTCAACTAAGTGTTCAAATACAAAGCATTTGCTAGGTTCACATACTTATTTGCTACGACTTTTATTAACAAAAAGTCACAAAACCTGTCGATCAACGAAGTTGAATAATGTCTAGGTCAGAAAACAACTACAATCGGTATTTGGTGAGTATACTTCTGGAATCTTAAAAGGGATGAATATTTGTTCAATACATCACATTCACTCCTAGTTTTCTGTTCCCGAGCAGCAGATAGGCGACAGATGATTATAGAGGCCAGTGTTTTCAATACTATTTTAGTCAAACTATTTCCTCTGTGGTTACCACGAGAAGATTTCTATCTTTTTATAATCTGAGACGATCAGTGATCGGGATTATCCAGACGGGATTATATCCCGTCACCAAACTCTAGTTATAATCTCAATCAACTTACCTCCTAACACGCGACCGCCTTACTTGAAGTCCTGTCGAGTAAATCTATCTGGTCCTGTTAGTCTCGCTCTTGCCGCTAGATACTACCTTATGATTTGCATCAAGAGCTGGAGGGAATCGTGGCATTTTTCTACGACGGTTGTTAAATGATATTCGTTGCATATTATGACGAGTAGATAAAAGTATTTTACAATTTACAACTCATCTTATCGAAATATAAACATTTCGATTTTACATTTCTATATGTTTTCTAAAATAAATTTGTACTGTTTTTTTCGTTTTAGATGTTGTCCTTATTTCATATCGAGAGAACTTAAAACCGATTCATCTTTGATTTTCATGCCTTATAATTACGTGCTTGATCCTCGAGTGAGTATTTTCTTTTACCTTTGTATGTATTTCTGTCTCCGTGTTTAGTAACTACTATGATTAACAATTGTTAAGTATTATTATTCAGACCATTAGTCTTAATTAGCAATCAGATTTTACCATATTTAGATAATGATCAAAGTTAAAGGAAAGGTTAACCTGCATACCATAACGATGCGAAGTATGATTTACTGTCAGACTGAATGACTTTATCTATCTGGACTATTTTAAATCGTTTAAATTCCCGTTTAAACGGCAAATCTATGGTGTGTGCTACTTATACGGACAGATATAAGTACTATGTGTCAGGGATTAGAAGTAGATTTCTTACTGATAGAAGAGGAAAATGAAGAGTAATCAAAATAAAAACGGAATGAAAGGACGATGTAGCTTTTAAAAGACAATTCAAGAAATATGTGCAAATAACTTAATGCATTGTTTTCATATTTTGCAAAGATACTGTAATTCCGCATGATATAATGAATTTCTCCTGCTCATGTCTTCGTTCATTACAATTGGTGTGGCTGCCTCTACTCAGGATGAAGATTCCACGGCAGCAGGATTTTTAGGGATGAGATAGGTTATAAATATATTTTTCCGGAGGTTCAGGTAGTTCTTTATATATTATTCCGCACTAGGGTAGTGTGTCCCCAAGAGACTTGAATGTTGTTTTTTCATCAAGTTGAGCGAGTACCTAATCAATTTCATTACCATTAAATGAACTCTTTCATCTTGATTAATGATTACTGGTAACTATGATCCCTATTCTACCCTGCATTTTTACTATGTAACGTACATATATGTTACTTATATCTGTCCATATAAATAGCACACATCACAATAGTAAAGCCGAATGAGCCTTCGATTTGTACACATACTTTCTCCAAATTCACAAGAAATGAAAATTTTCTCTCACTTTGAGAAATGTTTCATGGCTTTCAGCTTACTAAAAAGTTTGACGTGTCAATAAAAAGTAAACAAATATTTCCGATCATACAAAATGGCGGCCTGCTTAAATATCAGTGCTACTTATTCCTGCTATCTAGATATCTCAACAAGTTATCTGCTTTTTGTTTGCTTTAACAGATCATTATGTCTATTAATTAAATAAACTATTCAGACGCGTTTGTGAAAAGTTTACGACCTTTCGCTGTACAAGTTACAAAAAAGTACAATCAGAGCCATCGTGGTGTCTGACAATATGCATTGAAAAGAATGAACACAATTCAGATGTCGATTCCTGAACTGCTAACATATAACTAGCGATCACTGAATATTTATCACCAGAATCGATCAGGAAATGAGAAAAGGAAATTTGTTGAAATACTTTTTGCTTAGAATTCTATATTGTACCAAAAATATAATATTGAGTAAAGCAATTGATAGTAACAATAATATGACTCGCCAGCTGAGTTATTAACATCAGAAAAATTTCGTTACATAATAATAACGGGTACAAAAATTAAATCTGTAAAGGTAGCTTAGTGACCTGCTCATAGAATTTATAGGATTCCTGTGAGATTTGTGTATGATAACTATACTACATAACAGTAACTCAACTTTTATTACAAGATTCATTCTTTCATTTTAGTGGTGGTTAGTCTAAATTATTTTCTCGAACGACAATGACATATTGAACCAGTTCAAAAGATCAGGAAGTAGCAAACATGAGTGAATAAATTATTGTGTAAAACTAAAGAATTTACAAAGAATACATCGTCTTAACATGATTAATGAACATTTTACGGTCATCCATAGGTTCCTAACAGTTAAAATTTGAGATTAGGATCATGGTTCGGGGTTAGCTTATCTAAACCATAACTTTTAATACTAAATCCTCACTCCTAAGCCCTAAATCATATACCTAATCCTAAAATTAAGCAAAATCCTAACCCTAAAAACATTGTAGCGAAATACTACTGTGTCATGTATTTCTTTAAAACCATGCACAATCATTTCATTTTCATTTGAAAGTTAATGTTGTTCACAAGAATTTAATGTTTTTAAAGTACTTGATAATATTTTCTTCATTAAAATTAACCTCGGTATGACTGATAAAGAATAACTTGTTCTGGTGTTTCGATAAACGTCACTAACTATTGGAATGTGCATTATAATATTGAAGTAGCTTTCTCTATTCTGATTGAATCGTCAATGTACTCAAGGTTCACTTTTACGTGTTAATTGTAATCTAAGTATTTTCTACTTAGTTGATGCAATTTTTATCAAGTTTGCTTATAATGAATTAAACCAGTCTCTATTGTTTTGGTATGTACTGAAAATTGATTGCTGTAGCTTTTTTATCATTTTGTCCGTGAGTTTGAACCTAAGCAACTTATTATTTACTGTAGAACCATATCTAATATATATTCCAGAAGCCAAAAAAGTCTACAAGACTGGCAGGATTCCAATCCTGTACTCACCCTGGATGGTGAGCAGATAGAAGTAGTCGAGAAGTTCGTGTATCTGGGTAGCTGCATAAGTGCTGGTGGGGGTGTGAGTGATGAGATCAATGCACGTATAGTGAAAGCCAGAGCGGCTTATGCCAATCTGGGCCACCTTTGGCGCCTTCGTGATGTTAGTCTGGCTGTAAAAGGTCGGATCTACAACGCGTCGGTGAGAGCAGTTTTGCTCTATGGTTGTGAAACCTGGCCTCTCCGAGTTGAGGACGTTAGACGACTCTCTGTGTTCGATCATCGCTGTCTCCGAAGGATTGCTGACATTCAGTGGCAACACCATGTTAGTAATGCAGAGGTTCGGCATCGTGTGTTTGGGCACAGAGATGATAATTCAATTGGTGTCACCATCTTGAAACACCGACTTCGGTGGCTTGGACATGTTCTACGAATGTCGTCCCAGAGAATTCCACGTCGTGCATTGTTTGTTGACTCTGGGACTGGTTGGAAAAAGCGGAGAGGTGGTCAGTGCATGACATGGTGTCGTGGTATGAAAGAAAGCTGCAAAGGACTGGCTTCTGTCGGTCCTTCACGACTCCCTGGTTGGGGTCTGAGAGATGGTGCTACACAGTGGCTAGAGACGTTATCAGATATGGCTCAGAATAGAAGCCAGTGGCGATCCTGCTGTAACCTTCTTTTACTTTCTTCATAAAACGTGGTTGTGTCTCCCTTACTTGAAAGATTTCTTCTGATTGTACCTTTCCGTTCCATCGTTACGACCGCACTACCTTTCACCAATCTCCTTGTTATCGTCCTCTTTTTCTTTTGTGCTCCTTAGTTTTTTTTTTCTTTTCTCTCTTCGAATTTTCATTGTTTTGTGTGGCGCATATATATTGGCGCTCTCTTGTACCAATATTTATGTGCTCAAATAAATAAATAATAATAATAAATAAAACAGTCTTTTAACATAAATCGACTACGGGTACGTTTCACTAGTGAATTTGGTAACCCTTGGAGGGTTCTAATTCAATAATCGTGTAGCGCACAAAATCAGAACATGAAATTTATGTGGAGCACGGAACTGGTACAAAAACCACAATTAGAAATGGGGTTTGCAAATCTGTAATCGAGAGGTTTCTCGATGTCGATTGTGCCACCAAAAGAACAGTCAAAAACAGAGTATGGCTTTCAGATAATTGTATATGAGGAAAATTACAAAACATGCTATAAATTAGAGGATAACACGCCTTTTTCAACGGTACTGGGGAATAAAAATAATAAACTGACACCTATCACTTTAAAATAGGCAAGCTGTTGTGAATTCACAAAACTCAAACGAATAACAGATATAGTAGTGATAAAATAATAGAAACAGAGAGGAAAGGGCACTACAAGTATGAAAACGAATCTAAAGATCGAGAAATAATTGAAGCATTTGCAATAATCAGATCTCTGAGATAAAAAAACATTATAACGTTCCAGGTTCTTAGAATGACTGGACATAACACACTACTAAATAACGACAGTTAGTATAGTGTGGTGTAAAACAAGAATTGAGCAAGAAAGAGATGAAGTTTCGAAGTACGTAATAGATTCAATATTAATAGATACTGGATACTAGAACATGGTATGTGACAACACATCTCAAACATCAAATCGGCTAGCTCGAAGAGATTACACTTACATCAGCCAACAGGTTTCTATAACTAAGTCTTTTTTGCTTACATGGAAATGTACCTTAGAAATTCAAACATCGCCACTCTTTCTTTAATTTCAAGGCTAAATATTACTTATTCTACCGAAGTTGAACAGTTGGGTAGTATGATTTCTTATTACGTGGCCATTGGAACTGGCAGACTAATGCACGGGCTTCCACATGACTGTTAAGCAGCAATCATTATTATCTTTACAACTTTTAGGTGGGAAGAGTGGAACGCGTGCCAACTGTTGGTCGAAATCATCACACAGCACTAAAAATCAAAACCGATCGCGCTATCCTATTGTCTGTTTTATTCTTTTTCAAATGTGTGACTACGGATAATCAACTACTGTTGCAAATTACTAAGTAATATTACTATAACCCACTTACCCAGTACTGACTTGCGAAATCCACCTTCTGGTACATCTTAAAATATAAGGGCTAGTAATTTTATCCCACATGTATAGATGTTTTTAAGTCTGCTGCTCACCTTCGAGCGTCATCATAGCCCTAACGGTTGCTCTTGATAATTATATCTTTTTCCTAAAAATACCTTAGTTTTCACAATTTCTTGACTTATATTCGTTATATTTTTCAATTACATAATAACAGTTGTTATAGTACACGCCAATCATTTACAAGATGTATATATATTCATGCATCTTGTTTAATTTTTTTTCACTTTCGTAGATTCGAAGTCTTTATAATATTAATCTTGAAAATACAACAGTTATTTTTGATGAAGCTCATAATATTGTAAGTTATGTGATGGATCTACATACCTATTTAGTTAGTTAAATAAAAGTTAACTTCACTGCCTTGTGTTTATATGTCGTACTTATTTTTACCATCTAAACATAATAATCTTTACTTGTACGTAGCTCAATCTTGTACTTTTGTTGTATTCATAAATTACTTGACTTATCTGTCCCATTATGTAGTGAACACGAACACTAGTGGTGACAATAGAATGTATTTCAACATAAAATTACAAAATCTCTTAGTAAAATCTGAGGATCATACAGTTAACTCTTCATTTGCAAGGTATCAACCAACTGTATCAAACTTGAATGTTCCGTCTGCAAAATGTCAAGCAATCGTCTCAGATTTCACAGTTCTTTCATTTCCACATCAATCATTATTTGTTCTCATTCCCTTTCTTCGATGTTCTTAGTCTTCTACCTTCAGGCATTTCACATTCTGTCGGTGCAACATACTACTTATATCTGTCGATATCAGTAGCACAAGCCACACTCGTCCTCCCTTTAGAGCAGTCGTTCTTGCGGCGGTTCTCCTCGCTGTGCCACTTTCGTTTTTTGCAGTCTGTGCCACGCTCCGTCAAAAAGTTGAGTTGGACGCGCTGGCCTCTGTAGCTCCGTCGTCCACCTGGCACATGGGATGTTCACCGACTGTACTCCAGCGACATACTGAGCCATCTACATCCGATGTCCACCCAGTAGATGCACGTCCCACCACTCCTCCCCGTTGACAGCACCCGCTATATCGAACACCGCCCCACCAGAACACTCTACTCAAAGTCACTTGCTTGCACCTGACCGCTTCAACTAGCTCCAGGTCCACAACGGCGTCCGCAGAACAGCACTCTTTGCCCCTCCTGATTGGCAGCAACACCAAATGTTGTGAATGAGAACACAAGTACTTATGGGATGGGAACCTCATGGATCTAGGATCATCAAAGCATCATTCAGAACAAGGGAGGAAAGAATTACAATAAATGTTATCCAATGTTATGCAGCCATGAATGATAGCAATGACGACGATAAACATCAGCTTTACAAGGGGCTGCAACCGACCATAGCGAAGTGCCCAGGAAAGGACCTGACCATCATGATGTGAAATCTAAACGCCGAAGTCGGAATGGACAACAATCGGTATGATGATATCTTAAGACGACATGGACTGGCGGTGAGAAAGGAACGAGAACGGTGAGAAATTCGCAGACTTATATGCATTCAACAAAATGCTGATAGGCGGCACAATATTCCCACACAAACACATACAAAATGCTACATGAATCTCACCAGATCACACCACGGATAACCAGATCTATCAAATTTGCATCAGTAAAATATTCAGAAAGTCAATGGAAGACATGAGGAAAAAGAGAGGAGCTGATATAGTTTCAGATCACCCTCTGGTGGTGTCCATGATGTAAGTGAAGCTAAAGAATGATTGGACAAACATCATTACAAAGGTTCAGTAGAGCCTTCCTTCGACATGCTGACAAAGTGAACGAATTGAAGATAACTCTCAACGACAGTTTACAAGCCTTACAGGATCTACAGGAAGAAGAAGAAGGAGAAATGATTATGGAGGATAACTGGAAAGAGATCAGAGAAGCATTAACGTCAACATGTCAGGAGGTGCTGGGTTGCAAGAAGCATCATCATAAGGAATGGATTTCTATCGAAATCCTGTTTTGAATTCAAGATAAGAAGAACAAGAAAACGGCAAATAACAACAGCCGAACACGAGTAGAGAAAGTCAATGCACAAGCTGAATACTTTTAAGCAAACAAGCAAGTAAAGATGAGAATTAGAGCCGACAAGCAGAAATACGTGGAAGCAACGATGGCGAATAAAGCTGTAAGAGAAGGGAATACGAAAGCTATATCACAGCCAGCACGCACTAACCTTTAATTAGTGTCACTCCACCAACGATCGAATAGATCAGGATGGCCGTCAGACAAATCAAAAGTGGGAAAGCAGCAGAACTCGACAAGATACCAACCACAGCACTGAAGCCAGACGTCGAAGCAACTGCAAACATTTTCGACGTTCTCACAAGTGCCGACAGACTGGAAATAAGGACAACTTATCATGATACCAAAAAGGAGATTTGAGCGAATGTGTGAAGAATCACATCACTGTCAGTACCAGGAAAGGTTTTTAATAAAGTGTTTCTGAAACGGATGAAAGACTCAGTGGACGCTCGAATTCGAGGTCAACGGTCCAGATCCCTTAAGGATTGTCGTGCATAGAACGAATCACGACACTACGGATTGTCGTTGAACAATCATTTGAATGGAACTCATCACTATACATCAACTTCCTTGATTATGAAAAATCATATGATAGTGCGGATAGGAGGAAATTATGGAAACTTCTTCGACACTATGTAATGGGTATGTGAGAAAATCGTCAACATCATCCTGAATTCATATGACGGACTACACTGCAAAGTCATGCATGAAGAACAGCTGATAGACGCATTCCCAGTAAAGACCGGAATCAGACAAGACTGTCTATTCTCCACCTTTCTCTTTCTTCGAGTGTTTAACTGGATTACGAAAACCTCGACATCGGAGTGGAAGCACGGAATACAATGAATAGCTTGGATGCAACTAGACGATTTGGACTTGGCAGATCACCTGGCTTTTCTATTTCGATGGAGATTTGTTTTGTTTTCTTCTGGACGATGAAATCTCCATGACTAAACCATCCAGCTCAGAGAACAAAACTCAATCAAAATCATCCACCTGAGCTACGAATTTTCTCCACCATCTGGCTCTTCTATCTCATACACATCATCATATGCAGGTCAAGAAAATCGGTGACGTAGAAGCAGAGGCAGCAGCCTCTGTATGCATCAGTAGGCCTCAACATACACAAGAGAAAAAGCAACATCCTCAAATGCAACACAGAGAACACCAACACAATCACACTTGACGGAGAAGTTCTGGAAGTGGTGGGAACTTTCATGTATATGGGTAGCATCATCGATGAACAAAGAGGATCTGATGCGGACGTAAATGTAAGGATTGTCGGATCACGGGCCTCACTCCTACAGTTGAAGAACATATGGAACTGAAAACAACTGTCAGTCAGTCAAAATCAAAGTCAGAATGCTCAATCCGAACGTCAAGACAGTTATACTATATGGAGCTGAAACTTCGATCACTACTACAAGCATAATCAAAATCGTACAAGTATTTATAAACAATTGTCTACGTGAGATACTCAATGTCCATTGGCCGGATATCATCAGCAACAGCCTACTATGGGAGAGAAGAAACCAGTTTCCAGCTGAATAGGAAATTGGGAAAAGATATAAAAGAGTTGGATAGGACACAGATTGAGGAAATCATCAAACTGCATCTCGAAGCAAGCGCTAACTTAAATCGTGAAAGGGAATAGAGAATAGGAAGTCCAAAGACCTCGATGCATCAACAATTTGAAGTAGACATGAATAGGATGAATAGTGACTAGGAAGGATTGCCCAGGACAGTTTTATGGAATATGATGGTGAGCGGACTATGCTTCTCCATGAGTTGTAACAGGCCTATGCATGGTGGATGTTTGCCAACAAGCGTCACTTGTGACTTAAAGGAGATATCCGTCGGCAACCGAAAGACGAGTTTATTGCACATCAGTTTGCTCCGCTTTACTTTATGGGTATGAAACATGTATTACAAGTGGAGGATTTCCACATGGTACTATTATATGATGATAATTATCTTTGAGGAATCGCTTGTGTATTTTGGGACTATCGAGTAAGTCATGTCTGGTTTAGGGATAGAGTACTAAGTAAAGATGACAAACCGACTGGTGGGGTAGTAAATCTTGATTAACTGATGTGGTTTGGACATGTGTTGAGTATGCACAACCACTACTCACCAAGGTAAGTGATGTCTAATGTGAGAGCAGGTTGAAAGAAAGCTAGAGTTGCTCGAAGCAAGACATGGCATCAGTTCATGAAGTCACTGACTTTTGATGGTGAGGATACATTTCGCCACTTGCTTCTCTGCTCTTCTGTGATGGTCATCGGAATATTTAAAAATGATCATACTAAACTATATAATTAGTTAATGGACTTTTTGGTCGTTGATCTGGGATGTAGGCGAATGTTCACGAAATATTTTCCTATAGTACTTCGATTAATAAGCGGTTATGTTGTTAGATGGAATCCGTTTTTACCAATGATTTATCATGAAGTGTTTTAGATATTATAGTTGATAGCGAACTTGCTTAGATACTTATTATGTTTTCAGTTTTGATTTTACTAGTTCAATTACCGAAGCCAATGTAATACAACAGTAATCATTTCTCTCGCTCTATTCTTGTTGTTGGATAGGAGCAAGTATGCGAAGATGCTTCATCAGTGACATTAAGTTCTGCTTTATTAGCGTCAGCTATTGAACATGTTAAATGTGTGTGCGAAGTTGTATTTAATCATGCTAAGGAGCATCAAGAAATAGAACTTTCAGACATTAGCTGCAACATGAATCAAAATAGTGAACAAAAAGTCTCAGTTATAATGAATAGAAAAGGATTGTTTGATATGACACATCCTGAAGAAAATGCAAGTATGTTATGTTATGTTTCACTTGACATTATTTCGTTTTCTAGTTGAAGCTTTGAGCATTGAGAAAATGATTACATTAAAAGGTTAGTGGTATGCATTGTTGTATAACTAATCTATTTTATGTTAGGACAGTTGATAGAATTAGAAAGATTAATTGATGAATTAAATGTCCCTCCAGAAGGTCTTACCAAAGATGGCGCGTAAGTTATTCTATGTGATCATTGGTTGTCTCAAAATTTGTCAAAAGTCATTTAAGCTGTCTCTTGGAATGAGGCGATATGTATAAAATAGAGCTAGTTACTATTTGGTCATTGATTACCGTATTTTTTCACGTTGGTTGAATTATATACTGTAGGATCTAGAAAATTATTTGCTTCTTAAATCATTATATCAATAATAATAATAATAATAATAATTTAATCACTACTTTATTTGCTGATATAATTTCATATGATTACTAAGTCCGAAATCTGACCCGCACGTCCGCGTCGTGCCTCCTGGATAGTGGGACGAATGACTCACGAAATAACGTGAGCGGTAACCCGGGTGGTAGAGATCAAGCTAATCACCCACTCGACCGATACCCTCAAATGGATTACGAACTCCACAAAGAAACGCAGCACAATTACTCTTAGATGGAAAAACGACGAAAGATTGAAAAAAGTGGCGCATGTAATGTACGGCGTTGCTCCTCACTGGGCAAACTCCACCTGGTTACAAAAGCAGCTATTCTAGCCCTGGTAGTTGTTCTGTGCTTCGATGTGGCCTGTTTCTCTCCAGAAGGGCCTATTAGGCTTCACCAACTTGTTTGGCTGGAAGGTGGGAGGGGACTAAGTCCAATGGTATATAAAACTCTGTGCGTTAAATAAATTAAAATTCATTGACAATTATATCATTGAATTTAGTTGAAGGATGAATGCTCAAAATTGTATCCTTCATCGTTTGAAATTTATCGACCTCATTAAAAGGTAGAATATTATTTTCAAATTGTTTCTGAAAAAGTTCACTTTTACTTTCAATAAAGCCAGATTCTTTAGTTAAATAATGATTACTTACGATGTTCCATATATGAAAATAACAAAAATCTATGTAAACTGTACACTTGAATGCTAACTAAATTCACAAGTACCTGTTTATTTTACAAGCCTCTACAACTGTGATTCGGATAGTTGTAAATTATTAGCACAAATAGTTTATTTGATTTATTGTGTGTATTTATTTGACCGCAAACGACTATCCCTTTCTGCATTTTATCAGCATAACTTTTCAATCAGACGTAATAATTTACACAATAAATCATTCAAACAAAAAGGTAGTGTAAAATAATACTCGTTTAACTAACTGTCAGTGTTTTCAAAAGTGATTACTGAATAGATATTGACTTGTTAAACGCAGGGTATTAGGGAATGATGGTAAATCAGTTGATGAGGTTGTGAATCTTCATCGACTGAGATGGTTAGGCCACATGTTACGCATACCTTAACATCGATTACCACGACGCGCATTGCTAATCGGTGTTCGAGATGGTTGGAAGAAAGTTAGGGGCGGCCAAACCAAAACGTGCTTGAAGTCACTAACTTCTAGTCTGAGCCATGTTGGTAGATGCAGACTACTAGGTTGGGGTCCGCGTGACTATCGTAACCAATTGTTGAAGACTCTTGGTGACATGGCTCAGAACCGATCACAATGGCGTCGGTGTATACACTCTCTGTCTTCCCTTAAACTATGAGACTAAAATCACTTCATACCTTTCTACGAACTAATTCTTTCTTCATATACTATGTTCTTTTATGCAAACTTTCTTTTATATATTACCACCTCTGAATTAACTACTTCTATGGATTTGTTGTTCATCTTGTTGTGTTAATGAGGTATGACAACTTGGACCGATGCATATATGTGCCTGGTCCTACGTTGTATCTGACTAACTGATATATTGACTTGTGATGATATTTACTTTGAAACGTCATCAATGTAATAACATTTAGTCATTTGTTAATGTGCCCACGTCACTATCGTTTGTTTAAAATTCGCAATCCGTTTTTTTTTAAATTTCTATTTAGTTTCATCTTTGATCTTCTTAGTCGAGCTGGAATTAATCACTGGACCAATAATACTTTACAAACCGTAATCGATGAGATTATGTCATTCACTAATTCAACACATAGTAATTTATTACGATAGTAATTGTTATCTTATGCATTATTTCTTATTTAGTTTTGGTAATATCTTTTAAATAGTTTTGTATTCAAAAGAGGAGATCAGACCAATATAAAGCTGTGAAGTCTGTCAAACTGTTGATTGTTTTTGCGTATATAATGTTAGACTGTATATGTGCGCAAACTGAATATAAGCGCAATCGACTAGAAAAAATTGTTGGTATCCATCTATGACTGTTGAATCGGATTAATTAATTAATCTAATTTTCCTTAGAGCATGTACGGGATATAACAAATCATTTGTTGAAAAAAAAATAGTTAACCTTTCATTGTTTATACAAAGGTCTCAATTTTGTTTATCGTAATTCTTTATCATCTTTTCACAATCTAGATTAATTTACTTACTATTTACCAATGTTTATCTCTCTGTTGTTGTTTATAATTTGTTTCTATGCAATCGTGATATGGGGTGAAATAGTAAAATCATTTGCTTACTTTTGTAGCTCTGACTCATGCACAAAATGTTGTAAACCATGTAATGCATACACAGATTAAATTATTGTTCAAATAATGTCAACTATTTCTCTCTCTCAATGCGTTCAAATCTATTCAGTAGATATTTAAAATGATACATATTATATTGGACATTTTGATATTGTTTTGATCAGTGATTACTGAATAGTCTTGCTTTCTTCCTTAAGTCGGCATGGTAGTTACATTGTGATAGGTAGAAAGTAGCACTTGTTCTATAGTCATAGTGAACAACAGTATCAGCATTTTAGTCGAGTCACTTTACAAATACAGTTGTCATCTTTCAAATGCTTACGGAAACTACTTTGTGACTAAATTTATAAGTTATACAATTTTTAAAAATGACTAACTGCTAAACATTGTGAAATTTAAAATGTTTTATGGGTTTTTTCTCAAGGTATAGCATAACGCAAAACCAAAGTTCAAATAATAAACGGCTAATGATACTTGAGTTTAAAATGTCAGAAACGCTTAAAACTCTACATAGATTTGCCATTGATATCGATTTTGAATTCTTTCTCTTTCAATCATTAACCATTCCAACCAACAGGTTTCTATTCCACCCTACCTACTTCCATCTGAGCAACCAGATGATACCATTGGTTCTCACACAATGTATTATGACTCATAGTCGATTACATAAATCTGTGAGTTAAGCGCTCTGAACTATAGACAAACAATTCCTGTCTGTATTGTAACACACAATCGTCCGATACACAGTCGACAACTTTCTGAGATTGTTGTCATTGTCTTTTTCTGACTTCTTTGTGATCCCCTTGACTTTCAGTTTCGGCTACTTGAGATATGGAAGCAAACACTTCCTATGCGTAAGTGGGCGATACGGATTCGTACATTTTATTTGCTGCTATTCACATTCACTCAAATCAAACACTTTCATCTAAACATAAAATCATTCATATATTGGGGTTATAAAATCTAAAAAAACCTATTGCCCAGTTCGTTTAATTCGTTTTAATTTTACTCTTTTATCCTTAGATGTCAAAATTCGCAAAACCAAAGGTTTACACGAAGTCAGTGAGTTTCTAAAAGTAAGAGTCTTTTTATAAAACATTGTAATTATATCATCTTGATCAATTTTTCTGATAGTTTTGTTTCTTTTAAATTACCTCTCAAACGGTAGGTATTGTGAAGTACTTAGTTTATATACTATAGAATAAATGAAATGTCGTAATCAATTTTCACAATTATTATTACTTTTTGAGAAGCTCATATCAGTAGAACATAATTTTAGAATTGATATTATTCAATGAAATATTCATAGGGAATTACGGGAAATCTTTAATGTTTAATTAGCGTTCCTAATTTTAGCTTGATAATACTCTCATTCTAGTTCGTTCATTCTCAAGCTCGCATATAAATTCTTGTGAATACATATTCCTTTCATCAGTTTATTATCTAAACCAAATCAAGACGTAAAATGTGTTATAAAATGATTATTCCTTATCTTTTTCCAGTCAATAGCTATGAGAAGTAAAAGTTAAGATGTTGCCTATTTTCCATGATTTGTGTTTTATTTTAGACTGAAAATATACAAGCACATATACTGTCAATGAATATATTTCCATACCTATTTATCTGTGTAATGCTTAACTGACTTTGTAGTTACTCCCGACCGTCAATCAGTCAGCTATACCATAGAACCAGGTACATATATGCATCGGTCCAGATTGCCATACCGCATTAGCACAACAAGATAAACAAACTCTTACCCACCCTAATGTCTTTCTTGTTGGCTTTAAGCTACCTACTCGGGCATTTAAGTCACCTACTACAAGTACTATGTCTGAGTGTTTAGCTTTCTGAAAAAGTTCAGAAACCTTTGTGTAAAAGTCATCTTTCACTTCACCCAGGCTGCAGTCAGTGGGAGCGTAAGCAGAAATGACGAAAAGGTAAAGGCTTGTGTCCCTATCCTTCCGAGTTCTCACAGAACCGTTTAGCCGAACAACACATAATAATATCACAACCCTCTACAGTAAGACTTTGTTCTCGAACCTTAAGTGGTTACTTTTAGTCTTACTGTTCTTCAACCGACCTACCTAGCACGGAAGAACCTGACGGAACATGTGCTCCAGACAGTAGATCTCGATTGGTACTCCACGATAGGCTATCCCAACCATCACGTCAAGGTATATGATTAGAGATTCGCTTTTAAATAATTGTACTTGTAAATAATATTTGAGTTATTTAGTTAAAGTTCTGTTACTTTAGATTGTGTGTCAGGTGTTTAGTATTTTAATGTAACTATTATTGTCAATTAACTCATATTATTGCAACGAATGCATTTTAATGAACATAATATTCATTTGAATAATTTATAGACTTGATTCTTTTGAAATCATTGTAAACGGTGAGACAGCTTCAAATAAAAACGGTATTCGTTTACACACAATATTTTTTAGCAGTATCACTATATTTTTTGTTCTATTATATATATATATATATCTTTTTGTAGACTGTGTTCGGATACCTCCCGGGTGAAGCAAATGTAACTTTCAATTTCAAGACACACTTTAAAGTACAACATAATGATTCAATCTCGTGTTATCGTTTACATATTAAAGATGATATATTATCAGCTAACAATTGTAATAAGTATGGTAAAAATGCTTGGGATATGCAGCCTAATACTACTACTACTGTTGGTGCAGCTAATCGTACAATAAGTTATTGGTGTTTCAGTCCTGGACGGTGAGTTATTTTCGAATTTGATTATATGTTGTAATAAAAATACACGTTCTTCAGATGATCATATTTCAAGTGGAAGTGATTAGTAATCATTTCCTCACAACTCAGTAGCATTAACACAATTGTGAATGATTGAGCTCATGAACTGATTCATGCTAAACCACCTTTGGAAACCTGGAAGCACTGGACGGCCATTTCGTCCTATTGTGGGACTCCTCAGCAGTGCACATGCACGATCCTTCTCGCGGGATTCGAACTCGGGGCTTTCGGTCTCTCGTACGAATGCTTAACGTACTGGACTACTGAGCCGGCATCCAATGGTGTCTAGGCACATGTTAATTACTAGTATAGAGGTTGTGGAGATTATTAAGTTTTTGATTGAGATCATGAACCGATTGATGTTAGACCACCTAGTGACTAGCTTCGTGAGGGAATTCTCGGAGTTCTAGTGAGAAGCTGTGACCAGTGGAGCTAATCCATGTCGGGTGGAGACAGGTATCTACCTCAGTACAATGGAAGATGGTTGCGCAATTTCGTGGATTGGTTGATGTTAGACACTATCGCCATTGGATGCCGACTCAGTGGTCCAGTAGGTTAAGCGTTCACGCACGAGACCGAAGGCTCTGGGTTCGAATCCCGCGAGAGGGATTGTGCATGTGCACTGCTGAAGAGTCCCACAATAGGACGAAACGGCCGTCCAGTGCTTCCAGGTTTCCAAAGGTGGTCTAACATCAATCGGTTCGTGATCTCAATCAAGAACTTAATAATCTCTGCAACCCCTATACTAACAATTGTGAATGATATTACAAGACTGATCTATGTCAGTACTGTGTGTTTATGGACAGGAAATATAGTGATTAAGTGTATTCAATATTTCATGCACTAGTTGAGTTGCACTATCTCTGATCGGCTGGTCACTGACGAGATTTCAGTGTCAATGCAAATATCTCTCGTTAATAACCAATTTACGTCACCTTTGGCAGATATCTGAATTCATGCCCATCCTATTTTTTGTTAGACTACTACTGTGATGCTTCGAACATAGATATCACAACAGAACCATCTGTCGTAAGGTTTCAACCATTATAATGTTAGTTTGGGATAGACTAAGACTTTTCAGGTCGAGGCATATTATCACTTTGTGTACCTACTGATCATCTTAATTGCAAAAAGTATTACCTAAGGCCCACGCCGTGTCCATATCGGTGACAGAAAACATTATGTAGCGTAAATATAATTCAGTTACATCGAGACAAACGTTTTCCATCTTTATCATGGTGTTTGTTACTGTCATTTTATCTCTTGTGCCATACATTCATGTAAGCCTTCATATCGAACGGTTCAGTTTATTATCTACTGACTAGTGCTATCATTGTGATAGTAACTGATGGTATTTATCGAAGTGATTGACTTCTTCCACTTCTATATAATCTTTGTCAAGTGAATACCTACTACACATAAGTTTGTACTTACAAATTTTTCTAATTCGTGTAGGATATGTAGACAGCATTATTCTGTCTAACAAGAATGCTTATAAAATGAATACTGTGAAAATTTTTTAGAAATGTTTTCATTAATGTCAAACGTTGTAAATGAAACTTGCTGTTTGACTACTGGGTGCAAAAAATGACTTATTTGTTGTATATTATATTATTTGTTTCACAGATCTGAAAGGTGCTTGATCACTAAGTGAATGTAAGTACAGGAACATAACTAAATGTTTATATCACTTATGAAGCTTTTGACATATGGATGTATATCCGTTATTGAGTATGTATGCATTACATCGATTTGCTCTACTGTACGAATATTATGAATGATGATAGATCTACTTATTGTTAGAACCTTATCTTTGACTACCTAAGAATGTTGACTGGGGGACATTTAGTAGATCAACGCATCCAAGTAATTGCTATTCTTCATGAAACTGTTCGCTTTGTAATAATACTTTCAATCATTCAGACAAATATACGCACGAAATGTTTTTCTAAAAAGCTTTATGATGCAAGTCATTACGCCAATTACAGTCGGAATTTTGATAAGTCTTGTCGATCGAACGCTATATTTATTTCCTAAGCTATTCTGGTAACCCACAGTCTAGAACTACACAGCGACTTGAACATCAGAGAGAAGATGCAAGTATGAGAGAAAATACTTTATCCCAAGGTTCATTTTATTACAGAAAATATAGGGTTTTTATAATATATCTAAATGTCCTTGGGTCGTTGGAATATTCTGGAACGCTACTAAACATAGTAGCACTGTAATAGCCAACCAGTCAGAGCTTCCGCATGTGACGTTTCGCTACCTTGATATTTCTGGCCAAAACTCCAAATGAACGCTGATTAGACGAAACACTTCTTAGTGTTTCTTGATGCTTGCTTGTCTTTTGCAAGCGATTTCTGTATCACCTTAACAAATTTTGACACAAACGAACCATTGTATTGAACTCTGAATAATGAGTTTAAAACCTTACGTTATACATTTGCATGTATAGGGCATCAAACAACTTTTTCTACTAAATGGTGACTAATTTTTACTCAAAATTCCCCTACAAATATTCGAACTACTATCTGACAGAGAATATTATGAGGTAGTTTTTAAAGTGTATATTATGCAAACTCTGACAATATTTTTATGTATTTACTGCCAAACAGTGATCAAATTCATTCAATATGTTGGTTATGTTAAACTTTTTTTTTCTTGCACACATTTTATATTCACAAATTCTTGTATTTAGTGCTATACAACAATTGATTCAACAAAATGTACGTTGTATCATCTTAACTAGTGGTACACTCTATCCAATTGAACCAATAGAAGCTGAATTAAACTTGTAAGTTAATTATGTACACTGAACTAACAGTTTGGTAACATCAAACTATATAGTGAATACGTATTTATGTTTTATATATTAACATTTGACTCCATATTTTATAATAAAATTGCTTCCACATTGTTCATAACAGAAATTAGTTATTTAGAAAATTTCTAAGATCTATTTAATATCTAACAAAATAGAATTTTTTGTTTAATAGAGCAGCATTTGTCATTCAAGCAAGTACGTAAATAAACTAAGGAGTCGTTTAATATCGAACTAATAAATCGACTTTAAACATTATAACTTAATCATTTCTTAGAACTAAGTTCTAGATTCACAAGACATAATAACACATTGACACAAAAAAATAAAACCTCAATACTTACTTACTTACTTACTTACTTACTTACTTACTTACTTACTTACTTACTTACTTACTTACTTACTTACTTACTTACTTACTTACTTACTTACTTACTTACTTACTTACTTACTTACTTACTTACTTACTTACTTACTTACTTACTTACTTACTTACTTACTTACTTACTTACTTACTTACTTACTTACTTACTTACTTACTTACTTACTTACTTACTTACTTACTTACTTACTTACTTACTTACTTACTTACTTACTTACTTACTTACTTACTTACTTACTTACTTACTTACTTACTTACTTACTTACTTACTTACTTACTTACTTACTTACTTACTTACTTACTTACTTACTTACTTACTTACTTACTTACTTACTTACTTACTTACTTACTTACTTACTTACTTACTTACTTACTTACTTACTTACTTACTTACTTACTTACTTACTTACTTACTTACTTACTTACTTACTTACTTACTTACTTACTTACTTACTTACTTACTTACTTACTTACTTACTTACTTACTTACTTACTTACTTACTTACTTACTTACTTACTTACTTACTTACTTACTTACTTACTTACTTACTTACTTACTTACTTACTTACTTACTTACTTACTTACTTACTTACTTACTTACTTACTTACTTACTTACTTACTTACTTACTCCTGTTACTCCCAATGGAGCATAGGCCGCCGACCAGCATTATCCAACCCACTCTATCCTGGGACTTCTTTTCTAATTCCATCCAATTTTTGTTCATTCTTCTCATGTCTATTTCTATTTCCCTACGTAATGTATTCTTTGGTCTTCCTCTTTTCCTTTGGCCTTGAGGATTCCATGCGAGGGCTTGTCTTGTGACAAACCTCAATACTCCTCTTTATTTATTTATGAAAAACGTTGTTTCAAACTTGTATGATTCCATGATTTCTGATTTAATCATTCGTCCCTATAGTTTATTGAGAAGGACCAAAATGTACATTGTTTATAATATAAAATCTGAGAAATATGTTTAGCAATATCATAATTAAGCACAAATAAAATACGGAATTCAGTTTAAGCCAATAGAATTTCCAAATACAATCCGAACACTGTACTATCATCACAAATACAATTAAAATATTAAACGACATTTTTCCACTGTAGTATTTTCCACCAAGAAACTGATCAATCTAGTAACCAGATAACTGTATCTGCTTTATCTACAAAACGTTCAAAGAAAATATAACAAATTTTAAAACAATCTACAATTAAAATAGGAAATACAAAGCTTAAACATACTCTCATAGGAATATCAATTGATTACCAGTGAATAAGAGCAACAGTGTTAATTCATAAATAAATAAGCTTATAAATGAAACATGAATCTGCACAAAGTTGTTCAATTTATCTGACTAGTAAACGAGTTAATTTGACATGTTCATTTATGTTATGATTTTTATCTTTATTAATATATTCAAAATAATCATAGTTTTATTCATCTAGGAAATTTCCCATATCACTCCGTAATCCTCATGTAATTAATTCAGACCAATTGAATTTATCAATTATACCACGTGGACCCGATGGAGAAAAATTAAATGCCACCTATTCTGTACGAGAAACATCTGCTTATCGAAATTCATTAGGTCTACTATTAAGTACGTCATTTATGTTAATTATTATGAATTAACACTTTGTATTTTTCCATAAACGATTACACTGTATCACTGTTTGTTAGGGCCCCTAAATCCCCTGATTCAGCTGAGGGCGAGGAGAACCCGCTCTCCACTGCTAGGAAAGTCTCACTAACTACCTTCTTGCGGTGGTAGTGTTTTTCACGATATCAAGAGAACAAAAAGCGAATGTTTGACGTTTGAACCGAGTTGTTTGAAGTTGGAAAACCCTGATTCCTAACCAATGGTACACATAGGCTTCAGTATCCTGAGGGAACAAATGGCGTATGAACCTATTGTTGATCACCGACTACCATAAAACTGCATTTCTTAACGTTGCTCCACTGCCTTGTGGATTAGACCTCTAGGTCAAAGGCTCTGGAATCGGCCTCCTGAAAAAAGCAATTTCGGTCTAGGCACCTGGGATCAATTTATTTACAAAATCAATCCAAGTTGTACGACTGAAATGAACTGATAGATATCCACAAAGGTTCTCTTATAAGAGCACTAAATTTATGTTGAGCCTGGTGAAGGTGTGCATAATGAGTTATATCTAGCCAAAAATTTAACCTGTACGTTACAATGTAAATGAAATTCTTCAAAAATTCTGTCGTATGAAAAAAATTGAAAAATAATCTCATTGAAAATAAAGTTAGGCTTGATGGTGTAATATGACACTTCCTCTGCTGCCTATATTATAGAAGAATATTTATTAAGTTTTCTAAAAATGATGCTTGATTTGCGGTGAATTTGAGTACTCGGTAGCGTTTTCATTAAACCCAGAAAAGGGCCTGCTGCACTTGACTTTTTTGTGACGTTTTGATATGTTAGCTTCATTTTTTCTAACCTTACTGCCAGCCAAAATATTCCACTAGTCAATTTGTGGTATTCTGCTTTTAAGACCTACCTTTCTTGACCCCCTTCTACGTTGTGGTTAAGCAACGTTGCTGAATATACAGTTTATTTAAAGAAATCACTACTGCCATCACACCATACAGTTAACAGTACAGCTTCGGTCTCTAGCTTTAATTTGATACTTTTAGTTTTAGGACCTTGTCGAATAAGTGTCCCAGCCAATTTGGCTCTGTTCGATCATCACGATAGGTAAGCTGACCACCATGTCGGCATAGTAGTCATGGTTAAGAATGTATACTAAATTTGTAAATGATTGGTACGGAGATTATTGTTTGATTTTCCATTTTCTCAACTTATCAGTATCAAAAGCATTGAAGAACAGAATTGTTTACGTGTTATGACCTTGATGTCTGGCTCTTTCTATCACGCGACTTATCGACCAATCAGAATACGACTCATACGATTTCGCACTATGCCAAACCAATGACGTTCAAACGGTGTGGGCAGTTTAGCGTCCTTATTGGTCCTGTCCTCCGAGCCCTTACACTTGAGTCTAGAACACAATACCAGCTTCCGTAATATGAATCGAATCAGAGCAGATCAGATCGGATCGTTTATTTCAGACATACTCGGTTTATATATCAATCATACAGACCACAACGTACCATAAATTAGAAAATAACATGTGTACACAAATAAGCCAAAAAGTGGCTGTGAACGAGGGGGACAGTAATTAATAGACTGAACATAGTTTAAGAACCGTAAATCGTACAATAATAAATTATAGGTCAAAATATGGCTTATAATAAGAGGGATATAAATATACATAATCTAATGATTGAATAGTTTTACAATAAGAATATTTATAGAATATTAGTCCATTAATAGTCCTCGGAAGTTACCTGTAATTTAATCATCACTGGGTTATAACATTACGGTTTTTAGTTTTTAAGAAATAATCTACCATAAAATATTGTTGTTATTTATCAGTGTATAATTATTTCTACATTTGATTAAACTGACTACAATTATTGTTCGTTGTTTTCATTTCTTTTTTTTAAATGATAAACTTCACTGGATTTTCGCTACATCATCAAATGACACAACTTTTGTAATTTAATCTCCAGTTCAATTAGCTGAAGTCGTACCTGCTGGCCTATTAATATTTTTTCCATCATATGCATTTATGTCACAGTGTATCGAATTTTGGAAGGTAGTTTTTTTTAAGGGAATATATTTATTAAGAAATAAAATTATAATAGTAAAGATCATGAGTCAATTGAAGCTAGACCATCATGGAAAACATGTAAGCACTAGACTGCCGTTTCGTTCTAGTATGGGACTCCTCTTCCATGTTCTTGCCTCGCAATATTCGATCTCAAGATTTTCATGGTGGTATAACTTCAATTGACTCATGATCTCAACTAATAAAATTACTATAATATCAACCAAACCCTTTCTGATACAAATAAAATTATGTTTGATTCATGAATTGATTTTTCTTTCATTTTATATGTTATATTGAAATTTTAATGGATTACAGTGTTGAATGTTTCGATCTAATCTTCTTACTTGTTTTGTATAAAATTGAAATGGTCAAAATATCATTATCATTTCTATGCTTATTTGAATATGTCAAGTTATTTTATAATAATCGGTCATGTCTCATATTTTACTTTGAGAAGCGTTCATTTAAAGTTCGAGGGAGGATTCATGCTGCTGATTGTATAGAGGTGTCACGGCAGTAGGGCGTTTATTTCATACAACCAGCATAACAGCAATGCTGCCTTCCCACAAGAAAGGATCGTGTTAGAAAGGTCGACCCTAAAAATGATCACCTCGCCTTATCACGGATTTCTGTCCCTAGCGGTAAGGTCCCAACAAGTACGGAGCTAACGCGAAAATTACTCACAAAAAGGTCGTGTGTGACTGACCTCAAGCATTTGTCCCTTGGGCACTACGGTCACGCTCTCACGTCACTAAGATTACCTCTAGTCCAATTTCCTCTTAACGTACCTCTAGAGGAACCTCTCCACGGTGTAGGGCGGTGATAACCGCCCTCATACCTCGAACATTACTGAAGACACTGTATTCATAATCAATTTCCCTCTTTAATTTCTATTATTCCTTCTATCTTGACTATCACCTGTAAACGTCCTCCTCAGGTGTCACCATAGCCAACGATTTTAGTGCTCAGAATACTGTCCCAAGTCTACTGAAACCTCGTTCCAAACTACACATTGGAACCAACATTCAATTTAATTGATATACAAATGTATAAACTTTCTATTAAATTATTACAGTTGAGATGATTATAAACTCAATTGATTGTCATGTATATTTCACAATTGGAACTAATAATATACACGAATATGTATCATTTTTATAGAACTAAATGTACAATCTTTTTTTTTGATTATCAGTGTTATCCCTTTATTACATCTTCATATTTAATTTTTCTTTATCTTTTAAATAGAATGGTGATATTTATGAAAAATTATCAAAATTTAAACATATTTTTATTGAACCACGTGAAAAAAGTCAGTTCAACAAGGTGATTATAACAATGCATAATTTTAATATATACTTTGTTCAATCTGGAAAGAAGCATCTTAATAAAGTTTGATTATTCAATTTCATTTATTGATGATAAATCAGTTGATGAGGTTGTGAATCTTCATCGACTGAGATGGTTGGGCCACGTGTTGCGTATGCCTGAACATCGATTACCACGACGCGCATTGCTAATCGGTGTTCGAGATGGTTGGAAGAAAGTTAGGGGCGGCCAAACAAAACGTGGCATCAGTGCTTGAAGTCACTAACTTCTAGTCTGAGCCATGTTGGTAGATGCAGACTACTTGGTTGGGGTCCGCGTGACTATCGTAACCAATGGTTGAAGACTCTTTGTGACATGGCTCAGAACCGATCACAATGGCGTCGGTGTATACACTCTCTGTTTTCCCTTAAACTATGAGACTAAAATCGGTTCAAATCTTTCTTTCTACGAATTAATTCTTTCTCCCTATATTATATCTTTATACGCAACCTTTCTTTTACATATTACTACTATTGAAGTAACTACTTCTATGGATTTGTTGTTCATCTTGTTGTAGTAATAAGGCATGGGGTCTTGGACCGATGCACATATGTTCCTGGTGCTACGTTGTAGCTGACTGCTTCTAAACTAATGTTACAACATATGGGGTTTAGTTGACCCATCAAATAATTTTCATTTACCAAAGTATTCATTATTATGTCATTCGCTTATGAACAAATTGCCCCAATTTTTCAGTACATTTAACTGAGATGTATTGACAAGAAACCGATCATTGTATAATTTATCCCTTCAGATTAACAGTTTTGCAGATCAAATAAAATTGATGATTTTCACATTCAATTTAATCTGATAATTATCAGTTTTTATGTAATTCATATAGTATGATTTACACTTTACTACATTGGATATTTCCGATATGTTTACATTTTATCGAAGTGCTACTTGTTTTCAGTTAAGCATAACTTGTACTGTATTCTTTGAATGTTAATTAGTTCGAAAATGTCGTATTTCCTGTGTCATTCAATTTTTGGAGGATAGTTGTTATTTGATACCCCCCCCAAAAAAAAACTGGTTTAATCCTGTTATCTTATCTATAATGACGATGCTGTTTAAATAATTTAATGAAATTTAAGATATTTCTGTTTCTATCATAACTAGATATTTAGTGAATATCGAAGAACTGCATGTATTGAAAATTCTATCGGTGCAATTCTTTTCGCTGTAATGCGTGGACGTGTAAGTGAAGGGTTAGATTTAGCTGATAATGCTGGTCGAGGTGTCGCTATACTTGGTATACCTTATGCACCAATTCATGATCCTAGAGTACTTCTAAAAATGTCTTATTTAGATGAACAATTTGTTAAATTAAAGTCTAATTCAACAAATGATCAACAACAAAAAACTCTGATTGATAAATATCCAACTGGTCGTCAGTGGTATAATTTACAAGCATGGCGTGCAATCAATCAAGCTGTTGGAAGGTAAATAAAAAAAAGCACTGTTTTTATGACTATTTAATTAATCAATTTTCTTAAATATTTCGATATAGTATGTAATTCTACTAGTAGTATAGTTTACAGAACTAAATAAATCAGTTGATAATGCTAAGTTAAGATATCTGTGAATCATACAATGTAGAACAACATAGATGTAAGCAAACATTATTGTTTTTGATTAGATCTTCATCAGGCTTTACTCTAATATACAGTGATATTTATATGCATATACGAAATTATTAAACCAATCAAGGTAGTTGATAAGTCAATGAGTAACAATGAAAACGATTACATAATCAGTCAAACGTGAAAAGTACAAATTAATGGTGTGACAACAGGTGACTTAGTTTCGATAAACATAATAAAAGCTCAAATCAATGTTACATAATCGGAAATAGGTTAATGATTAGAAAAAATATAGAAAGTGAGATAACATTTAGAAAATTATAAGATGACACAATAAGAAGTGTTCAGATAATTGAACCATGAAACGTGTAGTTGAGAGAAAATAAAGTGTTAGGAGGGTATGAAGAAAAATAATAAACGAAGAGAAAGTTTGAAAAAGAATAAATAAATTCATTTATTACTTAAGGTCAGGGGAGAGATAAGGGTGTCACACATTTCTTCTGAACACAAAGACTTAGCTTGTTGGCTCGAATTCCCATAGCTTCTGCTATGTGTAAGAGGCGAGATCGAACACCATAAGGAAAACTAGTGGGAATACGATAAATAACTTTGAACGACTTGTTTCTGTTCACTATATGACCGCTATCGATCAAATGTGATCGAACCGAGCTGCGTATTGTTTTGACGTAACCTTTTCCTAACCTTGAAGGGAGGTGTTCACTAACTCGTTGGTTCAGTTGCCTGGTAGTGCACCCAATATAGCTTTCTTCATAGGAGCACCTGAATTCGTAGATACACATAGAAGTGGCATAACCAGGTAACTTATCCTTCAATCATACAATAACTTATCTTTTGAAGTTCAGAATTATTGCTTAAGTTGATTTATATATTTATTAAAAAAATTACATATGATTCTCTTTGATCGCTGAAAATCACTAATAAAAATCGTAAGATCCTATTTCCTTAACCACAGAAGGAGTTATTAGCCTGACCAGCATATTTAGTAAGACTTTATTTTTTAATAACCATACAATTTTTTACTTGAGCTCAAGAATAATGTACTATGAGGTTACTGAACACGTTTAAGATTCCGTCGTTGATTTATCGATCAGATTATTATCTACTTAAAAGAACTGAATCATAGACATACTCAAGGACGTCTAGTTTTAGTTATATCCATTGACATTACACTTAATTCTGTTAAACTAGACTTTGTGTGAAGTGACCTGAACTCGAGAGAAGAGGCGCAAAATACATGAGAAGCACTTTACCCCAAAGGTCCGTTTTAGTACAGACAATATAAATTTTTTAAAGTATTTTAAATGTCCTTGAGTCTCCCGAAAACCCTGGAATGCTACTTAACACAGTAGCAGTATAGTAATCAGCCAATCAAAAACTCTATATATGACTTCTCACTTCCTTGATGTTTCTGGTTAAACTTTAAATGAACGCTGATTGAATAAAATGCTTCTTAGTGTTTTCGTGATCCTTTCTTGTACTTTGCAAGAAGTTTTGTGAATCACCCCAACAATTTGTTATCAATTAATCATGATGATAATACTCGATGTTTAATGTGTTATTAGTCACTAAGATAATTCACTCTTTGCTTTCCAATAATAATGAAAATTCTTACATAACCTATTGTTTTTATGGATACATAACTGTTTTGCCCATAAGTTGCGTTGTTTCTATACTACTCATATTCCATTTTAAACAATACTGTTTTACAGATTTCAATATTTTTTGTTGTTGTTCATTTTAATCTATTTAAAATAGAGTAATTCGTCATTACAAAGATTATGGTATTATATATTTATGTGATGAACGTTTTGCATCAAATAATGCACAAATGAATTTAGCTAGTTGGATGCAAACAAAATGCAAAATATACGATAAAGTGGAATTAATTGTAAAAGATACAGATGAATTCTTTTGTAATATGCGCAATAAAGTAAGTTAACTTTCAATTGTTATTCACTGCTAGAAATGATTTTCATTGAATATATATTCACTTTATCAGAAGAGGTTTGTGAAGATTTTAGAAATTTTCACAGATTGAAATCATGAGTCGGTTGAAGCTAGACCACCATTGAAAACCTGGATTGGTTGAAGTTAGACATTAACACCGTTGGATGCCGGCTCAGTGGTCTAATGGTTAAGTGCTCACGCGCGAAGCCAGCAGGTCCTGGGTTCGAGCCCCGCGTGGTGCGGGATCGTGGATGCGCACTGCTGAGGAGTTGCATACTAGGATGAAACGGCCATCTAATGCATCCAGGTTTTCAATGGTGGTCTAGCTTCAACTGGCTCATGATTCCAATCTGTGAAAATTTCTAAAATCTCCACAAACTTTTCTGATAATATTCACTTTAGTTTAAAGGTATTCAATTCTTACCAATTCAACTTGTGTTTAGTCAATTTTGTTTTGAGCTCTATCGATTGGAAACATTAAGTCTTTCTTAATCATGTTATAATGATTACATTTGTAAGTTGTACAAACCAAGACATAGTTACTATCCCATAAATAATAAATTAGTTTGAATTTTTGAAAATATATAGCAATAGTAAATCTTATGTAATATCTCCCCTAATCTATCAAAAAGATATAAATGGATTCACTGTATATTTTTACTTCAATCTGACTGATATTCTCTGTGTAAAAATGTTCACTATCAACTCACAAACTGTCTATTGTCATATATATTCCTCATTGTTTGTTTCTCTCTAAGTACAATCTCAAGGAATAGGGACATAAAGTGACGTTCTATGGATTTTGGTTTCTATATTTCACATCAAGATGACTCTTACAGTCTAACACCCAAAAATACCTGACATTATTATTATGACTATAATTCTTAGTATTAGAAGATTTTTCCAACTGTTGGATTTCAATTACGTGATCTGACGGTTAAGCACTCTCTTTGAGGTTTGAATATCCTAAGTTTTATCCATTATGGGGTCCTGAGCTGCTCGGGAGTCTCTTCTTCGGAAAAAATAGCTGTGGGATATTTCCTGGATTCAAATGTTTTTCCAGTTACAGTCAGCATGTGATTTCTAGAACTTACGCCCGTTACTGCTAGTGGGGTAACATAGTTCGCCTACTAGCATTCTCCATCGAACTCTGCCCTATTCATCCTACTTATATCTGCTTCCAAATGTTGATACAGTGTGGTCTTTGGTTTTCCTCTTCTCTGTTCCCCTTCACGATTTCAAGTTAGCGGTTGCTTCGAGATGCAGTTTGATTATTTCCTCAATCTGTGTCCTATCCAACTCTTTTATATCTTTTCCTTATTTCCTCTTCAGTTGGAAGCTGGTTTGTTCTCTCCCGTAGTAGGCTGTTGTTGATGATATCCGACCCACGGAAATTGAGTATCTCACGTAAACAATTGTTTATAAATACTTGTACGATTTTGATTATGCTTGTAGTAGTGATCGAAGTTTCAGCTCCATATAGTATAACTGTCTTGACGTTCGGATTGAGCATTCTGACTTTGATTTTGACTGACTGACAGTTGTTTTCAGTTCCATATGTCCTTCGACTGTAGGAGTGAGGCCCTTGATCCGACAATCTTTACATTTACGTCCGCATCAGATCCTCTTTGTTCATCGATGATGCTACCCATATACATGAACGTTCCCACCACTTCCAGAACTTCTCCGTCAAGTGTGATTAGGTTGGTGTTCTCTGTGTTGCATTTGAGGATGTTGCTTTTTATCTTGTGTATGTTGAGGCCTTCTGATGCATACAGAGGCTGCTGCCTCTGCTTCTGCTTCACCGATTTTCTTGACCTGCATAGGTTTATGTGTATGAGATAGAAGAGCCAGATGGTGGAGAAAATTCGTAGCTCAGGTGGATGATTTTGATTGAGTTTTGTTCTCTGAGCTGGATGGTTTAGTCATGGAGATTTCATCGTTCAGAAGAAAACAAAACAAATCTCCATCGAAATAGAAAAGCCAGGTGATCTGCCAAGTCCAAATCGTCTAGTTGCATCCAAGCTATTCATTGTATTCCGTGCTTCCCCTCCGATGTCGAGGTTTTCGTAATCCAATCAAAAACTCGAAGAAAGAGAAAGGTGGAGAATAGACAGTCTTGTCTTACATCGGTCCTTACTGGGAATGTGTCTGCCAGCTGTTCTTCATGTATGACTTTGCAGTGTAGTCCGTCATATGAATTCAGGATGATGTTGACGATTTTCTCACATACCCATTACATAGTGTCGAAGAAGTTTCCATAATTTCCTCCTATTCACACTGTCATATGCTTTCTCATAATCAAGTAAGTTGATGTATAGTGACGAATTCCATCCTATTGATTGTTCAACGATGATTTTTCGTATCGCATCATAATTCGGTTTATAACAATCTTTTTACCATCAAATGAGTTTACATTTTCGCCCTGCTGATTGGGAACTAGATCTGATAACTACATATAAAGAAAATCTAATTTTCTCTCGTAGGCTTAATATTTTACGAATGAAACTTTTAGTACATTTAAACAAGAAATAAAATATTATCATAATTTACTTACTCGATCATCAGCATATTTCATAAATTAAACGAAGAAACTGTCAAATGCAAATTAATACTGTACAGCTATTTATATTCTCTTTTGTATTTCTATTTGGATTCAAACAAATTTCACTTATTTCTAGACAGATTATTGAATTTTATAACTGTAACTTCTTTCATCTACTAAATTGAATAATCTTAACGTCAGCAGTAGTCAATCTATCCGAATACGATGATATTTTTATAAAAGTTTAAATATAAATAAAAAATTTTCCCATCCAAATTATAAATTCGATATTACTCTTGACTGATATAATTTATTAGGATTATTAAAAAAAAATATCATTGTGTTCACTTCTCTATATATAGATGGTTTCCTTTATTTACAGTATCCATCTATCGATCGACCTATTGATACTACTTCAATTGTAAATAATATGTTAACTGAGAAAAGTTCACTGCGTTCAGTAAATCGAACACAACCATCTTTAGAAAGATCTAACTTGATATCAAATCTCCCTTCAGCTTTTGAAGTAATTCAATTCGTATTTAATAATTTTAATAACATACATCATTTTATGTTTATTATAACTATTTTGAAGAGAATTTTTCTAATATACTCACTGTAGCATGAGTAGTTTAGTACTATGAAGAGTTTATTGATTATTTACTTATACTTTAATCCTCTAAGCTATTTACTCTCTTGATCTAGTGTTTTATCAATAAAAAATATCGATTAACAGTGAGCTTATCACAGAGGTACACTGTTTTAGGTTGCATTGCATTCATTTTGTAAAGTCTTAGATCATAGGAGAAGACTGTGAAAATGTATCGTTTTCCTCCTCAGTTTCTTCTCACTTTGACGAAACTCTACTCTGACGGCACCATAAATGGTCGACTAGTTCTGTCTCTACTTTTGCGCCTAATACTACACCTATATCAGCCAAAGTGGATGAGGTTGCCATAGCGTCCCCTTATAAACGCGCGTGAAACTAGCTTTACGACTCAACAGACGGAGAACGAATCTTAAGTATCTCAATATTCTTAAATACAGGTCCTGTATATAAAACAAACGTTCTCAAAACTTACCAAAAATATAGCCGAACCTACCTTTCATCCGACCTGCATCAATATGTGCATGTTGACTGAGCCTAGTTTGCAAGTCACTCTTCGTTCCAGAACGGCTGTTTCGAACTTCTACCATTCATTTACTTGCGATCATTTAGGTGGAACAGAATTTTCATCATGGACGAACTGTTGGGTAAGATGAGAAAGAAAAGAATGCTTGAAATGGGAATGAAGGGGAATATCAAGTGAAGCCGAACATAACCAGGTAATTGTGAATATAGTTTGCCAGAATTCGGAGTACAAGTGCCCTGCGTTTGTGGGTAAAAATACGAATGACTGGATTTAATAGCGAATAAACAGCTGTACATTAGAGTATGTTCAAAATATACAGAATGAAAATAACTTCATTTTAGCATGTGGTTTAAAATTTCATCGTCTTGACTGTCAAGTTTATCTTACACACTTTCTGAAATAAAATTAAATTATCCGCTTCACTTAGCACTACTGATTGTATAAATTTATTCCTTCTTTTCGTATAGACGTTCAGTAGTTCTTTAAACTTTACTAACACTAGTGGGTTTTCAAAAATGAAGAATATTTGAGCGAACAATTGTTTTCAATAACTTCATCATCAGGCTCTACAGTTATAAGTCCATAATTATAATATTTTACAAAGGCCAAAAATAAGGCATGTTTTAATGAGTTTGACAATGTTATGTGTTAAAAATGGTAAACGTTTGCATCTGTTACGATATATATATACTTCAAAAATTGTAATATTTGCAAATTAGAAAGGTCATTCAATAAAGGTCAGTAAACTGTTTAGTCACAATAAGATAATGTAATAGTACTATTGCAAAATTGAAAATAATTTTGTCAACTGAGATAATAATAATAATATTGTTGTGTAAATATAATATGTAATAAGGGGGGTGTTATCAAGGTAATTACGGTCAACAAATTGGGAATGATGGATATGAAGATTAAGATATAGATAATGACAAATAATGATAATTAGGAAAATAAATAAAAATGAAGATGAAGAAAGGAAGGGGTAAGAGGTTTATAATATTCAGTCTAGGTATTTGGTGATCTAGTCGTAGGCCAGGGTAAACACAGAGGCTGGATATATTTCTTCTGGATGCATAAATTAGGTCTTCTGGAGTTGATCCAGATGGCTTCGGCTGTGTAAAGCAGTCGTAATCTAGCTCCTTGAGGTAGATATTTTGGAACTTGATATAAAACAGAGAAAGCTTCCTCTATTTTAATATGATGTTCACTATCTACCAAGTGAGAAAGAATGGTACTGTTAATCGATTTGGTGACTCCTTTTCCCAACCATGCTGGTACATGTTCACGAACACGCAAGGATAAAGCCCTCTGAGTACGGCCTATGTAACTAGCTCCACAGGAGCAGTTGAATTGGTATACACACATGGAGGAGCCCATCTTCGGTAACTTATCCTTGATTAGTTGTGTGAGTACTGGTTTAGTCGAGAAAGTTATGTGTAACTTAGCGGCCTGAAACGTCCTCTCGACAGATCTTTTGAGTCGACGTGTTAGAATATCACCCGCTATGTCGCCTTTAAAGTCAAGTTTCAGATATAAGGTCTTTTTACTGACCGTGTCGCAATGTCTTCTCTTTTTAATACTGTGTACGAGGTATTTTTTGACGAAATTATCCGGATAGCCATTATTACGTAATGTATTCTTTAGTATAACTATTTCTTCCTCCACACTGTCTTCAGAACATAATACCTTGATTCTGTGGTTGAGACACTTAACCAAATTTATTTTATATTGAAGAGGTGTGAAGCTTTGGAAATGGGTATACTGACCCGTCCATGTACACTTTCTAAACATATTTCGCTTTATGGAACCATCTATCCTTCTAGAGAGTCGGACATCTAGAAAAGCTATGCTATTGTTCTTTTCCTCCTCGCTGGTGAATTTAATGGCTGGGTGGACATTATTGAAAGTGTCTAACATCTCCTGTTTGTCGATATTTTCGTCACATATGATTAATGTGTCATCTATGTATCGACAGTAATAATCAAGCTTATTTAGGATGTCTTTAAGCGGTCCATTTTCTAGTTTGGTTAGAAAAATATTAGCAAGGATCGGGCCTAGAGGTGATCCCATTGCTACCCCATCTACTTGTCGGAAAAATTCATTGTTAAACTTAAAGTTGATATTCATAGTGCATTTCAAGAGAAGTTCTTTCATTTTGTTTATCGGGATAGGAATCTCTATTTTCTTTTCTATCAAACTCATTAAAACATGCCTTATTTTTGGCCTTTGTAAAATATTATAATTATGGACTTATAACTGTAGAGCCTGATGATGAAGTTATTGAAAACAATTGTTCGCTCAAATATTCTTCATTTTTGAATATCCTATGGGGATTTTTAAACTAGTGGGTTTGTTTGATTACAGGTTTACTATTGGTTGTAATGTGTAATACATAACCCAAGCACTTTAGTAGATACGTCATCACCTATTTACTTACCATTTTTAATTAGGCTTAAGACTGTTTGCTTTGTAGTTCGATTGCAGGTCTGTTTTAAACGATATTTTAGGGATTTGATAAGATCGTAATAATGCATGCGAATGCCTTTGATTATTACCACAAACCATTCGGCAAGTTCATTGCGTCCCGTATTGTTGTGTTGAGATTTACATAATCTATTCTATAAACTCTCATACTATTTAATAGTTGAATTCATTAGTCATATTAGTCGTTTAAATCTAGACCGTTATGGAAAGCCTGAACAGCTGTTGCGTCCTAGTGTGGGGCTCCTCAAAAATGTACATCCACGACCTCGCTCGCGGGATTCGAACGCTTAACTTCTAGACCGCTGAACCGTCGTCCAACTGTGTTGATAGTTCGTAGTTGCGTACGTATATCGATATTAGTGATAATATCATTATGCCTTTGTCCTTTTATGCACTAATATATATATATATATATATATATATATATATATATATATATATATATATATATATATATATATATATATATATATATATATATAAATTAACACAATGTTGGTTACTTATTTCACTTCTCTCACTAACCATTTAAATTAAGCTGAATATATTCAGCCCAAATGTGAATGATTCAGTTTCTCTCATAACAAGTTATCATTCGAATCAATCACCGTGTTCATCAAAACTTCATGAATGTAATGTTGATTATAAAATAGATTCGATCTCGTCATCAGCATCCATATTTGATACGGTGTACATTGAATCAGAGAATATAGATCAGGTAAGCAATTTAACAATTAATGTATAGATTTCAGTCTTGGAATTTATGTTGATAGTTTCATTAATATTGGTTGAATGGACATTTTCCAGTATATTGACAGTTTCATGAAGCTTAGTTGTTGTACTAGCTGGTTTGATTTCTAGTCTAGACAAAAAACATCGTTGCTATTTCATGTGTAGCTCTGCCGATATATTCAGTTTCTCATCAATATTTAATTAAATGAAGGATTACTTTAAAAAAATAATTTTCTCTATTGTATTCTGTGGGTATGATCTTTCAATTAGGAGCGTCATTGTTATGAACCATACCTTCTGAGGTTCGGTAGATTTTCACTTGTAGTTTTTACTTATAGTCTGTTGCATGAAGCTGTTCGGGGTTGTTGATACTCAGCCATCGCTGTTTACAAATGGAAGGTAACGACTTCAATTCGACAAAATAAAAAAATGATCATTCGTAATTTTAAAATTTCATTTTGATTTACCGTTTGAAAAATTTCGAAGATAGATGAAATGTTTCATATAAGAGTATTGTAACATTTAAGAAGGTAGATTCATTCGGTATTTATTCTTTACCCCATCGATCTGTGGCATCTTTCCATGTGAACGTAAAAAATTATAAAACCTGAGTCATTGGCCGTTGCCACTAAGCAGTGATTAATTGAGCGAGGTTTATGTGAAATCTTAAACAAAAATCATACTTAACAACTATAATTTATTTGATTTATCATTGATATGTTCGAAGATATAGTTGATCTCACGATTTCTTCCAAGTTTCATTTCCTTTTTCTAATCGTGCGTTAACGTTTTTTTCAATTGTATTCACTAATTGTTTGCCTGAACATATTTACTATATTTCAATAGTTGAAATCATGAGTCAATTGAAGCTAGGCCACCATGGATGACGGCTCACTGGTCTAATGGTTAAGCGCTCGCACGCGAGACTGATAGGTCCTGGGTTCGAATCTCGCGGGGGTGGGATCGTGGATGCGCGCTGCTGAAGAGTCCCACACTAGGACAAAACAGCCGTTCAGTGCTTTCAGTATTTCTATGGTGGTCTAGCTTCAACTGACTAATGATTTCAACTATTGAAATTACTAAAATCTCCACAAAATCACTTCTGATATTTACTATATATTTTATTATCTTTAAAGTTACTAATTAAACTTTCTTAATGGTTTTATATTTATGTTCTCAGAATAAATATATATCAGATTCTAATTCATACTCTGGTGATCTACTAGAACAAAAGTTATTACAACGAAAACCATGTAAACGAATAAAACTTTTGGAACAGAAAAATAATTCTATAGAATTATCAGAAAATGTTTCATCTACAACTATTGTAAATAATGATAATTCTTTATCATCTAAATATATGACCTTGTTAAAATCTGTTCTTAAATCGAATGGAACCAATGAATCTGTTTACGCAAGTCGTCTTAATGATTTTAAACAAGTTATGAAAGAATATAGACAAGCTATAACAATAAATCAAAATACATTGACCAATCAGTCTAATCAATTGGTAGAAGTACTATTCACTCAATTATCTAGAATATTTATACCATTAGAAGCACCTGGACTTTTACAAGGTAAGATATCCTATCTATGAATAGATATCATGTAGTCTATCTAGGACATCTTAATAGTCAGTTTCTCTTAGCTCGTGTATTTATTTATTTATTTGAACACATGAATATTGGTACAAGAGAGCGCCAGTATATATGCGCCACACAAAACAATGAGAATTCGAAGAGAGATAGAAAAAAATTAAGGAGCGCAAAAGAAAAAGAAAAACAATAACGAAGAGATTGGTGTAAGGTAGTGTGGTAGTAACGAGGGAACGGAAAGGTACAATCAGAAGAAATCTTTCAGGTAAGGGAGACACAACTACTTTTTATGAAGAAAGTAAAAGAAGGTTACAGCAGGATCGCCACTGTGTAGCACCATCTCTCAGACCCCAACCAGGAAGTCGTGAAGGACCGACAGAAGCCAGTCCTTTGCAGCTTTCTTTCATGCCACGACACCATGTCATGCACTGACCACCTCTTCGCTTCTTCCAACCAGTCCCAGAGTCGGCAAATAATGCACGACGTGGAACTCTCTGGGACGACATTCGTAGAACATGTCCAAGCCACTGAAGTCGGTGTTTCAAGATGGTGATACCAATTGAATTATCATCTCTGTGCCCAAACACACGATGCCGAACCTCTACATTACTGACATGGTGTAGCCACTGAATGTCAGCAATCCTTCGGAGACAGCGATGATCGAACACAGAGAGTCGTCTAACGTCCTCAACTCGGAGAGGCCAGGTTTCACAAGCATAGAGCAAAACTGCTCTCACCGACGCGTTGTAGATCCGACCTTTTACAGCCAGACTGACATCACGAAGGCGCCAAAGGTGGCCCAGATTGGCATAAGCCGCTATGGCTTTCACTATACGTGCATTGATCTGATCACTCACGCCATCATCAGCACTTATGTAGCTACCCAGACACACAAACTTCCCGACTATTTCTATCCGCTCACTACCCAGTGTGTGTGCGGGATCAGGTTCCTGCCAGTCTCGTGAAAGTATTTGCACTTGGAATGTGCAAAGCACATACCATACCTACGGACACAAATTGTCAACTGATAAAGTGCGGATTGCATGCCTTGGGCATTATCGCACAGTAAGACAATATCATCCGCATACTCAAGGTCGAGAGGTCTTTCTCCAGGCAACAGATCCACACCACCATTACTTAGCTCGTGTGGTGCTAAGACTACTTGAGATCAGTCAAATATGAATGGGAAATACTTATCATTCTTGTTGTTTTGCATAGATTACTTCACTGAAGGTATTGTTCATTCGTCTTTCCATTCCCTCAACTAATTTCAAACCATAAAAGCTGTTTTAAATTAGTCAACATTTAGAAAGCCATCACACTCAGTTAGTTAAACGTAATGAACAGTCTGGTACATATGTACATCAGTTCAAGTTGATATACATCACTATCACAGCGAGATGAAATTGCCAGACCAAATCCCAGAATAGAAGAAGTATTAACAGTATTAGTGGAAATTAGAAAGATTACGCATCGAAGATACAATCCCAGAAGAGAATATAAATTAGTGAAATACATACAGAAAAAGTTATGAAAAATTTAGAACGTCAGGATTTGAAGTTAAACAAAGAGCTAGTGCATCTGCGACATTTCAAGCGATTTTGACATCATTCTTTAACCATCGGTTACGACGATCACGCGGACCATAACTAGATAGTCTACACCTACCAACATGAACCAGTTCATCAGTCGATGACTTCATGGACTGATACCATGTCTTTCTTCGAGCAATTCTAGCTTTCTTTCAACCTGCTCTCACATTAGACATCACTTACCTTGGTGAGTAGTGGTTGTGCATACTCAACACATGTCCAAACCACATCAGTTAATCAAGATTTACTACCCCACCAGTCGGTTTGTCATCTTTACTTAGTACTCTATCCCTAAACCAGACATGACTTACTCGATAGTCCCAAAATACACAAGCAATTCCTCAAAGATAATTATCATCATATAATAGTACCATGTGAAAATCCTCCACTCGTAATACATGTTTCATACCCATAAAGTAAAGCTGAGCAAACTGATGTGCAATAAACTCGTCTTTCGGTTGCAGACGGATATCTCCTTTAAGTCACAATTGACGCTTGTTGGCAAATATCCACCATGCATAGGCCTGTTACAACTCATGAAGAAGCATAGTCCGCTCACCATCATATTCCATAAAACTGTCCAAAAAGTCCATTAACTAATTATATAGTTTAGTATGATCATTTTTAAATATTCCGATGACCATCACAGAAGAGCAGAGAAGCAAGTGGCGAAATGTATCCTAACCATCAAAAGTCAGTGACTTCATGAACTGATGCCATGTCTTGCTTCGAGCAACTCTAGCTTTCTTCCAGCCTGCTCTCACATTAGACATCACTTACCTTGGTGAGTACTGGTTGTGCATACTCAACACATGTCCAAACCACATCAGTTAATCAAGATTTACTACCCCACCAGTCGGTTTGTCATCTTTACTTAGTACTCTATCCCTAAACCAGACATGACTTACTCGATAGTCCCAAAATACACAAGCAATTCCTCAAAGATAATTATCATCATATAATAGTACCATGTGGAAATCCTCCACTTGTAATACATGTTTCATACCCATAAAGTAAAGCGGAGCAAACTGATGTGCAATAAACTCGTCTTTCGGTTGCAGACGGATATCTCCTTTCAGTCACAAGTGACAATATTTGGTAAACATGCATCAGGCCTTCTGAATTTGTGTCGGTATTTCGTCAGACACTAACCCATCAGAACTGATTACGCTCACAAAATAATTGAAGTGGTTGATGCGCTCAACTACTTCACTCCCTATCATTAATTCAGGCGTTGACGCAGACCAATCCTTAAGCGACATTTCACATTTAGAGACAGAGAATCTCATCCAAACATGCTTGCATTGTTGCTTAAGGTGGTCAGAAGACTGCATTTTGTCAGCACCTTCATCAAACAGAACTATATCATCCTGGTATTCTAAGTTAACAAGTGAATCTCCTAGCAGAAGAGTGACCCTCAAAAAGTCAGACGATAAATGTGTTATCTTTAAAAGGATGTTTATGACAAGGTTGCATAAAAATGAGGAAAGTGGAAAACCCTGACAAACACCACTTGAAGTAACCAGTTCGGATGACAGTTCGCCATAAGCTCTGAATCGACCAGTACTGTTCAAGTGATGAGTTTGTACAAAGTTAACATGCTTCTTTGGCAAGCCTTTCAATGATAGACATTGTTACAAAAGCTGTCAATCCGTGGAGTTGAATACTGCATGAAGGTCAAGGAATACAACTACTGTCGAAGGGTACATCTATGTTCCAAAATTTGCCGAGCGGTGAATTTAGTCTATACATAAACGTTAAGGGTTGAAACCAGTCTTGTCTTATCAGGTTTGCTCTTCGCGAACCGCAGCTTAGCGTCGGATTATTATTGAAACTAGTTTAGATATTATAGTAGTCAGATTGAATTCTCTGTGATTGTCAAAAGAACATTTTATCGTTTCTTATAAACTGGGACGATCATTGAACGAGACTAGTCAGATTGGATAACATCCAGTTTCCAGATTTTAGCTAAGATCTCAGTTAATTTAAATGCTAAACCTGGAAAACCAGCCTTAAAAACCTTAGGGATGAGTCCATCGAGCCCTGCTGCCCTCCATCGCTGTAGTTTCCTTACAGCATTTTCAGCCTCACTGAGAGTTGGAGGACTTACATGAATCCATCAATCATGTAGTTTGGAGACAGCGAATAACTGAAGTTTCGAACTCAAAAACTGAGTATGTATCACACTGCCGTGCATGGGTGACTTAGATGGTCTTATTTTAAAAAGACTGAAAATAGAAATGATTATGATATTTTTCACAGTCCAACTATTCACTATCGTCAACGTTTATTTTTCACCGAAACTAAAACAGCATATTAACGATTGTTTAAAATCCGATTGAGTCTATCAATTTAAATATATATGCGGAAAGATATATTTAAGTAGAAGTGATCGTGATCTCCAAGTAGTGGTAGCTGAACATATATCTAAATGGCTATAAATAAGTGAATGTCATTGATCCAATAAGATCGCAGGATAGACAGTTATTTCCCTCCATTGTGAATACATATGGTTTTGAACGTATATAGGTTTGGTATCAAGTTAGACATTTTCCGTGAATGGTGTCTTGACAAGTATGTGATCAGGTTTTTCGAATTGTATTGCGTGAATATAGCATGTGATTCTCATCAAAATTTATCAAAGAGACTAATTATTTTATACTTCTAAATGATATATAGAAGAAATTAATATTGTTCTGATTGGGTTAATAAAACAATAAGTGTGTGCTAAACTACTTATATTGTCCGTGTGAGATATTTTGCTTTTTAATATATGAAATCGTATTTCGAATTTTCAGTTCTTATTGTTTATAAGAAATCTACATTAATTCACTCATCATGCACTTGGATATGAGCCACATTCAAAGTATGAAGGTCAATAATATTCTCATTGTCTAAACCGTAATATAGATGAGGCGGAATTTTGAACCAGGGAGTTAGAGTTTGGAAGTCTGACTCCTTAATTACTATTTGTAAGCATTTCATAGAAATTCACAGGTCGCCTACAATGATGTTGAAACATTTGTGCACAAATTGTCCATTCTAACAGGTATAGCAAATGTCTTTCACAATATATAACTTTTTGACTTGAAAATATCGGTTTTATTAATAAACAATCTATTCTTTTGCAATATATTTGTACGTATCTGTATGTGTCTACTACATGTTTCTTATTAGATGCCATTTGTTTTATCTTACCGGAGCATCGTAAACGTTATGCTGAATTGTGTCATAATTTGACGGGGTTACCAATTGTTCAATCAAAATCAATCAAAAAGTCTGTAGATACTTCAAATCAAGGTATGTAATCGATTAAAATAAGCTCATATACGTTGTACTCAGATTATTCTTTCACTGTTTTGCAAAAAAAAACCACCCGAAAATTCGGTTTTTTCATCATCAGTCATTGAATTATGGATGTTGCATTCTACCATATGAATTTCTAGCGCTGTTTTTCGATTTTTCTCATGGAGTAAAACCAAGAAATGTTCTAGTGGTAAACGAAATTTGCACAGTCATCAAAAGCATGTCTGGTATTTCCTGTTTATTCTTTTGGGGTGATATCAGAATGCTAATGATAATCATTATAGTTTTTAATATCCCCCTCAGTACTACTCTATAGTTGTGCAACGTCAATATTTCTTTGTAGAAATAACTAAAGACATTCCACTAAAAATTATTTCCGAAGTAATACCCCAATACAATGGGATCACTAAACGATTTGCTTCAAATTCCAGATATAAATGAGTAATCCGGTTGTTGAGATACTAAACTCACATCAAGTAAAGCGCTTTATTCATTTTTTTTTGTTACGTACACCCAAGTTAAAGAATATTCTTTGTCCATAGACTACTACAAAACTTAAGCACGAAGAAATGTAGAGACTATATTTAATCTGTAATTAGTAAGAATCTTTGCGTCAATAATAAGATAGATTTCAGCAAAATATGTTTGACTTCTTTTAAGTATTGTACTCCATATTTTTCCAAGTGTCTCGTAGCCTAGCAATTAATTCAAATCAACCAATGAAACTAGAGAATATACCTGAAGTCTCAATGAAATGTTGCAAATGCTCAGCTGATCCGGCACAAGTTCCAGTGATATCATGCTGTAAGCACATAGCTTGTTTTAAATGTTGGCGACATATCATCGACAAAGTAAGTACGATTTATTATATTTAAGTAATTTAGAATCGGAAACAATATTTCTCGCTTATAAATGTTGTTCTAAATCACAATATGAGGAGTTTTCATACTTAAGTGAAGCCTATTAATCATGTTTACTGTGTTAGTACAAGTAGAACTCCTAGATATATTGCATTATATATATACTGAGATTGACGTTTATTTCTAACTCCATTCTTAATTCGTGCTATTTGTTAGATTACCTATTAGTTCACTGTTTTCTTCCAAACAAGCGTATTAACACCCATCTTGTTTTGAATTTTAGGGTGATCATCAATGTCCTGTATGTAGAAAATTACTGAGACGACGTGACTTATCACGTTTGATACAAAAAACGGATACGGAACAAAATCTTTAAATTTTATTATTCAAAAAACTGTGAATCCATAAGCTAAGGAATTGTGTTCATTATTCTTATTTTTATACGAGAATAAAATAGATCGCCCCTATACAATGTTTCTTAATATCAATGACAATTTTTTCTTGATTTTGTCTTTTGCTCTTGATATTATGATCTCGGATCACAGGCTTAGTGTATTAGAATCAGATCAAAGCTTGTATAAGTAAACATCACAGAAACCTATTCCAGTAACTCATGAAATTATTTGAGAATACGGGAAAAATGCTCTTTAAAACTAAAAGTAAATTTCGATCAAACAATGAGAAGACGGAGTAGATCTGAAAAATGTGATGTATTTGTGCTATACATTTCGAACAATCTGGTCATACATATACTTGTCAAGGCATTTTTATATGAAAATTAATAAAGGTCAAACAAATAAAAGTACAATTAAAATAACTAAGGGGAGAGAAAGAATAAGAAATTGTCGCGTTATCCTAGACCATAGAATGACTTAAGGATTACCAAGGTAAATTCACGGTTACGACGAATTGTTTTTGTACACATAAGGGGGGTTTAAATTTACGAATAGCTAAGGCTTCAATAAACTTAAGAATTCGACCTTGACAATTTCTATACAACATTCTAAATGCTGTATTAATGTTAATCTTGTGCCCCGTCTCAATTATGTGTTTTGCTATCGATGAACTTGGTTTTCTACCTCCTACATTGATCGGGTCATTTGATACACACTGATTTTGAAGCCATCTGGGCACATGTTCATTGACCCTAGATTGCATTGTTCGATTACTCCTCCCTATGTATGTGTGTCCACACAAACATGTAAATTGGTAAATACAATGGGATGTGACGTAATCATTAATGCATTGTTTGGGTCTATTAGGAATCATGGCCTTAGACTTTTCAATCACAACCAACTGAGCAGCATAATACGTATTCTCAATGGCTGCTTTCAATCTCTGTCTTAAAACTATACTGTTTGATTCGCCTCTATATGGTAGATTGATGTAAACCTTTTTCTTTGGCACTGAATAAATTGGAGGTCTTAGCATTAACTGACTTTTGCACCTATTAATAAACTTGAGTGGATAACCATTAGCTATTAAAGTGTCAGTCAGTAACTTTTCGTCTTTTTCCACCATATCAGAGGTACATATTCTTCGTATCCTCTTAAAGAGGCACTTAACTAGACCTCTCTTGTATTGCAATGGACAGAAACTATGGAAATTTAAATACTGTCCCGTCAAAGTTGGTTTCCTATACACTGACCGTCTAATAGTGCCATCATCCCTTCGACTTAAAAGTATGTCTAGAAAGGCTAATTGGCCATTACTTTCTGGTTCATGTGTCATCACAATATCATTTTGAACATCATTGAGTTTATCCAGTAATCGGTAAACATCAAAATCCTAATCACATATAATTAGAATATCGTCCATATATCTTCTATATAAAGTTGTCTCACCAATGTATAGCGCAAATACATCACATTTTTCAGATCAACTCCGTCTTCTCATTATTTATAAAAGGGACTAACTGCTTTAAAAGTAAATTATAGTTCACTACATACGCTCTGAACAGTTGCAATGTGTATCGTGTCACTCTTTCGAAATGAGGGCTTTATGAAACATATGCATATTGGCGAATCAGACAACGCGACAATTCACAATCATAAAACATAACTGTCCTTGACATCCGAATAACCCTGGATTATGATTCGTAATAATCATTTACTATTGTATCCTTAGGTCATTTAGTAATCAAATACGAAAAGGGTCTAGATTGGTTGTCTTCTTACTTAACATCAGTCAATCAGCTTCCATATGATTAGACCGTTCTCTTTTAAATTCATATGATCAAACCATGTTTATCTGATGAACGCTACAGTATCACGAATTGTATATATAAGCGCTACCTTACTTTTAGCTACGGTACATAAATAAGTGGGATATCCTAATTAGATCCACAATAATTAGTCCAATTGATATACACTGCGATACAACCTAAAATATCCGCTAACTAACCACTTGATTCAAAATCTTCCAAGCAACTTTACAACGATTTTCTTTTTTGTGACCCAGTTACACAATGATGGATGAATACCTCCGAGTTTTTTTGTATAAACTGAGGAATTAATGAGCACGGAAGAAAAATGTTTTGTCCTTCTAAGTGATCTCAATTCAAAATATAATAGGAAGAAATATCTAAGTGAAATGTGTCAGATATTTTGTTGTTAACTCGTTAAAACAGAATCTCCAAGTTCATGTATAGATACGATAATGACCTTCCCGTCTCACATACATTCCCAATGAGGAGTTGTAAATACAAGATTGCACTAACCCTTCTATAATCCAGAACAGAAATTTCATCGTATTTTGTCCATTTATATACAAATATCACATAAATACGTCTAATAGGAAATCAATGTTTTTGAGATGTAGTTATTCTTGAACTTGATCGACGGTTTTTTTGACGATTGCTTGGGGACTGACTTAAGGCTGAGTAGTTAGATTTGCTTGTTTTTGGTTTAACAACTTTCTCATTTTTCTCACCATTATTAACGGTTCCCAATTGTTCAGTAACATCCGGAAACAGACTTGTTTTGACAGAGGTTGAAGATATCTTGACGTTAAAAACAGAATAATATATACACTGGACAGAAATTTAAATTTAATAGATTTTATTTTTATTTATTTGAACACATAAATCTTAGTACAACGGGGCACCGAATACATATGCGGCACACAAATCACTTGATTTGCACTTGTGCTGTGATACTGCCCGGGTGCCCAGACCGAAGCAGGTGGTTTTCTTAGAGGACCACACCCGGAGCTTTTGACGCGAAGTTCTGATTCACAAGGCAGTGAAGCAACGTCAGGAGGTGCGATCCCATGATAGCCGGTGACCAATAATTGGTTAACACGCCATTTGTTTCTTAAAGATCCTGAAACCCATGTCCACCATTGGTTTGGAATCAGGGTTTTTCAACCCCCTAGGTGAACCTCTCGTGTCCACCAACCCGGTTAAAGCACTGGGCATTCGCTTTTCGTCCTCTCAATTTCGTAAACAACACCCTCACCGCGAGAAGGCAATGAGTAGGACTTCCCTGGCAGGGGCTATATACGTGTGGCCATGTGGGAGCATTTCTGGAGGGAGAACTGACTCTCCTCACCCTCGGCCGTACAAGGGCATTTGGAGGCTTAATAGATTAGTGGATATGCTCCAAGGAATTTGTAACAAAGTTCAATGAATAACGTTAGTGGGATCCAACAACCAAGTACACATTTGTGTAGTTTCGAGCCAAATTTCTCATGTAATGTATAAGTGCGATACGGACGTTTGGAGAGGTAGGAAAAGAGAAGGTTGAGGTTGGAAATCGAGTGCACGACCAACTAAACCAAGTCTTCAGTTAACCAGCATGGGTTTATCCGAATTTAGTTTCAAGCGTACTGACAGCCCTAATGAGAATTATATGTTTATAAAGGCGCCTTACAACTTATTGAAGCCCATCATTCTAATCCGGATGACCGTGCGCTTGATCACAAATGACGACTGTTACGCAATGAAATTGAGCAAAGCTTGCGCAACAACCCAGAACCCTAGTGGTAGGAGCCAATAGTTGGAAGCAACAGCTGTATCTGGTAACTGCTAGGAGCTCTTCCGACTCATCCAAGCTACAGACAGCAAGAAGTCTGGTGTGAGCGAAACAATCTGTGACGATGACAAGATGCCAGTCATTAACATCTAACGACTTCTTTGACGGGAAGTTCAACTGGTTTCCTGGCACATCGACATCAATCAGACGGTACTGCCCCCCATGGTCTGTGACGACTGACTCACCCAATGACGCGGAAGTCCGCAAAGAACTCCAACTATTGAAGCGCCATGAATCAACACACCAAAACGACTTACCGCTGGCCCATTTTAAAAATGGTGGTGGTTCAAGGGACTGACTGAGTTATTTACAAAGGTCTGGCAGCTAGAGAGTTTCGCAACGTCGATGGATGATTCGATAGTTGTTACTATACTCAAAAAGAGTTAACGTCGTTTTTACAACAACTATCTTGGGATAAGTCTACTTCTGATTGCGTCTAAATTATTGGCTTTCATCATACTTCGAACACTCTTCAAAACTCGAGAGAGGTTGACTCGCGAGGAGCAGACTGATTTCCGTTCTGATCGACGTATTGATCATATCTTCACCGTCCGCCAAATGTTAGAACACCGTTATACTTATCACAGGCCAACAATCGTATTGTTTCTTGACATCAGGGCTGTCTTCAATTCGTTGAACAGAACAGTTCTCTGTGATTGTCTATTGAGAACGGCGTGCCTGAGAAGTTCATTAGCATCTTGAAAGCACCATACATCGACATCTCAGACAGAGTCAGGGCATACAACCACCTCTCTCCATTGTTCCATTCGAGCAGTGGGGTTAGACAGGGTTGCCCAATCTCACCATTCCTCTTCAACCTTGCCATCGATGACATTCTGGAAACAGCTCTGATGGATGTAAGTAATGGCGGTGTGGATCTGTTGCCTGGAGAAAGATTACTCGACCTTGAGTATGCGGATGATATTGTCTTACTGTGCGATAATGCCCAAGGCATGCAATCCGCACTTTATCAGTTGACAATTAGTGTCCGTAGGTATGGTATGTGCTTTGCACATTCCAAGTGCAAATACTTTCACGAAACTGGCAGGAACCTGATCCTGCACACACACTGGGTAGTGAGCGGATAGAAATAGTCGGGAAGTTTGTGTGTCTGGGTAGCTACATAAGTGCTGATGATGGCGTGAGTGATCAGATCAATGCACGTATAGTGAAAGCCAGAGTGGCGTATGCCAATCTGGGCAACCTTTGACGCCTTCGTGATGTTAGTCTGGCTGTAAAAGGTAGGATCTACTATGCGTCGATGAGAGCAGTTTTGCCCTAAGCTTGTGAAATCTGGAATCTCCTGGTTAACGATATCATCATTGTCTCCTAAGTATTTATTTATTTATTTATTTCAACACATAGATAATGGTACAAAGAGGCACCAAATACATATCATGTGCTGACATCCAGTAGCAACACCATATTAGTAATGCACAAGTTCGGCATCCTGTGTGTGGCACAACGACGATAATTTAATTGGTGTCACTAACTTGAAATATCGACTTCGGTGGTTCGCACATGTTCTACGAATGTGGTCCTAAAGAACTCCACATCGTGCATTATTTGCCGACGCTGCAACAGGTTGGAAAAAGCGGAGAGGTGGCCAGTGTATGCATTACATCATGTTGTGAAAGTTGTACATGACTGGCTTCTGTTGGTCCTTCACGACTCCCTGGTTAAGAGTCGTAGAGGAGACTTTATCGGACATCACTCATAAGAAAAGTCAGTGGCAATCCTACTGCAACTTTTTTTTACTTTCTTCATAAAAAAAATGAACGTAACTTCTTTAAATAGAAGGATTCTTTCTGGTTGTATCCTCATTAACTGTATTGCTCTTCTCCTTATTACCATCATTATTATTATCATTTCACTCTCACGCACTAATTTATGTTTATTGTTGTTCTTCTTTTTTATTATATGCACTTAGCATTCTCTATCTCTTCAAACCTCATTGTTGTTGTGTGGCTCATATGTATTTGGTGCCCCTTTTCACACATGTCTGTGTTCAAATAAATAAATTGCAGAATAGAAATGATTGGACTTACTTCGCTTGATACAGACAAATCGTCCTCAGAATCTTTTATTTCAGGATAAATAAATTTGTCCGAATCACTTTCAGCTTCAGAAGAAATTATTTCATCTTCCCAGTCATCATTTATACTATTAAGAAACTGTTCTGCATCAGGTGACAGAGGTTCGTTGACATCAAATACACCGGCATCAGATTCTTCAACTGATTGATACAACGATTCCTGTTCATACTCTGAGTCATCTTTCATCAAAGACATTGTATCTACATCCAAATATTCATCATTCAGGATATCAAGATTTTCTTCATTGTTTTCGGAACTATATAAATTTAATGGAGCATTAGATTTTCCGGTAGGATTGCTTTCATCTAAGGAGTACAATACAAAATTAAACTATTTCATGTCACACATTATAAATAGCCACAACTAATGAAGAAAAACAATGAGAAAAGTTTTTACGCCATTTGACCTATTAAGATTACCACAGGAAGTATACGTAATAGATTTTAAGCTTGTTGCTTAGTATCCAAATAGTTCTAAAGCTGGTCATTTTATTGTTAAGGAATATCTAAACACGAAACTGAGCATTATAACGCCATTCTTTAGGAAACAGTGTACCTTATTTTTCAAATGTTATTCTCTTTAAAAGGAATAAGCAGAACGATGTCCTTTATCAAGCGAGTATGCACTAGTTATCATTCACAAAACTGTCTGATAAAATGCTTACTTCTGAAAACCTTAGGTGTTCGCGTCTAATTTTTTTTGGGAGCATTGTATTGACTAATTTTCACAACAATGACAAACTAAGGTACTAAACAATCCTTCAACTTTTCACTTTGAAATGAGAGATAAAACAAAAGTAAAACTTGACAGTTTTGAAAAAATATGATTAAAGGTCATTAACATTAGAATTCAAGCGGTGTATATTACTGTTAGTGCGTGGCGAAAGGAAAGTACTGAGTTAACCATCAACAAACAAAGTCAACAATTTACAAAATGAAGGTATGCTCACCTTAACTAATTGTATGCACATGCTTTATGTAGGTGATACAATAGTCTAACATTTAGATTATCTAGACCCATCAGATTTTGTTAACATCATCAAGAACGTTAAGTAATAAAATAATTTCTAATTGTCCATTTTACCAGAAGCATTCCGTACTTATGTAAATACGTTTTCACCGAGGAATAATAAACTAGTAGTTAGTCCCTGTCTTCTTAGATCCAACTGATGAAAAAATAAATTGTTGCGACGAACTATTTATTTATTTTTATTTCAACACATAGATATTGGTACAAAGAGGCACCAAGTACATATGCGCCACACAAATCTCATTCGATATGTGTGAGGGCCGTGATACTGCCCGGGTGCCCAGACCGAAACATTTTCGTTAATAGCAGTATATACATGAATAAGATCAAGTGTTGAACTACTTAACAAAAAAGATTTCTTAATCGGAGGTTGAAGTCTTTATTCAATATCACAGCTATCTACTTGAGTATTAGAATCTTATTAGGATTCATCTTTACTCATACAACGAAATTTCCTAATGAAGTATGGTAACGTTAACTGATGTATGCATGGATATGGTTTCAGGCTGTGTTGGACTGGCTTATTACTACACTTTACTCAGTCACCATACAGAAATTCTAAAATTTTGAGTAAAATTCCATTGTTCATTTTTGTATTGATTGTTTGAATCTTCCCATTGACGCTTAGGACTGCAATTAATTAGTCTCTTATTAGCATATTTACATCTTGTGCAGATTGCTTCGATATTGCCTTAAGTCACAAGCATTATAAGCAGAGATAGATAGAGGATAGCAGTGGAGTTCAGCAGCTAAATGGATAACGCGATAGCGTTTGAGGCGAATGGCGCTGGGTTCGGGTTCCGGAGTGAACATCAACTGTGGGTTGCACGTACATCCAGCTAGCGGGTTCCAAATAAGAAGAAATGCAAATCCTGCTGGCTACCATTCAACTCTGCTTAAAATTTCATGGTATCGCTAAACTATGTTCTTATTTGTGTAATGTATTAAGAATACGAAGATAATCAGAATTATGTGACTTACTATCACAATGCGTTTTAAACAATTCGATCATACACATATATGAAAAATAAAAGACCGATTAGACTAACCAGAGGTACTAGGAAACAGAGATAGAGGAGGAACAATACAAAACTCACCACCCTGGACAATATTTCATTATCGCCAGGGTAGGTTTAAGGTGGGAACACTGCTTTTGTAAATATAAAGGGAGTTTGGTCAAGACTTTAATAAACCTTAACATAAACTCTAATCAATTTTCGCACAAAACCAAACAGTTAGACCAACTTTATGGCACATTTCAACTGTGTCTAGTAATGAAGGACGACAAATGTCTATCATCTACTCTTATCATTTCATGTGATTTGATTTCATTCTGTAGCCTTTTTGGTACGTTTTCAGAGACCCTACTTTGGTAAATCACAATTACTACTCGTATGCATATGGTCACATGCGTAAGTAGAATGATAAATACAGTGAGATTTGATCTGATCTGTATAGGTTTTTTGTGAAGTATGAACCCTGCTTTTTAAGTGATAATGACTTTTACTACATACTGTCTCACTAAGACATGAAATGGAGTCTTTGTATTACCACAAGGCACATATATGCATCGGTCCAAGTTGCTATACCGCATAGCACAACAAGATGAACAACAAATTCATAGTAGTTGCTTCGATGGTAGTAGCCCCCGAATGCCCTGGTATGGCCGAGTGTGGCGTGGGCCCGCCCTCCCTCTCGAAATGCTCTCACACGGTAACACGTATACAGCCTCTGCCAGGGAAGTCCTACTCACTACCTTCTCGCGGCGGGGTTGTTGTTTACGAAAGTGAGAGGACGAAAAGCGAATGTCCGAGGCTTTAACCGGATCTCAAACCAATGGTGCACATGGGCTCCAGTATCCTGAGTGAACGAATGGCGTATGAACCAATCGTTGGTCACCGGCTAACATGAGACTGCATCTCCTCACGATGCTTCACTGCCTTGTGGATCAGACTTTTAGGACAAAGGCTCGTGGTGTGGCCCCCTAAGAAAACCACCTGCTTCAGTCTGGGCACCCGGGCAGTATCACAGCCCACACACACAAATATGGTGTGGCGCATATCTATTTGGTGCCCTCTTGTACCAATATTTATGTATTGAAATAAAATAAAAAATATGTAAAAGAAAGGTTGCATATAAGAATACAATATATGGAGAAAGAATTAGTTCGTAGAAAATGTATAAAGTAATTTCAATCTCACAATTAAAGGGAAGAAAAAGAGTGAATATACCGACGCCATTGTGAACGATTCTGAGCCATGTCACCTAGAGTCTAACCATTGGTTACGATAGTCGCGCGGACCCCAACCAGATAGCCTGCATCTACCAACATAGCTCAAACCAGAAGTTAGTGACTTTACGGATTGATGCCACGTCTTGCTTCAATCGTCCGTAACTTTCTCCCATCCGTCTCCAACACAAATCAGCATTGCTCGTAGTAGTAATCGGTGTTCAGGCATGCGTGACACGTGGCCAATCCATCTCAGTTGATATAGATTTACAACCTCATCAACTGATTTATGATCATTCCCCAATTACTTGCGTCTAACCTCACCATTACTCACCCGATGATCCCAACAGATACGAGCAACATTTTAAAAACATGTGCAATCAAATACTAGTAGCCTACGAGTATCCTCTACCATTATTGGCCACGTTTCTTAGCTGTAAATTAAAGCAGGACGAACTGCTGCGTAGTATACATAAACCTTAACTGATAGACGGATGATGTAAATTGGCTAAAGTGAAATGAGCCTTTTGAATCCGTGCAGAAATTTCATCAGACACCAACCTATTAGGGCTGACCAGACCTTCCAAGATAAGTGAAATTGACGACGCGTTCGACTACTTCACTGACTGTCCTTAGTTCATGTGTTGACGTAGGCCAGTCCTGAAGCAACAATTTACATTTAGAGGGGGAGAAAGGCATCCCAGAAATCTTGGCATTGTTGCTCAGTGCTACCAAAAGACTGGATTTTATTAGCGTCTTCACTAACACAGAACTACGTCATCTGCGTATTTTAAGTTTATAAGTGGACCTTCTGGTCGGAGATCAATTCCTAAAAATTAAGACGATGAGAAAGTTATTACCAGCAGTATGTCTTTGATGAAATTAAACAAAAACAAAGATGGTGGACAGCCTTGCCGGACATCACTTAAGGATGCAAAATCCGATGAAATTCGGTCACAGGCAATGTTCGAGTACAGAGTCCTCACACGGTTTATGTAATTTTGAGGTACTGAGAGCTTATAATAATGCCATCTTTTTCCGAGATTGTCTCACACTTGACTTCTTAATTCTGGTTTCTTTTATCAGTCTGAAAAACTATCTTGTGTTAACTACAGTCGCTGCCTTTTCCATGTATTTTGCTTTTGTTGCCCACCATTGCTTACGATCGTCCCGTCGACTTTTGGTTAACCTAGATCTGACATATTTTCGCTTGCCATCATGTTCGGCACCTGATAGAAAGTGCAAGACTATTAGTCTTACCTCTGAATGGTAGAGTGATGTGAAAGGGTCTATTTGGTGCTAGAAGTTTAATACGTTTCCCCATACTGTGACTTTTCCGTCAATTTAAGAAAATAAGAGGATTCGTCTTTTTCACTGATGTCCTCAATAGTATAATTTATGTAAGGATGAATGGTCCAAATAAACAGACCCTTCATTTGCATTAAACTATGCAATAATTCACTATTGTATAAAGAAATCTAGCACCGATACAACGTCTAAAGTCTCATCACTTTAGTACTTACCATCAATGTATACAAACTTTGTTTTAGGTAGAACCGGATAATAAAATCTACGAGGGAAGTGACTAATAAGCTTTTGAACATTTGACCAATTTTCCATAGCACTACCACGGTTAGCAGCTTTTAAAAACATATTCCCCATCCCATACATTTCGTAGTAATATGAACACAAATTCTTTAAAACCTTCTGAATTTCTGGTGTTTGCATAGAAGTTGAATGGTGTTGTAGACAATAATCTAACCAAACAAGCACTTGTTGAACAACATGTGGATGATGATTTCCAGATACAACGAAGTTTGTTAAAACTTCGATAAATCTAAATAAATGAATGTGACTTTGTACAAGCTTTTCAACTTGAGTTTTGATCCATTCCTGACTTGTTTTCTGTACAAAAAGCTAGATTTTAATAAACAACTAGGTTAGATAAAATAATATTTAAAATCATACTTTATTGAAATTTTTAGAGCTGACAAGGAGTCCATCCAGGTCATTTAAAAAATCAGTACGCTTTTGTATCTACAATGGAAAATAACCCTAAAAAACTTTCTACAAACCTTTGGCTTCGATTCCAACTGTACATCTTTTTGTCGCTTCATCTAGAAAAAGTCATTGACAAAGATCATATTAGGGTTAAAATGTAATTAAATATGTAGTCATTTAAAAGTTTTGTTTCATTTTTTTTTAATTGTAAGTACAAGTGTATCAAGTAATTAGTCCCTTAGATAAATTTCAATAATGTAATAAGACGAAGATTATCAGAACTATGTGATATATTAGCGCAATACATTTCGAACAATCTGATCACACATATACTTGTCAAGTGTACAATGTTTTAATACAACATTCTATAAATACTGAATAACAACATAGAAGGAAAAGACACCTGAATTATTAGTTCTGTAAATGAAAATGAGACGTTTAAAAATCTAACGTAGAAAAGTTCATTCTAAGAGTGGTATGTCGATACACAACATATGAAATATGAACTAAGCTATCTAGCAGATAAATATCCATATTTACCCATTCGATTCAGTCAATTAGTTGCTTCATGTTTCTGGTGAAGAGTTTATAATCTTTAAGTAAAACATCCATATTAAACGAGATCCTACCGACAATGTATAATAGGTGTCATGGCTACTGTGAACAACCCTTTCAGCCTCGTCTCTGCAAACAACATTTATGAAAATTAGATGATTACTTGCAACTTCAAAACCAACGACTATCTCTCACAGGTTTGCAACTAAACTGCCTACGTGAACTGAATCTTGTTAGTAGCAAAATAGGGGTAAATGATGATGTGTAATGAATGGGTCAAGTAGGATTATGACTTGAGCAGTGTAATCACTCTTCATAATGTAACCCAGGAATGACTGGGTGAACATGAACTTGGTAGAGAAGTTACACCACTTATTTAGACATTTTGTGAAGGCAATATTTTATACAGACATGAGCAAGGCAAGACCTGGGAAAGTGTAAATTAGTCAAATATGTTACCTAGAAACTTTAATTAAACTAGGCTGAACAGAAGATTTTGTCCACAATATTCAGGAATAATCCAAGCCACAATGAAAGCAGTGTAGTAAGTACTATATACATAACTAACCTGAGCATAATGACACTTTTAAATGTTAAACCTAATAAATTACCATTGCCAAATGTTTTGAACACTTCCTACTTATTGAAAGCGGCCTTATATACTAAGCAGAAAACCGAGTATTACAAAAACAATATCGAGACAGAAACATTCACCATTTCTAATGAGACACGTTTGGAACCAGAGCCTTCCCAAGTTTCAACCTACCTCACATTCAGTGTTGATTAGTTCGTCTCTTATTCAAACTTAGCTTCCTGAAGAATGGAAAGGTATAACCGTAAAGTGTGGGATGAGACATTGTGTCTAACTGCTGAGATAATTGCCTAACTAGCATAGCAGTTATGATATTTGAAATAATTCTCGGTTACTTAGTCTTGAAGAATCACGCAATTTGCTAACTCCTGGGCAGTGCGGCATTCGGAGCCGATATTGATGTCACTAATTGATGTTGCTAATTTTGAAACGAAATTAGACAGCACCCCAAGATGTACTTATAAGTAGACTATATATTCTACCGATGTGACAGACTACAGCAAAGCACCTGGAAAATGTCTTACTTAGGGGTTATACAGATCTCCAGATTGAAATCAAAGGTACCAAACAATAGTTGGTACGACAATTTGTCTGTGGAGAAGAAAACGTTAGTCGACAACCCAGAAAGCGAACACAATGGATGGAACGCAAAAAAAGTCGCCCGCCGTTCGTGTACGACAACCTTGAATGACCGGTCATGAGGCGGTCATTCCGGTCTTCAGTCTTCAGAACTAAAGATAGTAGGTTAGTGAACCTGTGGTAATCCTGAAAGATTGCATTCCAGTGAAGGTCCAGCATCTCCTTAAAAAAACTCACTGATTAGGCCGATACCACTTGTTCGTTCAAGGCGTTCCAGTCATTGATTACTCGACGAGAAAAACGGGACCCCAATTTAAGTTTATTAGATCGGGGTTTATGAACCTTCTTTATATGACTTCAGAGACTATTGGTGTTGGAGAGAGCAAAAAGACAATACATATTAACACCCAAATCATAATTAAAGATACGAAGTGCCAATATTAGGTCACCTCGCGTCATACGATAAGACAAAGCGTTTTAAGCGCTCATCGTAAAAGGGTTTGGAAAGACCCTTTGCTACTTTTGTTCCTACACTCTAGATACCTCAAATGAGTTTGTATTTTTATCACACATGGGCTAGCTGTTTGAATACAGTACACTACGTGTGGTCTTATATAGGTGGGATACAAAATTTTAAACATTTCCTCGTCAAAGCATTCGGATGCTCGGCGAAGTAACTATTACGCGCGAAAACCGTTGATAGCAGCTTTGTTGCAATGCATAGTTGTTTTCAAGCCATGATTTATTATTACTCCTGAGTCTTCATGTTCTTGAACGCATGGAAGAGTATAATTGTGACTATTACCGTGTCCGATGTGCATGAGCGCACTCTTCCTAGAATTAACTTCTAAGCCCCAACCTCAAGCCCATCTAACTAAATCACCTAAGCCAGCTTGGAGATTCAAATGGTCAGCCTCACTTATTATAGTTCTCCAGAATTTGACATCATACGAAAACAATGAAGTTGACGACTTAAGCAACATCAGTAATTCATTGACGTAGAGAAGGAAAAGAAAAAGGCCTAAGATGGTGCTTCAGTGTACATCACTTTTGACCGGATTCCAATCGGATGGTGTTCTATTGACCCTCACTCTCTGTCTGCGGTCATAGAAGAAGTTTCCTATCCACTCCTGTACAGCATATATTATTCCGAAGCTCGAGAGCTTCTGCATAAGACCTACGTTTGAAACCTTGTCAAATGCTTTACTAAAATCTGTGAATATCATATCGATCTGACTCAGCTAGTAAATCTGAATTTTCATGTAACAGTAGTGAAGGAGTACCATCATTACATTTTATTCACCGTTTAACATACGAAAACAATATTTTCGGACAAGTATGGCCGCCATTTGCCAACTGTCGTTCGTAAGTAGTACGGGATTTAGCTATGGTTTTTTTGTACATATTCCAGAGTTGTTGATATTCATATTTAAATGATGCATGTCCTGGTGACATGTATAAGTCCCAGAAGTGTTTCCTACGCTTCAGTAGCTTCCGCGTTTCCTTATTAATCGATGGTGGGCAATATAAAAGCTTAAGTATTGACTATGGGGTATGATAATTGTTATTCATAAACATCTTACGGGTACATAAGTACTGTGAAGGAACCATTTCGGATTTCTTCAATAATGCAATAATACACAAGTTTCAATAATGTTATCAGTACATTTCAAAAAGAGAGTAATAATAATAGAATGATAATAATAAATCAGGTTCAATGCAATTGAGAAGAATATTGAATTGAGTTTAAAGAAGGAAAGAGAGAAAATAAGGCAATAGAAATAAAGGAGATTTGAAATGCACAGGTAGTTTAATAGGCATGTTTATGAACACAGAACAAGAATAAACGACTATGTATGTATCGTCAAATTAGTGACAAAAATAAAACAGAAAATAATTGAGAAGAAATAACTTATTATTGTAGTAAGATATGACGCCAGAATAAACGTTTGTACAGCCATAATTTGGAGTGATGCTATGAAAGTCTCAACTAAGTGAAAGGGATAATGAAATATCAATTTGTATGAGTCATATATGCATAGTAAAGATAAAACAAGTTTGAGAAGTTAATTTAAGTGTAACACAAGTAAACGGGTATGATGTGAACTCGAATGTGGCCGTAAAATTATTCTTTTCGTCTTCGATCGATCCATACATTTTGACCGACCAGCCAGTCGACATAGCACAGTCTCTGCTTGCCCCAATATTAGCTCGCCAGATATTGGAACGGGGTGGAGCAGATACAAATGGTATACCATGTGCCCTAAATTTAAAGTGAAGTACAACGTGATCACTGTTCACTAGTAGGGAAATTGCTGAATGTCGACCTCATCCTCAAAGTGGTGTGTGAGGATAAGGTACAATAATAATGTGTCAACATGTGTCGGTTTTGCGATATTTTGTACAAGTGCACACTAAACAAAGGTTGATTGAAGGTCGCTGTCGAAACCACCATATGGAGCTGTAAGCTCTATCCAGTCGACATGCGGTGCGTTGAAGTCTCCAATGACAATACAACATTCCGCCTTACAGATCTGTCTAAAGATAAAGTCGTCAGCAAGACAATACGGACTACGATATATTCCTTCTGTAGCCACTAACCCGTTTCTGGACTTAATTGTGCAACAAGCTACCACACATGTACCACTAAAATGCGCCTAATATTTAACTGATTGTATACGAAATTAATCATCAACGTATAAAATTATGCCTCATCTTATGAGACTTAAAAGCTTATTAGTTCTAATACAGATGCAAACTGCAATGGTGATAGAACAGTCCAAATATACGGTGAGCCAAGTTTATGTGACGACAATTATATTAGAATTAATTTATCCACCGTCAAAATTATCTCGGACTTTTTATTTCGAAGATAACGGGCGTTCGTGTAGCACATTTTTAAAGTGCTTTAGAAATCATTCGTTCTACCCAAACAGGTGTCGGAAGCATTATCCACCAATACCTCACTACCAGAAGACCCTTAATCGTAAGGTATCAACTGACTTTGCGAATAAGTTACGTAATGTATGTATAACTTTGAAGGAAATGGGATACATGTCCAATGTTAATTCTACGGCTAATTAGGAGATAATAGTTTCATGCCTATCACTATAATTACAGAATAAGTGGGTGGAAGTCACTGATAAGATCACGATGCACGGGAAGGAGCCGAGCTTTGAAGAATTTGTGATTTTTGTAGAAGAGAGGGCCAGAATTGCCCGAACCCGTTATGGCAGATTAGTACAGTGTAACTCAAAGTTCGGGAAAAGGAATTCTAAAGGCCAAGCTGATAGGAGATCACGCTTCCATGCAATTAGACGAAACCCAAATAACTCAGTCAAGATATTACGTTGTGAAATCTGCTTAGGTGATCATGAGGCGACAGATTGTCCAAAGTTAGAAAAAATGAATGTAAGAGAAAGAGGCAGGAGGTAAGAAAATGTGGTCTATGTTATTTATGTTTGAGGGAAGGTCACATAGATATGTCATGCAACTCAGGCTTCAAGTGCGACGTTGAGAATTGCAAGGTTAGCCATAATTCATTACTACATATTGATGGTATTGATAACCATGTGGTGAACCTAGCTAAGGATTGGAACTCCTCAAAGGTTTGTTTGGGTATCGTTCCAGTCAGACTATACGGTCCCAAAGGATGTTTGGAAACATATGCACTTCTAGATAGTGATTCGGACACTTCTCTTGTATGTGAAGGATTAATTAATCAGTTGCGTATCGAAGGTAAAGAGACTTCGATAAAACTGGCGACTTTGAACGGAACTACCGATTGTGAATGTTTGGAGGTAAATTTAGAGGTATTTTCATTAGATGAACAGGGTTCTATAAGGATCAACAAAGTTTACACGACCAAGAAACTTCCGATCGATCATTCAGCACCTTTAACCGAACTCCAGCTGAAACGGTGGAAACATTTAAAGGACATAACCCTTCCGAGGTTGCAAAGTAATCTTGTAGAAATATTGATTGAGTGTGATGCTGCAGATGCACATTGGGTCCTGGAAAAACGTCTGGAAGACAGGAAGCATCTGTTTGCTGTGCATACCCATCTCGGTTGGATGATTATAGGTCCAAAGGGAGTATCAAGGTCTCTACATCAAGTTCAGTGGTGTCATTGTTCTACTAATGATATTTTGGGAGATATACAAAGATTATATAATCATGAGTTTGAGGATGTAAATATGTTTCGTAACGGATATTCTGTCGAAGATAAAAGAGCTCTAGAAATAGTTAGTAGTTCCTTTAGACTGGAGGGTGGCCATTTCCGAGTTGGTCTACCGTGGAAGTATGATAAGCCAGGGATACTGAATAATTTGGATTTAGCTGAACGCAGACTGGAGTGTTTAAGGAAGAGGTTTGTGAAAGATAAAAGTCTTCTGAAGAAATATGAAGTTGTGATGAATAAACATTTGAGTAAGGGCCATATCATTGAAGCTAGTAAACAGAGATTTGACCGTGATGCTGTTTGTTAATATGTTCCTCATCATCCTGTTATCAACCCCAAAAAGCCTGGAAAACTGGGAATTGTTTTTGATTGTGCGGCTGCCTATCAAAGTTGTTCTCTTAATGATCAGCTTTTGAGGGGACCAAATACTGTGAATAGTTTAATTGGTGTACTTTTACGATTCGGATTAGGTAACGTAGCATTAGCCGCTGATATGGAAGAGATGTTTCTTCAAGTAAAGATCCCGAGACAAGATAGGGGAGTGTTTCGTCTATTGTGGTGGGAAGATGGTGATATAAGACAGAAGGCTAAGGAATATTGTTTAACAGTTCATCCGTTTGGAGCCGTGTCCTCTCCTTTTTGTGCTAATTTCGCTCTTAAGAAGACGGTAGAAACAGTCGGTAGGGAATTGAATAAAGATGTCCAGGAATTTGTAGATAAGAGTTTCCATCTCGACGACTATTTAGCCTCCATTGATGATGTACAGGATGCAATTCAGCTGGCAAAAACCTTTGGTTTACTTCTCAGAAAAGGTGGGTTCAGACTTACGAAGTGGATAAATAACTGTTTACAAGTTCTCGAATCAATTCATCCAGAAGATGGAGCAGAAGCCGTAGGAAAGATTAGCTATGGAAGACTTTCTACGGAACGCGGGTTGGGATTATTTTGGAATACTATGGTTGATTCGTTTGAATTTAAAGTTCGCATTACCGAAACGTCCCCTCACTAGGCGAGGTATATTGTCGAGTGTAGCCTCACTTTACGATCCCTTGGGATTGTTAGCACCGTTTGTACTTCCCTTGAAGCGGTTGCTTCAATGTTTAGGTAAATTGGGACTAGGAAGGGACGAAGAGATTCTAAATGAGAAAAGCCAGTTTAGAACATTCATAGCAAATCCGATTTCAAATATTCACAGTCTTACTAAGGTGGACCAATGAAAATTCATACCTTCTTAAGAAAACATGTTAGCCTTTGCATCCAGAGGGGTCAAGTTCAACATCGATAATGTCAAGGTATGGGAGGAGGGTTCACATTTTCTGAAGAAAAAGGAGTGCTGGCTTGCTGCTGATGTACAAGGTCCTGAACCCCATCTCTTGAAATAAATGAAGGCAATATCCGCGCATTCAATGGTTGAGGTTTCCGCTGTTGATCTACTTATTAATTATTATTCAGAGTGGACTTAAGGCTGTTGCACGTTGCAGAATTCATTAATAGTCTATCTAATGACGGGTATTTTAAGAGATGGAAGCGAGCAAATTACTTGGCACAAGTTGATCTAAGGAATATTTTTCGCTGTTGCAGCTTAAATACAAGTGGAACCAACTAGAGAGGAACATAAGGGAGTGTGACTTAGTAATGATGTTTTGACTTCTCCGGGTAAACCAAGTGGCCCTCAGTTTAGTACAGAGAGTGATACCAAGTAAAGATAGATTAATGAGACAGGTAGAACTGAGGACAAGAAAGGCTATCCTAGTGAGAGATATTCGAAAACTGTGTCTTCTTGAAGCTGTAGACTGTAGGTAGCTAATCGGATCCCTAGGCGTACTGGTAAGTCCTAGGGATCACGATATTGTTGGTATATTGAATGCTTGTCGTTGATTGTGATGCATGTACTTGGATTATTGTTACCTATTTATTTTTCTGTGAAAAGAACCAAGGTTATTTTGATCGGGAGTGTTACGGGAGAACTGAAGGCATTTGTCTGATTAAAATTTTTTTTGTTTATGAATAATTTTACTGTGTTTGCGGATGTATTTGTTTTACTTAACTTTTGAACTTGTTTGTTTAGATCATTAATTTCCGACATTTTGGTTTCTCTTTGTCATTCGTTTGATATTTAAGAGTTTTTGCTCCGGAAACCTACAAAATTGATGAAAGACATTTGGGTCGACTATTTGTAAGTCGCGAATACATTCTGGTGTCTAATTGGAATTCGGTACACTAGTTAATTTGGGTTCGTGAATTGCAAATAGGGAACGAGCGAAAACTGGGACGTGACAATATCCAATGGCGAAGCACTGAATTATAGTTTCGGGGTACAAAGCTCGATTGCATGTTTCACAGTTGGGTACCTGGCAGGTGCCGTGACAGCACTTGCGACAGTAATGCAATCTTCACCATCAGTACCAGCGCTACCAGCATTTTTATTCTTACAGGCCAAAGCAAATAGGCTCACAGCCTTCTGGAGTAGTAACGTCTTATTTTTACAGCAAATCATGCAAATCCAATGCGAGTTAGGTTTCGAGAATCTTTTGTATGCGGTAAGACTTAAACGGGTACACACCTTATTGAACGACTTTTAACACTCATTGAAGTGTATGCCTTCACCCACAGGGGAAAAACAGTTTGGTTGTCAACATTTATAAGTACAACTAACCGTCGTAATCAGATCAAGGTTTAAAAGCAATATGATCACAATAAGAACACAGGTGCCAGTCAATGAGAGAAAAGGTACAACAAGACAATATTTGCTAAACTTTCAAACCTCAACCGAAATACTTGAAGTTAAATTGGATCAAGAATGCTTTTGATGTAACAAATACATATAAACAAGGATAACAACAACAAGTACAAAGTCACTGCACATTTTTGAAACGCGTATTATAATCGCTGTAGGTTTGTTAGTTGTCCGTTAGGTTGCACGGATATTCAGTGTCCTCACATTTAAGAATTCTTTTGCTGCAGTAAATCACAAAATCATTGTATACATTAACTTAGATTTCTCAGTTTTTTAGTGTACACATTGGTTCGATTGTTGCTTCAAGTAGTTAAAATGATTGTGCTAAGGAATAGAAGAAGCTTCCGATTAATGGTCTTTCGTGTTTAGTAGCAGTGGATCAACAATACCTCAAGACAGGAACGATAAATAGGGAAAGGAAATTGTTAAACCATAGTAAAATATTATCTTACTTTCTAAAGAACATTTCAATTTTCCTTATAAGGTACTCCTGGAGGGTCGCTTGGATTAGCACAACTGGCAGTGAATTTCAGCAGTTGACAACTATAAAGAAGTAGAAGTTGGGTCTACAGTCCGTTCGGCTGTGTCCTGTCTCTGATATCTGGGTGTTACCCCTTAGGTTATGTTGGAGCTAAACTTGAATAGGTGTTAAAGGGGATGATGAGAAGTGTTTATGATGCTGTAGGTTGAAGGTACCACAGGTATTTGGAGTTTGACAACGCTTTAACCAGTAACACCTATTATGTAGCGTATCCACCAAGTGAAATCAAAAGACAGAAGAGAGTAGGTTCGAAGATACATTTGATAGACTATCAATTTATCGTGGGTCAACTGATTTATTCTGGCTAGCGGTTGCAGGTTATGTTTAGCACAGCGTTCCCACTCGTGATTTGGTGCGTATGCATGACCGAGCACCTTCAGCTAGGTGAGTCCGTTAGAACTGATGTGGCCCGCATTGAACGGCGGAGACTTACAGAGCTATTTGTTTTGGGGATTTATTTACCGACACAAGATCATTATATGGTCACCTCTGTACTGTAATGTGCAAATGTTCAGTGGTTAGGGGCGCTCTCCATAAGACTTGAAATTGGGTCTTTGAATTGATATTGTGGCAGAATACGTTCCCGAGTATCTTTATCATTTTGTATTGAGGGAGGGAATACTATGTTTCCGTACTGCAAATGGAGACGAATAAAAATGTCGAACTAGTCAAAAATGCACTTCGGCGTTACCGGTGCAAATTTTGTTCGGAAGGCATTCTTGTCGCAGTTAGCGAAAACTGTTAAGCAATATTTAACTACGAAATGGTTTAGTTATCATGCTCAATATAGTGAGTCTGTTTAATGTTCAAGTATACTTGAACATTACAAGTTGATTACGAGCTTATGGAGAACTGTCATCCCAAGCTGCCAACTTTGGGGAAAATTTGATCCATCTTGGGGGATGCCGCTATAGTAAATTTTGAGGAAATGAGATGAAAACCCCAAACATTGGGGAAGGCTATTTCTCCAAAGTTGGCAGCTTGGACTGTGTTCATTACTTCTCAGTCCTATCGCCCACTTATTGCCCCATTCCTGTACTTGGTATAAGAGATTCACAACTTTTTGTACACACACAAAGGAGGATCGGGACAACATTGTGGACTTCAAGTTGCGAGCGTGAGTACGCTTCAAGCAGTGTCAGGAACAATCCTGTGATGTTTGCGTCAAGTTTTTCTTGTATTAAGAGGAGAGATGAGTTTGTCTTGGCTTCTTCCTCAATATAGTTTGAGCTGGGGTCTAAGCTCTGCATGGTTACTAGCCCGAGATCATGCTATAAGAATATAATCTGGAGTGGATTTCGATGGAGAGTGTAAGCGTTTTTTGTCAAATGAAGCAGGATGTTCATGACATGACATTTCGAAAGGTTACGTTTTAACCCATAGTCTACCACCCATCTCTCCATTGCTATAAAGTCCTTTTGAAGCTCAGACGAATCGTTTTCGCCACATATGGACCTCCGAATCTTTCCATCCCCCGAAAAGATCAGTGCCGCTGAGCTAAATTTACAAGCACGTCATTAGCAAAGATCAGGAACAGAAGTGGACCTACGATTGTTTGCTGTGAAACTACATATTTTGAGACCCTCCAACTCGCGTATATCCTATTTCCCTTATTACGAAACATCCTGTTCTCTAGGTAGTTTCGGAGGTTGTCACTCGGGACAGGCCTTTTCTGAACCCGTGTTAGGCTTCACAATCCTGTATGTGTACATATTCCCTGATTTCGGGGCTTTTCCCCAATAACGAATCAGTCGAAACATTTGAGGTCAGCTTGTAATTTGGCTCCTAACTTGGCCTCAAAGCATCTATTTAATCGTACTTTGGCGTTGCATTATTTCTCGATGCCATAAAAGATCTACGGTCAGAATTCTTCTTAGAGACTTTTGTGTCGATAGGTAACCGTGCTATTGATAGAAGAAACTAGACTAGTAGTAAATGACGGTTCGAAATAATCAGTCACACAGTTATTCAACCAACAATTTCTCTATCGGTAGTCAAACCAGATGCAGCAATTAAATGTTCGTACTTAGTTGTTAAGATCGTCACCGTCATGCTTCTTGAGAACAGACTCTCAGGTCCGTAAATTTCTTTGCTTATTAATCCAAATGATTCTTCCTAGTTGACTCAACAGGTGTTCTGTTCCTTACTTCAAACCCACTATTAGCGCTTGATTGCAGACATCAACTACGAGCTGGTAATTAATCTAAACATGGCTTTGCCTACATGTTTATTCAAGACTAAACATTTGATGGCCCTGATATGTTGCTTGCAAAGCTATCCTCTAGGTATCACGTCCTCTGTACTGGCGTTCAGGAATGTGACAAGGTCCTCAACTGAGTATTTGACTAAAGTTCAGGTATGACAGTAGCGATATTACCTGGAGTATCTTTAATTCTTGTGTTACTACCCATAAGACAGCAGTCTCAAATAATTAATGCGTGTACCGTTATCTTACACATTATAAATAAGTACAGCCACTAGTTTTAGGTCAAAACACAGCATCTATAAAGCATCTTTACTTCGTTTGTTGTAAAATGTCAAATTAACTGATTAGCTTAATGCAGTAAATCTTATAACGATATGATCTTGCTTGTAAAATAGCACTACGTATGTTAACTATTGTTATCTGTGAAAACATGGACACTAAATCTATCATATCGTTTTAGTGTTTATTTAGTCTATATATATATATATATATATAATAAAACACCAAGTTGAAAATAACATGTTCAGTAATGGGATAAAATTTTACGCCCAATTATTAATAGTTATTTCAGATATACTTGTCAAGCATATGCGTCACGATTCAGTAGGCTCAGTCGTTCTTAACTGAGTGACAGATTCAGTATTTTTATACTGACCCTCTACACCGTCTTGACTATGTCCTGACATGTTATTTGCTTCCGTCTTACTTGGTTCAGAGTTTTGTTGTTCAACGATAACTGCTTCTTCTTCACTTATACCATCTTCGCTTTCATCTGAATCAGAAGCATCTTGAGGTACAGAGTATATGCGAAGTACAGGCTAAAAACAGTGAAATATAAATAAGGAAATTTCTATCAGCCAATATCTCCAATGATTAATAAACACATAATACAAAAAGTATATATTGTAAATATACACCGTGGTAAATGCACCTCTTATTTCATCGACAGGCACTGATATCACACTTTGAACATCTTTCCATAGTGGATCGAGTTTACTCTGAATGACTCGAAGATTTTATTTGACCGAACAAATGAACAGCACTAACGTACTCAGAGTCCACCTCATATATACACAAAATAAAGAAAGTGATTATCTTTGTAAACAGAGTCCAAGCATGGAAAATATCTCATAGAAGGTCGTTTCCGACTGGTTTTAAGCAGTTGTCTGTTTGAATCTGTAGTTCAATAATATAATCATTGGCTCAAATTCTTTGATAGCCCTACCAGTAAAAATATTCTTAGTGTGAGCTGTCACGGAGTAGCTACCGCAAATTTATCTATTACAACACTCCAGAACTTCCTGTTCCTGAAAAAAACCCTTTCATTTCTTACTAGTTCAGTTGTCTCCACAACTAACCCTCCTCATACATCTCTATTATTATGAGTCACAAATGCGGATGATTTGACAAAACGAAATGTTATCTCTTTCCCTCTGAAAGTGTCCTTTAAAATACACATAAGAAATTTCAATATTCGAACCTTGTGGCAGATGGAAGAACAGTGGCAACTGGCAGACTCATCAATGTAATAGATATTAAGGATTTGGAAGTTGATGAGACTAGTTCTGGAAGATATGACACAGTGATCCAACCCGAAACGATCAAGACAACTCTGAAAAGTTTAACACCTCTCAAGATACACTTCACTTGTTTACTTGCGCCAAGCAACCTGGATGGGATATCGACATAAAGCCATTGAAAACTAAGGAAATAGAACCCATAGCTAATCTAAAGTGAGGGTGGAAAGCCTTGATAGCTTAACCCCAAAGATCCTTAACTATAATGGTCCAGTCTTGGCTTTTAGGTCGTATGAGATCCTAGCCAGAGTCTAGGAACTAGACTCAATCGTATCTAACTGGTCTCGATCACTGATCGTTTCATTTTACGATAAAAGGAAAAAATCCTTTCGTGAGAATCATAGAAGAATCAGTTCGAACAACGTAGTACCTAAAACATGAGCCTCGGTAATCATTCAACGATAAAACTATGGCTCCTGATATAAAAGCAAGGCTGGTTTCGAACATGTGCGTGGAGGTGGAAAACGAAATTTCTTCCTTCTGCCAGGTTGTGGGACACAAACATAACTAGTGACTCCCAACCATAGGTAAATTACTTGACCTTAAAGCAGTTTGTCAAACACGGCAAACTGAAGTAGTGAATCTACATACAGTAAGAACGTGGATTATAAATGCCTGTCCACCACCTACCTCGATTCGTACTCATGGCTGATGTACAAAATATGTTTGAAGTTAGGAGCTACTAGAAACAAACCTGTCACAAGCTCATAATCATTGAAAAATGGTCTGACCCATATATGTAAATGCAGACTACCTGGTTGGGGTTCACATGATTATTCTAAACAATGGTTAGAGATTGTGTAACACGGTTCAAAATTGTTCATAGTAGCAGTGAAACATTGACTTTTTGCCTTACAAAATCTTCTTATACTTATGCTTTCTTGTTATATGATGGGTTCTTTTGTATTTGGTCAGTGACATGCTTTTTATGATAAACAACATTACTATTTTGCCTGGGATGAGATCGACTTAAACTTGGGTATCAACAGTTTATAGTCAAGTAGATAAGAGAGAATAAGCTGGTAGGTAAACGCATACAGTTGCTTGTAAGAATTTTATTAATAACCGTGAAAAAATTAATATCATGTCAAACCATATTACTTGTAATTACTATCGCTCCCTCATTATTGATTACTCTGTCATGTTTATCAGCTTGGTCTCTAGGGATGCTAAGAATTATTCTTAGATCATTAAAAATTGTTTTGTACGACACTTATCTTTGTTGTAAGATGTACTTCGGTGAACCTCACTACACACTTGTTGTCACTGGGTTAGGCGACGGAGTATTAAACATTCGCAGACAATGAACAAACACAAAGGACATCGAACTATCGATGTGTAAATTTCCGAGCTATTTGTCGTCAATCTTTGATAATCCTTAAGAACGTCATTCCTTTCTTGATCAAAAACACTACTGATTGTTTCTTTCCAATAGTATTTTGGGGCTATCTAATGTGTGTTTAAGCAAAAAAATAAAGTGAAAAATGTAAAGATATAATAAAATCAAAGATACAATCTACATATATATCGACAAACCTTATTAGGATCCTTTAACATTAGATATTTGCCTTCAGGCATTTTCATGAAGAAATCAACGACACATCGCAGAATACCCCAAGCATTATCCATATTCAAATTCAGCTGATTGGCGAACTCCGATGGTTTGAACTGTTGTGTGCCCAATATGACATGACGAGATGAATCACGGGGGTTGACACGAGATACAAATCTACAAAAAATAAGACAATGATTATTACGAAAATATACTATTGAAATACACGAGAAAAATAGATCTATATTTCTTTAAAATTCAAACAATAAAGAATATAATTGATAATTTTTATAATGTGATTAGTAAGAATATTTGTAACAAATATCCATTCATAAGATACTAAGAAGAAACATGCAATAACTTTTGAAATGTGGATGCGGAATAACATTATTATCAACTTATATGGAACGTTCGAATTATAGTAGATACCGGATGTAGAAGGCTATCAACATGACAAAAAGAATATTTGAACAGTCAATCTATTGACAAACAAAACAAAAATGGTACATCTATAACATGGGTTAATTCTTAATGTTTAAAGACACCTTTTCAGAAATAATAATTATTATAGGAAACTAACTACAGTTGCAATAAGTTCTTAAAAAGGATTTGAGATTTAACACCGTAATTAATATAGACTTTGAATACGGCACGAAAAAATGACCGTATGGACTAAAGTTCTTTAGTTTATACAAAAACACAAAATCTATGAAGTATGGCTGTGGTGATAGCTTATGTGTTCAGACATTAGGTTTTAAGTTCGAACTCCGCTCAACAAACATCATTCTGGCTATTCGGGAAGTAGTAGATGAGTACACAAAACTACATCATACGACTAAAATATGATAATTAAACCTTTTGGTAGATTCTGACATTATTTTTGAGACGCAAACCATTTCCATCAGAAAAATAGGAAACTATTGAGAAATCCAATACATAATTCAGTAACGAGTTGTACCTCTTATAGAAAGCGGTTAATATATTGTTGAAAATTATACACATACACAATTACAAATCAATTAATAGAAGTTACCGCTAGTTTCATGATTTGTTAACCGAATATGTAAAATGTCAGTCAGTAGATCACAAAGTAAAAACTGGAGGATATGTAAATCGATTTAATCTGACATTCCTTATTAGCACAGAGAGATAAAGTTTTCAGGCCAAATCCAAAAAAATAGTCCAAGTAGTAACATTATTAGTGGTGATTTAAAAGACTAAGGATCGAATTTATGATTTAAGAAAATAAAAGTAGGTGAAATCAAAAAACTTATAAATTATTCAAAAGCTCAGAATTTGGGGTAAGACAAAGAAAGATTTGGAGTCATGCCATTTAAAGCTTAACCATTGGTTACGATAGTCACACAAACCCCAATCAAGTAGTCTAATCCTGCCGAAATGACTCAGTCCAATTTTCAGTGACTTTATGGACTAATGCCATGCTTTAATTTGATTGGCCCTAGCTCTCTTTTAGCCTGCTCATACACCATACAACATTTTGCGTCGATGTGGACGGTGGTCGGGCATAAATAACACATGTCCCAACCACCTAAGTTGATCAAATTTTTTTACCTCAACAGTCGATTTGCATATTCAACTAATACCCTATTCCTGACCCAGACACTACCTACTCCGTGGTCCAAAAATACTAGTAACCTGGGGATAGCCTCTATTCTTAATGGAAGTGTTCCACTCATAAAAATTACCTGCTAATAGTACTAAATCAGAGCGCTGAAAAGCTCATAAATCTCGGCGTTAACTTCACCCGAGCGGCATTGAATGAGAGCGAAGGCAGCGACAATGAAAAGGCAACGGCGTGTCTCTCTTTTCAAGTTCTTACTTCCCCGTTTAGTCACACAGCGCAGAAGCGATTGCTAAATGGAATCTAGTCTAAGGAAGCCTGTTCTGTTTTAGAAATCAATGCTACGCCTAAACCAGTGGGGCAAAAAGAAATAGCAGTGGAGCGTCCAGATACTCGAACAATAAGTCGTGCCGTTCCTTTATATTGACAATGTGATGTCTAATGAATGACCGTACCTGGACCCTGTATGCGCGCCCCAAAGACGCACCATACATCGATGACGCGGAATTCTATAGTCCTAGCTCAAGAAGTTTGTTGTCCTATCCGACACAAGTTTCGAACTATAAAATCTCCAACATGTAGTTTAGAGAGTGGTTTCAGGAAACCAAGAATAATGTTTCTTGAACTCAAATCATTAGCGTTGGTGTGGCATGTTGACGAAGATAAATGAAAAGAGTTGGCGTAAGGATGGAATGATTATTAAGAGGTGATGGAGGGATTTGATTGTGAACAAGGTCTCAGTAGCTGATGGAGGTGTGAGAGCGGTCGTCACCTCTCGGCTGCCCACATTGTTAAGGGATATTTCTGTTTGGAGGAACTAGGACGGAAGGTGAATTAGTGACTGTCTTGGTGGTCTGGGAGCGTGATTGCAGAGCCCATAGGACAAGTGCTTGAGGTCGGACGCGCACAGCCTTTTTAAGGATTGATGAGTTGGCTCCGCCTTTCAAAAGGCCTTAATGCCAGAGACGGAAATTCGTGAGGTAAGTTGTGAGAATTTTAGGGTCGTCTTTTCCTTTGTTGTAAGAAGGCAAAATGGTTGAAGATTCTATATGTTTGGGGGAAACACCATACTGCTGTCACCACCTTGTACGATCAGCGGTCAGATTACACTCTCAGACTTTAAGTTGATACTTTTAGTCTTAACGTTTTTTAACCGACCTGCCTGACATGATAAGGCCTAGAGGAACATGTGTTTCATGTTATATAGTTGAGTTGAGTCATAACGACAGGCAAGTTCGACTACTACGTAAAGGTAGCAGCCAAAATCGAGAAATTTAAAATGATATAGATCCCATTGCTGTTTATGAGTTAGTTTTAATCAGAAGGGGTGAACAACTAAATCATCGTGTGAAGTCTTGCTTTCTCCTCTGCATTAGTTCGTTTCCGACGCAATAAGTGGTAAACGGAAGCTCTTCTGCATTTGTAACAAACATCCACACCAGTAGTAGTATCAGCATTTTTTGAAGCCATCACAGAAATATAATAACAGTAAGTGACCATAATTATAGAGACAAGTGGATGCTCGTGCGCTTAGCAATTGAATCCGTTTTGGTGTAAGAGATTTAGCCATCCATATAAACATTGGTGTGATAGCCAAAAAAACATTATCGCATGCTCAACATAATAACCGTAACTGAGAGACTACTATACTATAAAGTCGCTTAGGACCTCGTATACTAGAATGACACTGAGTTACTATGTTCAAATCATTGAGTGAGTTCGTAATATTACCTGTTTGACAATCTGAACAAGATAACATAGAATTCAAATCTGCGAATCAGCGGTAGAGGAATAGAGGATACTTATAATAATTAGGATGCCCCATATAGTGCAACAATTCATCACAATAAACAGTAACGTACCCTAATTTTAATTGATCCGCACCTGACAATATACTACAGACAGTCCATCCAGCTAATTTAAAGGCATTATTCTTTATCTCAGCAGCCAAAACAGCCCCCCGTTGAGTATCAAGTTTAGTACGCCAATCGACACCACCACAATACTGAGACAAAAGATGTCCATAGAGTGGAAAAATTTCGTAAAAGATACATAACATAGGATTATTATTATTATCATTATTATTATACGAGAAATTGTTTTATTGTTTAACTGCAGGGTTCTTTGTTTGGACGATTTCACCGTCATAGAATACCGAGTGAATAACACATACAGAATGTTATATTGATTTGTTTAGTTTCAAAAACTTACGAAAACACAAATTGATTGACACTAAGAACTGATCAACTCAATACTCTTCCTGTAAAATCTCAGCGAATGAATTTGAAGTAAATCCAAAGTTTCGCTTGGCAATCTGGTCCAAGCCTTGTCAAGGAAATATCTTTACTTCAAATTCATTCGCTGAGATTTTACAAATACACTCTTCCTCTTTAATGTCTCACATCAACTCGGTGCCCAAATACTGAGATTATCCGATCAAATTTAGATGAAAATTCTTATTTAATATTTCTTCGTTAGTTTTACTGACATCGAAAAACTGAGAGAAGGTATAAAGGCAAATGATTCCTTAAAACATATTGTAGGATAAAAAGACTGGTGTTAAACCAATTTTTCAAAAAGATGGATATGGTCCAGTGTGTGAATTTAATGACACTAAGCAAATTTAGAGCAACATATTTAAGCGAACAATTTTGTTTCCAGTTAAACCATCAGGCTTCAATATACAATAATATTTGCATGAATATATCAAATTATTAAAACTAATCAATACAATTTGAGTCGGTGATAACAGTGGAATAGATTACATGAATAAACATAATAAATAAAAGAGTACAGATTAATAGTGTGATGACAGGTGCACTATGGTTCTTATTCTTGCTGATTTTTTTCTCTCGAAAAACTAGAAAACGGACCTCTTACACAGGTTATTGATAAGCTTGAATTTTATTATGGTTGGTCACAAAACATTGGAAAAGGCAAAACCACTACTTCATCATTTTTTCTGTATTATTAAGGACAAAATGGATGTTTACTGTAAATTTTAGAAGTAAAAGGGGAGAAATATCTAGAGATAACATCCGTTTACCATTTGAATTTCTATGTTCTACCTTGGAAACGATATCGAAAACGTCCGCAACGCTTCTGTTTACGACTAATCTGTGTAGAAGATCGAAGATTCTAACCAGCCAATAGTGATTTGTCAGATAAAGAATAAGTCACTTGGTTTTGATACATCCATGTGTATCGACGAATCCAGCTGCTCATGTGAAGAAAGCCATACTGAGGTACAACAAGACAACCAATCAACGAGTTGATGACACAGCTCGTTTCGTGGTTGGGAAAGGATATGAGAAAAACAGTGCACAGCTGCGTTCTGTCACACTTGATCGATAGCGATCATGTGGTAGAAAGAAACAAATCATTCGAAGTAATTTACCGTATACCTACCTGCTTTTCTTATGGGGTTCAGCCCTGTATCTTAAAAAACGGAAACGATAGGGATTCAAGCAAACAACCCAAATCTTTGTGTTCATAACAAATTTGTAACACGCTTATCTATTGCTTGACAGAATTAGCCTTAACAAACTTTTATCATTATTTTACATACCATTTCTTTCAATTATACACTTCACTATCTAATTATTGTGGAATTTTAATATTTTTTAGTGAATGTTATTTGATTGTCTACTTCTTCAAGCCGTTGATCTACTTTCGACTAAGAAACATTGATTCTAGCTTTTATCATTCTTATCACATCTAGTACACTCGCCATCGCACTATTAATTTGTACTTTATTTATTTATTTATTATGTTTATTCATGTAATCTATTCCACTGTTATCACCGACTCAAATTGTATTGATTGGTTTTAATAATTTGATATATTCATGCAAATATTATTGTATATTGAAGCCTGATGGTTTAACTGGAAACAGAATTGTCTGCCTTGATATGTTGTTTTAACTTACAATATGAAGACTCTTAGTCTTATGTAAATTTGTCACGATATTCGTATGAAAAATAGTGTGAGAGAAAAATTAAGATCATACAATAGATCGCTAAAACCACAGAAATGTATGTTTTAGTGATTTCTGAAGCATTTTTAGTGAGTAGATCAGGATCAGAATATTATCGTTCTAAGGATGAACTGATATGGTAAATTAACAGTCGGAAGAAACCACAAATATTTTACATAAAAACTATATGAGGTTTAATGATTTTCAGAACAGGTGATTATTTGAACAGTTAATCCGAGTATTTGAGCTATCTTAATGATGCTTTATGATAGTCATTTCCTATGCCCATTTCTTTTTATAATGATCAGTGCTTTTCGTTACTGAAATGAAAATAAATGTTCGTAAAAAGAGTATACTGGAACTTACACGTGAATCAAACTCATTTAATGCGCGTATACATACAAATTGTGGACTGGCTGGCTGATCATCATTAGTCGGTTGAAGTACACCATTCACTTCGCAACGAATAACCATTTGAACATCATTTCCCAAATCAAATATGCGATATCGATATCCTACAGAACCTAATTCTTCTTTACCACCTTCGTGATTTTTGTTTTGAGATGGATTTGGACTATCTTCATCCTCCTCTTCATCATCTTTGAAAGGATTTTCTTCAGGGAACGAATATGTTTTACCACCCTAACAACAGGATATAATTCTATGAATTTAAATTCCCAATATAAATAGTAAACAACCATATTTATTTAGATTAATTCATTTTTATACTTATTTCCCGTCAAAAATGTTTAAAGTCAACCAGAATAATAAACTGGTGTAACGGTATGTGTAAGACATATCTGACTGAAAACCAACTGATTAATAACAAAATAAGTAAACAATATATTCAGTTTTTTGTAATAAATTTCGAGTTATACTCTCTGTAATATAAAGAACTAAGATAGCACAAAACTATCAAACTTCAACAGATGGAAAATATGTTTCAAACCAGCGACTGGATGATCGGAATTTGGGTATCTTAATCATTGAACCATAGCTTTATTTTGATTAAAACACAGAAGTGAATGGAAGATTCTTTTTAGTACATTCTTACCTAGTTTTACATTTATGAGATAATAATAGTCAAAAACATAAGTAACAGCTGTAAGATCTGATGAGAATTTATTGAAAAGAAAATTTATTACTCATAGAACTGGTTTTTGATATCTCATTTAATACTAGCTATATCTGAACTTGTTTCGAACTGGACATAAATGGATATTTAAGCTCCAAAAAAAAATTGTTAATCACACTGATTTCTACATTTAGTACAGAATTTTTTAGACTTACAATAACTTATTAACTCAAAGAGATAGTAAAAATATTGAATTAAATTAACTAGTGTTAACAGTTGTAGCCAAAAGTGATAAATATTCTAATAGAACGCTAAATTCGGTTAATAAGCTGTTCTAGTAACCCCTAGGCTAAGTATACACAACAACCTGAACACGAGGGAAAAGGCGCGAAATGCGGAAAAAACGCCTTACAACAAGGTTTGTTTATGTACGGAAAATCTAGGGTATTTATATTATTTTGGATGGCCTTGGGATTCTGGAAAATTCCGGGATGCTACTGAACATAGTAGCAGTATAGGCAATCATCCAAGCAGAAACACGATATGTTATTTTCCAATTTCTAAACGTTTTGGGCAAAACTTCTAATGAATGCTGATTGAAAAATACGTTTTTCAGCATTTTCAGAACCTTTTTGGCTTTTGTCGAGGAATTTTCTAAATCTCCACAACAAAAATTGAAAAAGAAAGTCGAGGACAGTGTTAGGTACTGAGTGATTGAAGGGAAATATACGATTAGCCGAACTACTTTGTGATACTCCCTTCGTTTTAGCCGTTTATAATGACATATCGTAGAACCTAATGGGAAGTTTTGCTAATCTAAATGATGTATGAAAAAGTCTCATTAAACGTTTGAATAGATGTCTATTTTCAGTATACGACGTCTTCAATTTTTGGGCTTATGACAACCGCCGTGTATGCGGTTATGGTGAAGTAATCTAGTGACATAATGATCGCTTTCTTTCCATTAAGCTGAAGACAACAGATTAATTATTTTACATATTACTTTGGTAAGACGACACCTTAAATCCGTCACGTACTGATGACTTTTGGTTGAGCGATAGATAGCCAGCGAAAATAAACTTTCAATTTGTTTCGTGAAGACAATTATGTACGATATCGCTTTTTCTGAATAATGAAGGAGACCAAGTAATTTTATCATATGAGTCGTATGGTCGAGTCTATTTGATTTTTATTAGCTTATATTTCTTATTATTAAACAGTGATAACTCTAATGACATTAATGAGCGATGAAAAGTGTGAAATAATGAGTAATCTGGTAAACCGTAAAGCCCAATATTTACAAAAAAGCAGCTGCATTTTAGGGAATTTGAGTCACTAATATGGGGTATGATCAAGATTATTCAGTTAGTCAACAATAAAATCTGACCATCTGATTTAATCGCATATTAGAAAGTGTCTTCAGAATCTTGAATAAAGGGGTCAGGATATTATGCTATAAGTCAGTCAGTCAGTAACAACGTAGAGCTCAGTACGTACGTACATCAGTTCGAGTTGCCACACCACTTCATCACAGAGATGCAGTTGTCGATTCAAATCCCGTAGTGGTAGAAGTAGTAAGAGTATAAGCAGTAATCGGAAACATTAGGGTTTGAAGACGTTATTCAGGGAGTATAGCCCAGTGAAATAAATTTGGAAAGAGAAAAAAAGAGACAAGGAGGAATCAGGAGATGCTATAAGTGATGTCATATGTTTTGACTGGACATTTAAGACGGGAATCTGCATTTTTTAAAAGTTGCCAACTATTAGTACTTTACTCTTTTCGTAGAACTACAAATCTGAAACTCAAATAGAAATTAAGTATTGCTTACCATCAGTAGCATTTGTTGAGATAAATTGGTATTTATAAAAGTAGCTTCTAATGCCAAACGCTGGGGTGAATTAATATGACCAGGTTCTTCATTAGGTGGTTCTGTTGCAGTTTCACATACACTAACAAAATCTATATGTAAGATTTTGAGAAATAAATATTTATTTTGTTAGGTATATACGTTCAGGTTTATAAATGGTATCACTAACAGTAGATTAAATGGAGAAATATAGGACAATTACTGGTCATCAAAACGACTTGTAGTTGAACAACAACCCCATAAACATTTTCAGTGTTAATTTGCTCAATAGCATACCACGTCTCAGTTAGCAGTGGATGAACATTCAGAGGTACTAAATCAACTTTACACCAGTAAAAACAGAAATTCACTTTTAGAGCAAGGCATTCGTAAAGTTAAGTACCATTGTATAATTAGGACTTAAACTTCCGAAAAATCAATATTAAAGTAGTTTATTAAAAAGAATCGGATCCATAAAACCAGTAGGAAGACAGGTTTGTCAAAAGGTTTGAGATTTATTGTCACAGAGCTAAAATAGAGCACAAAGGTAGCAGTCTAAACTAACATTAATCAAGTGTTGTTGGAATAATCAAGATGGCTAAGTAAGTTTAGTTCGCTTGATTATGATCTGCGAAAACGTGTGACAAACTGAAGTAAGTAGTGATCAAGTCTTAAAAAAAATACACATAGTGGCTTGTACTAATAATCTGATTTCTAATTGTGACGCCATAATATGCGAGACGCGGCAAAGAATAGGACGTTACTGAAGTTATGTGGTACTTCATAAAATTTCTTTATGCTGTGTATCTTTTACAAACCCTTCATAGTTCAAATTTTTGGATTTTTAATTTTTATCTTCCTTTTCAGTCTTAATTCTGATATTTGTAACACACTAGTTGGTATTGTTGAAAACTGGTAGTTTAAGCAGCTTTAACACTGGATAAACTTTTCAGCCCGTCAGTTACTCGAGCACGTTTACAGAACATGTTAGGTATGTAGTGATGAACTAGTCAACACGACTAGTAATAGACTGACTCCCTAACAATGATATGGAATTTTTTGGTTGTGACAAACGTCTGTCATCTTTCAAAGCTAATGGATTTCACTTCTAGCCACTATCCATCTTCGCTTATAATGCCTGTAAATTAAAGCAATATCGAGGCACACGCACAGTATGCACATATGCCAATAAGAGACTGATCAATTTCAGTCATAAAACATCAGTGGGACGATTCAAGTAAAACAATACCAAGTGAATGAATAGATTAATTAGAAACAAGAACGAATTAGACTGCAGTACCATGCAAGTGAACCCCCCATGCAATGCAGTTTAGACTAACTGCCTTTTACAATATTTATTTATTGTAACACATAGATATTGGTATAATCAGGCACCAAATACATATGCGCCACACAAATCTCATTTGATATATGTGAGGGCTATGATAGTGCCCGGTTGCCCAAACCGAAGCCGGTCTTTTACAAGATACGTTAAAATATCTAATAAAATAATAAATAAATTCCAACCATTGTTCGAATACTTTCTGCAAAAACATACGAACTTACCAGATTCAGTATCTTCGCGCTTATCAAAGAACAAACGGTCTTGTATGCGTTGTACAATGAGATCCCAAGGATACACCGAACGAGTGCAACACATAATCATGGCAGCAATCGTATCTGTGCAATAAACTTTGCCAACGGAGTCGCTGGCTAAACGGTGAATTACTGGGTCTCTGGAGGTTGTAACTGTGTGGAGAACCCGATTTACTCTTACAAGAGGACGTTCGTTTCGCGTGCTAACGCGATCATATGATTTGTCATAATACTCCATTTCTCCACAATTAACCCTACAAATAATAAATTAAGTTGTTACAACAGTTGAGAATCATATCAAAAGCAACAGATACAAAAATACTCACTTGTCAATGGGCTCCTTTACGTTAGGTAGGGCCAACTTTGCAAGTCTAGCAAAATCTAGCTCTTCCAACATCGTCCAATTATCCTTAATTTGAATAGATGCATCACGCACTGTCCTGTGGGCCTGTCTGCGATCAATATTAGAGCCCCAAGCACCTGTATTGGATCTCCAACCTTGAGTCCCCCCTCGTCGCTGCCCGACACCCTGGGGGCCCCAGTGTTGCCACCGTCTATTCTGTTGCAACATCATACGTTCTCTGTCTGCTGCACTGCGTAACTTACGGTTTACTACACCACCCTGGTTTCCAAGCATCTGATATCCTGACCGGCCTCCTGCCCAAGAATATCCAGAACCTGGACCACCTAAACCACGGCGGCCACGCTGAAATCAATAAATGAAAAACCGAACTCTGAATGTTTCAGTGAATATATATAATAGACTAGAGAACGCTGACCACGCTTAGAATGCTAATATCAGGTAGAGAAAATATTAGTAATCCACCAAGGTTGTAAACCAGATTCAGAGAAGCTAGTTATAGATCCGGAATTAGTCATCATGTAGAGCATGGGACAAATGTTTACTAAAGTTGCTTTCCTACAATAACATAACGACACAAAATTAATGGAACGAGTGATGAGGTTGTCAAAATTATGTAGTTGCAAACAAAATTAGACAAAAATTGAAGACATGATTACATAACCCAGGGAGAGTTGTGTATGAGGGGATATTGGGAATCAAGAACAACATTAAAGCGAACATTTACCAGTGACCGAGGCATGGTCACATCCTCTTTTCTTTCTTACCAGATCGAAATATAGCAAGCGAGTTCAAAAGGCAAAAACGAAGTGAGTGCCAGTGGCGTACAGATTTTCTCACCATCATCAATTTTTGGGAGTAGTATCTACAACTTCAATTCGTTATTTCAAGAAACGACTAGACACTAATAGGAAGTTATTAGGAAGGATTAGCATAGGCCGTCAGTCATTAATTTGAAACACAAATCAAAGTTTGGAAGCATATTACAGATAGAACAGGTTCATATTACTTTGAAAATAAGTTTTAAGGCACTGACTTAGTTAATAAATGCTAGAAATGATCCAAACATTCTGCTTTCACCAAAAGCATTAACAAAACTAGATTATTAATGTACTTATTTGAGAACTTATGTATCATTGGCAAACCCCACTGACATACCTGAACGTGATTTATTTAATACAAATAAAACGAAAGATGAATGACAACGTTAAGTCACAAACACATGACGGAATAATGGAATATACTTAACATAATTTACATAAATGAGGGACGGAAGGTTGTAACTGAGTAAAAAACAATCCGCACACAAATATTTTGTTACCTTGAAAATCATATTGAAGAGTACAAAAGTTCTGTACATGACTCAAGGCAATATTTAGGGGTGACTTATTCTCATCATTAGAATCAAAAACCCTAGAACTGTTCTTAAACGACCGAACAAAGGTGACGTGAGGTGAATATGGTTCAACTTACCATAGGGAATCTATATCTTTGACGAATAGCAGGAGTTTTCGTCTCACGAACGGAAGAAACTAGTTGAAAATTGCTGTCGTCCTCATCATGATAGTAAGCGTACTGTAAACCCACAGACTGAGTGACATAGCGACCTAAAAATTTCAAAGAGTAACGTTTATGCGAAACCTTTGTTTTTCATATCTTGAAAAATATTTCCTGACCAATCTGCAACCTAAACAATTACGAAAAGAATTATTTCGAAGAAAGCTTACTCTGCCTAAGCGAGTATCCTTTGAAAATGGTTGAAAAGGCATGTTTCTAAACTCTTCTGGTATATCTGTTGGACCCCAACCCGTAGGGTTATCGCTAAGAGAAAGGGATCCAAATCCTGGGAGAATTGCATCATCTGACAGCATGTTTTATCCTTTAGATTGCGCTCTCCATCCCAAGCCCACTATCCAATATTCAATACCAGCAAACGAATATAATTTTTGTTAGTAGGCTGAACACTAAAGTCCGATCACCTACAAACCTGCAACAAGGCAGAGAAAAGAGGATTAGAATATCAAGACGTCATTTGTATGGTAATCCAGGGAGTTCTGGAATTTCACCTGTAGTTGTTATTTGTACTGTTTCAAGATATCCGAATCTTGATTTAATAAGGGTTTTCAACTTTGGATCCCACTAATGTTTTGTATACTGCGATGAACATGTTGGTATCCAACTTGTTATAAGCCCGTCCTAAAGCCCATAGAGTTCTAAACCCCTTAGCTCCAGCATTGCAGCATTGGGCCGTATTCTCAAGATCGTGGAACACAGTCGAGCAAGATCCTTGTGAAACCGGACTATGGACACTGACTGTTCCCTTATGCTATATCTGTGTACCTTTGTCTACAAACTTGGAATGTAGACACACTCGGCGGCGTTAACAGACATCTGCCATTCTTTAGACCAGCTAACCAGAACATCTAAGTCCGCTTGAAATGCATACGCATCTACGTCCCTTGTTATTTCATCGTCAGTGTAAAGTATCATCGAGTATTCAGTTACACTTGTTAATTTACTTACATATAGTATCAAAAATAAAAGACCTAGCCTTGTGATACTCCACTATGCACTGGTTTCCAGGAGGAGCATTTGTGATTTTTTATTAAGTTCTGTTTACTATCCACCGAGAAATCCTTGATGCACTGAAGCAGAGATCATATAATTCCCAAATTTTCAAGCCTCAAGAACAGTCTATTATTTGACCCCTTATCAAACGCTTTGTTGAAGACTATCCAGACAACATCCACTCATTTTCCATTATCTAGAGACTTCGAATTTCATTCTTGCTAAACGGAGGTTTGCTGTGGGATATTATCCTTTCCTGAAACTGTTTTGTTCGCTGTTTGACACGTTTTTGATCTCCACGGATATAATTAGGTCCTCCGATTATTCTTTGTAGTATTTTAACTACGACACTGGTATGGCTGACAGGTTCATCCGCTCCTGTTGCTTCTTCTGTATCTAAAATGCCAACAGCCTTTGGTACCTCATCTCGGGCTGAATTTATCCGCAACGCAACCATGTAAATTTAATGTATTGCCCAGGATAATCTGTTCAAGCAACCACAGATTTTGTCATTTCATAATGTATTTTTAATTAAATAACTAGAATATGTTGTTAATTTTGCTGTATTTTTAATTTTTATTCGCCACGTCTGACTGCGTTAAACTGTACGTTCACTGCACTTACTTACTTACTTACGCCTGTTACTCCTCGTGAAGGAGCATAGGCCGCTCACCAGCATTCTCCATCCAACCCTGTCCTGAGCAATCCTTTCCAACTCCTTCCAGTTGTTATTCATCGTTTTCATATCTGCTTCTATTATCCGACGCAATGTGTTCTTTGGCCTTCCTCTTTTTCGCTTCCCTTCAGGATTCCAAGTTAGGGCTTGCCTCGTGATGCAGTTTGACGATTTGCGTAATGTATGTCCTATCCATTTCCATCGTCTTTTCCTAATTTCTTCTTCAGCTGGAAGTTGGTTTGTTCTCTCCCACAGAAGGCTATTGCTGATGGTATCCGGCCAATGGATGTTGAGTATCTTGCGTAGACAACTATTTATAAATACTTGTACCTTCTTGATGGTGGTTGTTGTAGTTCTCCAAGTTTCAGCTCCATACAGTAGAACTGCCTTGACGTTCGTATTGAAGATTCTCACTTTGATATTGGTTGAAAGTTGTTTTGAGTTCCATATGTTCTTTAACTGTAGGAATGCTGTCCTTGCTTTGCCAATCCTCGCCTTTACGTCTGCATCCGAACCTCCTTGTTCATCGATGATGCTTCCTAGGTATGTGAAGGATTCTACATTTTCCAGAGTTTCGCCATCAAGAGTGATTGGATTGTTGTTTTCCGCTTTGAATTTGAGGACTTTGGTTTTAACTTCGTGTATACTGAGGCCTACTGATGCAGAGACTGCTGCTACACTGGTTGTCTTCATCTGCATCTGTTCGTGTGTATGCGATAAGAGGGCTAGGTCATCTGCGAAGTCCAAATCGTCTAATTGATTTCGAGCTGTCCATTGAATTCCGTGTTTTCCTTCAGATGTCGAGGTCTTCATAATCCAGTCGACCACCAGAAGAAAGAGGAAGGGAGAGAGTAAACAGCCTTGTCTGACTCCGGTCCTTACTTGGAATGCATCTGTCAGCTGTCCTCCATGCACGACTTTACACTGTAGTCCGTCCTATGAGTTCCGGATAATGTTGACAATCTTCTCAGGAACTCCGTAGTGCCGAAGAAGTTTCCATAATGTCCTCCTATCTACACTGTCGAATGCTTTTTCATAATCAATGAAGTTGATGTATAGTGATGAGTTCCACTCAACTGATTGTTCGACGATGATCCGTAGTGTTGCAATTTGGTCTGTGCATGATCGATCCTTACGGAATCCAGCTTGTTGATCTCGAAGTTGGGCGTCTACTGCATCTTTCATCCGGTTCAGCAACACTCTGTTGAAGACCTTCCCTGGTATTGACAGCAGTGTAATGCCTCTATAGTTTTCACATTTGCTCAGATCTCCTTTCTTTGGAATCTTGACGAGGTGCCCTTCTTTCCAGTCCATCGGCACTTGTTCCTCTTCCCAAATCTTTTTGAATAGAAGGTGAAGCATGTTTGTAGTTGCTTCGATGTCTGACTTCAGTGCTTCAGCTGGTATGTTGCCCGGACCCGCTGCTTTCCCGTTCTTGATTTGACTGACAGTCATTCTGATTTCTTCCTTCGATGGTGGGTTGACGTCTATGGGAAGATCTGTGTGTGCCGCTTTGATGTCCGGTGGATTCATTGGAGCCGGCCTATTCAGCAGTTCCTCGAAGTATTCTACCCATCTGTTCCGCTGTTGTTGAATTTCAGTGATTGGCTTGCCTCCGTTGTCTTTGACCGGTCTCTCTGGTTTACTGTATTTCCCTGCTAGTTTCTTCAATGTATCGTGAAGCTGTTTCATATTTCCTTCTCTAGCAGCTTTTTCTGCCGTCGTTGCAAGTTCTTCCACGTATTTTTTCTTGTCGTCTCTAATTCTCCTCTTCACTTGTTTGTGTGCTTCTATGTATTCAGCTTGTGCTTGGACATTCTCTGCTCGTGTTCGGCTGTTGTTTATTGCTGCTTTCTTGTTCTTCCTTTCTTTGATCTTGTCCAGTGTTTCTGTAGAGATCCATTCCTTATGATGGTATTTCTTTAGACCCAGAACCTCTTGACACGTTGAAGTTAATGCTTCCTTGATGCCTTTCCAGTTGTCCTCCATACTAGTTTCTTCTTCCTTCCGTAGATTTTGTAAGGCTTGGAACCTGTTGTTGAGAGCTATCTTGAATTCATTGAGTTTGTAAGTATCTCTAAGGACGGCTGTATTGAACCTTTGTAGTGCTGTTTGTCCAGTTGTCCAGTTCTTCTTTAGCTTCAGTTTTAAATTGGCTACAACTAGGTGGTGATCTGAAGCTATGTCAACTCCTCTTCTGGTTCTCACATCTTCCATTGTCCTTCGGAATTTTTTGTTGATGCAAATATGATCTATCTGGTTCTCTGTGGTGTGGTCCGGTGAGATCCATGTAGCTTTGTGTATACGTTTGTGTAGTAATATTGTGCCTCCTATGACCAATTTGTTGAATGCACATAGATTTGCAAATCTTTCTCCATTTTCGTTTCTCTGTCCCAGTCCATGTAGTACCATAATATCTTCATATCCGGTGTTGTTTATTTTGACTTTGGCATTTAGATCTCCCATCAGAATGGTGAGGTCCTTTCTTGGGCATTTCTCAATGACTGACTGCAGTCGCTCGTAGAATTGATCTTTAATGTCGTCGTTGCTATCATTTGTGGGTGCATAACATTGGATAATATTCATTAAGATCCCCTCCTTCTTTGTTTTGAATGATGCTTTGATGATTCTGGATCCGTGAGATCCCCATCATACAAGTGCATTTCGTGCTACTTTGGACAGCATAATAGCGACTCCCTGAGTGTGTGGAGCATTGTCCTCTTCGTGACCGTAGTATAGCAGCATCTCTCACGTAGCTAGCCTTTTCTGTCCAGCTTGGGTCCAGTGGGTTTCGCTGATTCCCAGTACTGCTAAGTTGTATCTCCTCATTTCCATTGCTATTTGACTGGTCTTCCCGGTTTCCCACATTGTTCGAACGTTCCATGTACCTATAAAAATTTTTGCTCTGGTTGTTAGAAGGAGCATCGGCCTCGTGGCTTCCGAAGGAACTCGGCTTTCACCATGAAGCGTCATAATTCTTCTAAATGAAGACCTTCTAACTCCCAGGGCAGAGTTAAAATGGTTTGGATTATTTTTTCTGGTAAGCGTTTTTTAGCGAGTTAGTTTTATATGGGATGGGGACGCTAACCCCATGCCCAACCCTCCTCCTTTACCCTGGCTTGGGACCGGCAGTAACCCCATGAGAGCTACAGGCGGAGTTACGTTCACTGCACGCTGGGATTTTATCCCAAGTCACAGTGAGTTTAATCACATAGTTGATTGTTTCCAAATAGACCGTCAGTGCATAATGTTACTGAAGAGAGGTTTGTTGTACTGTATACTATATTTCTATGGACAACTGACTGTTGTCTTCAGTCGGAAAGCAATATTTAAGTCCTTTGTCTTCTGTTAGGTAAGTTCAATTGGCCTATATTTCGTGTTTTGGTTTTATCGGCTTAATTATGTCCATTTAACTACTTTGAGCAACATGTCCGTGCAAATGAAACAATAATTATGACACTTGTTTAGCTTAGTGTTCTTGGTTGTCGTATAATTCAGTTTAGTTGAAATAATTATGGTATACTTAAGTATATTGCTTGAAGCCTGTAACGAAGCAGATCAGTTTAGTAAGTAGAGCTGCCTGTTTCTGATGAGCATACTGATTCAAATCAGTCTGATTAAAACTAGAAAAAAACGTGCCTTTGATGGTGTTGCTGCCATACATTATAAGATAGCGATAAGTATGTTTGTTGTTTATTTCTAGACTGTACATCTATCACTAGCCACATTTCATGATCACTGTCATTAAACGATTTCCCAGCAATAACATCGATAGCAGGATAGCCAAGCATTTGAGCTTTTATTTGCCTGCAGAAGTGCAGTATACAGTCTTAGAAGATGAGTGTTCTGTGTCTCAATGAAATGCAGCTGGCTGTGGACAAATATTAAGAATCTTTTTGACAACTGGGAATTCTAGTTTCTCAGACGCTAACTCTGTTTGTATGTCTTCCTGTTAAACTAGACGCTGATGCATGGGAATACTTAAATGGAAACAAAATAATAAAAGCATTGCAATACGATATTAAGTCCATTGATGCTTTGCACAAGTAATAATAGCTGACCTGATCTAATATTCATGAACTCAAGGTAAATGCCAACTGCATAAATTTTTTGCTAAAAAACATGTAATTTGGTTATTTATCTAATCCACATTTCTGACAAAATTCATCAATACTTTTTCATTTAGAATGCTACAGGAGTGAGCCTTCACAGATCCTAAAAACTTTTTCGCACTTAGAACTATGGCCCTATGGAGCTGTTTACGGGAGATCAAAATAACAGCAGATTATAAAAAGGATAACTCCGCCTTTAGCTCTTATAGGGTTACTGCCGGTCCCAAGCCAGGGTAAAGGAGGAGGGTTGGGCATGGGGTTAGCGTCCCCATCCCACCTGTTGTTGAGAGCTATCTTGAATTCATTGAGTTTGTAAGTATCTCTAAGGACGGCTGTATTGAACCTTTGTAGTGCTGTTTGTCCAGTTGTCCAGTTCTTCTTTAGCTTCAGTTTTAAATTGGCTACAACTAGGTGGTGATCTGAAGCTATGTCAACTCCTCTTCTGGTTCTCACATCTTCCATTGTCCTTCGGAATTTTTTGTTGATGCAAATATGATCTATCTGGTTCTCTGTGGTGTGGTCCGGTGAGATCCATGTAGCTTTGTGTATACGTTTGTGTAGTAATATTGTGCCTCCTATGACCAATTTGTTGAATGCACATAGATTTGCAAATCTTTCTCCATTTTCGTTTCTCTGTCCCAGTCCATGTAGTACCATAATATCTTCATATCCGGTGTTGTTTATTTTGACTTTGGCATTTAGATCTCCCATCAGAATGGTGAGGTCCTTTCTTGGGCATTTCTCAATGACTGACTGCAGTCGCTCGTAGAATTGATCTTTAATGTCGTCGTTGCTATCATTTGTGGGTGCATAACATTGGATAATATTCATTAAGATCCCCTCCTTCTTTGTTTTGAATGATGCTTTGATGATTCTGGATCCGTGAGATCCCCATCATACAAGTGCATTTCGTGCTACTTTGGACAGCATAATAGCGACTCCCTGAGTGTGTGGAGCATTGTCCTCTTCGTGACCGGAGTATAGCAGCATCTCTCACGTAGCTAGCCTTTTCTGTCCAGCTTGGGTCCAGTGGGTTTCGCTGATTCCCAGTACTGCTAAGTTGTATCTCCTCATTTCCATTGCTATTTGACTGGTCTTCCCGGTTTCCCACATTGTTCGAACGTTCCATGTACCTATAAAAATTTTTGCTCTGGTTGTTAGAAGGAGCATCGGCCTCGTGGCTTCCGAAGGAACTCGGCTTTCACCATGAAGCGTCATAATTCTTCTAAATGAAGACCTTCTAACTCCCAGGGCAGAGTTAAAATGGTTTGGATTATTTTTTCTGGTAAGCGTTTTTTAGCGAGTTAGTTTTATATGGGATGGGGACGCTAACCCCATGCCCAACCCTCCTCCTTTACCCTGGCTTGGGACCGGCAGTAACCCCATGAGAGCTACAGGCGGAGTTACGTTCACTGCACGCTGGGATTTTATCCCAAGTCACAGTGAGTTTAATCACATAGTTGATTGTTTCCAAATAGACCGTCAGTGCATAATGTTACTGAAGAGAGGTTTGTTGTACTGTATACTATATTTCTATGGACAACTGACTGTTGTCTTCAGTCGGAAAGCAATATTTAAGTCCTTTGTCTTCTGTTAGGTAAGTTCAATTGGCCTATATTTCGTGTTTTGGTTTTATCGGCTTAATTATGTCCATTTAACTACTTTGAGCAACATGTCCGTGCAAATGAAACAATAATTATGACACTTGTTTAGCTTAGTGTTCTTGGTTGTCGTATAATTCAGTTTAGTTGAAATAATTATGGTATACTTAAGTATATTGCTTGAAGCCTGTAACGAAGCAGATCAGTTTAGTAAGTAGAGCTGCCTGTTTCTGATGAGCATACTGATTCAAATCAGTCTGATTAAAACTAGAAAAAAACGTGCCTTTGATGGTGTTGCTGCCATACATTATAAGATAGCGATAAGTATGTTTGTTGTTTATTTCTAGACTGTACATCTATCACTAGCCACATTTCATGATCACTGTCATTAAACGATTTCCCAGCAATAACATCGATAGCAGGATAGCCAAGCATTTGAGCTTTTATTTGCCTGCAGAAGTGCAGTATACAGTCTTAGAAGATGAGTGTTCTGTGTCTCAATGAAATGCAGCTGGCTGTGGACAAATATTAAGAATCTTTTTGACAACTGGGAATTCTAGTTTCTCAGACGCTAACTCTGTTTGTATGTCTTCCTGTTAAACTAGACGCTGATGCATGGGAATACTTAAATGGAAACAAAATAATAAAAGCATTGCAATACGATATTAAGTCCATTGATGCTTTGCACAAGTAATAATAGCTGACCTGATCTAATATTCATGAACTCAAGGTAAATGCCAACTGCATAAATTTTTTGCTAAAAAACATGTAATTTGGTTATTTATCTAATCCACATTTCTGACAAAATTCATCAATACTTTTTCATTTAGAATGCTACAGGAGTGAGCCTTCACAGATCCTAAAAACTTTTTCGCACTTAGAACTATGGCCCTATGGAGCTGTTTACGGGAGATCAAAATAACAGCAGATTATAAAAAGGATAACTCCGCCTTTAGCTCTTATAGGGTTACTGCCGGTCCCAAGCCAGGGTAAAGGAGGAGGGTTGGGCATGGGGTTAGCGTCCCCATCCCACCTGTTGTTGAGAGCTATCTTGAATTCATTGAGTTTGTAAGTATCTCTAAGGACGGCTGTATTGAACCTTTGTAGTGCTGTTTGTCCAGTTGTCCAGTTCTTCTTTAGCTTCAGTTTTAAATTGGCTACAACTAGGTGGTGATCTGAAGCTATGTCAACTCCTCTTCTGGTTCTCACATCTTCCATTGTCCTTCGGAATTTTTTGTTGATGCAAATATGATCTATCTGGTTCTCTGTGGTGTGGTCCGGTGAGATCCATGTAGCTTTGTGTATACGTTTGTGTAGTAATATTGTGCCTCCTATGACCAATTTGTTGAATGCACATAGATTTGCAAATCTTTCTCCATTTTCGTTTCTCTGTCCCAGTCCATGTAGTACCATAATATCTTCATATCCGGTGTTGTTTATTTTGACTTTGGCATTTAGATCTCCCATCAGAATGGTGAGGTCCTTTCTTGGGCATTTCTCAATGACTGACTGCAGTCGCTCGTAGAATTGATCTTTAATGTCGTCGTTGCTATCATTTGTGGGTGCATAACATTGGATAATATTCATTAAGATCCCCTCCTTCTTTGTTTTGAATGATGCTTTGATGATTCTGGATCCGTGAGATCCCCATCATACAAGTGCATTTCGTGCTACTTTGGACAGCATAATAGCGACTCCCTGAGTGTGTGGAGCATTGTCCTCTTCGTGACCGGAGTATAGCAGCATCTCTCACGTAGCTAGCCTTTTCTGTCCAGCTTGGGTCCAGTGGGTTTCGCTGATTCCCAGTACTGCTAAGTTGTATCTCCTCATTTCCATTGCTATTTGACTGGTCTTCCCGGTTTCCCACATTGTTCGAACGTTCCATGTACCTATAAAAATTTTTGCTCTGGTTGTTAGAAGGAGCATCGGCCTCGTGGCTTCCGAAGGAACTCGGCTTTCACCATGAAGCGTCATAATTCTTCTAAATGAAGACCTTCTAACTCCCAGGGCAGAGTTAAAATGGTTTGGATTATTTTTTCTGGTAAGCGTTTTTTAGCGAGTTAGTTTTATATGGGATGGGGACGCTAACCCCATGCCCAACCCTCCTCCTTTACCCTGGCTTGGGACCGGCAGTAACCCCATGAGAGCTACAGGCGGAGTTACGTTCACTGCACGCTGGGATTTTATCCCAAGTCACAGTGAGTTTAATCACATAGTTGATTGTTTCCAAATAGACCGTCAGTGCATAATGTTACTGAAGAGAGGTTTGTTGTACTGTATACTATATTTCTATGGACAACTGACTGTTGTCTTCAGTCGGAAAGCAATATTTAAGTCCTTTGTCTTCTGTTAGGTAAGTTCAATTGGCCTATATTTCGTGTTTTGGTTTTATCGGCTTAATTATGTCCATTTAACTACTTTGAGCAACATGTCCGTGCAAATGAAACAATAATTATGACACTTGTTTAGCTTAGTGTTCTTGGTTGTCGTATAATTCAGTTTAGTTGAAATAATTATGGTATACTTAAGTATATTGCTTGAAGCCTGTAACGAAGCAGATCAGTTTAGTAAGTAGAGCTGCCTGTTTCTGATGAGCATACTGATTCAAATCAGTCTGATTAAAACTAGAAAAAAACGTGCCTTTGATGGTGTTGCTGCCATACATTATAAGATAGCGATAAGTATGTTTGTTGTTTATTTCTAGACTGTACATCTATCACTAGCCACATTTCATGATCACTGTCATTAAACGATTTCCCAGCAATAACATCGATAGCAGGATAGCCAAGCATTTGAGCTTTTATTTGCCTGCAGAAGTGCAGTATACAGTCTTAGAAGATGAGTGTTCTGTGTCTCAATGAAATGCAGCTGGCTGTGGACAAATATTAAGAATCTTTTTGACAACTGGGAATTCTAGTTTCTCAGACGCTAACTCTGTTTGTATGTCTTCCTGTTAAACTAGACGCTGATGCATGGGAATACTTAAATGGAAACAAAATAATAAAAGCATTGCAATACGATATTAAGTCCATTGATGCTTTGCACAAGTAATAATAGCTGACCTGATCTAATATTCATGAACTCAAGGTAAATGCCAACTGCATAAATTTTTTGCTAAAAAACATGTAATTTGGTTATTTATCTAATCCACATTTCTGACAAAATTCATCAATACTTTTTCATTTAGAATGCTACAGGAGTGAGCCTTCACAGATCCTAAAAACTTTTTCGCACTTAGAACTATGGCCCTATGGAGCTGTTTACGGGAGATCAAAATAACAGCAGATTATAAAAAGGATAACTCCGCCTTTAGCTCTTATAGGGTTACTGCCGGTCCCAAGCCAGGGTAAAGGAGGAGGGTTGGGCATGGGGTTAGCGTCCCCATCCCATATAAAACTAACTCGCTAAAAAACGCTTACCAGAAAAAATAATCCAAACCATTTTAACTCTGCCCTGGGAGTTAGAAGGTCTTCATTTAGAAGAATTATGACGCTTCATGGTGAAAGCCGAGTTCCTTCGGAAGCCACGAGGCCGATGCTCCTTCTAACAACCAGAGCAAAAATTTTTATAGGTACATGGAACGTTCGAACAATGTGGGAAACCGGGAAGACCAGTCAAATAGCAATGGAAATGAGGAGATACAACTTAGCAGTACTGGGAATCAGCGAAACCCACTGGACCCAAGCTGGACAGAAAAGGCTAGCTACGTGAGAGATGCTGCTATACTCCGGTCACGAAGAGGACAATGCTCCACACACTCAGGGAGTCGCTATTATGCTGTCCAAAGTAGCACGAAATGCACTTGTATGATGGGGATCTCACGGATCCAGAATCATCAAAGCATCATTCAAAACAAAGAAGGAGGGGATCTTAATGAATATTATCCAATGTTATGCACCCACAAATGATAGCAACGACGACATTAAAGATCGATTCTACGAGCGACTGCAGTCAGTCATTGAGAAATGCCCAAGAAAGGACCTCACCATTCTGATGGGAGATCTAAATGCCAAAGTCAAAATAAACAACACCGGATATGAAGATATTATGGTACTACATGGACTGGGACAGAGAAACGAAAATGGAGAAAGATTTGCAAATCTATGTGCATTCAACAAATTGGTCATAGGAGGCACAATATTACTACACAAACGTATACACAAAGCTACATGGATCTCACCGGACCACACCACAGAGAACCAGATAGATCATATTTGCATCAACAAAAAATTCCGAAGGACAATGGAAGATGTGAGAACCAGAAGAGGAGTTGACATAGCTTCAGATCACCACCTAGTTGTAGCCAATTTAAAACTGAAGCTAAAGAAGAACTGGACAACTGGACAAACAGCACTACAAAGGTTCAATACAGCCGTCCTTAGAGATACTTACAAACTCAATGAATTCAAGATAGCTCTCAACAACAGGTGGGATGGGGACGCTAACCCCATGCCCAACCCTCCTCCTTTACCCTGGCTTGGGACCGGCAGTAACCCTATAAGAGCTAAAGGCGGAGTTATCCTTTTTATAATCTGCTGTTATTTTGATCTCCCGTAAACAGCTCCATAGGGCCATAGTTCTAAGTGCGAAAAAGTTTTTAGGATCTGTGAAGGCTCACTCCTGTAGCATTCTAAATGAAAAAGTATTGATGAATTTTGTCAGAAATGTGGATTAGATAAATAACCAAATTACATGTTTTTTAGCAAAAAATTTATGCAGTTGGCATTTACCTTGAGTTCATGAATATTAGATCAGGTCAGCTATTATTACTTGTGCAAAGCATCAATGGACTTAATATCGTATTGCAATGCTTTTATTATTTTGTTTCCATTTAAGTATTCCCATGCATCAGCGTCTAGTTTAACAGGAAGACATACAAACAGAGTTAGCGTCTGAGAAACTAGAATTCCCAGTTGTCAAAAAGATTCTTAATATTTGTCCACAGCCAGCTGCATTTCATTGAGACACAGAACACTCATCTTCTAAGACTGTATACTGCACTTCTGCAGGCAAATAAAAGCTCAAATGCTTGGCTATCCTGCTATCGATGTTATTGCTGGGAAATCGTTTAATGACAGTGATCATGAAATGTGGCTAGTGATAGATGTACAGTCTAGAAATAAACAACAAACATACTTATCGCTATCTTATAATGTATGGCAGCAACACCATCAAAGGCACGTTTTTTTCTAGTTTTAATCAGACTGATTTGAATCAGTATGCTCATCAGAAACAGGCAGCTCTACTTACTAAACTGATCTGCTTCGTTACAGGCTTCAAGCAATATACTTAAGTATACCATAATTATTTCAACTAAACTGAATTATACGACAACCAAGAACACTAAGCTAAACAAGTGTCATAATTATTGTTTCATTTGCACGGACATGTTGCTCAAAGTAGTTAAATGGACATAATTAAGCCGATAAAACCAAAACACGAAATATAGGCCAATTGAACTTACCTAACAGAAGACAAAGGACTTAAATATTGCTTTCCGACTGAAGACAACAGTCAGTTGTCCATAGAAATATAGTATACAGTACAACAAACCTCTCTTCAGTAACATTATGCACTGACGGTCTATTTGGAAACAATCAACTATGTGATTAAACTCACTGTGACTTGGGATAAAATCCCAGCGTGCAGTGAACGTAACTCCGCCTGTAGCTCTCATGGGGTTACTGCCGGTCCCAAGCCAGGGTAAAGGAGGAGGGTTGGGCATGGGGTTAGCGTCCCCATCCCATATAAAACTAACTCGCTAAAAAACGCTTACCAGAAAAAATAATCCAAACCATTTTAACTCTGCCCTGGGAGTTAGAAGGTCTTCATTTAGAAGAATTATGACGCTTCATGGTGAAAGCCGAGTTCCTTCGGAAGCCACGAGGCCGATGCTCCTTCTAACAACCAGAGCAAAAATTTTTATAGGTACATGGAACGTTCGAACAATGTGGGAAACCGGGAAGACCAGTCAAATAGCAATGGAAATGAGGAGATACAACTTAGCAGTACTGGGAATCAGCGAAACCCACTGGACCCAAGCTGGACAGAAAAGGCTAGCTACGTGAGAGATGCTGCTATACTCCGGTCACGAAGAGGACAATGCTCCACACACTCAGGGAGTCGCTATTATGCTGTCCAAAGTAGCACGAAATGCACTTGTATGATGGGGATCTCACGGATCCAGAATCATCAAAGCATCATTCAAAACAAAGAAGGAGGGGATCTTAATGAATATTATCCAATGTTATGCACCCACAAATGATAGCAACGACGACATTAAAGATCAATTCTACGAGCGACTGCAGTCAGTCATTGAGAAATGCCCAAGAAAGGACCTCACCATTCTGATGGGAGATCTAAATGCCAAAGTCAAAATAAACAACACCGGATATGAAGATATTATGGTACTACATGGACTGGGACAGAGAAACGAAAATGGAGAAAGATTTGCAAATCTATGTGCATTCAACAAATTGGTCATAGGAGGCACAATATTACTACACAAACGTATACACAAAGCTACATGGATCTCACCGGACCACACCACAGAGAACCAGATAGATCATATTTGCATCAACAAAAAATTCCGAAGGACAATGGAAGATGTGAGAACCAGAAGAGGAGTTGACATAGCTTCAGATCACCACCTAGTTGTAGCCAATTTAAAACTGAAGCTAAAGAAGAACTGGACAACTGGACAAACAGCACTACAAAGGTTCAATACAGCCGTCCTTAGAGATACTTACAAACTCAATGAATTCAAGATAGCTCTCAACAACAGGTGGGATGGGGACGCTAACCCCATGCCCAACCCTCCTCCTTTACCCTGGCTTGGGACCGGCAGTAACCCTATAAGAGCTAAAGGCGGAGTTATCCTTTTTATAATCTGCTGTTATTTTGATCTCCCGTAAACAGCTCCATAGGGCCATAGTTCTAAGTGCGAAAAAGTTTTTAGGATCTGTGAAGGCTCACTCCTGTAGCATTCTAAATGAAAAAGTATTGATGAATTTTGTCAGAAATGTGGATTAGATAAATAACCAAATTACATGTTTTTTAGCAAAAAATTTATGCAGTTGGCATTTACCTTGAGTTCATGAATATTAGATCAGGTCAGCTATTATTACTTGTGCAAAGCATCAATGGACTTAATATCGTATTGCAATGCTTTTATTATTTTGTTTCCATTTAAGTATTCCCATGCATCAGCGTCTAGTTTAACAGGAAGACATACAAACAGAGTTAGCGTCTGAGAAACTAGAATTCCCAGTTGTCAAAAAGATTCTTAATATTTGTCCACAGCCAGCTGCATTTCATTGAGACACAGAACACTCATCTTCTAAGACTGTATACTGCACTTCTGCAGGCAAATAAAAGCTCAAATGCTTGGCTATCCTGCTATCGATGTTATTGCTGGGAAATCGTTTAATGACAGTGATCATGAAATGTGGCTAGTGATAGATGTACAGTCTAGAAATAAACAACAAACATACTTATCGCTATCTTATAATGTATGGCAGCAACACCATCAAAGGCACGTTTTTTTCTAGTTTTAATCAGACTGATTTGAATCAGTATGCTCATCAGAAACAGGCAGCTCTACTTACTAAACTGATCTGCTTCGTTACAGGCTTCAAGCAATATACTTAAGTATACCATAATTATTTCAACTAAACTGAATTATACGACAACCAAGAACACTAAGCTAAACAAGTGTCATAATTATTGTTTCATTTGCACGGACATGTTGCTCAAAGTAGTTAAATGGACATAATTAAGCCGATAAAACCAAAACACGAAATATAGGCCAATTGAACTTACCTAACAGAAGACAAAGGACTTAAATATTGCTTTCCGACTGAAGACAACAGTCAGTTGTCCATAGAAATATAGTATACAGTACAACAAACCTCTCTTCAGTAACATTATGCACTGACGGTCTATTTGGAAACAATCAACTATGTGATTAAACTCACTGTGACTTGGGATAAAATCCCAGCGTGCAGTGAACGTAACTCCGCCTGTAGCTCTCATGGGGTTACTGCCGGTCCCAAGCCAGGGTAAAGGAGGAGGGTTGGGCATGGGGTTAGCGTCCCCATCCCGTATAAAACTAACTCGCTAAAAAACGCTTACCAGAAAAAATAATCCAAACCATTTTAACTCTGCCCTGGGAGTTAGAAGGTCTTCATTTAGAAGAATTATGACGCTTCATGGTGAAAGCCGAGTTCCTTCGGAAGCCACGAGGCCGATGCTCCTTCTAACAACCAGAGCAAAAATTTTTATAGGTACATGGAACGTTCGAACAATGTGGGAAACCGGGAAGACCAGTCAAATAGCAATGGAAATGAGGAGATACAACTTAGCAGTACTGGGAATCAGCGAAACCCACTGGACCCAAGCTGGACAGAAAAGGCTAGCTACGTGAGAGATGCTGCTATACTCCGGTCACGAAGAGGACAATGCTCCACACACTCAGGGAGTCGCTATTATGCTGTCCAAAGTAGCACGAAATGCACTTGTATGATGGGGATCTCACGGATCCAGAATCATCAAAGCATCATTCAAAACAAAGAAGGAGGGGATCTTAATGAATATTATCCAATGTTATGCACCCACAAATGATAGCAACGACGACATTAAAGATCAATTCTACGAGCGACTGCAGTCAGTCATTGAGAAATGCCCAAGAAAGGACCTCACCATTCTGATGGGAGATCTAAATGCCAAAGTCAAAATAAACAACACCGGATATGAAGATATTATGGTACTACATGGACTGGGACAGAGAAACGAAAATGGAGAAAGATTTGCAAATCTATGTGCATTCAACAAATTGGTCATAGGAGGCACAATATTACTACACAAACGTATACACAAAGCTACATGGATCTCACCGGACCACACCACAGAGAACCAGATAGATCATATTTGCATCAACAAAAAATTCCGAAGGACAATGGAAGATGTGAGAACCAGAAGAGGAGTTGACATAGCTTCAGATCACCACCTAGTTGTAGCCAATTTAAAACTGAAGCTAAAGAAGAACTGGACAACTGGACAAACAGCACTACAAAGGTTCAATACAGCCGTCCTTAGAGATACTTACAAACTCAATGAATTCAAGATAGCTCTCAACAACAGGTTCCAAGCCTTACAAAATCTACGGAAGGAAGAAGAAACTAGTATGGAGGACAACTGGAAAGGCATCAAGGAAGCATTAACTTCAACGTGTCAAGAGGTTCTGGGTCTAAAGAAATACCATCATAAGGAATGGATCTCTACAGAAACACTGGACAAGATCAAAGAAAGGAAGAACAAGAAAGCAGCAATAAACAACAGCCGAACACGAGCAGAGAATGTCCAAGCACAAGCTGAATACATAGAAGCACACAAACAAGTGAAGAGGAGAATTAGAGACGACAAGAAAAAATACGTGGAAGAACTTGCAACGACGGCAGAAAAAGCTGCTAGAGAAGGAAATATGAAACAGCTTCACGATACATTGAAGAAACTAGCAGGGAAATACAGTAAACCAGAGAGACCGGTCAAAGACAACGGAGGCAAGCCAATCACTGAAATTCAACAACAGCGGAACAGATGGGTAGAATACTTCGAGGAACTGCTGAATAGGCCGGCTCCAATGAATCCACCGGACATCAAAGCGGCACACACAGATCTTCCCATAGACGTCAACCCACCATCGAAGGAAGAAATCAGAATGACTGTCAGTCAAATCAAGAACGGGAAAGCAGCGGGTCCGGGCAACATACCAGCTGAAGCACTGAAGTCAGACATCGAAGCAACTACAAACATGCTTCACCTTCTATTCAAAAAGATTTGGGAAGAGGAACAAGTGCCGATGGACTGGAAAGAAGGGCACCTCGTCAAGATTCCAAAGAAAGGAGATCTGAGCAAATGTGAAAACTATAGAGGCATTACACTGCTGTCAATACCAGGGAAGGTCTTCAACAGAGTGTTGCTGAACCGGATGAAAGATGCAGTAGACGCCCAACTTCGAGATCAACAAGCTGGATTCCGTAAGGATCGATCATGCACAGACCAAATTGCAACACTACGGATCATCGTCGAACAATCAGTTGAGTGGAACTCATCACTATACATCAACTTCATTGATTATGAAAAAGCATTCGACAGTGTAGATAGGAGAACATTATGGAAACTTCTTCGGCACTACGGAGTTCCTGAGAAGATTGTCAACATTATCCGGAACTCATAGGACGGACTACAGTGTAAAGTCGTGCATGGAGGACAGCTGACAGATGCATTCCAAGTAAGGACCGGAGTCAGACAAGGCTGTTTACTCTCTCCCTTCCTCTTTCTTCTGGTGGTCGACTGGATTATGAAGACCTCGACATCTGAAGGAAAACACGGAATTCAATGGACAGCTCGAAATCAATTAGACGATTTGGACTTCGCAGATGACCTAGCCCTCTTATCGCATACACACGAACAGATGCAGATGAAGACAACCAGTGTAGCAGCAGTCTCTGCATCAGTAGGCCTCAGTATACACGAAGTTAAAACCAAAGTCCTCAAATTCAAAGCGGAAAACAACAATCCAATCACTCTTGATGGCGAAACTCTGGAAAATGTAGAATCCTTCACATACCTAGGAAGCATCATCGATGAACAAGGAGGTTCGGATGCAGACGTAAAGGCGAGGATTGGCAAAGCAAGGACAGCATTCCTACAGTTAAAGAACATATGGAACTCAAAACAACTTTCAACCAATATCAAAGTGAGAATCTTCAATACGAACGTCAAGGCAGTTCTACTGTATGGAGCTGAAACTTGGAGAACTACAACAACCACCATCAAGAAGGTACAAGTATTTATAAATAGTTGTCTACGCAAGATACTCAACATCCATTGGCCGGATACCATCAGCAATAGCCTTCTGTGGGAGAGAACAAACCAACTTCCAGCTGAAGAAGAAATTAGGAAAAGACGATGGAAATGGATAGGACATACATTACGCAAATCGTCAAACTGCATCACGAGGCAAGCCCTAACTTGGAATCCTGAAGGGAAGCGAAAAAGAGGAAGGCCAAAGAACACATTGCGTCGGATAATAGAAGCAGATATGAAAACGATGAATAACAACTGGAAGGAGTTGGAAAGGATTGCTCAGGACAGGGTTGGATGGAGAATGCTGGTGAGCGGCCTATGCTCCTTCACGAGGAGTAACAGGCGTAAGGAAGTAAGTAAGTAAGTATAAAAAGGATGCTGGACGTCCATTTTAGTCTCACAACCACTTCCAGTATTTTTCGACTTACTTCTTTTACTCTTTCGTTCGGAAAAACAACAAAAACTGCAGCCTAACACTACCAATACAAATTTTAAACAAGAACTTGGTTTAAAACTTTGTTTTATATTCGATTCTTAATGAAAGTTCTTGAATAAACTTTTGAATCTAATGCTACTTTGTTTTATCTACTTAATCGTTGCAAGGAACTTGTGAAACAAGAGCCACTCAGCACCTAGTTCATGTGTTCAAATGGTTGTCGACGGAATAGAAGAAGCTTTCGCTTAACAGGCTTCCGTGTCTAGTAGCAGGGGGTCACAAATAAATCCAGGCAGGAACCTAGGTATATTAACGATAAAATAGGAAACAGAAATTGGTAAACCACTGTATGATAATATCCTTAGACCTTAAGAATAGAACAAATTACCTCTTAATGGACTTTTGGTAGGTCACTTGGATTAACTCGCTCGGCAACAAATTCCAGCATTTGAAAACTCCTAAGGAGTAGAAGTTGTGTCTACAGTTCGTTCTGCTATGTTGGGTCTCCAGTTACTGGGTGTTACCCTTTAGGTTAGTGTTGGAACTAAGTTTAATTAGGTGTTTAAGAGGATGTCCAGAAGTGTTAAGGGTACTGTAAGCCATAAGAAGGTCACCTCTAAGACGTCTATACTCTGATGGGGAGAGGTTGAGTGATTGGAGGCGCTCTTCATAAGGTGATTTGGCGCATATCTCCGTCATTTTCTTGGGAAACCTACAAACTCGGGTCCTCTCACAACTTATTCTAGCCACCGTGAGTTGACTCGGCAGCTGATGGATGGACATGCGTTACACATCCTAACCGTCCCTGCGTTTAACCTCATAGCTTCTTATTCAAATGTCATATGATAAGCAAGTAATGCCTCTAACAACACTAATGGAACACGAGTAACTCAAAGGCACTCTGAATGGTACGTTACATTCGTCTACGCACTCACTTAGCTCTTTAGTGAGAATAATACTACAGTCGTGCTAAAAATCCCATGAACCCCCCTACCTCCACCAAAACAAATAAGTCTGTATTTGCTGCATATAGCAATTTTATTTTTCGGAACTAAGATATAACAGTTAGAATTGAAGTAAAATGGCAGTATACAGCAGATGCACGTGGTATATGTCTTCATCGATTAACTGAAATAGAGAATACGGATATTAGCTTAACAGGCTTAATTAGAAAGACTAGTGTCTACTCTGAACTTACTGCGTGAGAAAGTTGTACTGGAACTATGGATAATGTAGGAATCTAGTTACCCAGGGCGTACGAAGCACTCAAACTGGAAGACAGTTGTTCAAAAATAATTCGAATATGAAGGTGAAAATTTGCAGGTACTTTTCATCGTAAGGGTGAACATATTAGGTACCGGTTGACGTCATGCCGTAAAAAAACACAGATTAGCGAGTGGTGAAATATGATCTATTAAAAAGGGGGCTTAATAACAGTTAATTACCATTTTACTCCCTGATCATGACCCTTCGGCTTCTTTTTAAAGCCTAAACAGCAAACATATGTAGTGACTCAGATTTATCACGAGAACACGACTGGTTAAATAAAAACAATTATTAGTATAACCAATTGTACCAGTGTTTGTTTTAATGTGCTTTTGTTTAACTGTGCTAATTATAGCCATTTTGTGTTTCCATTACCTTCCATTATTGTTCCGCGGTTTTTGTTACTGTTCGAGCGTACTCCATTCTCCTGCTTTCGCTTGTACCGTAATTGGCACGATCTCGGTATTCATTCGATACCACGAGATCGCCAAACGAATAAATCAGGTTACGCTCAACCTACGCCTTCTGATTTTCTTGGCACGTGTTGTTTTGGTAGTGGTGTTCATAGTCAATCTCGACTAGATGCCACACTACAATTGGTGAACCCAAAGTCTGGAACACGCCACAACCTCTGGTCAAATCTTTCAAAGAAGCCAATTTGGTGAGTTTATTGTTTATCTATCCACGTCTGTCGTATATTTTCATATTATCTTTTAATATATAATATACGCGACATGACGGATAACGATAAGAATAGTATTAATATAATAGACTCCCATGTATGTGTACCGAATCCTTGTCACTTTTTATTCGCGTGACGGTAAATCCCACGCTTTATTCGAGAAATTTTACCCTATTAACGATTCTCCTCGCTGACCCGGCTGCTTGGTACGGAATGCATACGCATAAGCATATCCGTCTACCACCCAGCACCAAATGGTTAAGTTGAACGGTTTCACTACCAACTTAAAAGTGCTCTACGGGCACACAAAAACGGCAACTGGCGCGAAACCTTACCACTCGTTATTTTAGGGATCAGAACGAGCTTAAAGGCATATATCCAATGTTCCGCCGCTAAACTTGTATATGGCACGACATTGCGCCTGCCCGGAGAATTCTTCACACCGCGAAGCAGACCTAATTTCGGTAAATCAGACTACGTCCATCAACTGTCTGCATTTATGCGAACGCTGTCTCCGGTGTCAACTCGAATACAACATCGACAGGTCGCTCTCCCTCGAGAGTTATCTACCTGTACACGTGTTATTATACGAGTAAATTCGGTACACAAACCTTGGCAACAACCTTGCGAAGGCTATTTTCACGTGATCGCTCGTCACGAACAGACCTTCAAGGTTGATCGATATGGCCGCGTCGAGATCGTCAGCATTGATCGTCTCAAACCAGCACACGTCGATGACAGTGCCTTATCTGATAACCTGAGATTCAATGCTAGACCTATCAAACCTACGAGCAGGATCCTCAAACCATCTCTAGGTTCCACGCTAGATACATCCAATACCTCATCCTCACGTCCCGGTCAACAGCACGCGTCATCTGCACTATCTACGGACGATGCGACCGTCTCACGCCCATATCAGCAGACCACGCCGCCTCTGACCTCAGATGAGATTGCAGGCTCACGCGATACGAACGAGACTACCGTCTCACGTTCCGGTCGCCGAGCACGGTCGCCAGTACGCTTCCGCGAATAGTCTCACAGTGAACAACTGATACGGTGTAGGATTATTCCTATACTACACGCATGCTACACTCTTCTTTTTTTATTTTCTTTTAGATTCCTGAGCCCACGCTTTCGACCATCTCCGTTTGGTTCCGTCGACTTCAGTCAACTTTGGCGAAAGCTGGCCTGAGCACTCACGCTCTTGTCAACGTACTCAGTCGATATATTGGGCTCCTGTAGTGACTCACATTTATCACGAGAACACGACTGGTTTAATAAAAATAATTATTAGTTTAACCAATTGCACCAGTGTTTGTTTTAATGTGCTTTTGTTTGACTGTGCTACTGACAGCTATATTGTGCTTCCATTCTTATTCACACACTTTGATTGTAACTTCGCGCGAATTCGGTTGCGTTCTGTAACCACGCTTCTATCCTGGCACGATCTCGGTATCCTTTCGATGCCGCGAGATAGCCAGCAAATAAACCTCGACTTGGTCCATTAATTGTCTTCTGATATTTGGCTTCTCGGGGATTTTATGGAGTCATTTGGCACGAGCTTCTTGGTAGCGGTGTTCATAGTCAATCTCGACTCGACGCCACGCTACACATACAATACACACCGATCGCAGTTTTCCGGCTTTTCTATATTAAGATCGCTTTAACGCACTACGTAACGAGTACAACCCCTCTATTACTGCTATATGACATATTTTTTTATAACAAACCCTCTGCAATATATTGGTAGTATCTGTGACTTCGTCAATAGTTTTCGGAAGTCTGGGTCCTTTCGAAAACAATACTGATATCCCCTACTGTTGAGCAATCAGTATTAGATTGACTCGTTGGCGGAATAGTATTGTCCATAATACTGAAGACAAGTACAAACCGGAGATTATTTCCTTTCATTTTGCTGATAACATCATAAAGGACAGTTAGGAACGAACATGCGGACAGTTAGTCACAGGGGGCAGCAACAATTATTTTGGCCAAAAAAACGAACTTCGGCTTTGGACATCTAGAGTAAAAGTCAATGCGAAACCGATTACCATTTTAAAACATAAGACTAGCCTGGCTGAAGAAATAAAATGACTTGAGTAGAAGCAGCAAAAACCCCAAAAATGCTAATTCGAAGTAAATTTCACACCAACATATAGAACATTAGACTAACTACGGCATTTTAGCACACTGAAACATTAAATTACGTAGCTTCATAAAAGAGATAGATGAAAAAAGCACAAAACGAAGAAAGCCGACCGCCATTGCTTACAAAGATGGCGGATATAATAATTCCCACTTCATTCTGATTGGTTTCTAAGCTGAATGCCATATTTATGAAATTGAGTTGCGCTTAAAAGCACCCGCTGGACAGAGCGTGGAAAAATCGTACCTCACCAACATGGTGTTGGGTAGGCTGTTCTCAGCACTTCCTCAGATATTCTTATTTCAATTTCTCACCTTTTTTCTCTTGCAAGCACGCAGCACACCGTCAGCGATCGTCGTAGAAGAAATCACACGCTAAAAATAAGATGACATGATAGTAAATGAAGGGACATCCATGGACTATCGGCGATTGCTGACGGAAATAGTCATCACTGATTGGAAGTCAAAGAGTGAGCAATTTGATCATTCTCTCATGGGCTACGGAAACAGAACTAACTTGTTTTAGATAGATAGGTTAATCGAACCGACGTTCCTACGAAAGTAGGGTGAAGCTAATGTAACAGCTTAGGTTGACTGGTTGAAAGTTGACCTCAAACAACTAAGTATGTGTCAAAACAATAGAGTTCAAGTATTCATTCACCTTCTTATTTTGTATAGACATTGTACTTTCATCTTATATTGAATGCTGAGAAGCTTTGTTTGTCTGAACACGTAATCCCGCGCTCCAATGTGACTGCGCGAAGATTCAAATAAAGACCTATTCACTGCTAGTCTAGTTTCTTCTATCAATAGCACGGTTACCTATCGACGTAGAAGTCTCTACGAAGAATTCTGACCGTAGCTCTTTTATGGCATCGAGAAATAGATGCAACGCCAAAGTAAGATTAAATAGATGTTTTGAGGACAAGTTATCAGCCAAATTACAAGCTGAACTCAAATGTCTCGACAGATTCATTATTGGGGAAAAGCCCAAAGATCAGGGAATATGTGCACATACAGGATTATGAAGCCTAACACGGGTTCAGAAAAGGCCTGTCCCGAGTGACAACCTCCGAAACTACCTAGAGAACAGGATGTTTCGTAATAAGGAAAATAGGATATACGCGAGTTGGAGGGTTTCAAAATATGTAGTTTCACAGCGAACAATCGTAGGTCCACTTCTGTTCCTGATCTTTGCTAATGACGTGCTTGTAAATTTAGCTCAGCGGCACTGATCTTTTCGGGCGATGGAAAGATTCGGAGGTCCATATGTGGCGAAAACGATTCGTCTGAGCTTCAAAAGGACTTTATAGCAATGGAGAGATGGGTGGTAGACTATGGGTTAAAACGTAACATTTCGAAATGTCATGTCATGAACATCCTGCTTCATTTGACAAAAAACGCTTACACTCTCCATCGAAATCCACTCCAGATTATATTCTTATAGCATGATCTCGGGCTTGTAACCATGCAGAGCTTAGACCCCAGCCCAAACTATATGGAAGAAGAAGCCAAGACAAACTCATCTCTCCTCTTAATACAAGAAAAACTTGACGCAAACATCACAGAATTGTTCCTGACACTGCTTGAAGCGTACTCACGCTCGAAACTTGAAGTCCACAATGTTGTCCCGATCCTCCTTTGTGTGTGTACAAAAAGTTGTGAATCTCTTATACCAAGTACAGGAATGGGGCAAGAAGTGGGCGATAGGAATAAAACGTAAGTCACACGAGGACAGACTCCAAAACTTGAGATTATTCTCATTGAGCCACAGGAGAGTGAGGTGATCCGATCATAACATACAACATATTAAGTACACTAAATCACTCCAAAACGAGCGCATTAGCAGAATATCATTACGACGCTCCTCGAGGCAACCCTCGGAGAATTGCACATCAAAGAACGAACACCCAGGTGCGTTTCCACCTTTTCTCATTAGGAGTCGCTCCCATTTGGAATGCCCTAGCAGCCGAATTGACCATAGCCACATTAGTGGGTAGCGTCAAGAGACTTGAAAAACACATACTCACCCATGGATTACCATCTGATTCCTAGATTATCTGTGTCTGATATATGTCTGATAGTCTAGCACTGTTATCATTACCGTGTATCAATAACCACTTCCTGTCTTTCTTGCTAACATCTCCATCTCCCCTCCTATCCTTTCAATTCCGTCTTCTTACACATTACCAATCTAGTAAATGAATTATTTATTCCCGAAACAATCGTCTTCTTTTAGCACTCGAGTTATCACTTTATTATTTCACATTGCAACCAACAGACCTCCTATCAGGTAATATGGTAGATAGCTGCTGGCATCCAGAAAACCACTGTCCTGAGACAAGCACTTTCAATGAACTTTGAAATATACAAATCCACAAATAGCTACCACAGTGACTGGAATTAGTGTAGTCGAGTGGTTAGACTACCACTTATAGGAAATTAGCAAATACCCGAAAAATCAAGAATTTGGCGCAAAGATATCAAATTGCCTATACAAGTTCGTGATAAAGATATTGGATATTGGGTATGAGAAGGTTGTCCAAACTGATCTCTAGATCATTCTTAATTCAGGGTTTTTTGGATTGTAGCGTTAGCGCGGTATTTTCTCCTGACCTGTGAGTTTCGAGTTGTTTTGTAGTAACTTAGTTATACAATATTATGTGGTGTTAAATGGCGACCAGCTACAGATGTTAATAAATTAGGTAGTAGTAAATCGCGGCTTGTATGTTAACTCATGTTACGTTTGGTACCGGGTCAGACGTATGCAACCTTGTACCATAGTGCATGTAGATTGAAATAAGCCGTCTTATGTGTTTCGCTATCTGACCTTACCATTTTTATTAGCTATATTTCCCACAATCTGCAGTCTATTCTGACACGATAACCGTCATTTTGCGAAAAGCCAGTTAGTCTTACAGCGCAAACGTTTTTTCCTTTAGAAACGACTCATCATATCCCAATCGTAACACCTCTCTTGGTCTAGTCTGTTAATTATTTGAATTTGCAGAATGCTATTCCAGATCGAAAGTGTCGCAGTTAATCGCGTCTGAGAAGTAATGAACACAGCCCAAGCTGCCAAGTGAAATAGCCTTCCCCAGTGTTTGGGGTTTGCATCACATTTCCTCAAAATTTACTATAGCGGCTTCCCCAAGATGGACCAAATTTTCCCCAAAGTTGGCAGTTTGGGAGGGAATTTCGACTTTGTGGTTATCTTATTCACTATTGAGGCTAACAGTTACTTGACCTTGAAGAACAGCACTTAAAGTAACCAGTTCAGATGACAGTTCTCCATAAGCTCGTGATCAACCTGTAATGTTCAAGTATACTTGAACATTAAACAGACTTACCATAGTGAGTCTGTTTAATGTTAACATACTTAATTGGTAAGCCTTTTAATGACATACATTGCCATAAAACTTGTCCATCAATGGAGTCTAATAATGACTGGTCAATGAATACAACTGTTGTTAGATGTGGAAAAGTATGTCTATGTTCCAGAACCTGCTGAAGGGTGAGTATTTTGTCTATACATCCACACTTAGGTCATAAACTAGCTCGGTTTCCTTTCTCTTCACAAGCTCCAAACCGATGTCGAAGTATTTCGGGCTAATATTCCAGATACTAATTAACCTAATTTCTCTTCTACATATATACCTAAATAACTATCTGTTCCCAGCAAACAGTAACTTTAAGCATGAAGCAAAACTTCGTTCTACACGCGACCCTCACAAGTGACTCAACGATGGGCTCAAACAGAGCACATCGCAGTCAGCTATCGTTGGAATGGTTTGTATTACAGATTTATTAAGATTCTGTTCGTAGTAAGAAGCTGTAATAAAAAAGCAATTGGAATAGAACTTGATAAAAAATTTCATTCACTTAGTGTAGGTTAATGTATCCAACTTTTAACCACTATTAACTTGAGGTTCGAAAGTACTGTTTAGCTACCCAACACATTAGGTGCGTTAGAATTTGAATCTATGACCGTTTGAATGAAAGTCGGGCGCTTTGATCATAAACCCAACATTCGGGAAATAAAGGGCCTATAATAACAGTGGACCCCAAACTTAGCTAATAAGTGATTAGGTCTTTGGCAATGTGATCGGTTGGAGAAAGGGACCTTAAAGGCTATAACTATGGACACCTTCAGCGTCCAGTGAGTTTATTTGGCTTATAAGTTCTACACGTTAAACGATCTATTTCGTAATTTGTCGTATCATGTAAGTATTCCATGTAAAATAACTTAAAGCTTCTATATCTCAAAAATTCGTCGTTAGCTCTTTGGTAATTGTTAATAATTCCCAGTTCCACTGAATGTCCTTCCTCTTTTGATCTTGTAAGTACGTAAAAACTTAGGGCTTCTCATCTTTGGGGTCGTGCCAGAAATTATTTTTGGAAATTACTATGAATTATAGTTGTCTTGGTCCCCAAATGCCTTGGTACGACCCAAGGTGGAGACAGTCCGCTCTCCCACTCGGAATGCTCTCATATAGCCGTTGTCAGGAAAATTCTAATCACTGCCTCCTCGTGGCGGGAGTATTGTTTGCGAAATTGAAAGAACAAAAGACGTATTTCTGAGTACGAAGCATCTACCTATGGGAGTTGAAAAAAACGATTCCAAACCAATGGTGCACATGGGCTCCTGGATCCCGAGGGAAGAAATGGTGTATGAACCTGTTGTCGGTCGCCAGCTACCGTGCGATGAATCTAACTTCGCTCCACTGTATTGTGGATCTGACCTCTGTCAAACGCTCGGGCGAGTGGCCATTTGAGGAAAACAATCGCTTCGGTTTGGTTACGTAGATAGTATGCATACATACAAATTCAGTGACTTGTAGTGCAAATCTATTCCGGTTCCCCTTTGTACCAATGCTTGTTTGATTAAACAAATAAAATAAATAAACACTACATCCTTTAATGCTTAATAGTTTTAACTAAATGTTATGTGTATTTTCCCAGTTTCATCACTACAAAAATGGTCACTCTATTTAACGTTCCTAGCGCTCTTTTCATACTTAGGTGAACTTTTAATTCGACTAGCCTGAATGTATAACATTAGTGAGGCTTGTTTTCGAGCGTACGAATTTTATTTGGAGAGGATATAAATTTTGGTACAAAGAGGTCTAGAAAGTGCGCCACATAGACGGGAATCACTATACTGTAAACACATGTGAAGGAAGTCACAATAGATAAATAAGTAAGAATGGTATTTATTGTAACAAAGTATAGTCTTCTTAAAAACAACGAAAAGAAATCTCTACCAGTTAAGAAATTTATCCTTCTTTCATGGAGAATGTATTAGTATGCTACAGCAAGAATGCTACTAGCTTCTATTATGAGTTATTTCTGGCTAAGTTTCAAGCCATTAAGTTGGTGGTGTTTTGTTACCTGAGCCGAATGGTTTGGTAGCGAAACCTACATCTTTCTTCTAAATACCAGCATAAAATTCAGGTAGAATTGAAATATTCGAATTTCTCCATATATGACTAGCAGCTTTTCCTGTCAATTTCGAGCTTGATTGGTTATTGTTGACCAACAATAATCATTTTGTTCAGAAGAACAATGAAGGCTCGACTACCAGACCGTGCAGCTCAGGTAACAAAGCTCCATCAAAATCATTCACCTGAGCTAGGAATCTTCACCATCTCATGGCCACTGATTTCTGTGATTAGGATATCACATAGAGACTCGTTGGGGAACTAAAAGCTAGACGTTCAAAACAGCTATATTTGAAATCTATCATTATTTAAACACAAACATTGGTACAAGGAGGCACCAAATACATATGCGCCACATAAATTATTCGATTTATGTGAGTGTTGGGATACTTTCCGGTTGCCGAAACCGAAGCAGATCGTTTTCTTAGGGGGCCAAACCACGAATCTTCAACCTAAAGGTCTGATCCACAAGACAGTGGAGCAACGTCAGGAGATGCAGTCCCATGGCAGCCGGTGACCAACGATTGGTTCATACGCCATTTATTCCCCCAGGCTCGTGGAGCTCATGTGCACCATTGGTTTATAATCAGGGTTTTCCAACTCCCCTAATTGAATCCTCATTATCCACCAAACCGGTTAAAGCACCAGACATTCGCTTTACGTCCTTTCGATTTCGCAAATAACACTAATGTCAGTGAGTAGGACTTCCCTGGTAGTGGTTGTATGTGAGGGCATTTCGTGGGGGTGAACTGACTCTTCCCACCCTCGGCCGTACCAAGGCAACGATAGTTCTGCAATTTTTATGATCTACCTAATTTTATGTGTAAAATTCGTGCTTAGCATTATATTTTGATAGAAAAAATGAACTCAACTAAATTTACTCCATACACAAAAGTGATTGAAGAGATACGGGTCATATTAGATATAGTGACCGGTTATTATTGTTTTTGACAAGTCTAATTTTAGCGTCAAAGTGGTTATCAGTATCATGAGATGTCGTTTTGGTGGGTCTGTTTGCTTCGACTTGACATTTCGGAAGACAATGATATGTATTGAGCACCTGTACGATTGTAAAAAAATCATTCGAAAGAATGTTGTCTGTTATTGAACTAACTGTATGTTGTAGTACCTTCATCTGCATAACTTAAATTTTAGCTAGCTTTGTTTTCCTTTCTTTTGCAGCACAATGCTCGCCACTGCAACATGGTTGTGTCGTAGCCATCATGTCTCGAAACTGGCTAACCAACTACACCGCTCAACACCTTTCGTTAAACCGTCTATATCAAATCATTCTGTTCGATTGTTTCGTACATTTCCTGTAGTTAATAATTCTATACGTAGGCGTGTGGGACGTATCAATCTAAAATCAGGAGCTACGGAGTTTGAACCTTCCCTCAGTAAGTTATGCAACTAACAAGCGTCTGAATCTATAAGCCTTCACGCAGGTACCTTTTTTCTACTTTATGTAACCTAATCTAACTACTGAGTGTCAAGTGAAATGCGCTCTCTATGTTACGGCCATTTTGATTCGATATTTCCTAAATGATGTTTTCATGAGTGATAATAGAGATCTAACATTTGTTTATGATGAAACTTAGTGGTGATAACCTCTGTCCAACTAATGGAGATCTCGTTTTGCTCATTTGTCTAGCAAATGCTTTGATGGTGAATAAATCAACCAAAAACTCGATATTTTTAAACACATGGCAATGGTTAGTTTTCTGTTTATTATTTCGGAGCGGTGGTTTTTCTGAATCGTCCTAATTTGAACCAGATCGTAGATTCAAACTCCTTCACCTGTTTCTGTTTAGACAGCTGTGTATTTTCACTTTATTGTAGTAATGGGGGTTGCCTCTCGTGATGATTCAACCGAGCCATATATCATGAAACACATGTTCCTTTAGGTTCTATCACGCTGGAAGGTCGGTTAAAAAACGGAAAGACTCAAAACAGCAACCTTAAGGTTTGAAAGCGAAGTGTTACTGCTGACTGTAGAGGGTTGCGACAGCAGTAAGGTGTTTCCTTCGGACGGATAGCATCTTCATTGATTCTGCTTTCTCATAACAAAGAAAAGGATTAAGAGAGGTTGACCTCAAAATTGTCACACCTCGCATTATCTCACGGATTTCCGTCTCCAAAGGTAAGGCTTACTAGAGTGTGGCGCTAACACCAAATACTTACTACATGAAGGGTGTGTCTTCAATCGCGCTCTCAGTTCACTGAGACCATTAGTAATCCAGCTTCCTTTTCGGACAACGCCAGACAACTTTTCATACTTATCAAGGAAGCAGGCCTTAAGAGTTCGGGAATTGGTAAAACTATCTTAGGAAAAGACGGAGCTATCATTCACCCTCAATCTAAGAGATTGAACTGGTGGACAGAACACTTTAAGAACAGTTCAGTTGGTCTTCAGCTACACATTAGTTACCCACTCACTACAAGCAACCTGAATTCGGAATCGATGTCGGATCAAATCACTCTTCAGCAGGTTCTGGAACATTTACATACTTTTCTACATCTAACAACAGTTGTATTCATTGACCAGTCATTATTAGACTCCATTGATGGACAAGTTTTATGGCAATGTATGTCATTAAAAGGCTTACCAATAAAGTATGTTAACATTAAACAGGCTCACTACATGAACATTACAGGTTGATTCCGAGCTTATGGAGAACTGTTATCGGAACTGTTTAAAGTGGTGTTTGTCAGGGCTATCCTCTTTTTCCACCTTTATGTAACTTTTTCATAGACACGCTTTTAAAGATAACACATCGTCTAACTTTTGGAGGGTCGATCTTCCACCAGGAGATATATTTGTTGATATATTTCTGTCTGATAAAGGCGAGATATCATTCTGCCGACTGAAGAACGAGTTTACTGTGCAGCAGTTCGCCCAGCCCTACTTTTTGGGTAACATGCCCACTAATAATAGAAGATATTCGTGGGTTACTAGTATTCAATTATGGATGTCTTTGAAGCATTGTTTGTATATTTTGGGACCACGGAGTAAGGAATACCGGGGTCAGGAGCATGGTGCTAGTGTGGTATATTCTCCTTATGTTGACAGATATAAGTAATATGTAACGCCAATCAGAATTGGATTAGCTGTCGAAAGAGGATTAAGAAGAGTGAACTAAAGACATTCGAAAGTCAAACAGAAAGGGATCGGAATAAAAACAGAATTGGATGAATCATAAAGGATGTGAAGGACGGCTGGTGGAAGATATGTAAATGAGGTATTTAATGTATGAAAGGACGGATGGTGGCTAGCAGTGAAGTTCAGGATGCACGTTTCGTCCTAATTGAGACTCGTCAGCAGGGTATGCCTGCATCCTGAAATGATCATCAGTTCTGGTGCTTTAAGATTATTACCAGTCAATGGACAAGTTCACATTTGGATTGGCGTTCACAATTGACCGTCGGTGTGTATGAGAAATTTCGGCTAGTGTTTCATATCTACGAATACGCTGCAATAGTTTCAGGCTGAAGTTCTTGGTAACCACTGCCCTTTGCCTTGTAAACGACTGGTGTGTAAGTGAATGTGTAAATTCTCTCTTATCTAGCAAAGAATGCACCATGAGCTTCAGGATTCAAAAATGTTCATGAATCGTTCTTCTCACACATGATTACTTCATGCATTTGGCGAACTATAGATTAACTTGCCAATTCCAGACCAGAAAAATCCTTGTGTAGTGAGCTTAAATGTAAAAGCTAGACTCGAAACCAGTTTTTCCATTTTTAGTTCTAACCAAGTTATTTATGTTGATGACAAGACTCGCAAAGTTTTGGATAGATCCCATCTTATCATCATTGTGCGATTTACTAATTAGTTTTCATGCAAAATAGGCATTCCGATAATCTACTATCTAATTGCAAGTTAGCACGAATAAACCGTTGAGGATTTACTGATTCTCAAGGATCCGTTTGCTATAATTATATTAAGTAAGGGAGACTAAGATTTTTATCGTGTTTCATCGTCCTCTCCATTGGGTTTCTTCCATTCAGTTTCATTACCATACAAGTAATGTAGACATAATATATTTTTATATTTAAGCACTCTGTAGGTCGTTTATTAATTGGTAAAGTTGTCCTATGGTTCCAGATACACTGTAAGCAAGTTTTTCTAGCGGCTCAGAAGGATGAATATGTATGTTAATACCTACAGACTTATCTCATTTTTCTTCATAGGTCAATGAAACTCAGGCTAGCTTAGTATATCATGAGGTATAACTCAGGGATCATAACTACAATTACATAGTAATTACGAATATCAAGTGTTACATTCTGTACGCAAACTTGTAACTCAAAAGCGTAGACGAGCATTGACTGTGTTTGTATGACACCAAGAAAACGGTCGGGTGCATCTTCTACGGCTTTGCGAGACGTCCCGCCTCATAGGCACCAGCTTTCTATGATCTTACAACTGTTTGAAGCATGTCGTTTCGTTCCGATAAACTGCGAGTTTAGCGTTAGGAGCAGATTCAAAATTAAGGAAATTATGCAAAGCTTTCGTAATTATTGAAAAACCTGGTGGTTGGAGCGTGCTTACGAGTTGAAAACAACAGTTATGTTTGATAATTGCTGGAAGATGATTTAACTCATTCTAGCCAGTGGCGTGTTAGTGGGGTGGGGTGACACGAACCAAAATAAAAGACAGTGGCGGTCCCACCGTAGTTCTTTTTACATTCTTCATAAAAGTAAGGAATATTCTTCGGACTGATTCGTCTGTCGTTCGGTTATTTTTTTCTGATTCGTTAATTTATTTTGATTATGTTCCATTTCACCCATCTCTCCATAATATAATGGTCTTATTGTGTGACGCATAATTTATTTTGGTGTCCATTGGTACCGATATTTCTGCGGTTTAAGTAAATAAGCAAATTGATTTTACGTCTGCGCGGTACGATTTATGATGCTGTCATCATTCCATTCATATAACCTTTGCGTGTTCCTCTGTAGTTACGGCTGTAATTTTACCCCAGTAAAAATTTAAATAAAGTTTGATATTCTAACACTTTCAGCATTTCGTTGGAGCAGCACGATATGTGTGTATGTACACTGGTATATGTCACATTGTCTCAACCCGAAGTTAAAATTTGCCCTTACCAACATTTTTCACCCCTACGCATGTCTTACATTTTAGAATGTCAACCTGTATATCTTTTCTTCTATGTTCTTCGAATTTACTGTTTACCACTAGTATGACAGTATTCTCAGTCAATTTTTATAGCAGATCATTTCAAATTAACATTAATTCATATACTGCCAGGAATGGTAGACCATGTAGCTAATGCCAGGTGAATTATTTATGATCACAGTTTGGAGAAAAAGCGAATATTTTTATTATTACTTTTCAAAAAATAACAGCTAGTAGCTTTCTTCTTGAAACTGTTCATTTTATTAGACAAAATGGGATGAAAAAATTTTAATATAAAAATTGTAAATGTTGTTCGCCAGTTCCCCGTATATTGTTGTAAACTTCAAGTTCGTGGTTTTTATTTTTTCAGATTTCAGTAAAACTCGAGCTTTAGTGGGTGCTGCAGCCGCACTTAGTATTGGTGGTCTTTGTCTTTATGGTTTAGCTGGCAAAGATAGTTCACTCTCAGCTTTTGATCGTTCAGTTGCTTGGCCGGATTACGTTAAACAGCGTATTCGAGCGACGTATGGCTATTTACTAGCCAGTGCCACAATTGCAGCTGGTTCAACTATCGCATTGTTTCAGTCTCCTACTATGTGTCGTTTGATGCTAAGTGGTGGGTGGCTTGCTCCTATTGGAATGGCGGTATTGAGTATAGCTACAGGAGTTATTTGTCAGGTAATCATCTTTTTGATAAGTTTGTTGAATAACCTATCATGGTTTGTATTCACTAAATAATTTACTGACTCCAAACATACACAAACTAATTCATTATCATCTATCCATTGACAGAGTAAGTATTTCTGCAGTGCTTTCTAAGGTTGAAGTGAAACTTCTGTTCAATAGTTTTAGTATATGGACATCGGTATATTTAGCTACAGACTGTTTGTTCGTGTTACGTCGAAAAGTGTAATCTTTGGTTAGAGTTCACCAGAAAATCGTAATATTTAAGTGGTATCCGTGAGTGATAAGACACGAAATAGTCGTTAGTTCAAATACATTCATTCATCATCTTCATGTAAACTTTAAGCTTAGTATCATTCCATACTCATATTTGGTTTGCTACTACCGACGGTATTGTTGTTTTTATTCCTCGTCTTGTTCGTTTTCTCTTATTACCAGTAATTTCACTCTGTTACAAACAGTTACTGGGTTGTGTTTGATTTCACACGTTAAGATTGCAATAAAGCAAAGATTCAAGCTCTTCCAGATTGTCTAGTGAACTTATAATTTTGTGTTTTGGTTTGTTATAGATAAAATTACTTGTCTTAAGTATCACTAGTGTTTAGGTTCAAGCTTCCTCATACCTTAAAACATCCGTTTGACACTGCAATTCTAGTCGTACATACTGTTACATCAAGTACTATAACGACCTGAACAATTGATGAGTCAGTAGTTTAGTCCTCTAATATACTACATTATGATTTCAAAACCTTCTTTGATTTAAATTACTTCACAATGATATTTAACCTCTTGGACGAGAGTAAGTGGAGTGAACAAATCCGTTTAAGATGATGCAATCAGCGTCTAATTATATGACCTATTAGTTTGCATAGTGTTCATAATATTTGCTGTTAACGAAATTCCAACAGACCCTTATATTTAACTATATGCAGTTCGGGGAAATGTGATGCTCGGGTTGTCTTGTCCTCAATTTTACTTCACCTCGTCATAAGTGATTTTAGGAGTGACACTATCCGATAGATGAACTGGTTTATAACAAGGACCACTACTGTTGGTTTAAACAGGATTGGAATGAAGGGTCGTTTCACTATTAAGAAGTTTATAATAATGTTTATTATGATCAAAATGGAGGTTTTATGGAGATTGTGGTAATTTTAATAGTTGAATTCATCAGTCAATGTAAGCTAGACCATCATTGATAACCTGGAAGCACTAGACGGTCGTTTCCTGCGCACCCACGATTCCGCACGCGGAACTCGAACTCAGAGCCTTCGGTCTCGCTCGCGAACGCTTAAAATCGAGATCACTGAGCTGGCATCCAACGGCGTTAATTTCTAACTTCAATCAATCCATGATCTTGTGCGACCATTCATCCATTGTCTGAGGTAGATATCTGTCTCTACCCGACACGGACGAAAGGGCAAAACAGAACAACCTTCAAGAGGAATGCAGTAACCAAGTTTCAATCGGACCCGAGCGGAAAGTTTTACACAAGAGACTTCAGAGAGAACAGGTGTGGGGGCAACTCCCGGTGAACTCAAAGAAGCCCTGAAAGAGCCGAAGACATTCCATGTAATCATCATTTAGAAGGACATCCTAGAATCTCGACGTGTATCTACCAGATTGGACAAATGCTAAAAGCCTTTGCACGCAGATTGGATGACTAGTGATGATTCCGTTTTTGCCAAAAAATACGAATACCCGAGAGTTTTGTACCGTATTTGACACTGTTTGGAACAAAATTCCTTCTCACCCGTTTTCTGTCTTCTCATTTGTGACTTGGAAGGTTCAAGTTGTAGATATAACACTGTTAAAGGAAGGTTCTTGGGCAAACTGTATGCCTCTTGACTAATGAATGTAAAAGAAATGCACTTCATTCTGACCATTCTTAATATCATTTAGCCATACACTATATTCGGAGTCGTTCCCTCGGACAGTTCCTCACTTGGATTGTCATTTAAGAACGATCTTCATCATGGAAAAATCATCACTTTATTTATGCATCACATAAATAGGTTTTTAAACCAATATGTAAGAGACGATTTCGTAATTTACCTCTGAAACCGGCAATATTGATTTTCCTATGCAAATTAAAAATCGATGAGGTAACTATGTAGTCTTGGATGTACATGGCTTTTATTCATTTTGCATCAAAGTGCGAACGCGAAAGACGGTGCATACTAAAAAAGCCTTTACAACAACAACGACCACTAATTCAACTATTCTGGGATTCGTCTTTAAATTATTTAATCTTGTGCTAATGTGGTATGGCGACTTGAAGCGTCTCATAATATGATGATCATATCTCATGTAGTGTTGATTTTTTGTTTGATGGTGGTTAAAAAAACGTAGTTTGTCTATGCTAATAGCGCATAATATTTCATAGGATTCGATCAGATTGAGAGTTCAGTTAGTTTTCTTGGTATCTTCTAAACTATAGAATTCGTGTTTTAATCTGTAGTGTATGTGATTTTCTCCATTTCTAACGTCATTTGGTGTGTCTGAGTTAGTGGATCTAGTAACTTAGGTGTTGCCTTTTATTCGAATAATTTTTTGTATCGGGATGAATTCCCCGTCTGGCTTCTGTATGAAACCCCAGTTAACCATTGTGTATGTTTGAGATTGATTTCGATGCTTATGAAAACATTTAATCGTTTTCACGTACAACATAGTTTACATTTACTTGAGCTAATTAATTTACTATCATTGGTCTAAATCTACATCGTAATGTTAGTATCTGTTTGGTTGATAGTAAGTGTACCAGTCTCTTTTGATCAAAATTTCATAAATCAACTAGAATCAGTTAACTTTTAGACCTTTCAAAAAATGTTTCATGCTTTTTAATTGAAAGATTTTTCGAACACAATATTTTTTTATGTTTTTATCTGAATTCACTTGTATGTTCTTTTTCTAGTCACTTACATATCCACAATCGGGTCTAAGTGTTAAGCATTTAGCATGGGTTGCATATTCTGTGAGTTTAGGCGGTATCCTGATGCCTATATGCTTAGTTGGCGGACCCATTCTTATTCAGGCTGCTTTGTATACTGGAGGTATAGTGGGTTCCTTGTCATTGGTTGCAGTGACAGCACCATCAGACCGTTTCATCAACTGGGGTGGTCCTTTGGCGATTGGCTTAGGAGTTGTTTTTGTATCATCTGTCGGTAGGTTAATTATCATTATAGAATTCTGATTCATGTTTTTTTTATATTGATTAGTAACGTATTTGCCATAAATACACCGATTACAATTAGTCTGGGATCATTCTTTAACCAAGTACCCCTTCCAGGCATAAGGTTGGTGAAGCCTATTGGCTGTTTTGACAATGCTCCTTGAAACACGATACAACTATCAGGGCGCAATAGCTGTTTGAGTTTTCCTTGGTCATACTTTTCCAGTTATTGCCGAGCAATATTTGTGTATCACGTAACAATGGTTTATTATACCTTTATTTTGTCTGCCAAGTTTTGTGCAACCCGTGTATAGTCATTTATGTAGGCTGATGGCTTTTTGACCTTTCGGTTGCGTTGGTAGTATGGTTATTGACTTAGTGATTTCCAGGTTTTTTATGTTTGTTGTTATGGGTTGATAAGGTTGTAGGTGATATGATCAAATGTGACTATTTAGCCATCCCACTGGTTTGTATGTTTTTGAGTAGTCTGCCATCGGGTACTTTTGTACCTCTGTATCTGTGAAAGTCTAAGTTGTTGAGTAGTTGTTCCTTAAGTGTCTGTTCATCCCTTTTATTGCTGTGTACATTTGACGACAGTTTGTTTGTGCATACGTATATTTGCGTTCCTTGGCAAACTTTCTCCGGTTTGTACTCTCCATCATTATTTAGTTTTATCTTAGTTGGCTGCTTTGCCCAAGTCGTTGGTAATTCTTTGAGCACCTTTAAGTAGGGTTTTATTTGTCTTAGTCAACATTTTGCGAGGTGTTTTTACTTGTTATGGTGCTTTTGATAATTGTGGTCTTCAATTTGTCAGGTCTTTCGGGATCTGTGTACCATATGTTTAGTTGGTTCTCCTGGACTTTTGTGGCCATGTTTGAGAGACTAATGTTACCTTTTAGTTCCTCCACTGTTAGATCTCTACGGTTGTTTATTCCGAGGATCATTCGTCTTCCTGTATTAAAGACAACGAGTCTCACTCAATCCTACTTTCTTAATACCATAGTCTCTAGACCATAGATTAAGGTCGGAATTATAGTGGATTCTATCAGCTTACTTTTAGTTAGTTGACTAATGTCTGATTTTAAGAGTAGTTGGATTTCTATTTTTGCGTAACGAGCTTTAGTAACCTTTTGGTCAACTGCATGTTCAGGCAGTCTAGTTAGATTATGGATTGCAGATGGTTAAAGGACGTTACTTTAATAACTGTGTCGTCAAAACAAGTTGGCTGGTTGTTGTATTGTTTATTTACGGTCATCGCCTTTGTCTTGTTGGTTGAGATTGCCATTCCCAAGGCTTTTAGTTCGTTCTGAAGTTTGGTCAGTGTTTGGGGGGCATGTTACTACTTATGATGAGTCGTGGGCATATTTATTCACCCAAAGATTTTGCCAAAAATGTCCAGTAAGAATATGTCCCGGTAATTTTTCGAGTTTGTGTTCTTATCTTTATGTTCGTAGATGCTGATAATGTCTACCATCAATCCAGAGGCATAGGGTTTCGTTTGTATTGTTCCAGCATTGGTTCATTACTCCTAAGATAATGTTTTGTTGGTTTCTTTCCTCTATATGTTGCCATTTTGTTTGTGATGTTCCCAAAGGCTCAATCATTTTTCAATCATTTAATGGTTTGCTCTAGCTCATGTAGGCTGGTGGGGCTATCGTTTTGCTGGTTTGTTTCCATGTTTGTGTTGGTCAATTGTATTATGGATTTGTAGCTGAATATTTATTGATAGTGGTCTATTAGTGCTTGTTTGCTGATTTGTGTAGTTGGTTCTGTGTCGCATGAAATTTCGTTGTTTGTTATCGCGAATATAGCGTTTAGACATTTTTGTGTTTTGCAGTGTTCATTTTGTGTGAAGATTTGGTATATATTTGTTAGTTTTGTTTATATATCGTCTTTAAGTTGTTTGTTGACGTCGTTTCTCTATCAGATGGAGTTGTTTCGGTTTAGCTCTGTTGGTTCGTCAAGCCTCTTTTTTCTTAGTTTGTGTTTTCCTCCGGTTTCCTCTCTATCCTGGTGGGTTAGTATACTTTTCCATTTATGTTTAGCTGATGTTACCTTAGCTTGTGTGAAAACGGAAGTTGCAATATTCAACATGGTTTGTTCAGCGTGTTTGAGATTAAATTTCTCCTCCTGGACATCTTTTAGTTTTTTCATATTGTGTTGATTTTATATATGGATATAGATGTGATCGTTGTTAATCGCTTCTGGTGGTTTTATGGTGTTTTTTACTCCCGTTACTAAGTGCCGGTCAGAGTTTGCATCAGCTGATCGACTCGTATGGGCATCAAATATTTGAAAGTACATTTGGCCTAAGTACAATTTATGGCGCTAGTATTTCCTCTTTGAAATCTTGGAAAAAGCAACATGCATTCTTTTCGATCTAAACCAAACCATTTTGACAAAGAATACTCGAACAATCAACATAAATGTCGTCAGAAATGTAAACACTAGGCGCCCAAAAATCAATAACTTGATGAGAGAAAGACCCTAAAATGTAGTTATTTGACATTATTTTAGTGATTCTAATTGTTCGAAATCAAACCTTGAAATGATTTATACCAATGAATAATACTAATCTATTAATGTCATGAAAAGGACTTTAATGAATAATTTCTAGTGTCTTAACGCATCATTGGGAACGAAAAACTAAACTTCTTGGTCAGTAAATGTGTGATTAACAATGTGGTTAAAATGGGTTTTCAGTTAACTATTTAAGTGACGGTATGTTCACAGCATTTGAAATATATTTTTTTTCTCACATTATTATAACAGCTTTAATGTTAACCAAAAGTACAATTATTTTCGTTGATTTAAGTTGTAGGCAAACATAATCTAACCTCATGTTTTCTTCTATAAGGTTCCATGTTTCTATCTCCTGTAAGTCGTTTGGGATCTGGTTTAGCGTCCATCAGTCTTTACGGCGGCCTTCTTCTGTTTTCTGGATTCCTACTTTACGATACACAACATGTGATAAGACGGGCAGAATCTCATCCACCTCCGAATTTCTATTTACCAACTAACAAAGGATTTCATAATGCAGAAGCATTAAAACCATTTGACCCGATAAACAAGTTAGTGATTTTCTAATAATTGAACTCTACCCACCAGTGTATAACTATGCAATATTATCATTAAACTGTGAACTGTTTCTATTTTTGAGGGATGCATTGAGATCGAAAGTAACGGTTGTATGTATTTAAAAAATGCAGTTAACAGTAACTGGTAAACATGACACTCCGTACTCTCAAATGCCATTAGAATGGATAGTGGTTACTGAATACCGGCAAATAGGATAACTTAATATACGAAAGAGGATTGTAAAGGGAGAGAATACAGCTTTTTAAAAAGAAAACATATATAAAAAGGAATATTTATTTCAGTAAATTCTCTTCCAGTTCTATAGTCCTATATATAAGTTCATAATCCAAAAGTGGCCAGGTTTAAGGCCAACATTGTTTTGAAGTCGTACCACATTAATTTCGTATTGACATACAGAAAGTGCTGTTAAACTTAACAATACATTTCACATATGAGTTGACATGAAGAAAAATCTATTTTTACTTCCGTTTTACCATAATTAAGTATTAATTGTCATATTACATGCATTTTCTAACTTTCTCAATAAGCTTAAATTATAGGTATTAAATTTTTATATATGTTAACTTGCCTGTCATTTATATTATACAAAAATCCATTTTTGTGTTTTGTCTATCGAATTTATTGATGAAAAACTACTCAATATTGGACCTAAAAGTTTACTCTATTTTCACAAACCTTATTGATAGTTGGGAACTCATATTTCTTTGACTACACTGCTATGTTAGTGATTATTTTACTATGTTGAAATATTGAAAGTAGTTAATGGTGGATCTTGATTCTTTTCTTTATTTCAGTTCCATTAGAATTTTATTGGATGCTGTGAATATATTTGTTCGCATAGCAGTAATATTATCTGGTGGTGGCCAACGTAAGAAATGAAGTTCATTTACTATCTTATTCTCACCAAACAACGAAATACATTTCTATCTTTTATGACATTAAAATTCATTTGATTTATCAAGTGCTTGTGTTAATCATCAAACCGAATAAATGTCATTCGTGTTTTAGCGTGTAAGTTAGTGATTTCCATATCAGTCGCATCATGTGTGAAATGAATGAGACTTAGTAGTTTGAATTGAAAATACTTTAAAGTGAATAACTAAACTTTTTGCTCTACAGAACTGATGGACTAAGTAATGGGGTTCGCGATGTTTTCCTAAACGTGAAGAATAAACTATACATACATTGTAAACTTAGCAGCGCACGAAAGTATAACAGTTGAATTGATTTGACGTTCACTGATATGTATATGACATGACAGAGTAGTCGCAGAGTATCTAAGTCTTGAATATATAACTCAAAAAATTTCTCTTTAATACATGCCCTTTGGTCAGACTGTTGTGGTGGTCTGTCTTACTAACTTGACAGGCTGTGGTTCGGAGTTATCAGCGATACCAAAATTAGAAACCCTTCATCCTGTACACCATATCAGATGTAAGACTTCAATGTGGTTTCAGTAGTTATAGTATTTTAAAAAAATAGAAATATAACATAGGCGGCACTTAGGAAGAAGGCTTAAGGCCAAAGCAAGTTAGTTGGAAAAGTTATGTTTAGATATAGGAATTAACGGCCGGTGATTTGTTCCCGGGATTGCACCAAAGAAAAATCAGATTATAAAGACCGGCACGAATTAAATTTTCCTTCTTTGGATTGAGTGATTTTACCGTGAGGATTTTCTTGTTCATCTGAACAAAAGCAGCACAAACTTAATGATTAAGTGAGCTATTCGAATATCGCTAAATATGGCTGACAGCCTACCCTGTCGAACTTTACCTTGGTTGTTCAGTGTTCGTCTTTATCCTGTCGTCCTATGTATATTTGTTTTGGCTGTTCAACCGTTTGATCTGATTTTTGGTCCTGTGTTTGTTCATGGTTTTTCAAAATGATTGGTAAATTTTGTCGATTTCGGTGTGTGTTCATTGACTGCCGATTGTCTTGGGTATCAAGCCTCGAAAATTTCTGTGATCTAAGTGTCATCTATATCCGAAATCTGAAAATTACCTCTATCGAATTTGTATCTGTGCATTGATGTGGTATTCATGTAGGCGAACATTTGATGTTTTGACACTCGAATTATCACGTTATTTTCACATTATAATTAACCAACCTCCTGCCTGATAATGTTAGCTGTTGGCATCCTACCACCCTAAGGCAAGATGCACTCACTCAAATTACAAATCCACAAATAACTACCACACTGGTTGCAATTGGTGTAGTTCAGTGACCAGACTACCGTACCGTCTCGAAGGTTTCAAGAAATTGATATCCGACCAGTGGACTAAGAAGTATAGGGAGTGCCTGTCTTTGAAGGGTAGGTTAATTCCACATGGTTCAAGGTAGGTTGTGAAGTTAAGCTGGTTGGAAAATGGATAGTAATCCCGACTGGGCCCTCTAATTGAGCTACTTTCATTGTAACTTCACTTAAGGCGGGTAGTAAACCACCGGAGAAATATAGTGATTACAATCTGACATAAAGATGCATAAATTATGAGGGTCAAGGTAATTTTCTGAAACAGGTTTGGGAGATGCGTATTTGCGAATCCCATTGCTTGAAATCTCTAGTGGACTAACTACCATTAATACACCATTCTGGTTTTTTAGATACAAATCCCTACCATTCGGACTAAATGTTTCCCTTGCAGTACTCCAGAAGGTTATAAATTAGATTATCACCGGTTCTGATGGTGTTGAGTCGTATCAGGATGATATCGTAGTTCATGTTGAAAATGTAAAGTCACATATGGAACGTCTTTTAAATCTACTTAGACGCTTATTTGACCGTAAATTTATCCGTGTCAACTTATTTCTATCAAGTTCTTAGGCTATACTGTAAGTACTAAGTGTTTTAAACCTAATATGAGTCGTCTCACTCCACCAATTCAAGCACCGTCACTTAAGAATATCTCAGTAGCCACATTACGGATTGGTGCACTACAGCTTTATTCCAGAATTATCCCTGGCTTTAAAAAGGTATTGTGTACACTGTCCTACCTGGTTTCCGGTGAAGAGGTTGTATTGAGACAACGACGCGAGGATACAATAAGGAACAGTTTTTAAACGGTGAGGCTCTCCTCTAACCGTTTTCACCAACCGAAAAAACCTATCATTACTGCAGATGCATCTCCGTTGTTGTAAGGTGCAGTTCTAGAGTGAAACGGGGAACCTATTGTTTTTGCTTCGAGATGATTAAGCAAAACCCAAAAGGAGGCTTTGGCTGTGGATAGATAATAAAAAAACTTCATGAGTACATGTTCGGCGAAAAATACTATATTTTAACCGATTGGACATTAAAGTTTATTTACCCAACTAATATCTCGAAAAACTGTCCTACGTGCCTACATAGGCTATCGTATTGTCAACCTATTTGTAATCTTTGGTTTGTACCCTGTGAGTCGTGCAATGTATTGTTTGTGACGGATCAAATTAAGTAGCCATCTACTAGATTACCTGACTTTCCTAACTATCCTGGAACCCAGCAAACTGTATCCAAGATTCCACCTCGCGAGATTCAAACCCAAGGCCAGTCAGTCTCGCGCGCGAACACTTAAACTCTGACCCACTCAGCTGGCAAACGACTGTGTTAATGGCTAATTTCGACCAATCAACGAAGTTGCACCACCGTCCACCTTTGTCATCTGAGTTATTATCTCACAACAGACCCAGCTGGACTCCACTGGTCAAGTCTTCTCACTAGAACTCCAGGAAATGCCTCTTGAAGTCGGTATTCGGTGAGTATATGATGATTATAATTGGAGAGGGGTTTTTAATGGGTATTATAGCAATCTAATAGTTGAATTTGTGAGTCAATCGAAGCTAGACCACTATGAAAAACCTGGAAGCATTAGATAGCCGTTTCATCCTATCATGGTCTAAAGGCTAAGCACTCGCGATGCGGGGTCGTGGATACGCATTGCTGAGGAGTCCCATACTACGACGAAACGGCCGTCAAGTGCTTCCAGGTTTTCCATGGTGGTCTAGCTTCAACTGACTCATGATTTCAGCTAATTAATTACTATAATATCCACAAAACAACTCTGTGAAAATATATCAGAGTCCTGGTATCGTAACGGTGAATAATTTAGGACCAGATGCATATATTTGCAGCAATGTTTTTTTGCGCGGTATTTAGTTTATCATGCCATGGGGTGTTCGAAAACGGGATGGAAGAACAAAGGTCATGTTTTTTAACGACAATTTTACAGTCAATAATAGTAATAGTATATATTATGAGAATTAGTGAAAAATATGCATGTCATAAAAGTAGATTCAAGTTGTTGATCACAGTAATAGAGCTGATATATAGCCATATGCTTCAATTTATAAGTTACGAAGTAAGTAATGGAACAAATATTCGTGAGTTACTTTTCTGATTTTTTATTTATCTCTTGTCTCCACAAAATGTACCGAATAAAGCCATGTTGATTTCCGATTTTTGAACACGGTCGAAATATTGAGTCCGTATTAGTTCTAGTCCGTGATAAAATAATTCTCGGTCGATCGTTTTACAGATTTACCATTCAAATGCGTGACATGGAGAAACGCTCACAGGTTGAAGAACAACAAGACATACGACACTTCCTCAACAGGCATATTCTCATGTCATACGAATCTCAGATTCTAAATGAAGACTATGTAAAGAAGGCCTACAGTGCTCTCAAGTGTGCTAATTCACAAACAGCTCATTGTTGTCAAAGATTAAGTCGACGGATCAATAGTAGTACCGCTTTTCTCTTACAGATTTTGTCATCAAAACATGATCAGCTGTTTTATGGTGAGGTACTTATTTATCGGACCCTTTTATGTACAAAAACTTTTGTGACAGCGCCCGCAGTGATCTAGAGCCAACAGATCCCAAAAAAACATCTAGCGTGAGTTTGCGTGATTCAGTTCATTAAAATGTCATTCATTCAATAGACAGATCGCTTTGATTGACAGAACAATCGAATTCAACTTGCACTTTCCTCAGCCTGAACAGTTTATTAACTGAGGTTTGGGTTGAATACTGAGCTCCGCCTAAGCTTCCAATTTTGGGGAAAAGTTGACCCATTTCGGGGAAATGGCACAAAAACCCCAAAATTTACGCAAACGTTGGGGTTTTTCCCCAAAGTTGAGAGCTTGGGCCAGTACTCCTCAAGTCAACGTTCCAACAAACCTCTTCAAGTTTTAGCTTTATGTGAGCTCCTTATAATTCAAACTTAGATCAGGATGCTCTTTAACTTCCCCTTCTACTGGTATAACTGCATAAAAGCTGAGATTCTATGACAAGGCAAGCTTTGGGCCTCATAAGCTTACGGAAGGGGAGTCATATTTGCTATTACACAGTCACTTGCAGGCGGTGCTCTCTAAACTTAACTAGCATAATTAAACTTATATTTAAACCTACCGCTTATAGTCATTTCTGTCTTTCTCAGACTTCATCATGACATACTTATTTGTACCTGACGCTCTTCTAGATCATAGGGCGCTGACACTAGCCTGAATTCCAACATACTTAATATGTTCTATACCTTTTATTAAACGATACATCTATGTTCTTGTCGTGTACAACTTAGTTTCACTTAATAACTTAAGATTCATGATTCAATGGGCTTCAAGAGCGTCGCATCCGATAGGCACATTCAATTTTTTATTCGGTGATCAAGGTGTCCAAAATGTCAGGATAGTGGCTCCATCATTCCTCATTCAGTCATACAGACACGGTTGATTCGGATCTTACACACCCACCGAAATCATGTAAGAAGGCAATGTTGTAACGACAAAAGTTTGAAGTTAGCAAGCTATTCATAATTTGCTATAGTGACTACTCCATGACACTCCGGTCCATCTGTGATACTAATGTCATTGTTGGACTGGCCAGCGAAGTTATTCTTGTATTAGCTCAGAGTTTGAATTGTCTTTATATTCTAGCATTACCTATTCATCGACTAATTGATTCGGCTCCGAAAGTCACTGATTTTCCTCTCGTTTTCTGAATTTGTCTCATCTACTCATTAGTGACTTCAGCTACAAGTCTATTGTAACTAAAGATATTGACTCTGATATTTGACTGACTGGCTTCAACTTTGTCTACGATGTCATTTATTACGTAACCGCTGGATTCCATAATATCATTAAACTCAATAGTATCCGGGTCTCTAAACGGGTTCAAAGACAAGATTATTTTGTGAATGAATCGTATAATTGAAAAAATTGAAATATTCGAGAGCTAATTTATAAAACGTATTGTCCATATCCTGCCAAACAGACCAGGTTGGTGATAATTGTCAGTGGTCTTATACACAGAGTACGTATTTGAGGTAGAGTTATTATTGTCAGAAGATTGGTTGATTGAAGAAATAGAACTAATATTCTTAATAAAAGAAAATGCTAGGGTGGCTACCAGTCATACACATCGACACAAATTTTCGTCATACGCATCACGCTACGAAGGATTAAGGCGAATTCCAGACCATATTGATGGCTTTTTAAATAATTCGTGATCCAAGCAATATTACCATTTTGTGTAGCATACAAGAACATCCTAGCGTCATTTAGTATGGAACGTGAACTAATTTTGACATCCTATGTGAATATTAGATCTGGGAATCTTTTTACGAGCATGGAATATTGGCTAAATACTAGTCCAACGACGAAAGATGGAATTATGGAGGCAAGATTTTTGGGATAGTTTAGAATGGATAGATCATGATATTCAAAGGACACATCTAGCTGGAGGCGGTCGGTCACGCATCTGCACCTGGTCATGAGTGGGTACGCCGTTCTACATGGCTCCTGCGGCTGTAAGCCAGCTTAGATTAAACTCTTCCAGATATATCCGTAGTCCTTTAAATATATCTTAGAACCTCTTCACTTCTGAGTTGACTGGTTAGACATACTTCGATAATAAAGGTGTAACGTGTGAAAATGTTGTCAAACTCCGAATACCAGTGGAATTTTAACAGTTTGGTAATCAAAATTATTCCTTTTGAACGTGTATGACCTTCCCAGTTTCTGACCATCATCTGCCACTTTACATGTCGGTGATGTAAAGATATGAAGTGCTAGATGAAGTAAAAATGATAAGTTAGAACTTCTGAATGGCCCCGGAAAATCATCTAAATATTCTAGAAATTGGCAGTTGCTGATAAATACTTCCGATAGCATAGTGATGCATGTTGGTCACCAACGTACAAATTCATACACAGTGAATAACGCTGAGGTACCTGTTGTGCACACGCAAAATGACATAAGAGTCATTATTAGCTAAGACCTAAAACCTGCTGCACACTGATGTGCAATAGTCACCAAAGGTTTTTGAACTATATGATCTAAATGTTGAGCGTTTAGCCATATTGATGCTACAACCTTCTAGGTTTTACATACAGAATTTGTTCGCCTTGAACTCGAGTGTTGCATAAAAGCGGCTAACTCCTGCCCGAAAAGAGACAGCGAGCCGTTGTAAACGACTCGGAGAACCGCAACTGATCTGACGTCCGGAATAGCGACGCTCCCGTATGATGCTCGATTGCCTAGACTAGACCTATTTTCACTGTCATATAGAAGAATCGGAAGAGACTTGATCATAGTTCTTAAATTTCTTGGTAAAAAGTAAGCATCTGATATGCTCTAACATTTACTATCTTCCGTAACAGAGAATTTGTGAGGCTACTCTATAAAGGTTGAAAAGTCCAAAACGAACTCCATGGAAGATGACTGTGGAATTTTCCATCTAATCATCAATGAGTGGAATCCGTTGCGTAACACGATTTTAGTCTTCAGTAATAAGGATAGTGAGTCTATCGACATATATTAATCCTTGCAGTTTGTAACACTGTGGAAGTTCAATCTCGTTTTGAACATATCGACAGGTGTGGATATTATGTATTCTGGTAGAGAAATGCAGCAATTCATTACACAGTGCGAGAAACGAAACTCTAGATGTAGGCGATTTGATCTCGGTTTTTGAACTTTCTACGAATGTCCTCTAAAATGATCAGTCCTAGATAGAAGGAAAATATATGACTTTGTAGTGATCCACATTTATCAAGAGAACGCGATTGGTTTAATGGAAACAAATGTTGAAACCAATTGTAGCAGTGACTGTTTTACTGTACTTGTTTGTTTAACTACTAAAAACATCCACTATTCTTGAATTATCCTTCCGTTGATTGTGACGTTGTACGCTCTTACATTCGCCCACTGATTCCACTTCTATTTCTTTGGCACGATCTTGGTATTCTTTTGATACCACGAGATCTCCAATGAATATATCTCGTTACAACCTGCAACCGCCTTTTGATTTCTGGTACGCAACCTCCTTGTATTGGTGTTCATAGTCAAACGCGACTCAACGCCACACTACAACATATTAATACCAAGGTCATCGTTCAGTATCCAGTAAGCCAGCGTGATGTCACCTCCTATTCTACTGTAGGATAGCGAAATTCAGTTGAGGTGTCTCAGTCCGTTTCCATAAAGTAGGCCAGATAGACCTTTCGACATTTTAGTCCCTCGTCGTCGGACTCGTACCAGCATATGCGCCTTATGCTTAAAAAAACGACTATCTACTTGAATCCGATATTCCAAAGGCGGGCTCATAAATGTTGGGTATTATAATCTAAACATTTATTTATCCAAATAATGAAAAGACTCACGAGTAGTCTTCAATGCCCTTTTGCGGCAGCGGCCTTACAGTTACTAGTAGCTTTGAGATCGTTGCTTGTTATGACTCCTAAGTATTTGTAGTTCATTACTTCGGGTAACACGAAACCACATATTGTGTAGTGATACGAGTCGTCATCGTTATTTGGTCGCATCATCACAGCCTTGTTAAGATTTTCTTCTAGTGGCCATCCGTCCGTCCATGCCACCAATGAGTTTAGATCACCCTGTAATGCTATTTTATCTGACATATTGTGTATGGGTCACCAGATCTTTGTCATTGGCGATGAGTATAACGAGCGACTTTGCTACAGTTGGTAATTCATTGACATAAGATAAAAAAGTAACTGATCCGAAGATTGTGCCATGGGGAACTCCACGTTTTGCAGGTTTCACAATAAGAGAGCTCCATTTACCCATACCCTTTGTTTCTTGCCATTAATTAATTCACTTATCCAGTCTATTGCTTATAATGGATTCCGAAACTTTCCAGTTTTAATTTAGGACCTGAATGGGAAACCTTATCAAAGACATAACTTGGATCTATGAAAATCACATCTACAAGAATACTGTATCTTTTGATGTAGCTCAATCTTCTCTTGCAATGAGAAGATTAGTTAAACGTGATAGACCTTCCCGAAAAACTCGTTTTTCCCTGCATAAAAGGTTATGACCTTCCACATAGTTTATAAAAGATATTCGAATAATCTTTTCCATTAGTTTTAAAACTGTACTAGTTAAACTAACGAATCTAGAGTTACTAACTACTTCTCTACCCCTAGCCTTATACAGCGAACTATTTATTACGTGTTTCCATTCTCTGGGCAGTCTGCATTGCCACAGAGTTATATCAGATAGCATGGCTACAGGTTGGGCAACTTCATCCGACAGGGCTTTCATAAACCCAGGATGAATATCAATCGGACCACTGAACTTATCAGGTTCGAGATGCTGAAGTAGTCTTAAGACAGCACCCTTCTCAATAAATACAGGGTCCATCGACAACCCAACAGAATCACAATTAATCGTTGATCGTTTTTGATTGCCGGTAGAATACACTTTGCTGAAATGATCTGATAACTCTTGAGCTGTATGGGCACCATCTCTTGCCAATATTAACAGATTTTCTTGTACGTAATGTCATGGAATTCCATCATTTCTCCGGGTTTGTTTTTTTATATATGCAAAGGTTGAAGCCATCACGAGATCACTTAATCTGCAAACGAGAACAAATAATCAGTGACCAAATACCAGTAAGCTGGATATTTGATGTGTCTAAGCCCCGCTAACTAGAGGGAGAATTTCAAGCTTGGAATGGGAAGTATATTCTGCAAAACAGCCAGAAACGTGCGATAACAGCAAACACAATTCAAAACGTATATATATCAATTATATGTATATAATCAATATTGCCACGGAGGCTTTTTTAAACATTTAATCGATAATTATATTTTTTTGAAAAAGCTTGGACCAGATTGCCAGGCGAAACGGTGGACTTACTTCAAATTCTTTCACTGAGATTTTACAAATACATTCTTCTTATTTAATCGATAAGCTCGTCAATCCAGTATGTGCGTGTGTGGTATGAAATGCTCAAGCGTACATCTGCATACAAGCTAAATACAGATAAGATTACAAAATATGAGTTTTGAGGATCTATCGTCCCCAACAATATACGAGAATAACAGTTTGGGACTATTTTTACAATCCATAGCCAATTGTTTCTTATTTATTAACGATTTACAAGCATTCCTAGTCTTACAATAACTGGATCTGTACTGTTCTAAGCCAGTAGAGATGAACATATTTCTGTGCTTTTGCTACGTCTAAGAAATTTCTTGACTAGTTTAGTTCTCCATGGTAGACTGTTATTCAGTCTACGTGGTACCAGGTACGGTATAAACGAGGACGCAACTGAACTAAACTTGCCTTTAGATATAGACCATGTTTCTTCGAATGACTAGCTACTACCTACTGATCAATGTGTCTTAGTAGAACACCCCTGAATGACTGATATGTTAGCTCTCCATACATTTAGACGAGGTTTAACATGATCGTGTGTCATGTCTCTAGCTCTGAATGACAAAACAACGTGATGACTATTTAATGACGGCGGAAGTATATTTAGGCTGACAATATCTTCAGTCACATGGGTGACTACTATGCCCAATAAATAAGAACCTTGGTTCGCACCAAAACATGTGGGTTATCAGGAATGGAACACACATTAGTAATGCATGTATTCAAACACACATGTTTTCGCGCAAATCAAAGTACTTCTTTGTTGGACATGGCAATCACTCAAATGACTGAAGATATTGCCAACCTAAATATACTCTCATCATTATTAAATAGTGATCATGCTGTTTTGTCATCCAAATTTAGAGCTAGTTACATGAATATCGTCTGCTGACGCTTTCAAAAGAAAGTTGGATCGACTGAGCGAGCACCATTGCTGGGAATCAAACAAGTCGCCTGGCTTTCTTTCCTTTCGAAACTGAGACAAAACTGAATATTGGACCTCTGTTCCTTTAGTTCTTTTGGTTCAGTAAGCCGCTGCGCGACGTTTGAATATAAACGAAACATTTGTCCACAGATAAGTCAAGCGTTTGAGATGCGTCTGTCTGCAGGAAGTTATGGGGAATTGTTTCCAAGGAATAGTTATATCGATGTCTGCAAAGGATAGAGATTTCAGTTTTGGACACAGTGAGATAAGCAATAGCGTTGACATTAAAGTCTCACAACCAATGGACGATATCAGTCCTTTCCTTTCGTCCAGACCCCTATCCAGCAAAACTAGAGTTTCTGAAACTTTCCAAAACAGTCCGCCTTTGGTTAACTGTGCGAAACCCAAGGCGCAGCTCTATCAATCAGCAAATCTCACATCAAACGTCGGAATAAGTATTTCTCACCCTTCTGAAACGCAAACTGTAACCACTACGAAGATTAGTGGTAAAAGTGTTAAGCAGTTTAAACCCAAACATTATGTTGCATTATTCGATTACAATGCTCGGACAGAGGAGGAAACATTTCTTTCTAGAAGAGATGAAGTCTTGCTGTTAGCTGACAAGTAAGTTCATTTTTTTCATCGTATTACAACTTTATCATTACTCAAAACGTTGCATATCTTAATTTCCAAGCTTTCGATTCACACCAGGTTTTGTTAGTATGACGCAAGTTATTGAACCTTATAGAATGAACTACAATTTAACATAGGGAGTCATAATGATTACTTTCATCGACCCAGTATTTGGTCGGGAAACTAATAGCTATTACCTTGACTACTCCTAATGCCTGGGGATTTATAGACGTTGACGACCTTTTCACTTTGTACATGACTAAATACTAACGATTTTACACGTATTTTTGTTAGCCTCTACGAGAATCATCTGTAAAAATATTTTCGGCTAAAAATGTTTAGCTGCAGATGAGATCTGTTTCGCACTAAAGGATAGCAAAAAAGTAAGGATTAGTGCATTAGCGAGATCTTGATTTTCATGGTAAATTGTATTCTTGGTACTACAATCTGTTTCTTTAGTGATCTTGGTAATATTTCCAATTGTTTTTTGTATCTTAGAAGCCTTTCACAAATGTCGATATCCTGTCTTGTTAGAACACTGTTATTTACTTGCTTATTCGGGCGAATAAAACTTGGGACAAAGGGGCACGAAAATAGATTTGCACCACATCATTGAATTTGTACTGAGATACTACCCACTTGCCCAAACCGAAGTGGTTATTTTACCTAGAGGACCACTAGATTCAACTTCGCGGTTGATTGCTTCAATCACAGTTGCTTTTCTAAGTGTTTAACTTTTATTACATTGTAGATGCGACCATAAACATTCCGAATCAGAAGTTTAAATATATACTGCATATATATATATATATATATATATATATATATATATATATATATATATATATATAGTGGTAACTCGGTTTAGATTGTTAGTTGAATAAGCTATTAGCATAATATTCGGAGTAAATGACAGTCTGCAAAGTAGTAATTTAGCTTGACTGTTCTTTTGAGTATTGACTTGAGCTCACAACCGTATGACAGTGATCTATTAGGAGGAGCGTTTTCTGCTCACCTTTGTGTGTTGTCACGGTCAATATCTCTGTAAAAATAAAGGAGTTCAAAGATTACAACTTATTGCTTACCAAACGACTTTGGTTATGATTCTAAGTCCTTCCTAGTTTGACTATTATCAATGAACTTGTTAGATACTGCTTAAAACCTGTCAGTAATTCATTGATATGAACATGTACTTATTGTTAATTAACTTATTACTTATTCTAGCCTGTTTCACTGTAATGAAATGGGCAGTATTGACCCCAAATGCCCTGGTATGACCGATAGCGGGGTGGGCCCTCTCGAAATACTCTCACACGGCCACGCATATACAGCATCTGCCGGTGTAGCACTACTCACTGCCTTCTCGTGGCGGGGGTGTTGTTTACAAAAATGAGTGGACGAAAAGCGAATGTCTGGCGCTTTAACCGGATCCCAAACCAATGGTGCACATGGGCTCCAGTGTCCTGTTGTAACAAATGACGTATGAGCCGATTTCTTGGTCACCGGCTACCCTGGGACTGCATCTCCTCACGATGCTCCACTGCCTTGCGGGTTAGGCCTTCAGGTCAAAGGCTCGGGGTGTGCCTCCCCTAAGAAAACCACCTGCTTCGGTCTGGGCACTCGGGCAGTATCACAGCCCACACACAAAAAATGATGAACTGTCTATTTATGGAAAATATTCTTCTTGCTTTGAATAACAATCAAATGACTCACATTATTATTACTATTATTATTATTATTTACTACGTCATTTATTCACCCTCTATTCCCACTCTGTGTATACCTATTTTTCGACTTATACGGCAGCTCGCCTGTGATGGGAATTCGGCTCTATCTAAACGTTCTTGAGTCACTGCCTGGTTGATAATTGTGTGCTACCACCGAATACGAGTACTGAAGCAGTTTTTCTGAAACCACGTGCATCATTCAAACTAGCTTCCTTCAACGTTCGCACACTAGTGCAGGTCGGACAACAGATAGGGCTGGCTATGTCTTTGGAAAGTCTTCATATCGATGTCTGCTGTCTATCCGAGACCCATACTACAAATTCGCTCTACATCTGTTACTTCAAAAAGCTTGTTTTACGTGCGCTTATCCGGGGACCCTGTGGCATCTTCGTCTGGTCTTGCTGGCGTTGGTGTCGCACTAAGCGCTAGAGCTGAGGCAGCACTAGTCGATTGGATCCCCATTAACAGTCGCTTATGTGCTGTTAGATTAGAGAGTTCCATCAAATTGAGAAGAAATCGGCGTGAGAAACGATGTCTTTTCGTCATCTCCGCCTATGCGCCGACAGATTGCAGCCCGGATGCAATCAAGAATGAGTTTTACCACCAGTTATCTGTTCTTCTGCAGAAAGTGCGTTCGACAGATATTGTAGTACTAGCCGGAGACTTGGATGCTCAGATCGGGTGTCTAGGCACAGAAGAGTGTCGTTTAGGTGGCCGATGGGGACTTGTTGGTCGCAGGACAGATAACGGGGACCGTCTACTGCAACTGTGCACAGACCACAACCTGTTTCTGGTTAGCACTAACTTCAGGAACAGTCATCGCCGATGTGCCACCTGGCGTCCTCCCTTTGCATCTCAAGCCTGGACTCAGATTGACCATATCGCGATCAGCTACCGCTAACGTGGTTTTGTACAAGACTGCCGCTCCTTTTGGAGTACCTATCTGGACTCTGACCATGCCTTAATCTGCGCCAATCTTACCTTACTTTTCAGTGGACAACAAAGTGACCACCACCAAAGGATTGATATTAGCAAGCTGGTTGCAACTTCTGTTGCTAGTAAGTATTGAACCGGGCTAGCTTCTAGGCTAGCTACCATTCCACCGAAAAGTATAGATGAGCATTGGTTGCAATTGCATGACGCCATGAAAATGGCGGGTACAGTCAGTTGTGGGTTCGCGAAACGTCCCACTTACAAGCACTGGGTTTCTTCTGAATCCTTACAACTCATTGAAGCCCGTCGGTCTACTCCGGGTAACCGTGAGTTTGACGACAAACGAAGGATGTTACGTAAGGAAATTGGGCAAAGCTTGCGTAAGGACCGAGAAGCCTGGTGGTCGGGCTGTGCTAATGAGCTGGAAGCAGCAGCTGCATATAGTAACTGCCGGAAGCTCTTCCAACTCATCCGAGCCACTGGCAGCAAGAAGTTTGGTGTGAGCTAAACAATCTGTGAGGATGACGAGATGCCAATCACTAACATCCATCGACGTCTTGGACGATGGGCAGAATTCTTCGAAGGGCAGTTCAACTGGCCTGCTGCTCCGGCAGCATCGGTCAGACTGTCCTGCCCTCCATGGCCGGTGACGACTGATCCATCAAATGAGGCGTAAGTCCGCAAGGAACTCCAACTCTTGAAGCGCTACAAGTCACCGGGCACAGTTGACATACCTCCGGCTCTTTTTAAAGATGGTGGTGACTTTCTGACTAAGGAATTGACGACGTTGTTTACAAAAGTCTGGGAACTAGAGAGTGTACCAACGTCATGGAATGAGTCGATAGTTGTCCCTATCTTTAAAAAGGGTTCACGTTGTTCCTGTAACAACTATCGGGGATAAGTCTACTTCCGATTGCGTCCAAGCTATTGGCTTCCGTCATACTTCGTAGGTTGTTCAAAATCTGAGAAAGATTGATTCGCAAGGAGCAGGCTGGGTTTCGCTCTGGCAGAGGATGTATTGATCATATCTTCACCCTCCGCCAAATGTTAGAACACCGCCATACTTATCAAAGGCCAATAATCGTAGTGTTTCTTGACATCAGGGCTGCCTTCGATTCGTTTGATAGGACTGTTCTCTGGGATTGTCTATTGAAAAAGGGTGTGCCTGAAAAGTTTATTAACATCCTAAAAGCCCTATGTACAAACACCTCAGGCAGAGTGAGGGCATACAACCACCTCTCTCCATTGTTCCATTCGAGCAGTGGGGTTAGACAGGGTTGCCCAATTTCACCATTCCTCTTCAACTTTGCCATCGATGACATTCTGGAAACAGCTCTGATGGATATAAGTAATGGCGGTGTGGATCCGTTGCCTGGAGAAAGACTACTCGACCTTGAGTATGCGGATGATATTGTCTTACTGTGCGACAATGCCCAAGGCATGCAATCCGCACTTAATCAGTTGGCAATCAGTGTCCATAGGTATGGTATGTGCTTTGCGCCTTCGAAGTGCAAAGTACTTCTACAAGACTGGCAGGATTCTAATCCTGTACTCACCCTGAATGGTGAGCAGATAGACGTAGTCGAGAAGTTCTTGTATCTGGGTAGCTGCATAAGTGCCGGTGGAGGTTGTGAGTGATGAGATCAATGCACGTATAGTGGAAGCCAGAGCGGCTTATGCTAATCTGGGCCATCTTTGGCGCCTTTATGATGTTAGTCTGGCTGTAAAAGGTCGGATCTACAACGCTTCTGTGAGAGCAGTTTTGCTCTATGCTTGTGAAACCTGGCCTCTCCGAGTTGAGGATGTTAGACGACTCTCTGTGTTCGATCATCGCTGTCTCTGAAGGATTGCTGACATCCAGTGGCAACACCATGTTAGTAATGCAGAGGTTCGGCATCGTGTGTTCGGGTGCAGAGGCGATAATTCAATTGGTGTCGCCATCTTGAAACACCGACTTCGGTGGCTTGGACATGTTCTCCGAATGTCGTTCCAGAGAATTCCACGTCGTGCATTATTTGCCGACTCTGGGACTGGTTGGAAGAAGCGGAGAGGTGATCACTGTATGACATGGTGTCGTGGGATGAAGGAAATTTGCAGTGGGCGGGCTTGTGTTGGTCCTTCACGGCTCCTTGGCTGGGGTCCGAGAGATGGTGCTACACAGTGGCTAGATACGTTATCAGATATGGCACAGAATAGAAGCCAGTGGCGATCCTGCTGTAACCTTTTATTTTCTTCATAAAAAGTGGTTGCTTCTTCCTTGACTGAAAGATTTATTCTGATTGTAACTTTTCGTTTCCCCCATTATTATTATTATTACGCTACCTTACCTTATTCTGTTCGTTATTGTTCTTTATTATTTATTTTGGTTATTTTTTTACTCTCCTTACCTTTTTTCCTTCTTTTTGAATTCCCATTGTTTTGTGTGGCGCATATATATTTGGTGCTCTATTGTATTAATATTTATGTGTTCAAATAAAAAATAAAGTATTGGCAAGCTTCAAATTTTTAACACCTGCGAACATACGTGGTTGCTGAGCCCCGTTACAAAGCGATCAATTTGATATAATTGTGGCAAAGATGTGGTTATATTATAATTTCCTTACGGAGCTGACCTTCAAGCCTCAAACAAACGAATTTCAGAAGGCAGAACTGCCCAACTAACCTTAATGTAAAAGAAAACTGAAGCTATTGTTTACATACAAAGTACTGAATCAAGATAAGTTCTCGTCATAAATGGATAATTAATTAGGGCTAGGGAATAGTGATCACAAAGAAACCAGTATTTAGTAATTTTTGCCCATCATATCATGAGGTTGTCCATATTTCTCTTGTTTTAGCTCGTTTTTGCAATATGCTTCTTTGGAATTATTATCAAAAGTACCTGTGTCAAACCGTATAAATTCTCTATTCATTCTGTGTAATGACCTTACTTTTTACTCTTTTCAGTGATTCAGATTGGTGGCTTGTACAGAACTTAAGTTCCGGTAGGAAAGGATATGTTCCAAGCTCGTTTGTTGCGAGAAAAGGATCAGTTGAAGCTGAAGAGTATGTTTCCGGTTGAACTGTTTTTCTTTTAAATTTCACTTGATTCGCTTATATGCAACTCAGTATATAACCTATTGAAAAAGGTAACAAAAATACTCACGTGGTTCAAAATTGAAGTCATAGATCAGTTTCATGATTTTATAAAACTCATTCTCTTTTACTAATTAACCAGGAATCTCCAATTTTTTCTTAGGACTTCGTTGATCACTGAAACTACTATTGTGCTTTTATGCAAACCGATATTTGCCAAGGACGTGCATAGAATTATACTGTTTCATTCGATAAAATTAATCACCTGGTTTACTTTCCATCTAAAGGATAGTACATTCACCTTTGATATTCCGTGTTCAGTAATTTCACTAGGTGTGATCAATGATCTGAAGATAGTGAAATTCAGATATCAAAAATTCAATGTCTTCGATTCATGATGATCATAGAGCAGGACTAAATATGGATCTGCAATTCTAATCCATAAGGCTTTAAATCAGTGGTGGGACATTTTGTTTGAATTATTTAGCTCTAAACTGTTCCAACAAGTACTTGTTAAATAAAGTATGTTGTTTCTAGATCCTTATCTGCCTAAAGATAGGTTGACTGTAAGTTTTTTTTTACTCCAGACCCTACCTAGTTATCCTAATCATCATACTCACGAATGCAAGGTGATATCAAAGTTGGGTGTTAATTTCCTCTAGCATGTTTAACTAAACAGTTTGTTATAAATTGTTTACTTTAGTGTAGTTTGAGTCGAAGATCAATATTTACCAATATATATTTTACATATAGATGGTTTATGCCTAAGTTGTCACGTAAGGACTCCGAAAGACTACTACTACTGGAGGGCAATGCTCAAGGCGTATTTTTAGTACGTGAAAGTGAAACCAGCCAAGGTAAGTCAACCATGAAATGTCATCTCATTAAATAAAATTTCATATATTATACCATGATTTTGAGTAAATTTCGGTAAGCTGTTCAGCAATAAATTTGTTTTTTCGTAAGTCTTGAAACTACTCTAGGTATTTCGTCTAAGAATTATAAAACTTGTTAAGCATGTATTATAATATCAGTGCCTACATTAATCGGCAGCCGGTCCAAATCTCATTATATTTTGTGGTCGTTGATAAGATTGTCGTAAATTACAATTTTCTTTAGCTTTTCTATTTTGTTTTTAAGCGGAAACTATATGGTTGAATTTTTGATGCAACAACCGGATTTGAGTGTAGATCTTGGTTTTTCACTGAATTTGAATTATTCGATCATTTGGTCACTGTCCTATCAACTAAGATACAATAGTTTACTGCTAATTTGTTTTTTGGTCCGTTATATTCTAATCAACAAAAATACTCCAGCACTATTTTGTGTCAAAAGTTACTATATCTATAAAAGCAGTTGGTTGATTGATTGGTAATTTATAGTTCCTTGTTAAAATAATTCTCATAAGCCAAAGATTCACATCGATCTGTTAATCTTGATATCATAGTTAAAACGTTATAACTTCAACTTGTGAGCCCCATATTCGTATCTCAATTCACTAAATTCAACAGGAAAATACATGGCTTAAAGCCAAGCATATAAATGCATGTGGTTACATTGATTGGGGTCCTAGGGATTCCCTACTACCCATTTCGTAACCACGTCCATAACACCACAGGCTGAGGATTTGTCTGTTTTCTACTTGAGTTCGTTTATTTTAGGTACTTTAACTTTTGGAACTCCTCCCTCCTGTTCTGTCTACAGTTTTTCCACAATATCTATATCAGTTGGTACGAAGAAACTAGGTGTTCATATTTGTTGATGTGAAGTCTTATTTATTTATTTACTTATTTGAACACAAATATTGGCAAATGGAGGCACCGAATACACATGCACCACACAATTCACTTGTTTTGTGTGTGGGCTTTGATACTGCTCAGGTGCCCAAGCCGAAGCAGGTGGTCTTCTTAAGGAGCCACACCCGGAGCCTTTGACCTAAAGGCCTGGTCCACAAGGCGGTGGAGCAACGTCAGGAGATGCAGTCCTATGGTAGCCGGTGACCAATAATTGGTTCGTACGCCATTTTTTCTTCAAGGATCGTGGAGCCCATGTACACCATTGGTTTGGAATCAGGGTTTTACAACTCTATTAGGTGGTTTCTCGGTACCCACTAACCCAGTTAAGGCACCGGGCATTCGCTTTTCGTCCTCTCAATTTCGTAAACAACAGTAATGCCGCGAGAAGGCAGTGTGTAGAACTTCCATGGCATTGGCTGTACACGCGTGGCCATGTGAGAGTATTTCGAGAGGGAAAGCGAACTCCCCGTCCTCAGCTGTACCAGGACATTTGGGGTCACGACGTAAAGTCACCTTGTCTGTGATTTCAACAGATCGTTAGACTAATGCACTGCAACCTGAAAGTAAAGACTTCGGTCTAGTCATTCTTTTGTTGCATTATATGGCTTTGTTGAAGTCTTCAACCGGCTTTTTAATGTGTCATACGATGGTATATTCTTAGATTCTATTTATCCATTAGCTCAGTTGGTGAAACATTTCCTGAAACATGTAAACTCTGTGTTGCTCAACAGTTCGACAGGAACCTTTACTAAACCTGTTCTATTGGTGGTATTGATGTACAGAGTTTACTTTTTATTGTGACTGTCGCACAACTAGCCGTTATCTGTACAACCGGGTTCTAATAAATCTATTAGTGCACAGTTAATGAGATAAAATATTTCCCAAATCTCGAAACTTGATACCACAGACACTTACCAGTTGTTCTTCAGTTTCGTTCGGACGCTTTCCATTTTGCATATTTTATTGGTATCAACTGTAGTCAATCAAATAATTTCTGTTTTTTTAACTGTATATCGTTATGAATTCAAAGTGTCTTAATTGAAAGGCTTACCATAGTATTAATGTGAACAGTGACAAATTTTCACTATCGAGCTAAAGTCACTTCAAATGTTTGAGGAAGTACTTTGAAACCAGATTTAAACTTCTGCATTATTTTTTAAAGTATGGCGTCTATGACTGTATTGACTGGATTTGGTTCATATATGATCTAGATAAGGACAGTGGTGGGATAATTCCTATTCACCACAAAACTAACAAAGCATGAACAGTTTACTCTATTTTTTGTCCGTTTTCTGTATGGGTTGACCTCCGAGAATTCACTTTACGCTTTATATGTTGGTCTGTAATCTTAATAGCTTAAGAGTAACTGCGACATATTTCCTACGATTTCTTTCATTTAGATAAACTATGTGTTTTTCTTTTAAACTCAATTTGATGATTCAATGATTATTTTTTTTCATAAATAAGATTATCTTACATAAATTTCTTTCTCCTATATTAAAAGTGACTACTGAATTCGAATTATAACGAACTCTATTATTATAAAAAAGCAAATACTTACACTGTAATCACTTTCATTTTTTTAATTTTGTTGACACTTGAAAAGATGTTTTACTGTTGGTTTGAAAATGGTTTAGAAGAATATAAGAAATCAGTCAATAAACTTAAAATATACAGTAGTGGTTTCAATGTGTCCGTTTCTTGTCTCAATTTGTGTTGCCTAAACATTCTGTTATAGGCGGGCCCATAGATATCATGTATGTAAAATAATAGATCATTAAGAATATCGGCACATTTGTCCTAGGTTCTAAATTGTTTAATTCTGTCATTCAGGTCATATGAACTTCCCACTACTAATAATTCTAGTGATATTTATTTATCTTTATGGATATTTCGAAGAGTTTTCAATTCTAGATATGCACAGTTTATTTCTTGTGAGAAATTTGGGCTAATAGAAAGCAATATACAACTTCTTATATTTGATTGTGATGAAATATATTTTGTAGGAACTTACTCATGTATATTTCTGAATTCATATATATTTTTCTTATTGGATTCAACGAATTCAGTAGATATATCCATGTAATTTATGAAAACATCACGAATTGAATTAGTTGGTGGTTAAGTTGAAATGAATTATTGGTAACACAAGCATTTTGTCACCGATATCTTAGAGTGTTATTCTCATATATTAAAAAAAATTAGCAAATATAAAAAAATATAATTAATCGATGAAAATTTGTTCACATAAAGTTTTATACATGTTTATTCTTCTTCTCTTTAATTTTAAATATCTTAATCATGTAAAATTTTATTTATTTAAGAAAAATCTGTAGGGTAATAAATTTAAATATCTTATGTTATTCATGTTAAGTTTTATTGAAATTGATCAAATTCACATCCTAATGGTTGTGAAAATTTCAAGTTCGATATTTCAGTTCATTAATCATTACTGAGTGAATAGGGATTTAATTGTTCACTTTTTTTTTGGTGTGTGTATGACCTTATTAGTTGTTGTTGTTGTTGTTGTTGTTTTTTCTTTCTTCATTCGATCAATAAAGTAAATTTTAATTGTCATAAATATCTCCTAATTTTAGAGTTAAATTATCAATTCATTATTTCATTATTTACTGTTTCATATAATTTAAAATTATATTTCCATTGAGATTATTTATATATTTTGATTAAAACTTAATTTTTAATCTTTTTGTTATAATTCCCCATATCACAATATTGATCATTTTTAAAATGTAATTTCCTGTAATATTTTTCTTTACAGGTTCCTTAACATTATCTGTACGAGATGAAGAACGTGGATTATCTGGTATTATGAATACAGTGAAACATTATCGTATCAAACATCCAGATTATCGTTATTATTATATTACAACTAAGTGTAGTTTTTCTAGTCTTCAAGAATTAATACAATTTTACTCAATTGATTCACATGGTTTATGTTGTAAACTTACAAGAGCATGTCTATGTCCACCACCAATAACCTCAGATTTATCAGTTAAAACAAAAGATCATTGGGAAATATCTAAATCTTCAATTGTTTTGACTGAAAAACTTGGAGCTGGACAATTTGGTGAAGTGTGGAAAGGTATGCATTTATATATATAATGGTTTACATTATATTTTGTTAGGTTAGTTTATTTTAAAAATTGTTTGCATCCACTTTTCTTTCTTCCGATTTGTGTATCTCACTGACACTAAAAGATCTGTCAATACGTTTTTTCTCAATACTGTTTACTAACTTAACATCCTGAAATTATTTAGGAATATATAACAAAAATAGCCAGAAAAAAAAGCCTAATTATATGTAATGATCAGTTTATAAGCTTTTACTTAATTGAACTGGATATAAAGATGGTTAGATGTCTCATTTTAGCATTTATTAACTTTTTTAATACTTATTCTTTAAACTATGCTTCATTTCGTTTTCATTCCTATTAAAATACCATTCGTATTCATCTTTCAAGAATTACTATATTCTTTAATTATCAGATCACAAATTTATTACCACTCTTTGCGTCCATTCGTTCACTGTTTTTGCTGAAGTCAGTCATTAACAACGTAGAACTTCGTACGTACGTACATCAGTTCGAGTCGCCACACCACATTTTCACAGAGATGCAGTGGTCGATTCAAATCCCACAGTGTTAGACGTAATAAGAGTATAAGCAGTGATCGGGAAGATTAGGGTTTGGAGATGTTATTTAAAGAGTATAATACAGTGAAATAAATTTGGGAAGAGAAAAAAAGAGACAAGGAGATCAAAATTTGGGAGAACACAAAGAGTGGATGCACCTGCGCCATTGCAGACGATTTTGAGCCATGTCATTCAGGGTCTCTAACCATCGGTTGCTATCATCTCGCGATCCCCAACCAGGTAGTCTACACCTACCAACATAATCAATCCACTTGTCAGTGACTTCATGAACGTGTGCCATGTTTTGGTCTGGCCGCCCCTAGCTTTCTTCCAACCTATTCCTATACCACTAAACATCGCACGTCGGGGCAGTCAGTTGTTGGGCATACGTAACACGTGTCCCAGCCATCTCAACTGATGAAGTTTCACTACGTCATCAATTGATTTGCCATCCTTACCTAGTACCCGTTTCCCAACAACTGTGTTACTTACTCGATGGTCCCATGATATACGAGCAATATTTCGAAGACACATATGATCAAATACTAGTAGTCTACGAATATCCTCTACTCTTACCGGCCATGTTTCACTGCCATAAAGTAGGACGGAACGAACTGCTGCGCAGTAAACCCGTCCTTTGGTTGATAGACGGATATCTCGCCTACGCCATAAATGACGCAAGTTAGCACGAGCTAATCAAGCCTTCTGTATCCGTGCTGAGATTTCGTCACATACCAGACCACAAGGGCTGATGAGACTTCCAAGATAAGCGAAGCGATCGACACGCTCAATTACTTCACTCCCTATCATTAGTTCGGGTGTCAATGCAACCCAATCCTGAAATAACATTTTGCATTTCAAGGGTGGGGGGAATCGCATCCCGAACATGCTTGCATTGTTGCTTATAGTGGTCAGAATACTCTGCATTTTGTCAGCGTCTTCGCCAAATAGAACTATGTCATCGGTATATTCTAAGTCAACAAGTGAACCTCCCGGTAGAAGTTCTACTGGAAATTTAGATGAGGAGAGTGTTATCTCTAAAAGTACGTCGACCACAAAGTTGAACAAGAATGGAGAAAGTGGACAGCACTGACGAACACCACATGAGGTAATCAATTCTGATGACAGTTCGCCATAAGCTCTCACTCTACCAGTTGTGTTCGAGTAGAGAACCTGTATAAGGTTAATGTACTTCTTTGGTACTCCTCTCAGTGACAAACACTGCCATAGAACCTCACGATCAACAGAGTCGAATGCCGCCTTAAGGTCGAGAAATACTACCATTGTGGGGCGTCTAAACGTGTGTCTGTGTTTCAGAACCTGACGTAGCATGAATATCTGGTCTATACAACCACGTCCAGGTCGCAAACCAGCCTGATTTTCTCTAATCTGCTCTTCACAAGCTTTAGTTAGGCGTCGAAGTATTATTGAGGCTAATATTTTAGACACTGTATTGGTCAAACTGATTCCTCTGTGATTGTCACAAGAGGACTTTTGTCCTTTCTTAAAAACTGGCACAATCAGTGATTGAGACCAGTCAGATGGGATTACGTCCAGTTCCCAAATTCTACCTAAGACCTCGGTTAATCTCATTGCTAATACTGGACCACCATCCTTAAAAATCTCAGGAGTAAACCTGTCAGGGCCTGCTGCTCTCCCACGTTTCAGATTTCCTATGGCTTTTTCAACTTCGTAAAGAGACGAAGGACCTACATTAACTTGCCATTCAGGTTGGCTGGGGATCGTGGGAAACCGAAGTGTGGTTGAAGGCCAGTTGAACTGATCCCTAAAGTGTTCTGCCCATCGATCCAATCTTTTGGATTGAGAGTGTATAATATGTCCATCTTTCTCTGAGAGTGTTTCACTAACAGTCGGGTTCCTAATACCGGTTTCCTTAACAAGTCTGAACAATTGTCTGCTATTACCTATTGCCGCTGCCTTTTCCATCTCTCTTGCTTTCGCTACCCACCACTGTTCACGATCATTGCGTAGACTTCTTGTCAGTTTGCGCTTAAGTTGACTCCGCTCTTCACTATGTTCAGAGCCAGGTGGAATAAGTTTCCGAGCATTTATCAGTGCGATAGATGCTGCTGAGATCCAGTGTCGTTCCCTAACCTTACGGATTACCGTACTAGCAGATATCACTGCTGTTTCCACAGCTTTTCGGATATCATTCCATGCTGCCTCGGGGTGGGCATCACATACATGGCTGCCTAACTGTTTTCCTAGTTGTTCCTGAAATATACTCTTAGCTTGAACATCATTAGGTAGGACCCTAAGAGGTTTACTTGCAGCGTCTTTCCTACGTCCAGTAAGACGCAGACAGATACGCGATCGTACTAGGGCATGATCTGAATCTAAGTATGAGCGAAAGTCTTCTATCGAGCCCCTCCATCGGTGGCTGATAGCGATGTGATCTATTTGGGTCCAACGCTGGGACGAATTAGGGGGTCTCCATGTTAAAAGATGTTTTTCCTTATGCTTAAAGTTAGTATTTGCAAGAAAGAGGCGGTTATCCGAGCATAGCTGTAACAGACGGTCGCCATTATCTGTTCGTTGAGCCACGACACCATAAGATCCACCTAGTTGTCTTTCCCTATCGCTTAGTTTACCTACTTGAGCATTAAAGTCACCGGCCACTATTACTACATCCGAGCGCCTAGCTTTTCGGAGGAGGTCGGAGAGCTTTCTGTAAGACTCATCTTTTACACCATCTGCGCTGCAGTCAGTGGGAGAATAGGCAGAGACGACGAAGAGGCAACGACGAGTGTCCCTATCTTTTCGGATCCTTACTGTTCCGTTTAGTCGGACAGTGCACAAACGACCGTCTACTGGAATCCACTCTAAGAGAGCTAGTTCTGCCCTAGGACTCAATGCTATACCTATGCCGGCGAGGCCTCGGGAAGCAGAATCAGGGCTTCCAGATACACGAAGTGTGAATCGAGTCGGTTCTTTATTTTGGCATGGTGAGGTCAGATGAATGACGCTACTCGGATCCTGTATGCGCGTTTCGGAGACGCAGCACACATCGATGGCGCGGGATTCTAAAGTCCTAGCTAAGGAAGTCTGTTTTCCTATTTGGCACAGTGTTCGGACGTTAAAAGCTCCTACGTGTAGTTTAGAACGTGGTTTCAGAGACCAGGAATAGCGTTCCGCGTACTCGAATCGTTTGCCCTAGCGGTGCGAGGTGATAAACAGACGTGAGGAGGGTTGGTCATGGAGATAAGAGAGGTATTAGGAGGTGTAAGAAGGATTTGAATGTGACCAACTTGGTTTCGTGCGCTGTTACGGGTATGAGGGCGGATATCACTTCCCGGCTGCCCACACCGTGGGAGGGTATTTCTTGAGGAACCTGAAAATGAAATTGCATTAGTGTTGGTCTTAACGACCTGGGAGCGTGACCGCAGAGCCCAAGGGACAACTGCTTGAGGCCGGTCGCGCACGGCCCTTTTGTGGAAGGTTTTTAATGAGTTAGCTCCGTTCTTCAAAGGGCCTTACCGCCGGAGACGGAAATCCGTGAGGTGTGACATTTTTAGGGTCGACCTTTTCTAACCCCACCCCTCCTTGTGGGAAGGCAGCATCGCTGTCATGCTGGTTGTCCGAGGGAAACGCCTTACTGCTGTCTACAGTCAGCAGTACGACTTCACCCTCAGACCTTGAGTTGCTGCTTTTAGTCTTACCGTTCTCTAATCGACCTGCCTGGCATGGTAGAACCTACAGGAACATATGTTCTAGCCAATATAACTCGGTTGGATCATCACGATAAGCAAGCCCGACCACCGCGTCAAGGTAGCAGCTTCGGTCGGGAGTACGCTGGTTAGTTCATATTCATTGCTTCAAACATACATGTAGATAGCACACTATTTACTAACCGAGATATATTTTAAAAAAATTATTTAAACACAAACATTTGCACAAAAAAAGCACGAAATATGTATGCACCACACTTCATCATTAAGTTTGTGTGAGGGCTGGAATACTGCCCGAGCGCCCAAACCCGCTGCAAATCGATGTTTAAGTTATTTGTGTTCTTGGTTTTGCAATTTTACTCACCAACTATATGTTTAAAGTTCCCCCTACCAAGTGATTATTTCATAAGTAGGTTAGTCAGAGAAATGCCATAATGAATCATTAAGTTTTGTTAAAAAATAAGTGGATTTACTAGGAATGTATGAATTTTAGACGGGTAACGATCTTTTCTAAGTTAACTATTATGTGTTTTTAACTGTTAATAGTTGAAGTAAGGTTTTTGGTCCAGAGTTAGTTCATACCAACCATAACCCTAGTCCTACTTCAATCTTGGCACTAACGAATGTTGCCGCAAAATCTCGCTCTACCTCATAATTCTGTGAACTCATTCACAATCATTTCATCCTCACATTCACAAGTAAATGTCTTTTCATCAGTCTTAAGGGGTTGTAAGTGCTAAGTGGTGTTTCGTTCATTAATATTAACCATAAAATATGTCGGTTTGATATTTGCGCGATTAATTAAAAGTCCCTTTCTTGATCCTGATAGATTTGGAAGTATATTTTAAGTCAAACCAAACCAGTTTTTACCCTCAATTTAACTTATGCTTTCATTTTATAGATGACAAACAGTAATTTTCTTTAAGATTTGTGTATTATTTTCTAACCTGGAAGAAAAAAACCAACTGATTAATTTAGGTGTAGTATTCTACTATTGTATTGATTTTTTAAATATGAACTAACATCGACATTTGTGTCTCATTTAATCACACCTGAATTACATCTGTATCTGTGTTCTGTAACCCTAATCTTTTCAGATACTAGAGTTCTAACTAACAGGTTGGTTAAAATAACTGCCTTTGTTGATTTATGTAAGTTAAAACTCAGTCTTAGGAGCCGTGTACTAATGATAATTCCCTGTTTTATAATACTGGTGAGTTGGTCCATCGTTTTAGTGTCAAATGCCTTATTTGTTTCCAACTGTAAGTTGAATGTTGATCACCTTAGACAATGTGATACGTTAATTATCTCACTCTTTGACCTTAGTAATTTTGGTTAACAAATCAAAACATTTTTATATTGAACAAATCGATTTCTACATCAGACAATAAATGTCACGGTTATCTACAGTATTTATGTATTGAAACAAATTCGGATTATTCAGGGACCATTGATATCTATGTAAATTACGTATAGGCGACTTTTTTCGTAGTTTTGAAAATTTTTCTTCGTAACCTATAAATGTATTAACACAGATGGGAATTATTCTAATCTCAGGTATCATAGGTATTAAGGTGAAGAGGATGTCTGATTCACTGTTCGTTCTTTGTGGTAACTGAATTTCCACAAGAAACTTCATATACGTTTCACGCTTAGCTTATTTTGAATTTATTAGACTGAGAATTAGGAAAACAGTAATCTTTGGTTAAAATGTTATTGTGCTGACAATTTCCTTTATCTAGAGATTATCAGTCCAGGTTCTACGTAACTACTGTATAAATACCTACGTAGTTCTATTTGGTAACCCAGCACATGTTTATGTCATACCCTGTGTCTATGGTAAACAGTGGTTACCTACTCGTTGTATCCCAAATTTATACTAATATCACAACATTTCCTTTGTTGATTTGATGTTCTTTAAATAGGTACATGGAATGGTACTACAGAAGTTGCTGTAAAAACTTTAAAACAAGGTACAATGACTAGAGAGGATTTTCTAAAAGAAGCTCGTATTATGCGTGCAGCTCAACACCCGAAATTAGTTCGATTATATGCTGTATGCACAGAAGATCCTATTTATATTGTTACTGAATTAATGTGTAATGGTAGTCTACTACAATATCTTCGTGATGGACCTGGAAAAAATTTACTAATTAATCAGTTGGTTGATATGATGGCTCAGGTAATGTTTTATATTTTTCAAATCATTGTTTCTATTATATACTAATGAACAATATAAGCAATTATCGGATTTATACATAATATCTTACCATTTAATTCACTAAGAAAATTACATCTAGTAGGGTAGGTCATTCAAGGCATTTTTAAACTGACTAGTTCATATGTATGTTAAAAGGATACGATAAATCAAGTGCACAAATCATTCAGAAGTCAAAATTCAGTTCTTAAGAGTCGATTTTATGATGTATATGAACTTAGATCTTATGAGACTATGAGTTATTGTTTCTTTTTAATGCAAATACATCTACCTGATAAATGTGTGAAATTTAAATAAAATAAAACTTTCTAATAATCATACAATTATAAAATATAATGTAGTGCAACAATAGATTACTATGCATATAAGGCGAACTCTATTCATCGCGTTTTGTGGACCTTGTTAAATTTTGTATTTTGCATACACCACAGACTGACTAGACAGATTTTTGCTAGAACGGGAATCAATATTTAATGCTTGTAATTTATAAATTAATGATACCGTTATTTATATCAGTTTAGTTGTAACAGTCAATCACTAAATTACTTATCCATTCCATCACAAACAAACCTCAGTGTATATATTCTATCCTCTTGGACTCTTCGACAAAAGGAAGTATTAATCCTGTAAACTTACAACTTCATTACGAAGGTATAATCCACACATATCATTGTTATATCCGGATCCCTTATTACTTGTACTTAAAACGATAGAACACTATAATTCTCAAGACGTGAAGTAGAAACACAAAAAACTACTGGTACAAATGGAGATTTATTCACATCAAAAACCACGACACCAACCACTCTAGTCAAAAATACACTCATTTATATATTGATTTGTATACCCACTGGATTATTAATTAGAATGAAGTCACATATATGAAATCATAAGGAAATTCCACTTTGCATATCACACTGACCATAGTTCACGTTAATTTGATAGAGACAATATGTCATGTTGGAGAAATACCATAGGAAAATAAATCAGTGTTGAACTGAGTGAAATATTACATTGAAAATAAAGCAAATATTATACTATACTGGGTAAACATATTGAATTAAGAACTTATGACTACAGCTGCAAACACTGCCTGTCCAGATAGACGGTATTTGCGGATACTCAACTCATGTTCCTCAGTCAATCAATATTCACTACATTAACAGTTGATGTACCATATTTACCCAGTACCTTGCGTCTAATCTCGTAATCACTTACTCCATTATCTGAATATTCGGGAAGAGCGCTCTGAATGTACGTATAATTAAAATGTCACAGCATGCTCACAACCTTTACTACCTTAGTTAGTTTCACAGGTATAGAGTAATGCAGTGGGGAATTCTACACAATATATTCAGAAACTGGTTGGCAGACGGTTGTCTAACTTGCATCACAAGTATCGAGAGTTGGTGTAAATCTATTTAGCTTTTCGAATATGTGCTGAGATTTTATCAGACACCAATCCGCCAGTGCTGATGAGACTATATGTGGATCAGTTTACTATGCATTTCTAATTACCTCAACTGTTTTCTGTTTTGTCTTTATTCTTTATCATGATAGATTGCTAATGGAATGGCTTATTTGGAAAAAGAGCACTATATCCATCGTGATTTAGCCGCACGTAATATTTTAGTTGGAGAAAATAATTGTGTTAAAGTAGCTGATTTTGGTTTAGCTCGTATGGTGGAAGATCACTACTCTACATATATGGCTCAGAAAAGTACAAAATTCCCAATTAAATGGACAGCACCTGAGGCTGCATTAATGGGTCGTTTTACAATAAAATCAGATGTCTGGTCATTTGGTATTGTTATTTACGAATTAATTACACTAGGCCAAGTTCCTTACCCATCAATGAATAACACAGAGACATTGCATCAAGTTAGTACTGGTTATCGTATGCCACGTCCAGTGAATTGTCCACAACCAATTTATGATATGTTATTACGAATATGGGATAGTTGTCCAGAAAAACGTCCTACATTCTCAGTTCTATTTGAATTTTTTGAAGATTATTTTGTCACATCTGATACTAATTATAAACATGCTAATTCAGCATTAACTGGTTGTAGTGCTTCCATCACAACTGTTAATAATAATAATAACAATAATAGTCTACACCAACCAACCAAATTAACACCACTTGACACAACAAGTTCATCTAGCACAACGTCAATCAATATCGACGGTACTACTCATTCCGCTATATCCAAATGTTTTAGTGGACGTCTATTATCAAAAGATAAATTACTGCGCCAAAGTACTCATTAATTGAACAAGTATTTGATTGAATTTAGTTTTTTTAATTCTTGTTTGGTTGTGCAGTTTATTTCCATGTTATTAATCGATAGATCATTGTAACTATCTACCTGAATGTAATCAGATTATTATTATTATTCTTTTTCTTTTTTTGCTCATCATTTACTTTATTTTTTAAAAACAAACAAAAAGAAAAAAATAATGGAAATTTATGTTTAAAATGTTGTTCAATTAATTACCGAATGAATTATTCCCCATTTTTAATTTATTTAAATATAGTTGTATTATTCATTTAGAATGCATTTAATAGAAATAAGAAGAACAATTTCATTTCACATTGATGATGATTGTCAAAATCAAACATTGAAATATGAAATGTCTATTGAATTATTAAAATATCTTATGTGATTGTGATTAATTTTGCATTTTCTTTAATTAATTAATTAATTAATTAACATACTTGAAGAATTGCATTTACAAATAATCTGTATTGTAAATATATTAATACAACCAACCGACAAGCATTGCCATAACTCAGGGTGTTTTAAACAAAGTATTTTTGTTTGGGTTTTTCTCTCTCTCTTTCATTAATGATAAATTATTTTTTATTATCTCCACTTATCTTTAATCTATTTCTCTTCTCAATTTTATTCCTTCATTTACTTAATTTCTATGGAGATTATGTTGTGTATGTGGCTTATCAGTGACTTATTATGCAGTTCATTGATTCATTCCTTTTGTTTTATTAAAATTCTTCTCTTTTCTGAAATGTATTTCAAATAATATAAAAGTAATAAGAAGAAGAAGGTGAAGAAGAACATTAGCTCATAAATTTCATGTAGTTGTTTGTATTCGTCAATAGGATTACATGTGTTGTGGATGATTTATTCAAGCATTTTTGATTCTAACTTAATATATGATGGATTATATTTTTAACATTAAGTGTTTTATTTTCATTAGTTTACTAATTTACTTGAATAATAAATGATTCAATTTAACCCATTAATTTACTTTTTTCCTACCCCTTCCCTCCAAAGAATAATTGTATATTTTCAAAATCAAAAGTATTTATTGCTTCTTTTACACCTTTGTTATTCTTTTATTTTGAATACAAGAATAACTGCAAGTGTATATATATATACATATATGTGTGAAATTTTCCTCTTTATCCTTTTGAATCGACTATATTACTATTATTATTATTATTATTATTATTACTGATTTATCTGTCCATCCTAGGCTAATAATTTTGTTCGTAACGATTCCAAATTATTATAACTTGTCTATGTTTAATGGTTTTATTGTGATAATCGTTTTCTTTTGCTTTGCTGTTATAAGTAAGATATGTGTAATTAATTAATCGGTTTGTAAGAATGAATTTTCCGATACGATATATATGTGTGGTTTTGATATCAGTTTAATAAATCTGTGTCTGTATAACATTCATTTGAACAATTTTTTGTTTAGTTTTCATTATTAAACCGGTTATCAGCGCTCTGCTTTGTGACCATAACTTGTTAAGTTAGCTGAATTGGGCGTAGGGTGAACTCTCATAGTTGACATAAGAAAACCGTCATGTGTCACAGATCCATAAGTTGGAAAAAAGTTGGTTTATTTGATCCCGATCCAGTCATAGTAAAGTACCATCCTCACTGTAAAACTTGGACCTGGTGTTGACTGTAATTGTATTAGTACATTCTCATATCGTAAGTATCATAGTTGGAAGAATCCCTTTCCATCTACTTCGATTTACGTGGTCAAGTAAAATCACCAATACTCACTTAAAAAGTATGACTCCAAACAGAGAATGTACTTGGTAAGTTACATTCTCATTGTTGTTGTTTAGATAGAACACCTGTTCAGCACTTGGTGGTCTTCAGGTGTTATTAGCTCTTAACGTGGATCGAACATGAAAATAAATGTTGTCTGTCAGTCGAATAAAGAAGTCTACCTTCTAATACTTCAATAGAATAGATAACATCACACTAATAGTTTGTTCAAATATAAATTTCAGACTATCTTGTAATTACGTTAGGAAAGGGGATTGTGAAACGATAAAACTACCGTTCCCTAAACTAGTTCATCTGTCTTCCAAGTTTGGTTAAATTCCAAATGCATTGTTCCTAATTTTAAAATTATAGTAACAGTTTGGAAACATAAACCTAATTCCAGTTTTTATATAAATGATTTATAGTATCAAAGTTACGTTAACGCTATTTCAGGCTGTATGACACTACATCATTAGCTCCACCTGCCTTAAAACTAGATGTTTTCTTATTGACATGTTATGTACGGTTCGTTTATCACTTGTAGTTCTACCACTACAATTTACACGACACGAAGTAAAAACAATAGACTGCTGGTACAAATGGAGATTTATTCACATCAAAAACACGATTTTGAAAAGAGCAAGAAAAAAGATTCTAGCAGAATAGCATGAATTCATTTTATTTCGTAGGTTCTCGTCAGCTGCTTACAACCTGTGATATTTAAAAATCATAATTACATAATGGGTTTAAATTGCTAACTGAATATTGTAAATATATACCTAATGTGAGGTATATATTTACAGTATTCAGTTAGCAATTTAAACCCATTATGTAATTATGATTTTTAATTATCACAGGTTGTAAGCAGCTGACGAGAACCTACGAAATAAAATGAATTCATGCTATTCTGCTAGAATCTTTGTTCTTGCTCTTTTCAAAATGATAAAGGGAATTATGTGTATGAAATTTCTCAAAAACACGACACCGACTACTCTAGTCGAAAATACACTCATTCATATATTGATTTGTATACCCACTCGATTATTAATTAGAATGAAGTCGCATATATGAAATCATAAGGAAATTGCACGTTGCACATCATGCTGACCATAGTTCATGTTAATTTGATAGAGACAATATTTCATGTTGGAGAAACACCGCAGAAGAATAAATCAGTGTTGAACTGAGTGAAATATTATATTGAAAATAAAGCAAATATTATACTATACTGGGTAAACATTAGATTAATTTAAGAATGGAAGTAAGATTGAATATGAATTGCAATGAGTGTAAAATGTAATTTCTCTATTTCGTTCCCTTCATCTCAAACAGCGTCACTCAACTGCTGATAGTTTACGGTCGATGGTATTCTCATTACATAAAATTACTACTCAGTACAATAACATAAATGAGACTTCCATACTACCTGAAAATTTCAAAACATTCTACACAACGGACTACCAGTCAAATGTGATTAATGTGTTAACATTAATAAACGATTGATGTTTGATAGAACTAGATGCAAACTTATAACCCTACTTTTTGATGTCAAGTTTTTGTTCCATTGAGACACATGATTGTTCGCCAAAGGGTACAAGGCAAGAGAGGATAGATAGTTGTTATATTCTCTTTCTTCTTACGGTTATAACCCAGCTATTTCTATTGCTTAGTACTCTTGGACACCAAATCACTCGAGAAGTCCCCAAATCAGAACACGGTTGAACAGGAAAGAGATTATATTCCAAACAACAAGGTTAAATGGAAGTAAAAAGCACATTAGGGAAAACGTTAGTATACTTACGGTTTTTTACATGAGAAGATTCTAGAGTATTCTCCAACAATCGACTAGTGCTGATTGGATAAGAATTGGCCAATCAGCGTGCAGCAAAGCAATCGTGCATTCAGTATGCTTTAATCCGGTCTATGTCCCGCTAACACCTCTCCTTTGAGCAGATTCGTAGGATCTGGTGTTAGGAGGACGCTTACGCTTCTTTTTGGGCCGAGACTTACGATTCGGTGGACAATGACCTTTATGTCCACGTTTGTTGCACACCTGAAATTTATGCTTCTTAAATGGACAGAATCGTACATAATGTCACTCACCACATAACCATCATGCAGTCGTTGGTTTGTTGCGAGTTGTTATCGGCTTCTGAACTTTTAACCTAGTAATAGCATTGACACTACTGCAGGTTAAATTAAGATTTGCCTGTTCAATCAACTCGTTGTCGTGTCTGATGCTTTGTAGCCGCTTACACTCATCTGTCAATGTTTTAAGTGTGACGTTTGGGTCTTGATCTAGTCGAGCCAAAAGTCTAGTCCTGGTCTCAGCATCTTGTGGTGACTGAAGAGTTTTGAAGAATATTAAGCTTTTAAGTTGATCATCTGTCAACGAGCATAACTTGAACCGTTCACATTCTCTGTTGACAATGTCTGCTAGAACACCATATTCATCGGCTTCGCGTTTCAACAAATTTAGACGCCGATATCGAATACTAAACAATGAGGATGACTCACCGAATATCTCTGACAACTGAATTACTGTCTACTCGAAGCTGAGCTCTCGAGATAACTTTGGCAATATATGGTCAGCGAAACGTGCATGTTCATTGCTTCTCAACTTACGTACCAATAGTCGAGTCTTCCACGCATCGTCTTGGTTACAGAATTCTGTTCTAAATGTATCTTCCCAACGTTTGAATCACGTGAGAAAGGTATTTCCACTTTCGGGATCATAGATGATTTCTGGGATGCTGCTAACAACTGCATTACAAGACGTACTTGAAATAGCATGTGAACTCGGGTAGTGAATGTTAAGCTGTTGAATCAGAGTCTCTAACAACCGCATTTGTGCATCAAGTTGTGCTTGCTGTTGTTTTAGTATTCGGCTAAGCTGGTCATCTGATATGGCCATCTTGAATTTGTTTTCCTTTTTCCCCATCACCACTGTTATAATCTCTTTCTTATTGTTACGACCCAGTTATTCTTATTGCTTAGAATTCTCGGACACCGATTCACTCGACAAGTCCACAAATCAGGACACGGTTGAACAGGAAAGAGATTATATTCCAAATAACAAGGTTAGATAGAAGCAAGTAAGAAGCACAATAGGAAAAACTTTAGTACATATATAGTTTTCACATCAGAAGATTATAGAGTATTCTCCAACTATCGACTAGTGCTGATCGGATAAGAATTAGCCAATCAGCGTGCAGCAAAGCAATCATGCATTGAGTATGCTTTAATCCAGTCTATGTCCCGCTAACAATAGTCAATGAAACTGAAAATTTACGAAATAAGCATTTGTGAATCTGTACCATTTTGATTGACCAACTATAGTCTTCGGAAACAAATCTCAAAAGCTATATCTTGAATCACTACATTTCCTAACGTGAATCAGAATGACAATCAGTGACCTCACAGACTGTTATTTTATCTTGTTTTGGTTACCCCCACACTCTGTAATATTTATTCCTTCTGCCTTCTTCACGTGCTTATTTGACATCCATAACACGATTCGTCTAATTCACTGAAGAAAATACACAACCGCGTTAGTTGATTTCTGTTCGGTCGTCTAAAACCTTGGCAATTTCGTTATTTCTCAGTCCATAGTTTCACTATACACAAGTGCTTTTAAAGCATGAATTAGATCGGTATGAGGAATACTAAGCTAGTTAAAGGTCTTGGTTCCTGATATAACGTTTGATATTGCTAGTGTTGAAGAAATCACGATATCACCTAAAACCGGCATTTCTGATGACTACCGGTAAATGCGTTATCTGATACCGAGATTATGAAATTTCACCCTGATATAGATCGGGTAATAGGAATTTCTGGGTATGACTGAAAGTTCTTTTTAGTGATTAATGAACAATTCAAAACCTCTGGATTCAAAATTATAGGGAGGTACCTTGAATTATTTTCGATATGAAAATTATGTTTCACATTAATCTGTCTACAGACCATGTGTCACCGACTTCTGATTTTATAAGTGTCAGTATCAAACTAAGTGCTAGAAGCAAAGCAACAATTTTCGGCTTATACACTTTGAGGCGATGTTATAATGAAAGGCTCAGTCAAAGTTTTGAACGATAGTCAGCAACAAAACAACAAGACAAACTAAGCCATCCTATTGGGCCCCAGCACTGCCAATTGGAGGGTGAAGACCAGATTCAACCGAGGGAAAAGTGAATTTCACAAGCATTCCTAAGCGCGAACAGACAAGCGCACAACTCATGCGTATACGTACAGTACAAAAATGGCCTTGAAAACTGTCACATAATGGCGTACTGAAAGAAGAATAGAAACAGTGACATTTGAGGTTCTTGTGAGTGGGAATTACAAACTATGGTAAAAGTGGGCATTTTCGGTACAACAATTATGAATTCCAGTTTCCAAAATAAAATAACAAAAATGAGATGTTTACTAAGTGATATTTGAGGATCTAGCATCTGCAACAGAATTCCAGGATGCTTACTGTTAGTTTCCATGAGTGCCCTTTAAGTATGTACTTACACTTGGTACTAAATACTCAACTATGTGGCTACTCTCTCACACTTTAATTTGAAAAGCTTTTTAGAAAACGACACAGGCCTAACTCAAAGTATATTATGGTATTTTATGATAATTAGAAGTATTTGAATTATAGTACTAAGAATCCCAGAAATAACACAATTTGATCAAGAAGTACTAGATAAACACAAACGAATGTACTGTATTTAGAATTCGAAATAAAGCATTCGAGAAGTACGAAGGAATAATTAGTTCATCCAAACACCGGATATTTACAGACGTATTTCAGTCCACATATATATCTTTTTCAGTCATTAACGAGTTACAGTTCACTTTCACCAGACATATCAGTTTCCTGCTTGTTGTTGGTGCCCACTAATGTGGTACCACTTCCCATATACTTACATAATAAGTTATGTATATAATCTCTTCATAAGTTGTTAAAAAATGTCAGGCACTATAACTCAGTAATCAGTGTTAATTAGTTGTGATGCTTTGACTATGCGACATTTACTAGATTAAAAATTTGTTGGTAAATTGAATTATGTCAACGTTTAGACAAATTGTGATTAGTTGTCAGTGTAAAACAATTCATATCATTGGTTTACTCTGTTCTCACTAATTTGTGTATCAGTTTAAGTTGCCACACCATATGAATGAAATGGGATAAAATTATGAAAACAAATATCAGAGTATTAGAAGTGGTCACAGTATTGGTAGTAGTAGAAAAGATAAAGTATGGATAATGTAATTTTACGAAAGACGAAATCCGCGGAATACAAAGTATAGGACAATTTTAAAACTCAAGATCGAAGAGAAGATAAAACGAATACATCCCCTCTACATTGACCATTTCTTGGTCATTCCCCGTAACGTATCCAACCACTGATATTGGTTACTGAAAGCGAATCCAAACAGGTAGTCTCCAACTAACTAAATAGCTTAGACCATCAGTTGGTGACTTCGCGGACAGACGTCTCGTTTTTGCTCAACAAACATTAAACTCCTTTCAACTTATGACTACAGCTGCAAACACCACCTGTCCAGATAGACGGTATTTGCGGATACTCAGCTCATGTTCCTCAGTCAATCAATATTCACTACATTAACAGTTGATGTACCATATTTACCCAGTACCTTGCGTCTAATCTCGTAATCACTTACTCCATTATCCGAATATTCAGGAAGAGCGCTCTGAATGTACGTATAATTAAAATGTCGCAGCATGCTCATAACCTTTACTACCTTAGTTAGTTTCACAGGTATAGAGTAATGCAGTGGGGAATTCTACACAATATATTCAGAAACTGGTTGGCAGACGGTTGTCTAGTTTGCATCACAAGTATCGAGAGTTGGTGTAAATCTATCTAGCTTTTCGAATATGTGCTGAGATTTTATCAGACACCAATCCGCCAGTGCTGATGTGACTATGTGTGGATCAGTTTATTATGCATTTCTAATTACCTCAACTGTTTTCTGTTTTGTCTTTATTCTTTATCATGATAGATTGCTAATGGAATGGCTTATTTGGAAAAAGAGCACTATATTCATCGTGATTTAGCCTCACGTAATATTTTAGTTGGAGAAAATAATTGTGTTAAAGTAGCTGATTTTGGTTTAGCTCGTTTGGTGGAAGATCACTACTTTACTACTATACATACGGCTAACATAACCTGCAACACCAAAAGATGTAAATTTGTCCATATCCGCAATTTGTCCTTGACAATTTTTTTAATGAGATTCTAACTGAAATAATAACCCTTTTGTTTATATATACAATCATATTCAATATTCAAACTCTCTTGATAATCTTTGATTTCTTTGTTCAATGATGAAACATCTTTCAGTTTCATAGGCTTTTTCATTCAATGTTTGAATAAAATTAATCATTTTTGATAATTTAGTAACATTCGTCTATTTTACGATTACCAAATGTAAAAAAAAAAGTATTTTATAAATGAAAACTGAATCGTTTAAGAAGATAATAATGCCCAAAAGCAAATTTCCTTTGCTGAATTGTCTTCATTATTTTTAATAAGTCATTGGATATGTTCCATTCATTCTGTTTTGTATTTATTTGTTCCTGTTCATGATGGATAAATTAAGGTTTTGAATTTCACAGTTGGGAAGTTTTTATTATTTTTTTTCATTGAACTTGACTAAAACAAAATCTTATTTTACGAAAAGAGAACATTTATCACAAAACTAAGGGTAGGACAATAAATCAAAGAAAACAAGTAAAAATGAATACTTTGAAATTTAAAAAAAAGAAAAACTCATTGTCAAGTTACTTAAATTATGTCTATATTTTTGTGTAAGTAAGAATGATTCTTCTAATTTCCTGAAATCTGATTACATTTTTGTAAAACGTGATAAATATGATACTGTGTTTGATAAGATTAATGATAGATGAATTGAGAAAAGTTCAATTTAAAATAGGAATGGTTCTATAGAAAACTAAAAAGATTTGCATATTATCACACTACAAAATTATTACTATTCAAAAATAGAAGGCAGTGAGAAATACACCACCAACCTGACTTTACACAAGTTCTATTACATACGTTCATGAGGGACAGTGGTGTTTATGGTAACAGTTGTATCTGTTAACTATACTTGTGTCGGTGATTTAATGGTATCAGCTGGTGGGTTCATTATGTCATTATTGCATTTACTACTTATTTTCGTGGTACTGAGGGGTTCAATTTCACAAGGATCATGAATAACAGGCTCATTTTGATGGTCAAAACATTTACGCTTGATTACTAAGCCTAAATATATTAAGCACAAAGGAATAGGTGTAAGTATAGCTACAGTAATTGGCATAATAGCACCTAATTCACCAATTGGTTTTGGCATTGTATACAATAAAACAAGTATTCCAACACCAATATTTTGTATACCAGTCTCTAAGGCCACTGTAATAACTAATTTACGTGATTGTCGTAGAATTAATGTAAATAATGATGCTATACAAAAACCAAGCCAAGGTAATAATGCACTAGTAAGAATAAGTAAAGGATATACACCTAATAGACGAGTTAAGGACCAGTTAATGTACACACCAATAGTTAAAAAGAATATTATGAATAAATAAAATAATGGACGTGTTAACTTTGTGCATTTAACAGCCAATTTTGGTTTCCATATACGTAGACCTAAACCCATTAATGCGGGTATAGCTACTTGTAATAACTGGAAGACAATATTGACGTATGGGATTTTTATTTTGGTCACATCAATGAAGAATCGACCGTAGATGAACAGAAGAAGAGGCATCATGACTGTAGATAAATAAAAAAAATGAAACAAGAAATGAATACAAAAATAACGGTTACCACGATTTATGACACAGTCCTGTGAAACAGTATAACAGAGATTAAAGATTAATAATTTATTTACAAAGGGTAACAGTTCTTTAGTATTGATTGATTCTTAATGGTATTTATGAAAAGATTCTAACAGTATTGAAATTATTTAATATAGTTTCTTGTTAATTTATTGATTTCAATGTGTCCAATTTCGTGTGGATATAAAACAAATCAATCAAAGAAGCAACACACCAGGAGTTGCTGCTCTTAACCTCCTCCATAACTCAAATAATTATGAATCAAATGTGTTCCCCTTTTTCAAGGATGTCAAATATTATAAAAGTACGTTCCAGTGAGAGAACTGAGTTTGCATCCAACAGTGTTAATGCCTAATTTCAACCAATCCACGAAATCGCACCACTGTACACTATTGTCTTCAGTGAGCTGATATCTCACAACAGACCTGGTTAAACTCCACTGGTCATGGCTTCGCAATAGAACTACAGGAAATGCCTCTTGAAGTCAGTCACTAGTGAGCAGATGATTATTATCAGAAGCTTTCGAAACGGCTGTTCAGTGCTTCCAAGTTTTCCATGATGGTCTAGCTTTAATTGACTCATGATTTCAACTATTGAAATTACTAAAATCTCCACAAAACCCCTTCTGATAAAACCAAATTATCCAAATAGAAATAATAAAAATATTTTTTCAGTACAACAATGGGTAGAAACGTTGAATTTTAGGTGTTTCACGATTTCCTATGAGTTGCTGCCGAAGAAGTGACAAATATATTATTATTATTATTATTATTATTATTATTATTATTATTATTATTATTATTATTATTATTATTATTATCGTAAACAATCTAACCACTATACAATGTTGGAGATGATCAAATTTCATTTTGACGATGATACAACTTATAAATGATAAGTTGACATGGCTATTTTTTAATACCTAATAATAAGTTGGTTAATTAGAATATAAAAGTTGTACGGTCTAAAATTGTGTCTACCTCTAGCGAATAATCAATATCTAAGGTTTATTATTTAACATTTTTGGTGATAACTTACTTTGTTTTCTAGGTAGATTTTAAATGTTCTTATTACGATAACAAACTTTTAAGAATTAACTCATTCACAGTAATGAATTGTTTTGTATAGAATATGAAGACAAATGTTTAATGTATGTGTCCTAACTAAATCTCTCACATCAATATATTTAATTTATATCCTTTGAAATATATTCAAAAGTGAATTTCGTCGTACAGTTGAAAGAATATTGGTATATTGATCGCTTAACTTATTCGATTCATTTTATAAACAAAAAGATGGATCATTTAACCAGGATTTTTTTTAGCAATCCCCTTTATGTAATGCTAAAAAATGAATTACCATTCAACAATCTACTTCTGAGAAAATGTATAAAACTTTCCGTGTCCACCAGCCCGGTTAAAGAGCAGGACATTCGCTTAACGTCCTTTCGATTTCGTAAAAAAAAACACCCCTGCTTCGAGAAGGCAGTGAGTAGGACTTCCCTAGTAGTGACTATGTGAGAACATTTCGAGAGGATGAGCTGACTATCCCTACTCTCAACCGTACTAAAGTATTTAGGGGCAAATAAATACTTACACCATACTCTAATATCTTAATGGTTTCTATTAGTGGTAAATATAAACTGAAATTTAGAAAAGTATATTCACTATCGATAAGTTAATTAAACATCTAAATGAAATACTGACCAAAGTATAATGTGATAATGAACATAAAAGTAATACTAAAACAAAATAAACAGATTTATAGACTATGAATTATAAAAGTTTCTCAACTAAGCATAAATTCTGTCAGTTAATACACTACAAAATTAGTTTGTTTTGTTTTGTTTGTTTGTTTTTGAACAGTAATAGATGTAACCCTATTATAAGTTAATATACATTTTTTAGTAAATCTTCTTTATGACTGAATAGATTAAACAGTTCCAGACAAACTTGTTACTTATAATAATTGTAAAAACTATACTACTAAATACTTACAAAAGATTTATATATTAAATAAATTTTATCAAACTGTTAGTAGATTGAACTTACAAAGAGCCGATAAACTACTAATGAATGTCATTAATATACTCAAGTTAATATCACCTCCAAGTAGAAGACACCAACCATTACTGGCACCACCACCTGGAGAACAAGCAATAGTAAGTAAACCAAAGCCAAAATCCGACCTAATTGGTATAATTTTTGCGATACCAAACGCAATCTAAAATACAGTTATATAAATAATCAATTTAATTTTTAAGCAACGCATTATCTGAATATAAAATAGTTTTAATAAGGAAAATCTAATTTTCATAAATTCATCTATTCAAAGTAGGGACTTATTATGGAATTTCGGGAATATCATAAAACATCTACGTCGACAAATACTAAATAATAACTAACTACATAAAAATAAAAATCATGACATGAGTTATCAAATTTTATTTTCACTCAATAAATATGGGTACATTGAATGACTTCGATTCACAAGTTATATCACACTTATCTATTGATATACTCATTGTTAACGTTGAAGAATCCTTCTGAAAAATCAGGTTGTAAATTGATGTGTATAGTCTGAGAGTTCTTAATGTCAACAGATAATGTGTAGTTTCAAATGATATTTCCCGAAGGATTATCATTACAGAGTGACATCATGGATTAAGTAAAGATATTTTATAATGATCACATAGATAAAATCCTATCCACTTCATACTACGTGATATTTACCTGAAAATTCAGCAAATCTGTACGCATTAAATTAACTAATAATATAAACAACGGGTATACAATTTTATAAAAGTTCTATATAAGAAGGTAACAGTATTTCATAGATTAGCCGATTAAATCATGTTGAAAATTGTTATTATATGTGTCGTAAAATTAATATTATCAGATATCAAACAAAAGCACCATATTCTTCAGAAAAATACATCAATCACTCATACTATCTGAATGAATCCAATAAACCAGTTTCTCTAGCTTAAACTATACGTGACCACAATCGGTTATAGCAAGTATATAACATACTATTCTGCATTTTATCGTTAGAAATATGCATATTCTATAATAAACTGAATTGTCTACGATTAAGCATTTGTTTTAAATACCTTATGTAGAACAAGTAAGTAGATGCTTAATTATTTGTTTTTTAGTATGAGAAGCACAAATGTAAATAACTGAGAACGGAAAGAAATGATACGCTATCATGAATGACAAGACGACAATAGAAATTACTAACAGTAAATAGAATTAAAAACTATTAGATATTTAGCAGTTTATTTTAAACACTTAGCTCGAGTCGGAACTCAGATCCAACCAAGTAGCATGGTTAAATCATACCCAATCGGTACTATTCAAATTTTAATATAAAAACACTTAGTTACTGGGACGAAATTAATAAAGATAACCAATTATCTTAAAATGAACTTGGTTAGCTTTCCGTTTTAGCTCAAGTAGTCAAAGATGTTTTGGTGGTACAGATTTGACATAATACTACTAACATCATGTAGCAATAGAATTTTGGAATAAACAAAGGAATATTGAAATTTTCACCATGTCACCGAATAACGGAATATACATCGAATTTAAAGAAATCTTTTTTTTTGAAGATCAATTACATTATGATTTCCTATATATGATATCGCACTATTCAATAAAATCACGTAGAGAATGTCAACAAATGACTACTTAGTTCCAAGTCTAAATCTTCTATTATTCGTTTCAACTTCACTGGACATTATGCACTGGATCATAGTTTGAAAAAGTAGTAGGCATGAAAATTGCTAAAATATACATCACTTATGGTATAAATAAAACTAATATATTTGTAGATAACCCCAATGAGTGGAAGAAAAATTCGATTTTCTGATGTTTCGTGACTTAGTGTAAGCCACTTCTTCAGAGAATAAATAACCAAAACAAATTAATCCAAGTCTAAATATTTTTGTTGTTCTGTTGTACTATTTAAACTTGGATTAATTTTGTTTTGGTTATTTATTCTCTGAAGAAGTGGCTTACACTAAGTCACGAAACGTCGGAAAATCGAATTTTTCTTCCACTCATTGGGGTTATCTACAAAAATATTAGTTTTATTTGTAACAATCTACTCGATGCTCAATTTATTCGGAATTATCAAGTCAAACCTTGGTAATGATACCTATCACTTATGATAGGCTGTTTACTAATTCATTTAAATGTAAGGCTGATTTACCAGTTTTTCTAAGACGTTTCATTATGTTTTATGGATTTAATAATACTGATTTTAAATTATTAAGTGTTTATTATTAGCTTTCTACGCAAAATACTTCACATCCGTTGGTCAGACACTATCAGCAACAACCTACTGTGGGAGAGAACAAACCAGATCCTAGCGGAGGAAGAAGAGCTGGAAGTGGATAGGACACATATTGGGGAAATCACCCAACTGTATCACAATGCAAGCCCTCCCATGGAATCTTGAAGGGAAGCAGAAAAGAGTAAGGCCATAGAACACATTAAGTCGGGAAATAGAAGCAGATATGAAAAGGATAAAGTCAGGGCTGACAATACACAAAAGCACATTTCTTTTTTTGATTTGTCACTGTTATTTTATTCGGCCCCACAAATGTTGTACCCAAACACCGACTTACACGAATACATACTAACTTATACGAAAGTTTTGTCTTACGCATATTTTCACTCTTATGTGGTTCTTATGCGTACAGTAATCATTTACATGTTTGAAGAAAAAAACAGGTTATATTTCGTGGTTTCTCATCTCCACCATTATCAAGAACAACACAAGACACCCAGCTTCCTATCCTTTCCAAACTGAAACTGAAGTAAATTTAATAGTTGAAATCATGAGTCAGTTGAAGCTAGACCACCATGGAAAACCTGAAAGCACTAGAAGGCTGTTTCGTCCTACTGTGGGACTCTTCAGCAGTGCGCATTCACGATCCTGCCCCACGAGATTCGAACCCCCGATCTGTCGATCTCGCACGCGAACGCTTAACCTCTAGACCACTGAAGCAGCATCTAACAGTGTTAGTGTCTAACTTCAATCAATCCACGAAATTGAGCGACACATCACCATAATAATCACAAAACCCCTTCTGATGCTGGAACTGAAGACTATAATACTTATCTGACTGAATATTCTCAACTTCATTTTTAAAAAATAGACAAACTACTTACCAATGGCATAAAAAAGAATTGACAAAAGAACCCAATTGATATAGAAATGGGTCTTTTGAAATGATGCAGGATCAAAGGAACTTCCAAATCACACCCCATTGTGAATGTGAATATAGTCACCATGATTATGACGATGATACGGAAAATTAGATGACCAATGCCTTTATCCGCAGTTACAATTACGGGAAAACCCATTGTGTTTTTTTCATTGTTGTTATCATTATAATCCTGGTTATTATATAAAGAGACATTGAGTCGATAGTCAATTACTAAATTGTCGAAATATTGCTTCCTGAGGGTCTCAGAATTATTGGCAAACCAAGGAGTAGGACTAATATATTCATGCTTCGGTTTCGCTTGACGAATCCAAAATACCAAATAGTCTAGTCCCACTAATTTTGGTAATATATAAACTGATATATTTGTACTCGCATTTAATGAAGGTGGTAACCAATACCACGATTGATTAACAAGCTCTGCAGATAACGTAAAATCCAAGTCATAGGATAAAGCTAAAGGCACATGACTGCTGTAGTTGATTAAGCATATTACAGGTTTAATCTGATAATTGTCTACAAACTCCAAGTCGTTTTTAGAAATACTGATTACCATATATATAGCATCTTCTTCATTATGGTAATCATAAATATACATTGAAGAGTTCGGATTTGTTTCATCATGTTTAAGTTGGTATCGTTCTCGTGAGCTTTTGGTTTCTTTAGCATACATCAAACCAAACAGTTGTGGAGGTGTATCTCTGATTGAAAAAGCATTCAATAATATTATATTGGCATTAATCAAGAAACTAATGAGTGTAGACCAAGAAAGCATGAGCCAGAATTAATGGATAATTAAGCAACGTGACTTTATACCTGACACAACATAATATACTACCATCATTTTATTCCTTTTCAATCAGCCAAACACATTGTTTCAAGGTCATATGATTACAAATCACGCCTCACACCTTTCTTAAAGTAGATTGGTTTAAATTGTGTGATAGACATATTACCATAACATGCATCGACTTATATCATTGGTCAATTTATCTGGTCATGAAGATAACGTATCGAATGATGATTAAAGATAACATTTTCATTGATTTGAACTTACATTAAATTAATAAGAAGTATGCGATATGTTAGCGCCATACGTTTCGAACGTTATTACATTGTTCTAAGAATCTTCATCTTCTTATTATACTCTACAAATTTATCATAAAGGACTAATTGCATTAAATTTCTACTTTAGGCTTATTACTTGAAATTATAAATAATAATGTTGGGACGTAATTCAATTTATTTGATTTGTTTCCTAATTCACAAGCTCACTTGATCACGTAGAAATAATGGACAAAGGTTATTGTTCTGTACATTAACTTTGCCTATTTTTTTGTTGTTGGTGTTAATCCTTCAAAATGAGATTTTTGGTCTCTCCATACTTTACACATTCCACGAAAGTCTAATGTAGTGCCAAATAACCAGAATCCTAGATTTTCCTGTCAACTACATACAATTACTTAAAATCTCAATATAATGTGCTTGCATTGTTGAATTTCTGACTAGACAAGTGGTTAACAATATAATTTGGTTTTGGATAGTAGAGTGGATACTTAAACTTCTTCAAAAATATTGATTGTCAGTGTCATGAACAGCATGAAAAATCAACACATTTACCTAATGCAGATCTCAATGATAGTTATACTGGTTCAGAATGATTAAAATGTACAACTGAAATGTCAGATTAAGTGTCACTAAAGTTGGTGAATACAGATGGTTCATCTAAAGGAATCTATTTCAAAGATGTAGTGTACATGCTCTCCAGATTTATTAGAATATTAGCATACTATGGAAGTAAATACTATGGGAATTCATACCATATTATTGATTCAGTAGTACTTCCAATAAATTATTTGATTGTTTAGTCAGAACTTGCTCCCCAAATAAGTCCTTCAGCATCAGTTTATGTCTTCAAATTTCGAAGCTCCGAAATGAAATACATGAATAAGATGCTTTATAATATTTTCCTAATATCCCAAAAATACATAAATAAACATACATATCTTTTATAATTGTACACACAACTATGAATATGTTTCCACTTGTTTCATTAATTTTTCATGTTGGAAAAGATTTTCTATGTAAGCATTTTGTTATTTTAACCTAAGAACTGTCTCCGTCAGCAGTGTAGTAACTAAATAATCAACTATTATATCTGGGCAGTCATTGAGGTTAGGCATATATCGACTTCGTTGGCGAGGGAAGGAAGTCTTACCGCTTTTACATATCAGTCGCGGGAACCATTGCAGTTCCTCAATACTGTAGCTAAAAATTGGAAATGGAACCACTACAACTCCTACAATACGAAGTAAAAACACAATAGACTGCTGGTACAAATGGAGATTTATTCACATCAAAAACCACGACACCGACTACTCTAGTCGAAAATACACTCATTCATATATTGATTTGTATACCCACTCGATTATTAATTAGAATGAAGTCGCATATATGAAATCATAAGGAAATTCCACGTTGCATATCACACTGACCATAGTTCACGTTAATTTGATACAGACAATATTTCATGTTGGAGAAACACCACAGAAGAATAAATCAGTGTTGAACTGAGTGAAATATTATATTGAAAATAAAGCAAATATTATACTGGGTAAACATTAGATTAATTTAAGAATGGAAGTAAGATTGAATATGAATTGCAATGAGTGTAAAATGTAATTTCTCTATTTCGTTCCCTTCATCTCAAACAGCGTCACTCAACTGCTGATAGTTTACGGTCGATGGTATTCTCATTACATAAAATTACTACTCAGTACAATAACATAAATGAGACGTCCATACTACCTGAAAATTTGAAAACATTCTACACAACGGACTACCAGTCAAATGTGATTAATGTGTTAACATTAATAAACGAATGATATTTGATAAAACTAGATGCAAACTTATAACCCTACTTTTTGATGTCAAGTTTTTGTTCCATTGAGACATATGATTGTTCGCCAAAGGGTACAAGGCAAGAGAGGAGAGATGGTCAATTCAACTGAAAATTTACGAAATAAGCATTTGTGAATCTGTACCATTTTGATTGACCAACTATAGTCTTCGGAAACAAATCTCAAATGCTATATCTTGAATCACTACATTTCCTTACGTGAATCAGAATGACAATCAGTGACCTCACAGACTGTTATTTTATCTTGTTTTGGTTACCCCACACTGTGTAATATTTATTCCTTCTGCCTTCTTCACGTGCTTATTTGTTATTATTATTATTATTATTATTATTATTATTATTATTATTATTATTATTATTATTATTATTATTATTATTATTATTAATGGCTTTATTCAATATTATATTTTGGTACAATATAGAATTCTCAGCACAAAAAAAAATATAATGGGCCAATCCTCGAGGTAATGCAATACGAGGCCGACCCGTGGACGGGGTTGAGCAAGCTCACAGCACCCGTCCGGAGGTGAAAAATACAGGTAATTTCATTGGTCTCAGTTTAGAGACCGTTGCAGAAATTACACTGCAAAGAACAGATACTACACATGATATTAGCTCAGAGAGCCGAGAAGCGACATCTGTAACACGATTCGTTTAATTCACTGAAGAAAATACACAACCGCGTTAGTTGATTTCTGTTCGGTCATCTAAAACTTTGGCAATTTCGTTATATCTCAGTCCATAGTTTCACTATACACAAGTGCTTTTAAAGCATGAATTAGATCGGTATGAGGAATACTAAGCTAGTTAAAGGTCTTGGTTCCTAATATAACGTTTGATATTGCTAGTTTTGAAGAAATCACGATATCACCTAAAATCGGCATTTCTGATGACTATCGGTAAATGCGTTATCTGATACCGAGATTATGAAATTTCACCCTAATATAGATCGGTCAATAGGAATTTCTGGGTATGACTGAAAGTTCTTTTTAGTGATTAATGAACAATTCAAAACCTCTGGATTCATAATTATAGGGAGGTACCTTGAATTATTTCCTGTTTGAAAATTATGTTTCACACTAATCTGTCTACAGACCATGTGTCACCGACTTCTGAAATTATAAGTGTCAGTGTCAAACTAAGTGCTAGAAGCAAAGCAACAATTTTCGGCTTATACACTTTGAGGCGATGTTATAATGAAAGGCTCAGTCAAAGTTTTAAATATGTAGCGGGACAATTTCTTTTTATCAACTGCATGTCCGCCATAAATGATCAAGTAGTCACTAGGATCAAGCCCACTCAACAGAAATTGTGTTTATAGATGGTAACTTTAATGCGTGGGCTAGGCTTCTCTGTAAAACTGACAGAGATTTGTATTATCAGTTGAAATTCGGTTATGACAGATTGAATAATATCCAGATCGTAATTAAGTTCTGTTCGATACAAACTTAAGGTTAAATTACTCTTGATCTTTTAGCTGGTCTCCTCCTTAATTGGTTATAATACATATGTATTCTGAAAATAATAATTACAGAATTGACGCCAGTTTACAGGTATGATGAATTTGATATAAATAGTAACATTAAATTTAGAGAACAAACGTATGATAGAAGATAGTTTTAAGTATACTGGTTCAGTAATTGTTTTGGTAGTACATGTATTACAACGATCTAACGTATCAGCCTGGAATTTTCAATATTTCCTAAATGGACAGCCTGTTGATTTATGAACGGTGTAATTAAGATCATTTTATGTGCCAGATAGAATTCATGATAATTATCTACAACTGGAGAAATTAAAACGAAAACAGAGAGCACGGAAAAACAAAGCAGTAATTACTAAAATATGTCAATCAGGTCTACCAAAATGCACATGTCATGGGATACAGTGATATACTGTTGATGTTAGATATTATTAGAATTAGTTAAAGTTGCTATGGACAGTGTTAACGTAAAGTGACAGCAGGTAGGTGGTTTTACTTCGTAAATTCACCAATAATAATGGCTAAACATTTAAAGTTTCTATAATATCACTTGTGGACTGAGATACACTTACAGTTGCTAGAACATTCAGTGCATTTTCAGAGGAGCAATATGCATCAATGCAGTGAACAAATAATGGGAGGGATTTTATCTTACGGATAGATTGTGGTAGATTATTCCAGAGTTTAGAAAATTTACAGGTAATGTAGTTCATATAGAGAGATGATTTAAAATAAGTTTTTTTCATTAGTGACAAGGAGTTACGGATGTCGTGACGAGAAGTTTCTGCATTGCTAAATTATAGAAGTTAATCAAAATGCCTGACTTCCTATATTTTTTGACATTAATGTACAAAAAATTTTCACACCTAAGAAGTCTCTCATCCTGTGCTAGAGGATCGACCATGATACGACGGGATAAATCAGCAGGGTATTTGCTTTGTCTTCTTGTATATTGTTTTATTCAGTATAACATTAATTTATTTAAGTTTGATGTTTATTCAAGATAGGCTATTCTTATATCAAATTATACTTAGCATGACATATAGTATGTGATTTTGTTATAACTCTGGGTATTGTTCATATACGTGATTTTATTATAATTAATAATCAAAATAAGTGTACCATTCAATATAATATTAATGAGTGTATTTTCGACCAGAGTCATCAGTGTCATGTTTTCAAGGTGAATAAATTTTCACTTGTACCAGTTTTAGTGTTCTTAGTTCGCTTCGTAGTAATTACAGAGGTTTCCATTATCAAGCATAAGCAACAGTATTGAGGAATTGGATTGGTTCCTGACTGACATGTAAAAGCGGTAAGACTGCTCCCTTAACAAAGTAATTTGTCGTAATTTTTTTCAAATATAAGTAATTAGCGACGTTGACACAACAAGGCAGTAGCAAAGTGATAGTTGTTATTATTAAGCTGAGTCGATTGAAGCTAAACCACCATTGAAAACCTGGAAGCACTGGACGGCCGTTTCGTCCTAGTACGGGACTCCTCAGCAGTGCGCATCCACGATCCCGTACCACGCGGGGCTCGAACCCAGGACCTACTGCCTTCGGGTGCGAGCACTTAACTATTAGACCACTGAGCCGGCATCCAATGGTGTTAATGTCTAACTTCAACCAATCCACGAAATCGCACCACTGTAAACCATTGTCTTCAGTGAGTTACTATCTCACAACAGACCTGGTTGAACTTCACTGGTAACGGCTTCTCATTAGAACTCCAGGAGTTTTTCCTGAAGTCAGTCACTAGTGAGCAGTTGATTATTATCAGAATGGGTTTTGTGGAGAGTTTTAGAAATTTCACAGGTTGAAATCATGAGTCGATTGAAGCTAGATCACCATTGAAAACTTCGTGGATTGGTTGAAGTTAGACATTAACACCGTTGGATGCCGGCTCAGTGGTCTAATGGTTAAGTGCTCGCACCCAAAGACAGTAGGTCCTGGGTTCGAGCCCCGCGTGGTACGGGATCGTGGATGAGCACTGCTGAGGAGTCCCATACTAGGACGAAACGGCCGTCCAGTGCTTCCAGGTTTTCAATGGTGGTCTAGCTTTAATTGACTCATCAATTCAACTACTAAATTACTAAAATTTCCACTGAACACTCTTCTGATAATAACATTTTGTCCATAAAATAATATCATTAAATAAATTTAACGTTGCAACACACATAGCTTGTGTCGATAGTATTTTTCAAATTCACTTCATTGATAAATACTGGAAAGTAAACCACACTGTTTGGTTTAAAGTGTTAATTAACTGAGTTAGCTGACGTCATTATTGAAGAAAAGTAATGAAGATGAATGTAATTGGAAGGAACTATTAGAATGTCTTTTAACTTGATAAAATCTGTCGGCCAGAAGAGATAGGTGCTCCGTCACATATTACTGATCACATTACTCAACAGAGTAGTCAGTGATCCTGTTGAGTAGCATATACACCACGGTAATTTTTTTATTTTTATAAATATTAGAAGAATAGTTCTATAAAGGAAGCTATTGGTTACTATTTTTTGAGAAACAATATAAAATTTAATAATCTCCCCAATATTCACCTTTTTTCTGGACTGTGAATGTTTGCAATTTACCTGGCACTAGCTACATAGTCTACGATTACTAATTGGTGGATGTAAGCTGATCAATTTTATAATTTTGTTTTTTTTAAGGGTTTACTGATGCGGCTGAATCCGAAGGATATCTTTAATATGTGACACATGGTCTTTTCAAGTTGTGGCCTCTGATATGAACCTAATGGTCATACTAATTTCTATCATCTTCATTCTCTATGCAATTTCAGTACTACTTTCACGATTTCTGTAATTCTTTAAGCCCTCAATAAGTAGTCGAAATCTGCTTGGGACTGTCACACACATTCAACTTGGGATATCTGCTGAGGTAATGGAAATATATCCGAACTCGTATAACCTTTGATCGCCACTTCTGATGGCAGTTTACTTAGCTCATACTTGTACCTGTATTACAAATAATATTGACATCTATTAGAAGTTGCTCGTAACAAATACATCAGTTTAGTTGCTTAAGCAAGAATATAGTTGTGTTCTGTTGTCTGTCTGAAAATCACTGAAATTGATGCATATAGATACTTCACACTGTGGAAGAGTAATATACTACTGTCTTCATCATTACTTACATAAATTTAGTTACTGCCATCAGGGAGGGGACTGTCATAAGCTGTTGTTTGATCATCATAACAAATATGTTATATGACTCTGCCTTAAACAGACTTCAATACTTTTTTAAGCAAACATGGATATTGCTTGTAACGAGATAAATAATGTTAGCTTTCAGTCAAAGTCAAGTTATGATTTAAGCGATTAGTAAAGGAATTCGATGATCCAAATACAGTTCATAAAATGTTTAGCACGTGAATATATGAACTAATAGACGATGAACTACCAACAATAAAGGAGATGACGAGATTTGTGGAAAAGAGTCTTTTAAATTGTTTTCACCTTGTTCTATCAGTAAAACCTAGTAACGCAAATTGGCCTCTTTATTAGTGCTAGTTATTATGTCAACAATGGTTCAGATCCTATAAGGATTTCAAACTTTTCCAATAAGCTAACCGTGTAGAACTCAAATGTCAAAGTTTCAGCATGAAGTGTCCACATCATCAGTAAACTGAGCATAGAGTTTCATAACCGAAAATGTTTAATGTCTATTTGTAACGAGTGTATAATAAGGCATATCATAGAATGTTTGAATTATCAACCTACTGATTAGAAACTAAATGAGCTAATGTTCAATTCATTTTATATTTGTCTGCATTTTAATGTTACAAAATCGAGTACAATATACTTAAAGACTAGTGTTTTGCACTGATAAGATCCAAGTAATTCATTTCATTTCAAAAATGTTTGAATTTTACACTGTTTGACTCTTGAAAGATAACAATATGCACCATTTTTTTTAAAGTTAAAAGTATCATATAAAAGATTCTTTATTATATAAATTACCAGATATAATAGTTTTTTGTATTTGGTTTGAAAACTAAATTAACATTTTAAGCAGAGATGGATAGTGGCTAGCAGTGGAATCCAGGACGAAACGCGCGTCCTGGCAATATTGCTGATCAGGCAATATCGAGGCATACGCACAGTATGCACATATGCCATTAAGAGACTGATCAACTTCAGTCCTAAAACATCAATGGTAAGATTCAAATAAAACAATATCAAGTGAATTAAATTAACATTTGTTTCACAGATTGATGATCACTGTGATTATAAAAGCCAAACTTTTATATTCCACGTCATATTGTAGTGAACGAGAACACAAACCGGGACAACCAAATGTATTTGAATGCAATCTTACAGAGTATCTTTGTAAAATCTGAGAACAATACAGTAAGTATTTCGTTTGTAAAATATTCATCAACTGTCTCAGATTTTGTTGTTCCTTCGTTGCTATACCAATCACTCTTTGTTCTCGTTCTCTTTGATCTTCTTAACATTCTACCTCCAGGTATTCCACTTTCGACTGATGATACATACTAGTTATATCCATTGATATCAGTAGTACATACCACAATATTCATTAAATAAATAAGTAGAATTTAGTTGAGAGATTTTACTCATTTCTTAGTATTAAATAACATACAATATTAGTTATTACAACATACTAACGATTTAGTTCATAACAAAAAATTAGTTTTAAAATGTTTACTTTACTGCAAACTTTCTCAATTGAGATATATATACGTAAACATGTTTAAATGAATATCTTCCATGTAAAGTACACTTCGTTAGAGAGGTTACTGAAAATACAGTGGCAAATTTCATAGAATAATAATATTAAAATTGATCGATTTAGTCCTTGAGATAAATCTTCGTTTTAAGAACTTTGAGATAGGCTTATCGATAACATCCATTTATACATTTCGTTGACCTCCTGAAACATTCAGTTAATATTTAACATAATTAATTCATTTCACTACGGTTTCGTGAGTTCGAGCGACTTTCTTTGTACTACCGTATGGTTTCATATTTTTAGTATAGACTGTAGCTATCAAGAAAATCTTACTACAATATTTGGGCATATTTCTATCTATCTCATAAACTAAAAGTTAGTTTAGTGGGTGTGGGCTGCTGATAAGACTCAAACCTTGACAATACGGATACAAAGTGCTTCAGAGTTTCCAATTATCGTTTATTGAGGATCTAGTTTTTACAAGAACTCTCTCGAATTCACTTCATGTATAACCACGAAATCTGAAAATACTACTGAATTTCTGCAAGGGCTTTGTTAAATACATAAGTAAGTGTTAGTGTGCTTAGAAATTGAACTAATTTGTGTGAACACAATTGCAGTAACATCATTTAGTTTGAAGTTGAACAAAGTCTCCTTGAATTGATTTTTAAAATAAACTATTTTGATTTCAACCAACTAATTAGATGATAAAATCATGTAAATTTTATCATCTACAACAAAAAAAATCCAAACATGGAAGTCTTCATTTGCAAAGGGAACAATCTAAACCTCAGCTTACTTACTCCTGTTACTCTCAATCGAACATAGGTCAACGACCAGCATTCTCCAACCCACTCTGTCCTGGCCCTTCCTTTCTAGTTCTATCCACTTTTTGTTCATTCTTCTCATGTCTGTCTCCATTTCTCGGCTTGATGTGTTCTTTGGTCTTCCTCTCCTCCTTTGGTCTTGAGGATTTCATATGAGGGCTTGCATTGTGATACAGTTGGGTGATTTCCCCAATATGTGTCCTATCCACTTCCAGCTCTTCTTCCTCCATTTGGATCTGGTTTGTTCTCTCCCACAGTAGGTTGTTACTGATAGTGTCTGACCAACGGATGTGAAGTATTTTGCTTAGATAACTGTTAATAAACACTTTTATCTTCTGGATGATGGCTTTCGTAGTTCTTCAAGTTTGACATTTCTATTGAAAATGCTGACTTTGGTGTTAGTTGACAGTTGTTTTAAGTTCCAGATATTCTTCACTTGTAGATATGCTGCTCTTATTTTGTCGGCTGCACCTTCTCATATGCATCACATCTACCGTGTTCATCAATGATGCTGCCCACATATGTAAAAAAAAATTTCATCATCCAAAACTTCTCCATCAAGTATGATTCAACACTGTTCTTAATACTGTTTATTATCATTTAATAATAATATTAATTTATTCACCCTTTTTTATTTAATTCATTTTGTCATTATTCTTAACAACAATATTTAATCAATAATAATCAATTCATAATTATTCCAAAAGATAATCAATTATTTCATTGAATAGAATAACTTATGACAAAGTTCAAATGATTTATCAATATTTATGTACTAATCAATTATGATGATAATAAATTTTGTTTTAATTCATTAAATAAAGTGCATTTAATTCAGTAATATAATATGAGTAATAAAATTTGAAAGGAACTATTTTTATTTAAAATTATTACACAATTCATCAATCAAATAAAAGTTGTTTAATCTTATAATAATCACTTTAATTATTTTTTTTATTATTATCATAAATCTATCCATTATACAACTAGATTGATTATTATCGATATACTAGAATTGTAATGAACGAGAACATAAGTGTAGGAGGGGGGGGAGGCCATTGAATGTATTCGAACATGAAATTACGGAAGAGCTTAGTAAAATCTTAGAACCATACAGTTTCCGTTCTTTCCTTCTTGTTCTTCTTAATCTTCTGTTGCCAGACACTATATTCATGACCAAGGTTACATACGACTGATGTCGATATAAGTAGCACACATCACAGAATGTTACAAGAAGCTTGAATTCTTCCTACTGGTTTTAGTGAACTACTAAGACCAAAAAAATTTGGAAAATGACATCGAAATCTTCAGTGTATAATGAATAAAAAGACTAGCTGAAATAGAACACAACATGTTACAGGGATTTATTTTAGAAATAAGAATATTCAATATGCCAGGCGTGAACAGCTTAATATTGTTATGTATGTCGAGAATGCAATTAGTACATACTAATAATCATTACTGATTAGAGTAAGTGATTTTCAGTTATTGATGAATAAATGAGTTTGCAGTTGTAAAAATAGATGAATAGAATATCGGTTGATAGTCAAACTACGAAGATCCAATGTGGCCAAATAGTAACTGTCCAGATAACCGAATTATTGATGCAACCCCTGATGAGCTAGTATCATAAACAGGACCACTGAACAGAAGAATAGATATTTCATCCAAAAAAATAGAAAAATAACATGATTAAACGATTAGAGGATATCGGCTTTGTAGGTCACTTGTTCACCAATAAATCATGACCTGATTTTTAGGTTTAATTTTTACTTGTCATATTATTTAAACGGTATACATCATATAGTATCTAATACAAAACTTTTAATTCCGTTTCTGATATCATATATTATGGTCAAAATAAAACACTTCCAATCAAAATCACATAGGTTTTAATAAGAGATAACATAGCTGTATTATGTATTATACTTTATAATTTAACGAATATACCAGTTAGTTTTCATACACAAGAATAAAAAGTCACCTATAGCTCCCCCCCGAAAAAACTAATATTCTTAAACATTAAACAGCATATTCTAATTATCTTGTAAACCAACGAAGCTAAAATCAATACCAAATTTACAACGTAATTAATGGATATCTGGAGTTCATAAATGAGTAAAGCGAAAATTCACTTCGCTCTTGTAAATGGTTTAATAACTATTTGTTGATAACCATTTCTCCATCAATGATTAACCTTATCCGCTAACTCATATCTCATACAAATAATTGCAAACAATAAATCACAGACAAAATATCAAATATTGTAGTTGATACTCATTTATTGCCTTCAAGAATTCATAGACGATCGATTACACCTAGTTAATAATCCTAGTAAGATGAATAAAACCTAAGAAACAGATTGCTGTAACTGATATATACTGAATAATACAATTGATAAACTAAATTTATTTCATCATTCTGAATATGAATTAGCTGAAAACGCATTGAAAACTAGAATACAAGGATGTGATTTAACCATAACGAACACTCTTTTTCATTAACCTAATCCTATTAGATTTCATTTATTTATTTATTTAAGCGCATAAATATTGGTACAGAAGGGCACCTAATACATATGCACTACACAATAACAATGAGATTGTGAAGAGATAGAGAATCTAAAGTGCGTATAAGAAAAAGAATGACAACAACAAACAGAAATTAGTTTATGTGAGCGATATAATAATAGTGGGAGAAGCAGTTTAGTTAGCAAAAGTACAACCACAAAAAATTCTTCCATTTCAAGAAGTTATGTTCATTCTTTTTATGAAGAAGGTAAAAGAAAGTTACTGCAATGTCTCAAATGGCTTCTGTTTTGAGCCATATCTGATAGTATCTCAAGCCACTGTGTCTTACCGTTTTTAAGACCTCAACCAGGGAATCATAAAGGACCAACAGAAACCAACCCTTTACATCTTTCTTTTATACAACGACACCGTGTCATACACTAACCATCTCTCCGCTTTTTTTCAACCATCTCCAGAGTTGGCAAATGATGCACGACGTGGAATTCTCTAGGACCACATTAAAAGAACATGTCCAAGCGAGCAAATTTGATGCATCAAGATAGTGATACTAATTGAGTTGTGTTCGCTTTACCCGAACACACGATGCCGAACCTTTGCATTACTAATATGGTGTAGCCACTGGATGCTAGCAATACTTCGGAGACAACGATGATCAAACACAGAATCGTGTAACATCCTTAACTCGGAGAAGCCAGGTTTCACAAGCATAAAGCAAAATTACTCTTATCGACGCATTGTAGATTCAACCTCTTACAACCAGACTAACATCACGAAGGCAATAAAAATGGGCCAGATTGGTATGAGCTGCTCTGCCTCTCACTATAAGTGGATCGATCTCATCACTCACGCCATCACCAGCGCTTATACAAGTACCCAGATTGTGGTGTTTGGATGAACTGATGATTCCTTTGGGCTTCTTGAACGCTTGCTTTTGAATTCCAAATACAGTTCAATCGTTTGTGCTTATCTAGTACTTCTTGATAAAATTGTGTTATTTCTGGGATTCCTAGTTCGTACTATAATCCAAATAATTCTAATTATCATACCAGATACGCGAACTTCTCTATCAATTCTCTCTGTTCACTAACGAGGATGAGTACAGGATCAGGTTCCTGCCAGGCTTGCAAAATTGCTTTGCACTCGGAAGGTGCGAACCACATACCATGCATACAGACACTGATTGTAAGCTAAGTGAGGATCGCACGACCTAGGTATTATCAAATAAAAAAGTTGTAAAGGACTAGTGAGTTGGGCAACCCTCTCAAACACCACTACATGAATGGAACGGTTGAGAAAGGTGGTTCTGTGCCCTCAATCTGTCTGAGGCGTTGTTGTATAAGGCTTTCAAGATGCCAATGAACGTCTTAGATACGCCCTTCTTCAATAGACAGTCCGAGAGAACAGTCCTGTCTAACGAATCGGAGGCAACCCTAATGTCAAGAAACCCTATGATTGTTGGTATGCGATAAATTTTACTGTGTCATAACATTTGGTGGAGGGTGAAGGTATGATCAATACATCATCGACCAGAAAGAAAACCAGACTGCTCCTCACGAGTTAATCTTCTTTGAGTTTTGAACAATCTATAAAGTAATCTCAATAGTTGAAATCATGAGTCAATTGAAACCAAAACAACATGAAAAACCCTGAACGGCCGTTTCGTCTCAGTATGTGTTTTCTCAGCAGTGCACGTTCACGATCCCACCCCGCGAAACCCGAGCCCAGGATCTATCGGTCTCGTGCTCGAGCACTTAACCATCAGACCACTGAGACGTCATCTAACGGTGTTAATGTCTAACTTCAATTATTCCACGCAATTGCGCCACTGTCCACCATTGTCTTCAGAAGCTGACATCTCACAACGGACCAAGTTGAACTCCGCTGGTCACGGCTGATGAATACCAGCAATTTGAACGCAATTGGAAGTAGACTTATCCCAGGCAGGTCGACTGGAGAACAGTATGACTAAAAGCAGCAACTCAAGGTCTGAGAGCGACATCGTACTGCTGACTTTATGGGAGTTTGACAGCAGTAAGATGTTTCTGTTACGGAAGAACCGAAGACATTTGGCTGGTTAAAATCTTTTTACTGTACATCAACAATTTTACTGTGTTTTTGGATGTATTTGTTTTACTTAACCTTTGGACTTGTTCGTTTATTTCATTCTTTTCGGACATTTTGGTTTCTTTTTGTCATTGGTTTGGTATTTGGGAGTTTTTGCTCCGGGAACCTATAAAATTGAAGGTTTGTTTCGTAATTGTTATAATTATTGCTGTTAGAACGACGTTTGGTCGATTATTTTTTGAATTGTGAATAAACTTGGTATCTAGTTTGGAGTTTTGGTTCTCTTGTCTACGGCGGCCAGTACTTCAATAACTGGAACGGGCAAAAACTCATACTTGGACGTAACATAAAGTTCTTCAATTAGGTTCTGTGTTCATACCTTGGATTGTCTGGATAATTTGGGTCCGAATTCTTGGTCTTATTGGTCGATTTCGTTTGAATTATTTCAGATTTATTTTGGTAATTGATTATTTGGGACAACAAATACAATGGAAACACGGAGCAAAAGGCTGAAGAAAAATGACGAAATGGATGATAAAATTCCTAAAGTTGTTTGTGGCATGTCTGATGTTAATGATGATAAATGTGATGATGTTAGTATTAATAGTATGTCCTCTAGCCAGCTAAGTACTTCTAGATTAAAGTTAGATAAAGCATTACTGAGGAAAAGGAATTTAGAGGAGAGACTTGAATTAGAACGCCAACTTAAGATGTTAGATCTACAAGAAGAGGTTGATATTGCTGAACTAAAATGCAAGGCCATCGAGGACGATGAACGATTACCCGTAGATAAATGTGGGATAAATGCTAAAGTGGAAAATTATTTGGATTGTGATACTGGGTGTAATAATCACTCATGGAACGTATGTAACATCTCAAAAATCGATTGGGTTGAGGAACTGAAGGACACGTTAGGTATTTTCATTAGATGAACAGGGTTCTATAAGGATCAACAAAGTTTACACGACCAAGAAACTTCCGATCGATCATTCAGCACCTTTAATCGAACTCCAGCTGAAACAGTGGAAACATTTAAAGGACATAACCCTTCCGAGGTTGCAAAGTAATCTTGTAGAAATATTGATTGAGTGTGATGCTGCAGATGCACATTGGGTCCTGGAACAACGTCTGGGGGACAGGAAGCATCCGTTTGCTGTGCATACCCATCTCGGTTGGATGATTCTAGGTCCAAAGGGAGTATCAAGGTCTTTACATCAAGTTCAGTGGTGTCATTGTTCTACTAATGATATTTTGCGAGATATACAAAGATTATATAATCATGAGTTTGAGGATGTAAATATGTTTCGTAACGGATATTCTGTCGAAGATAAGAGAGCTCTAGAAATAGTTAGTAGTTCCTTTAGACTGGAGGGTGGCCATTTCCGAGTTGGTCTACTATGGAAGTATGATAAGCCAGGGATACTGAATAATTTGGATTTAGCTGAACGCAGACTAGAGTGTTTTAGGAAGAGGTTTGTGAAAGATAAAAGTCTTCTGAAGAAATATGAAGTTGTGATGAATAAACATTTAAGTAAGGGCCATATCATTGAAGCTATTAAACAGAGATTTGACCGTGATGCTGTTTGTTAATATGTTCCTCATCATCCTGTTATCAACCCCAAAAAGCCTGGAAAACTGGGAATTGTTTTCGATTGTGCGACTGCCTATCAAAGTTGTTCTCTTAATGACCAGCTTTTGAGGAGACCAAATACTGTGAATAGTTTAATTGGTGTACTTTTACGATTCGAATTAGGTAACGTAGCATTAGCCGCTGATATGGAAGAGATGTTTCTTCAAGTAAAGATCCCGAGACAAGATAGGGGAGTGTTTCGTCTATTGTGGCGGAAAGATAGTGATATGAGACGGAAGGCTAAGGAATATTGTTTAACAGTTCATCCGTTTGGAGCCGTGTCCTCTCCTTTTTGTGCAAATTTTGCTCTTAAGAAGACGGTAGAAACAGTCGGTAGGGAATTGAATAAAGATGTACAGGAACTTATAGATAAGAGTTTCCATCTCGACGACTATTTAGCCTCCATTGATGATGTACAGGATGCAATTGAGCTGGCAAAAACCCCTGGTTTACTCCTCAGAAAAGGTGGGTTCAGACTTACCAAGTGGATAAATAACTGTTCACAAGTTCTCGAATCAATTCATCCAGAAGATAGAGCAGAAGCCGTAAGAAAGATTGGCTATGGAAGACTTTCTACGGAACGCGCGTTGGGATTATTTTGGAATACTATGGTTGATTCGTTTGAATTTAAAGTTCGCATACCGAAACGTTCCCTCACTAGGCGAGGTATATTGTCGAGTGTAGCCTCACTTTACGATCCCTTGGGAATGTTAGCACCGTTTGTACTTCCCATGAATCAGTTACTTCAACGTTTAGGTAAATTGGGACTAGGATGGGACGAAGAGATTCCGAATGAGGAAAGCAAACGCTGGTTAGAGATTTTAAGTGAATTTCAGAGGGTTGAGAACGTTAGTTTTCCACGTTGTGTATTGTTTCTGCAATCGGGTCACCCGCTCCTGGAACTTCATATTTTCAGTGATGCTTCGGAAACTGGATATGGTGCAGTGGCATACGTCCGCTCTTACATTTGTGACACTTAGGTATGTTTTCGTCTTGTTACGGCTTAAGCGAGAGTAACCCCAATGAAGGTCCAAACTATACCGCGCTTGGAACTTACGGCAGCAATTTAAGCAGCTTTTATGGGATCCCATCTACAGTCAGAATTAGATTTTAAGCTTGCAGAGGTTAAATTTTGGACGGGTTCCATGATTGTCTTGCACTGTATTAGAAATGAGAAAAGCCGGTTTAAAACATTCTTAGCAAATCGGATTTCAACTATTCATAGTCTTACTAAGGTGGATCAATTGAGATTCATATTTTCTAAAGAAAACATAGCAGGCTTTGCATCCAGGGGAGTCAAATTTAACATCAATGATGTCAAGGTATGGGAGGAGTGTTCACGTTTTCTCAAGAAGACGAAGGGGTTGTAGCGGTAAATAAATCCACAAACTAAATAGCTCTGAAAGTTTTCGACATTGGATGCTGACCACATGTTTTAGTGGACTCATCTAGCTGAAGGCGCTCGGTCATGCATCCGCACCAGATCACGTGTGGTAACGCTGTGCTCAACATCTACCGCAATCGCTAGCCAGATTAGATCAGAGATTTTCCGATATATTGGTTATCGCCAAATACACTCTTTCGATCTTCTCGACTCTGTCTTTTGATTTCTCTCGGTGGGAACAAAGTATATTAGAAGGTGTTAATGGTAGAAGCGTTGTCATACACTGATTACCTTTATCATCATCATTGGTGAGACCGTCGTGATCTGGTTCACCTAATTGCTACTGTGAGTCTGTTCCTTTTTGGGATTTTTATATATCATTGCCTTATTTTTTATTTTTCTAAACATTGTGATTTTTTTCGTGTTTTTTCTTGGATATGTATATATTTTTCCCCTCGTTCATTATCGTACTTCATATTTCATCATGACTGAACAGACACTCAAAGTACTCAAGCTTAAGACTTTGTTCCCGCCTTCGTTTCAACTCATGCCTTTCTGGTCCGTCAATATCGAAGCCTGGTTCTGATACGCAGAAGCCGACTTCTCTGAGCACGGCGTGATCGACACACGTGCACAATTTCTTGCAGTGGTCAAGGCACTACCGCGCGAATTCAACAGGTACGTAACACCCAGTATGTTTACTAGTGATGTTTCCGAACCTTACGAAATCCTAAAACGTTCGATTCTTAAACGAGGAGACCTAACCGATCGACAAAGTTTAGATCAACTTTTCAATAACATCGACCTGCAACACGGTTCTACGACGGACATGTTGCAACGAATGAGAGAAGTGGTTGGCCTAAGAACTTTCGACGAAGGTCTATTTAAACAACTTTTCTTGTCTAAACTTCCTCAACAGGTACAAACTGGGCTTGTCTCGTTTCAGAACAACGCCTTAGATGAACTGGTTGCATCTGTCGATCGTATTTTAGAAATAACGAAATCGTCTACTACAGAGGTATGTCCAGTCAAAGAAAAGCCTCAAACGACTCAGAATGACATAACCGAGTTATGTCATACACTCACGCGTTATCTTAATCTTCGTAACGACCGTAATCGCTCACACAGCCCACGTAGAAGCATTTCACGTAAACGATCTGTCTCTAGACCACGAGAGACGGATAACCCCGACTGGTGCTGGTATCATAATCGGTATGGAAAGTCTTCCAGAGATTGCAGAAAACCCTGCAATTTTCCCAACACGAAAACGACTGACTCGAAAAACAACTCGGGAAACTTCCAAGCCGGTACGTGCTAACGGCAACCGTAGCCGGCGAACATAGCCGTCTGTTATACGTCACAGATGTGACGACGAGAGTTCGCTATCTCGACGACACTGGCGCAGAAGTTAGCGTTCTCCCAGTAAATCCTAACGACCGGCTTCACGAATCGGCTCTAGACTTACAGGCGGCAAACGGAAAACCGATCGCTACGTATGGCAAAAAGTACGTTTACCTTAACGTGGGTTTACGCAAACCCATTCACTGGATTTTCGTTGTTACAGATATTTCTATGCCAATCATTGGTATGGATCTTCTACAACACCACAATCTGATCATCGACACGCGCAAACGGAGGCTAGTAGACAGAAACACTAATTTATCCGTTTGCGTAACTTCTTTTGTTGGTTGCAGATTATCCCCAGTCACACTTAAATATATGATAGACCCACTCTATCAACCACTACTCGATAAGTACCCTGGGATACAACAAACTCAACCGAAACTACCCTGTGTAACCAGCAATGTTACACATCACATCACGACTACAGGACCATCTGTATTCTCTAAAGCACGACGACTAGCTCCTGAAAAGCTAAGGTTAACGAAAAACGAATTCGATCACATGTTATACTTAGGAATCGTACGACCGTCAAACAGCCCTTATGCATCTCCGTTGCACATGGTCCCTAAAAAGGACAGCAACGATTGGCGTCCAACTGGTGACTATCGGCGATTGAATGCAAAAACCATTCCCGATCGTTACCCGTTGCCTCACATTCACGATTTGACAGCTACCTTGAAAGGTACAACTGTCTTTTCGAAAATCGACTTGGTTAAAGCGTATAACCGAATTCCCATGGTCACTGATGACATTCCGAAAACCGCCATCATTACTCCATGCGGACTCTATGAACTTTTGCGAATGCCTTTCGGTCTAAGGAATGCTGCTCAAACATTCCAAAGATTCATAGACGACGTTTTTCGAGGTTTCAACTTCGTGCATGCGTATGTTGACGACTGCCTAATAGCAAGTCCGGACAGAGAATCACATCTCAAGCATCTGGATCTTGTTTTCGAACGACTACAAAAACATGGCATTACTGTAAACGTTCAGAAATGCCAAATCGGAACTAACTCATTAGACTTTCTAGGACACACTATCGATTCTCAAGGCGCTCGACCTCTTGGGACCAAAGTGGCGGCCATTCTGGATTACCCAGAACCGACCAACGTCAAGCAACTACGCACGTTTAACGGCCTGGTAAGTTTCTATAGACGCTTCATACAGAAATGAGCATTACTTATAAAACCTCTTACCGACCAACTTCGTGGAAATGCGAAATCCATTAATTTGGACGACACCGCACGAAAAGCGTTTTCCACAGTTAAGGAACTGATCGCTAAAGCAACAATGCTCGCACATCAGGACACCGAAGCACCCATTAGTATCGCAGTAGACGCATCCGACTCGGCAATCGGAGGAGTCTTACAACAATAGGTTAACAACTCTTGGCAACCCTTGGCATTTTTCTCTAGACGGTTGCTAGACACCGAATCGAGATACAGCACGTTTGGTAGGGAACTCCTAGTTATGTATTGTGCTGTACGGTATTTTTAACACTATATCGAAGGCCGTGAATTCACTCTTTTCACGGACCATAAACCGCTTACTTTCTCGTTAAGCTCTCCTTCTGACAAGTACTCTCTCCGGCATCGCCCAATCGTCCTGAAACATTAGCGAAGCAATGTCTTCAACACATTGCACAAACTTTCTCATCCAGGTGTTCGTGCAACCATCAAGCTCATAGCAGAACGGTTTTGCTGGCCTGGTATGAATAAAGACAAGAGGGAGTGAGCACGCTCCTGCGTAAGCTGCCAAACATCTAGGGTGATTAGACACAATAAATGTCCCTTAGGCTCATTTAAAACTCCCGATGTTCCTTTCGACCATGTTCATCTGGATTTGGTAGGACCCTCATCAGATTCAAATGAATACTCTCATCTCTTAACCTGCGTTGACCGTTTCACTCGATGACCAGAAGCAGTAACTATCAAGGACATCACTGCTGAAACAGTGACCCGCACGTTCGTCGAACGATGGGTAGCAAACTTCGGTTGCCCTTCAACCATCACTACAGACCGTGGACTTCAGTTTGAATCTGAACTTTTCCGTCGTCTGACCACACCATTATGAAGCACACGCTTCAGAATGACCGCCTACCACCCACAAGCAAACGGGTTGGTAGAACAATTTCACCGACAACTAAAAGCTTCACTATCAGCTACAAACGTTTCACAGTGGACCGACGCTCTTCCACTCGTCTTACTAGGTATCCGCAATGCAGTGAAAGCTGACATCGGATACACTGCAGCTCAACTCGTTTATGGAACGACACTTCGACTTCCAGGAGAATTCGTGGACCCTTCATCCTCTTCAATGAGCATGAATCTAACCTCCTGCACAAACAGGCTTACGAACGCAATGCGTTCAGCTAAACCTGCTTCCACACGACCACAATTCACCGATGTTTTCGTTCAACCTGACTTACAATATAGTACGTTCGTCAAGACGCACATCGACGACCATTCGAATCAGCATATGAAGGACCTTTCAAAGTTCTTCAACGCGAATCTAAGTACTATATAGTCGATAAGAACGAAACAAACGATAGCATCAGCATCGATCGCTTAAAAGCAGCGTATTTAGAAAAAAATCCCATTCACGTCGATTTTCTTTCGGTACAATCGCACAACACGACTCCTACACTCATAATTCCTCAACCAACAAACAACACTAGCGATGACACTCCGAATGTGTCTGAAAATAAACTTAAAACGACACGTAAAGCACTACTCGACATTTTATATTATCTCGATCTTTCTTTTTACGATATATATTAATTTAAAAAAAAAATTTTAATATGCTCATATATTTGTATTTTTTATTTAAAAAAAACAAAAATTTTTTTAACGCTATTACATGTACTTCAGTTTAGTTTTAATTTTTTTCGCCGACATTGTGTTTTTACGTACATACGAGTGTATTTCGACATGCACTTACATTTTCTTTTTTCTTTTCCAGGACGGCTGGAAAATAACGATGCAGTTTACGAGGAGTCGAAATTTTCATTGTACCTTTTCTTTTTTTATTATGTTGTACATCGGTCCCATATAGTAAGGAAAGACGACCAGACGCTGCTAAATTTAGTAAGCTATCAGAAGAGTGTTTACCAACGACAAACTCGTTGGTTCAAACTTCTGACTGGTCACGTCTTAGGGTCATCACTGCCTCACTAAAGGGGGGAAGTGATCTGTAGCGGTAAATAAATCCACAAACTAAATAGCTCTGTAAGTTTTCGACATTGGATGCTGACCACATGTTTTAGTGGACTCATCTAGCTGAAGGCGCTCGGTCATGCATCCGCACCAGATCACGTGTGGTAACGCTGTGCTCAACATCTACCGCAATCGCTAGCCAGATTAGATCAGAGATTTTCCGATATATTGGTTATCGCCAAATACACTCTTTCGATCTTCTCGACTCTGTCTTTTGATTTCTCTCGGTGGGAACAAAGTATATTAGAAGGTGTTAATGGTAGAAGCGTTGTCAAACACTGAATACCTGTATTATCCTCAGAGTGTTGGCCTGCTGCCGATATACAAGATCCTGAACCTCATCTCTTGGAATTAATGAAAGCAACGTTCACGCATGTGATGGTTGAAGGATCCACTGTCTATCTACTTATTAATTATTATTCAGATTGGACTAGATTACTTAAGGCTGTTGCATGGTTGACCCGATTTAAGCTATATTTATTGATAATGCGTTCTGGTATAACTGATCTGTCTCTATAGATGTGTATGCTCAGAGTTTATGAGTTAAATTTAGGTTCTTTAGATCTAATTCGATATATCCAATGCATAGTATTTCGGAAAGAGACTGAAATGTTTTCGTCTGATACCATTAGCAAGGTGAAAATAACAAATTCACCTTAACGGGCTTTAAATCTAATGATGATAAACGGATTATTATGTGTTGGTGGCCGACTTTAAATTAGTTTCTGGCCCGAGTCGAGGAAGCATCCTATAATGTTACCATCGAAGCATAGAATTACAAATTTGATTCTACAGTATTATCATATTTTGGAAGGACATGTTGGCGCCACACAGGTAATGGCAAAATTTTGAGAAAACGTTTAGGTGCTGAGGGCTGGTGTGGCCATGAAGAGATTAATAAAGGATTCTGTTTATTGTAAAAGAAGGAACGCCCGCCTCATCCAACAAGTGATGGCACCACTACCTTCGAGCAGAATAGAAGATGGTGACTATCCATTTTTATCAGTTGGTGTAGATTATTTTGGACCCATTATCTTTAAACATGGTAGAAGTACCAAGAAGCAATATGGTTGTGTATACACTTGTTTAAGGTTGAGAGCTGTGCATCTGGAAGTTGCACATAGTTTTACCGCAGACTCATTTATCATGGCATTGATGAGGTTTATCAGCGGGAGAGGCTATCCAAAAGAGATATACAGTAATAATAGATCAGATCTGATGGGGGCTGAACGTCAGCTAAGAAAATGACTTCAGGATTGGGTGCATGAGCGTATGCACTCTGATTTTCGAAGAAAAGGGATTGACTGGGATTTCAATCCTCCTGCAGCTAGTCATTGAGGAAGAGTATGGGAGCGCATGATTCTCTCTGTACGTAGAGTATTGGGTGCTCTTGTAAAGGAACAATCTTTAACAGATGAATGCCTTGAAACTTTCATGATAGAGGCTGAGCGTATAATTAACAATCGACCTTTGGTTCCGGTTACAGACGACTCGAACGATCTCGATGCAATAACATCAGCAAAACTGTTACTATTGAGAGAGAACGTTGCAGAATTCATTAATACTCTATCTAATGACGGGTATTTTAAGAGATGGAAGCGAGCAAATTACTTGGCACAAGTTGATCTAAGGAATATGCTTCGCTTTTGCAGCGTAGATACAAGTGGACCCAACTAGAGAGGGACATAAGGGAGGGTGACTTATTAATGGTATGTTTTGACTTCTCCAAGAAAACCAAGTGGCCCTTAGGTTTAGTACAGAGAGTGATACCAAGTAAAGATAGATTAGTGAGACAGGTAGAACTGAGAATGAGAAAGGAGATCTTAGTGAGAGATATTCGAAAACTGTGTCTTCTTGAAGTTGTAGATGGAAGGTAGCTATTCAGATCCCTAGGCGTACTGGTGTAAGTCCTAGTGATCACGAGATTGTTGGTATATTGAATGCTTGCTGTTGATTGTTTGTGATGTCTATTCCGTATCTAGGACTTCAGGATCTCGCGCCACCAATGTGTGCTGCGTCTCCAAAACGCGCATACAGGATCCGAGCAACGTCATTCATTTGGCCTCACCATGTCAAAATGAAGAACCAACTCGATTCAGACTTCGTGTATCTGGAAGCTCTAATGATGCGTTTAGTGACCTCGCAGGCGTAGACAAATCATTGAGTCCTAGAGTAGAACTAGCTCTCTTAGATTGGATCCCAGTAGACAGTAGTTTGGCAGTGTTTGTCACTGAAAGGAGTACCAAAGAAGTACATTAACCTTTTAAAGGCCCTCTACTCGAACACAACTGGTCGAGTGAGAGCTTATGGCAAACGGTCATCAGAATTGATTACCTCAAGTGGTGTTCGTCCGGGTTTTCCAGTCTCTCCATTCTTGTTTAACTTTGTCGTTGACGTGCTTTCATAGATGACACTTTCCTTATCTAAATTTCCTGGGGTTGAGCTTCTACCGGGAGGTTCACTTGTTGACTTAGAATATGCATATGACGTAGTTCTATTTGGTGACGTCTTCTGACCACTCTATGCAACAATGCAAGCATGTTCTCTCCCTCGAAATGCAAAATGTTGCTTCAGGATTGGGTTGCATCGAAACCTGAACTAATGGTAGGGAGTGAAGTAATTGAGCGTGTCGATCGCTTCACTTATATTATCTAGTCGAGATATCCGTCTATCTACCAAAGGATGTGTTTACTGCGCAGCAGTTCATTCCGTCCTACTTTATGGCAGTGAAACATGGCCGGTAAGAGTAGAGGATATTCGTGGGTTACTAGTATTTGATCATAGGCGTCTTCGAAATATTGCTCGTATATTCTAGGACCACCGAGTAAGTAATGCAGTTGTTAGGAAACGGGTACTAGGTAGGGATGGCAAATAAATTGATGAAGTGGTGAAAATTCATCATTTAAGATGGCTGGGACACGTGTTACGTATGCTCAACGACCGAATGCCTCGACCTGCGATGTTCAGTGGTATAGGAGTAGGTTGGAAGAAAGGTAGGAGCGGCCAGACCAAAACATGGCACAAGTCCATGAAGTCACTAACAAGTGGAGTGAATCATATTGGTAGGTGTAGACTACCTGGTTAGGGACCGCGAGATGATAGCAACCGATGGTTAGAGACCCTGAATGACATGGCTCAAAGTCATTTGCAATGGCGCAGGTGCATCCACTCTTTGTGTCCTCCCAAATCCTAATCTTCTGAATTCTTCATGTACTTTTATTTTTTCTCTTTCCAAATTTATTTCACTGTATCATACTCTTTGGATAACATCTTCAAACCCTAATCTTTCGGATTAGTATTTATACTTTTACTGCCTCTAATACTATAGGATTTAAATTGACGATTTTATTTCTGTGCTAATGTGGTGTGGAAACTCGAACTGATGTACGTACGGTAGAAGTTTTTCGTTGTACTGATTGACTGACTGAGACTTATCCCCCAATATCTGTTACAGAAACGACTTGAAACTTCTTTAAATGTAGGGACAACTATTGAATCATTCCATATTGTTGGAACACTTTCTTACTGCCAGAAATGTGTACATAACTCAGTCATGTCCGTAACCAAAAACTCTAAAATGGGACGAAGGTAAGTCACCTGAGTCTGTTGATTTGCTGTTCTTCAAGAGTTGGAGCTCCATGCAGTGTTCTACCTCGTTAGGTGGATCAGTCGTCACGAGCCATAGAAGGCAGCAGTTGAACTGCTACTCAAAAAGACGTCGATAGATGTTAGCGATCGGCATCCCATCATTTTCAAAGATTGTTTCACTCACACCACACGTTTTGCTGTCTGTGACTTGGATGAGTTGAGAGAGCTCCGGGCAGTTACCAGGTTCAGCTGCTGCTTTCAAATGATAAGCACATTCCAGCCACCAGGATTCTCGGTCCTTACACAAGCTTCTCCCAATTTCATTACATAACAGTCTTCGTTTGTGGCTAAACTCGCGGTCACCCGAAGTATACTGAAGGACTTTGATAAGTTGAAATTGGCCTAAGGAAACCTAATGCCTATAAGCTGAAACTGTGGAGACTTTACTCGCCATTTCCATGGCGTCGTGCAATTGAAACAAATGCTCCTCTATGCTTTTCGTTGGGATGTTAGCTAGACTCGAACCAAGCCTGGTTTGATGTTTAGTTTCAACAGAAACTGCAACCAATTTACTGGCATCGATCTTCTTAGAACGATAAATTCGTTGACAACTGAGACGTAATCGAAGAGTGGCTCAAACGAGGGCATGATCAGAGTCCAGATAGGTACTCCAAAAAAGAGTGGCAGTTTTGTACAAAAGCACACTAGCGGTAGCTGACCTTAATGTAATCAATCCGAGTTGAGGCTAGAGATGAGACGGAGGATGGTAGATGGCACATCGACAATGACTGTGCAAGTAGTTGGCGCTAACCAGAAACAGGTTGTAGTTTGCGCACAGTTGCAGTAGACAGTTCCCGATTTTTACCTGAGACCAACAAGTCCACACCGGCCACTTAAACGAATCTCTTCTGTGCTTAGACATCCGACCTGAGCATTCAAGTCTCTGGCTATCTGTCGAACGTACTTTCTGTAGGAGAACTGTTAACTGGTGGTAAAACGCATCCCTGATACCATCTGGGCTTCACTCTGTCCAAGCATAAGCCGAGATGATGAAAAGACATCGTTTCTCACACCAATTTCCCATCACTTTGATGGAATTGTCTAACTTAACAGCACATAACTGACTGGTAATAGGGAGTCAATTGGTCATTGTTGATCAGTGCGACACGAACCATTGTTAGTGGAGGGTAATTTTAGACAACGAGCAATCGATTAAGGTCTACTCATTCATCCAGTCAATTCGATTCAGTATATGACTTATATCATTCTCATTCTTGGGGGGATTGTACACATGTTAGAGTGTGAGTCGGAAAATGTAACTCGATGAGTTGTAGGTAAATATATCAATGTCCACTTCTGAGAATCAATATAAAAAATTATTACTAAAGTAACCGATATTTGTTTTAGGAATGGAAAGATTTTGGCTAATAAAGTGTGACCCTTAACTGATTGGAACATAAGAAAAACCGCAATTCATACATAAACAAGATGACTGAAAATCCAAAAAAGTTAACGATCAAATACTAACCTCTGGCTTTAGTGTTTCAAGTTGCGAATTGGGTTACGATGCAGATAAGTGGTTGAGTGTTTTTTTTCTGAATCCACTTTCAGATAAGAGATGGCTTTTTTCTGACACAGTAAGTTACTGCTGATGATCTTTGACCTACAGACATGGGGTTTCTTTTAGAAATGCCCGGAAGATTTTGATAGTGATGGTGGTAGTTGCATGTTTCCGTAACGATTTTGACGTTGGTGATGAAAACGCTCACTCTGGAGTCGGCAGAGAGTTGTTTTCAGTCCCAAATGCACTTAAGTCGTAGAAATGTTACTTTTGTTACGGCTCGGCAACACTTTGACTAAATGTTTGCCTGGAACTGATTGTAGTGTGATGCCCATGTAGTTCTCACAACAAAATCGTCATCACAAACATCCATTCCGCATGCATTGGTCTGTAGCATTTGTCCAGTCAGGAAGCAACACGTCATGACTCTGGAATGATCTTCCGAACGACTACCGGATGGAATGTCTTCGATACTTTCAGAGCTTCTTTGAGTTCACTGTGACTCGTTCCCACACCTCTTCTCTCTAACGTCTCTTGTATAAGATTTTCTGCTCAGGTTCATTTGGAAATTGACCACAGTATTCCTTTTTAAGGTTGTATTGTTTTGCCTATTTGCATATCATACCATCTGTTTTCCTTAGGGATTTTTAAATGAATTCACGCATCTGCACCAAGTCAAAAGTGAATGCACTGTGCTGCAAATCCCTTACAACGATTAGCTCAAACACTTCTCAATGTATCGACAACCTGCCAAACATTATATTTTTATTCATTCGTTCTTGAATTCTGACTTGATTGCGTTGGTATCTTTTGATCACAAATGTGTTACATACAAAAGCGCTTTCAAAATCTGATTACATGTAGCATCATTAGTGGTGAGCTTGACATTTACTGAGATCAGATAGGAATGTAGGAATATCGCCTAATACACCGTATTCCGAGCGCAATCTCATCCGGAACATTTCTAAGAGATCTCATGAGTTGTTCCGCCGAAGAAATATCATTGTGCAAGGCTTGTCAGAAAGCACGAACCCTGATCACACAAACTCTGATATTCGGGAATGGAAATTCACCAGGCAGTACTTGAAACTCAAAAACATATTGGTTCAACAAACGATCAGACCAGACAAGAGGGACGGCGATTCTGGACTTCAACTGATGAAGATAATCATCCTAACCTCCCGTGTGGCGGCCGCAAGTCTCGAAGCATTTATTACCAACAAGCGCCGGCTACCATCTGTAATCCACATGCAACCGTAGAGGCCTCATGATTCCAGAACCGAGTACAAAAGTAAGTTGGATCTGACTATTCCGCTTGTGAACTGTCTACGTCATAAAAATTATAGAAATTACAGAGCCTTCAACTTGGAAAACCATGTGCTGGCAGGTTACTTGTCCATTCACACAATGCTCATACAGATAAATAAAATGTGGAAGCTCACGCGTTTGAAAATTGAAAGCATTAGCTGTTAGTATAAGGACGCCTGTAAAATACATACACGAGCCCCTTGATTTCTGACTTCGGATTTGACTGGTTTGGCATATTTCGATCATGAAAAGTGTTAATGTTTAAAGTGTTTTCAAACTACAAATAATTTTGGCATCATTGATCATAAGCCTGACATGATTTGGTACATTTATTCGTAAACTGTGACTATTCGTTTTCGGAACTTTATATATCATCCCTCATTTTGATTTTTACACATTGTGATGTTTTTCATATTTTTTGGATATATAACACTTCGTCCAATGCTATACTTTATATTCGTCACGGCCGAACGGCTTCTAAATTATTTTAAATCAAAACTTTCATCACCCACATCTCGGTTTATGTCATTTTGGCGCGACAACATCGAAGCCTAGTTCTGCTACGTAAAAGCTGACTTCTACGAGGATGACGTGACCGACCGCGTAAGAAACTCCTTGCAATACTGAGGAAACTAACGCGCGAATTCAACAGGCGCGTCACTCATGGCATTGAATTCAATTGTTGAGTCCGTGAGTCAGTCGGAGCTAGACCACCATGGAAAACTTGAAGCACTGGGCTACTGTTTTGTACAAGTATGGTACTCTCCAGTAATGCGCACCGATTATTCAAAACCAAGACCTACCGAACACTGCGAACGCTTAGCCCCTAGACCACTGAGCCGGTATCCAATGGTGTTAATGTCTGACTTCAACCACTCCACGAAATTTTGCAACCACCCAACACTGTCTTCAGTTAGTAATCATCTCATAACAGACCTGGTTGAACCCTACCTATCACGTTTTCGCACCAGAACTTCAAGAAAATAATTATTAAATTCAGTAATCAGTGAGCATATAATGATTGTCATCAAAAAGGGGTAATTTAATGGGTGAAATCACAAGTCATTTGAAGCAAGACCACCAAGGAAAGCCTGGAAGCCAGTTTAAAGTCTAGCTTCAATTGACTAGTGAACTCAACTAATTAATTATATTACACTAACATCTACAAAACATCTATTATGCTTAGTGGCGAAGTTTTCAAACGTCACGCTTTCTAAAAAGGCTATACTTAGACTCGTAGATCTAACCAGTTAACTAAAGTAAGATCAACTCTTCAACAACATTGATGTACAACATAACTCAGCAACACATATATGGCTACGAATACGGGGAATCATTAGTCACTGGGTTCGCTTTGATGGCTTTTCCTGTCTTAGCTTCACCGACAGGTGCAGGTAGTTGTAGTCTCCGTCTGTCAATCGAATTCTGGAGATATCCAGAACTCCCAGTATCGAGATCCATTCAGTCAAAGAAAAACCTAAATTGACACGAAACGACGCTACAGATCTCTGTAATACTCTGACACGCTGCATTACTATTCGTCACGACCTTAAATGCCCCCAAATTCTCTGAGGGAGATATTCACGAAAACTTCTCAAAAGGCATGCGCCAACGACAACCGTAGTCAGAGAACATGGGCGTCTATTATGCATCACTGATGTGATGATGAAAGTTCTCTACCTCGTCGACACTGGTGCAGAATTTGGCGTATTTCCTGCGAATTCCAGCGACCGACTGAACGAAGAAGTTTTCAACTTACAGTCGATAAATAGGCAACCGATTACCAAATATGTTAAGCGATATTTGTGCCTCAACATAGGTTTACGCAAACCTACTCACTGGATCTTCGTAGCCGCAGATGTTTCTCTGCCAACCTTTGGTATAAACCTACAGCACAATTTGCATACCAACTCACGCAAACGGAGGCTAGTAGACGGAAACACTGATGTATTTGTCTGTGTAATTTCTTTTTCCGGTTTTAGATTATCCCCAGTCATAGTAAAGCAAACGATCGATCCGCACATCCAACAAGTACTCGATAAGTACCCTCAGCTATACCAAGCGCAACCGAAAATGCCATGTGTAACTAGAAACGTTATACATCACATCATAACTACAGAGCCACCCGCATTCTCGAAGGCGCGTCAACCAGCTCCCGAATAGCTAATAGCGAGTTCGATCACATGACAGCTTTACGAATCATTCTGTCATCAAACAACCCATTGGCATCTCCCTTGCACGTGGTCTCTAAATACTACAGAAACGACTGGCGTCTATTTGGTGACTATCAGCGATTGAATGAGAAAACCATTCGTAATCGTAACCTGTCGCCTCATATTCGCGATTTGACAGCTACCATGAAATTTACAGCCGTTTTCTTCGCAAATCGACTTGGCTAAAACATGTAATCAGATTTCCATGGCTGTTGATGACATTCTTAAAACCACTATCACCATTGTGTTCGGTCTCTTTATATATTTCGCAGTTTAGTTTGGATACACAATACACATGTGTGGCCAAGCAGTACAGTTACAGGTGTTTTTGTTTAGTATTACTTCCGTGAACAGTTTCCAAGGTATCGACCTTCTCACACTCGCATAGCTTCAAAAGAAGACATTGGTCTTCAGCACAAGTTATCTTCGACAACTCTAGAAGTGTGTATTAAACAATAGAAACAGGTAAAGGAACTTTACTGTGCGACACATCTACAGTCGAGGATCACCCAATCGTGCCGAAACATTATCGACGCAACGTCTTTAATTAGTTGCAAATTTTTGGGGTTTTTGTGCCATTTCCACAGATCTCGAGAAATTCTCCAATCTGGGTTTTTGTCCAATATTTTCAAAAATTTTCACCAGAGTCTTATTACGTTTTGGAAAAATCCGTCTATATTTACTCAAGCTGCCAACTTTCCCCAATTGGGGATATCCCCAAAAGTGAAATAGCCTTCCCCAAAGTTTGGGGAAATTTTGGGGTTTTCGTCTCGTTTCCCCAAAATGGACCAAATTTTCCCCAAAGTTGGCAGCTTGGGTAGTGATCGAACCCCGCACTCTCACGTGAGATTGTAAGGTTATTTGTAAATTTATTAACTGTAATAAACATCTATACACGTCATAAATCAGTCTTTTAAAAATAGCGATAAATCGGTTAACACCAAGTTTATTTGACAATGCGCGGTTAACGAAAAGTAATGAAACATCCCATTAAGAAATGTACGCAAGCATTCTCCCTAGGTCTTCCGTGATGTCTAGGGCTTTTGCGTTAAAACAGTTTTGCATGAAAACCTCAAGTTTTTGGGATTTTCCCAGGTCTGGGGGAATTTCGGGGTTTGCGTCACATTTCCCCAAAGTTGGCAGCTCAGGCGTTTTCCCCAAAACTTCGTTTTCCTACAATATTCCTCCAAAAATTTGGAGATTTCTCCCAAGAATTTTCTGCGATTCCGGTGAAATTATCCAAAATGTCTCGTTTTATCGTAATGCTTCTCAACGATTTTCAACAAATATCACGGACAAGCCTGGTTATTTAATGAGCATCTCAAAGTTTCTACACACGCTTGTGTAAGCTGCCAGAAATCTAAGGTGATCAAACACATAAATAAATGTGCCTTCGACTCATTCAAAACTACTGATGCTCGTTCCGATCACGTTCATCTGAATCTGTTAGGACACTTACCAGACTCAAATGCATTATCTTATCTCTTAACTTGTGTAGACCATTTCACTTGATGGCCATAAGCAGTACTCATCAATGACATTACTGTTGAAGCAGTGGCCCACACCTTCGTCGAACGGTGGGTAGCAAAACTTCGGTTACCCTTAAATTATCATTACATACCGTGGACGCTAGTTTGAATTTCGACTTTCCCGTCGCCTAACCACATTACCAGAAACCATATGATTCCGAAAGACCGCCAACCACCCAAAAGCAAACGAATTGGTAGGACGCTTTCACTGACTGCCTAATTAAGCTGTAAATAATAATGGTTGTGGCTGATGCTATAAGTAAAGTGCATACTCCTTTTAGCGCAGTCAGCTACTGACTTAGGTCGTGTTGCTTTCTAATTGACATACTGAGAACCTTTGAGAAAAACCTTGTGATTTAAGCCGCATCAAGATCCTGGACTGTGGAACTATACTCTAAGACCCAACACAACCAAAAAACCTCCCATAAAAATTTATTTCTCACATCCAGTATATATAGAAACCTTTTAATAGCGGTGAACATTAAGCGTTATTTTTGTAATGACGTAACTCTGGATATCAAATTTATATTCATAGGAACATTCGTATGATGGGTCACCTGGGCGAGTGTTGATTTTCCAATACAACATCAGTCGCTTGTTAAATCACTCCATACTGGACGACTAGGTTCGTTATAATGGTTTGGATTAAGACAACCAGTAATAAGCAATCCCGACAATCAGCGCTTAGTTTGGCAGGTTGTTTACTGACCTAGAAAAACCCATTTCATTGGTCATACAGATATTGTGTCTCAGTCATTTTAATATTAAACATTTTTACGCAGTTGTCTCCCATTATGGTACAAAAGGACTCGTTTCTATAGTCTAGTTAAGTTGTCTTTTGATACACGAATGAGACAAACGTTTGATCAGGGAGCCGACAAAGGTGATTACAAATGCTCATAGAACAGAGATTTTTCCAACATCCTAAAGTGAAGGGACCTCTGCCCACATGTTCATAAAGGACCTACATAAATTATACAAGTATCAGGGGGTAAATCTATTACATTATCTTACATTGCACAATTTTCTAAAATCTGTGGGAAGCAGGGTGGTTTTCAATAAGCTTGTGGATACGTTTATCGCATTATATTTTGCCCAATATTAGAGCAACTACACGATGATTGCAAACCAGCGGTCGCTGTTTCTTGATATTATAGTCGCTTTCGATTCACAGTACAGGTGTGTGCAAGGATTTTATTAACAAATTGAACGCTATGTACACAGCTCATTTAGATCCAATCTAATTAGTGTCCATAATTATGGCATGTATTTTGCGCCTTCTAAATTACTTTTTTAAGACTGGTAGAAGCATGTTTATACTAACTCTCAGTAGTGAGCTGTTTAGAGTGGTCGGAAAATCAATGCACCTGCTTACTTTTATGAGAGACTGTAATGGCGCGACAGGTGGGTCCAGCCTTTTGTTAATCTGAGTCATCTTTATCACCGTCGTGATCTTAGTCCGGTTGCAAAATGCTGATCAGAGCAGGTCTGCTACATTTTTGTGAAATCTGGCCTCTCTGAGTCGAGGATTTTCAGCAACGCTATCATCGTTGTGTTCGAGGGGTTTATGACATCCAGTGACAACACCAGTAATCTGTAGTATCCGGATATACGTTTAATTACAGTGAAGACACCGCCTTGTGACTTGGAAATATATTATTAACTTCGATATCGAATATTGTTTGCCGACATTCGATGGGAAAAGCAGAGAGATGGTTGGATTATGACTTAAAGCAGTAGTGTGAAAAGATATACAGGAATAGCACCTACAGGTTCATAGAGACTTCCTGGTGCAACTTGATGGCTTGAGATATTATCAGAAATGGATCAGAATAAGAGACAGTGGCAGTCCTGGTGTGGGTGTTTTTTATACATGCACATAGAAGCGGAAGGGACATACTTAAGTGAGAATTCTTTCTCGTTCCATTCGTAACAGAACTGTAACTTTTGTTACATAATATTCTCTTTCTCTTAATTTTACTTATACATCTATATTTGATTTTAGTTCCCTCGACTTTTCTATCTATTAACAATTTTTTTCATTTTTGTGGCCCATAATTATTTTGGTGCCCAGTTTTACCAGTATTTATCAGCAATAAAATCTGAAAATTTCATTAAGGCATCGTATGCGTAACTCAGTTGTTGTGAGTAGCGAATCTTTGACCACATTTAATTCAAAACGACCATAAAACTTACACCATTCGTATAGAATCCCCTTCGTTACGACAGTTTGTGGAATCAGGTAATACTAGTGTCCTCAGTTACGGAACTAAACACGAACAAGATACCAGGTGAGCAGACTACTGCTGATTAACTAGAAAACACTAAGTCAAATGGTGAAACTCTTTAGATGTTCCTGGACATACATCAAGGACAATGAAATGTACAAATTAGATGACTCTAAACAAAATTCGAATGTTCATCGATCCCGGACAGGTTCAAATTCATAAACCGGAGGCGCCGTCTTACTTCCTTTGAATACGGTTTTGTACGCTCTTTTGGTTAAATTTGCCTAGTGGAAAATAAATTACACTTCAGATGGTAAGGTAAGATCAAAGAAATATTTACTTTTATAGATAGGTAAAAAAAACTTTGAATTCGGCTTGATCCACCATATCGGTTTTTCGCATATGGATTTAGGTACACTGAAACATAAGCTTACCTTGACAGTTTATTCCGAAGTGAAGTAAAATCAAAAGATGACTAGACAAATAAGATATTGTTCCGCTAGTTGAGTGGAGACATAGTATCGGTCGTTGATGTTTGTAATATAACAGAACAGGAATCAGTAACGTTAGTGGTACTGATGATAATGTGAAAAGCAATCTATCGATTTTTTTTCAGTTCATTTTTAGTGTTTTTTTTCTTAATTGTATTATCTTGAGGAATACTTTTGCCTTCATATTATTATACCCGTTATTGCATGAATTATGTTTATCTACCTATTAAAGGACGGTATAACTCCGGAATGTACCCTTCTAGGATAACTACTAGTCCCAAACCTGAATAAACAAGGGTTGATCATAGACTAAGCAAATTTATCCCGTAGTGAAGAACCTTGATAAGATACGCCAACCAGACAAATTACTTAAAACATTAAAACACTGTCCTGACAATTGAAGAATTTTTGTGTAAATGAGTTATGAACCCTCATAGCCGGGATTTCGGAAAACATGAGGCCGACCCTGTTTCTAGCAATCAGAATAATGTATAAGCACACGGAGTGTCACACAATGTGGAAGGCTGTGGAGATGAGAAGATACAACCTGGCAATGCTTCGAATAAATGAAACCCGTTGGACATAAGCCCAACAGAAAAGACTAGGTTCAAGGGAGACCGCGTTGTCTTACGGTCACGAAGAAGAAAATACCTCGCATACACAAAGAGTTGCACTAATACTCTCCAAAAATAGCTTACAAAATGAGATGATTCCAAACGGTTCACCTATACATGCTGTCGAACGTCTTCTCATAACCAGTTGGTGTATAGCGATGATTTCCGTTTAATTGGTTGTTCGACAGTTATTCGCAGTCTCAATTCGGTTGATAAACAACGAAATCCAACCTGTAGTTCTCACACTTACTAAAACTCCTTTTCTTCAGTATTTTGATGAGTTATCCCTGACTCCAGTTTGTTAGTATTAATTGTCCCTCCCAAATCTTTTCAAAGCGAACGTACAGCATGTTTGTAACCACCTCTTATTAGATTCAGTGCTTCACTCGGTATGTTACTTTGTCATTACTGAGTTGTCTGGTCGCACTGCTGCCCTCTCTAGGATGGACTAGTGATCATATAGCTAATCTTTCTCACCTTGGATCCCATTATCAGTAAGTGCACAACACTGCATCGCATTTAATGTTATCCTTGTTTTCTTTGTTTTGAAGGATGCTTTGATGGTCCTGGAGCTGAGTTTTCAAATAAATAAGCGCGCTTTGTTCTTCTTTAAATAACATCGTGTTTGTTTTAGAGTCATTTTCTTCGCCATGAGCACAATGCAACAATATCATCCAGAAGTTAGTCCTTTTGTCTAAGTTGTTTCTAGTTTGTTTCACTTATTCCAAACACGATCGGGCTGTATATTCGCATTTTCAACACTACTGAAATGACTTTTCCGAGATTCCATATTGTCCAGTTATTCCATATTCTGATTGTCAGAAGGGGGATTTGTCTTTCGAAAAATTACGCCTTCCACCATAACTTCTGTATAAAGACACTTCAATTACCAGGGTAAAGTTTCAGCGGTTGAATTGGTTTACTCTTTTTTGATAAGATTCATTGCTACGATGCATTCAACACTACACCCAACCCACTTCCTTTATTTGATGTTAGGACCGGTGGTATTTCTTAAGGGCTTCAAACGGAATTAAAGAAAACAAGCGGAAATGTCTAGATATTTATATAAGAAGGGGGTTTTGTGGAGATTTTAGTAATTTCAGTTGTTGAGATCATGAGTCGATTGAGGCTAGACCACCATGGAAAACCTGGAAACACTGGATGGCCGTTTCGTCTTATTGTTGGACTCGTCGGAAGTGAGCATCCACGGTTCGAACCCAGAACTTACTGGTCTCGCACGCGAGCACTTAACTACTGAACCGGCATCCAACGGTGTTAATGTCTAACTTCAATTATTCGACGCAATCGCGCCACTGTCCACCATTGTCATTAGTGAGTTACTGTCTCACAACTGACCCGGTTGAACTCCACTAGTCAATGCTTCTCACTAGAACTCCAGGAGCCAGATTTCTTGATTAAATCTTGTAGGTGGCTATACTTCTGACATGCACCGATTGGGTATTTCATATCATCTTTCTGCAAAGTGTTTCAGTACATTTTTGCCTTTTGAACAGTTTGTACACAGATTAATTTATAAGTCCTTAAGTTTTTGTTGACGTAATTCACAATTTGATGAATGTGAGTTCGTTTACAATTTACTCGAGTTTTTTAGCACTGATTTTGGTGGTCGGCAGATTTAAGAATGGTTATTTATTGTCTAAATCCGTTCCTAGTTTAAATTTTACGTCACTATAGGCGTTGTTGACGAAATCGTAAGTAATTATCAGCTGATTTCTTTTAGTGATGGCGATTGTGTTACCTTGTATGCATCTTATTAGTCCTTCATATATTATACAAAGTTGAATCCAAACTTAACTATATGCACGCGTGCTGGCCCCACTACGAAGATCTGTGCATTAGTTTATTTTAAAATTATTTCAAAGTTAGAAATTTATTTGTTTAATCTTAAATAATTTTAACTAATCTTAAATCTTTAGTCTAACAGTTATTAGATCATTTCAAACATCGCCCAGTTAACCTACGGATGTCGAACAACTGAGGTCATCTATACAGTAGAAACTAAGGAATGCAATAAGTACTGGTTCAAATATCAACTAATGAATATGTCTTGAATAGCAACATACCATAAGACTTTTCTTAGCTTCGTGCTGACGTAAAAGATATTTCAACTGTTTGGCTCTTTCTAGATGTTCAGATAATTCCTTGTAAGCATTAAAACGCTGAGCACAAATGTCTTCAACAGAGGGGTCACTGGAAGACACTTCACCAGAAATAGTTTCATCCACTTGTACTTTCTCCGCATATTTGTGGTGTAGTTCAACCATTTCACCATAGGTTTCCGCAAATACAATATGTTTGGGAGTCTTCCTCGAACAGGGATTTTGTGATTCACTTTGGAGTAAATGAGTCTTCGACTCAAGTTGATGTATCTTAGACTTTTCTTTTTGTAATTCATATTGTAGGTGCGTAACGTTTTTATAAAATGATGACTTAATATCAGAGTCTAAATAACTTTTTTCTACATCTAACGGAATATGCCCTTTTTCCATCTAAATAAAAAACAATAAAATTAGGCTTCATGTAGATAACAACTCACATCAAAACGAGAATTACACATATTGAAGTAAAATTCATCTGTGTTTTTATCTAAAGCTTTACTTCTTAACTCTTTTATTTTAGCACTTTTTGATTCCTTATCCCTGGAACATCAAAGTGAAATATGTAATTCAACCTCACTTGGCTCTTAAGCGGAAATCCTGTTTTTTCGGTAGTATTCCAAGATGATGTCTACGTTGAGGCTAAAGAAAAAGAAATATTTCGAAAAAGCAAAAACGGCATACTTGGGAACGTTCTTTATGGATTTTGGAGAGTCGTTTTTGAACATTTTTGAATGATGCAAAAGGCATTGTGCATTAGGATATTCGTGAGAAGTAACAGTATGTAAATCAGCTTGATTGCATTAGGTAGTTTCTAACTGACTAAGTAGAATCTGGAAAACAAAATTCATGTGGGTTATTAGGATTTAGATGATAAAAACTAATGAAGATCAGAACAAATATTTGCAGAATAAAGTACAAACAGGTCCTGCTTTATAAAAAAAAATCTACCACGAGTAATTTCTTTCTGAGAATAGAGACTATACAGATAACATGACCTTCAGATAGTACCTTAAGCACCTCAAGTACGTGGGAAATGTGATAATGAGTTGATGCAACTCCAGTTATATACCCACCAACTCGCCTCCAGTACAGTTTAAGCTAATTCATATATTATCTAGTTTGTACACACAAACAAAAACTATTGATTGACGCTGATTGCTTAATAGTGTCACCACTAAATATGGTTGTTTGTAGAAGAAAACGGTACCTTAATTTAACAAAATTGAGCAATAGTTTCGCGGAAAAAGACTGAGTGGAGATTCACTTAAAATAACATTAGGGACCAATATTTTTAAACACCATGACCGGATCACTACTCATTCTTGAAGGGTCGTTTTTAGTTTTTGATTGTATAACAACACCTTACAACCAAAAACGATGAGCCGCGAAGAGTTGAGACCATAATAATACGCTACCGCGACAGGTTACAGAGGCAATAGATGGACGACTTTTAAAAATGAACCTTATAGTAGACGAAGACGCAGGGGAAGATGTTGATGAGCTCTCATACTGACGAAACGGGCTATTGACGCAGTGGGGTTACTATTCTTAAATATTTAGATAGTACCCTTGGTCATTGAATCCAAATGGTTATGGGAAGGTTGGATTTTACTTAACAGACTTCAGTATCTAGTAGCAGTGTATTACCAATACCTTCAGGAATCTACTAAATCTATTTAACGAACAAGACAGATACATTAGTAAATTATAATGAAATGTTGTTCTGAGTCTATAGGTATACATCAACTTTTTTTCTTAAAAGACTTGAGAAGTTGTTGAGACCATCTCAGCTGGAAGCTAATTCCAGGACATGATTACTCACAAGTGGGTGTGCCTACAGTCCAGTTTCATATGTTGTACTTTTAATTCCAGGGTATTGCCTCTAAGGTTTTTGTTGGAAATTAACCTCAGGTAATCAAGAGGGTACTCAAGTTTGTTTAGGATGCCACAAAATCAAGTGACTTGTGTGGCGCATATGTATTCGGTGACCCTTGGTACCGATACTTGTGTTCAAATAAATAAATGTTTCAGGGTACTCTGAAAATCCGTACTTTAAATAACATTGGACAAAAGTGTTAGAAACTAAATGCAAGTTCTAATAGCACTTTCGTCATAGCTGAACAATCATATAATAAAAAATCAAGATTCCCAGCTTCTCGACTTGGAGCACATCTGGGGGGTAATCCCCTAAATTGTATATGAGGTTTGAGACATGTCTCAGATGAAATTCTTTACACTTTGAAGAATGAAAAGTAATTCCTGAACGAGTCATTGAGAAATGATATTTTGGAAGACGCTGAGGAAGTGGGGTCGGTTTTAACCAAAGAATTATATGAATTCTGCAGAAATGACCACATTTTTCTCAGGTAGCAGACAAATTTGGGATGTGTAACTAAAGGATTAATTGGTAGACATGTTGAGGCAAAGCTATAAAACACATGATATCGGCGTTTGTTTGGAAGCATAAGAGATATAAAACAATAGCATACAAATCAGGACCACTGAATCTGAGCGGAAGAAAAACACAACGTGCAAGCAACATTGCGTGCAATGTTTTTGAAATATGCATGCATACATTCCTCAAAAATCGAATAACGCGGTCCTGTGACTAGAGGGAGAGGTTATTTACAAAATAGTCTCATACGTCATTATTCAAGTCCAGTTTGATTAGGACTTGTTCTTCTTCCAGTCCATTTACTTTTCGTCGCCCTGCTATAGAGAACATTGGTGAGACTATGATTTATGGTTGACCTTTGAGTGACGCTGAAGTGACCTTGAGTATCCACCAAACAATTGGTAAGCAATGAAGGTTATAAACCCGTGCGATGAATTAGAATCATCATTTACAGTTGATGGTTAGGGTCAGTAATGAGATTTAGAGTTTTCGTCAGCTATAGCGCCAAAATTATATTTGACCAAGTGGATGAATGAGCTTCGAGCCAAAATCCGCGACCTGTTATCTTATACTTGATTGGTTCGTCCATAAATTATAGCCTCGTTAAAAGATTCACTGTACCTAAACTAAATATAATACCATTTAATATTGTCAGAACAACCTCTCTCCATGAAGCATTATCCATAGTATTTTAATGTATATATAGATATGACATACCTCATTCTGATGACACTTCGAAATAGTTGGTGGCAGGCTGTTATTCGGCAAACTTGGTATCTAAGTGCACCGCCATTTGGTCTAATTCCAACTATTTACAACGTACCATTCTAATGTCGTCTTGAGGCCGCTAAAGGTTATGTAAGACAAAGTTAAAAGGAGATCGGATAAACACAGTTTCGTAGGAATCTTACCAAGAATAGTGGAACTTGCTGAAAGTGCCTTGCAGCAAAACACGATCTTCACGTCTGTCGTACATATTATTTTGGTGTTTGTTGGCATACAGTAGATTGGTTTTGACTTGGCGAAATGGTCCCACAATATATATACCAACTCGCATATATGGCCCAGCAGTTACCGTTGGGGTTAACAATGTACGGGTCGTGTAGCAAGTTTTATAACTTTTTCAAAATTCTTCAAATCATTCTTTCAAAACGTCTTTGTGGATGGATGATCAACAAAATCTCTAGCAAATGGAATGTTCGGTTTTTCGTTTTCCCGAGTCGCTGACATCACAATGCACCCGCTCTATGTTATTCTGAACTTTAACGCGTCATACTACAGAACAGAGGCTGTTTCAAATAACCGACTAAAAATAACGTATCACAAATCAGTCACAGATTACTCCGTCTGACCCAGAGACGGTATATTACTAAGTGTATCCATTAGACACTAATGCAGTCTTGTGGTATACTCGCATAAGGTCGATTTTAGAAAAACATTATTTTGGATGAAACGCAAGCAACAAATTTTGCAATTAGGTTTCGGGTAACGATCAGGTAAAGTTATTCACCACGAAGTCAAAAATCCGGACTCCTCGTAGGTACTATGTTAACCGAAGCTGTACAGAGAATGCTCGATGAATGTGTTATTCCAAATCGCATCACGTGTCCATATTTGGTTTTTGAAATGACAATTTCGTCTGGCAATAATCGACGTAGACGTCCCGAAGCTAATTGACTATTTGTAATGATTCGATGAACTGTTAGATGTGGAGTGGTATTTTCACAGTAGTCTGGTCTCGTTACTTCGAGAAATTTGGCTAAATTATCGGCAAAGATATAATGTATTTAGGTGTTTATTTTAAAACTGTGTGGTCTTTCGATTGAACCCTCAGAACTTGAAGTTTCGAGCATTCAGTAGACCATCACATTAGAATCGTTGGCTTTGTGTTTGCCAGAACGAGAACAGAACAAGCATTATTAGAATAGATTTCTGTTAACAATCGTCTATATGCTGCTCGACTGAACCGACACGTAAAAATAGAGACACAATTTGATGCCTTTCTGTTATTTCTTCCTATGCTACCACTCGCTGCATCTCGGATGAAGAGAAAAATGAGTTTGATAGGTGCTTTTCAAACTTATTCACAAAACTAAACACTAGTAGAAGGCGAAATCAATACCCAAGTAGGCAGGGAAGAAAGATATTTGGGTGGGTGTTTCAGGATTCCGACTCAGCAAACAGGTAATGGTGACCGCCTACTGCAAGTTTGCTGAGACAATCGTTTATTTAAACCAAGCGCTATTTTGAAATATATGGAGAGACATCGCCTAACATGGCGACTCACTGCACTAAATTAGCGATGGACTCAAATAGACGATATGCCACCAGACACAGTTAAAGAGACTCGATAAAATACTGCATCCCGTTCTGGAATACATGTTTAGACTGTTATCATTCCCTAATAAGAGCATATATTTGCTTACTCTTCACTGGAGGTAGGAAAGGCTCATGTAAATTCTTTGAAGTGGAGCTTATGCAATTTTAAAAACGAGGCTGCTGCAGTCGTTACTTAGAAGGATGTACGAACAACCGCGGAAAAGGTAGCTACATCTAATGGTGATTTGAACCATAGAGTCACGAAAAACCAGCGGATTTCTGCAATACTTACTGCACTGTTAGACTCTCGTAAATTTATCCGACGATGCTGCGAACACAATGAACAGCGAAAACAAACTAGATGTAACCTAACCAAAAGTCTAAGGAACGACCGTAATGAATAGTGAGCAACAAAAGCAAAAGAGATCGAACTGGACGTAATACCATGTGAATTGTCACAGTCACTAAAACCCCTAAATGCCCTGGTACGGTCAATGTGGAGAGAGTCAGCTCTCTCTCTCGAAATGCTCACACATGGCCACGCGTATATAGACTCTTCCAGGGAAGTCCTACTCACTGCCTTCTCATGTTGAGATTGTTGTTTACGAAATTGAGAGGAAGGAGAGTGAATTTCCGGTGCTTTAACCACGTTGGTGGATATTGATGATGCACCTGAGTGATTTGGAAAACCTTTATTCCAAGCCAATGGTGCACATGGACTCCAAGATCCTAAGAGAGCAAATGGCGTATGGACCAATCATTGGTCATGGGTCTGCATCTCCTGACGTTTTTCCACTTCACTCTTCAGTAATAAGGATAGTAGGTTGGTGAACCTGTATTTATCCTGACACATTGCTTTCCATGTTGATTTGTAGAATTATGGTCTACTATGATATTAGTACTGCTCTAATGATAGACCTAATCCTAAAATTGTAGATTTGTCATGATATAACTGCCTAATCTATAAGATCTTACGTGGAAGTCACACCATCGACTACACCAACACACTGTATCGTATCAACTACCATTACATGATGTAGAACGAGGTTAGGCTAGAGAAGGAACAATATATTTAGTATGAATAAAAGATATAAGGTGACATTCAGAGGGACCACGCCTGCATGACCGAGCCATGCCATTCGATCAACTTTAATTCATTCAGTTCATTAGTCGCGCCTTCTCCATCGTTAGGTATTTCTTCGCGTTAAATATTGAATATCTATTTTCTGAGTAATTTCGTATTCAGCTTTGAGGATTGTGTGGTTATGGTCCAATGCCACTACACTACTCTCCCACCAGAATCAACGTGGTGTTGGTTCGATACCAAATTGGATGGGACTGTATTGTCGTCCCGAAGGTTACCAAGACTAGTAAGAATCCTCCGGGTGATGACAAGCTGAAAGATAAATCAAACGAAGACGGCAGCATCTGGTCGGGAAATACATGTAATAATTTTAAAATATCTGCCTTCATGCTTAACACGCTTACAATGAAAATTTGAGTGATTATTTGAGCTATAAAAAAATGGGATTACAATAATAATAATAGTAATAATAAAACGATGCGTGTGTAATAGCCGTTGGTTGATAACTTAACGTATAGGTAGTAAGTATTTTGTGTTTAGAAATATTAAAGTTATGAATATTGTAGAAATGTTAATATTAGTACTACTTTTAGTCTAACTTATGAAATCAAATAACGATTATGCCGGTAAGTTGTCCATATGAGTCGATTTCCAATTGCATATGTATTAGTAGGCTAACTGAAGGAACAAAAGTATTACCGTGGAGAAGAATTCCAACTAGTGTTCCAGTTAGTTTGATACGGTTTGTTTAGTTACGGGGAGATTTTCTCAACCTCATTTTTACTTGACCGTGATAGAATTTAGTAATGCTACTAATACACATGAATGTTTATCAAAACAAAATTTAAATACGTGAGTGGTAATTATGTGAATTTTGGACAGATAGCTAGGAACAAATCGTTAAACATGAGTGTATTCTTAAAAGACATGCTCTAGACTCAATGTTCTGATCTGCGGCAGACTATTTATTTATATCTATACTTTCCAGGTGATTGGGCATACAAGTTAGTTGGAAGTATGCAGTTTATCATAAGGCGGAATACGATTTTATTGGAATATAGTGGTTATAAGTTATTGAAATCAGTTAAGCATATGTGTCATATTACTAAGTGATGTGGTGCTGCAAGGTGTATTTAGCTAAATAAGTTTCTACAAGATGATTAATAGTGAATGATGCTCATGTGATTATCAGGGAGAACATAAGTTGTAACCAAGGGGAGTACACTCCCAACTCATGCCTATGATAATAGCTTGAACCTTAGTCAGTGTTGGGGTAAATTCGACATTGATGTTTTCAGTTTGCAGGATATTTGCTCGACTGCTTATACTGATTATTTGCATGCATGATTGTGTCGCTAAACCATCAATTAGACTGACAAAGTTTTGAGATATTTACTGAATGAGCAACTGATAGAGAAACATACTGTAATCATCTGTAGTGAATGAAGAAAAACAACCCTAGTGATAATTATAAGTCAATTTGCTGACCGATTTTGTTAATAGTTTCATTAATTTTATCAATCATATTACGTGATTGTCAAGTCATGACAATGCTTTATGAAGATATCCTGAAACCATTATGTTTAATTAGTATTAGTGTTGATTGAGATTCACTCGTTTAGGTCGAAGTCTAGGGGTGTAACCTTAAGAAATTATTTGTATCGGTTTGTGCACCCGTGAACTTTCTCGGCCTTCACACGAACCGAACATCAGGGTTGGTTTGTACTTATTTTAGTGACTTAAAATACTGAATAGTTAATATGCTTCTCTGCTTTGCTTCACTATTAAGCAATTGGTGCGCTATAACCAACAGTTTACATTGGTCTCAGCTTTGATTATTTAAAGACGTAGGGGTTAGTGTACTCAGTTGATCCAGTATCCGACACTGGATGTCAATTAGTCAAGTAAGAACAGGTGAAATCCCACATCCACTTAAAAACTAATTCATGCCCTCTGCTAAACCAACAAATTCGAACGTGACACGGATAAATATTCATCAAACTTTAGTTATTTCTACTGGAATTCAATAAGTATTTCGCTTTTATCCACTTTCATTACTAATATGATTGTCTGTGGATTCGAAACGGTCTAACGAATTACCAACAATCTCAAATAGCCTAGAACTTCCACAACACCCAATCAAAAAGTACAATTCTAATTAGTCAAAACAAAACTGTATTGGATAATTATGACAGATTAAAAAACAACACAAAACATTCAACTGTACGGTATTTATATTGTTCCATTGCATCAACTGACACAGACTGTTTATCTGTCCACGTGTCTATAATGTGCTCTTAGTTCATTGTAATTGTCAGATCCTCTCAATTGTTCAGAATTCACATTCTCGCTTTCTTCTCTTATCTGAAATCAGCATTTATCTACAGAGTCATCATTATTCAGAGAATCATTGATGTCCAAATTGCGACTACCTGTCTCAACTTCACAATTATCTACACCATAAAATTTAGTTAAACACAAAACAGAACTAAAATTAAAATCACTTACTTCATTAGCTTTCACTCGTTACACGTGTCCGCTATCAACTGAATGAGCAGTTCAATCAACAACCACTATCATCCGATTACACATACTCTGAATTATAATTCCCGTAGATGGTCGATAGCCCTCACTCACTTGTTCAAAATCGCGCGGATAACTGTACTGATAGATGGACTTTCTCACCTCGACAGAAACTGCCAAAACAGTGTGGCAGATGCCACTGAGTTGAGAAACACCCCACGAAAATACTCTCACAAAATCGGACACATCTGTAGTGGCATTGGACCATAACCACACTATCCTCAAAGCTGAATACGAGATTACTCGGAAAATAGGTATTCAATACTTAACGCGAAGAAATACCTAACGATGGAGAAGGCGCGAATAATGAGTTGAATGGACTAGAGTTGATCGAACGGCATGGCTCGGCCATGCAGGCGTGGTCTCTGCTGAATGTTACCTTATATCTTCTATTCATATTAAATATATTGTTCTTTCTCTAGCCTAACCTTGTTCTACGTCATGTATTGGTAATTGATACGATACAGTGAGTTGGTGTAGTTGATGGTGTGACTTCCACGTAAGATCTTATAGATTAGGCAGTCATATCATGACAAATCCACAGATTTAGGATTAGGTCTATTATTAGAGCAGTACTAATATCATAGTAGACCATAAGTTCTACATTGGTGAGCCCAACTAAAGAAACGCAACCTATTATTGTTAATCCTTATTTCCACCTTAACCTTCTCAATCGGTTTTTATTTTTGTAAACCCAGTATTCTAATAGTCCTTTGATTAATGGTCACATATATTATCGTAATGTTATATCTATTAGTTCACATAACTTACTAGCACAATCGATAATAAAAGTTGATCATCTATATCAACTAATTAGCTTTGATGGTTCGTTAACGAGCTTTAATAGCATTTACCTGCTTCAGCGACATAAACTTGTTTAAACATCAAGCTCTAGCAAATATGACCTGTAAATAGCGTAAATATACATTGGCTAACAATGCAATCAAGGATTGAATAGTTATCTGGATCTAATTCTTAGTGTTTCTTCGCTTAACACCTCATCCTGTTTTAAACTATGCACTATCCTTTTCTTCCGACCACTGCCTGCCTAATTTCATATTCTCGAGTTCGATTGCCAAACAACAAGGATGACACTTCTCTAAAAACATACGGTGAGTTTCAGCCATAGGTTTCCTGCAATCATAAGGTCATTTTAGATGGCTCGTTCAATGGCTGACACAATTATCTGGATTCATTCGATTGTTTTGATCTGAGCGAGTGGCAACAGCATCAAGCACCCTGGAATTAATTGCCATACTGCATGTTTTATTGTGGATACTTTTGGATCATTACTCCTCACGAATGGCGTTATATATGTCGTCCACTGAATAATCTAATTTTTAAAAATAATCCAGGCGAGTTCAACTATTTTACTTAATGATTTTTTGTACTTAACATGTATATGTTTTCCAGTTGCTTTTGCCATATATTTGTAAGTGTACCTAGGCTAAATGCAGTAACTTCTTATGGAATGTTTATAACGTATCATATTCCTGCCTGGAGTTTTATAAGCAGTCTTAGCTTGAAAATTATTTTCTGGTCATGTTCATTATTTTTAAATCGTCATATACGTCAACAACCTGCATGTTACCCTGGCCCGTACATGCGTTGCACTATATCTCCATGTCTTCTAAATTTAGAAATCATCTGGATCGCCTCTAACATTTATTAATAAACCCATCATAGTCGTTGTTGCTAATCGTATTTGGATTTATGGATTGGTTTATCATATTAGCAGTCTAAAATGCAAACATAATTTAGATAATAAGATTAAAAATTTAGGTACTATTGTAACAGCATAGGTTGGTTGGTTAAGAGTTGACCCCAAACAACCAAGCATATGCCAAAACAGTATTGTTCAAGTATTCATTCACTTCCTTATTTTGTATAAGCGTTATATTCCTTATTATCTTATATTGAATGCTGAAAGCCTTTGTTTGTCTGAACAGATAATCCCACGCTCCACTGTGACTGCGCTAAGATCGAAATAAAGACTTCATCCAGTTATTGTCTGGATTCTTCTATCAATAACACGAGGGTTACCTATAGGCACGAAATTGGTGAGCCCTTTTTGAACACACATTAACCTCATTTTTGTTATTAATATTATTTTTTTTTACTCAATCGTAAAAGTAGACCTGATAATCCGTAAACTAAGTTGGGTATATAAATAGTTTATTCTTTTTATTATCTTAAGTTATTCGTGTCATAGAAACCCTTTTTTTTTCGTGCTAATTTTATTGCTATATTTGTCACATACCTCATGTCAGACTTAAAAGAAACCCATAATCTGGAGGATTTGTCACCAGTGGAGATAGACACTGTTATGACTACGAAATCTCGACTTCCAGAATTTGATCGTAGTGATCCTGAGTTGTGGTTTGCTCAACTCGAGCATTATTTCACGAGACACAATATCAAATCTGAAGGGATTCGCTATAGAGATTTGTGTTCTATCCTTCCTCCTTCAGTCGCCAAAGAAGTCCGTGACTTGATTTTAGATCCACCATCACCACAACCGTACACCGTCTTAAGACGAGAGATAATGAACCGTTTATCATTATCAGATAGTCAAAGAATCCAAAGACTTTTTCAAGGTGAAACACTAGGTGATCGGTCGCCGTCACAGTTTCTACGTCACCTCCAAGTCTTAGTGGGTGATAACACAGTGGGTGAAGCAGTCCTAAAACAAGGATGGATACAAGGTCTCCCATGCTACGTCCAACACTGTTTGGATGCACAAGATCCTGAAACCTCATTATCTCATTTAGCGCGTATAGCTGATAGAATAATGGAAAGAGGTCCTCCAACTGGATCACGCGCAATAAATCACACACAGAAGGTAGAATCAGCAAAAGACCCCGTCATAGAAGGACTCATTGCGAGTGTTAAGAGTCTCACTGAGGCTGTCACCAGAATGCAAATGGGTCATACAAACAGTAGCAGGTCACCACAACGATCACGATCCAAGTCACAAAATAGGTCACAAATGTCCAGACAATCTGGGCAGTTTTGTTGGTACCACTGGAAGTTTGGTGTCAACTCAACCAAGTGCAGGCAACCATGCGCCTGGCCTAAGCATAATTCCAAGACAGCGGGAAACGAGTAACCCCTCCCCAGGTCGCGACAACTGAGGAGGGGCGCCTAAACAGTCGCTTGTTTTATGTCAGAGACAGAAAATCGGGCTTGAATTTCTTGGTGGACACTGGCGCTGCTCTTAGCATCATCCCTCGAAATAAAACTGAGATTAGTCGAGAAACATCCCCGATTACACTTCAAGCTGCAAATAAAACTACAATCGCGACATTTGGGCAGAAAACGTTAACCCTAGATTTGGGGTTCAGAAGGCAATTCCCTTGGGTTTTCACGGTAGCCGACTTAGATCTGGCAATACTGGGGATGGACTTTCTAGAGAGATACGAATTTCTAGTTGACACCAAGAAACGGCGATTAACACTAAAAGAAACTTCGTTTTACACAAAAGGCAAAGAAAGTCACATCAGCTCTCTTAACTTGATTCAAACCCCTCCAGTAACAACAGCGAAATTCCAAGATATACTCGCGGAATTTCCAAACTTAACTAAACCAAACCCACAGCCTTCCAAAGACAAACTAAAAGTAAGTCACACTATCAAAACCGAAGGTGCACCGGTGTTTGCAAAACCCAGGAGACTAGCACCAGATAAGCTCAAAATCGCTAGAGCCGAGTTTGATTATATGCTACAACTGGGTATTATCCGTCCCTCTGATAGTCAATGGGCATCCCCTTTGCATATGGTCCCAAAGAAGAATGAAGGTGACTGGCGACCGTGTGGGGATTACAGAGCCCTCAACCGTCAAACCGTACCAGATAGGTACCCAATACCGCATATACAAGATTTCACAAACGGTTTACAGGGTATGAACATATTCACCAAAATTGACTTAGTCAGGGCATATCACAATATCCCGGTGGCTGATGAAGATATCCCTAAGACAGCTATTACAACACCCTTCGGCTTATTCGAGTTTGTACGCATGCCATTCGGCCTGAGAAATGCGGCACAGACATTTCAAAGATTCATAGATAACCTACTTCGAGATATGCCATTTGCGCAGGGGTATATAGACGACTTGTTAATTGCCAGCCCCAATTTGCAATCACACGAAGAGCATGTACGAGCAGTGTTGAAAAGATTGAATGAACATGGAATAAACATACATCAAAGTAAGTGTGTTTTCGGTGTTCAAACTTTAGAATTTCTTGGTCACACAATAAGCCCAGAAGGGATTAAACCTATAAAAAAAGAAGTGGATACCATCAAACAATACCCGATACCTAGCTCTCTAACACAAATGAGAAGTTTTCTAGGTCTAATTAACTTTTATCGCAGATTCATACCAGGTTGTGCGCAATTAATGCAACCTTTAACAGATTTACTTAAAGGAAAACCAAAAGAATTCAAACTGTCTTCTGACGCCGTCGAAGCTATTAAACAGCTTAAAGATAAACTGGCTCAAGCAACTACGTTGATATATCCGAATTCTCTTTCCCCACTTGCTTTGATGGTGGATGCTTCAGATAAAGCAGTAGGCGGTACCCTTAACCAACTGGTTAAAAACGCCTGGAAACCAATTGCTTTCTTCTCGAAAAGACTCGCTCCAGCTGAGACAAGGTATTCTACCTTCGGGCGAGAACTTCTTGCAATCTACCTGACTATTAAACACTTCCGACACATGTTAGAAGGTAGGGAATTTATAGTCTTTACGGATCACAAACCACTGACGAATGCATTAAAAGCGAGAGCCGATAAGTACTCACCTCGAGAAGTCCGACACCTTGACTATATATCACAGTTCACAAGCGATATCCGACATGTCAAAGGTCAGGACAATCAGGCGGCAGATGCTTTATCCAGACTAGAAATGAACGTAGTACAGCAGTCTACAGTAAACTTCGAGACGTTGAGACACGAACAAGAGCAGGACCTAGAATTACAAAACCTACTCAAAACAAACAATTCAAGTCTTAATTTAAAACAGTTCCCATCACCTATCGATGGTATTCTAATTTACTGTGACACGACCAAGGCAATGCCGCGACCTTTCGTTCCCAAAAATATGCGAAAGTTGATATATAATAACTTTCATTCTTTGTCTCATCCTGGAGCAAAAGCTTCAACTAAACTAATCAATGCCAGATATATATGGCCGAATTTACAGAAGGATGTACACAAATGGGTTAGAGAGTGTTCAGCATGCCAACAATCAAAGATTAATCGTCACACAAATTCACCCATAGGTGTTTTCTCGCAACCAGATGCACGTTTTGCACATGTGCATATCGACTTGGTAGGTCCTTTACCACGTTCAAACGGTTTTAATTATCTTTTTACATGCATAGATCGATTTACCAGATTCCCTATAGCCATCCCGATAGCGGACATCACAGCGGAAACAGTAGCCAAAGCTTTCATGCAGAACTGGGTAACCATTTTTGGTACACCCATAACAATAACGACGGATAGAGGAGCGCAATTCGAATCCGAACTATTTAATAACTTGGCTAAACTTCTAGGCTCTAATAGGATACGCTGCACTGCATATCATCCTCAGGCTAATGGGATGGTAGAACGTTTTCACCGTCAGCTAAAAACCGCCCTTATATCTCACTCAAACCCCAATCAGTGGACAGAATTCCTACCTTTAGTTATGTTGGGAATACGAACATCTGTCAAAACTGACGCACAATGTTCAGCTGCGGAACTGGTTTTCGGAACAACTCTGAGACTACCAGGTGAATTTATTAACCCTAATACTAACAGTCAAAAACTTAATTTAGAAAATTACGTAGATCAACTACGGGACCATATGTCCAAACTTAAACCAATTAATACTCGCGAACAATCGCGCGCCGTATATGTACCTAAAGGCCTAAGCAATTGCACGCACGTCTGGATAAGATGTGATAAAATAAAATCACCACTCAGTCCTCCATTTGAAGGTCCTTTCAAAGTCGTCTCAAGAAAATCTAAATATTTCGTGATAGAAAAACATGGAAACATCGACACAATAAGTATTGATAGGCTAAAACCGGCTTATCTAGATCATGAACCACCATACGTATTGTTAGATCGTTTAACTGACAAATCCATTACGGAATCGAAATGTAAAGATGATAAATCTTTACAAATGACTAAAACGGTCCGCTGGGCACATCCAATTTGTCAGTCAAGGATGTTGACAGTTTCGGCTGCAGGATAAAATCTAACCACGTAGCTAATCAGACCCTGCATCTACTTAAAAATATTTTTTTTTCCTCATTCCGCCTCACCTACAACTCCCCAGACCTTTTACCTTTAATATATAAGTATTATGTTAAATATTTTTTTTAAAATACTGGACACATAAGCTAGGTATTCCGAAACGATGGCTGAGGATATTAATCAAACTCATACAACTAACACTGGCAAATACAACGATATCAAAAAGCAACCCAGGCGAGTTTTATAATTTCTTTTTCTGGTTAATTAACTATGTTGGCTGTAATTCTTATATATCTATATACATTTTTCACGTAGACTGGCTATACATATATACCATATGAACTACTTCTAAAAGTTTTCGGTCGAAGATATGTTTAGTAGCTTGATACGATTAATACTACTATTAATAAGTGGTTTTCTAGACAAAACATTTTGGATTAAACCATGGCCAAGTACTTATTAAAGTTCTCATCATTTTTTTTCATGTTTAGGAAACTTATGTAATGACTTAACCAGTTTTCCTGCAGCATGCTTTTTAGTGTGATCATATAACCCATCTTTATTGGCAATATTCAGATTTTTTTTTAAAATTCTGACATTTAAGAATCAATAACCGTGGAGATATAGTACAGTGCGTTACTGTAAGGTTACTATGTTAGCCGCATTGATTCCGCATACCTAATTTTAAACACAACTTATAAAGGAACTCTTAAGTAATCATAACATTGAACTAACGATATGACTATCATAGCTATGTTAACGTTAAACCAATTATTATTAGTGGTCCTGACAAAACCCTGGAACTTAACACTAGCGTTATAAAAAAGACATGTTATGTCAGTAACTTTTATATATATATACTTTTTCTCTCGGTTTAAGTATAACGTAAAATGGAAATTACAAAACTTGTAGATTTTTTTCTCTATAGTATTATTAGTAATCCAAACAAAGAACGTGTACTGTTCCAATATGGCATTCTGATATATCAACCAGTCCTCCTGTTATTTTTCTCTCATATCTGAGCAACTTATGGCCAACAAACATCGTATTGAAGGGGGTTTCGATGAACAAAAACGCATGACCCACACGCACTCGAACCTCTGCCCTTCTGAATGCTAGACCGCGTGCCTAGCCATTAGGCCACATCAGACCACGAGGGGTGACTGCAATCTTTCCTTTTACCAATTATTCATTCATAATACTAATGAGTAATAGGACTTACACACTTCTAAGGTGCAGACAAATTCGTTACTTTGATTAATTGACGAAATATTGCCTCAGTATATCATACATATTTAAATCAAACCAGAAAAGAGTATTTGACACAACTGTACTTGATCTTTATACTCTACACAATTTTCTCCCCTCTTTAACCGTATATTCTCTTCCGTTCTATGGAGTAAAATTATGCACCCTTGGTTACGTACCTGGTTATAAAAGGCGGTTGTCACATTCCCAAGGTCACACATTTGAACGGGTTTGACAATGAGTCCAACTTCTAGCAGGTTTACACTTTTACATTTATACATTATAAAAAAGGATTTTATTTGTTTTCATAACTTTTCGTACACAAGATGGCTACACTATGTCTATTTTCTTCCAGAATACCAATACGTTCTGGAGGCCAATCACTTACGTGGAACCGAACAATTATCAATTATGTTTATGTATTTCCATTTTGTATCTTATTATTTTGATGCAGGCAGTGGAGCGGTTCTTTAGGTTTGATTGGTTTTCACCATTACCTTTGAAGTAGATTCTTCTTTACTTTTTACTTGAGGGCGACTCAAGAGGCAGGTGAGTAAACACCTGATAGCCGGTCTGAGCATGGAAAAATCGTACCTCACCAACATGGTGTTGGGTAGCCCGCTCGCGGCACTTCCTCAGATATTCTTATTCCACAGTTTAACACTCTTTCTCATGAAAGCACTCAGTAAACCGTCAGCTATAGTTGTACAAGAAATCACATGCTACTAAATAAGATGACAAGCTAGTAAATGAAGAGACATCCATGGACTACCGTTGACAGCGTTAGTTGCCACTTATTGTAAGTCAAACATTGAGTGAGTTGATAACTTTCCCTTGGAATGAGAAATAAAACTAAGGTGTTTTTGATAGATAGGTTAATCGAACCGACGTTCCTACGGAAGTCGATTCTAGGGGGAAGCTAATGTAACAGCATAGGTTGGTTGGTTAAGAGTTGACCCCAAACAACCAAGCATATGCCAAAACAGTATTGTTCAAGTATTCATTCACTTCCTTATTTTGTATAAGCGTTATATTCCTTATTATCTTATATTGAATGCTGAAAGCCTTTGTTTGTCTGAACAGATAATCCCACGCTCCACTGTGACTGCGCTAAGATCGAAATAAAGACTTCATCCAGTTATTGTCTGGATTCTTCTATCAATAACACGAGGGTTACCTATAGGCACGAAACTATCAACTGCACTAGTAAAATTACTAAATCCTCAGGTAGTTGTTGGTTGAACAAACTTTTAAAATCTAAACTCCTTAGCCTACTAGAATTAACATTAAACAAATATTTCTGAATTGAAATTTATAAATAAATTAGGCGTCTCGGATTCTTTAACGTTATAAATTTCTGATAATTTTGAATCACCTAAAACAACAATGCCTATTTTTCCACTGGCCAATCTTCAATCAACACTATAACTAATTAAACATAATAGTTTCAGGATATTTTCATAAAGCATTGTCATGACTTGACAATCACGTAATATGATTGATAAAATTAATGAAACTATTAACAAAATCGGTCAGCAAATTGACTTATAATTATCACTAGTGTTGTTTTTCTTCATTCACTACAGATGATTACAGTATGTTTCTCTATCAGTTGCTCATTCAGTAAATATCTCAAAACTTTGTCAGTCTAATTGATGGTTTAGCGACACAATCATGCATGCAAATAATCAGTATAAGCAGTCGAGCAAATATCCTGCAAACTGAAAACATCAATGTCGAATTTACCCCAACACTGACTAAGGTTCAAGCTATTATCATAGGCATGAGTTGGGAGCGTACTCTCCTTGGTTACAACTTATGTTCTCCCTGATAATCACATGTGCATCACTCACTATTAATCATCTTGTAAAAAATTATTTAGCCAAATACACCTTGCAGCACCACATCACTTAGTAATATGACACATAGGTTTAACTAATTTCAATAACGTATAACCACTATATCTCAATTAAACCGTATTCCGCCTTATGATAAACTGCATACTTTCAACTAACTTGTATACCCAATCAGCCGGCAAGTATAGATGTAAATAAATAGTCTGCCGCAGATCAGAACATTGAGTCTAGAGCATGTCTCTTACGAATACACTCATGTTTAACGATTTGTTCCTAGCAATCTGTCCAAAATTCATATGATTATCACTTAGGTATTTAAATTTTGTTTTGATAACCATTCATGTGTATTAGTAGTATCACTAAATTCTATCACGGTCAGGTAAACATGGGGTTGGGAAAATCTCCCTGTAACTAAATAAACCGTATCAAACTAACTGGAACACTAGTTGGAATTCTTCTCCACGGTAATACTTTTGTTCCTTCAGTTAGCCTACTAATACAGATGCAATTGGAAATAGACTCATATGGGCAACTTACCGGCATAATCGTTATTTGATTTCATAAGTTAGACTAAAAGTAGTACTAATATTAACATTTCTACAATATTCATAACGTTAATATTTCTAAACACAAAATACTTACTACCTATACGTCAAGTTATCAACCAACGGCTATTACACACACATCGTTTTATTATTACTATTATTATTATTATTGTAATCCCATTTTTTTTATAGCTCAAATAATCACTCAAATTTTCATTGTAAGCGTGTTAAGCATGAAGGCAGATATTTTAAAATTATTACATGTATTTCCCGACCAGATGCTTCCGCCTTTCCTTTTTGATTTATCTTTCAGCTTATCATCACCCGGGGGATTCTTCCTAGTCTTGGTAACCTTCGGCACACTACAGTCCCATCCAATTTGGTATCGAACCAACACCACGTTGATTCTGGTGGGAGAGTAGTGTAGTGGCATTGGACCATAACCACACTATCCTCAAAGCTGAATACGAGATTACTCGGAAAATAGGTATTCAATATTTAACGCGAAGAAATACCTAACGATGGAGAAGGCGCGAATAATGAGTTGAATGGACTAGAGTTGATCGAACGGCATGGCTCGGCCATGCAGGCGTGGTCTCTGCTGAATGTTACCTTATATCTTCTATTCATATTAAATATATTGTTCTTTCTCTAGCCTAACCTTGTTCTACGTCATGTATTGGTAATTGATACGATACAGTGAGTTGGTGTAGTTGATGGTGTGACTTCCACGTAAGATCTTATAGATTAGGCAGTCATATCATGACAAATCCACAGATTTAGGATTAGGTCTATTATTAGAGCAGTACTAATATCATAGTAGACCATAAGTTCTACACATCCACAGGTGCCTTGGTCAAAGTGACAACAACAACAACAATAATAATAATAATAATAACAATCTACACACGGACCAAAATTAGAAAACATACACGGATATGAAGACGTCTACCAGGAAAACTGAATCTTCACTGGTTAGCATACACCCAGGATTAACACAGGTCATCTGACCTACTATTATTCTTATTATGGACGACTATACTGCATCCTCAAGGTCGAGCGAATTCCCGTCTAGTTGATGTTAAATTTAGTTCTCGTGAAAATGTCAGTCCAAAAGCAGTGCGTGAGCAAACATGGTCATCCTTCTTATCCCAAGATGGTTGTACAGTGTCCACTTCTACTCTGGCCATTTGCTTAATGCAAACTTACGTTTTTCATTCTTATTCCAGAATGAGATCATGCTCACCAAATCAGTCTTCATGACTATGGTAAATGGCTGACTGACTAACGTTTTCCGTCATTTTACTTCTTACTTTCATCATCGTTTTCATAAATCACATTGATTTCAAACATACATTCTTGGTTGATTTACAGCCACGTGACTCGATTGACTTTTTCTATTCAAATTTGAATGGGAATAGTCTAAACGTATGTCAAGTCTATATAATATCAGTCTAGAGCGATGATAATCAGTTTGTAAAAACGCATTTGCCGAGCGGTGTCACTGTGAAACGCTCGCAAAAGTATTATTATATCGATGAACAACAATATGGATTCCGCACAAACATGTCTCAAGGACTGTTATTACCACTACTACTGCTGCAACTACTACTACTACTGCTACCAATACTGCCAATGTGACTACTATTTCTATTGCTACAATTACCATTATTATTGTTACTACAATTGTTGTAATTATTATTATTACCACTATTCTCCAAAACAACCTACTCATTATCATGAACAAATGAAAGCAAAAAACACGGTTTTACATGGCGAATCCACATCATTAAAGCAAAAAATGTCAAACAATAATGTCAAGCTGTGTAAAACCAGAACATGTTTAAAACGTCCAGGTCAAGCAATCAAAAAGCCTGGACGTCATGTCCATTTTGCAATATAAAAAATGAAAATAAATTTTCTAACTACTCACATTTGTGTTTTTGATTGTTTTACCGGTCGATAGTGTATGGGGTATCGTACGTGTTACTGTGCGATGAATGTAAATCGCATGGAATTCTCATGACTAATAAATTCCAGGAAGTCGAACATTTCAGAGCACAGATTCTAAGAAATCTCGACTACTGAGCGTTCACGACAGTATTTGATCTCGGATAAACAGAAGCAGCAATAGTAAAAAAATAGAAGTAGTAGTAGTAAAAGTAGTAGTAGTAGTAGTAGTATTTAGGTGTTTATTTTAAAACTGTGTGGTCTTTCGATTGAACCCTCAGAACTTGAAGTTTCGAGCATTCAGTAGACCATCACATTAGAATCGTTGGCTTTGTGTTTGCCAGAACGAGAACAGAACAAGCATTATTAGAATAGATTTCTGTTAACAATCGTCTATATGCTGCTCGACTGAACCGACACGTAAAAATAGAGACACAATTTGATGCCTTTCTGTTATTTCTTCCTATGCTACCACTCGCTGCATCTCGGATGAAGAGAAAAATGAGTTTGATAGGTGCTTTTCAAACTTATTCACAAAACTAAACACTAGTAGAAGGCGAAATCAATACCCAAGTAGGCAGGGAAGAAAGATATTTGGGTGGGTGTTTCAGGATTCCGACTCAGCAAACAGGTAATGGTGACCGCCTACTGCAAGTTTGCTGAGACAATCGTTTATTTAAACCAAGCGCTATTTTGAAATATATGGAGAGACATCGCCTAACATGGCGACTCACTGCACTAAATTAGCGATGGACTCAAATAGACGATATGCCGCCAGACACAGTTAAAGAGACTCGATAAAATACTGCATCCCGTTCTGGAATACATGTTTAGACTGTTATCATTCCCTAATAAGAGCATATATTTGCTTACTCTTCACTGGAGGTAGGAAAGGCTCATGTAAATTCTTTGAAGTGGAGCTTATGCAATTTTAAAAACGAGGCTGCTGCAGTCGTTACTTAGAAGGATGTACGAACAACCGCGGAAAAGGTAGCTACATCTAATGGTGATTTGAACCATAGAGTCACGAAAAACCAGCGGATTTCTGCAATACTTACTGCACTGTTAGACTCTCGTAAATTTATCCGACGATGCTGCGAACACAATGAACAGCGAAAACAAACTAGATGTAACCTAACCAAAAGTCTAAGGAACGACCGTAATGAATAGTGAGCAACAAAAGCAAAAGAGATCGAACTGGACGTAATACCATGTGAATTGTCACAGTCACTAAAACCCCTAAATGCCCTGGTACGGTCAATGTGGAGAGAGTCAGCTCTCTCTCTCGAAATGCTCACACATGGCCACGCGTATATAGACTCTTCCAGGGAAGTCCTACTCACTGCCTTCTCATGTTGAGATTGTTGTTTACGAAATTGAGAGGAAGGAGAGTGAATTTCCGGTGCTTTAACCACGTTGGTGGATATTGATGATGCACCTGAGTGATTTGGAAAACCTTTATTCCAAGCCAATGGTGCACATGGACTCCAAGATCCTAAGAGAGCAAATGGCGTATGGACCAATCATTGGTCATGGGTCTGCATCTCCTGACGTTTTTCCACTTCACTCTTCAGTAATAAGGATAGTAGGTTGGTGAACCTGTATTTATCCTGACACATTGCTTTCCATGTTGATTCACTCGTTTAGGTCGAAGTCTAGGGGTGTAACCTTAAGAAATTATTTGTATCGGTTTGTGCACCCGTGCACTTTCTCGGCCTTCACACGAATCGAGTGATTTATATGGTGCATATATATGTGATGCCTCCTTGTACCGATGTTTGTGTGTTTAAATACTTCAACTTTCTTAAACGTACGCACACTAAGTAAACGCAGTGAGTGTGAATTTGCTTTCGGTAAGATCCGTAATGTCGACTTCTTCCGTACTCTTCAGTCTAAACAACTCAAAAAAGATTTATTCCTAAGGATTCATCAGTCCAGGTTTAATTTATTGAATGCTAGAGACACAACCTTCCTCTAAATACTTGGAAATATAATCACACTTACTAAAGGCCAGCAATCATTTCATGACGGTAAGGTCACTATTTATCCGTCGAAGAGGGTTGTGCTCTGGGATTTTCTGTTAAAGAAGGATCTAGAGATTTCTTTGATACCTCGAAAGCTCTATGAAAATACAGCAAGTAGAGTAAGGACATAAAAACCCCCCTCGAGGGACTATTGAGATCTCAATATTCGGTTAGCCAGAACTGCCGAGTCTCATCACTACTCTGTTATCCTTTGTCAACGACCTCCTGGAAACAGTTGTAAAGGGGTTTGTGGCGATGGTGGTATAGATGGGTTAGCTGGGGTAAGGATTTTTAGTTTACGATATGCAGATAGAATTTAAAAAGTACATTCTATGTATGTACCATCGTATATACGATTACACCTAAGCTGTCTGAGTTTCATTTGATTAGTGAATATTCAGCAACCCTTAATGTTACAAGCACTTAATGCCACTAAAATTTAAGATACATCTCCAAGGTTCCTAATCTTCCTATTTTGGGGGAAAATGTCAGTTTTGTGTAAATTTCGGGGAAGGCGCAATAGAAAACTTTGAGGAATTGGAACAGAAATCAAGAACGTTCCCAAGTCTTGACCAATTCCCTGAAGGTTTTTGGGAGATCCCAAGAATGTTGGTAGAATTTCGGGTTTTTCCTGAAATTTCACCAGTGTTATGACAATTTGGGGTTTTTCCCCGAACTTTAAAGAAAACTATCAAGTTTCCCACTAATTTGCTAGAAACTCTCGAATTTGCCCGCAATCTCTCCAAATAGGAGCAATTTTCGCTTATACTTGCACTTTCCTTGAGACCTTTCCAAGTAGTCGGATAGCTCAGATTCAGATTTGTATAGTAAAGACAGAAGGCCTACGGCCTATTTTATTCCTTTTCTAGTATGCTTCTGTGAATGTCCAGTCTTCTCTTGAAAGAGTCAATTGAAGGTGCGGACACCACTGCTTCAGGCAGCAGGTTCCAAGTATTGATGACTCGGTGTGATAACCTCTATGCCACGGGTATTTTGTTCGTTCTTGGCTTATCTACTCGCCTGCTATGTCCTCTAATGTGTCCCGATTTAGTGGGAAGAAAGAGATAGAAATATGTTAGGTCCGAAATCATTTCTCAGTATTTTGTACATCAAAATTAGATCTGCGGTAGGACAGAGTAAAGAGGTCCAGTTTTTCAAGCCTCTCTTTGTATGATAAACCCCGGAGTTCCGGAATTGCACGGGTATCTGCCCTATGTACTTTTTCTAGTATGTCCGAGTCACCTTTTAAACAGGGACTTGCAGCCTGAGAGCAGTTCTCTAGCTTAGTTCTCACTAAGGATGTGTATACAGTGGTGAACATGGCAGTATCTACCTTAGTGAATGTCCTTTTTAAAGCCCAGAGGGTTCGAAACCCCTTGGCTGCGACCTCCCGGCAATTGGACGTCGTCTTTATATCATTACTCACTGTCACCTCTAGATCCTTATGAAACCGGACTACTGGTAATGACACATCCCCTATGTTGTACTTATTAACCTTTGAATCCCCCAAGTGCATGCAGACACACTTTTCCGCGTTGATAGGCATCAGCCACTCTTTAGACCAGTTTATCATATTATTTAAGTCTGCCTGAAGAGTAAATGCGTCTTTGTCTCCAGTTATTACTCGCCAAATTTTTACATCGTCAGCGTATAATAACATTGGGGACTGTACTATACTTGTAAGATCATTTACGTACATTATAAAAAGTAAAGGACCTAGGACAGAACCTTAGGGTACTCCACTAAGTACTGGTCTCTAGATGAAGCACTTGGAATTTATCCTTACTTTTTGTCTACGACCTACTAGGAAATCTTTAATCCATTTTAAAAGAGGTCCGGAAATACCAAGGTTTTCCAACTTCAATAGCAGTCTATTAGTTGGCACCTTGTCAAAAGCCTTACTAAAATCTATGTAGACAACATCCACTGAGTTTCCGTTGTCTAGCGCATTAATCCAGAACTCCCTAGCTATAAAGAGGTTCGTTGTACAGGATAGACCCTTTCTAAAGCCATGTTATGCCATGTTCAACAAGTTATTGCTTTCCATAAATGCCGTTATGGTCCGTTTGATTATTCTTTCCAGTATTTTAATTACAACACTGGTGAGACTTACGGGTCTGTAATTCGATGGAACTTGTCGTGGACCTGTTTTATGTATGGGAGTGACGATTGCGTCCTTCCAGTCCATAGGTAACACACCTTGGTCAAGTGACATATTGAATATCACAGTCAGTGGGGCTGCGATATATTGGGCGATATGTCTCAAGATTTTGGGGTGTAGTTCATCTGGTCCTGTTGACTTCTCCATATTTAAAGTGCTAAGAGCCTTAAGCACATCTTTTTGGTCTAAGTCCACGGTGAGCAGCTGGTTTGTTGACTCTGTATTTGGGTCTGGTTTTTTTCTCTAGAGGAGGTTCCTGAGTGAAAACTGCCCCAAAATATTCAGCCATAGCCTCTGCTTTTTCCTGATCTTCCTCTATCATTTCAGATTCACTTCCTACTTTAATTAGGTTGGGAATCCAATGATGCATCCTTGTTCTGTAGTTTATGTACGAGTATATTCTCTTGGGCTGCTTGAGTGCAGATTGTGCCAGCTGCATTTCATATTTTCTTTGCGCTTCCCGAATTTTCATTAAACACTCGTTTCTTATCGATCTGTAGCGCTCCATCGTACCTGTAACATGTAACTAAGCAGATTTTTGAGTAATTCCGGTAGAGTGCATGTCAGTCTATAATGAGAATAAGAGTGGCTTATCTAGGTTGTTAGGAACTATTGTGATATTTTATTTGCTCACTTGTTCTGCTTTTATTGATTTGTCATAATCTTGGTTATTCCAGCAGGAATGACAACTGCAACTAAAAACACTTTTGGTATGTTAAATACATCAATTTGGAGTTTGAGTATTTAAAAAATTAATATTCACCTAAAGGATCAGTTGGTTGTGTACACAGTGCCGATAATCATGAAGATGTGAAATTATGTTCCATTGAGGCTAAAGCTGCCATAGCTGAAGTGGGGTTTGGTGTGAAAGAAATATGCTTAGCATCCGATTCTCTGCCATTTACGGACACATTAGCGTACTTGAATCTAACTACATTGGAGGGGGAGAAAATGTGTGTTGAAATTAGTGTCAAAGGATTTTGTCCTGTTGGTTCGTCGTAAGTCCCACGCTTTTTTGACATTAAGATTTATAAATATCAGTTTTAGACGTTTTGTTGTATTTTTAACCTCTGTTTTTCATCGGTTATGTTTATGTACTCTGATTCGCGTTTTAGGAGTTTAAAAATACATTTTAAAATATTTTTGTTTAACTTGAGATAGATGAAGGAAAGTCTTTAGTATACCGGACGTGATGTAAATAAACATAGTTAAGATCGATGGGTACTTATCCGTTACAAAGTTGAAATGCGGAATGAAATAGGTAGGCAGCAATCACAATCAAGATAAAAGAAGTTGTGTAATGGAAGTGAAATCAATGAGTGATTGCGTTATCATTCAACATGATAAAATAAATAAAAATGTAAGTATTCATAAAATTATGTAAGAGATAAATATCAGAAGACAAGAAAAAGGGACAAATGGTTTAGAAAAATGAACTAAGAAACGAAATTCAAAGCACGATATGCTACTCCAGATTTGTCGATTATACGTTAATTATCTGTGACCGTATAGATCACGCCTCCCAGCTGCTTAGTTATTTCGAAAACTCTCATCCAGACGTAATGTTTATGATGTAATACAATGGATATAACTAATGTAAATTTTTAGAATGAAATAATGAATAAGCCGGGAACATGTCCTATCCATAAAAGTCATTCGAGTGTTCTGGGAGCCTCACTTCTTCCAGAGCACTTGGTCTCAAGCTGATTGGTGAATAACAGCGAAGTTTCGTCGTGCTCGTTAGATATCGGGTATTGTGTCGTTCGACTGTTCAGTGGGAAAGCTGTCAGAAAAAAAGCATTCTAGTAAGTGGCTTTTGGTAGATCGATGCTGATGTTATTTTTAGTTCTGTCCTTATTAATGGAATAGTACATAAGTTCACGATGAGGAACTTTACAGGTTCCTTCGTATGCGGCTTCGGTGTAATGATTCACAACGTACGAAAACGTGTGCACTAAGTCGTAGTGCGGTTTGGTCGAAGACATTAGGTGGTTGCGGTCGAGTGGAAACAGGCTTAACTGAATATGTCGCATTTGTAAGCTCCTCGTGTGGGAGGTTAGGTTCACATCCATTGAATAAGGTGAGGAACCCACGAATTCTGGAAGTCGAAGTGTCGTGTTGTAAACGAATTTGGCTGCAGTACATACAACTCCGGCTTTCTCTGCATTGTCAATACCGAGTAACAAGTGGAAGACTATCACTCCATTGTGATACATTTACAGCTGAAAGTAACGACTTCAGATGTAAGTGAAATCGTCCTACTAAGCCCATTAACTTGTGGGTGGTAGGTGGCCGTCCTTAGTAGTGTGGTCCCAGGAGTGTAATAAAACATAGGTAAAGTCCGTATTTGGAGTGGCGTCTACGGTCTGTAGTAATGGTCGAAGGGCAACCGAAGTTTGCTACCCATCGTTAGATGAAAGTGTGGACCACTTTTTCAGAAGCAATGTCCTTGATAGATAGCGTGCACAAAGTCGAGACCTCTGAACACATCATCAACGGAAAGTTGAAAAGTTTGCACAGCATTTTTTAAACCGAAAGACACGCCAAATTCCTTAAGGTCCAAAGGGAGTGATAATAGCCGTTTTAAAAATATCCGCAACCGTAGGCATTTGGTCATATGCTCCAGACAGGTTGGTTTTTGAAAAGACAGTCATACATTTTAAATTGGCTGTCAAGTCGTAGGTGTGAATCAACGGGTAGCGATCAGAGACGGTTTTTGTACTGAGTGGTCGGTAGTCACCAGTTGGATGTCAATCGTTGCTATCCTTCTGAAGGGACATATGCAACGGAGATGTCCCTGAGCTATTTGATGACCGGATTACTCCCAAATATATTGTTTCATCAAATTCGTTTATAGCTAATCTTCGCTTCCCGTGAGCTGATCTGCGGGTTTTCAAGAACACAAGTAGTCCTGTCGTGATGATGTGATAGTCAGTCAGTCAGTAACAACGTAGAACTTCGTACGTACGTACATCAGTTCGAGTTGCCATACCACATTAGCACAGAGATGCAGTGGTCGATTCAAATCCCGTAGTGGTAGAGGTAGCAAGAGTATAAGCAGCTGCGTTACTTACTCGGTGGTCCCAGGATATACGAGCAATACTTCGAAGACACCTATGATCAAATACTAGTAGTCTACGAATATCCTCTACTCTTACCGGCCATGTTTCACTGCCATAAAGTAGGACGGAACGAACTGCTGCGCAGTAAACCCGTCCTTTGGTTGATAGACGGATATCTCGCCTACGCCAAAAATGACGCAAGTTGGCACGAGCTAGTCAAACCTTCTGTATCCGTGCTGAGATTCCGTCACACACCAAACCACAAGGGCTGATGAGACTTCCAAGATAAGCGAAGCGGTCGACACGCTCAATTACTTCACTCCCTATCATTAGTTCGGGTGTCAATGCAACCCAATCCTGAAATAACATTTTGCATTTCAAGGGGGGGGGGATCGCATCCCGAACATGCTTGCATTGTTGCTTAGAGTGGTCAGAAGACTCTGCATTTTGTCAGCTTCTTCACCAAATAAAACTATGTCATCGGTATATTCTAAGTCAACAAGTGAACCTCCCGGTAGAAGTTCTACTGGAAATTTAGATGAGGAGAGTGTTATCTCTAAAAGTACGTCGACCACAAAGTTGAACAAGAATGGAGAGAGTGGACAGCCCTGACGAACACCACATGAGGTAATCAATTCTGATGACAGTTCGCCATAAGCTCTCACTCTGCCAGTTGTGTTCGAGTAGAGAGCCTTTATAAGGTTAATGTACTTCTTTGGTACTCCTTTCAGTGACAAACACTGCCATAGAACCTCACGGTCAACAGAGTCGAATGCCGCCTTAAGGTCGAGAAATACTACCATTGTGGGGCGTCTGAATGTGTGTCTATGTTCTAGAACCTGACGTAGTGTGAATATCTGATCTATACAACTACGTCCAGGTCGAAAACCGGCCTGGTTTTCTCTAATCTGCTCTTCACGAGCTTTGATTAGGCGTCGAAGTATTATTGAAGCTAATATTTTAGACACTATATTAGTCAAACTGATTCCTCTATGATTGTCACAAGAGGACTTTTGTCCTTTCTTATAGACTGGCACAATCAGTGATTGAGACCAGTCAGATGGGATTACGTCCAGTTCCCAAATTCTACCTAAGACCTCGGTTAATCTCATTGCTAATACTGGACCACCATCCTTAAAAATCTCAGGATTAAATCTGTCAGGGCCTGCTGCTCTCCCTCGTTTCAGATTTCCTATGGCTTTTTCAACTTCGTAAAGAGACGGAGGACCTACATTAACTTGCCATTCAGGTTGACTGGAGATCGTGGGAAACCGAAGTGTGGCTGAAGGCCAGTTGAACTGATCCCTAAAGTGTTCTGCCCATCGATCCAATCTCCTGGATTGGGAATGAATAATATGTCCATCTTTCTCTGAGAGTGTTTCGCTAACAGTCGGGTTCCTAATACCAGTTTCCTTAACAAGTCTGAATAATTGTCTGCTATTACCTATTGCCGTTGCCTTTTCCATCTCTCTTGCTTTAGCTACCCACCACTGTTCACGATCATTGCGTAGACTTCTTGTCAGCTTGCGCTTAAGCTGACTCCGCTCTTCATTATGTTCAGAGCCAGGTGGAATGAGTTTCCGAGCATTTATCAGTGCGATAGATGCTGCTGAGATCCAGTGTTGCTCTAACCTTCTGGTTCATCTTACTAGCATATATCACTGCTGTTTCCACAGCTTTTCGGATATCATTCCATGCTGCCTCGGGGTGGGCATCACATACATGGCTGCCTAACTGTTTTCCTAGTTGTTCCTGAAATATGCTCTTAGCTTGACTATCATTAAGTAGGCCCCTAAGAGGTTTCCTTGCAGCGTATTTCCTACGTCCAGTAAGACGCAGACAGATACGCACTCGTACTAGAGCATGATCTGAATCTAAACATGTGCTCCAGAATGAGCGACAGTCTTCTATCGAGCCCCTCCATCGGTGGCTGATAGCGATGTGATCTATTTGGGTCCAACGTTGGGACGAATTAGGGGGTCTCCATGTTAAAAGATGTTTTTCCTTATGCTTAAAGTTAGTATTTGCAAGGAACAGGCGGTTATCCGAGCATAGCTGCAACAGACGGTCGCCATTATCTGTTCTTTGAGCCACGATACTATAAGATCCACCTAGGTGTGTTTCCCTATCGCTTAGTTTACCTACTTGAGCATTAAAGTCACCGGCCACTATTACTACATCCGAGCGCTTAGCTTTTCGGAGAAGGTCCGAAAGCTTTCTGTAAAACTCATCTTTTACATCATCTGAGCTGCAGTCAGTGGGAGAATAGGCAGCGACGAGTGTCCCTATCTTTCCGGATTCTTACTGTTCCGTTCAGTCGGACAGCGCACAAACGACTGTCTACTGGGATCCACTCTAAGAGAGCTAGTTCTGCCCTAGGACTCAATGCTATACCTACGCCGGCGAGGCCACGGGAAGCAGAATCAGGGCTTCCAGATACACGAAGCGTAAATCGAGTCGGTTCTTTATTTTGGCATGGAGAGGTCAAATGAATGATGCTACTTGGATCCTGTATGCGCGTTTCGGAGACGCAGCACACATCGATGGCGCGAGATTCTAAAGTCCTAGCTAAGGAAGCCTGCTGTCCTATTTGGCACAGTGTTCGTATGTTAAAAGATCCTACGTGTAGTTTAGAGCGTGGTTTCAGGAGACCAGGAATAGCGTTCCGCGTACTCGAATCGTTTGCCCTACCGGTGCGAGGTGATAAAGAAACGTGAGTAGGGTTAGTCATGGAAATAAGAAAGGTATTAGGAGGTGTAGGAAGGATTTGAATGTGACCAACTTGGTTTCGTGCGCTGTTACGGGTATGAGGGCTGATATCACTTCCCGGCTGCCCACACCTTGGAAGGGTATTTCTTGAGGAACCTGAAAATGAAATTGGATTAGTGTTGGTCTTAACGACCTGGGAGCGTGACCGCAGAGCCCAAGGGACAACTGCTTGGGGCCGGTCGCGCCCGGCCTTTTCGTGGAAGGTTTTTAATGAGTCAGCTCCGTTCTTCAAAGGGCCTTACCGCCGGAGACGGAAATCCGTGAGGTAAGGTGAGGTGTGACATTTTTAGGGTCGACCTTTTTTAACCCCACCCCTCCTTGTGGGAAGGCAGCATCGCTGTCATGCTGGTTGTCCGAAGGAAACACCTTACTGCTGTCACACCTCTGTACAGTCAGCAGTACGACTTCGCCCTCAGACTTTGAGTTGCTGCTTTTAGTCTTACCGTTCACCAATCGACCTGCCTGGCATGGTAGAACCTACAGGAACATATGTTCCAGCCAATATAGCTCGTTTGGGTCATCACGATAGGCAAGCCCGACCACCACGTCAAGGTAGCAACAACGGTCGGGGATGATGTGATATGAAACATTTTTAGTTACGCGCGGTAATATCAGTCAGTCAGTCAGCTACAACGTAGGACCAGGCACATATGTGCATCGGTCCAGGTTGCCATACCGCATCAGCACAACAAGATGAACACCAGATTCATAACAGTGGTTAGGTAAAAGGTGGTAATATATAAGAGAAAGATTGCATATAGAGATATAATACAAGAAGAAAGAATTGGTTCGTAGAAAGAAAGATATGAAGCGATTTTAATCTCTTAGTTTAAGAGAAGACAGGGAGTGTATGCACTGACGCCATTGTGATCGATTCTGAGCCATGTCACCACATGTCTCCAACTATTGGTTACGACAGTCACGCGGACCCCAACCAAGTAGTCTGCATCTACCAACCTGGCTCAGACTAGAAGTTAGTGTCTTCAAGCACTGATGCCACGTTTTAGTTTGGCCGCCCCTAACTTTCTTCCAACCATTTCCAATACCGGATAGCATTGCACGTTGTGGTAATCGGTGTTCAGGCATACGTAACACGTGGCCCAACCATCTCAGTCGATGAAGATTCATAACCTCATCAACTGATTTACCATCATTTCCTAATACCCTGCGTCTAACCTCACTATTACTTACCCGGTTATCCCAGCAGGCGCCAGCAATATTTCTAAGGCATCTGTGGTCAAATACTAATAGCTTATGAGTGTCTTCTACTCTTAATGGCCATGTTTCGCTGCCGTAAATTAAAACAGAACGGACTGCCGCGCAGTATACTCGTCCTTTTATTGATAGACGGATATCTCGCCTTCGCCACAGGTGACGTAAGTTGGCAAAAGCCAAACGAGCTTTTCGAATCCGTGCTGAGATTTCGTCCGATACCAACCCATTAGGGCTGATCAGACTTCCAAGATAAGTGAAGTTGTCAACGCGTTCGACTACTTCACTCCCTATCCTTAGTTCAGGTGTTAACGCAGACCAGTCCTGAAGCAACAACTTGCATCGGCTATGAATTGTTCGGGATGGTTGGAAGAAAGTTAGGGGCGGCCAAACTAAAACGTGGCATCGGTGCTTGGAGTCACTTACTTCTAGTCTGAGCCATGTTGGTAGATGCAGACTACTTGGTTGGGGTCCGCGTGACTATCTTAACGAATGGTTGGAGACTCTTGGTGGCATAGCTCAGAATCGATCACAATGGCGTCGGTGTATACACTCTCTGTCTTCTCCTAAACTAAGAGATTGAAATCACTTTATATCTTTCTTTCTACGAACTAATTCTTTCTTCCTATACTATATCCTTATTGCAATCTTTCCTTTTACATATTACCACCTCTGAATTAACTACTTCTATGGATTTGTTCTTCATCTTGTTGTGTTAATGAGGTATGGCAACTTGGACCGATGCATATATGTACCTGGTCCTACGTTGTAGTTGACCGACCAAACCCAGCTCCATTTTGGTCAAAACTCCATTTCATAACTAGTTTAAAAATGAAGGTAAATTTAATAGACATTGATATGATATAAATCACATATTAGTTTATAACTGTACCACTAGTTTATTTAGATAGAATTAGGTCGGAATATCTCTAATTATATAACCGAATGACTAAAATATGCATATTGATGAGAGTTGAATATTCATTTTGTTTATGTAATAGCTCCTCTTTTTTTTCAAGAAAACAGTAGTCTCTAGTCTTATTCGACCATCTTTTTTTAGAAACAACTTTTGATCGATTAGGTGTTCATAAAATAAAGTGATATTTGTCTTTAAAGTTTTAGTCTTACAATGTAGAGTACAATTAGAATGATAGATAAATCTTAGTGATTATTGAGTAGAATTTTGAGTAGAAAATTTACAAACATAATGTTTATTTTCGTCTTAATTTTCCTCATAAAATATTCAGTTATGATGAAGTCAGAAAACAGTCAGTTGATGATTCCTATTCTGATATACACTCTGTAGATTATGAAGATTATTATGAAACAATCTACGCACTGTTATCTGTTCGAAGCCCGTTATTTCGACATAGCTTTTCAGAAAAGTTAAGTAATCGACTCCAGGAATTGAATGAGAAACAGACCGAAGCTACTACTTGTGAGGATATTAAACAATAAGTTGTAATCAAGGAAGTGGACGCTTACAATGAAAACAAACAAAGAATTGTTATTGTTCTGGATTTGTGTGTTTTTCACGTCATATATTTCAAAACGAATTAAATGTTGTGAAATTTGCAACTTTTGGAATTGTCTTATGAAGAATTATTGTTTGCATTTTAATTGTATAATTATTATAAACTTGGGTTACTATAATTTTATATTGCCCTATTTACCAGCTTTCGTTTGTTGTATAAATTGTTGTTCTACAGTATTGTTAATTAATTACTGACTTATTACTTAGTTTTTTCTGTCACTTTTGGCGTAATTATACTCATATTGTATTTTTCCATTTATAAAAAGAGGAAGATAATAAAGAGAATTAATGTGTATGAAATTCGCCATTTATGTTGGTGTGTTTTATTGTATGAACTTTGAATCTTAAAAATAACTGTAAAATATAGAGATAAGTGCTAACTTTAGCTTCTGATTGGACACAGTTGGAAAGAGTCCGAGGACTGGTATGCATTAAAGTCTCAGTTGCTTTTGATTGATCACTATATCATTGAGCAAGTAGGTCGTTGGTCCTACAGACATCAGTGAGCGAGGGTAATAATTATCTGTTCTTAGAATTAATAATGCGACCACCCGGTGACAAAACAAATGTACTTTTTTTCGAAAATGTGACAGCTAACTTCTGAGATGGAACTACGATCTATGCTATGGAACTCCAATGAATTAACAGTAATTGAAGAATGACAAGACGTATAGTAATAGTCAACTAGTCCAGCGGAAGCTCGCAGTAACGGGAATATGAAAATATAATAGTCCGATTACTTAGTAATTATACGATAAATATATGTATATTTATAGGAAAAACTTTATGGATTAAGTTACCACTACCTTGATATTCATTCTAATACAGTGATGGCTTTTAATGGTTAAGGTGCTCGATTTACAGCCGTGAATTCGTATTTTCGAGTACGACTACGTCTACTTCGATTTGGAGAACTGGCTAGTATCATCGTCCCTCACATTCGGATTATGTCTCGTACTCATGCACCTTGTGAACAAGTTAATTTTGACAACAGTACGGTTCATCGTACTTCATATATTTACGTGACTATTTCGGGCGTATCATAATGCTAAGTTCATATATATCTTTTGTATATGTTCATTGTTTCCATGAACACTAGAGCGAAATATATGTGTTCGTGTTCACCTACATAATTCCATGTTGTAATTGATTTACATTGAGCCTTTTATGTTTAAGTCTGCTTGTGGTTGTACATTAATTAGTGCTATATACATGAACTACTAACTTTGTTTCATTGTGTTTATGTATCTTGCCCTTTAACTGTTCGCCTTTAACAGTTCAATAGTCATTGTAATTTTCGCTACGAATACTGTAATAAAATAGTTCCGAGAATGAATATGTTTACTTTCCAAGGTGAAACTAACCATCAAATAATTATCAGGATGAGTTTTGTGGAGATTTTTAGGAAATTTCACAGGTTGAAATCATGAGTCAATTGAAGCTAAACCACCATGGAAAACCAGTGCTTCCAGGTTTTCCATGGTGGTCTAACTTCAAATGACTCATGATTTCAACCTGTGAAATTTCCATCAAATAATTGTTGGTTCAAATACTGAATGAATTTGTTCACAATTATTATTTACCTAACCATATAATTAATTTTTCTTGACAAATCCGAAATTTAGTTATATCATTAATATATCTTTTCATGATTTCATAATAATGATACCACTATTTATTGTTTACATAAATATTTGGTGTACATACAGCATACAATATTTACAAGTAGAACATTAGTAAATCAAGATTCACTTTGTTATAAATTTCATAGGTTCTCTGACTATATAAAGTTTTCAGAACCTGACAGTTAAGCAAATACACTCAACTGCTTTTTATTTGCATAGTGACTGGAACAACAATTCGTATAAATTTACAGCTTTCTCATAAGGCCGTCTGATATTTCCAGATTAGTAAAATATAATATTTTTTGCGTCTGAAATCCCCTCCAGACATTTAAAGAGTTTGACAGGATTGGATAAGTGACTTGCTAAGACAAAGAAATGTCACTGGTGACAGAATTAAATGTTTTATAATTGAATTGTTGTCTTTCAAATTATAGATAACCATTGACCATTTTAGAGTAATATCTGTAAGCAAGAACAGTACTTTTCAAAGTTTAGTTCAAGTATTATCGTCAATCGAGTTAGAATGTTCATCGAATTGCAGTGAAAACGTTACAAAAACCATATTTATTTGACTCTATTTGTATGTCAATGTAATCGATATTATATTTCATTCAGAAATCGATCATAATTCTAAAGTTTTGTATATTATTCTAACCACATATCCTGATTATTGGATTAATCTAAATAAATGATACAGGAAAATAATTATTAGAGTCAAAATTTTCTTGCGGTTTGAATATTATTCATGGTTCTATAAGTATGAAGACTTGTTCTTAATGACCTTTGTTGACACTACCAAACTTGAGATTTTTTTAAAACTTGGGGCTTTAGAACATGAAGATTGCAATGATTCCGTCTTTTCAATGTTGCCATAGTGCTTCTGTTCTAACTTCATCATGAAATCTCTGTCCCAAATCGTTCAAGAACAGTCATATTTATTTGCAAATTAATGTTATTAACAACTACGCTAGCACGCAGATATTTACCCGCACCACCGAGAATAGCTAAAAGGAGATTAATTAATGCATCCAACATGACTTTTTGGGATGTGTACCTGTCTTCCTTTATGAGTGGTTTTAAAAGTGGTAGAATTAGGAAGTATATTTGTAAGAGCTGTAACATTAGCACCGTCGACTGTAAAGGGTGTTGATTTCTCAAAATAGGTAAAGAATAAGCTGGAGACGTGAGAAACTTTCGTGAAATCGCTGTTGTCTTTGGACGACTTTCGCTTGTCATGTTCTTCAGACTACAAAAGCGAGTTGAATTCTGTCGGTTGGAACTGCTTTTTTATTGCTGAATGTGAAGTGTTTTGTTTACATCACTGCTTCATAAGGGTGTAAAGAACGACTTACGGAATCAACACATACAATTACGAATTCGTACGTGTCTACATGCCTGCTAATTTGCTCTTTTAAGAAAACTGGTCAAAGTTCAGCAGGCTTAATATCGTTAACATGGTTCATTAGTCTTTCACTAAATGAAGCAGAGTCTGTACACTCAGATAAATCTCTACTCATTATAAGCTGACCGGGCAAGGTTAAGTTAGTTCCATAAACGAGCTGTCAGGTGTACATTTGAAGTCTTTGATTGTAGAGTGTATGCTCAGTAAAATTAGAGGTAAGAATTTGCTCTATCTGGTTACATCAGGCTATGCCACTAGCGAGCTTTTCAGTTGTTTTTGTGGAATCATTCCACTAGTCCATTTGCTGTTGGATGGTATGCTGTTGTAGTAATGTGATGGATTCCCAAAATGTGTGTAAATTCATTGATGATGTGCGATGGAAACTGTGAACCTTGTCGGAAGTAACTGTAGAAGCGTTATAGCTTGTCGTTTGGATGCTGTCTTGGCTCATTTAATGCCACTTTTTGCATCTGGTCGTCGCTGGTTCTTACATCAGAAACGTTAATCCCTTCATACTCGGAACGAGGGACCTCCGCAATTCCAACGACGCGAAAGTAAGGACACAAAGACTTGAATATCATTAAGTGGCCAGCAATTTTATATTTAAAAAAATGTTTCCCATCCCTTTAAAAAAAATTTTCATCCCGTTTCGTCCAATTAAATGGTTAGTTTTAAATTCGTTCTAATTGGTTAGTTGTCTTGAAATTGTTATAAAATGTCAGTACTTGTCGACAAAGTATAGTTTAATCATCATTATGGAGGAGCGTTACGTGCCACGTACAAGCGCTGTTGTTTCTCACGTTGTCACAGAAACGGAGAACGTATTTTTGACTACATTGTTTCTCGTAGCGTTCCAATCAGTTGGAGCGTTTAATTCCGCTATCAAAACTTATGAAAGATCTACGTACTGTCATTATGTTGTGAGAGATTCTCATTTGGAGAGAGATCAGAACTCGTATATTAAATTTGTATGTTGGAGAAATGGCTGAAGAAGATCTAGCGGTTCCTCACAGCGGATTAGACGAAGGAAGTAATTTGATTAATGTTATTACATTTTTTTCACGAAGGGCTTCCATGAACACTCAATGTTCGGCCTTCATGTTCTGTAAGTTGATAGGTTACTGGATTGTTGTACGTGAGAATGTGCGACACATTAAGATAATTCATATTTGGTAAAACAACTATAGAACCCCGATAAGTACATTCATCGGAAACGTTTTACGTAGAATGATGAGCTCCATTTAATGCAACTGTGTGATACTTAGAAGTATTTGAATTATAGTATGAAATAAAAATACCAGATATAACGTAATCGGATCAAGAAATACTAGATATCCACAAACGAATGTACTGTATTTAGAATTCGAAATCAAACATTCAACAAGTATGTAGCGGTAAATAAATCCCCAAAATAAATAGCTCTATAAGTCTTCGACATTGGATGCTGACCATATGTTTTGATGGAATCACCTAGCTGAAGGCACTCAGTCATGCATCCGCAATAGATCACGTGTGGGAACGCCGTGCTCAACATCTACTGCAATCGCTAGCCAGGCTCGATCAGATAATTCCGATATATTGGCAATCGTCAAATACAACTTCTGATCTCCTCGATTCTGTTGAGGATGATACAGGTATTCAGTGTTTGACAACGCTTCCACCAGTAACACCTTCTAATATACTTTGTTCCCACCGAGAGAAATCAAAAGACAGAGTCGAGATGATCGAAAGAGTGTATTTGGCGATAACCAATATATCGGGAAATCTCTGATCTAATCTGGCTAGCGATTGCGGTAGATGTTGAGCACAGCGTTACCACACGTGATCTGGTGCGGATGCATGACCGAGCGCCTTCAGCTAGATGAGTCCACTAAAACATGTGGTCAGCATCCAATGTCGAAAACTTACAGAGCTATTTAGTTTGTGGATTTATTTACCGCTACAGATCACTTCCCCCCCCTAGTTAGACAATGATGACCCTAAGACGTGACCAGTCAGAAGTTTAAACCCAACGAGTTTGTCGTTGGTAAACGCTCTTCTGATAACTTACTAAATTTAGCAGCGTCTGGTCGTCTTTCCTTACTATATGGGACCGATGTACAACATAGTAAAAAAAGAAAAGGTACAATGAAAATTTCGACTCCTCGTAAACTGCATCGTTATTTTCCAGCCGTCCTGGAAAAGAAAAAAGAAAATGTAAGTGCATGTCGAAATACACTCGTATGTACGTAAAAACACAATGTCGGCGAAAAAAATGGAAACTAAACTGAAGTACATGTAATAGCGTTAAAAAAATTTTTTTTTTTAAATAAAAAATACAAATATATGAGCATATTAAAATTTTTTTTTAAATTAATATATATCGTAAAAAGAAAGATCGAGATAATATAGAATGTCGAGTAGTGCTTTACGTGTCGTTTTAAGTTTATTTTCAGACACATTCGGAGTGTCATCGCTAGTGTTGTTTGTTGGTTGAGGAATTATGAGAGTAGGAGTCGTGTTGTGCGATTGTACCGAAAGAAAATCGACGTGAATAGGATTTTTTTCTAAATACGCTGCTTTTAAGCGATCGATGCTGATGCTATCGTTTGTTTCGTTCTTATCGACTATATAGTACTTAGATTCGCGTTGAAGAACTTTGAAAGGTCCTTCATATGCTGATTCGAATGGTCGTCGATGTGCGTCTTGACGAACGTACTATATTGTAAGTCAGGTTGAACGAAAACATCGGTGAATTGTGGTCGTGTGGAAGCAGGTTTAGCTGAACGCATTGCGTTCGTAAGCCTGTTTGTGCAGGAGGTTAGATTCGTGCACATTGAAGCAGGTGAAGGGTCCACGAATTCTCCTGGAAGTCGAAGTTCGGTTTCAAACTGACGTCCGCTATCTGTAGTGATGGTTGAAGGGCAACCGAAGTTTGCTACCCATCGTTCGACGAAGGCGCGGGCCACTGTTTCAGCAGTGATGTCCTTGATAGTTACTGCTTCTGGTCATCGAGTGAAACGGTCAACGCAGGTTAAGAGATGAGAGTATTCATTTGAATCTGATGAGGGTCCTACCAAATCCAGATGAACATGGTCGAAAGGAACATCGGGAGTTTTAAATGAGCCTAAGGGACATTTATTGTGTCTAATCACCCTAGATGTTTGGCAGCTTACGCAGGAGCGTGCTCACTCCCTCTTGTCTTTATTCATACCAGGCCAGCAAAACCGTTCTGCTATGAGCTTGATGGTTGCACGAACACCTGGATGAGAAAGTTTGTGCAATGTGTTGAAGACATCGCGTCGTTAATGTTTCAGGACGATTGGGCGATCCCTACCTGTAGATGTGTCACACAGTAAGGTTTCATTACCTGTTCCTATCTGTTTGATGCGTAGTTTAAGGGTTGTAGACGATAACTCGTGCTGAAGACCAGTGTTTTTTTAAGCTGTGCGATTCCTTGGAATCTGTTCGAGGAAGCTGTAAGAGACAAGGCGTCTGCAACTACATTGTTTGCTCCAGAAATATGTCGAATATCTGTAATAAACTGCGAAATGTAGTCCAGTTGTCGAGACTCACGGGGAGAGTACTTGTCAGAAGGAGAGCTTAACGAGAAAGTAACCGGTTTATGGTCCGTGAAAAGAGTGAATTCACGGCTTTCGATATAGTGTTGAAAATACCGTACAGCACAATGCATAACTAGGAGTTCCCTACCGAATGTTCTGTACCTCGATTCGGTGTCCAGCAACCGTCTAGAGAAAAATGCCAAGGGTTGCCAAAAGTTGTTATTCCATTGTCGCCGATTCGGATGCGTCTACTGCGATACTAATGGGTGCTTGAGTGTCCTGATTTGCGAGCATTGTTCCTTTAGCGACAAGTTCTTTATTTGTGGGGAAATCTCTTCTCGCGTTACAAGGCTGTTAAACGTTTGTAATTGCTTGATGTGGTCTTTTCTGATTAATCCATAATGTTCACCACTTTGCTTTTCTGAGGTCGGTTGCATTGAGCATCAATAGTGTGTGCGAGAAAATCTAGGAAGTCAGTAACAATATCGCATTTATGGATGTTAACAGTAATGGCGTGCTTTTGTAGTCGTTCTAAGACGAGGTCCACATGATAGATAGTCTCTGTCCGGATTTGCAATCAAGCAGTCATCAACATACGCATGTACGAACCTGAGACCTTGAAATAGGTCATCTGCGAATGTTTTGATTGTTTGGGCAGTATTTCTTAGGCCGAAATTTTTAGTGATTGCGGTTTTTGGAATGCCGTCTGCAACCATAAGATGTTGGTTATCTGCTTTAACCAAATCGATTTTAGAAAAAAAGTTGTACATATCAAGATAGCTGTCAAATCGTGAATGTGAGTCAGCGGGTCAGTCAGTCAGCGGGTAACAAACAGGAATGGTTTTCGCATTCAATCACCGATAGTGATCTTTTGGATGCCAATCGTTTCTGTCTGTTTTAGAGACAGGGAGATGCCCATGGACTGTTTGATGGTCGTATGATTACTAACTATATAATTCGGTCGATTTCGCTGTTCGACAACCTCAGTTTTCGACAGTCTTTCGATAATATACGAGGTTCTGTAGGCGTGATGTGATGTGTAACGTTGCTGGTTACACACGGCAATTACGGTTGCAATTGGTATATTACAGAATACTTATCGAGTAGTGGTTGATACAATGGGTATATCATGTGCTTAATTGTGACTGGAGATAATTTGCAACCGGAAGAAGAAATAACATAAACAAACAGATTAATGTTTCTATCTACTAGCCTCCGTTTGCGCGTATCGATGAGTAGATTATGGTGTTGTAGGAGGTCTATACCAATGATTGGCATAGAAACATCTGCAACATCAAAAATCCCGTGAATAAGTTTGCGCAAATCCACATTAAGTTAAACATGCATTTCGCCATATGTAGCGATAGGTTTTCCGTCTGCCGCCTGTAGGTTTAAAATCTATTCGTGAAGTCGGCCGTCAGAATTCGCTGGACGAACGCCATCTTCTGCTCCAGGGTCGACGAGGTAGTGGACTTTCGTTATCATTTCTGTGACGTATAACAGATGACCATGTTAGCCGGCTACCTTTCGCGTGCCGGCTTGAAATTCTCATCAATTGTTTATCGTGTCGCCCGATTTTGAGTTGGAAAAATTGCAGGGTTTCCTGTAGATTCTGGAAGACTTCACATACTGATTACGTTACCAGCACCAGTCGGGGTTATCCGTCCCTCGCGGTCTAAAGACAGATCGCTTATATGAAGTGCTTCTTCGCGAAGCGTGTGCCCGTTTGCGGTCGCTACGAAATTTAAGATAATGTGTAAGTGTATAGCATAACTCTGTCATGTCATTCTGGGTCATTTGACGCTTTTCTTTGCCTGAGAAAACCTCGACACTAGAAGATTTCTTGATTTCTAAGATGCAGTCGGCAGATGCAGCCAGCTCGTCTAAGGCGTAGTTTTGAAACAAGGCTAGCACAGCTTGCATCTGTTGACGAAGTTTGGATAAGAAAATTTTTTTGAATAGGCTATTATAGAAGGTTCTTTGGTCGACAACTTCTCCCATTCTTTGCAATATGTCTGTCGCAGAACCGTTTTGCAGGTCGATGTTATTAAGGAGTTGGTTAAACTTTGTCGACCGGCTAGATCTCCGCATTAAAAGACAGACCGTCTAAGTGTTTCGTAGGATTCCGAAATATGACTAGTAAACATGCTATGCGATACGTGCCTGTTGAATTCGCTCGGTAGTGCCTTGACTACTGCGAGGAATTGTGCACGTGTGTCGTCCATACTATGCTCGTAGGAACCGACTTCTGCGTAGCAGAACCAGGCTTCGCCGTTGTCTGGCCAGAAGGGCATTATTTGAAACGAAGTTCAGGACATGGTCCGAAGATATATTTTACAGGCTATAAATGTATATCATGGATCGGCTTATTTATTCTAGCCGGCGATTGCAGGGGATGTTGAGCACGGCGTTCCCACTCGTGGTCTGGTGCGGATGCATGACCGAGTGCCTTCAGCTAGGTGAGTCCATTAAAACTAATGTGGTCAGCATCCAATGTCGAAAACTCATAGAGCTATTGATTTTAGGGGTCTGCTTACTGCTACAAGTGGGTTTTTAAGAACTGATATAACGTATTTAGTGTGTGTATATTGTACAGAGAATTATTATTTAAGGAAATCCCGTCATTTGATGTACTTCTTGGAATTATTACAACTGGTAAATTGTTGTTATAGAATAATCTCACTGAAGGGCTGTTATATATTATGCTTCAATACTGTTTCTTCAATTTTATTATTTGAAGGATGGTTGCTATAATACAAAGTGTGGTTGAACTCAATTTTAAAGTTGCTTTTATTTGACCGCTTCTGTACGTATCTATAAACCTTCGAGATAGTGAACCAATCATTTTACGGCAGTTTGACCTTCTAGTGCTCGCAACTTCCATATATAATTAATTGACGATACATTCGAATTGTTGCTGTAAACGTAAGTAGACAACGATTCCGTACATATCTCTCTGACAAAGTAGGGAGCCGAATAATTTCGTGACAGATACACTGTTTTTAGCATACATGTTGGGCTTCACTTCATAAACTTCTCTTCACCCTAGTAAGGTGGTGAGATGTCTTAAGGTTACTGTGGCGTTGTTTAATGATCATATAAAAATTTTGGTTCTGCATGAAAATACTTACAATTCATGTAAAAATGTTCATCATTCATTCAGGTCGTTCGACCAATATTTAACCCTACCATGTTCAACTTGACGATGTGGCTGGGTTTTGTGGTATTCCACTGAATCTAGGGTCCAACCTTTCTCCCATAATTGGTAAGGAGAAGAGTAGGATGTTCATGTTCAGATTTTAGATTCGCGTATTAAGGACAAAAAGCATTTAGCCTGTACTGGGTCAGACCAGGGCTCTGTGACAGTCTAGTCTTATTTTGAATCAAGTATTTTAATGTTCAGACCACTTCCGGTAACGGGTGACAAGCTAAATGACTGATGAAAAGTCCTGTATGACGCATACATTTTTCGTTTTCGGCTTTTGTACTCGACTTCTGTGTTCTCTGGGTTGTCCTGATCTGGTAAGAAAAGAAAAGAGAAGATATATCAGGTCTGAAATCATGTTTAAGTATTCCATGTATTAAAATCATTTCACCTCTTAATCTGCGGTAGGAAAGAGTAAAAGCTCTAGTTTCCTAAGTCGCTCTATGTATGACAGACCCCTGAGTTCTGGGATTCTATGGGTAGCTGCCCTCTGTACATTTTCCATAAAATCCAACTGATCTTTTTATCTAAGTAGTGTATAATAAGTCAGGAGTCTAAAAGGGTGTCTTGTGGTAGTTGTGGTAAGCAGTTAGTCAGTCAGTAATAACGTAAAACTTCGTACGTACGTACATCAGTTCGAGTTGACACACCACATTAGCACAGAGATGCAGTGGTCGATTCAAATCCCGTAGTGGTAGAGGTAATAAGAGTATAAGCAGTAATCGGAAAGACTAGTGTTTGGAGATGTTATTTAAAGAGTATAATACAGTGAAATAAATTTGGGAAGAGAAAAAAAAGAGACAAGGGGGAATAAGGAAATCAAAATTTGGGAGAACACAAAGAGTGGATGCACCTGCGCCATTGCAAACGATGTCATTCAAGGTCTCTAACCATCGGTTGCTATCATCCCGCGATCCCCAACCAGGTAGTCTACACATACCAACATCGCTCAGACCACTTGTCAGTAACTTCATGGACTTGTGCCATGTTTTCGTCCAGCCGCCCCTAGCTTTCTTCCAACCAACTCCTACACTATAAAACATAGCACGTCGGGGCAGTCAGTTGTTGGGCATACGTAACACGTGTCCCAGCCATCTCAACTGATGAAGTTCCACTACTTCATCAGCCAATTTGCCATCCTTATCTAGTACCCGTTTCCTAACAACTGTGTTACTTACTCGATAGTCCCATGATATACGAGCAATGTTTCGAAGACACCTATGATCGAATACTAGTCGTCTACGAATATCCTCTACTCTTACCGGCCATGTTTCACTGCCATAAAGTAGGACGGAACGAACTGCTGTGCAGTAAACCCGTCCTTTGGTTGATAGACGGATATCTCGCCTACGCCATAAATGACGCAAGTTGGCACGAGCTAGTCAAGCCATCTGTATCCGTGCTGAGATTTCGTCACATACCAGACCACAAGGGCTGATGAGACTTTCAAGATAAGCGAAGCGGTCGACACGCTCAATTACTTCACTCCCTATCATTAGTTCGGGTGTCAATGCAACCCAATCCTGAAATAACATTTTGCATTTCAAGGGGGGGGGAATCGCATCCCGAACATGCTTGCATTGTTGCTTATAGTGGTCAGAAGACTCTACATTTTGTCAGCGTCTTCGCCAAATAGAACTATGTCATCGGTATATTCTAAGTCAACAAGTGAACCTCCCGGTAGAAGTTCTACTGGAAATTTAGATGAGGAGAGTGTTATCTCTAAAAGTACGTCGACCACAAAGTTGAACAAGAATGGAGAAAGTGGACAGCACTGACGAACACCACATGAGGTAATCAATTCTGATGACAGTTCGCCATAAGCTCTCACTCTGCCAGTTGTGTTCGAGTAGAGAGCCTTTATAAGGTTAATGTACTTCTTTGGTACTCCTTTCAGTGACAAACACTGCCATAGAACCTTACGATCAACAGAGTCGAATGCCGCCTTAAGGTCGAGAAATACTACCATTGTGGGGCGTCTAAACGTGTGTCTGTGTTCTAGAACTTGACGTAGTGTGAATATTTGGTCTATACAATCACGTCCAGGTCGAAAACCAGCCTGATTTTCTCTAATCTGCTCTTCACGAGCTTTATTTAGGCGTCGAAGTATTATTGAAGCTAATATTTTAGACACTATATTAGTCAAACTGATTCCTCTATGATTGTCACAAGAGGACTTTTGTTCTCTCTTATAGACTGGCACAATCAGTGATTGAGACCAGTCAGATGGGATTACGTCCAGTTCCCAAATTCTACCTAAGACCTCAGTTAATCTCACTGCTAATACTGAACCCCCATCCTTAAAAATCTCAGGATTAAATCTGTCGGGGCCTGCTGCTCTCCCTCGTTTCAGATTTCCTATGGCTTTTTCAACTTCGTAAAGAGACGGAGGACCTACATTAACTTGCCATTCAGGTTGGCTGGAGATCGTGGGAAACCGAAGTGTGGTTGAAGGCCAGTTGAATTGATCCCTAAAGTGTTCTGCCCATCGATCCAATCTCCTGGATTGGGAATGAATAATATGTCCATCTTTCTCTGAGAGTGTTTCGCTAACAGTCGGGTTCCTAATACCAGTTTCCTTAACAAGTCTGAATAATTGTCTGCTATTACCTATTGCCGTTGCCTTTTCCATCTCTCTTGCTTTAGCTACCCACCACTGTTCACGATCATTGCGTAGACTTCTTGTCAGCTTGCGCTTAAGCTGACTCCGCTCTTCATTATGTTCAGAGCCAGGTGGAATGAGTTTCCGAGCATTTATCAGTGCGATAGATGCTGCTGAGATCCAGTGTTGCTCTAACCTTCTGGTTCATCTTACTAGCATATATCACTGCTGTTTCCACAGCTTTTCGGATATCATTCCATGCTGCCTCGGGGTGGGCATCACATACATGGCTGCCTAACTGTTTTCCTAGTTGTTCCTGAAATATGCTCTTAGCTTGACTATCATTAAGTAGGCCCCTAAGAGGTTTCCTTGCAGCGTATTTCCTACGTCCAGTAAGACGCAGACAGATACGCACTCGTACTAGAGCATGATCTGAATCTAAACATGTGCTCCAGAATGAGCGACAGTCTTCTATCGAGCCCCTCCATCGGTGGCTGATAGCGATGTGATCTATTTGGGTCCAACGTTGGGACGAATTAGGGGGTCTCCATGTTAAAAGATGTTTTTCCTTATGCTTAAAGTTAGTATTTGCAAGGAACAGGCGGTTATCCGAGCATAGCTGCAACAGACGGTCGCCATTATCTGTTCTTTGAGCCACGATACTATAAGATCCACCTAGGTGTGTTTCCCTATCGCTTAGTTTACCTACTTGAGCATTAAAGTCACCGGCCACTATTACTACATCCGAGCGCTTAGCTTTTCGGAGAAGGTCCGAAAGCTTTCTGTAAAACTCATCTTTTACATCATCTGAGCTGCAGTCAGTGGGAGAATAGGCAGCGACGAGTGTCCCTATCTTTCCGGATTCTTACTGTTCCGTTCAGTCGGACAGCGCACAAACGACTGTCTACTGGGATCCACTCTAAGAGAGCTAGTTCTGCCCTAGGACTCAATGCTATACCTACGCCGGCGAGGCCACGGGAAGCAGAATCAGGGCTTCCAGATACACGAAGCGTAAATCGAGTCGGTTCTTTATTTTGGCATGGAGAGGTCAAATGAATGATGCTACTTGGATCCTGTATGCGCGTTTCGGAGACGCAGCACACATCGATGGCGCGAGATTCTAAAGTCCTAGCTAAGGAAGCCTGCTGTCCTATTTGGCACAGTGTTCGTATGTTAAAAGATCCTACGTGTAGTTTAGAGCGTGGTTTCAGGAGACCAGGAATAGCGTTCCGCGTACTCGAATCGTTTGCCCTACCGGTGCGAGGTGATAAAGAAACGTGAGTAGGGTTAGTCATGGAAATAAGAAAGGTATTAGGAGGTGTAGGAAGGATTTGAATGTGACCAACTTGGTTTCGTGCGCTGTTACGGGTATGAGGGCTGATATCACTTCCCGGCTGCCCACACCTTGGAAGGGTATTTCTTGAGGAACCTGAAAATGAAATTGGATTAGTGTTGGTCTTAACGACCTGGGAGCGTGACCGCAGAGCCCAAGGGACAACTGCTTGGGGCCGGTCGCGCCCGGCCTTTTCGTGGAAGGTTTTTAATGAGTCAGCTCCGTTCTTCAAAGGGCCTTACCGCCGGAGACGGAAATCCGTGAGGTAAGGTGAGGTGTGACATTTTTAGGGTCGACCTTTTTTAACCCCACCCCTCCTTGTGGGAAGGCAGCATCGCTGTCATGCTGGTTGTCCGAAGGAAACACCTTACTGCTGTCACACCTCTGTACAGTCAGCAGTACGACTTCGCCCTCAGACTTTGAGTTGCTGCTTTTAGTCTTACCGTTCACCAATCGACCTGCCTGGCATGGTAGAACCTACAGGAACATATGTTCCAGCCAATATAGCTCGTTTGGGTCATCACGATAGGCAAGCCCGACCACCACGTCAAGGTAGCAGCTTCGGTCGGGGTGGTGGTAAGCTGAATCCTTCAACTGCTATAGTTATGATACACTTGTGGCTTGTTAGTTGATTAAAGCATTTTCAGGAAATATATGATGAACGAAAGTGAGACCATTTAGATTATATCAGTTTCAGTCTTGAAAGGACAGAAGGCTCGATGGTTTGTGTTAATACTGGCAATGATCGTCTCTCAGTTCATCCAACTTTTTTTTTGAATGATTCGAGGTGATAAATTCCACTCGTTGATGATTCGATAGGAAAGTCGATAGTCAGCTGACAAGTAATTTGTTGCGGGCTTGTGAACTTCTTTGGAGTGTCCTCGTTAATTCTTTGTTTCAGAAGACAAGAAAAACAAGGGCACATCAGTTGCAAATTTGTCACCAGGCAACTTGAAAACTGTAATCAAGCCGCCTCTAGTTCTTCTACGGGAGCTTCGCTATTCCGGAAGTCAAATTACTTGCGGTTCTTTGAGTCGTTTCCAACGGCTCACTGTCTCTTCATGCAGGGGTTAGTCGCTTGTATGCAGTACTCGAGTTTTGGACGAACGAACTCTGTAAATAAAGTCACAAAGCAACATTTGTTACGGCGTTGACATGGCTAACAGCTCGACGTGGATTTGCCTATGTCAAGTTTATTTAACAGGCCAAAGACATCGAGTTCTTCAATGGCCACGCTGTCCAATATGTGTGTGTGGGGGGGTTAGGATGGACTGAAGGCATGGGCGTTTTTATGGTATGTACATTACTAAAGTAGTTGAAGAATATTTGAGCTTTATCAAAGTCATCCTCCGCTAATGATGAAGCAATACTGCCTTCCCAATATGCTGGAATATTTCCTTTTCCTTTTGTCCCTTGCTTTATATGCGAATACAAGCGCTTAGGACATCCTATGGATTCCTGAACAATTTTCTCTTCGTACAACCTTCTAGACTTATGGAGCGTTGAGACACAGGTACTCCGAGCTTTTCGATACTGAGATTTTGTCTCATCGATCCTCAATAACCTTAATCCATCCCACATTTTTCTTCTCTTACGCAGGATGCGAACCTCTCTACTTAACCATGGTGGAGAGTTTTTCGGCCGCCTCGGTGTAGTCCAAGGGATGCGGAGTGCAGTATAAATTTCGAAATACTTCCCAAGTCGTTTCAATTAGGGACTCTGGCTCTATTGTCCAATCTACTGACTATGCTGAGTGTATAATATATTGTATATTTGCTTTCCAGATGTTAGGTCTGGATTGAGCTGACACAGTTTTCCCTAGGGGTGGCATGTAATCGAGGTTCACGACGTCATTCTCATAATGAGTCAGTATATGATCTAGTTAGGATGATTCAGGGGCGAATTGCCTTCAGTCACAAGCGTTATAAGCTGAAGGTAATATCGAGGCCATCCGCACAGGATTTACGTTCACTAATCAGAGACTGATCAATTGTAATCCTAAACGTCGATGGGAAGATTCAAGCAACCAATACAAAAATGAATTGAACCTAGCGAAATATTTTATTAAGGTGATGTACTTTCCTGGTTAAGTGGTTGTCTATTTCCTAAAAATCAGCGCTAGTGGATACTGGGAGAAGACCTTCGAATCTTATGTGAAAATTATAGATATACCAACGCTTTTCTTATAATTCCTACTTCCGTCCAACCTTTTTATTTGGAATATAATTACGTTCCTTTTCAACCGTCTTATGATTTGGGGACTTGTTGAGTGATGTAGAGTCCAAGAATACTAAGCAGTAAGAGTAGCTGGGTCGTAATAAGCGAAATTATAATATCCCACAAAACTAAAAAAACAGATGAATACACTTTTTAGTTCTCTATTACTGCTGTATTTATGTATTTAATTCACGAGTCAACATTCGCACGATGGATACTCATTAATTTTATTTGTATCGTTTGGTGAAGGAAAATAATTAATGAGTTTCGTTGTTGATTTTTTGTTATTTTTCAATCAGAAATAATTTACTGTTCTCTAAGACTTTGAGACTATGTCTGAAGTATCTCTTCTCCACGCGTCACCCTTTATTGCTTTGCCATTCGCCGGGGCATTTATTGGACAGAAGATTGTTTCTAAAAATATGTACTGGTATGATACTTTGAGAAAGCCATCGTTCTCACCTCCTAAATGGGTTTTTGGACCAGTTTGGAGTGCACTGTATGGTTGCATGGGAGCTGCATCCTATCTGGTTTGGAGAGATGCATCACATGAAAAGGTGATAGTTCCCTTGGCTGTTTATGGTGCTCAGCTTCTACTTAACTGGTCGTGGGCACCTGTGTTCTTTGGACAACACAAAATAAAATATGTATGTTGGTTTTTAATCGTTTAAAGATCCCCGTCATATTAAAAGACTAGTATTTGAACGAAGAATATTCTTTTCGATAAATTCTGTTCAGGCTCTACAATTATATATCCAAATTAATAATCCGAAAAATGGCCAGGTTAAGGGCAAACGATTTACTTTGCACTTAACCTGGCCATTTTTCGGATTATTAATTTGGATATATAATTGTAGAGCCTGAACAGAATTTATCGAAAAGAATATTCTTCGTTCAAATACTAGTCTTTTAATATGTTGGTTTTATTTAGTTTGGCGTGTATATAGTGATTTTAGTGTTAGTCATTAGATGTGTAGATGAAGTATCAACAGTTTTAACGTATTTGATCCTATATTCAATAGTGTAATTAAAAAACAATGCCGAAGTGAAGCAGTTGCAAGAGATGGTTGTATCCTCACTCTGTCTGATTCGTTTGTGTACAGAATAATCTAAATGTCAAAAACACACACTCTTCTTCGATAAATAACCCCAAATCGCGGTCCTGTTCAACGAATCGAAGGCGGTGTTTATGTCAAGCAACACAACAATTGTGATAAATGTGTTGATGCTTCAACGTTTGGTGAAGGGTGAACAGGTACTTAATACATTCATAACTAGAATATAAACCAGCCTGTTCCTCACAAGTCAGTTTTTCACGGGTTTTATAAAATCTGCAAACTATTACAAAAGTCAATACTTCGAAGAAAATCAGAAGTAGACTTATCACCAGTTGGTTGCTGCATGGATTACATAGGTCCTTTTCAAAGATGATAATGATTTTCGCTCTAATCCAGGATCTTGGAACAGTAGTTTATTCCCAAACCTTTGCGAAAGACCCAATCAGTTATCTGAACAAAAGTTCTCCATTTTGCTTCCTTGATATGAATTTACTGACTAAAATTTTCGTTGATTGCATTTGGGTCGTAACCTGTTCAGGTGTAGGTGTAGATTACAAAGTACATCGTTTCCTACTTCAGACTTTCCTCATACTGAAGGAACTTTCTAGTCTTAACACAATATAAGTGGCAGTTAACAAGGATTTAATTGATTGATGCTGTTTCTGGTCTATTTCTCAGTGATACGCCAACGCCCACTAAATGAAAATGCTTAGTGGTTTCCGGATAAGCTCATTTGCAACATGTTTCGAAATAGACATAAAGAGCGAATGTGTAGTACTTCCCTAGAATCTTAAACACTAGTCTTCTATACAGCTAACGTAAATGTCAGGAATTTTCAAAGGCACCCAAACCTATTTGTTGTTCGACCTGCTTAAGTGTACAATTAATATAGGGAACCGAATTGAATAGGACGCGTGGTTTCAGAAACTCTAATTCATATTCTAAATTCGATGGTATCATTCGAAATTTTGATCAGTCAGTGTCTATTATTTATTCAGGACAGAACTTTCACAACAAACTCATTGTTTAGTGAGTTCAAAAATAAAGCATGAATAAAATGCCAACAAAACGGGATAAGAAATTCGAGTGAAATACAACAAACACATCTGAATTATGCGGATAACACTTATCTTTTGTGCTAGTTATAAAGTGGAAACAGCATATCAATTTCGTCACAGTCCTACATTATCATAAATGTGTGACTGCTAAGCTACTTCCCGGGTCCCTTAATTGAATCATTGAATATGAGAATATATTCATCAATTGGAGTGCATAGTTATCAAAACTTTTAGTAACAAAAGGTGTTATGTTATACGCTACCATTAGTAAATAAAATGAACTTTACAGTAACAGACACTTCTCGTGTATATGCAACAGATTTGTGTCACACAGCTTTTTTTCATTACCAACAACTATCAGGAATCACGAACGATCCGATTAGCAACATTGACTTGTGCTTTGCTTCTAACTCTTGGACGTTACTCAGGGTTTTCCGAAGAACAGTTCACTTGGTCTTATAAAGCCGTTCCCTTAACCTTCAACCTAGAAGCCTAATCCACAAGACAGTTTGGGATCATCAGGAGATGCAATCCTATGGTAGCTAGTGACCAAAGGTAGTTTTTCACACCATTTAATCTCCTAAAATTCTGAAGGCTGTGGTTTGAAATCGCGGTTTTCAAATTTCAGTAAGTGAGGTTTTCATGTCCATCAATTTAGGTAATGCGATGATGATTCGCTTTCCACCCTTGCTTCCGTAATCAACACTCGTCTCGTGAAAGCGAAGAGTAGAACGTCTCTGACAGTGGTTATAAAAGGGTCATTTGAGAGCATTACGGTAAGGAGGCCTGACTACCCCCTACTCTTGACCGTAGCAAGCTATCTGGGGGCATTATCAATGCTGTTGATTGTCATATATTAAATAAGAGCTAACCCATAGCCCTAAATATCTTATACTTTAATCACAGCATAAATATTGCATAAACTTAGATTTGCCTAATATGTTATTAATATCAAATGTTTTATTGTCTTACCTTATTCTGACGCCTTGTTTATACATACACTTTCCAAAGGGAGCTATGATAAACTTGGGAATGTTTGGTGGTGTTGTTACATGTGTACATTTATTTCGTTCCATCAATATCAACGCCAGCAATCTAATGATTCCATACGCTTTATGGGCAGCATTTGCTTCAGTCATCAGTGTTCGTGTGGCCATGCTGAACGATGACGATTAGTTGAATGAATGTTGATATAAAGAACAGTGCACATTTCTAAAAGTCGTGACCGCGAGTTTGATCTTGTTTTGTTTATACTCTAGTTTCTAAATATTTCCAGTAACTCAGGGATATTAATTAGTTTATTTTTGTTTTCCCTTTTTTCCAAAAAAACTTTTAGTATTTTGTGACAGTAAATGCAAGTCGTTTTTTGCAGTTTTCTTTATTGCATTTGTGTAAATCAAGTCATAGAAGTATTTCCGCGAAAATTCCATAGGAATTGGTAACTTTTACACAAAGCTTATAATATTGTTGATGATGCTTTCTTGGTCGTTTAAAACTAGTAATTTCAAAAAAAGTTGGAACAAACAATTTGTGATTAGATTAGGTCAGGTAATTTTAAATCATGTCACAAAATTTTGGGAAGTAAAATATTTCCCAAGAGATAGAGTGACTGATGCTGAATCGCAGCATAAAAACTAATCAAGAATATGACACAAAAATCCAAAACCATATACTTAACTAAATCACCACAATGGGTATAAACTGTCCATCTAGGAAGAGAAAAATTGTATGCTCAAGTGAATTAAAAACTTAAATTTGAAATGATATTCGTCTAACACAGGTGATGGTCGTTTGTGTAGTCGGTCGGGACCCCTTGGTAGCAGATCAGAAAACAGTAGCCATCTCTCACAGCTTCGCACACAAAATAGCCTCTCTCTGACCTGCATCACTCTCAGGGATATTCATTGCCTACATACTACCTGGCACCCTCGCTCAGTGACTCAAAACTGGACTCAGATTGGTCACATTGTGACCACCTACCACTGGAATAGTTGTGTACAAGGCTGACGCTCCTTTTGGAGCACCTCTCTGAACACTGATCTTCGCCAAAATTATCTTGCGTTTTAGAGGCCAGAAAATACCTTGTTCTAAATGGACTGATCTAAACTATTTGGCTGTAGTTTCCGTTGCAACCGAGTGTCAAAGCGAGTTAAATTGAATGCTAGCTACCACTAGTTCAGGAAGTGTAGATGAACAACAACTGCGTTTCTAAGTCGTCATACAGCTGGCGAGTTACGTCTTTTGCGAAGCGTTCCACCTATAAACACCGGGTTTCTACAAGCTCCGTACAGCTGCTTGAGAACCGTCTATCTACTCTGGCGAACCACGAGTTTGATGTTAAGTGTGGATACTTATGTAAGGAAATTGTGCGAGTTTTGTGTGACGACCGAGAAAGCTAGTGGTCGGGACTTTCTATCGGGTTGGGAACAGCTGCTATATCTGGCAATTACCAGAAGCTGTTTTGACTCATTTGAACCACTGGCAACATTAAACCTCGTATCCACATTAATTGCTTCTGCCATGCTCCTCAGATTGTGGAAAACCTATAAAGGACTGATTTCTAAGCAGCATACTGACTTTTATTCAGGTCGTAAATGTATTGACTATTTATTAAACAAAAAACTTTCGTTGTGGTTCGCTTTTTGCCGTACCATTCATTATTCTCGACCGTCACAAATTCTAGAAATCTGGCTATTATTTCTTAAAAAAGTTTGCTACTACACTGGGGTCTGATGAACTATTTTAAACACTTCAACGGGTTCCTTAGTAGAGTAACTGATGTATTGTTGTACTTATTCATACTGACTCCGATGAAACCATCTTCGTTACCCGATTAGATGACATTGTAGTAAGTATTTCTCATTGTTTTTACATAAAATGTTTTGCTAACTGCGTTATACTATCGTTGCCTGATAGTGTTAATTAAAGTCGACCCGCTGTTCGTTTATTTGCCAGCCTATTTTTTATTATCCGGCAACTTTGGGCATATATTAGCTTGATGGTATTTACTCTAGTAACAATACATTGTATTTAAGCTTATCTACAATATCCAAATTGAGAATATAATACTATTTAGTGGTTAATATAATCTGAGACTGTGTAATCAGAAATCAGTTTCAACAACAGCTATGGGCATGGGTATCTTATATGTACTTACAAAATAAAGAGCTGTCATCAGCGATTTACTACGTGAAATGCTTCATAATCCAAATTACAGAGTTAGTTATTATATATGTAAAGAAATGAATCTGGTCAGAAATTAGTGTGAGCGCATTAGCGTGTAGCGAAGATCCTAATAAAGTCAGGAAACTGAGTAAAATATTATTAGATAGTGTACTCAGATGATCCTAGAATAATGACGGTACCGAAGACAAAATGACTAGAAATAAGTGGTTGTCATAAGCAGACTAAAAAAATAATCAGTTAATTACTGAAATACGTGAAAGGAGTTATGTTATTAGGGTAAAGGAAGAAGACAACAGTTTCCTTCTCAGTATATAAATCAGGTTTTTGGTGCTTTATATTGATAGCTTTCGCACGATTCCTAAGATTAGAGCCAGTGTTGACTAGTAACTTTGGAAGTTTGTGTTGTTCACTCGATGTACTGAGCCCAAGGTATGTCTAGAAATTGAACTAAACGTCCTTATATACGTCTTGACCAAAAGCCTTTTGGAATATGTTTAAAAAGATATTGTTGAACAATACATGGACTAGTAAAATAAGTTATCATGATACATATGTCAGAGAAACAACTGCAGGTTGTTTTAGAAAACAGGAAAATTAGTATCAAGATCAGACACCAAGTAACATCACATATTAGCTTTTTTGAACGAGTCTGACATCACTATCTCAAACGTAGCTTATGACTGGATGTATTTTGGGCTGAAATTCACCACAAAAAATGACTTCGGCTTGTTCAAACAGTAGAGGGCATGAATTAAGTGTAAGCAGTTAGATGTGAATCAAGGGAATGTACTAAATTAAATTCAGTTGTTAGAGATTCTTTTAAATAAAATGAATACACACTAAATTAACCTTAACACTAGAAACAAATGCGGTTAGAATATTACTACAGATAACCATTATTTGATGCTTTTTATCAACAAATGTACGATCGATGTCTAACGTTAACCGGGAAATGAAATAATGATATTTTCAGTCCAGATGAATACCCTGGATGTTACTCATTTCCCTTAGACAGGTTGAAAAGCTTTCATCTCCGTTCTGAACAACTTCATTAACCCTCTTGAATGGTGCACGTGGTTTCAGGAAAAACTGTCTCCGTATTCGTATTCTTTGGCAGCATTCAATTTTCGAACAGTCAGTGACACGAGATCGTTTAGGTAGGACCGAGTTTCCACCATAAGCGAGCTGTTGTGTAAGTTGGAAAGTAAGGAAACGCAATGTGAGAGTAGAAGAGGGTAAATAAGTGAGGTAGTGCAAAAAAATAAAATTGAATGTTATCAAATGGGTTGTTTGAATTTTAATTGGAATGAGAGCAGTATATCCAATAATCATTGTCATTTCATTTTAATTGTTTGAGGGCTATGATACTGCCCGGGTGCCCAGATCGAAGCAGGTGGTTTCCTGGTGGGCCACACCCCGAGCCTTTGACCTAAAGGTCTGAGACACAAGACAGTGGAGCTACGTAAGGAAATGCAGTCCCATGGTAGCATGTGACCAACAGTTACCTTATACGCCATTTGTTCCCTCAGGATACTGGAGCCCGTGTGCACCATTGGTTTAGAATCAGGTTTCCTAACCCCCTAGATGAACTCGCCGTGTCCATCGACCAGGTTGAAGCGCCGGACACCCGCTTTCCGTTCTCTCAATTTCGTAAACAACACTCGTGGTGCGAGAAAGAAGTGAGTGAGTCCCCTGGCAGAGGTTGTATACGCGTGGCCGTGCGAGCACTTCGAGAGGGGTACAGAGACGATAATCCAATTGGTATCACGATCTTGAAACATCGATTTCGGTGGATTGGACATGTTCTACGAATGTCGTCGCAGAGGATTCCTCGTCGTGCATTATTTGCCAACGAAGCTGACAGGTGGTCAGTGTATGACATGATGTGGTGGTATGAAAAAAGTTGCAAAGGGCTGGCTTCTGTTGTTCCTTCTCGACTCCCTGGCTGGGGTCCGATAGATGGTGCAACACAGTGGCTAGAGACGCTATCAGATATGACCCAGAATAGAAACTGTAACCTTCTTTTACTTTCTTCATAAAAATTGGTTGCTTCTTCCTTAACTGAAATATTTCTTTCTGGTTGTAACTTCCCGTTCTCTCCATTATTATTATAACACTACCATGCACTGATCTGTGGTCGTTATTGTTCTATTTTTCTTCTCTCTTATACACACCTTACATTCTTTTACTCTTCCCGCTCTCATTGTTATTGTGTGGCGCATATATATCTTGTTCCCCCTTGTACCCAAATCTCTGTGTCTAAATAAATAATAAATACCAACCCTCACTTTTGTAGAAGTTAAGCTTTCATTCCACGTGCTCAAATCATTTTGTCCTGATGGCTTTGGCGTAGTTTTCAACCCAATTTCTCTTTCTGGCTGAGCTAAGCGTACCTCAGCTAATGATAACAAGGAATCCATTTGGTAGCTATTTCCTACAAACTGGTTATCACTATGAGTTTCTGAATAGTGGGGAGACAATTCAGGAATCTGACCAGTTTTATGATTCTCCGTAGACATTTAACAGCACTCAACGTATATATTTCTAATGAATTACTGGTCGAAACTTTGTAGAATTTCATTTATCCTAAAGATATTCTACTAGAACTGTAAACGCGATACTGGCTACCCCAGAGTCTATGTGAATTAAGCTATAGTCAGAATAAGGACAAATTGGCTTTAAAGTTTATCGCTTCATATCTTTCTTTCTACTTACTAAATCTTTCCTCCTATATTATATCCTTACATGCAATTTTTCTTTTATATATTACCACCATTAACTACTCCTATGAATCCCGTGTTCATCTTGCTGTGCTAATAAAGTGTGGCAACTTGGACCGATGCATATATGTGCCTGGTCCTACGTCGTAACTGTCTGACTGTTTCTAAACGTAAAAATAGCAATTTGATTAGTATAATAATTAAATATACTATAGTCATTAGGCGGAATGCACAAATAAACTAACTACTATTGCGTGTCGTATTGTAATGAGTCACATCAATGTAATAGAATAATAATGTCCTCCAATTGTACAATTAAAATAAATATTACAGCCCATACTTCAATTAATGTACAAGTCAATTTCATTTAGTAAATGAAAATTTGAATTAATTCATATTCATTTAAAATGATAATTTTAAGGACAAACTAATTGCGAATTGAATTTAGGTTATTTAATTGATTACACTTTCATACAATTGTGTTCAATCAAAATTCTTAATCTGATATAAAATCAACGTATCAGCAATAAGAAACAATCATAGGAGTTTACTATCAAGTTCATTTATCCACTGAATTTTGATGATAGTTTGATTGATCGAAAAGAATTATTTTTTATTGTAGTCTTTGAGGAAGTAGACGTTATAGATCGCTCTACCATGGAAAAACAATAATTATGACAATAAAGATGTCATATTAATGGCAAGTAAGTACTATTGAACTTTTCCAGAAAAGGTGACGTAAGAGCAAAACAGTTTCTCATTCACTTGTTTTTATTAAAAATAGGATCATTATAATAGCGAAGTTCACTCTCAGAGTTAACAGACAAATCATTTAAAGCAATATCTAAATCCTTAGTTAATTGGCGTTTTCGGCGGGCTTCTGAGGTGGTTTGTTTAGGATTATGCATTGAACTTGATATCGCTTCTTGACTACGAAACCAACTTTCTGCTTTGAATCCAATGGAACCAACAATGACAGCAAATGGCAACGCCACATATCGAACATTGGTACGTATGAACTGAAGAATAAGCGGCCACATCTACGTACTGGGAGAAAAGACAGTATATAAATATAACTTTTTCTTCCATACTGTTTAATGTGAAGGCTTAAAATGGTGTGCTTCTGTGAGAGGCTCTGTTGTGATGTCTGTCATAATAACTGGTTTGCAGTAACTAAACAGAAATACGAGAAAAAGATAATGAGGTAGAACCATCTCTTAATATATTGTGTAAACAACTTATGTGTGATCATAAGTGCGCATAGATATAGGTTCCGAATAATAATAATGATAGTGGCTCGATTCAACATTGCATGTTTGGTACAATATGGAATTCTTAGCACATGAATATTGAATTACAAATTATTTTTTATATGTTGCTTATAAACGTGGTCCATTTAGGGACAAGAGTTTACACAATTTTGAGTGAGGGTTAGAGATACCATCCGACAGCTAAAAGCGAAGCCGGAATGGCATTTGGACCTAATACTTCTTAATTTCATGCTCCTGCCAAAATAACCATTATGAATGCAGTAAACTTCACCAATCAATATTTAGTAACAGGAATTTCAACTTAAGTATTGACTAGCTAGGATATTGATTAACAAGCGCGCACGACCATGACACATGGAGAAATTCGACAAGTTTTAGGCTTAGTTAGGTCCATCTCAATTAAGCCTAAATCACGGTCAAAGGAAAAACTGGTAGTTAAGGACAATCAACTGAAACCTGCTTCAGGTTCATCACTAGGTCAGTTACTCACCTATAAATTATGCCCTGGCCAAATGTGTGTCGGTCAAAGTCGTCACGCCCTAAATCAACATATTGAAGAAACATCAACAATAAGCAAAGTATAGCAAACACTATTAACTTAGATGAAAAATATAGTGAAAAGTGATGTCAAAAGATGAAAATTATGGAACAATACTGAACTTAAATATTAGAGGAAGGTCGAGAGTAAAATCCAAGTGAGTCACTGCCGTCGTTTTAAGGATGTTCTACTTTGAAAGTACATTGAGATTATTCCGCAAATCCAAAATAAGAAATTTGTACTCGCTAACATAACGTACTAAATCCGCCTGGAGTCCCTCCGAGGGCTACTGACGGTCCCAAGCCCGGATAAAGGAGGAGGGTTGGGCATGGGTTTAGCGTCCCCATCCCGTAGAAAACTAACTCGATAAAAAACGCTAACCAGAAAAATTTATTCAAACCTTTTAAAATCTGCGCTTTGAGTCAGAAGGTTTTCATTTAAAAGAACTATGACGCCTCATGATGAAAGCCGAATTTCTTCGGAAGTTACGAGGCCGATGCCCCTTCTAACAACCAGAAAAACCATTTATTTAGGTACATGGAATGTTCGTACAATGTGTGACACCGGGATAACCTTCCAAATTGCTGCAGAAATGAGAAGATACAACCTAGAGGTACTTGTGATCAGTGAAACACATTGCACGCAAGTTGAACAACAACGACTAACTTCAGGAGAGCTTCTGTTATACTCCGGCCATGAAGAAGAAAATGCCCCACATACACAAGGAGTTGCATTGATGATGTCCAAACAAGCACAAAATGCACTTATGGGATGGGAATCTCATGGACCAAGGATCATCAAAGCCTCCTTCAAAACAAAGAAAGAGGACATTACAATGAACATCATCCAATGCTATGCGCCTACCTTTTTTGACTAAGGAATTGACGACGTTGTTTACAAAGGTTTGGGAATTAGAGAGTGTACCAACGTCATGGAATGAGTCGATAGTTGTCCCTATCTTTAAAAAGGATTCACATCGTTCCTGCAACAACTATCGGGGGATAAGTCTACTTCCGATTGCGTCCAAGCTATTGGCTTCCGTCATACTTCGTAGGTTGTTCAAAACCCGAGAAAGATTGACTTGCGAGGAGCAGACTGGGTTTCGTTCTGGTCGAGGATGTATTGATCATATCTTCACCCTCCGCCAAATGTTAGAACATCGCCATACTTATCAAAGGCCAACAATCGTAGTGTTTCTTGACATCAGGGCTGCCTTCGATTCGTTGGATAGGACTGTTCTCTGGGATTGTCTATTGAAGAAGGGTGTGCCTGAAAAGTTTATTAACATCTTAAAAGCCCTATATAAAAACACCTCAGGCAGAGTGAGGGCATACAACCACCTCTCTCCATTGTTCCATTCGAGCAGTGGGGTTAGACAGGGTTGCCCAATCTCACCATTCCTCTTCAACTTTACCATCGATGACATTCTGGAAACAGCTCTGATGAATGTAAGTAATGGTGGTGTGGATCTGTTGCCTGAAAAAAGACTTCTCGACCTTGAGTATGCGGACGATATTGTCTTACTGTGCGATAATGCCCAAGGCATGCAATCCGCACTTAATCAGTTGGCAATCAGTGTCCGTAGGTACGGTATGTGCTTTGCACCTTCGAAGTGCAAAGTACTTCTACAAGACTGGCAGGATTCCAATCCTGTACTCACCCTGGATGGTGAGCAGATAGACGTAGTCGAGAAGTTCGTGTATCTGGGTAGCTGCATAAGTGCTGGTGGGTGTGTGAGTGATGAGATCAATGCACGTATAGTGAAAGCCAGAGCGGTTTATGCCAATCTGGGCCACCTTTGGCGCTTTCGTGATGTTAATCTGGCTGTAAAAGGTCGGATCTACAACGCATCGGTGAGAGCAGTTTTGCTCTATGCTTGTGAAACCTGGCCTCTCCGAGTTGAGGACGTTAGACGACTCTCTGTGTTCGATCATCGCTGTCTCCGAAGGATTGCTGACATTCAGTGGCAACACCATGTCAGTAATGCAGAGGTTCGGCATCGTGTGTTTGGGCACAGAGATGATAATTCAATTGGTGTCACCATCTTGAAACGCCGACTTCGGTGGCTTGGACATGTTCTACGAATGTCGTCCCAGAGAATTCCACGTCGTGCATTATTTGCCGACTCTGGGACTGGTTAGAAAAAGCGGAGAGGTGGTCAGTGCACGACATGGTGTCGTGGTATGAAAGAAAGCTGCAAAGGACTGGCTTCTGTCGGTCCTTCACGACTCCCTGGTTGGGGTCTGAGAGATGGTGCTACACAGTGGCTAGAGACGTTATTAGATATGGTTCAGAACAGAAGCCAGTGGCGATCCTGCTGTAACCTTTTACTTTATTCATAAAAAGTGGTTGTCTTCCTTACTTGAAAGATTTCTTCTGATTGTACCTTTCTGTTCCCTCGTTACTACCACACTACCTTACACCAATCTCTTTGTTATCGTTCTCTTTTTCTTTCGTGCTCCTTAGTTTTTTTTTCTATCTCTCTTCGAATTTGTATTGTTTTGCGTGGCGCATATATATTGGCGCTCTCTTGTACCAATATTTGTGTGTTCAAATAAATAAATAAATGCGCCTACCAACGATTACAGTGAAGACGCTAAAGGTCAATTCTACGATAGGCTGCAGTCAATCATCGAGAAGTGCCCAACAAAGGACCTGACCATTCTGATGGAAGATTTCAATGCCAAGGTTGGAATGGACAACACTGGATATGAAGATATCATGGGACGACATGGACTGGGAGAAAGAAACGAAAATGGTGAGAGATTTGCAAACCTATGTGCCTTCAATAAACTGGTCATAGGCGGCACCATATTCCCACATAAACGCATTCACAAAACCACATGGACTTCACGGGATCACACCACGCAAAATGAAATCGACCATATTTGCATCAACAAAACGTTCAGGAGGACGATGGAAGACGTGATAACCAAGAGAGGAGCCGATATAGCATCAGATCATCACTTGCTGGTCGCCAAGATGAAATTGAAACTCAAGAAGCACTGCACAACGGGGCGGACAACATCACAAAAGTTCAATACGGCCTTTCTTCAGGATACTAACAAACCCAACGAATTCGAGATAGTCCTCAGCAGCAAGTTCCAGGCCTTTCACGATCTACTCATTGGAGATGGAATTACTATGGAGAGCAACTGGAAGGGGATCAAAGAGGCAATCACTTCAATATGTCATGATGTCCTGGGCCACAAGAAGCACCATCACAAGGAATGGATCACTGTTGATACACTGGATAAGATTCAAGAGAGGAGGAACAGGAAAACAGCAATCAATACCAGTCGAACAAGAGCAGAAAAAGCCAAGGCACAAGCTGAATACACAAGTAAACAAACAAGTGAAGCGGAGCATCAGAACCGACAAACATAAATATGTGGAAGATTTAGCAACGACGGCGGAAAAGGCTGCAAGAGAAGGAAACATGAGACAACTGTATGACATAACAAAGAAACTCTCTGGAAATCGCCGCAAACCTGAACGACCAGTGAAAAGCAAGGAAGGCGAGGTAATCACCAACATTGAAGAGTAACGAAACAGGTGGGTAAAACACTTCAAAGTACTCTTGAATCGACCAACCCCACTGAACCAAAGCAGCACCGACGGACCTCCCAATCGATGTTGGCCCATCAACAATTGAAGAGATAAGCATGGCGACCAGGCAAATCAAGAGTGGCAAAGAAGCAGGACCAGACAACATTCCAGCAGAGGCACTAAAAGCAGACGTAGCGGTAACTGCAAGGATACTCCACATTCTCTTAAGCAAGATTCGAGATGAAGAACAAGTACCAACAGACTGGAAACAAGGACTTCTGATCAAGATTCCAAAGAAAGGCAATCTCAGCAGCTGGGAGAACTACAGGGGTATCACTCTTGGCTCAATACCGGGAAAAGTCTTCAACAGGGTATTGCTAAACAGGATGAATGACTGCGTAGATGCCCAACTTCGTGACCAACAGGCAGGATTCCGTAAGGATAGATCGTGTACAGACCAAATCGCAACTCTACGGATCAATGTGGAACAATCAATTGAATGGAATTCATCACTCTACATTAACTTCATTGACTACGAAAAAACCGCGTGGACAGAACAACACTATGGAAGCTTCTTCGACACTACGGCGTGCTTCAGAAAATAGTCATATGATGATGGATTACACTGCAAAATCGTGCATGGAGGACAGTTGACAAAGTCGTTCGAAGTGAAGACCGGTATTAGGCAAGGTTGTTTACTCTCACCCTTTCTGTTTCACCTGGTGATCGACTGGATCATGAAGACGTCAACATCTGAAGGGAAACGCGGGATACATTGGACATCTAGGATGCAGTTAGACGATCTAAACTTCGCAGATGATCTGACCCTTCTATCCCAAACGCAACAACAAATGCAGAAGACGACCAGTGTAGCAGCAGCAGTAGGTCTCAATATACACAAAGGGAAAAGCAAGATTCTCCGATAATACACAGCACGTACCAATCCAATCAAAATTGACGGAGACGATTTGGAAGATGTAAAAGCCTTTACATATCTGGGCAGCATCATTGACGAACACGGTGGATCTGATGCAAATGTCAGGGCGCGGATCGGTAAAGCAAGAGCAGCATATTTACAACTGAAGAACATCTGGAACTCAAAGCAACTGTCAACCGACACCAAGGTCAGGATTTTCGATACAAATGTCAAGACAGTTCTACTATATGGGGCGGAAACCTGGAGAACTACGGAAGCCATCATCCAGAAAATACAGGTGTTTATTAACAGTTGTCTACGCAAAATACTTCAGATCCGTTGGCCGGACACTATTAGCAACAACATACTGTGATAGAGAACAAACCAGATCCCTGTGGAGGAAAAAGCGCTGGGAGTGAATAGGACACACATTGAGGAAAGCACCCAACTGCGTCACAAGACAAGCTCTTACATGAACCCTCAAGGCCAAAGGAAAAGAGGAAGACCAAAGAACACATTATGTCGAGAAATGGAAATAGACATGAGAAAAATAAACAAGAATTGGATGGAATTAGAAAAGAAGGCCCAAGGCAGAGTGAGTTGGAGAATGCTGGTCGGCGGCCTATGCTCCATTAGAAGTAACAGGCGTAAGTAAGTAAGTAACATAACGTACTCTAAGAGTTAATGATTCCGAAGACTGTTGGTATGTATTTATCTGGCTTTCCAGACTTTCTTTTAACCTACTCAGTGTAAAATTTATAACAAATTACTTAAATGCTTGTGAATACGCAGTATATTACAGAAAGCCATCATCTGAAATAGCTCTATCAAGTGTTATTTGTTACTAATATTAAACATCTTTATTAGTGCTCAAATCTAGAATGTCATAACTTATAGCCGCTTATTAGTATCACGTGAAAAAACCACTAAGTAGATTATTGATCATTATAACTTTGTCCCTGAACCAACCAGCTCTGATAGTCTTGTTTCACTACTAAGTCCTTATTGATCTTTAATTTGGTAGCTCCTCCCCTTGCTCTATCGTTGAGTTAGAAACACAGAAATCAGCCTCCACCATATGAATGATATATTTGAAACACAGGCAATTTATATGCAGACACACCCGACCACATCATACCATAAAATGAAAGATAACAATCATACATGATAAAACCAAGAAGTGGTTGTGAGTAGAGGAGACTGCGAATAATAAGTTGGCAACAGATTAAGAATAATAAGCTACTTAACAGTAGCCAACGTGTCAAACGAAAGCTCATGATGAAATGAGTATATATATATATATATATATAATCTAGTTAACAATTATACAATAAGAATATACATAATAAGTTCATAAATTAACCCTGACAGTTACCATTAATCTATTTTTCGTCGGATATTCTTAAAGTTGCGAGAAGTTTTCCTTCCTTGGTACGACCCCATACCTAGAGGTCCTTAATTTGACAGTAACACACATCAGTTCAATTGTGAAAAAGCTGACAAAGTGTAAAGCCTTTCGGAAATTACGTAGAAATATGTTTTTCCCCTTTAAACCATTTACGACTATTATAATGATATGAAAAGGTGATTTGGTTGAACTAACTGCAGTGACCTGATGATCGATGAATTCATCGCAAAAATTAATTTTTGCAAATGACAGGTAGCCTTGGTCGATATCTTCAGTGTAAACCCTTTGTAGTTTAGACAAGACATGAACGGATGGAGTTTATTACTCAGTGTTGCTATTAATTAAGTTTTACGGTTACTGCCAGTCCTACGACCGGAAAAAGGGGTATTGGAGATGGAGTTAGGGTTAGCAACCTCATTCCACAGAAAAAACCTTGCTAAAAAGCACTAACCAGAAAGTCATATGAACCGTTCAAATACAACTCATGGAATTGAAAGATCCTCATTAAGATGAGTTATGACACCTCATGGTGAAAGTCGAGATTACTCAGAAGTTACAAAGCCATTGCTTCTTTCGACAACCAGAGCAACAATCGATATAGGTACATAAAATATCCACATGATGTGGGAGACTGGGATGACCATTCAAGTAGTTGCGGAAATGAAAAATATACAACCTGGGGGAGCCTGGAATAAATGAAACTCATTGGATTCAAGCTGGATAGGAAAAACTGGCCTCAAAAAAAGTTATGTTGTGCTCCGGTCATGAAGAAAAATATGTATCGCGCATATAAGGAGTTGTACTGATGTTATCCAAAGAAGCCCTTATAAGATGAGGATTTTATAGATCCAGGATCATCGAACAATCCTTCAAAACAAGGAGGAAGATTACAATGAGTGTTATCAGGTGCTATGAACTCACCAATGAAAGCGAACAAGATGATAAATATCAGTTTTATGGGACTGCAGCTGGTAGTAGAGAACCAAAACACCAAAGTTTAAATGACTAATATTAGATATGAAGGTATCACGAGACGACATTAAGTGAAAGGAATAGAAAAATTGAGAGATGGGCACATTTATTTGCTTTCAACAAAATGGTTATAGGTGATACTAACGCATACATAAAGCCACATAAATATCACCGGAACACATTACAGAAACCAGATCAATCATATCTACATAAATAAAAGAATTCAGAAGGTTCATCGAAGACGCAAGAACAAATAGAGGAGCTTATATAACTTTAGATCACCACCTGGTTATGGCCAGGGTGAAGCTGAAGCTAGAGAAACGCTGGACAACTGAACAAACAGCATTTAAACAGTTTAATACAACCTTCCTTTAAAACGCTAACCAACTCAATGAATGCAAAATAGCTCTCAGAAACAAGTTCCAAGCCTTGTAAGATCAACTGAAAGAATAGGAAATTACTGTGGAGGACAACTGAGGAGTTAGAGAAGCAATTGCTTCAACATACCAGGAGGTGCTGAGCCGCAAGAAGCATTAGTATAAACAATGATTTTACTCCGGGCAAGATTGAAGGAAGGAAGCAAGTAGACAGCAATCAAAAAAGCACACAAATCCAAGGAACAGGACAAGCATACAGAAGCGAACAAACAAGCAGAGGAGCATTACAGCTGATCAGAGGAAATACGTAGAGAACCTGACAATGACAGCACCGAAATCTACAAGAGAAGGAAATGAGAGAAAAACTATATGACACACCGAAGAATCCAGCAGAAAAATATAGTGAATCAGAGTGAACAGTCAAGAAAAAATAAGGCAAACTAACCACCGAAACTTAAGGACAACGGAACAGGTAGGCAGAACACTTTGATAAACTCTTAAATAGATAAGACCCACTGAACCCACTCAACATCGAAGGAACACGCACAAACATCTCTATAGATGTCACCCCACCAACAATCGGAGAAGTCAGTGTGACCATCAGGTAAATCATCAGTGGGAAACCAGCAGAAACAGACAACATATCAGTTGAAGCACTCAAGTCAGATATTAGAAGTAACAGCGAACATGCTCCACACTCTCTTCAGGAAAACAAACAAGCACCAAACAGATTGGAAAGTAGGATACCCCATCAAAATACCGAGGAAAGATCTCAGCTAGTGTGAGAATCACAGAGTCATCACACACCTATCAGTATCGGGAAACACTTCCGACAGTGTTGTTGAATTGAATGAAAGATTCAGCAGATGAACAACAGAGATCAACAGACCGAATTCCGTAAGGATAGGTCGTGCATAGGCCAGATTGCGACACTACGGATCATTGTTTAACAATCAATTGAATGAGACTGGTCGCCGTACAACAACTGCATTGAGTATGAGAGAGTATAGGACATTGTGGATAGGAGAATCTTGTGGACTCTTCTTCGACACCACGGTGTACCTGAGGAAACTTTCACCATCTTACGGGTTTAGTACGACAGACTACACTGTAAAGTTGTGCATGAAGAACAGCTTACAGATGCAATCCAAGTGAAGATCGGCGTTGGACAAGGTTGTTTACTTTCTCTTTCTTCTGGTGATTGACTGGACTATGAGGACCTTCACATTTCAGGAGAGACATGTAATACTAGCGTGTATGCGGCGAAACGACCTAAACTTTGTATACGACCTAGCGCTCATGTGGAGATAGACTGTTGCAGAAGCCTCTGCAACAGCAGGCCCCAACATACGCACGAGAAGAGGCAAGATCCTCAAATACAAAAAAAGAGCAACAACTAAATCATTCGGTGGAGAAGTACTGAAGAAGGTGGGGATTTTTAAGTACCTAGGCAGCGTCATTGATAATCAAGGAGGATCTGATGCGAATATGAAGGCAAGGATTGGACAAAACAAGAGCAGCATCCCTATAATTGAAGAACATATGGGACTCAAAACGACTGTCAGCTAGCATCAAAGTCAAAATCTTCAATACAAACGTGAAAACAGTCCTGCTGTTCGGAACTGAAACTTAAAGAACCACTGCAGCCATAGTCAAAAAGACAGGTATTTATAAATGGCTGTCTGCCCGAAACACTCAATATCCATAGCACCGATACCGTTAGCAACAGTCTTCTGTAGCAGAGAACAGACCAGCTTCCAGCAGAGGTCGAAATTAGAGAAAGGCCGAGGTGGGTCAAACATATATAGGGGAAGTCACCAAACTGCATCACGAGGCAAGCACTAACTATGGATTCTCGAGAAAAGTAAGGTATGTGGTGAACTTTTGAATGTGAACAGATATTCAGAACTTAGCAGACAACTTACAAGCGTTATTTTACCAGAAACAAACTCTCCATTCCACTCACATCTTTCTCCTTATATACCTATTTCTAACCCAATCGTTGCTGATACCTTGACGTAGTGACCAGGCTTACCTATCGTGATGAACCAGTCGAGCTACACTGGCTGGAACAATCGTTCCTCAATGTCCTACCATGCCAGACAGGTCGGTTGGAAAGCGGAAATACTAAGAGCAGCAAACCCAAGATACGAGAGCGAAGTCGTACTACTGAATGTCTTTCTGAAACCACATATATCATCCACAGTGGCTTCCTTCAACGTTTGGACACTAATGCAGATCGGACAACAGATAGGGTTGGTTATGTCTTTAGAAAGTCTAAATATCGATGTTTGTTGTCTATCCGAGACCCGTATTCAGGACTTTGGTGAAGTACTACAAATTTGCTCTCCATCTGTTGCTTCACGTGCATATACCCGGGGACCCTGTTGCATCTTCGTCCAGTTATGCTGGCGTTGATGTCACATTACTTACTGGAAATTCTATTCACGCTTCGATTAAGAGTCAAACAATTCAAATTATTGTCATTATTTACCGTCACTTATTCACTCTCTTTTATTCCCACTCTGTGTATACTTATTTTTCGACTTATACAGCAGCTCGCTTATGGTGGAAACTCGGTCTTATCAAAACGTCCTCGAGTCACTGCTTGGTTGATAATTGTATGCTACCACCAAATTTGGGGTGCCCTGGTACGGCCGAGAGTGGAGACTGTCTGTTCTCCCTCTCGAAATACTTTCACACGGCCACGCGTATATAGCCTCTGCCAGGGAAGTCCTATTCATTGCCTTCTCGTGGCGGGGGTGTTGTTTACGAAAATGAGAGGACGAAAAGCGAATGTCCGGCGCTTTAACCGGATTCCAAACCAATGGTGCACATGGGCTTCAGTATCCTGCAGGAACAAATGGCGAATGAATCAATTGTTGGTCACCGGCTTCCATGGGACTGCATCTCCTCACGATGCTCCACTGCCTTGTGGATCAGACCTTCAGGTCGAAGGCTCGGGGTGTGGCCCCCTAAGAAAAACACCTGCTTCGGTTTGGGCACCCGGGCAGTATCACAGCCCTCACACATATCGAATGAGATTTGTGTGGCGCATATGTATTTGGTGCCTCTTTGTACCATTATCTATGTGTTGAAATAAATAATACCACCAAATACAAATACTGAAGCAGTTTTTCTGAAACCACGTGCAACATTCAAACTGGCTGCCGTCAATGTTCGCACAATTATGCAGACAACAGATAGGGTTGGTTATGTCTTTGGAAAGTCTTAATATCGATGTTTGTTGTCTATCCGAGACCCATACTCAAGACTCTGGTGAAATACTACAAATTCGCTCTCCATCTTTCGCTTCAAAAAGATTGTGTTACATGCGTTTATCCGGGGACCCTGTGGCATCTTCGTCTGGTCTTGCTGGCGTTGGTGTCGCACTAAGCGCTAGAGCTGAGGCAACACTAGTCGATTGGATCCCCATTAACAGTCGGTTATGTGCCGTTAGATTAGAGAGTTTCATCAAAGTGAGAAGAAATCGGCGTGAGACACGATGTCTTTTCATCATCTCCGCCTATGCAGCAACAGATTGCAGCCCGGATGGAATCAAGGATGAGTTTTACCACCAGTTATCTGTTCTTCTCCAGAAAGTGCGTTCGACAGATATCATAGTACTAGCCGGAGAATTGAATGCTTAGGCACGGAAGAGTGTCGTTTAGGTGACCTGTGTGGACTTGTTGGTCTCAAGTCAAATAACGGGAACCGCCTAATGCAACTGTGTGCACACCACAACCTGTTTCTAGTTAGCACTAACTATCTGCACAGTCATCGCCGATGTGAAAACTGCCGTCCTTCGTCTGCATCTCAAGCCTCGATACAGATTGATCACATTGCGGTCAGCTACGGCTGGTGTGGTTATGTACAAGACTACCGCTTCTTTGGGAGTACCTATGTGGACTATGATCATGCCCTTGTTCGAGCTAATCTTACCTTACGTTTCAGTCGCCAACAAACTCATCGTTCTGAACGGATCGATATCAGTAAATTGGTCGCACTTTCTATCGCAACTAAATATCATGCCGAGCTAGGTTCGAAGCTAGCTATCATCACAAAGAAAAGCACAATATGCATCGGTTGCAATTGCACGACGCCATGAAAATGGCGGGCAAAGCCTCCATCTACTTTGCGAAAGGTCCCGCTTATTTGCATTAGGTTTCCTCAAACTCCTTACAACTAATCGAAGCCAGTCGGTCTAATCCAGGTGACCGCGAGTTTGACCATAAACGACAACTGTTAAATAAGGAAATAGATTTTTCAAAACCCGCAAAAGACAGACTCGTGAGGAGCAGACAGGTGGCGAGACTATAATTTACGAACGGAACCAATCAGGCATAAGATAACACGTTTTGGATTTTGGCACGAAATTCACTTGACTTTTATTATTATAGCCGATGTCAGTTCGTGATGAAAACCCTAAGTGTAATTCCAAACCTTAATCGCCAACTGTAAATCATATATCTAATTCCTCACACAGGTTTATGACTCTCATTCGGTTCTGTTTATTAGGTAGACATCCTAAAGGTTGGTCTGGCGTCACTGAGGAATGTTCCATAAATTATACTGTCACCCTTATTACTAATAGAAGTTAAACACTTATAAGGTGCAGACCAACACGTTTTTTTGATGAATTGATGAAATGTAGCTTCAATATATCATGCATACCTACATCAAGCCGCAGAATGGTGGATAGATGTATTCGATCCTTGTACTCTTTATAATTTCCTGTTACTTCTTAACCGTATATTCCACTTTTCCGAGTTGGGGAGTACTATACACTCGCGGTTACGAACACGGTCATAAAACGCGGGCGTCATAGATTCAAGGTCTTATGAATCGAATAGTTGTGGACGGAATAGAAGATTTTGCTTACCCGGCCTCCGTGTCTAGTAGCAGTGTATCACCAATACCTTCAGACAGGAACCTAGGTGTATTACGATAACAGAGGAAAATAACATATTGGTAAGTCATAATGAGATGTTATCCGTAGTCCTCAATATTAGGTCAAGTTTCCTCTTGAAGGACTGCTGGAAAGTCGCTTGGACTGGCTCAGCCAGCAGCAAATTACAGCATTTGACAACTCTTAAGGAGTGGAAGTTGTCTCTGCAGTTTGTTCTGCTATATTGCATCTCCAATTTCCGGGTGTTACCCCTTAGGTTTGTTTTGGAGCAATACTTAAGTAGGTGTTTAAGATGATTTTCAGACGTGTTAGAGATACTAAAAGCCATTAGAAAGTCACTCCTGAGAATCCTGTACTCTAATGTGTAAAGGTTCAGTGATTAAAGGCGCTCTGCATATGACTTGAATTCGAGTTCCCGAATTGATTTAATAGCTCGCAGTCGTATATGCTCCAGAGTGTCCTTATTTTTTGGAGTGAGGGAGAAAATAGTATGTTTCCGTACATTAAATGAGGCTGAATAAAACTGTTGAAGAACATATGGAACGTTCTTCCATGAAACTGGTCCAAAATGCGCTTTAATGTCACCAGTCCAAGGTTTGCTCGAAAGGCATTTTAATCACAGTTAGCATAAGACTTTAAATCGTGGCGTACCAGCACTCGCAAATTCCTTTCAACTTGGTATACCTCAAGAGAGGAGCTTTGTTAGTTGTAACTATAGTCTGCGACATGTTGCAGATGGACTACTTTACACTGTGAGGTGTTAAAGGTAAGTCCGTTGTCATCTGCCCAACTTTAAAGTTGAGTCAGATCCTCCAAAAGTGTCAGTATATCCTCTTGGTTGAGTATCACACTCCAGAGTTTCACATCATCTGCAAAAAGCAATAAGTCAGATGGTATCTGCTGTGGAAGAACATTTATATAAATCAAGAAGAGATGTCCTAGTACTGAGCCCTTGACGACCCCACTAGGAAATTCCATATCTTGAGGTAAAGTGAAGTTAACTCTGACATTTAAATGTCGACTTTTTAGATGTGAAATGAGTTGATTAATTAGAAGGTGGCTGATACCCACTCGTTTGCGCTTATTGATAAAACATACATAGTTGACCCTATGAAAAGCTTTTGAGAAATCAAGGTAAATGATATCAACCTTCCCCTTGCGATCGAAGATCCTTGTACACCTGTCCACCGCAGTTAGCAGATTGGTTGTGCAAGAGTGGCATGGCGAGACTATAATTTATGGATGACCTTTGAACGAATCTCCATAATTTTTTAAAGGTATACAGCGAAGAGCCACTGGCCGGTTATTTGAAGGTTCACTGCGTTGACCTCCTTTGAAAAGTGGTATGATGTGAGTCAGCTTTCAAATTTCCGGCGGTTCGCCATGGCTTAGCGAGTGTGAGAACATTACGCGGATGAGCGGATGAGCGAAACTAACGCAAAAATTACCCTCAAAACGATCGTGTGTGACTTGCTTCAAGCATTTTTCCCTTGGACACGGCAGTCTTATCCTTAGGTCGCTCTAACACAAGGTACTTTCTAGGTAACCCCGAAGAGCACTTCCGTCGTGTGGGCAACGGGTGAGGAAATCTGGAGTCTCCTAGAATCAGTATATGAGTGTATTGGAGACGAGTAGAAATGGATAATCCCTACAGCGTACGACCGTTGTACTCAGTGTCACTAATCGGCTTCATGTACATGACTCCCACTAGACATTTCTGGGTGTTAGGCAAACTCCCTGATCACCGTATAGATTCATCAAGATTCATTAAATATTGAGTATGCATCTGACGTGCTTTTCAGTGAGGTTATAGGGACAGGTCTACTTTGCCCTGCATTCCAGTTTTTCTGTCGTTGCGAAACAACGACATGCCAAGTATTGCTAGTGTCTGGTCTGTAACTTGGGAAGATGTCCATGTTTCATTTGTATTTATCAGATGAGTATTATTAACGGTACTTAGTTCACACATCTCATCCATTTTGTCCAGTAAACTCACAATGTTCGTACGGGCAGTTTATGGCCTCGGTTTGAAACGCGCGATCTTCCTCACCCAGTTTGTCTGAATCAGCCGTATGTAAATGGACAGGCAACTTACCTATATAGGATTTTTCGAGTTGGAATTCCGGATGCATGTAGATTCTAGTTAGTAACCGGCATCTGTTGGTACGAAACGTGTCGACCGTGATAGATACCACTTGGGAGGATGACAAAGTTACCTTCATTAGGTGGGGTAGAGAATCCTCTTTCTTCTTGGCTATTGCACCACTTTTTCGTCCATTATGTTCTTATGCTCCAAGGACTACCTTATGAGCTCCCACTGAAGAATGCCACAGCCTACACGATCAAGGTTCATGTTTTAGGTGACACTTAAGTTAATGATACGTATCCGCGAAAGAACGTCTAGCGAGCTCACTCAGTAATGTCCCTAGTGAGATTGTTCTAAGAATATCGTATATCAAGCAGTGTTTTTAACATCCCCTTCTAATTACGACAAATATATCAAACTCATTCATCCTCGACTTTTGGTTTGATATAGTTGGTATTCTTCGCTTATAAATGTATTTCGACAGGAACATTGTCAAACTATGGACATTTGAAGTTTCTTTAGTGTTGAGCACGACTAGATTGTGTACCCCAAACGATAAACTGTGTCTATTCTTTGTTGTGACTACATATTATCGTTTTTAACCTCTACCCTTACTATTCGTGAAGTAGTTTTTCTATTTTCAAAAACACAGTGACAGTGGAACCTTTGCCCGCTGATTAAATTTGATTGTAGTGATCTCTTGTTAGGCATCAGCACCACTTAAATTCATTTTTTTGTAGTTAAAGTAGTCGATAGGAATATCATTTTTCTCAAAAGTAATTTGTCATCTTTACTTTTCAAACATATTTAATCATTTACTAGTTTTTTACTTCTGTTTAACTATTTATAGTTTTTCATTATATTCTGGTCATTGGTTTCTCTTGTCTTTGGATATCGGTTTCGTTCAATTCGTTTCTGAAATCTTCTGACTGGTGACTGCACAGTGTAAATACGTAATTTCCAACGCTCTGTGAAAATTTGCATGCAGTGCAGTGAGTGTAAATGGTAGTGCCACAAACCTCTCAAAAATATAACGCTTGTGACGATCGAACGTTTTAGTGAAAATGTTTGCGCGTTGTTGTGTCAGCAATGCTTATCGAAAGCGAACAGCCTAAGCTCAAGCCATTGCAATGGTGAACGCTGCTAAGCGGAGTGTTTGCAAGCATACTCGAGACACATCAAATGGTGCTCGCTTTGTCGACAAACAAATTTATATGCACTTGCCCCGAACAAGGTCAGCGTCGATTGATTTATATTTTTCCAACCGAGGAAGGACGGTCTTAAGAGAAGTCTGACAGGAATAATATTTGTATGCACTTCAAAGTATACTTAACTTAGTCAACAGAAATGCTTCATCTAAACGCAAGTATTTTACGAATATCGAAAATAACAGTTCTAGGTAGTAAAAGCCTTGAGTTATCAATACTTCGGCTTTTCAAATACTGTGTCAAGTCAAATTCTCTTAACACGACTAAATTCTTCATAGTTAACGGAAGCGTTGTTGACGACATTGATATTATTTGCGAACAATTCAACCAGCACTTCTCGCAATGCCAAAAAAATGGGAGCTGGAAGCTCCACCGATACATCTCCAATGCTGACATCCAGACAAATATCGAAAATTGATTTTATACCCTCGAACATCAAGCAGGCCATTGCTGCCATGAAAAAGTCGTATGATGGTGAAGTTGACGGTGTACCTTCATCATTTGTGAAATATGGTGGTAGAGAATACCCTCCATTTTGTTTGAAAATTTTCAATCTATCCATGGAATATGGGACCTATCCATTTGTATGGAAAACATTTCATAACATCCCTAGATTTAAAACAGGATAACGTAGTGATATTGTTAATTATAGGCCAATTAATTTGACATCCGTGCTCTCAATAAGCATGGAAAAAATCATCCACAAACAAGTATTAACATTTTTACTTTCGGCTAGTCTGATTAGCCCACCCCGACACGGGTTTAGGACTGAACGAACATGCTTTACATCGCACCTGGAACGTTTTGATCAAATTAATCAGAGAAGAGATGATGATCAGTCAGTGATAATGCTTTACTTTGATTTTAGTACGGTTTTCGACAGTGTCTCGCACAAACCTCTTCAAACACTTCATTTGGCATGCAGAATCCCCTTTTATTTTGGCTCAAATCTTTTTCAAAAGAACATAGCCAATCGTCCGCTGTCGATCTTGCTACTCTAAGCCTGGGAATGTAACCAGTGGGGTTATACAAGGAAATCTGATTGATCGATTACTCCTTCTCCTTTTTATCAATGACGTAAATGTGGTTGATGCTCCAACGAAAGTTGAGTAATTGGTACAATTCAAGAATAATAATTTTGCTAAAAATCTTGCAGTCCGCCAAACAGTAGCTGAGAATTTGAAGGCTTATCATATTGGCAGGTCAGTTGTCCTTCATAGAGTCTGGGTGAGTGAAAGCTAAGAATCTAAGTCTCGGTTTAAGAATGACGTCGAGTTCATAAAAGAGATACTAGACCAGCTAACGCTCCTGGACATCTTTGAAGCAACCTTGCTAAAGATTTATAGACTGGGTGGTTGAATGGATTCGAAACGGAATCAAACCAAGCTGCTAAGTGCGGTGTATACGTCTCCTAATGAAAGGAACACAATACGACTGAATGGACATAAGCTTTATTCTACAAAGACTTGACACTCGCGGATCATACAAAGAGGCGAGAAGCTGAAATGAACTAAAACTCAGGCTGAATGCTGGCTAGAGGAACCTTAGAATTATGAATTCTAGGGTGGCGAGGCTTCAACAGAGGATGATGACGAAGCGCCCCTAGGTGCAGCACGAAGCAATTTAAACAGTCTTCTGATCTGTAACACATATGTTTGAAGCTTGCTTAACATACCATCGGAGCTACGAGTACAGATAGACCTTGCCTAGATGGATGTACAAACAAACAAACACAGAAATGTGAATCACCCAGTCTGTAGACAGTAGGCAACTTGATTTTGAAAGTCTCACAATGTTAAGGACCAACACAATCCGATAACGTAAAAGAGTGGGAGTATCCCTATTCATTAAAAACGTTAGATCCCGATAAATTTAATGAATGGTAACTTTGGGATCCATTTATGGACAAATACTAAAATTATATTTTTATCGCATTAGTGTTAAATAACTAAATCATTCATATTCATTGTATTGTCAGCTTTATTTTAACCTATGTACCATTATTATATGTTCTACCAATCTTGAATTATGCTTCGTCTGTTTGTCAACGTCTCCCACATTCACAGCCACATTTGGCCAAATTTTGTACAAATGTTATTCTCTATTTTATGGTACGTTTTGGTCTGTTTGATTGGTATATAAACCAAGTATGTTTAAAATACATGATTCGTATCGCAGAGGCTTTGATCGGTGTTCTGGAATGAAATGGCTGGGCTAGGCGGAAAGTAGGACCAATCAGAACTCTAGGCTGCCCGCGCGTGTTTTGCGTGTCCTTTGTCCGATCGATAATTCAATGCTCATTGACTAATGGCCACAGTTATAACAGAAATATTATCACATTTCCCGCTATTGTAGATAACTTAACTTTTTTTTTAATATTTTATTTTATTTTTTAAATATGGCAAGTATAATGCTAACATTATTGAAAATTATGTATTGTTGCATTTTCTGAAGAAACCCGAAATGGTTTCTTCACAACACTTATGTACCCATAAGATGTTTGTGAATAATAATAATAATAATAATAATAATAATAATAATAATAATAATAATAATAAAGAACCTGAAGTAATCTGACTGCCGGAATAGCGAAGCTCCTGCATGATGCTCAGTTGGCTAACGTAGACCTTTTTCCATTGTTATATAGAAGAGTCGTATGAGCATCTGATATGTACTCACTTTTACTGCCTTTCGAAACAAAGCATTTATGAGGACACTTCAAAAACGTTCGCAAGTCCAAAACAAACAGCATGTCAGATGGCTATAAACTTTTCATTTGAATTATCAACGAATGGAATTCATGAACCCAACACAAGATTGAAGCTCCATCCGTTGACACTTCCGAAATGAAGTTTGGTCAACCGATAGACCATCGTTGCCAGGACTGTAGTGGACCAGACAAATAAGAACGTGAAAAAGTGTTAACCAAGTTATGAAGAGTAAATAATAATGTTAATAGTTATTAATACAAAATAAAAATATGGACATTACTTAAATTCATCAAGTGTTCCGTGTTCTGATTGGGTCTGGTATTGTAAATACACAATTGTAAACGTTCGATAATTCCGTACAGGTTATTGAACTCTCCAATAATGTAACCCACTGTTATGTGCGATATGTCTCAGCTCACAGTCTATAAATGTGTATAATATTCGATTTGCAATGCAATCAGCTCAATAACGAGTGGGAGTAGAACAAGGCGTGCGTGTGTAGCAGTGTATTTGAGAACAACCCCAAATGTTTTACGCTATGTAGTTACACAACGGAATGTGAGTTCAGGGTGATTTACTAAAACAAGAGTTACAGTTAGTTAATGTTAAATATACATAAAGTGAAAGATTGGCAAAATAAATACAAATATTATCAAAAACTATTTACAAAATAAGCTTGTCAGACCTATCTCCACAGGATAAACACAGGCTGCTTATCCTCCTGTCCTTGCCAAACCAGAACTATGTGTTATGCCCACATTTTATTGAATCACGCTCTCAATACTTTAAGGACCAGGACTATTATGTCTCCCTACCATTTAACACATGATGTCTTGGATTGATATTGTCGCCGCCTGATGCTGCTACACAGAAAGTGATGGACTCATGTGCTTAATTCCTCGCAGTAATGAAGACGCTGTTGTGTGATATCAACAAGTACCTGACAACTAGTTCGTTTATTAGTGATGATTGTGAATCTTACAACATATTTGATAAGACAATATTTAGTCGGAGTGATCTGATTAGTCGACAGATGATGAGCGCAAGCTTCCACAACAATGAATCGCGACGCGGCTCGGCAATATAGATGTCGCTACTTATACGAGAGACCATATACCGAATAACCTCCGATGAATATTTATTTAAACAAATATTCTTTGTCTTAGTCTCCCTAATAGGTGACAACAGTACTTACCTCATTATAAATTAACGCCATAGACTAACTGGTCGCGTGTAACATTCAAATTTTGGAGGGTATCGACATTCCCAGCATCGAGGTTCAGTCATCCAACAAGAGCCTCAAACAACAGAACGACATTACAGACGTCTGTGATGCTCACTCAAGTGTTCGTAATATCCACCAGGATTGTAGGCACTCCAAAACCCTTCGAAAAAGCTCATTAGGGAGAAAATTCATCTTTAAATGACGAAAGATAGGTAGCCGTTATTGTTGTTGATACCGCAGCATGTATGGTAGATCTTCGAGAAACTGAGGGGGAGTACGCAGTTTACTCAGCCTCAAAGCTCACGCCAAAACAAAACTTTCGTCGAAACTCCTCCGCCGATATGCGTTGATGGAAACCTTAGCCGGTGGATGTAGCCATCTAATGTGTATCAACGATGTGGCGAAAAAATGTGCTCTAGTTTGTCGACATTGGTTCAGAGGTTAACATAGAACCTTCAAATACTAATGACAGTCTACAAAATTAGCTCTTCAGCTTATTAGCAGCAAATGGGAAACCGAACATTGAATACGGTTGGTAATAAGAATATCTTAACGTAAGCATATGCAAACTAATTCACTGGATTTCTATTGTGGCGGTCATCTTCATATCAACCATAATTATAGACCTGGTACAATACCATAATCATCTCATCAACCCAAGCAACCTCACGTTAAGGGATGTATATACTAAATTATCTATTTGCAAGGTTTCTTTTCCTGGTTGTAAGTTACCCGTAAAAGCTTAGCCTGAACCAACTCCGCCTGTAACTCTTTTAGGGCAACTGCTGACCTCGAAATTGCGTAAAGGAGGGTGCTGGGCGTGAGGTCGGTAAACCTTTCCTGCAGAAAGCAATCTTGTTAAAACTACAGATAGATTAAATAAATCGAACAATTCAAACTCTGTTCTGTGAGTTGAAGGATCTTCGTTTGGAGTAATTAAGATGCCACATGGTGAAAACCAGGATTATTCTAAAGTCACGATGTCGATACTCCTTCTAATACACACAATGTGAATGATCAAAAGAACCAATCATACAACTGCGGAAATAAGGGTACAAATTGATGGTGCTAAAAATCAGTAAAACCCATCGGACACAAACTAGACATAAAAGGTTAAATTTTTGAGAGTTGCCGCTGTACTCTAGTCATCAAGACGAGTACGCACCAAGGTAGGTGTTCTGATGCCGTTCAAATAAGCATATAAAGCACTATTAGGATGGGAATCTAATGGAATCAGGAGCATCGAAGCATCTTCCAAAACAAAGAAGAAGGAAGTCACAATAAATATTATGCACAACGTACTCATCAAGTTAAATCGAAAGACAGAAGCGACAAGGTTCGAAGATATATTTTATAGGCTATAAATACATATCGTCGATCGACTAATTTAATCTGGCCGGCGAATGCAGTAGATGTTGAGCACGGCGTTCCCACTCATGATCTGGTGCGGATGCATGACCAAGTGCCTTCTGCTAGGTGAGTCCATTAGAACTAATGTGGTCAGCAACCAATGTTGAAGACTAATAGAGCTATTTATTTTGGTGATTTATTTACCGCTACAATCCATTTGAAACTTTTATAATCGTAGAAAAAACGTATCCCTTTGGGAACAATAAATAGACAGTTGGATACTATAAATTTCATGGAAATGTACACGGTCATAACTATGTACAGTAATTTTCAGAAAACAACCCAATCTGACAAAATGTATTCCATAAACCTTATCGTATTTGCCATCAACACAATGTCTATATCATATTGTGGAGTGAAATTTGGATGGGCATCCGTTGGATTGCATATAATAAAACTGGAAAATACTTTAATCCAGAGAGACTAGTCAAGAACAGAGAATGTAGGACAATTACTGTGATTCACGAACTGAGGAACAAGAGTTCAGAACAGCTTGAGGAACACGTAAATAGGTTAGCTTCACTAAATCCAGCGGACATCGTTGCAGCATATATAGACATTCCCGTAGGTGTTCTTCCACGAACGATTGGAGAAATAACGAATGTCATCAGACGAATCAAGAGTGGAAAAAAAGAGGAACCTGACAATACACTAGCCGAAGTAATAAAATAAAAGTAACATAGAAGTAATTGAGATCAAGCTCCATGTTCTATCCACGAAGATTTGAAATAAGGAACAAGCGCCAACAGATTGGAAAGAAGAATACTTCATCAAAATACCAAACAAAGATCTGTGCTATTGCGATATAGAGGAATGACAGTAAGGGTTTTCAAAAGAGTGTTGCTGGACCGGATGAATCATTCAGTAGACGCTTAACTTCGAGATCGACAGGCCGGATGCCGTAAATAAAGGTCGCGACACAACGGATCACAGTTGAACAATCAGTCGAATGGAACTCATCACTACACTTGACATTATGGACAACAAAACATTATGGAAACTTTGTCATGAAGGGGAAAGGTAATGAGGAAGTCCGAAGAACACATTTTGCCGAGAATTCGAAGCAGACATCAAAGGATGAATAGTAACTGGGACGAACTGGACAGGATTGTTCAGGAGAGAATTGAATGTGGGAAGCTGGTGTGTGGTCTATGCTCCTGCGAGAGAAACAAGTAGGGTAAGTTAGTATTTGTGGTTTATATGATTACCTACCCTTAATCACTTTTACATTCTACATGATCAAACAAAGCTTATGTCTGTCTAAATTATAGGAGCTTACACATATTGCTATAGATTTATTTGTGACTGATGTTAGATTTATTATCTAGCAGACATTAACATATTTATATCTTGCATGTCCTGTAGGTTTGCTACTCCTTGTGGAAAAGTATTAAGCCAGGATTATGCAATGCATCAAAACACATGCCTACTGACCAAAACGTTTCTAAAAGACAATAAGAGATATCCACTGTTTATCGCGATAGAACTGTTATCAGTCTACGTACATTTACAAGGAACATTTTCAACAGTTTACTAGCATTGATGCGCAACATGGCGAATCTGTCTATTATTAGATATTCAGCACAAAATTTGACTGCTTGAATTTTTGTAATGTATGTACTTGTAAATAAAACGGCTGTCTATAATTTTAACAGTTTACACGTTAAATAAAAAGGAATTTATGTAGTGATAGTAACCTCTGTAATATTTTTTTACACGTTTGGATTCATTGAAAAGATAGGGAAATGGGTATGTTTTGATGTACATAAGAGACATTTAGGACTAATCTTTTGATATGACAAGATGAGAATCATACTTTTATATTTGACCTACTTTACGTACGTGTTTTACAAGGTTAAGACCGGCAAATTAATATTTGACAAACCCGGTTCTTCACGTATCAAGCAACAACATGATGGCCCGAATACCGTCCAAAAGACGCTCTAATTATGTTAGGTTTATTATTATCTCGTTTATGATTGAGTTCCACTTAGTATTTCATTAATTGTGACAAAAATACGTTATTCGTAATCTAGTTTAGTTTCCAAGCATTGATCTACTGGTTTTGTTAATTGCAGCGAGACGTAACATACAGCAAAAAATGAAACTGGGGAATAATAGTCTAGTTCGATAACAGTATATTTAATTTGGCTTCTAGAACAATAGACTTAATCCCAAGATTGCAGACTCGTCACGATATGACTACCTAACTCTAATGTGTTGCTAAAGTTACGCCGAAGTTTGAAGGTGTTGGTTTCGGAATTTAAAAATTCTGGGAGATATAAACTTTATTAATGATATCAGCACCCCAGTTACCCATCAAATCTCATTTTAAGAGGTATGGAAACAAGTTCTACCTTGAACATAATTATTAAGACTTAGAGGATGTAGGTTTCTTTGATACATCAACAGTATACTACACAAGGTAACCGGATAAAGGAGTGACTCTATTCTGTACACACTTGAACACGAAAGGCGTTGCATCACACACCTGCATTATAAAGCTCAAGACGACTGAAGACGAGAACTCTGTCATTCAACATTAAAATATGGCGTTTCTATACAACTGTGGTAATATTTGAGCGCGTGGATCACTAGTCTTATAATGTTTGCAATATGTGTTACCAGAATATGTTCTTAAACCTATGGCTCTTCTATTTTAACTTATATGTATTTAGGTGATATTTCGTATTGGTATTTCTGCTTTAGCACAATACGTAACGAGATTATGTGTATGGGTGGTATTTGGCATAATTCCAGTGAACATCTGAAATCAGATGTCGACATCACCCGCCAATTCATTCTTCATCCAGGCAAACAACACAGGACGACCTCTTAAACAAAAATCAATCCTCACTAACACGAATGAAGAAAATCTGTAATAACATATATTGAGTGACTTTTTACCTTTTCGTATTGTAAGTCGAGTTGACATACAGAAATTCAGTACACTTCTCATAGTCCAGTTTCTTGGCAAAAACGTCAGTTGAGTATTCAGTGTTCCGAACCAAGTTCACTTAGTTTGACGTAATAAGCATGTCATTTTAAGGATTGCCAGCTCACTAAAGTTTAGTTATACACCTACTGTCAGAAGTCCTAGACTCTGCATTGTTGGTGTCACTAATGCTTATTTTTCACACAATCAGCCAACGTTTTCCTTTTAAGTAATGGATCACATTTCATAAATCTTGCCGTAAATGTTCACACTTTTGAGGGGCTGCATAGAAAAGGCGACGTAAAGCAACTGGAAGCATAGACGTATAGTTGGGGTTGAATCGCAGTTCACTAAGATCACCACTACAGATCGATTACGTGCCAATTGCTCGATTAAACAACTCCGTAGGACAAATATCAGAAGACGATTGTAGGTTGTAGTTCGGATGCATTTTCGGTTATCTCGTGGTATCGGAATAATAACGAGATCGTGCCAAAATCTGTAAGTGAGACTACTACGCGTACGTGAGAGAGTTCAAGGTCAAAAACACAACGGAAAAGTGTGTTTTGGTACAATTAAAAAAAATAAGAATGTTTCCATTGCACCAATCACGTTCTCTTCATAAAAGTGGATCACGACAGTGTCAAAAATAATATACTTTGTTGCACAATGTCAAAACGAAATTACACATTTTTATGGTTTTTTGATGAGACCGGCATTTTGAGGGTCTTCTAACACTGAAAATGCATTGAGGTTTGCCAAGATTTCCCTTACTTCGTTAATGAATTTAATGAGGATATGCTATATGCATTTTTAGATTCCTGTCTCACTTACTCGTCGTAAATCATTATAGCGACGTTCGGGCTCATCTAGAACTGAAAAATCTTTGATCGACCAATCTGTGGTGCTTGTATGAACCAATGATTCCGTTGTACTTGATTTCGAATTCCAAATACAATACACTCGTTCGTGCTCATCTAGTTCTCTTTGGTTAAAATGCGTTATTTCTGGGACCCCCAGTTTTTACTACAATTCAAATGCATTTAGTCATCACACAATCGCTGCCAGTAAAGAACGTTCATGTCAACAGGTCTCGTAGTTGTACTATTTAATCTATTAGTATTACTATTAACCACAGGTAAAAAAGTTTTAGCTACGGAAAATTAAACAATGATAATTGTTGGAATGATCCGTAAATATGAATGTTCTATGAATTAATTAGTTTATAGCGACTTACGTACAAATGGGTTTATTCTCATTTAACTCAGTTAAGCCCTTTTGTTAACTTATTTAATGGACAAAGTCATCCATGATATAACAACTTGTTGTACTATCTTTATTATTATGCTTGTATGAAATACATATGCTTGAACATTGTTTAGCGCCTACGCATGTATTCATTCTGCTAGCTTCATTATTAACTGCTTAATCTATTCGCTGACTCACCTATTTTTCTATACATATATATACCTGTACATTTTGCACGCATTGACTACAGCTACTTGCTATTGCTACAATCGTAGTTCGCTTGCTCATTCATTTTGCCTCTCTGCTGTCTGGTCCGAATTATCTACTAAATAAAACTGTAGTAGCTGCTTCTTTTTGCCTTCTGATTTCAAATATCGTTGAAGATTGTACGATAACGGTTCGAGGGTGATTAAATAACGAAGCACAGCCACTACAAGTTAGTACATATGCAAGTAAACTAGAGAATCAAGGAAGCACACAGTCTGGTGGTCTACTCTGCACTTTTCAAATGCAAAATGACCGTCAAATCTGTGTCAATTAGAGAAAAGTCATTTTAAATCGAAGGTATCTTTCAACTTATACCGTATAAATTTACCGCAACAATTTATCAACAACTGAGAAGAGAACCAAAAGTACACAAAAATGTGAACTGTTATGTTCATATAAGAAATTTGCGAAAATGGGATTAATTTTTACAAGAGTTGAGGGAAAGTAATTATGACAATAAAAACAGTAAATGTTGCTAGTTTGTGTAAATACATAAGAAATAAACTTGCAATACGTCGTACATTTAAAAACTATTAGAAACAGAACTGCCTACTAAATATTTAACAAAAGCAATTGAGTGATGAAACAAAGTAGAACTGACCAACAGGCGAACAAATCGCAATAGCTCACCAAAGAGTGAAGAAAATCAACAAATTGACAAACAAAAGATAGAAATAAACAGCACACCGATAACCCACTTAATCCATAAATCAAACAATTAATAGGTCAGCTAAACCAATAAGCCGATAAATCAAAATAATCAGCAATCCATAATATTCATAAACTAGAAGAATCGAAAGATCTACAAATGAATAGATCGCAAACGTTAACAGATTGGTGAGTGACAGGATCAAAAGCCTGGAGAAAATAAACAACGTTGGGATAAACCCATCAGTTGGGCGACGAATCAGTAACTCAGTAAGTTCACGCATCAACAAATATTGCAAATAGATGTTCAATAAACCCAAGAAGTTAGTTCTTTACTCACTTGATAAATTCTGTAAATAAATAAACCACATCTTTCAACTTTTTTATTATTGTGTCAAGATATATACGCCGAAATCTTAAAACATCGTTAGAATTCCTGATTATTTATTGCTGTTCTACCGTGCATTAATAATATGACGTGCTGTAAACGTCAGTCTTAGTTCAAACCAATCGACCTGCTGGAATATTCGGGATACCATCCCGATATTTCAAGAAGTTTTCTTTTTGTTTTAACACATCAACCACATATATGAGGAGTTAACAACTTGTCGCTTTACAATTTACAAAAAAGTACAATCAGAGACATCATTGTTGCTGGTAAGATGTACTTAAAACAGTGAACATTAGTCAGATTTTGAAGTGGGACTATAATTCATGAACGAGCAACGGTAAAATGACCTTGGGATGTCCACCTACCTACTAGTGTTAAGTGAGGATTATAGAATGACGAAAGGAATTAGGATTTGTATTTATAGTCTCGCCGTAATTGTGGACTATTACTAATTTGCTTTTGCATGTTCTAAGTTTTTAGATGACTTAACGAACTCTTTTGCTCTAAGATGCCATTCAAATAACTTGCACAAATACAAATATTCTTATGCTACCAAATCCACGTAATTCCAGACTGTAGACCGTCAGCACCATCTCTTTCGTTGACGAATCCACTGGATTCGCTGTTACCGCCTTCACTAGTTTACTGTTAATCATATATGGTGATTGTAGCCTTCTGTGACCATTAGGTCATCAAAATATAGTTGATTTTTACATTCGTTCGGATATGCATTTGAACCCTTTATCATTAATGATGTGGGAATATATGTAAACGCGCTCCATTGTCTATTTCTTGCCGTTGTAATATTCGTGTTCTACGTAAAATATATGGCAAGCTTGAAAAGAGTACGCTTTAACGTCAAACGAAGAAAGTTAAATACAGGAATATCAAAAATTTGAAAAATATGTTTCGTAGGACAAACTGGGGATTATTTACAGAATACTCATTGAATAAAACTATAGACTTCGTCACCTGTTATCTTTAATTCTGTTTTGATATTTGTTATCCCACTAGTGAAATCGTTAATCCAAATCTTGTATGATATAATGACATTCGTTTGTGTTCACTAAAAGTCAACAAACTAGAAAGAACAGATAAATATATCATTGATGAATATGATGATGATCGCATTCTGAATGATTTTCGAGGTCTTGTTCCGGATTTACCAAGAAGTATTAGCAGTGTCCTACAAACGTGCACAAGTGTTCCAACTAAGTACATCAGCAGTAGTGTTTACTACGATTTCGGATTGAAAATAAATCTGCAAAGATTTGTTGAACTCCCGTTGAGTACTTGTCATCTTGGTTCATTGAATTTGCATATTAATGTGGACAGACTTTCTATTTAAAAGAACTCTAGTTAACAAATCTGGCCTATGACGCATCTTTACCCCTGGATTAAGTAACGTGTTCATGGTAGGTATCTACGGAGGAAATACTAGGCTAGCAGAGTTCAACGAAATATCTGCAGACATTTCTGAATTAAAAGAAATGACTGACGTGCGGCTGCACAGTGTTAAGTTCAATAGACACATAGTTATTAAGCTGGTTGCTGTAATCTGTGACTCACCTGCTTGTTAGGATGTTAAATCCACAGTTAATTCAATCGAAAAGTAGGGTGAGTTAGCTGTGTTGTAGTGGGTCGACGATTTGATGGAAGGATGACGCTCCAAACGGTGGATATACGTTGCTAACGGATGGTCCAATTTACATGGTTTACTTAGGTGCGACAAAGAAACTAACCAATGTATGGGTAGATTTTTCTCTTAAAATATTTAGAAACATGAACAAATTTGTGATTATGGATATAAATAAGTAACTCCGCCTGTAGCTCTCATAGGGTTACTGCCGGTCCCAAGCCCGGGTAAAGGAGGAGGGTTGGGCATGGGGTTAGCATCAGTTGAGTGGAACTCATCACTATACATCAACTTCATTGATTATGAAAAAGCATTCGACAGTGTAGATAGGAGGACATTATGGAAACTTCTTCGACACTACGGAGTTCCTGAGAAGATTGTCAACATTATCCGGAACTCATACGACGGACTACGGTGCAAAGTCGTGCATGGAGGACAGCTGACAGATGCATTCCAAGTAAGGACCGGAGTCAGACAAGGCTGTTTACTCTCTCCCTTCCTCTTTCTTCTGGTGGTCGACTGGATTATGAAGACCTCGACATCTGAAGGAAAACACGGAATACAATGGACAGCTCAAAATCAATTAGACGATTTGGACTTCGCAGATGACCTAGCCCTCTTATCGCATACACACGAACAGATGCAGATGAAGACAGCCAGTGTAGCAGCAGTCTCTGCATCAGTAGGCCTCAGTATACACAAAGGGAAAACCAAAGTCCTCAAATTCAAAGCGGAAAACAACAATCCAATCACTCTTGATGGCGAAACTCTGGAAGATGTAGAATCCTTCACATACCTGGGAAGCATCATCGATGAACAAGGAGGTTCAGATGCAGACGTAAAGGCAAGGATTAGCAAAGCAAGGACAGCATTCCTACAGTTAAAGAACATATGGAACTCAAAACAACTTTCAACCAATATCAAAGTGAGAATCTTCAATACCAACGTCAAAGCAGTTCTACTGTATGGAGCTGAAACTTGGAGAACTACAACAACCACCATCAAGAAGGTACAAGTATTTATAAATAGTTGTCTACGCAAGATACTTAACATCCATTGGCCGGATACCATCAGCAATAGCCTTTTGTGGGAGAAAACAAACCAACTTGCAGCTGAAGAAGAAATTAGGAAAAGACGATGGAAATGGATAGGACATACATTACGCAAATCGTCAAACTGCATCACGAGGCAAGCCCTAACTTGGAATCCTCAAGGGAAACGGAAAAAAGGAAGGCCTAAGAACACATTACGTCGGATAATAGAAGCAGATATGAAAAGGATGAATAGGGACTAGAAGGAGCTGGAAAGGATTGCTCAGGACAGGGTTGGATGGAGAATGCTGGTGAGCGGCCTATGCTCCTTCACGAGGAGTAACAGGCGTAAGTAAGTAAGTAAGGATATAAATAAGTAAATGTCAAGTTGTGTCGCAATTACTCCTTCAGACTTTAAGTGTAAATGTCGGACATTAGACTTCGTCTCAGTATGGAAAAGAACAGACTTTCGATTGTCCCTTCTGTATTTAAACCCCGTAATTATTAAAAATTGTTTCATCAACCGCCGTGCCCAAATTTCAAGAGTTAAGCATTAGCGACGTGCTTTTTGGCACATTCCAGACTATAAAGCAGCGCAACAGATTCGGTCAAAAAGGATTTGCCCAATTTTACTAAGGAATATGAACGATGCTATGGACCTAAAAACTTAGTTTATAATGTGCCTTTGTTGAAGCCTCTTCCTGGTGACATTCGTACACATGGAGCTTTAGAACACCAAAATAACTTCATTTAAGCCAGATATTGTAATAATCGTACAGTGAAGGTTCGGCCTTGTAAATGATGTAGGGAAAAACAGATTAATGAATTTTAGACCATCCACAGACCCATATGATTATTTCGATGAACCATTCTTTCTAGTGACATCGAAATATTTATGTGTTCAGTAGTCAGTCATCAGTGCGTATGGGTTTCTATTAAGGATGTTGACTGTAAATGGATAACCGTTAACTGTGTAGTAATTGTTTCATTGCAACATACGTTCATGTGGATACACTTCTTCAATTATTGCTTATACTATTACTTTAAACGATTTCCTTACCTTTTATGTAATGTTTTGCCGATAACTGAGCACATTGTACTTATCGACGCACCAAGCAGGCTCTAATTACAGCTAAACGAGGAATTGTGGGCAAATAACATTGTCTCTGTCCTACAGATATTGTGGATATGCATCTACAGGACAATGCCCAGTCACATAACAATGGGTCAATCCTGAGGTTCAAGGTCATTCACCACTGTAACGAATTAAAAACATATAGAAACAATCATTTCCTGTGGATCGTTTCTAGACTTAAAAGTATTTTCTAAATAAACGGAATACACACATTAAGACATTAGTTAAGAAAGGTTTTTCGGTTTCGTTCAACAACTTGGCGGCTTAGCGTGTCAGCAGTTTTACGGACGAAAAAACTTTGTAAGTAAACGAAAGGGGACCGAAGAGGTTAGTGCAGTAATCTTAATAATATTTCGTAGATGCAAAAAAGAAGGGTTTCTGTACAATTTCGTTGACGTAGGCTGAAACCAGCCACGTTCCACACCCTAAATTCCGGTTTCTGATCACTTTTGTCCCACCACTTGTCAAGTAGGTGTGTTTTCTCTAAAAATGTTAATAGACTACTTCGACACAGTTGGAGTGTTTAACTCAAAGGGTTTCCCATGTGCATGTTTAAAAAATGTTTATTGATAACGAAGTTGAACATTAAAAATATCCAACTAGTAATGCCTTTTTGTAACGCCTGTTGGTCTATTGAGAAGCAGAGTAATTTTTTTGTGAATTCTCAAATTTAATGAACACCTAAATTAAAACGATATCTAACAGCTATTGCTATTTTAATCAACTATCTCAGTGAAGTTTTACTTACGGTCATCTTTGTTAACACTGAACATTGTACCTATAGAACGGTAGACAATAATTGTCACTTCAAATTAATACATACATGCTCTTGTTTTATTCGATAACACTTTTGTATTTTGTCTCTCATGTTGTGAAAGTACATTTGCGATGCGATGTCACACAGTTTCCCAAGGTCTTTTTCGTTGACTGATGAGGACAGGAACCGAATAGTTAATGCGCCGTATAATCTGCACTTTTCGATGAACTGCCAAGTAATATGAAATGGCTGGCGACTTCAGGTGTCATGACGTATGACAAAATACAGCGCATAGATGTTTTATGGTTATCATCCATTAACCGCGTCAACATGGCCATCTGAAATACGAACAAATCATCCCATTATTTTGTTGACTTACGAATTTGTCTCTTATCTTCTGTCTGAAGACAAGCGTGTACCGTTCCCATTACCTCTCCAGATAACAAAAAAGTTCTGACTTGATAGTCCACAATCGAATCCCTACGGATGTTTACGCCCATCAGACTTCGGCAGTAGCTGCCTCGTGTTGGCACTCAAGTCTGCAACAGCCGACGATATGTTATGCAGTACAATATACAGTCTATCAAACCTTAAAACTTAACACAATCGACACATGACTTACTCGGCCGCTAACACATTACCTACACGACTAGATTCGGACGTTGGGAACAACGTATCCAACTGCATCGATCTAGCTAGTTAACATCTCCAAAGTAAACCCGCCTACTTGGCAATGGTGTCAAACAACTGAAATTTAGGATATTGGATCAAGTAGGGTGCATCTGGTTTTTATTTCCCGCGTACTAGTTGGTGGCACTTGCAGAAGGTACTGTCGAAGCGCAGGTGGACAATGTTAGTGTTCTGCATCATAATAGTGTTCAACTTGGAAAAGGGTATGTTCGATGCGCATTTCTAGACTATATGTCTGCCTTGGACTCCTTTACAACACAACAATTTACAGGTTTATCAGCGTCGACACCGATAATTGGATAACCAACTAGCTGTTCCTACTTCTTTGGGAAGTAATAGTAGCGTTTAGAGGGAAGTGTTCAATGTCTCTACTGACTCATGGTGTGCCATAAGGAGCTGTTCTTTCCTCTTTATTTTCTCCATGATCTGCCATCTTCCTTAAAAAAACGCTTTTGCTAAATATGCAGTCGATATCAAAGTATGTATGTATCACCTTGAAATGAATGAGTTCTTGTCTGTTAGTGAACGATGGTCTGTTCCTAATGGTTTCACACTTAATCTTTCTAAACTATTCACTTTATCTTGAGACATGAACAGCACTCAAACACCCTGTTAGAATCCCACAAAACTCGTACAACTGGAGATTTTTTAATAATGTCAAAGGTAATTTATTCTAGTGTAAGCTTTCCCTCTGATCTCTCTTGGTGTTCCCATGTTTTGTTATCGAAGAAAGTTTCTTGTCCGACTTATTACACATAAAAGTAACATGCTATTGGCTTTGTTCAGCATTTACTTTCGCGACTTGTTAATTCTTTATTGTTATCCATTATTTTCCCCGAGCTTATGAGAAGACATTGCTGTATTGTGCAGAGTGCTGAAGGCATTTAGCAGGGTGTAGTGGACCTTCTCAGGTCATTAATAATATGGTTGCGGATAGACAATTAAAATCTTGCAAACACCTGGCAGGTGTTATCTTACCAGACATTAACCATCCATATCTTTCTCACTGTATACTGGTACAACATGTCAATACATTATAATCCATGCACGAAAGCAAATATATAAAGGCTCTACACTACCTTATCTGACAAATATACCCCGAACCAAGGTTTAATGCTATTTGGTACCCATCAGCAAGGTGTACCTGTAATTTTGAGGGAACTGATGCTCCCTGTCGGATCCGATCTCATATAACCTAGAGTCCATCTAACGTTGAAACATAAAACAGAACGGCTTTGTCAGTCGCAACACGACACTAAAACAACCTAGATATAATGGTATACAGCCCAGAGAAGTTGAAGAAATAGCTAACAGTTATTTTGTGCTTTTTAGTAGTTGTCACCGTATATCCAACTATCCAATACTTACTTACTTACTTACTTCATTACGCCTGTTACTCCTCGTGAAGGAGCATAGGCCGCTCACCAGCATTCTCCATCCAACCCTGTCCTGAGCAATCCTTTCCAGCTCCTTCTAGTCCCTATTCATCCTTTTCATATCTGCTTCTATTATCCGACGTAATGTGTTCTTAGGCCTTCCTTTTTTCCGTTTCCCTTGAGGATTCCAAGTTAGGGCTTGTCTCGTGATGCAGTTTGATAAGTTGCGTAATGTATGTCCTATCCATTTCCATCATCTTTTCCTAAACTCCGCCTGTAGCTCTTCTAGAGTTACTGCCGGTCCCAAGCCCGGGTAAAGGAGGAGGGTTGGGCATGGGGTTAGCGTCCCCATCCCGTAGAAAACTAACTCGCTAAAAAAACGCCTACCAGAAAAAATTCAAACTATCCAATAAGATTACAAATAAAAGTGATTACAAACAAAATTGATTAATTGCATATTAAATTTGTGACTAAGAAGACTAATTTATTTGTATTTAAATACAGAATGCATGTAACCAAATGGAAGACAGTAAGTAAAATATAGGAAGATGTTAAGCAACGACAATCGTATCATTCGAACTTTCAACTCACGATAGAAACACATTAGAAGCAAAATCAAATGGAAGTGTAAATCTTGACTACCTTGAAGTGGCTATTTTTCGATTATGAACATGAAGGAAGCAACAATTATAAGAATTTAGATGATTTTTATTATTTTGGACTCATAATATGGTGATGTGTTCATCATGAGTATATATTAGTAACGATGACTAAACAAAGCCAGATATACATTTTGAAATTATGTTAACAGATGCATTACAACAGTGAAATCGACTAACACAAACAGACCAAACTGAAAAGAATAACAGGATATACACAAATAAATGTGCACATGTAAACCAACTTAATAATACTAGGCTAATTCTGTAGCTTACAGAAGCAAAATACATGGGAAAAATAAGTAGGTAAATTAAAGGCAAATTAAAGTGAAAATCAGTAAAATGTTCAAACGTACTTATATATTCACATAAAAATTTAATTTTTATTACGCCGTAGTTGCCGAGAAACACGATCTAAATTAAATTTGACATGTTCCCTGGTACGTACACGTGCATCGCTAGTCTCTAAATCTAAGCCCAGACGAACTAAACGGGGATTGGCTAGAATTAATTCGGTCAAATTTTGTTCAATTTTTACACCGAGCACAGATTGACGTTGATTAGCTAAATGCAAATCGGTTATTCCACTTTTTTCATGGCTAATTGACTCCAATAAACGAACGAGGATAACACCTGAAATATAAAAAAAAGCATGATAGATAAGTAGTTTGATGAATTAAAAGTAAAACAGAAGTTGTTTTTAAAAGAAAACTACCTAAGTACATTATCATCGTTCGTTTTGTTCACTGACTACATTTCATTCATATTGAACTACCCACTGACTCTATATGAACATTAGGTAATCTATAGCCAAACAAACTCCTCGAGTCCAGTTCTTTCTACCTTGGTCGCGGGAATATGTTGGATGAAATAAACTTGAATGAACATATCTACTATCTGCTCTTGCTTTTGTCATCAGTAAAACGCACTACACAATAGATATGATAACAATGAGCGAAAAGTCACCTTACTGAGAAACATGTTGTTGATTGGCTTAAGATAACCAGACTGTTAGAACGTTTTTGTTGGGGTTAGGCAGAGAATTCTAGGTAAAGATGACAAACTGGTTGATAAAATCGTGAACCTTTATAGAATGAGGTGGTTAGGACATATGTCAAGTATGTCCAACCACCACCTATCTTCACATGTTCTCACTGGTATAGATACAGGTCTGGTCAGATAAAAAAAGTAGCACCAATGCATCACGTCATCAACTGTAGAACTTGGCTATGTTAGTAGGTACGTACTAATTGCTTGGGTTCCGCACAACTGCGATCAAGACATAATTTATGATGGTTTACAATGGCGCACATGCATCACAGACGAGCACAAACTTTTCCTGCTTCGGTTTGGGCACCCAGGCAGTATCCCAACCCTCACACAAACCGAATGATTTATGTGGTGCATATCTGTTTGGTGCCTCCTTTTACCGATATTTATGTGTTTAAATAAACATGCATTCATTCTTTATCTTACTCTAGATCGTAAGTTAAAGAACTCTACTACATATACCTTATTATTCTGCATTTTTGAACCATATTCTCAACATCCAGTCTTTCGCATTGTGGCACGGTAATCAGAGTCAATGCACATTTGTGGCAGGATCTACATTATGACTGACTGAAAACACTCGCAAATCGAATGAAGTTTGAAAAGAACAAACCAATTCTGGATAGTTGAGCCATAAAACTAATTGGTTTATGTTCACTATATAACTGGATTTTAAAGTCTAGAATCCTGTTCTAAAGGAAGCAACATTTGTGACACCAAACGTAAACCTGTGGCTGAGAGAAAACTATCACTCAGAGAAAAAAAATATGAAAAAGCTTATCGTTCCTAATGGGATAATGTACAATATACACATAAACAAATAATCTGGAATCAAAAATTTAGTGGAAGTTACACATTTTTTATATCGATTGACACTTGCATAAACAAGAACCGTATGATAAGACAACAAGCATGTGCTTGTATGTGTACGTTTATATGTATTGCATATGTATATGTACAGGGAGGTCACATGTAAATGTTTACAAATATATAAGAAAGACTTTATAGAATCAAAATAAGGTTCAATTAATGTTGACATAATACCTCAATCAGCTGCAACGTAGGACCAGGCACATAAATACATATACGCATAATACCTCACTTTTACGGAAAGAAATTTTTAATAACACACTGTAGAAAGTAACGAATGGATACATATAACCTCGAAAAACCCTTATCATTATTCCAGAAATACGGAACAGAGTAATGACTCATTCAGACCTGGGAAAAGTTGGATCGTTAAACGACGAATAGCACAACATCAACGGAAGCTTCGTAACTGAACTATTCAGCTCATAGAACACAATACAAAAATATGTATGTATACCAACCTAATCGAATGTAAGATGCTTCGAATCTGCTATTTCATTGTGGTATTTTGGCACATATTACACTTCTATAGTTCTTGATACGTTATGGCAATATGTTTACGTCTACTAATGACTGAATTTATTCTTATGAATTGAGACATGTCAAATTCCGCTTGTAATTTTAATATTTGTTCACAGTAAATATAATGTTTTCGACTAACCAGTCAAAAAGTTCGACTCCAAATTTAATACTTTTAATACAGTATTTTTTTGCAACATATCAAAGAACGGTTCAACCATTGAGTTTGTTAAACGTGTTGCTGCCATATGCAATTCAATTAACTGGTTATTCTTTGTAAGAGCGGCACATAAGCGTTGTACTGCTTCAGCACTTATTGTTTTGATATTGTTTAAATTTAATTTAGTTAGTTCTTTACTGTTATTTTCCAATTTCTTTATACTATCCTGAAACGTATAAAAGATAGAAAGAAAAATACAAGCAGTTTAAAGTGAGCAAGTAATAAATGATGAATTTGTAGGTGTCATTACCAAGGTTTGATTTGATAATTTCGAATAAATTGAGCATTGGGTTGGATGTTATAAATAAAAATAAAATATTTGTAGTATACCAATGAGTAGAAAGTTAGATTTTCTGACGTTTCGTAACTTAGTGTAAGTCACTTGATCAAATATTATTCTTGCATTGTTCTGTTGTACTATTTAAACTTGGATTGATTTTAATTTGGTTATTTATTCTCTGAGGAAGTGACTTACACTATGTCACGAAACGTCAGAAAATCTAACTTTCTACTCATTGGTATATTACAAATATATTATTTTTATTTAATAAATGATGAATCCAAGTATGAAGATATGTGAAACTTTGGAGGAATAAAGCAGTCTTTTTGAAATAATAGTTTATTTTTAGGTGAGAGTAAAATTGAACCACAGAACAGAAATAAACAATTATATACCGTAGGTTACAAGATCGGACCTAGTTGATTGAAAAACACCATAGAAAATGTTTTGATACCTACTAGTTTAAATTCTTAAGTATTGAAAATGTAGATACACGGACAAGTTATAAAAGTAAATGAAGTCCTGGTTACTGACCACTAAATAGAGGGTCTAATGTCGACTAATCATTATCTTTTTGAAAAAGTAGTGTTAGCTATAAGTAACATAGGACCTCACACACGTGAAGCACCTTCAGTCGCCACACTACTTGATGATAAGACTACCAAGATGGATAGCGAAAGTAGTAGTAACAGCAATGACAGCATGGAGAACATGATTTTGATACGCTGGGTCAGCTAGACAGGTCTATAATTAAACCAACTCTACTAGCTAACGTTTTGCTGAATTTCTTAAGGAAAAATGCAAACGCTATTGGTTGAGAATGTGGCTTTATTTTCTAAGCGAGGAAAATGCATATTTATGAGTGTGTGCATATATTTACGATTCAGTTTTAGTTAAGAAAGCTTCTTTCTCAATCAAATAGCTGGTTTGGGCTCGCTTATAGGAAGCTTTTATGCCGGTAACAGGATCGAACAGGATCAAACAATATAACAGATATGAGAAGAAAAAACGAATTCGCTGAATAAGTACAAAATAATTGTAAAATTCGGGATCCGAGAGTACACAAAGAATGACTGTACCTGGGCCATATTGATAGATTCTAAGCTATTAATCAACGTCTCTAACCACTGATCATGGTGATCGTGCAAACCCGAAGCACCCAGTCTGGACCTACCAGTAGGGCTTGGTTCAACAGTCGACGGCTTTATGGCGACAACATGGTATCCTTTGTTGAATACATTTATTTAATTAGTATGTATACTGTGCATAATACCGGAATTGATATGGCAGTGTCAGACAGTTTTAAAGGCCAGTCAGTTAGGTAATAAATCAAAAAATTGAGTTGAACTGAAAAACGGTCTATTCACTTCCTTTGTTAATCAACAAATTTATTGTAAAAAAGGCTTGGATGCATAACCGGACACTAACCCACCGCCTTTGATGTTACTAGACATCCTGAGCATACACCTATAAGTAGCAACTTGAAGGTAGAAAATATCAATCATTTGTGACTGAACCAACATGATACAAAACTGAAGGGTTCACTACGAAAGGCTAAATTACAAAGCATGGTCAGAATAGAGAACGATGGTAAGTAGTCTTTAGTGAAGGAAAAACTGTTTAGTGCTCCTCAATTTTCAAATGATGTTAAGCTACAAAGAAAAAGGATTAACCAAGTACAGGAAAAAACGAGACAAACCTCTACATCTGTCATATTAGGTGGCTCATCCGGCACGACTTTAGGACGTTCAGCTTTAGCCACACCAGAGAATCCACCCATTTCCAATTTACGTCCTTCTAAACTAGCGTGGAACTGTACTTGATTCAACATCCCAGTAAAACCCAGGACAGCAGCCAAATCAACAAGTTCATCTTCAGTAGCATTTTCAAGAGCCTTAACAAAAATATCATTTTTATAGTGTAAATTCACAAACGTTGTGTTACATGACACAATACGGCTAAAATTTTCATTATCAATACAATAAAAAATGGTGGTAAAAATAAGTGGTCGTCAGGACAAACTGTACAAACCCCGTCGGTTATTCTTTTTTTCATTTTATGTAGACAAGAAAGGAATTACGATCGACAGTTGCAGGGTGAATGGTGTGTAGATAAAAATAAAGCTTATAAATATGAAACAAAGTGATTATTCACCAGATAATTTGAAATATTCTTAGCTAACAGTTACCGATCGTGAAAGTCTAAATTAACTGTTAGATAACTTTTGTTTCCTGCCAGAAAACTAGCTTCTTAAAAGGCAAACAGACCTCTGAAATTTGAACGGAGTACGAGGAATGACTCCGTGTTTACGAAACACAATGTTAGATTTTGTAGGGTGGTCAGCAGAACTTGTCAACCGGTACTCATCACAGATAATATCTAACCGTAATCTAATATAAAAGTTTTACCCGAAAAAGTGCTAATACTTTGAGCATGTAAAGTTACCAGCTCAAGAAATCCTCACAGTTTTCCATCTTAATTTCTGAACAAATATAATTCCAAAAATTACAAAATAACGTATCACAAAAAACAAACCGGACACAGGACAAAATTGACAGGATTACCTACTTATCAATACTATAAACATCATTATTGAGTCTTAGTGTAGGTTTTCGCAACACAACAGATAAAATCGGATATATATATATATAGTTTTGTACGTCAAAAACCAACAAAAATAGATGTGAAAAACCTAACACCATTTTTGAAATGGAGATCCGCTGCGTTGCACTAATGCTTCACACAACCTTGAATGTGTTACATGAAATTATATACCTGTTACCAGCAGGAAAGCATTGTGATGCGGACATGGGTAATATCAGTCAGTTATTTAGAGAAGTACTGAGTTATGAACAAATCCGCTGAAGCAATAGCCAATCTCACTCAAGTTTAATACCTCCCCAATCGACTGGATAAACCTTGAGCACTTAATATTTTTTACTAAAAAATATGAGGTTTATTTATTGAATTTGTCTATTTTACTGAAATCATTATTGTAAATAGTGTTTTAAATTAAAAACACGAAATAACCAGCGTACATACCTTATTTACATCATCATCAAGCTCTACATCGAAACCCATTTCAATTAATTCGTTTTGCGTGCTCGGTGAAATAGTTTGTTTTGGTGTATAGACTTTTCCCCTTTTCTTTTTTTCATAAGGCACAGCTTCTTCCCAATCCCTTTCGGCTTTGGCCTTTTCAATGAGATATCTATATTCCGAAAAATAGTAAAATATTTTGGAAACTGTCAAAATTTTAGAAAACAACACTGATGCTTATTTCGATAATGATATTAGAAGACGAAGATTATCAGAACTATGTGATATATTAGCGCAATACATTTCGAACAATCTGGTCATCAAAGAAAGAACAAGGTGCATGTTTCATTCAAAACCTAAAGTACATGGAAACGATTACGTCACACCCCACTGTGTTTACCAATTTAAATGTGTGTGTGGTCACACATACATAGGGGGGAGTAATCGTGATCTCAACATTAGGGTGAGTGAACATGTACCCAAATGGCTTCAGAAACAAATACAATCAAGTGACCCAATAACAGCAGAGGATAAACATCCATCATCCTCTATTGCTAAACATATAATTGAAACAGGTCACAAGATTGATCTAAATTCAGCTTTTGTAGTGCTGTATAAAAGTGTAAAAGGGCGTATACTGAGGTTCATTGAAGCCTTAGCCATACGAAAATTCAAACCCCTTTTATGTGTTCAAAAACAGTTTGTTCTTACCTTAAACCTACCTTGGTAATATTGACTTATTAACCAGAGTGATTAGGTTTCGCTTTGTGTTCACATTATTATTATTATTACTCTTATCATTATCCTTATCTCCTCTTATCCCGTTTCCTGTCTAGTTGACCTTTTATTTTTATATATAAATGCTCTTAACAAGTATATGTGTGACCAGATTGTTCGAAATGTATTGCGCTAATATATCACATAGTTCTGATAATCTTTGTCTTCTAACATCATTATCGAAATTTATCAAAGGGACTAATTGTTTTAAACTGATGCTTATATAAAACGAAAAGTTTGATCATATCTACTGTATTCGGTTTTTGACGTGAATGAATGACTTTGAAAATGGGTCGCGAAGTGTAACTCCCATAGCTCATCTTATTTTAGAAGACACTCAAATATGGGGAAACATTGTACTCGCTTTATTTCTCTATTACTTTACACATGTTTAGAATGGGAACGCAAAATCGAAATCAATAAATTGTTAATTCAATGACAATACTTGAAATAACATTTAAAGGATTGAACAGTTAATCCAGCACTATAGGCAAAGATGGATAGTGATTAGCAATGTAATCCAAGATGCGTGTTTCGTCCTCTTTGGGACTCTTCAACTGGATGTTCACTCCGAGATTTGAACCCAGTACCGTTCGCTTCAAACGCCGTCGCGTTATCTACTTAGCTACTGGGTTCAGATAGCCACTGGCTTGTGCAATGGGGTGAAGTTTAATTCCTTTTTGTATCGGTTGTTTGAATCTTCCAATTGACTTTTAGGACTGTGGTTGATCAGTCATTTATCGGTATATGTACTGGGTTCAAGTCCCGGAGTCAACACAAACTGAGATTTAGGTACATCCAAACGACGAGTCTCAAATAGGACGAAGCGCGTGTCCTGGATTTCACTGCTATCCACTATCCAACCAAACAGCTGTAATCTTCTTCTTCAGTAGAGCGAGAAATACAAAATAAATGAGAATTGAAAACAAAATTACTAGTAAAAGGTATACATCGTGTGGTCTGTCGACACTAAACGACATTCATTTTACTTATTTGAACACATTAAGATTGGTACAAGGGAGAACTAAATACATATTCACCACACAAAAACAATGAGGCCAGTAGTAATTATTGATTTGTATGAGGGCTGTGATACTGCCCAGGTGCTCAGACCGAAGCAGGTGGTTCTCTTAGGGGGCCACACCCCGAGCCTTTGACCTAAAGGTCTAATCCACAACGCAGTGGAGCAACGTCAGAAGATGCAGTCACATTGCAGCTAGTGACCAACAATAGGTTTACACACCGTCTGTCCCTTCAGGATCCTTGATTGCACGTGTACCACTGGTTTGGAGTTTAGATTTTCCAACTCTCCTAGGTGATCACCATATCCACCAACCCGGTTAAAGCGCCGGATGTTCGCTCTTCGTCCTCTCAAGTTCGTAAACAATACCCCCGCCGGGAGAAGGCAGTAGTCGTATAAACGTGGCCAAATGAGAGCATGTCGAGAGGGAGAGCGAACTCCCCACCCTCGGCCGTACAGTCAGTCAGTCAGTCAGCTACAACGTAGGACCAGGCACATATGTGCATCGGTCCAGGTTGCCATACCGCATCAACACAACAAGATGAACACCAGATTCATAACAGTGGTTAGGTGAAAGGTGGTAATATATGAGAAAGATTGCATATAGAGATATAGTACAAGCAGAAAGAATTGGTTCGTAGAAAGAAAGATATGAAGCGATTTTAATCTCATAGTTTAAGGGAAGACAGGGAGTGTATACACCGACGCCATTGTGATCGATTCTGAGCCATGTCACCAAGAGTCTCCAACCATTGGTTACGATAGTCACGCGGACCCCAACCAAGTAGTCTCGGCCGTACAAGGGCAGCTAGATGCTAAAGACGATATCCAAGAACTGATGCTTCCCCAACGAATTCAGAACTGCAAACACCGGCTTGAGTCGGTAATCACTATCAGATAAATGTCGATTTTGGAATTTAGTACCTGACTAGTGTTTTACTAAAGCTGAAACGCTATCCAGCAGCGCTCGAACGAACTTAGAAGAAACCTCGTGTAAAATAAACATTTCAGTCCGAAATATAAGTGCATGTATATTAGTATGAAAGCCTATACTTCAACTGGGATCAACCATTATTTAAAAAAAGAAACATGAACAATAGTTACCTTAGTAATTTTTCACGATCATAAGGTCCCGTTGGGGTTTTGGTAGTCTGGTCACGACACCTCTGTGAAGGAGGAAGCAGTGAGTTGTCGGGATCAAAGTCATCATTAAGCTGCTCCAGCTCCTCTGGTGTTAGCTTAGACAACAATTCATCAATATCTTCATCGTCGTATGAGGTAAGAGCTTTACCAAATAATAACTTATTCGACATCGTCTAGATAGAGAACAGAAATAAACTGCACTTGATGAATGTATAAAAGACCAGTGTAGTTGAATACCGAACCGAGAAGCATTGCTCATATGAACCTCATCAAAATGCGCTTTATGCTCTGATTTCAATATACAGCTAGTATTTTGAGGTCATTGTGTTTTATTTGAATGTAATTTTGGTTTTAATTTAGTCTGTATGAAGCGCTTCATGAAACATTGACCCTACTTTGTTTCAGTTATTGAAATGCGTTGAGATTAATATCAGAACCAGATTTAACCTTGAAACAGCCAAGTTTTCCGGTAACAGAAATAATAGCAAAGCACTCGTGGGTATCACATACGATTCTCCTAGGCAAAAACTACAGATATATCTACACTAAAGAAAATACCAACCACACTAGAGTGTTATACTTCTTCAAACGTCGTGGTACTATGATTTCCATACATCATAGTGCTTTCCACCACCCACCGGCTATCGACAACCAAGGCGTTAACAAACACTCCTTCTTACACTGAGCAGTTATCAATCATAGGTTTGTAAATAACTTTGAAAAGACATGTAGATGCAAAAGCTAAAAACTCAAAAAGGTGTGCGGTAAGCAAACAGTGAGTTGCGGACTGTAAAGTTTAGATAGTTCAACAGACAGAACTGTTGTATTTAATATAAAAGTACAGATGCTAACAGCTTTCGGAAAAGCAATACTCTTAGTATCACTTAGACTGGAGTTAATTCAATTGAAATGACAGTAGCCTTGATGAACAATAAACGATGAAAACTATAACTTGACTCACCTGCTACCCTTTTAAAAACCGCGGCTTATGAACGAACTGAACTCGCTGATTATCTCGAATTTTGAATGAACACTATGTTAAGATATTTGTCGTGTTATGTTTCCTAAACCATTAGCTATAATCTTCTAGTTTTTCCTTACCATGTTTTTTAATTTTACGTATTGTTCCTAATTGCTGTCAACTGTTTTTTTAATTATATGTGCATTTTCTTGACTGTTTATACACAGATCTACGTATTTGTCTTCTTCTGGAATCGCATACCGCTGTAGTGACTCACTTTTATCACGAGAACACGATTGGTTTATTGAAAACAATTATTATTAGAACCAATTGTACCAGTGCTTGTTTTAATGTGCTCTTTGTTTAACTGTGCTAAAAACATCCATTATTCTCACACTTTGGTTATGACCTCGCGCGAATTCGGTTACGCTCTGTAACCAAGCTTGTATCCTTGCACGATCTCGGTATTCTTTCGATACCACGAGATAGCCAGCAAATATATCTGGACTTGGTCCATTAACTGCCTTCTGATATTTGGCTTCCGGGGGATTCTATGGATTTATCTGGCACGTGTTTCTTGTTAGCGGTGTTCACAGTCAACTGCGACCCAACACCATGCTACACCCCATTCGTTTAAAGTGCTTCGGGATCTCAATCTAAATGCAACGTATCTGTGGGCTGTAGCTTCGGAGAAAATGACAAATAAATTCAAATATAAAGCAAGAAACAACCTAATATCACAAACACGAAGCCGATTTTATTAACCGTTGTTGAAGATTCGTAGTGTGATTATGTTGACATGTCAGTCATCCTTCATAGGGTCTACGGAAGTGAGTGTTCTGAACACAACATACGCTTTTAAAATAATATTCGGTTGGTAAGTGGTTCACTTGAAAAAATAGTGCCTCACGATTTCTCCTGTGCAACCTAACTGAAGATGTATAGACAAGGTAGTTATACGGGCTTGAAAAAAGTCGAACTACATCGCAAAAGATGGTATTTTAAATTCATGATTGGAGGGACTTAACACCACGAAATGGACACAAACTGAAGGGGTCAGGCGTCTTTGTCCAGGAAGATCTATCAATCGCTTACTTTATGAAGAGGTGAGATGTTGAAAATGAACTGAAACCATGACTGACCGTCGATGTAAAGAAACTCTGCATCGTCTTTGGAAGATGAGGCTTCGAGAGAGGATGATGTTGAAGCCATTTGAGCAGTCTTTTGATTTGCCACATATATGACTGGAACTTGTTGAACAAGTGATCGGAGCTAAGTATACAGATAAAATTGACCAAGCCATAACAAACATTTGACCGACATAATGTGTAGATAATAGGAAACTTGGTTTCTAGAGCTTCAAATAATAAAGGCTGAAAGAATGCAGGACCACATCCATAGCATATCTCACGGTAGTGGGATTTACGAAATGGTTATCTGCCGTTATAATTGTAAGAGAACGGAGCTAATGGTTGGTTTGGTTCACAGTAATCCAAACTGTGGTAAATCAAGTCTCACTAGATGGACTTAACGTCTGATCTTTGAGTAGCCGATGCTTAAGTTTAGACGATTTTGCTAGAACTGAATTAGACTGGGGGAATCTTAGAACTGAGCTAAGAGAAAATTATTTTGAACAAAAACTAGTTGACGTGATGATAACATGTGCCGTAGGGCGACATGTGAAAGCAATAACTAGGTACGGCCCGGACTCCAAATCATTTTTGCCTGGTCTCATATGAATCCATTATGAGTATAACATTACAAACTTCTATTTTATACCAACCTTAGGTAAGACTGATAATAAGGTTTCAATTTTTTATTTCCATATAGCTGTCAATAACGATGTTCCACCTCAAGATAGTTCAAACATTTTGGGAAGTAAGCGTACAAAAATTAATACACTCAGAATTCTTAATAGATGAAAAAATAAAAGCACATCCTTGTACAAAAACAGTTTGAGAGTTCTTTTAGAGTCTTTACACGATAGCTAAGGCACCTTATGTCCCCTTTACTACATTAAAGAATCTAATAAACTCCCTACAATGGCTCAGCAAAGATGTTCACACAATTATATTTTTTAAAAATCAATGGAGGTAACTCGGTGCTGACCAGAAAAATTTGGAAATCTGGAATGTTTGTGTCCCAGCTCTAAGCGAGTCTGGAAGATCATCCGAAGAAGAATTTGTTAAGGAGTCTTTAAAATAACCAAAATGCATATATCCGCACACAAATAAAGGAATGAAGAGGAAATTCAGAATTTCATCCAACAAATACAACAAAGCTTGGGTATTCGCTGAATACCTTGGCAATGTATATGTGATAGGACATCCTATCTTTGTGTTTATATAAGTCTCTGAACATTGTGACCATCAAAAAACACGATGTACTTTGATTATGAAATATACTTGATTCAGGTTAATTCATAGAACTCAACCAAGTGCCTCGTAGATTACTAATAGAACTGGCAAATCTAGTCGTGAATTTTTTAACAACCAGTCTTATTCTATGTGTAATCCGAAGTGAATTACCATAATACTGAGGGAACACCATAGCAAGGCATGAATTACGAATTACGGAACTATCTCTTCTTATCCTTTTAAACATATTTAACTCCAGATTGTCCTTTGAAATCAATTTTGACTTTCATAGCATCAATCTTCATCATTATTGCACAAATATTTATACTAATATCCGATATCATTCTGTATACTATTACATAAATCGAAATGTATTCATCCGAGTGCTTTAAAGGATTTTTATTTTTATTTTTTTCAATTGCTGGTTTCCTTCTGAGGTTGATATTCATTACACAATTATTATTCTTATCATGGATGAATCTTTTCACTAGGTGTTCACTTCTTTTCTTTCTCTTCTTTCCTTCTAAATAAATATTATTCTTAAGATTACGAAGTTTGTAATTAAAACAATAACTTGTGTTACACTTTAATTAACTTCTCAGATTCGTTTTATCTTCACTATGCATATATGACTCTTACATAGTGATATTTCGTTATCCTTTTCACTTAATTGTGACTTTCATAGTATCACTCTAAACTATAACTGCACAAACATCTATTCTAGTGTCATATCTTACTGCAATTATTTTTTCGTACTAATTTAACGATACACACATAGTCGTTTATTCTTGTCCTGTGTTCATAAACACGCCTATTACACTGTCGGCGTATTTCATGTCTCCTTTATTTCTATTCCCTTATTTTCTCCATTTCCTTCTTTAAACTCAATTCAACATTCTTCTCAATTACACAGACCCGATATATTATTATTAATATTCTACTATTATTATTCTAAATTTTTTTAAATATGGCAAGTATAATGCTAACATTATTGAAAATTGTGAATTATTGCATTTTTTGAAGAAACCCGAAATGGTTTCTTCACAACACTTATGTACCCATAAGATGTTTATGAACAATAATAATAATAATAATAATAATAATAATAATAATGATAATAAGATGAATCCAAGTGGTCACCAAGATTCTAGAACACTATTCAGAAAGACATTAAAGAGAAATAATCTATTTGTAAAACCTGAACGAACGAATTTTTGAAGTAAATCCAACGTTTCGCCTGGCAGTCTGGTTCATGATTTTTCAAGGAAATATAATCAAATATCGAAATTATCAAGTTATTCGACATAATTATAATCATAATTATTGGATAACTGGGTCATATATATTTGTATTCCTTTATTCATAGGTATTCATTTGAATTATTAACTAATTTTATACAATTTTCTGTTCTTAATTTATTCTCGATTTATAGGTTACAGTCTCTCACACACACAGCCACTTTCAGCCTGATCTTATATGATTTTTATTTCTCTTTATATGGTGTGATGTGGTTTGGTCTGCTTGTATATAAGCCACGTATGTCTGAAACATATTATTCGTACAGTGAAGGCTGATGTTATCTCCTGGATTCAACGATCAGGGCTAGGCAAGAAGTTATTATATTGAGGTAAGGTATATACTGAATTAAGTGATCAGGATGGGTAGATGACTTGTTTTTGTAAACGATATGCACAGACAATGACTTGTACGAGGATAATGGGAACAGGAGTAAATTTTCAGGACTTTTTATTTCCGATTGTTTGCTAATAGTTAGTAACTGATTATTCCTTACGCTGAATCTTTTTCAGATTGATGCCTGAAATTTATCCATACGTCAATATGAACTTGCGTTCTTGTGGCCAGAAGTGTTACGACAGAGTAGTGGAATATATTTTTTATCATACGTTATTTAGTTTCACTCTTATCCTTCATCTCTCTATGTTTTTACCAAAACCTTGGATAGCTTGAAACATGCCTTTAACTATAAAATAGCCAACTGACCGTCCAAAATCATTCAGATTGCTTTTCGTCAGTTATTGGATTATTTGTTGTAACCGGTTTAAGTGAACGCACTTTTCCCTGTGTAGATCACCAAAGTGTTCGGCCTGTATTGACTAGTGTGGTCTACTCCAGTTGGACAGCAACTGTGGTTTCCTATTTTATGTCGAAGTCACACACTGCAACTGGTACCTGATCTAGTTTGTCCTGTTGTCGTAAACTTGTCAGTCAACTTGACTATGCTGAATACTCTGAACGGGAAGCAGTATATATTGGTATGAACAAGTTACAACGGTGCAAGAGGAAATACCACAGCCTCATGGTACTGCCTATGGCATGCAATTGATTAATGTTCATTGGCTATACGTAACCTTGAAGAGGACCGGAAAACTGTTTGACTTTCAGTGACCTGTTTACTAGATGATTTGGCTAGAGCATAGTGATGCTTTACTAGTAGTTCCACAGTCTTTTTCATAGCTACATACTGAAACCTATGTTTTTTCATCCTCTTTTACTGTTTGTTTTATAATATGATCATTCTTTTAATCTCAACCCCCCTGGATTCCCCTGTTCTTATAAAGAATATCAAATCTCTCAAAGTTTACAGCTTTCGATTCGGAACTAGAACTGTTAAACAGGGAAAAAGAGAAAAACAAAGGTAGATTGAAAGACAGAAGTTGTAGCTCAGGTGGTTGATTTTGGTGGAGTTTTTTCTCTGAGCTGGTTGGTTTGGTCGTGGATCTTTCATAGTTATTCTGAACGACATCATTGGCACAAGCTTCTGTTTGAAGTTGTAAGAAGAAACATTTATCGGAAAATAGAGGATATCAAGCTACATACTGAACGAAACTGGAACTGCTATATAGCCTCAAGAAGAGATCACCAATAAGGTGACTCATTGCAGATGTCAAAAGTTCATGCCCTAGCGACGCTACAGTAGGGTACGAAACTGGTCTAATTGACCTTTTATTTTTATATATAAATGTGTGTGGTCAGATTACTCGAAATGTTTTGCGCTAATATGTCACATAGTTCTGATAATATTCTTCCTATTACACTATCAAAATTTGTCAGAATGATTAATTGCTTTAACGAACAAAAAACTCAAAAAATAAACTGCCGATGAATAAATGACAAGACTCTTTTGCAGGATATAGACGAGCACACAAAAAGAGGAAAAAGTAACCACTGGATAGTTATATTTGGCATAGTCTTTAATTTGAAGCCTCGGAAAGATAAAAATAGTCCCTAAATCTCTCCAGGTGTAAAAAAACACGCTGATGAGAAAGCATCTTCAGTACGACCATGAGTTGAAAAATGGTCAAGATTTTCAGTTGCAGACAGCTCGTCTCCCTTGAAGTGTTTCAGAGAAATCTATTTTGAATATCTATTTCTGCCGTCCATTTATTCCAAAAAGTTATGTGTTTTTGTTTTGTTTTAACGCCTCATTATGTCTATTAGTAGCTTAACCTATACAGGTGCGTTTATGAAAATCTTACGACCTTTCGCTGCACAAGTTACAAAAAAGTACAATAATAGACATCGTGGTGGTTGGCAATATGCATTGAAAAGAATGAGCATTATTCGTATGTCGATGCCCGAGCATCCAAATTCTAACTACTGATCACTAATTAACAAGGTGGACTATAGTCAATTCCTACTAAGTCAAAACATGTATCGTATTGTGGTGTCATCACAATTCAAGAAACTTGCTTAAATGATTTGCAGGGCGATTGATTAGTATCTCTACGTGACTTGAATATCAATCGTCAGGATCGACCAAACAATGAAATGAAGTGTGGAGGTTGTGCGCCACTACTACATATGTAGCTACGTTTTTAAACGTGAACTGGTGTCGATCTACTTCTGCATGTTTCGAGTCTCCAAATAATTTTATCGACTGTCCAACTTTAAGATGTCGTACAAAACACTCGACTGAATACAAATATGTTTATGTCACCAACATCTACGTGACTCTAGATTGAACATCATCTGCGCTATATGTTTTCCCTGATGAATTCGTTGAATTCACTGTTAATGCCTTTCAAATGTATGTGGTGATTTCGATTCATGTGACTGTAGATTCCTTACGTCACTTGGTCGACAAAATGTAGTCGATTTTCCTACTTGTTTGGATGCTCATTTAGACTTCTCTTTCATTATTGATGTGGGTATATATGCGACTCGTAAACGTGCTCTATTGTCTAGCTCGGATCACTGTATAATTCGTGTTCTACCTAAAGTATATGAAAAGTATGGGAAGAGTACACTCAAACATCAAACCAAGAAAGTCAAATATAGAAATTACTCAGAAGAAAATGCTCTAAATCTGAAAAACATGTTTCATACGACTAACTGGGAATTATTTAGTGGTGACTCACTGGAAAACACTACTAATGTTATCACTTGTTACCTTAAATTCTGTTTTGATATTTGCTGTCCCGCTGAAACCATTTTGTAAGTTTTGACCGACTTACATCTTCACAACTAAAACGACTACGGAGGGCAAAAGAAAGAATATACAAGGAGAAGAACTCTAATGAAGTTCGTAATCTAAATGGTCAAATAAGTCTAGAGATTAGACACCCCAACTCTAAGTTTACTCAAAAACTCCTGTCTTGCAAAAGCTCTCCAAGTATGTGGAAACTCTTTAAAGAACTTGCAGGTGACAGACAGACTAGGAGCGATAACCAGCTGAATGTTTGTGACTTAAATAAGTCTTTTGTACGTTAGTCATCTGATGTTACGCTCCCTTTATCCACAGGTTTAAAGAATAGCTGTGTTCCTAGTTTCACTGAAACTGATGTTCGAAGATGTCTCCAGTCGCTTATTTCATCCCGATGTTTGGGACCTGATGGTATCCCAAACCTCCTTTTTAAAAATGTGCTGATGTCCCATGTTATCCATTCACGACTATATTTAAGAGATTCTTCTCATCTAACCGCATACCGAGAATGTGGAGAAAGATGAAGATAATCCCCGTACCCATGAAGCATCTGTTAGTAAAAATGTTAAATTTAGACCTATTGCAATAACTTCACCCTTCCACAAAACAATGGAAAAATTATTATTACTTCCACTTCGTCCTGCGATAAAAGAGCATATTGATCCGTATCAGCTTGCTTACAAATGCAAAAGGAACACCTCAGCTGCTGTTGCTGTTCTGCATAAACAATACTTCTGTACGCAACTCAACCCCTATTAGCGGTGTTAAAAGGGGATCGACTTTTCATCATCGAAAATACTGAAAAGCTCAAATCTTATAAGAAGATCAAGTAATGCATCAATCATGCAATCTGCTCCTAAAATTACCCTACCAGTCAACACAAGCATGGGAATCGGGATTGCGGTTTAATCCCCAAACAACAAGGACCGCAACATCAGCTTGATCGAAAACCTGCGAAGTCAATCACCATAATCAGGACATGTCTGACCTTCCTCTGAGTCTGCAGGACAAAATTATCAGGATGCGAAAGACAGACTTACACTGGAAGCACAAACAACTAAAATTCAAAATGCGAGTGGCTACACTGCTCATAAAACTGTACGTGAACCTTGAGAACATAATGAACGAAAAAGTGGTGCAATAGCCAAGAAGAAAGAGGATTCTCTACCCCGCCTAATGAAGGTAACTTTGTCATCCTCCCAAGTGGTATCTACCACGGTCGACACGTTTCGTACCAACAGATGCCGGTTACTAACTAGAATCTACATGCATCCGGAATTCCAACTCGAAAAATCCTGTATAGGTAAGTTGCCTGTCCATTTACATACGGCTGATTCAGACAAACAGGGTGAGGAAGATCGCGCGTTTCAAACCGAGGCCATAAACTGCCCGTACGAACATTGTGAGTTTACTGGACAAAATGGATGAGATGTGTGAACTAAGTACCGTTAATAATACTCATCTGATAAATACAAATGAAACATGGACATCTTCCCAAGTTACAGACCAGACACTAGCAATACTTGGCATGTCGTTGTTTCGCAACGACAGAAAAACTGGAATGCAGGGCAAAGTAGACCTGTCCCTATAACCTCACTGAAAAGCACGTCAGATGCATACTCAATATTTAATGAATCTTGATGAATCTATACGGTGATCAAGGAGTTTGCCTAACACCTAGAAATGTCTAGTGGGAGTCATGTACATGAAGCCGATTAGTGACACTGAGTACAACGGTCGTACGCTGTAGGGATTATCCCTTTCTACTCGTCTCCAATACACTCATATACTGACTCTAGGGGACTCCAGATTTCCTCACCCGTTGCTCACACGACGGAAGTGCTCTTCGGTGGTACCTAGAAAGTAACTTGTGTTAGAGCGACCTAAGGATACGACTGCCGTATCCAAGGGAAAAATGCTCGAAGCAAGTCACACACGATCGTTTTGAGGGTAATTTTTGCGTTAGTTCCGCTCATCCATTTATTTATTTGAACGAATAAATAATGGAAAGAAGAGGAACCAATTACATTTGTGCCAAACAACAATAAGGTTGTGAAAACATACAGGAATGTAAGGTAAGTTTAAGAAAAAAGGGAACAAAAACGAACGGAATTTAGAGTATGATAGTAAAATAATAATAATGGAAGAGCCAGTGCATTTATCAAAGGAAAAGCCAGAAAGAATAATTCCATTTCAAGAAATCACGTTCGTTCCTACTTATGAAGTAAAATAAAGCTACAGCAAGATCTCCACTGGCTTCTATTTTCAGCCATACCTGATAAAGTCTCTAGCTATTGTGTCGAACTATCTCTAGAAACCCAACCATGGATTGTGATAGACCGACAGAAGCCAATCCTGTACAACTTCCTTTCATACCACGACACCATGTCATACACTGACCTTTCTTTTCGTCTTCAATACACGCATTTCCTGATTCTAGAAGACTTCACTCTCCCTAAATTTGGCTTCACTGAGAACATGTACATTGGAGGTTGAAACTCTACCAAAGCTCGAGTCTCCAACTTCATTAATAACTCAAGATTATTCAAAAATGTGGAGTTGACGATTCGGCGAAAAATAGTCATAAGTCGTCGCTCTTAAACTGCGCATTTACAAACGAGGAAACCGCAATCGAAAACCCTGACTGTTCTTGGAATAAAGGATCACGCCGTCATAGCCCTCAATTTCATCTGCAAAACTGAGCTAAAACATCCTACTAGCGACAGACGTTGGAATTTCAAACGGTTTGATCTGTCAGCTTTGCAGGGCAATCGACATTAGGTAGACTGGGAATTCCGACCTCAACTTGAGATGGACGTACATCGAGATATTTTACTAATTGCTCAACCAACAAAAACGGTGATTCCACCGATCTCGTGAGGGAAAATTACTTTCAGACATTTTAACCAGTCCATGCAAACTACAGCGACAAGAACTTCACCACTAACCCAACAAGACTCAGAAATTAATTATCTTTGATCGCAAGGAGGAGGCTGGTGCCATATACATTGACGTTTCAGAAGCGTTCTGTCACTTCAACCATATATGTCACACCTATAAGCTCAAAAGGTAAGGTATCCAGCCACCGTTAGTTGGTTTGTTTATTTCACAACCAAGTAATCAACTTTTTGGGGATAGGGTTAACTTCACTTTTTCTCCTGGTGAGATCAATCAGGTTTCGATACTAGAACCTTTTCCTTTCTTAGTTTATATATGACCTTCACCAGCAAGTGTCATCTGATTCACCACTTTTCGCTGACAATGTGAAACTTTGGAGAGAATTTTGAGACCGAGATGATAAGCTCGCACTTCAGGAGAATCCGGCTTGACTTCGAAGTCAGGTCAGGCGGATGACAATGGACTTATCTTTGACACTTCAATGTGTAAAGTAGTCTACCTGGGACATGTCATAGACTATGCATATAGCTTTAGTTATTGCTTTCTAGGATTATCTGAAGTTGAAAAAGACCTGGGAGTGTTGATAACCTATGATTTGAGCTTGTACTGAGACAGTAATGCCTTCATTTTACGAATTTATTTAATGCAGAGGCACTTTGGCACTTAGTTATGCTTGTCTAGGGCCGGAGCAATCAATGATTATTGTGGCTTGAAGATGGCACAGGTATTCAGTGTTTGACGACGCTTTTACCAGCAACACCTAATATAATTTGTACCCACCGAGAGAAATCAAAAGACAGAGTCGAGGAGATCGGAAGAGTGTATTAGGCGATTACCAATATATCGGAATTCTCTGATCTAATCTGGCTAGCGGTAACACACGTGATCTGGTGCGGATGCATGACCGAGCGCCTTCAGCTAGGAGAGTACACTAAAACATATGGTCAGCATCCAATGTCGAAAACTTACAGAGCTAATTATTTACAGCTACAGATCAATCCCTCCTTAGTGGGGCAGTGATGACCCTAAGATGTGGCCAGCCAGAAGTTTAAACCCAACGAGTCTGTCGTTTGTAAACACTCTTTTGATAGCTTACTAAGATTAGCAGCGTCTGGTCGTCTTTCCTTACTATATGGGATCGAGGTACAACATAGTGAAAAAAGAAAAGGTGCAATGAAAATTTCGGCTCCTCGTAAACTGCATCATTCTTTTCCAGCCGTCATTGAAAAGAAAAAAGAAAATGTAAGTGCATGTCGAAATACACTCGTATGTGCGTAAAAACACAATGTCGGCGAAAGAAAAAGAAAAATAAACTCAAGCACACGTAATAGCATTAAAAGTTTTTTGTTTTTTTGTTCGTTTTTTTAAAAATGAAAAGATAAATATATAAGCACATTAAAATTGTTTCTTTAAAAATATTATATATTGTAAAAAGAAAGGTCGAGGTAATATAAAATTCCGAGTAGTGCCTTACGTGCAGTAGTAGTTTAAATGTACTGGAAACCTTAATCTTCTTCCAGAACGTGTCGTTTTAAGTTTATTTTCAGATACTGTAGAAGTATCATCGTGTGTGTTGGTTGTCGGGTAAGATATTATAAGTGTCGGAGTCGTGTCGATCAATTGTACTGGAGGAAAATCGGCGTAGATAGGATTTCCTTCTAAATACGCTGCTTTGAGGCGATCGATCGTGATGCTATCGTTAGTTTTGTTCTTATCGACTATATAGTACTTAGGTTTGCGCTGAAGAACTTTGAAGGGTCCTTCGTATGCTGATTCGAGAGGTCGTCGATGTTAGTTTCGACGTACGAAGACGTGTGTGCTATACATTATGTCAGGTGGAACAAAAACATCAGTTGATTGAGGTCGAGTGGTAACAGATTTAACTGAACGCATTGCGTTTGTAAGCCTGTTTGTGTAGGAGGTTAGATCCATGCTCATTGAAGAGGGTGAAGGATCCACGAATTCTCCTGGAAGTTGAAGTGTCGTTCCATAAACGAGTTGAGCTGCAGTGTATCCAATGTCAGCTTTCACTGAATTGTGAATACCTGGTAAGACGAGTGGAAGAGCGTCGGTCCACTGTGAAACTTTTACAGCTGACAGTGAAGCTTTTAGTTGTCGGTGAAATTGTTCTACCAACCCGTTTGCTTGTGGATGGTAGGCGGTCGATCGGAAGCGAGTGATTCCTAAAAGTGTGGTCAGACGACGGAAAAGTTCAAATTCAAACAGACGCCCGCGATCTGTAGTGATGGTTGAAGGGTAACCGAAGTTTGCTACCCATCGTTCGACGAAGGCGCGGGCCACTGTTTCAGCAGTGATGTCCTTGATAGTTACTGCTTCTGGTCATCGAGTGAAACGGTCAACGCAGGTTGAGAGATGAGAGTATTCATTTGAATCTGATGAGGGTCCTAACAAATCCAAATGAAAATGGTCGAAACGGGCATCGGGAGTTCTACATGAACCTAAGGGACAATTATTGTGTCTGGTGACTTAAGATTTTTGACAGCTTACACAGGAGCGTGCCCACTCCCTCACGTTTTTATTTATGAAAGGCCAGCAAAACCGTTCTGCTATAAGCTTGATGGTTGCACGAACACCTAAATGGGAAAGTTTGTGCAATGAGTTGAAGACATTGCGTCGATAATGTTTCGGCACGATTGGGCGATCCCTATCTGTAGATGTGTCACAAGATAAGGTTTCCTTACCTGTTCTCATCTGTTTGATGCGTAGTTTAAGGGTTGTAGACGATAACTCGTGCTGAAAATCAGTGTGTTCTTTTTGAAGCTGTGCGAGTTCTAGAAGGTTAATTCCTTAGAAACTGTTCAAAGAAGTTATGCGAGATAGGGTGTCTGCAACTACATTGTTTGCTCCAGAAATGTGTTGAATATCCGAAGTAAACTGCGAAATGTAGTCCAGTTGTCGAGACTCTTGGTGAGAGTACTTGTCAGAAGGAGAGCATAACTAGAATTTCAAAGGGTTATGATCAGTAAAAAGGGTGGAATCCCGGCCTACGATATAGTGTTGAAAATGCCGTACAGCACAATACATAACTAGGAGTTCCCTCCCGAATGTGCTGTACGTCGATTCAGTGTCTAGCAGCCGCCTAGGGAAAAATGCCAAAGGTTGCCAGGAGTTGTTAACCCATTGTCGCAAGACTCCTCCGATTGCTGAATCGGATGCGTCTACTGCGATACTAATGAGTGCTCGGGTGTCCTGATGTGCAAGCACTGTTGCTTTAGCGATGAGTTCCTTAATTGTGGAGAATGCTTTTCGTGCGGTGTCGTCCAAATTAATGGATTTCGCATTTCCACGAAATTGGTCGGTTAGAGGTTTCATGAGTAAAGTGCACTTAGGTATGAATCGTCTATAAAAAATTACAAGGCCGTTACACATGCGTAGTTGCATGATGGTAATCGTTTCCGAGAAATCCGGAGTGGCCGCCACTTTGGTCCTAAGGGGTCGAATGCCTTGAGCATCGATAATGTGTCCCAGGAAGTCTAATGAGTCGGTTTCGAATTGGCATTTTCGAACGTTTACAGTAATGCCATGTTTTTGTAATCGTTCGAAAACCAGATCCAGATGCTTGAGATGTGATTCTCTGTCCGGACTTGCGATTAGGCAGTCATCAACATACGCATGTACGAAGTTGAGACCTTGAAAAACGTCGTCTATGAATCTTTGGAATGTTTGAGCAGCATTCCTTAGACCGAAAGGCATTCGCAAAAATTCATAAAGTCCGAAGGGAGTTATGATAGCTGTTTTCGGTATGTCGTCAGTAGCCATGGGAATTTGGTTATACGCTTTAACCAAGTCGATTTTCGAAAAGACAGTTGTACCTTTCAATGTAGCTGTCAAATCGTAAATGTGAGCAATGGGTAACGATCGGGAATGGCTTTTGCATTCAATCGCCGGTAGTCGCCGGTTGGTCGCCAATCGTTGCTGTCCTTTTTAGGGACCATGTGCAACGGAGATGCATATGAGCTAATTGACGGCCGTATGATCCCTAAGTCTATCATGTGATCGAACTCGTTTTTTGTTAACCTTAGCTTTTCTGGGGCTAGTCGGCGTGCTCTAGAGAATACAGGTGATCAAGTACCTTTTACCGTATGTGTTGACAGGCTTTCCGTTTGCCGCCTGTATGTTTAAAATTTATTCGTGAAGCCGGTCGTCAGATTTCTCTGGAAGAACGCTAACTTCTGTGCCAGTGTCAACGTGGTAGTGAACTTTCGTTATAATCTCTGTGGCGTATAACAGATGACCATGCTAGCCAGCTACCTTTCGCGTGCCGGCTAGAAATTCTCATCAATTGTTTATCGTGTCGCCCGATTTTGAGTTGGGAAAATTGCAGGGTTTCTTGTAAATTTTGGAAGACTCTCCATACTGATTATGATACCAGCACCAGTCGAGGTTATCCGTCTCTCGTGATCTAAAGACAGATCGCTTATATGAAGTGCTTCTTCGCGAAGCGTGTGCCCGTTTGCGGTCGCTACGAAATTTAAGATAAGGTGTAAGTGTATAACATAACTCTGTCATGTCATTCTGGGTCATTTGACGCTTTTCTTTGCCTGAGAAAACCTCGACACTAGAAGATTTCGTGATTTCTAAGATGCGGTCGGCAAATGCAGTTGTCAAATTTATCAGCTACTGTTACACACTCGAATAACTATATGTAAATAAGACTTTATTTGACACTGAGCATCAAACACGAAAATGTGAATTCTATTTGTTAGATGCACAGAGGATATATATACTTTTGTTTGGAGCTTTAAGGTTGAAGCATTTCCTAAAAGTTGGTTTATATTTTTTTTTGTCAAACGGTTAAAGGCGGGTTATTTAGCCTGACCAATAGGATTCGGGATTTCTAAGTACATATCCTGAAGGTCAATTGATATTCTGCTACATATTTCTACTGTTTTTGACGGAAAATTGTGGTCTCACAAGTACTGACCGTCGTGTAAACTAAAGAGAACTAGGTAAGGGATGTTAGGAAGTGCTCAGCATTTATATCTTATGTTCTTCATCAAACGTGAGTAATCATAGGATTTTCATGTGACTTTAGGGAAAACCCGAAAATCGGGTGATCATACTGTTTCCAATTTTAAATTATATTTTTATATTGATGGAGTAAAAACTAGTTGACCTCTCTGAACTTGCTCTTTGGTGTTATCAAACACTGTTACCCTCCAGTTTGGATAGTTTAGTCACCCGGTGGCACTGTCCGTAGTGGGCTCTACAGTCATTTTAAAAATGTTTAATTTAGAAATGAGTTTATGGCAATATTCAATCACAATTAAGATACTGTCGTTTAATCTCTGATTCAGATTTGTGTAGTAAGGATAGAAGGCCTACGGCGTATGTTATTCCTTTTCTAGTATGCTTCTGTGAATCTCCAGTCTTCTCTTGAAAGAGTCAATTGAAGGTGCGGACAGCACTGCTTCAGGCAGCAGGTTCCAAGTATTGATGACTCGGTGTGATAACCTGTATGCCACGGGTATTTTGTTCATTCTTGGCTTTTCTACTCGCCTGCTATGTCCTCTGAGGTTTCCCGATCTAGTGGGAAGAAAGAGAGAGAGAACATGTTAGGTCCGAAATCATTTTTCAGTATTCTGTACATCAAAATTGGATCTCCCCTTAGTCTGCGATAGGACAGAGTGAAGAGGTCCAGTTTTTCAAGCCTCTCTTTGTATGATAAACTCCGGAGTTCCGGAATTGCACGGGTATCTACCCTCTGTACTTTTTCTAGTATGTCCGAGTCACTTTTTAAACAAGGGCTTGCAGCCTGAACTCAGTTCTCTAGTTTCGAATCACGGTAAGTTTGAAGAGTGTCGTGTAATTGTTAATTTCAGTGTTATTTATTAGTCGGATTGGTTCAAACTTGGTTTGTTGCATGTATGGTTAATGATGAAGCTGTCAGCTTTACTCATCTCAAGTTGATCTGTATTAATCAATATCGATCCAGTTACTAAGTAGTCACTTAGTGTTACTCTTCTTGATTTTCTTGATACAACTGGTGTCCAGGATTTGTTGTTGATATAATCAATCATACAGTATGCAACTTGTAAAGAAATACGTGTCAATCCATTTTACTAGAATTCCATGTGTTGTTCATCTAATCTGATCAAATCAATGAGAGAAGTTTATATGATGAGAAGCCGATGGGTAAATATAACGGTAACATCAGTTGCAGTAGAAAGACTGTGAGGGTAATTTCGAGAGGCATAAGCTCAGTGATCAACAGGAATACAACAAGTGTGTGAACTCCCATATCCCAACCAAATTTGAGTGGTTTTTCTACCCACAAATCACTATTATTGAATAGACCAATCAGAAAGTCTATAAAATTAAGTTAATACTGTGGTTCCGTACAATTTGGACTAGCTGCTAAGTATGATATTTGGCCCTAGACAACATAGAGATAGGATGACAAAAGCCTTAGATTAAACAAGAAACGTTTATTACCAACTAAAAGCTTCTGTTGGCTTGAGTCGCTCAATAAACTTGTTTTGGATTCACGAGGTTGTAGAAATAAGACAGTCAAGTGGAGTAGATATGCTTGTTTTTAATGCGCATAAAGATTTTCACTTAAACTGAACATTCTAAAAGTTCTACGTAATTCCTATCCTCCCTAAGTATCACTGGAATTGTTATGTTTTCACGGTAAGTTCTTTGATATTTTAGAGATAAATGTATGAAAATATAAGTAGTTTGACATGGTGGTCTATGACTTATAGTAAAATACATCCGTCATATTTTTTGGCAGTTTGCGATCTTTTCATGTGTGTAGTTGCCTATGGATTTGTACTTCTTTTCTTAAGATTCGCCCTATTGCACACCATCTTTATGTTAATAAAACTTAATTGTAGACGACCCATTCTACTTTTTTCATATTAGGGTTGAAACGAACGTGGATGTAGCATCGTGGTTTGAGCAGCATTTATTAGTCAGATGTAATTGATGTAAGAGCGTTCAGGTCTCTACCAACTGCGGAGTAATACATGTGCCTTTCTCACTTCTGAGAGTTTTCGAATCTTACGGGAAATAAGTAGAAATGTATATAACAATATTAGTCCTATTAATTATTTTCTAAACGAATCTTATTATTGGTGAAATCAGTTTTGCCATAAGTTTAGATGGTGTAATTTTTCACTGGGATCGGTTTAATTTGGTGCAGTTCAATAATGAAATACAGGCCTTTTAAGCTTTGGGTCACACGTAGGCGATTCTGTCAAATTAACATGATTTTATATACTATTATCATACTTTGTGTTTCGAAAATGCATAACTTATTGGGAAAATTTCGCTACAATTTTTTAGATGTGAAGGACGGGGTTATCCAGTGCATATAATAAGCTAAGGGCCTAATCCTAATTAGGTATGTTTTCTAGATCTTTTATACGCGTTTTATTTTGCTATTCTCCATACTAAACACCAAATATTTGGTTATTTCTCTCTTCGATTTGCTAAGTTAAAATGGAGTTCTTTTTAATGAAATGTGTGTTTCTATTAGCTACACTCGTGCTTTGATTACTGTTCAGGTATCTGAACTGGAGTACATTTCGACCACTAACTTAGTGATTTAAATTTTGCTTATGGATTTCTGATTCAAACCCACTTATCGTGCTTCTATATGACAATTGTACAGAAAATATATTTGTAAATGTGCAACTCAATCTAGCATGTAAACCTGTAGTTTTTGATTATATTGTTGTCATTTGATAACATCCTGTTATCTGCCAAATATCTAACTTCATTATTTCTAAAGAAATGGTTATCATAGTTTAGTGTTTCCTGTGATTTTATCTCAGATAGTCTGACCCCACCTAAACGATTTTGGTCCAACATGTATAGCGTACTACTCATAGTGTCTAAACTATCACAATATGATCTCTGAGATTTTTCTTTTCACTATGAGTCGTAATAAAACCATATATGTTCGTGTTTCTCTTTGGCAAGATATTTAGTGACTAAAGTCTGTAAACTTTCAATGGTTAGAACTTCACCTGGCAGTGGCTGTAATTGCCTGGTCATGTAAGAGCATTTCGATAAGTAGAGCAGGATCTCTCAACTCGTCTGCAGACTTTTACTGCTAAAATTTCCAAGGCTGTAAATTGGGAGGGCCAGTCAATATGAAATTCTAATGTTAGACATAAAGATCTACACAGATTTTCTGTTTATATCATTCGCTATATAAAGAGCAGTTTATTTTGCTACTAGGTGCACTATAAGTGTGGGGGTTAGTGATGCCGTCAGGTTGCCCAAACAGAAGTAGGTCGAGGTGGATTCGAGCCCGCAATATGGGGGCGAAATACCAAATGTATTAGCCATTGAACCACCGTTCTAGATTGAATGGTTTGTTTAGTCAGTGCGATTCTATCCCTGGAATAATCAAGCTATTTTGGATGTTGCTCTTAAAAATCGCTAGTTCTTCAATTTTTTTAACAGAGAATATGAATTACATCTAAAATGGCATAGATTAGCAACACCATGAAGTGCCATAACATGCTATAAATGTGATTCCTTAACATTTGGGTAAATATCGAAATCCGTGTGGGATTCTTGCAAGAAGGAACGTATTTTTAACTTGATATTAAGAACAGATGAAACTCAATCCCCCCAAAAAAGATTCATGTTTTTTCAAACTTCTATGAGGATACTTATTTCTTCTTACCTTATGATTTCATCATTCATAACGTGTTATTTTTTTTGTTTTTTATTTTTAACTGTTACTACATTCCATTTTATGTTGGTTGATCTTAATATTAATTGTGATTGAAATAAGACAAATTTGCTTTATTCCACAGATATTGTGTTTGTTGTCTCGCTTCAAATTATCTAAGCAACTTGGCATGCACAATTTGAGATCATGTTTTTTACATATCGATATGATATCGTATATAAATGATGATTATAATCACCGTTACTCACAAGTACGTTCACCTAAATACACTTACTGTGTCACTTATGCTCTATCCAAACGACATAATTACTAATGTACTAACAGTAGCTAAAATTTAAATCATCTACCGAACTTATTAAAGGCTAATAAATAGGAAAAAGTAAATGACTAAAGAACAGGATGCTGGTTTGCACAATAAACTTTGAATATATATATATATATGCTACTTTTTCGTCTGTGATTAGTCAGACAAAGAGTTATAACTTTTTGATGTTCTTGATGTTAGATTTCTTTAAAAGGGCGAGCTACAGAATGTTGTAGATTCCTATTACATATATTTTGGCAGTCGTCTTTTGGTGTCGTTTACACTTCTTAGCTGTCTGATAGTAGATATAAGATTAATGATTGAAGGGATTATTACAGACTATTAGCTGATGTTCTTAGTAATTACGTTTGGGGAGTTATAGTTCAGTGTTGTAAACACTGTTCGAGTTTGTTTAATTGCAAATTTCATTTTTCTTTAGGTGCCTTCAGTTTAGATAGTTATATATTAATATTGACCTTTGCTAAGTGTAGTCCGGTTTAATTGAGAAAAATTATGTATATAGTGATTTCATTAAAAGTGGTTTCAATCAATTCTTCTTACTGGTTCAGCTTAACCCACTTACCCTAAAGCTTCATGTTCAATATCTGTCACAATAATTTAGTTAGTCAGTGGTGTTTATTCTTACAATTTTTATAGTCGTCCTCATCATTAACGATGTCTTGGTGATGACTGTTATAGACTACTCAGTGGTTGATTTCCATGGAAAATCTCGATTGAATTCAGTTACGTAGACAACACTATCCTATTGAGATGTTAGCAAAACTTAATATACCAAACAATGTGAGCCATACCTGTTAGTATTCTGAATACGTCTTCATTTAAATATAAGATTGTTTTTCAGAAATGGTCCTCATTTACACCTAGGTTGGCTGCACTGATTAAGTGAGATATATATTTGCATTGCCCTCGACAATTTAGTATTAGTAAAAATCTTGTCACGAGTAATATAGTTTTGATAACCATCTACTAACTTATTTCACTTGTAGTTTGTCTTATAAAGGAATACTCTGTTGGAGCTGTTCCAACATACAAATACTAAGTTTGTTTGCTAAATGCAAGTGAAATAAAAGGCTATATTTCTTTAAGGAGCGATGGATTTGAGGATCCAGTCATGTGGGGTTAAAATTTTAAGTGTGCATTATTGAAATCCAACCTAGGGTTTCAGGTAAGTTCATCTAGTTGACAAGAATACAACACCAATAAAACTAAGTGATGTGCGAAAACCACTGACTGGTTCAACCAAAATGAAACTAACTTGATCTGGCTGGAGTAGAAAAGTAATTTAAAACCCACAAAATGAGAGAAATCGGTAGTTAGAAATGCCCAGTAGATATATTCCATAACTTGTCATGATAGCTAAAAATCTTATTCCATGCATGGTTTTCTCTAGTTTTATTACCTTTCGTCGTTTATTCTCGTTCTTCCTATTATTATTACTACTAGTAGTGGTAGCAGTACTCCCGACCGTAGCTGTCACCCCGATGTGGTGGTCGGGCTTTCCTATCGTGATGAACCAATCGACCTATGTTAGCTGAAATGCTTATTTCTGTAGATCCTAACATCTGTAAGACGGTAAGATTAGAAAAAGCAACTTAATGCTCGAGGGTGAAGTCATACTACTGACTGTAGTGGTGTATGAGGGTAAAAATGTATTCCCTCGGGCAAGCAGTTTCTGCAGAGACACCACCACAATGGAAAGAGAAAGTTAGGTTAGGTTTATTCCAAAAATAACGCATTACACCATCACGCATTTCTGTAAATGCCTGTAAAACCCTGAAGGAAAGGAGCTAGTACATCAAAAAAATCCATGCAAAAAGGCCGCATATGGCAGAGCTCAAGAGGTTGTCCTGTTGGCTTTGAGGTTATGATTCCTGACAAGCGATAGCACTAAATATCCAGGTTGCTCAAGAGGTATCTCTTCATGATGTGAGCAACCGGGAAGCGACAACTACTCGCATACTTCTATCAGCATTCAAAGTCACATTCTAAGCAAAAGTTTAACTGACCTCTAGCTACTTTTCAGTTATTATCTCTAAACTAAGTGGCGAATTGATACAGTTTTGCCAACTCTTAGTGAGATTGCAAAGACAGTAGCTAATTTAAATCTGTAGAGCATCAATTCAAGACGGTTTATCGTAGGAGGTCTTTAACGATAATGGTCCGGTTTTAGCTATTAGATGTTGTTTAGAATTTGGGAACTGAACGTAATTCCATTTGATTGGGGTCGATCGCTAATCGTCCCAGTTTATTAGAAAGTGCAAAAATCTTTTTGTAGCAACCACAGAAGAATCAGCTTAACCAATATAATTTCTGAAATACCAGTTCCTCCGATCATCCAGCGTTTGATCAGGGCTCATGAAGAGCATGTTGATAAGTGTAAAATTCTTTGTTGGAGTCCGTGTGATTATCATAACCACTTGTAGATGTTGAGTGACATGAATTTGTTTTCCACAAGGTTTTAATTTCCAATAATATTATATACTTTTAATTTTTAAATTCATTTTGTTTTGGTAAACCATATTCTCTGTTTTTAATCTTCCTTAATATCTTTCATATTACTTTAATTCCGACTTATTCTCTATTCTTCTGTCAGTATCATCTCATGGTATACTGATGTAATGTGATAACTTGGAATGATGTATGTTTGTGCCAAGTCTTTCGTTGCTCATAGCTAAATTAACATTATTGTTGATCTTTATTGTCCTTTTATTTTGATTTGGTCACTGAAAAAAGCCTTTCGAAATGTCAAGTCAATGAAATTTTCTATCACTTTACCGATATTCTGTCTATCGTAAATAATCTGTGCGTCTTCTCATTGTTATGCCAATTGAAGTACCAATGTCCAATAAATATGTGCCAATTAATCATTGACTGAACCACTAAAATTAGTGGCATGTATTAGAATATGGAAAGAGAAAACTTTCATACTCATTCAAAAAGCTGGATTGTCGTCGACAGTGAATAACTATCAGTATTGCTAGAAATTATCAGTCGGACTTATTTCAGTCTAGAAATCAAAACAGTTGTTAAGTGTTCACTTCATTCAATAAGATTTCGTTTAATTGTTAGTAAAATGTGTTGTTTATCTTGTGATGGTATGTATGTGTTTCAGTGGGTGACTATTTCATGTTTCCAACATATTCATAAATGAATAAACGCAATGATTAAGCAGATTGAATTTTTTCAAATAATTGAATTTCTGAATGACCTACCATGTTCGTATTTTTTAATCTCATACTTTTCAGACGACTGCTTGTCTTTTATATTTCTGTGTTTAGTATATTACATAAGCGTGTAATTCTACTAAGGAAAAAACCTTTTCTTTTGGCTAGCTGTTTCATCATTGATATTAGTTCATTTGGACATTTGAGTCAATAATCCGATTTTGTGAGCAACCATCACTCGGTTAAATCATGTCACTGCTCTTGTGTGCTGATTTTCGTTCCATTTATTCATTTTAACAATCCTAAACTTGTTCGTCAAACCATAAAATCCTAACCCATGACAATTCAGGCTAGTTGATTTAGAAATACTGGTATGATCAATTTATTTGTTTGAATCCTCTCTCACTATCTATAAAACAGTCGACATGATTAATGTAAGATACGGACTCTAAAATATTTTTATTAAAATGACCTGTACAGTATTATTTAACTGTTGGTTAGTTAAAGGTAGTCAGTAGAAAGCTTTGAACCTAGGTTTTGGGCCAGTTGACATTCATCAAAAGTCGTGAGGGGACTGATACACCTCATCGGTTTTAAACCCATATCATAATCAAAGATATTACCACTAAAGCTACTCAATAGAACTCAACCAAAATTAACCAGAGTAACATGATGTTGGTTACTTCTAAGTGATCAATTTATGTAAATACTTGCTATGAGAAGGTTTTGTTTTAAGGGCTGCATCTTTGATTATTCATTATATACCTTCAAAAGAAAGTAATGACTAGTCGTTGGAGACGCTAGGTGAGATGGTTCAAGTGCGGTTTCACGAACACAATGGTATTCATTCTTTATCCTCCTCTAAATTCTAAGCTTAGTATCACCATATAGTCTTCATCATTGTTCACATTTGTTTCACCTGAGTTTTATATCTTGTGTCGGGTTTCCCACTACAGTTTATATTTCCTCATCTTTTCCGCTTCTTCGTTAGCTCTTCTTTGTCTCTGCATACGTTCCTACTGATAGAAGCTTGGATGAAGCAGGAAATGAATTTTGCAGGGAGCTTTCCAACCTCTTAAAAGCTAAACGCTCTTATATAGTAGTAGTGAAGGATGATTTTAATCTCTAGGTAGGTAGACTGAACCAAACCGAAAGGCATTTAGGTGGATCTTAAGATGTTGCGGCTCATCGGACAGATAATGGTGACCGTTTAGTGCAACAATTTCTCGGAAGCATACGGTAAAACGTCGTGTGACCCCCACAATCGAATCAGTGATAGATTCAAATAGACCACATTGGCATTAGCCATCGTTGGAGAGGCTCGACGGAAGACTGTCTCTTATCCTAAAGGATATGTTTAGACTCGGATGTATTTATCTGAGTCCTACTGCACGTGAAAAAGCTACATCAAGGAAACCGTTTAAAGTTAAACCTAATTGTGGAATACTCAGAAATATATATCAAGAGAAACTTGGGGAGTTAGTCTACCACGAAAGTGATACTCACCCCGAAGCAACTTGGCATGATATCCAAACAGCTGTGGAAGCAGCAGTTATATCAAATAGTAACGTAAACCAAAAGGCTGGAAAAAATCAATGAATTTCCGCGGCGTGAAGAGCTCACCCGAGAAAACCAGGCTGGTTTCAGGCCTGGACTTGGATGTACAGACCAAATATTCATCCTTCAAAAGGTTCCGGAATACAGACATACTTTCTAACTATACTTGTATTCCTTGATATTAAGGGAGTGTTTGACCCTAATCGCGAGGTCCCGTGACAATGTCTGTGATTAAAAGACTTACCCGAGAAGTGCAATAGGGTTGCATAAACTTTCTTCTCAAAAACTGCTGATCGAATAAGAGTTTATGGGGAACTGCCATCGGATTCGGTTATTTGAAGTATTATTCGTCTGGGTTTTCTTCTTTCCTCATTTCCACTTAATTTTGCCACGTACATGATTTTAGGGACATCGCCATCGTCTGACTTTCCAGGTACCTATTTTCTACCAGGAGATACTCTGGTTGACTTAGAATATTTAAATGACACAATTCTGTTTGGTAAAGACTTTGACGAAATGCAGCCTTTTGACTACCTTCGGCAACAATGTATACATGTTTGGGATATGATTCTCTCCATCTAAATGCAAAATTTTGCTCCAGGACTGGTCTGCGTCAAAACCTGAACTAACGGTAGAAAATGCGTTAGTTTGATGTACCAATCACTTCACTTATCTTAAAAGTCTCAGCTCTGACGCGTTAGTGTTTAATGGATTCTCGGTACGAGTTCGGAAAGCCCGGTTGGCTTTCACCAACTTGAGTCACTTGTGGCGTAGGTGAGATGATTTTTTGCCAACTAACGGACGCGTTTATTGTGAAGCAGTTAACCTTGTCATATAATAGTTGTGAAAAGGCCTTTAAAAGTAGAGGATATGTGTAGGTTACTAGTATTCGATCATAGATATCTTCAAAGCGTCGCTCGTGTATTTGAGGACCATTAGGTTAGTAACTGTGAGGTTAGGCTCAGAGTACTAAGTAAGTATGACAAATTGACTGACTGGGTACTGAACTTTGGTCGATTAAAATGGTTAGGATATGTATTACGTAAACCCATCCACCGAGTACCTCGACGCACGTTGATGGCTGGCATGGGAGTAGGTTGAAAGAAAGCTGGTAGCGGTCAAATCAAAGCTTGACATCCGTTAATGAAGTCATTGGCAGTCGAACTGAGCCATATAACTAGCTTCAGACTAACTGGTTTACATTTCAGTTTTCTAAATTCCTGGTAACCTTTTGTTGTTTCACTAATTTGTATGTATGTATGCCTAATCCTTTCTATTACTATTAATCGTGTTACTACTTCTAATACTTTGAGATTCCCCCTCATGATTTCACCTCGCTGTGCCAATGGTGTGTAGCAACTTAAACCGATGCACATGCTTACCCGGTTCTATGTTGAGATTGACAAGCTTTGAATCATACGTTTTGCGTATTTGAGGACCATTGATCAATATCCGGCTCCACAAACTTAGGTAGATAAAATTGGGTTCGAACCTGAAACTTTCTTGGTAATCAGGTACTACATTTACTAACCTTATCGCTCCTAATGAATATACGCATTACAGATAGCCAACATAATAGATCTGTATATGCTTTGTGAAGCTATTTTCTAATGACAATAATACTTCTTAGTAGTAATCATTTTTCCAACCGTTGCTGCTACCCTGACGTAATGATCGGACTTGCCTATCGTAATTAACCAGTCGCACTATACTGGCTAGAACAGTCGTTCCTCAATGTCCTACCATGTCAGACAGGTCGGTTGAAGGCTAAAAGTAGCAACCCAAGATCAGAAGGTGAAGGCGTACTGCTGACTGTACAGAGGTGTGACGGCAGTAAGGTGTTTGCTTCACACAACCAGCATAACAGCGATGATGCCTTCCTACGACATGTGGAGTTAGAAAATTCGACCCTATAAATGAACACCTCACCTTATCTCCGGTGGTGAGGTTCCGACAAGTACCGAGCTAACATGAGAATTACTCACGAAAACGTCGTGTGTGTGACCGACCTCAAGCAGTTGTTCCTTGCGCATGGCAGTCACGCTCTCAGGTCACTAAGACCTTTCAATTTCCTTTTCAGGTACCTCCAGAAGAACCCCTCCACTGTGTGCGCGACCGGGAAGTGATAACTGCCCACATACCTCCAACAACACTCAAGATCATTATATTCGTGACCAATCTCCCTCTTCAATTCCTATCATTCCTCATGCGTCGACTTTCAACTCTTAATTTCCTCCTCAAGTGTCACCGTGGTCAACGATCCTAGTGCGCGAAGCACTATCCCAAGTCTACTGAGACATCGCTCCAAACTACACTACAAGCTGCAATAAACCAACGATGAACTCAAATAGATCATATTGCCATCAGGCATAGTTGAAGAGGTTCGATAGAAGACTGCCACTCGTTCTCGAATACATGTTTAGACTCTGATCATGCCCTAATCGGAGCAAGGATTTGCTTGTTCCTCACTGGACGCGTGAAAGCTACATTAAGAAGACTTATTAGAGTTGGATTCAGTGATGGGAAAGCCCAAGCTGAATTCCATGAACAACTGAGGTCACACTTGGTTTGTTCTGAAAACAAGGCTGACTCAGATGTTGCTTGTAAAGATATACGAGCAGCTGTAGAAATAGCAGCGGCATCTATTAGTGATTTGAACCGTAAGATCACTGAAATTTCTACAACATGGTGGTCTTTCTTGACTTGAAAGCAGCATTGGACCCTGCAGACTGAAAAGTTCTGTGACAGTGCCTGTCATTGAACGGTGTACCTCAGAAGTACATAAACATCATGAGGGCTCTTTACTCGAACACTACCAGTCGAGTCAGAGCTTATAGAAAACTTTCATCTGATCTTGCAACCTTAAGTGGTGTCCGGCAAGACTGTCCACTATCTCCATTTGTGTTTAATTTTATCATAGACATACTGTTGGAAACAACGTTCTCGCAGTCTGGATTTTCAGGAATTTATTTCCTACCAGAAGGTCCACTTATCGAGTTAGAATACGCAGATGACATAGTCCTGTTTGGTGAAGACTGATAAATTGCAGTATTTTGGTAGTACTGAGCAACAATCCCAGGACGTTTGGGATGCGTTTCTCCCACTCTAAATGCAAGTTGTTGATTGAGAACTGACCCTCATCAACACCTGAATTACGGATTGGGAGTGATGAAGTAGTCGAACGCGTCGACAATTTCACTTATTTTGTAGGTCTGATCAGCCCTAATGGGTTAGTGTCTGATGAATTCTCTACACGGATTTGATATGCTCGTTTGCCTTTTGCCAACTTACATCATCTATGGCGAAGGCGAAATATCCGTCTATCAATTAAAGGACGAGTATATCGCACGGTAGTTCGTTCTGTCCTAATTTACGGCTGCGAAACGTGGCCATTAAGAGTACAAGATACTCGTAAGCTACTATTTGATCACAGATGTCTTAGAAATATTGCTCAAATCTGCTGGGATCACCGGTAAGTAATAGTTAAGTTAGACACGGGATATTAGGGGATGATGGTAAATCAGTTGATGAGGTTGTGAATTTCCATCGACTGAGATGGTTGGGCCACGTGTTACATATGACTGAAATCCGACTACCACGACGCGCAATGCTGAATAGTGTTGGGGATGGTTGTAAGAATGTTAGGGGCGGCCGAACCAGAACATGTTATCAGTTCTTGAAGTCACTAACTTCTAGTCTGAGCCATGTTGGTAGATGCAGACTACTTGTTTGGGGTCTGCGCGACTATCGTAACTAATGGCTGGAAACTCTGGGTGACATGGCTCAGAATCGTTCGCAATGGCGTCGATGTATACACGCTTTGTCTTCCTTTAAACCGTGAGATTAAATTTGCTTTATATCTTTCTTTCTGCAAACTAATTCTTTCTTCCTGTACTATATCCCTATATGAAATCTTTCTTTTTATACATTATTATCATTTTCGTCGACCTGTGAATTTCCAAAACAATAATTATTGATTATCTATAAAATATTGTAAAATATTTTCATTGATTAATTGAATCTGTTTTGTTAAAGAAAATATAAAGTAAAATGTTTAATTTAACTTATCGATAACCCATTGATTATTAATCTCCATTTTACATTGTTTCATTTAACTGTCCTTATTTTATTGTATAAGATAAATGTACGTTTCATTAAACTTTTTGAAAAATAAAAATAATTCACCAATTAGAAAGTAATAAGTAACTTGTCGTTGGCTAAGTAGTCACTGTAAGTAGTTGCATTTTTAATTTAATAAATCATAAATTGTTTGAATTATACTTGTGATATAATATACGTATATATATATATATATATATATATATATATATATATATATATATCCGTCTGGCTTTTTTTGCCTACATAATATTTCGTAGTTGACACCCTTCACTAATTAAGATAATCCATTTGACAGTGCATATTTCAAGTTAGATCAGCTTAAAATATTAACGATGGAAAAGAACTACAGTATTCGGAAGTTTTTGTTGTTGTTGTTGTTGTTGATAGATCATTTATTTCTCTTAACTACATATGTTACTTATTGTACTATTCATTTCGGCCCATATCTCTGTGACAAATTGATTTGTTTTGACGATATACATTTTTACTATAACGCATTCGTATCCTTGTTAAATTTGTGTGTAAATCTATAAATGTTTGTTTACAACTGTTGTAGAATTTAAACTCTAAAACGATATTATATAATTTCTAAAGATCTCCTAACAGTCATATTACGTAAATAACAATTAAAAAGAAGCCCCAAAAATTTAATGATTTTCCTTCAATCGTGAGCTTATTAGATCCTTTTTAACAAATTTATCTACTCTATCGATGTCATACTTCATTATACGTTTTGAGCAAATATTTTAATAATCTGTATATTAGGGATTCTTACTATCCATTCTAATTTATTTATTTGAACACATAAATATAGGTACAAAGGGGCACCGAATACATATGCGCCACACAAATCACTTGATTCGAATGTGGGCTGATACTACCCGGGTGCTCAGACCGAAACAGGTGGTTTTCTCAGGGGACCACATCCGGAGCCTTCGACCTAAAGGTCTGATCCACAAGGCAGTGGAGCAACGTTAGGAGATGCAGTCTCATGTCACCCGGTGCCCAACAGTTGGTTCACACGTCATTTGTTCCCTCAGGATACTATAGTCCATGTGCACCATTGGTTTGGAATGAGGGTTTCCCAACTCCCCTAGGTAGACTCTTCGTGTCCATCAACCCGTTTAAAGCGAGCATGTTTGTAATTACTTCTAGTATCTGACTTGAGTGCTTCAGCTTGTATGTTGTCTAATTCTGCTGGTTTCCCACTGATGATTTGTCTGATGGTCATGCTGATTTCTCCGATTGTTGGTGGGGTGACATCTATAGATAGGTTTGTGCGTGTTCCTTCGATGTTGGGTGGGCTCAATGGGTCTGGTCTATTTAAGAGTTTTTCAAAGTGTTCTGACTACCTGTTCCACTGTGCCTGAGCTTCAGTGATTGGTTTGCCTTATTTGTTCTTGACTGTTCACTCTAGTTTACTATATTTTTCTGCTGGATTCTTCAGTGTGTCATATAGTTTTATCTTATTTCCTGAGAGTAACATCTGTTTCGAAGGCGGTCTTTCCTGTTCAGCTTGAATCCAATCGGTTTCATTTATTCCAAGCTTTCCTATATTTTTCATTTCCGCAACTACTTGAATGGTCCTCCCAGTCTCCCATATCATGTGGTTATTCTATGTGCCTATGTTGACTGTTGCCCTGATTTTCGGAAGAAGCACCGGCTTCGTAACTTCTGAATAGCCCCCCTTCAAGATGGTCAGGTGTTTTCCCGAACACTTCTTGAGAATGCACTGATGCTTCATTAAACTGGTACTTTCCGTCTGAGAAGTATTTCTAAAAATAAAGAAAAGAAAATACGATAATTTTAAAAATTTCCTTGTTATTACTGTAATTGTGTATATATTGAAAGTCCATGCGTAAGTGTTTTTTACACTTTCTAAATTTAAATTTAGAATCAATTTTAGTCATATAAAACGAAAGTGCATCATTTCAAGTTGCTACATCACATTATGAATGATGAAATCATAAGGAAAGAAGAAATAGATATCCCTATCGAAATTTGAAAAAAAGCTAAATATTTATCTTGTATTAAGTTTCATCTGTTCTTAATATTAAATTAAAAATAAGTTCTCAAATAATTGATCTGGTGTTATCAACTATTGAGTAACGTTATTACACAATCTTTTATCAGTTGTTACACTTGATTAAGATGTAAGTAGCATGTGTATATTAGGGTGGTAGATTATCAAGCCATATGATGCACATGATTATTTTGAAATGAATGTTGATACCAACACTTATCAGTTTATGATACATTAGTGGAAATTTTTAGGTTGAAAGAAGGTTTTGAAGATGATGAACACTCCATAAAATCAATTTGTGTCATTTGAGCGACATATAGATATGAGAAAAAATGAACTGGCCTAAAATGTACTTATTCTAGGTAAAGATTAGAAGCGACTTCAGATATACTGTTAAAACGACTTACAAAATATTCATCATTCTTCTTTCATGAATTCCATACATGTGTTTGAAATTTACCTATATGTTAAGGATTCACATTTTTAGCATCTTATGGTACTTTATAGGATTCATTAACATTAATAGTTACATGTTTGCGTAAGTTTATGGGGTTAGATTTTGACAAAACATGTACACAGTTGATTCGATATTGCGACGACGATATTTTGCGTTTGCAAAATCCCTCCTTATGACCAATTACTCTATATTTTGCTCATTTATGGTTATAGAATAGGCAGAAACGGGAGTAATGCCATGCCTCACAGTTCAGCAACTAGAGTGGGGTCTGACTTTATTTTGCTTAAAATTACAATCTGAATCTGACGATGATTGCAATCCGCATATAAACATGAGACACTTAAATTGTTCATCAGAAAGTGAATGCAACTTAAAAATTTCTCATTGCTTATTAACAAATGTTCCGTATGAAATAAAATCATCTTCAGGTCGCTTAACAATTTCAAGACAAATATATCACAAGTTAAAATAAAGAAGTTTAAGTAGCAAAAACGTCTGTAGGTTTTTTATTGTAGTAGTATAAAGAGAAGAAGCACAAATTTGTGAGACAGAACATCAAGTTCTTCTACAACAACGATGTAATACACGATAACCTCTCCTCGTGGCTACTGGAGCGAGAAGGTATGTACGTATGTACTCAACTATCCCATAGAATATTAATCAATTTCTTGGCGAATGATATGCATTTGGCCTTCAGGTCGTCATCAAGTGACCATTTCCTCTGTCTACTTCTGATTGGCTCAACATATCAAAGACATGTTTTTGAGGAAATTGAAAACAAATAGATTTGTAGTGTTCTGTGTACCATGGATTATAGATGAATTCCACGCGTAATAAATATTTGATCCACTTCTCTCTGTTTGCTTATACTGTCAATCCTTTCAGTGTGTAGTGACAATTGTTGAATGCCTATTGAGATCACTAACCGATCTAAATTTTACAACTATTGAAAACGTGGGAAAACTGAACAGCCGTTTCACCGCAGTGAGAAATTGTGACCAGTGTTCGACCATGTTGGGTGTGAGTAATGTATACGCAAAAGGTAGTGCAAGATGGTCGCGCAATATCGCTAATAGCTTGAAGTTAGACTTGCACATCATTGACTCAGGGGTCTAAGGGTTAAGTATTTTCTTACTAAAACTGGGTTCTGTTTCCGGTCTCGAGGTTGTGGATACGCACTTCGAGAGTTCTATACTAGGAAGAAACGCTCATATGGTGCTCCCAAGTTTTCAGTGGTTGTCTAACTTAGGTTCGTGATTTAAATAACAATCCTTTCAGGTGACGCAACTTTCATTTTTTTGTGAAAAAGTAGAAGAGAATTACCTTAGAACCGTTACTGGCCCATATTGTGAATCATATCTGCTAACGTCTTAACCCACTGTGTTGCACCATCTCTCAGACCCCAACCAGGAGGTTGTGGTGGACTGAGAGATGCCAATCCTGTACAGATCTCTTTCATACCTCGAGACCATGCCACATAAACCAACCGCTTCTCCACTTTTTTCAATCGGTTCAAACGTCCCAGAAATAGAGCACAGTTTGGATACTCGTATCAAATGTCCAAACCATCGTGGTCGGTGCTCCAAGATGGTGAAGCCAATTGAAGTCATTTTGCCTGAACATACGTTGCCAAACCTCTGCATTAATAACATAACATAACAAAGAAGAATACGTCAAAAAAGCCGAAGAACTACTGGAAGATAAGAGCTCATACAAACTGATGTAGAATGATCTCACCAGTCACACCACCACTAACACTCGCACAACTAACCAGATACACGAACTTTCTGATTACTTCTAATTGTTTATCAATAAGACTGTCTATTTTGCAAAAGTTCTTGCACTTAGAAGGCGCAAAGCACATGCCATACCTACGACACTGATTGCCACCTGATTAAGTGTTGATTGGATGGGTTAAATATCTTCGCACAGTAAGACAATATCATCATGGTTCAAGATCTTAAATTCTTTCTCTAGGAAACAGTTCCACATCATCATTACTTATCTTCACTAGAGACGTTTCCAGAACGTCATTGATGATAAAGTTGAGAATGAATAAAGAGATTGAGCAACCCTCCTTAATGTAACTGCTTGAACAGCAGAATTGTTCGCATGCTCCCACTCTGGCTGAGGTGTTTGTTCGTATAGCGTTCAACATGTTAATCAGCTTCTCATGTACAGCCTCCTTTAACAGACAATTCCAGAGTGCTGTTCTGTTTAACAAATCATTGGAGAGACTGGTACCAAAAAACAACGGTTGTTGGCCTGTAATCAACATAGCTGTGCTTTAACATTTGGTAGGGGATGTATGTATAACCAATGAATCCACGACCAGAATGAACTCCAGACTACTCCTTGCAAGTCAATCTTTTATGGGTGTTGGACGATCTGTGAACTATAAGGGGAGCTAATAAATAGGATGGAATAGGAGTTAGAATTGTTTCCCGACAGTTGTTGTATAGGTGACGTTTGTCCTCTTTAAAGATATGAACGACTCTAGCCTCGTTCCACGATATTTGAACAGTCTATTTGCCAAACATTTGTGGATGACTTGATCAGTTCTATAACCAGGAGGTCTCCATCTTTCTTAGAAAGAGTTGGAGGGGATTCATTTGGTTTGATGTCTTGTGGCGTCTCAGGAGTTGCAGTTCCTCATGGACTTTGGCCTCGCCAGGTGTATCAGTCAACACTGGCCAGAAAGGATAGGACGGTTCGACTGATTTAGTTAGGGCATTTGATCAGGTGAGTTCTTCGTTGAGGAACTCTGCCCATTTTCTAGGATGTCGTTGCTTTTTATTGATTGGTGTCTCATCAGTTTCACAGATTGTTCCACTCAAATCAGATTTCTTTTAGGCAGTGACCTGAATGGGTTGAAAGAGAAGCCACCAGTTACCAAATGTGGCTGCTGCTTCCAACTCGTTAGCACGCTCCTACTGTAATGAACGGAAACCTATGTGAGGAAAACAATACTACACTACCACCAGGCTTCTCGACCCTTACTCAAGCTTTGCACAATTTCTGCAGTATTGTGCAAACGTTGGGGCAGGTCAGTTTGAATGGCACACATGATTTCAGAAAGGCTGGTTCAGGATTCGTATTCGGTGGTGTCATTCAATTTTTGACCATTCAATGACTTGAGATCTTTTAGGTAGGATGGAATTTCCACCATAGATAAGCCTCTGTATGAGTTGAAGAACAATAACTTATACAAAATGTAAATAGAAAAGAATAGACAGGTGACGCAATGTAAAATCAAGACGAATGTCACCGAATAATTGTATATGGAATTTGTGGGAATGAGAATGAAGTGAAAATAAATTCCGGTTGTAGTTGTCATTTGATTTGTGTGAGAGCTAGGATACTGCATGGGTGCCCAGCAGATTGTTCTCTTAGAGGGCTACTCCACAAACTTTTGATCTAGAGGTCTAGTCCAGAAGGCAGTGGAGCAACGTTAGGAGGTGTGGTCCCATGGTAGCCGATGACCAAGAATAGGTATCTATTGCCTCAAAATCCTGGAGTCCATGTGGACCATTGGTTTGGAATCAATGTTTTCCAACTCCCTTCGTACCCACCAGCCCGGTTCAAGCTCTGGGAATTCGCGTTTCATCCTCTTAATTTAGTAAATAACACCCCGCCATTTCCCTGTCGGTGGCTATATATACGTGGCCATATGAGATCATTTCGAGAAGAGGAGCGGACTCTCCCCACTCTCGGCTGTATTATGGTAATTGGGGGATTTCCGTTCATTGATATCTAAGGAACTCTAGTAGGTCGTAACATCGTATTACTTAATAGTATGCATTTTGGTTTTCAGTCGTATTTCGATTGTATTCAATTCGTTGATGAGTACCACCTACCACTAATTTCTATCATTGATATAGTTATTGTTTTATGTAATTTTAATTCACATTGCTTTACAGTCATTAGTTAGCATCCTTTTGTATGTCTTCTTATTAGCGGTTGATTTTTTTTCGTATTGTTTATACGTATATGTGAATGACTAGTTAATAAATAATTGTGTTGACACCATCCGAGCATGTGAAAATCATGTTATTTCGTAAGCGAAAATTCCAGCTTTATGTAACCATGCATGATTAAACTGATATTATTGTAGTTAAATATCCAATCTATTCACCTAATCATTGTAGTTGTCTTATTCTTTTCTGCTCAATACCATCCTCAGTGTTATCAAAGAAAATCCTCACATACACAGCTAGGAGTATTTCTACGTATTATTAATTAATTCACCTTTATCGTTTGTATCATTCACAACTACCAATATTGCTTCTTTATTTCAGGCTTTGTTATTAACTTTTATAAAATGAGCGGTAGTGGAACTGGAGGTGGTGGGGGCGGTGGCAGTAGTGGTGGAGGTTCTGGTCGTGCACACTTTCGTAGTCAGTTAGGCTGTTGTATATGTGGAACAAAGTCATCATCCTCTCGTTTTACCTCTAGTCAACGATATGCTGAGCATTTTGGTGCATGTTTTGGTCCACAGGGGACTACACGTTCAGGAGATTTATGCAATGCATGCGTTCTTTGTGTTAAACGTTGGCTTCAACGGGGTAGACAACCGAACTTCTTTGTACAGGTTAGTATATTGCTTATTTTTCTATAAAATGTTACTCGCATATGTCATCTATTTCTTCCAATTTTAGAAGTAGTATGTTCTTCATTTGTTGATGTAAATTTAACTCACTTATTGTCACCTATTTTTAGGTTTAATTGTGTTTAGTTCACATCTCCTTTACTTATTTCAATAAAATCATATATAATAATGTTGGTAATAACGATTTCTCCTATAATTGTTAAGTCTATTCTTCCTGTAGCATTATATTTTTGATTTTTTTTTTGTTTTAATATGATATTTCAGTCAATCTTTTTTGTAATTACTCTCTGTTAGTAATAATTCTTTTGTCCATAGTTTTTTACAGTTTATTTTTTAATCAGACTTTAAACTTCAAGAAATTTTTCAGAGTTTCCTGAGATAAATCTCGCGAATGTGCAGTTTCCTGCATATCCGTTTGTGCAGTATCGTATTATGGTTGAGAATGTTACATCACATCACCAACTCTTTCAGCTTATTGTATGAGGATAAGGATAGATAAATTGTAGCTGGCAATGGAAATTAAGACAAGCATTTTATCTTAACTGAGACACGCCAACTAAATGTACCGGCATCTAAGTATTGATGTTCACAATGAGGTTCGAACACAATACCTTTCCTTCAAAACTGTTTGAGTTCAGATAGACACTCCTATATGAATTGGGTATGGTATTTATGTTATTGTTATTATTACTATTATTATTATATTATTACTTTATTATTATTATTGAAATTTATGGGGATTTTTGTCTATATTTAGACGAATAGTTTCACATTAGTTCAGCACCGACTTAATATAAAACCGAGTGACTTCTATTGTTATTGCTTACGCTTATAAATAAAAAGAAAGCATACAAACTCAGGTCGATATAGGTTTAATAATAAATTAGCATAGAAATCTGGTCGTGTATTAATAAAAAAATCTTTTAAACCTGTCTCTTTGTTGGTGATAGAGTACTAGGTGTTCATGAGTTAAAACATTTCATGTAAATGTATCTATGTATGCATATAATGCTTTACTCTTCTTTCTATACATTTCTATATGGATAATTTATATTTCTAATATGGTTAAGTTTTTACTTGCTTTTAAAAAAAATCTTGAATTAAAGGTAACAAAATTATTTACATTTACATTACTAGTTTTCTTTGGAAATCCCTGGTTAGTTTAATTCTAATCACAATGTTAATCACTTGTAAGACCATTGGAACAAACAATAAATTATCATTTGATTCACTTTTGTATTTTATTTTGTCTTGAAGGACTAGAACTCATATTCATTGTATAAAAATATATCATGTATTGACAATTATGATACTTTAAATAAGTAAAAATGTAGTTTAGATTATAATTTCTTATTATTAATGCATTATCACCTGAATCCACTTACTTTTCAGTATTCTTGTTCTCGTTAGGATATCGGTTCGAATATAGTTGTCATAAAAGATTCGGAAAGAGAACTATTTTTTGTTTACTCGATAGTAACAATAATGGATGCTTATCGATAGGCTTTAGTTAGTATTTATTCATACTTATACTGCTTTTTATTAGATAAAAAGTTCTTTAACAGTCCTTTCTGTTGTAATTAGTAAGTACCATGACGTAATTTTATTACTTTTTCAGGTTCTTGACAGTAAGAAAGGTCCTGGACCGAAACATATGAAAGAGATTACTAAACGAGCTCGTCGTCGGGAAGCCAAACAACAAGCGGCTGCTGCTATCGCTTCATCTGCAAGTAAAGAGCAGAAATCTCTAAAATCTGCTTCGATTACTACCACTACCCATACTCCTACTACACGTTCGTCTTGTGGAAACGGTCATCATTGTTTGAATAACAGTTCCGGCTCACGTGGCAATCTTCATTACACACAAACAAATCCAAAACCGGAGCATTATTTGCATACAACACCTAGTTGTATTCGTGTTCAGTCGAATATGTTTTCCCAGCAATCTTATATGGGAGGTACGACACGATCAAGTGCACAACACTCTCAGGCATTATCGAATGGATTAAGGTGTTCTTCGCATAACAATAGCAACAATAATCGTAATAGTAATTCCCACTGTTATAATCGATCATTAAATCATAATAATAATAAAAATGACACTTTAGAACATGTATGTTGTTCTTGTACAATTTTGGATCAGAAAGATTATTTATCGAAATTATCTCATCCACAAGGTGCTACACGAACTCGTGCAGCTGCTGCTAGGCAATTAGAAGCAGCCAGTAAGTTTTTTTTATTTTTTTGTACGTAATGGGTTTTTACTGCATGAAGCAGTTAAATACAAATGTTATATGATCATCATGTATGGTGGGAGGTGGTCTTCAGTAACAATTTAAAATTACTCCACTGAAGGTGTATTTATTTTTATCGTCAATTTCATTCTTTTTTTCGAATGGTATATATTCCACTTTTGTATATTGTAACTCGTGTCTTAATACACCGATCTTGAAATATGGCGATCTCAGTTGATGTAATTCTATGCCAGATTTTACATTGTTTATGAGTGATCCTTAAAATAACTAATTTTTCCTATGGTTGGGTTGGAAATCGTCAATTTTAGATAAAGTCATATTACTTTATTGGAGTAACTCAATTTTATGAGCAATAAGAAGATAAAAATCTGAGTTAGTAGCTATGTACTAGTGTAAACGATCCTACTTCTCCACTGTTGATACAAGTAAAGAGTAAATATTTCAAGCGAACAATTTTTAAAACTAATTAAGAATTAAAACAACTTCTTTACGTATGTTTAATTAGATTTTTGTTATTATAGCTGTCAACAATCGATTCTCATCACGTCTTCTTTTAAAGCTACATTACTTGCGGAAAAGTGTAAAGATTTCATATTGTTTTAATGGGTTAGAATTATTTCTGCTGTTTAAAAGACTTTTCACCATGAATTGACATCACTTGAAGAAGCAATAATAAAAGACTATCAAGCTGAACTACTTTTTGAAAATTTTGATCAATGGATATTAAACCATTTATCAAATAAGTTGAAATTCTGTATTTAGGTTTCGTGTTTGTATTCGCACTTGCCGTAAAAGCTTATCTGCAATTTTGAGGGGATTCGAACAGGCGTCGTGCAATAAAAGTTAAATATTTACACTGATTACTTCCAGAATAGTGACTGATATCATACTCAAAATAGCTAATGAGTCGAAGAAAATGGAATCCAACGATTAGTGTAAGTTCCCTCAAGTTTACAGGCCAGACTTGCTGCTAAATGCCGACTATCATGGAACCTAGGTCCGATTGTTTGCAATCACTTAACTTCAAAGTATACTGAATTTAATTTTAGTCACTTACACCAGTAATCATGTACGGCATATTACTACTAATCAGCTCAAATTCAGTATAAACTTTGTACTCACTAGAATATAGTTTAGTGGTGTTCGAGCCACGAGGATGGCCAGGCCTCATTGGGGGAAGCCTACTGTCTTTGTTGGCAAGGAAACTGTCATTTTTGAGGTACACAAGCCCACTACATGGACTTTTTGTGGGGAAGTCATTAGAAACCCCCTGGGTCTTGATGCGCAGGCGTCGTCTAAAGCTAGTATATATTACATGCATACTAATAATACATAGGTTTTCACCTATGTAACCCATGGCATATAGAAAGGCAAAGTTGTCCGTTTGGGAGGATTGACTTCACCATTCTCTTCACTCGTATTTGCTACATCTTATACGTTATAAGCACACCAGAGGTATATAAGCTTGCGCTCATGAGTATCGTGGCATATACAGGCATAAGCTCTCTTAATGAAGTGCTAGTGGTCACCGCTTCTCTCACTCGTATTCGATACAACTTAATCAGAACACCAACTTCTATTACCCCATCTCTGCGCTAAACCAATGATTCGTCAAATCAGTGCGAAAACATATTGACACACCACACTTCCGTGAAATTCTGATTAGAAATCCTGACTAATGAATCTCACTTATATAGTGTGTAAAACTGTTACCCACTGATGGCAACCAGAAATGTAGCGCTATATCATAAATTGATTGAATTAAGAAATTTGAATCATAAGATACAATTCATTGGTTTAAAGCCTCGTTTCAAAATTTCAAGGTTTTAGGTTCAATCTGTTTTAACGATGTAAACGCACAACACTGTTGATAAGATCTAACCATAGACAAGCTTCCTTTTAGAGATAAAAATAATAGTTGTACTGTTTTATTTCCCATGATAACATTTTTAATCTGATCTAATTTTTATTGGATTAACCATCTTTATTAATGAATAATTTAACGAGGCCACAATTTCAGTTGTGTATTCTGACAATATTTTTTAAATTAAGATTAATAATCTTTTTTTCTTCTATTTCTTACATCTTTTCAATAAATGATAAGGAACTTGATCATTCTTAAGATATCTATACCATTCAGTTAGTAAAGTGTTATCTGCTAGCCTTTTTGAAGCGTCAAGCTATTAAATATAGAAGTTGGATGGAAATCAAGTTCGTTTACATTTGGATATGATATCAGTCAATGAGATAATAGATTGTTGAAGTAAGCTGCTATGGAAGAAGTAATCCTCTCGGTTGAAGTCAAGAAGCTAGTCTGAATTTGTTTCAATTGAAATAGTTTAAATAGGTCATAGTATGCTATGTGCTACTTACACAAACAGGTATAAGTAGTATGTATCAGGCATGTGAATTAGAATTCTTACTGACATTAGAGGAAAATGAAGAGAAAATTAGAGGAAACTGAAAGCAATCAAAATAACAACACAAATGAAGGAACAGTGAAGTCTGTAAAAAACAATTCGAAGAAGATGTGCAAATGATATATTTAGTGTAGAATTGTCACATTTTATTAAGCCACTGTGTGATTTGGCATTGAACAATAAATAGATTATCCTCACCAACTCTTCGTTCACTATAATAACAATGCAAATTTGTTCATGTTTCATTCTCTTTAAAATCTTAATTCTTAATATTGTTTCATATAGTTTATTCATCGATTCTGTTCATCAGTTGGTAATCATATTCTCCATGTTAAGCTTTTTTCTATTAGTTCAGTATTGTTTTGATTTCTTCGATTTTTAACCTTAGAGTACGACAATTCGACGTGGTGTAGATGTGTACCAAGCCTTTTATTGTTGATAGTTGTGTCATTATAAACTCATTTGCACTTTACTGAAATATATTACTGATAATTTAGTAAAGATTGACAATATAATCATGCTTTTGCAAACTTTCTATATTTGAACTGAAGTGGATTAGTTTAGCTTGAAAATAAGTAATAACTGTTATGTAATTAGTTATATTATTATTATTAATGAATATTTACTTTTAGTTTAAATCATTGATGAAGAAAGACGAGAGAACTGTTAGTCAATAAATGTCTGTTGGTTGATAGATATGTAACCATATGACTTGGAAAAACAAACAAACAATATATATGGTTAATCACTATTTCACTTTATTTCTTTTACAACTCATTTGTTTTTATTCATGATAAATGTAACATATCGGTATATTCTTTATTGCATATGTATGTAGAAAACGATTTATTAGCTGTGTTTAGATCTTTTTTTGAAAATAAATTTAATTTATATATTTTACAGATTGAAATCATGAGTCAGTTGAAGCTAGACCACCATTGAAAACCTGGAAGCGCTGGACGGCCGTTTCGTCCTAGTATGGGACTTCTCAGCAGTGGTCTAGCTTCAAGTGACTCATGATTTCAATATGTGAAAATTTCTAAAATCTCCACAAACTCCTTCTGATTATATATTTTAATTATAATATAGGAGATTATTTGTTTGATAAACGAAACATTTGTACTTTTTACGTTCTTTAGCTCATTGAATACTCAACTGACATGTAGATTTTATTTGAAGAATGGCTATTTGGTAGTATAGGTTGTTATTTTCTGTGTCGACTCAGTAGTTGATTAAAATAACTTTATATTATAGTTGAATCAATTAAACTATTAACTATAAGTTTGTGCATTTATTTTATTGTTATATGGACTATTAAGTACATTATCTGATAGTCTTTAAAAAGTCACCATTCTAACAACACTATCAGGTAAGATTAAAAGATAGATAGGTACTGATTGTCTACAAATGCTCATCATACATAGAATATGAGACTGACCTGAGTTGAGTCAATTGAAAGGCCTGTTCAACTGATCCCTGGTTATGTGGCGTAACAGCTTAACCTGGTACATATTGGTCCCACATTTTATTGTGACTTTAATTAACCCATCTACTTTTTATGATAAAAGGATGGTCAAAAAATTTTCATTTCCTATATCACTTATCTGCTGTCCATATTTTCTAATTGTACTACTAAATATATCAGGAAACTTCTATCCTAGTAGACTAATTATGTTTAATAGTAATATTTGCCGTTAAATTGTAATAGATATTTTTCACAGCAACAATTAATCTTTTAGCTTCTATGAAAATTAATCTTATCAGTGTAGCATTTGTTAAATAATTGCATTGATAAGTAGTTATGTGTTTCTCGTGTTTATGTTAGCAGGATCAATAATATACATTAGACTAAAGTTTTAATAAACTGAGGAAGCCTATTCATTTGAGTTTGAGATTCTTTAACAATCCGCATTCATGGTCACACACTTAATCTATCTCATGATAACGATATTATTAGATTACTAGCTAATGGCCTTCATTTTCAACTTCATTCACTTAACTACATAACTCAGTCTTCAAATACAATTGATTAGTTACTGTCTCACTCCACAGTTCATCGTCTCTTTGTAGAAAAACTCACCAATACGTTCATGATTATGACAAGGATTGCTTTTTTTAGTGGTTTCTTTGATAGGCCGGTAACACAACAACATGAAAAAATAAACTCTTCCACTGCGCCTCACCCTTGCTAACTAGAGGGAGAAAACCAGATTCAGTCGATGAAAAAGTATATTCTACAAGCAGTCCGAAACCATGAGCAGTCAAGCACACAACTCATGAGTATATATGCAGTACAAGAATGTTCTTGGGAAACGTCACGAAAAGTGTACTGAAAGAGGTAATGAACCAATGATATTTAGGATCCTCCTAAGTGGGAAATACAAACTCAAGGTAAAAGTGGTCGCTTCTGGCGCAAAAATAAGAAATTCGAATTTTCAAAAATGAGACGTTTACCAAGTGTTTTTTGAGGATCCAACATCTATAGCACTATCGAAAACCAGTACACTCGGATTTCTATATCGAATTCAATTCGGCATATCCATTCAGTACAGAAATCTTTCTAAATGAGCAAGCAAGATTATTACATCTGAAGAGGATAAACAAAAATAACAAAAGAATTTAATTAAGATCTTACAACTTAACAATTTTCTTAGGAACATTACAAAAAATGCGATAAAACGAGACGACTTACTTTTAGATAATAGTTCGAATGAAATAGCATGAATTAGCACTACAGTTTTACCATACTGCATTGATACATCAAATAACTCTAAAGAGTCTTAAAACAACACAGCATTAAAACAACCAGCACCCTTCAAAATACCTTAGTTCATATAAAGGATATGATCCCCTTTATGTCAGCACAGAATTGCTTCTACAAAGAAGGGCGTGAAGTTGTAGTTTTCCATATATCTCTAAATCTCACTACCCTCTATATAAAAGAAAGCCTTATTATCCATCTGACTTAGTCTATCTATCTGAGATACTATGTCTGGTTCTGCTGATATCTCACACTATTATCATATGTACATATTCAACTCGATCCTTTGACACTAAAAATGCCAATTTTCATCCATCAAAACACATACAAATGTATAGCACACAAATCACATTGACTGGATTGGCATGTCATTGACTCGGTCAGACCAGTTTTTTTACTGTTCGCACTAAATACTTTTTGCATTGTCCCTTTGTGCTATTTAAACTTGGCCCAATGTAATTTGCTTATTTATTCTCTGAAGAAGTGGTCTACACTGAATCATGAAACATCAGGCAATCTCATTTTTCTATACATTGGGATATTAAAAATATATTATTTTTATTCATTACATCAATATTGTTTATTCTCTTTGTCTACTCGTGTGTTTTTATGTTTCATCACTTCATAGGTGCTGCTGCCGCTTTTGCTCGAAATACTGCCGGTGTCCTATCTACTTCATTACCATCGTGTAATAGTCATCATCGTCATAGTAGTAGTAGCTTAGTGCTTCATTCAGAAAACATAAAAATGACTACATCATTAGATTCCAGTGAAAGTGATCCTAATAATAGTTATGATATTAACCAACAAACATGTTGTTCCGAAACTGCAACATCGGCTTCAAGTTGTTCTAGTTGTTGCGCCTGTGGTGGAGGTAGCCTAAGTTGCTGCAGTGGAAGCACAAGCGGGTTCGGGTCGAATTCTTCAGACCTGTCACTTACCAGTAGTGTTAATTATCCCGGGGTGAAATGTAAGTTATGCTTCGATATATATATTTATGTATGAGCGACAATACCAAGATGTTTTGGATGTCTTTCTCCTCCTGTAAATGCGAATTGTTGCTTCAGGACTGGCCTGTGTCAATACTTGAACTATGGATAAGGGGGAGAAGTAGTCGAGCGCGTCGACAACTTCACTCATCTTGAGATTGTGATCAGCCCCAGTTGGTTTGTGTTTGACGATATCTCCACAAATTCAAGAGCTCGTTTGACCTTTGCTAACTTACTTTGTAGCTGACTGAATGTTCGAAATAGACATATGAGATAACATGGTCAGGGTAATACGAATAACAATTTGTTGCTAAATTCGAAGAATTACAGTATTTGTCAGAAGCAGACTTCATTAGACGTTTAGAAAACTACCTTTTTGATTCTTGATTGAGATCATGAATCGATTGATGTTAGACCATCATTGAAAACCTGGAAGCACTAGACGGCCGTTTCGTCCTACTGTAAGACTCCTAAACAGTGCGATCCACGATCCCTCGTGGGAAGAGGAACAAATGGCGATTCAAATTTATTTCACACTATTAATAACGTTATTCACCTTTTCAGCACTCTTCTTTATTAATATGCACCTTTATTAATGTGTATTGACGATTATTGCACGGCGATTGTAATTCCTGACCTCCCCCCGCCGAAGTAGCATAAAGTGGTTTGACTGAATTTTATTTTGGTAAAATAATTCCGTCAGACGGTTCTATCATCATTTATTATAAAATGTTAACTTCTGAAAAAAAAATAGACATCAATTCTATTCAACTGCCCTGTTATACTTGTGTCTGTGAATAGTTATTGAAATAAAAAATTTATTTAATTTTTTTCTCGATCACATAGAAATTGAACTGAATTTGTTAGTTATCATGACAAGAGAAAGATCATACTTATTATTAAAATTAAATTGAGAATAACTAATAATAGGGATTATTGAACATGAATGCTAATAAAATGTTTAATCCACAAGTAGTAAACTGATATTTATTTTAGTATCCCAATAAGTTATTTTAATACATAGTTTGGCCTTATAATAATCGTCATATAATCGTGCAATTATATAAATAAATTGTCGTGATATAATGGAATGAATAGGGTATATATTAATCACTCTAAACGCCAAAGTTCGGTGAATAAACTTCCACAAAACCCCTTCAGAAGATAATCATCTGCTCACTAGTGACTGACTTCAAGAGATACTCCTGGAGTTCTAGTGGGAAGCCGTTACCAGTGGAGTTCAACCAGGTCTGTTGTGAGATATCAGCTCACTGAAGACAATGGTGTACGGTGGCGCAACTTCGTGGATTGGTTGAAGTTAAACATTAACACCATTGGATGCCGGCTCAGTGGTCTGATGGTTAAGTGCTCACGCGCGAAGCCAGTAGGTCCTGGGTTCGAATCCCGCGTGGTGCGGGATCGTGGATGCGCACTGCTGAGGAGTCCCGTACCAGGACGAAACGGTCGCCCAGTGCTTCCAGGTTTTCCATGGTGGTCTAGCTTCAACTGTCTCATGATTTCAATCTGTGAGAATAAATAAGCATTTATAGTTTTTTTTACATTAATAATAATTTCAGAGGAAGAAGCAAATAATATTTATGCTTGGGTGATTTCACAGACAATAATTCTTAATATGAAAGAATTATTTTATTTCTCTTTTAAAAAGATATCGATAATAAACGCAATATTTTATTCCTAAACACAATAGTGTACAGTCAAATGAACAGTTGCTGCGTTACTTTTCAAATCCATTGAAATTAGAAATTGTTCCCAAGTATATACATATAGTTGAACAGTATATAATTATGATAAGATAATTTCTCTGTGTATACAATAATGTAAATCAGTTATTGTGGTTGGGAATTGCACGGTAATTGTTATTTTTTACGTAATGTCAATAGCAAATATTTTGTAAATATGCAGTAAAACAAAATTGCTATTGGAAACCTGGAAACACTGGACGGCCGTTTCGTCCTACCGTGGGACTCCTCAGCAGTGCACATCCACGATCCCGCCCGTGGGATTCGAACCCAGGGCCTTGGGTCTCGCGCGCGAACGCTTAACCTACTGAACCACTGGGTCGGCATCCAATGGTGCTTTCAGGTTTCCAAAGGTGGTCTAACATCAATCGGTTCATGATTTCAATCAAAAACTTAATAATCTCCACAAACCCTATACTACCAAAATCACTATCTTAATTTTCGAATTTAATTTCTAAATGACAACTCAAATGTGATTAATATTTGAAATATAAAGAATTGAAGTTGGCAAAATCATTACCATTAACTGTACGCCATCTAGTTGATCTTAAAGTGACTTATCCAACATATTAGTAACATGTAGTGTACTTTACGTCTGGATTTATTGGTTAAGTATATTAGAGAGATACTAATGAATCCTATGTACCTATTTGTAATATGTGAATATTTATTTTAATATTAAACCCGAAACAGCTAAATGTTACAATAATAAACATTTTACAGGCTTATTTCTGACATAATTAATTTTTTTATTCAACCACACTCCTTAATACGAATAAGGTCATTTGTATCTATATCAACGATGAATTTCTATATAATAAATAAAATCTTATTATTTTCCAGCTGAACAATTTGAAAAATATTGAAACATTCTTATTGAAGTTTACATGTACTATTATTAAACAGATCAGTGTTCATTAGACGGTTAATAGACAATTAATAGATTGAAATCATGAGTCAGTTGAAGCTAGACCACCATTGAAAACCTGGATGCGCACTGCTGTGGACGAAATGGCCGTCCAGTGCTTCCAGGTTTTCAATGGTGGTCTAGCTTCAACTGACTCATGATTTCAATCTGTGTAAATTTCTAAAATCTCCACAAACCCCTTCAGACAATTAATAGTTAGTTCAGTTGACCTTCCCTATAGAAACAATTTTATTGTAACGGTGAGCTGATTATAGTACATACTTTTCAACTTACAGTAAAATAATGCAACGTTAATGATAGCTGTCAAGTTTTATTAAATACTTAAAGGTCAAACATTTTCATCAGTATTGACTGAATCGTATTACATAGGAAAGGAGTTCATAGGCACGGATAAACCACAATGATTATTTCATTTACTTCACAGTTAACATAATGATATATTGCTTCTCGATGATTACTAATATGAATTAGCCTTTATGCAAATAATAAAGATCTGGTAATTATAGTGATGAACACAACCTAGGGAATTTCTTACCGAAATAATACGAAATGCATCGGATGAAACTGTTAGTCTAGTTCAGTCATAATTAACGTTAAAAGTAATGATGTTAGGACTGTCATTCAAAATACAGCATGTATATGGAATGCAATTAACAGAAATGTATTGATTCAATTTGTAACAAATTGAAAAAGCAAAATTTAAATCAAATTTTGCTTGACCTTAAAATGGACCTTCACTCAGTCTCTTCACATTTCCGCTTGTCCTGAATAATGATATCATTATACTTCGGTTATCGAACCACACATGTGACAATTTTATCTGTGAAATCATGATTGCCAGTTCCAGCCACAGATCGAATCAAATATCACATTACAGTGACAAAAATCCAGGCTCTTCCATCAGCAGGTTCACTTGGCGGCTGAGCAAGTCAGTTGCCATGTGTGCATCTTCATGTGTTGTTGTCTCTGTCATTGAATTCTTCTGAGTTTATTGAAACAATGTTCTATCCTTCATTACTTAGTGTTGCATTCAAATCCATGTCTGTTCGATAGTTGGAACATAATGTGAGCTTTCAATTTAACGTAATCACCTACAATTTGCAACATAATTGGGCATATTGCTTACCTGAAAGGTTGGCCTGTGAAGACATTTTCTGACACATGTTAAAAAATCTTGCGAATTCAGGCGTTTCCCATAAGACTGGTAAACGAAGTGGACAATATTGAATGCTGCTGTCCCCGAATTCAGCAGAGGTCGCACTGTTTCAAATTCCACATAAGTTAACCTTCTCATCTGAAAATTGTTGTCGTACCTCAAGGATGTGCACTCATGATTATGATGCATATTCCCACGAACAGCAGTTCAGTAACCTTCAATAAATTTACGATAGATGAAGGCCGGACATTGAGTGTTCATTGCAGCCTTCCATGAAAAATGTAGTAAGATTAATCTACTAGCCTCCTTCGTCTAATATGTTTTGAGGTTCCTTTAAGTGTTCTACGACATTTTCTCCGACATACAAATTGAACAAACGGCTTGATTCTTATAAAAATCAGATTTGCGAACTGAATAATGAAAGTATGTCGCCTTTTCATAATTTCTGATGGCGCTCTTTAACGCTTCAAGTGATTGGAACACTACCGGATACAACATACTCGAGGACATATTATCCGTGTCCTTGACAACGTTCGAAACGATAAAGCTTTCACTCTATACTTTATTTACGTTCGTAATTTGGAGGAAAGGTGATTATTTGAGAAGTATTTACCTTTTATATCAATTTTCAGAAATAAATAACCAATTGTTACCTTTTTAAAACTAATCATTTAATTGGACGAAACGAAATGAAATAAAAGTTTTTCTTAGTACGAAAATCATCATGCGATAAGTAATATGCTAATAGTTTATACTAAGACTACTGATAAAAACTGGTTACTCAGGTTAAATTAGGTTATATGGTGTTCAAACTACGTTGTTGAACATCAGAAGTTGAGTCTTGTAATTATCGAATTCTCCGTTGAAGAGTCCCATACTAGAACGAAACGGCCGTCCAGTGTTCCTAGGTTTTCCACGATGGTCTAGCTTTAATTGACTCATGAATTCAACTATTAAAGATACTATTGTGTCTTAGAACTGGGTTCGGTTGGGCCTTCAGTAATTTTTACTTGCAATAGATTATCCCGTTTTAAACGGAATATGTTACAACTGACTCAACACTGATCTAAAATTACGGAGGTATATAAAAAGGCGAGAGTGAAAAAAACTGAAGGTATGAATTTTGATGTAGTACAATAAAGTGAATATGGTAACAAAAAAAATATCTTGGTGTAGTAAAATTGTCAAACCGAAAGTGATAGTGACCAGTCAGGTTGCAGCAAAAGTCAGTGAGAATTTATGGATTGGAAAAATACTAACAAGGTTATCTCAAAATTAAAGAACTGATATTAAATAACGAAATATCAAATAACGTGATCATCCTAATAAAAAATGTCATGAATTTCATGCTAGTCTAGTTATGTATCATGAAAGACATGAGTAGATCCACCTCACTGATTATTTGGGAGTATGGCTGCCATGAAATTATATAATCAGATATCTAAAATAGATTTCGAGTAAATTAACATTCTAAGATAGTTTCGGTCACGAACTGGAATGATCTTCAAGACTAAAAGATACTTCACTATTGATCACTCAGTCCCTGAATCCAAGACATTTATTACATAATAGCTTGAAAAACTTCATCAAACTCAAAGCTGCTGTTAGATTTTTAATTAGAAACTATTAACTGTCTTTTAATGGAACTGGAAAAGTTTTCCGTTTTTCCTATAGACGTACCATTGCTATTTACTGGTAATAACTTGTAATGCTTATTAAGAGCAATAGTCATGAGTGAGGTTGACACCCTTTACATTTTTTGTTTTAGCTTGTTCTTTTTTGTAGTGTTGAGCGTCAAATGTTTGCGCATGTTTATTCTGGGTCTTTCTCACTGCACTTGTGTGTTTTTTGTATCTGTGACGATGTTAGCATGATTTCTAATTATTGGTATTACTGTAATGTACGAACAAACTTATTAGATGGAATATATATCTTCCATTTGCATCTATTGTGTATTCGTCAACCAAAGCTATTTGTGAACTTCTATAGCCTTCCTTCTGGTCTCACAAGTATTCCGAACTCGCCGTGCTCTTGGCTTCCTGAAACTCCTCCCTTCGGCCGTCGACTACATCAACTCCCGTGCGACGCTCCGCCGCATACTACTTATAAACAGCCTTGGGAATAGCGTCAACACATTACTACTTTCCCACCTACCAACTCCACTAATGGTTTACCTTCACGGTTTCCTCAATGCATCCATCTATATATCTGTTCACCCAAATATATATATGTATATATACTTTTTATTTGTTAGATAGTCTTGCTTCCTGTGTTTTAGAATTTATCAATGTTTCCCTTATACTGATTGGTTAAGTTACGGCTTTATGATTAATGTTTCCACCTTCTAAAAGCTTACGGAACCTCAGGGTCATCCGAAGACTCATTAGTAATACCCTAGTTTTGTACATAATCTAATCTTGGAAGTAAAGTTTCTATACTTTCTACCTTCTTTCTGTTCAAGAGTGAAAAACTTCTGGAGATTAGGAAGACGGTAGGAAGTCTGTATGTTCGTGTTCAAGTTGAAGACTTACTAAGTAGCATTAAGAGTGGTATCTCCTCTTCATTACTTATTAGTTTTAGCTTTTACGTTAATACTTCCAAAATGTTTCACTCGATCAACTCAAAATGGATTCAAGTAACCAAACTTTATCAATTTATCTAACTATTCATTTCATTCGGTACCATTGTAGTATCCTAATTATTCTGCACTCCTTAATTCCATCAAATAACAACTGTAATTATATATGCGACTTTTCACTACAGAGAATATTCACTTTTTTATTGTATATTTGTTTTCTGCAACATTTCATTTGTTTTGTTTTTTTGTCTTTTATATCCATAACACATGCTTAAATGTACATACAAATACACATATGTTTAGCTAATACATACCACAATAAAAAACAACACAATTATTCAAACTGTACATGTCATGATAATAAAACTGTTGAAATAAGTAATTGTTCAATGGATCACAGTTGTTCCACTCAACGATCTTACTGTCATCACCAATCTCGACGTGCTAATGAATTTAGATATCCTCAAGTACCACAAACTGGCCAAATCAATATAAATAGTAATGGCACATGCGGTAACAATAATAGTAACGAAGATGAAAAGGGTGCATCTATATTTATAAATGGTAATGCCGGAAATTTTCAGAACTCTAATAATACTCAACAAACGTCTTATGTTGCATCGGGACAAAATAATTCGATTGCAAATACCAATGTAGCCACGACATCATTAACAACAACAACTATTCCTACCCGACGTTATAACCGTAGAGTTGTCCTACCTCCCGTAAGAATGACCCATAACCCCGAAGTGGATTCTTTATTACGTGAAATCATGGAAAGGTAATTTTGCACGATAATAATAATTTAAAGATGCACTTTAATGACTCAAACTTTTTTCACCATCATCTTGTAGTCACAAATATTTTTTAGAGATGTAACGTCAGAATATTCCATCTACGGTGTGCTTAGATGGAATTACTCATAGGAGGATGTTACAATGGTATTGCTATCATGTGCACTGAATGCACATTGAATTGATTATTTTTAAAGTTTTTACGTTGAGAAGTCTGTATTAAAGATATTGCGTTATTAGATTGGTGTAGAAATGTTGGATACACTTTGTTTTCCCCACTTCATTCTAACCCTGTTATTATTTAAAGAATTGTATATTCACCTCAGAAGCATATACTGTAGATGAAACCGTACAGATCTATTGTTCATTTACCGAAAGCTAATTAGATAGGATGGTCGTGAACTCTGCAAGTAAATATTTCAGTCTTGTACTTTAACCGCAAAATCACTTCTCGTATTCTTTGTAGTATGAATCGTATATAACTCATACATTTATAGGCGTTTTTAGTTCATTTTATAGTCTATAAATCATTGTTTTCAATTATTTGCCTTATCATATGTAATTCACAGGGTAACATCAACTGAAGGACGGTTGTAAGACAGGAAACACAGGATAACTTTTGTCCAGCTGATTTTAGCTTCGTATAACAGAAAATCTTCACTTAAACCAGCTTAATTAATAGTAATCGTGTTCTATTTTTGTTAAAACTTCTAATTATTTGATATCTGTAAAAATAATTTATCGACCAGAATCCAGGTTACATCTGTCTAGACCGCATGTGCTATTTCGTCTATCGATTAGGGTCCTAAGCTTCGACTAGTTATGCGCGTCAATTGCCAAGATTAACTGTAAGGTGTGACCCAAATATTCTTGACGCCTATTGATCTGCCGAAAACTCATTCCTCAGTCCCCCACTTTTAAGTTTAAATAAAAGAACACAGCACGAAAGCTTTCACTATCTGTATTTCAAGTACCCGGTCTTTTTATCTTAAGCACTCATTAGTTTATATGCATACGCTTTTTTATGTGCTTGAGATACATTGACTAAGTGAAAACCTGTTCAAAACTCTTGGCATCCCATTTACCAACTGTGCAAACATTACAATGACTTTTTCTTACAATCGATGTATTTTAACTAGCTAGTTACATATGTTGGTCATAAGATGTACTCATACGCTTTCGTAGAAAGGTTACAGGCCGTCACAAAGCTAACATCGTTCTGAGCTCTTGTAGTAGTTGATAAATCACACTAGAATTAATACATTAGGTATATATTTGATGAAAATTTCTATATACCACGGTTTGTTTCAGCAGGGGGTTTTTTTCCTAGAAATTCTTAACACATTGAACTAGTAGTAATTATTGTCGTATTTGTCTAGTTCACTGTTTTGATCGAATTTTATCGAATATGTCCACAAATCTGTGTGCCTTGATATGGTCTTATCTGTTTGAATCATCCTACTCACTGCCTTCTCGTGGCAGGAGTGTTGTTCACGAAAATGAGAGGACGAAAAGCGAATGTCCGGCGCTTTAACCAGATTCCAAACCAATGGTGCACATGGGCTCCAGTATCCTGCAGGAACAAATGGCGTATGAACCAATTGCTGGTCACCGGTTACCATGGGACTGCATCTCCTTACGATGCTCCACTGCCTTGTGGATCAGACCTTTGGGTTGAAGGCTCGGGGTGTGGCCCTCTAAGAAAACCACCTGCTTCGGTCTGGGCACCCGGGCAGTATCACAGCCCTCACACATATCGAATGAGATTTGTGTGGCGCATATGTATTTGGTGCCTCTTTGTACCAATATCTATGTGTTTAAATAAATAAATAAATCATTTAGTGATTGACCAGTGTAAATTTCTATTACACAATGCAAATCAGACGTAAAGCAAGTGACAAATCAGAGTTACTTACTGACCCACTCTATTGTCCAGGATTTAGTTTCACTTTCTAAGACATATTCCATTGGTATGGCTTTATTTTCTTGTTATAATCTCTTTATTACGATTATGACCCCAGCTATTCCTATTGCTTAGTATTCTTGGACACCAATCACTCGACAAGTCCCCAAATCAGAACACGGTTGAACAGGAAAGAGATTATATTCCAAATAACACGGTTTGATGGAAGTAAAATGCAAGAAGCACAATAGGGAAAAACGTCAGTATATTTATAGTTTTTTACATAAGAGGATTCTAGAGTATTCTCCAACTATCGACTAGTGCTGGTTGGTTAAGAATTAACCAATCAGCGTGCACCAACGCAATCATTCATTGAGTATGTTTTAATCCAGTCTATGTCCCGCTAACATTTCTGAAGCAGAAAGATATATCTTTATCCATCGGTTGTACGTATATTCTTGATTCAATTAGTCAACAAAATCTGTTATTTCTCCCAATCAAGTGCCTGTTTTAGATAAACTCATATGAAGCTTCTAAATCGACATCAGACTAGATCGATCGCACAACAAAATGACATCTCACTTCTACAGGAGGCTAATCGGGTTTTTTTAAAAATAAATCTGCAAAAAATGTCTGGAATTAATTGTTTATTGACTCCAACCAACATGAGATTTCTTTACTACAACCAAAATATATAACATGGGATAAAGCGATTATTATCATGATTATGAATCTAGGAAATAAAATTTTGTTGTAAATAATGTTTACATCCTTGAATCTACTTTATGTATTCCTTAATTGAGTCACTAAGTAAGATTACACTAATCCGAATATACTTTTCTCTTATAAACATAGACCAACAACTTTAAGTATAACTAATAGTTTGTGCATAGGCAAGTGAAGAATGATAGAAAAGAAAGATCAAAACAACAATAGTATGAATTCAGTAATTAAGTGATATCCAGAAATAAATAAGACAGATTATGTGCTAATAATAGAAGTTATTGAGAATTTACATAAGATTTAAATCACTTGAAAATAGATATAAATGACAGTTATGAGTTGGATATTGTCTAGAATTAGAAAATGACAAGATGGGTTACATAGTAATTGAAAAGGATTTGAAGAGTTTGCATAAGTTTGAAGAATTAAGTGAATGAAAACCGATCCATGAAAGGATAATTTCAGTGTACATAAAATAAGAATTAGTTTATTAAAGACTACATAACAAAATAAACACAAATAAAATAACAATAATGGCTAATTTAAATAATAATTTACCAAATTAGTGATAAGTTGATAACTATCTCTTTCTAAACACATAAATCATATTGGAGTGTTTGCATTGCTACTGTTTCGGCAAACCGGATAGATATTGTGATTTTTGTTTGGTAATAATTTTGGAGAATGTATATAAAATCATTATTGATAAACTGTATTATTTTTAAATCTTTCCATCATTAGTGCCAATTATGTTATATTATATCATACTTCAATGTTACGTATTAATACATATTAATGGTTGTAAGTGACTGATGAGAAACTACGAAATATAATGAATTCATATTATTCTGTCTAAATTATTATTTTGATTTTACTCAAATTCGTAAAGGGGAACCAAATGTATAAAACGAAGTAGGAATATTAATTTAAGAATAACGAAATGTATATCGACAATTTCAAAAGTTTGAACTTGAATAATTACTCTGTTACAACAAAGTATATTTCGTTCATGATTAAACGTAAGATACAAAAGGTTTTTTCTAACCATAACATGGAAACAAATATACATAGACTCAAACTTGATTGATAAGTTGCATATAATTCTTAGCAGAATAGGTTTGTGATGATTTATCACATTTTATCATAATCATTTGACGAACCACTGAAAACTGAAAAGGACTAAACACACATTCTGTTCTAGAATTGGGCTCACTTATAACCCCTCCAATTATCGTACCCATGATTTTCATACCTTGCCACTTGCTCCTATCTTTTAGATGAGCTATTTAAAATCAAGTGGTTTACATTTCTAACATCAGTCGGTGTGTAATCGTGTTTCATCATTATCGACATGGTCGAATTTTACTGGTTTTCGACTTTGTATTAGAACTTCAAAATCTCTTGAAGGTAGTCATTAATTAGTGCCTTATTATTATTATTATTATATGGGATTTATGGTCTATAACATAATTAAAAATTAAGTTTTCACTAGTTGAAATCATGAGTTAATTGAAACTAGACGACCACCATGGAAAACCTGGAAGCACTGGATAGCCGTTTCGTCTTAGTATGTGACTCCTCGACAGTGCTCATCTACGATCCCGCCCCCCCCCCGCGAGATTCTCCACAAAACCTCTTCTGATAATAAGTTTTCATCGTAAAATAAAAGAAAAGCCATTCAATTTCTTTTTTCTATTCCGTTCATTTAGCAAATATTTTTTTTCTTTTGAATTTCTATATCTTTTGTGTTCATCAAAAGACGAGGAAAAAAGATGAGGCAAATAATTTTTTTCTAAAAAAAAAATCTTGATAAACTAACTATGAAAAGAATCAGAATGAATTAATTTTCACTTCAATGTTATTTGACTAAAAAGAATACTGGGTCCTTTTTAATATAAAAACTCTAATGAATAAAACAATACAAGTTTCTGTCTGATATGATGTAAGAATTAACATTGTGAAATTCATTAGTAAAACAGTGAATAAAGGTCAATTCAATATGAATCAATCAATCAATCAGTGATAACTAGAATAAACAATAAAAAGAATTTTTTTTTAAAAAAAAACAAACGTGAATAACTTTCCAATTGATCAATAGATCAACAGTGAATAAATTTTATATAAAGAAGCAATTCAATAATTTCATTGTTTATTATAAAGCTTAAATGAGAATTCTCTTTTAAATTAGATTGAACTTCATAGCGGTTTTGAATGTTTTAGCTCATCTTAATAAGGTGATGTTAAACAAAGATTTGGAAAACATATAGCTTAGTAATTTAATTATATTTGTTAGTTAAAGAATTTTTATCTACTAATTTTATGAATTGTATACACATATTGAAATAACACATTAATTAACTGCTAATTCAATGAATTCATATCATATGAACCGAACATTTAAAGTAATATATAACTATGCATTTCAATCATTTGTAAATACATGGTGTAATCACTGTTCCATATAGATAAATTTTTATTTTATTTCAACACATAAATATTGGTACAAAAGGGTACCAAATATATATGCGCCACACTATATTTGTGTGTGTGAGGGCTGTGATACTGCCCGGGTGCCCAGACCGAAGCAGGTGGTTTTCTTAGGGGGCCACACCCCGAGCCTTCGACCTGAGGGTCTGATCCACAAGGCAGTGGAGCATCGTAAGGAGATGCAATCCCATGGTAGCGGGTGACCAACGATTGGTTCATACGCCATTTGTTCCTGCAGGATACTGGAGCCCATGTGCATCATTGGTTTGGAATCCGGTTAAAGCGCCGGACATTCGTTTTTCGTCCTCTCATTTTCGTGAACAACACCCCCGCCACGAGAAGGCAGTGAGTAGGACTTCCCTGGCAGAGGTTATATACGCGTGACCATGTGAGAGCATTTCGAGAGGGTGAGCGGACTCTCCCCACTCTCGTCCATACCAGGGCATTTGGGGGCCATCTAACAGTGTTATTTTCTTTATTTCATCGAACCATTTCAGTCTTATTCTATGCAATAAGTAATTGAAAGCAGCATGAATCTTTCAAATAAATCGATACTTAACAGTTATTTGAATAAAAATAAAACATTCTCATTCTCTAGTACAGTACTATTGAAATGTAAACATATATCCGAGGTAAAAAAAAATAAGTACTATTATATAACGAGTGATACATTAGCATAGTCTGTAACTCTTTTATCATATATTATGTCCAGCTATTTAAATTGATAACTTCATTACAATTTGATCAATAGTATTCAACTAGGCAAACAAAACATCAATTACTATTTAGTGATTAATCAATTACAAAATCATTTCATACAAAGTATAACACGAATTACAATGTTACTGTTTAATATGTTAATATGTCACTGGTTAAATTGTCCCCATTGTTTTCTGTTTCACAACTGTATGTTGATTGAACCAAATTTGTTTTTCTTCCCTTTTTTTGTTGTTGTTGATTATTTTATCCACTCGATTATCCCATATTCTATTTTTAAGTATTATTATTCGATTGAATTATATTTCTTAGAATATTTCACTGTGTTAGAGAGGAGGATATGAGGTTTTTTTTAAAAAATCACTTTTTTATTTAATAATTAATCTGATTCAAAATTTATTCATTTATTGGAATACTTTTCAATTATCACTAATTAAGTCTAATGGTTTAGCACTGAAACATCATGCTTATATCATTTTTGTTTTATTAAAAAAATTTTAAATTATCCTAACAGAATGTTTTAAATTGTTTAATTATTATAATTTTTTTATTGATTATTATTTTCAGAAATAGTCAGGCTGTAAATTTCGATTCTCGTGAAATGCATATGGCTGTTCAACAAGAATTACGACTTCGTAATCGTACTATTCATACTGCTGCTTCAGTTTCTGGTGGGTCCATTTCTTCAATTAGTTCAGCTGATGGTTCTATAGAAGCTAATGCCGGATCTAGTAGTCAAACATCAACGAATGACATGAAATGTAACCATCATCATCATAGTTCTCCGAATCATGAACATTTGGCTAAACGTCATTGTTCACATCATTGTTATTTCAGTTGTGATTAAGATGAAGAAAAAAGAAGATATTTTGTTTTTCTCATATCTGCTTGATCTTTAATGTACACCACTATCGTACAGAGTTATCATCTCTGTTATTAGCACAATTATCAGTCTTAACATACATATATATAATACTCGTGTACAGGTTTCAACTGTGTACTGAGCAAATAATTGGCTGTTAAAGTTTATCTGTGTGTTGTAGAAATTTCCTTTTCAATATTTTTGTTTTTAATATTTCCTTTTTAAATTATTATTTTGACTCTTGATGACATACATTAATCCTTATTGCTTTAGAAAATATTCCTTATTCTTCGTCATTTGTATTTCTATTGTATTAAGTGTTCATCTGTGTTTGCCAGTGATGCATATTAAAATGAAAGCAAAGGGAGTAGCGGTGATGATGGACTTTAAAGGCGGAAGGGAATGGAGAAATTATAAGGAATACAAATCACCGTCTAAATAGAATGTACAATCAACTTGCCTACAATCTAGAGTACTAGTAAAACACTGAGCTTTTTATGCATATATTTTTGGCGGATATTGTTTTTGTTACATATAACTTATACACTTTCCCACTGTATGTAAAAAAAAAAACAATAAGAGTTATTTATCAGTGACTGTTTGTCTATGTGTTTATCTTTTCCATTTACACTTCGTCTGGCTGCTAACATTACAATAATATACATTTATTCATATGTTGTTTACATTAATGTTATCTTTCTTTAGTCAGAATAATTAATGTCTTCTTTCGTTGTATATGTCAATATATAATGTTTTATTGTTTGTGGACAGTTTGTTTTCGTTCTTTCAATGATCAATCTTTTTTTTTCTTTTTGTTTGCAAAACAAATGAGTAGCATCACACAAATATCTCAAACTGTTATATTTTCTTTTCTCGTTACTTACGTTATCTTCTTTGTTTGTTTATCTTCTTTAAGTTGCTATGATGTGTACACCTATATGCACGCACATGTGGGACATCTCTAGAGATTTGCATTAATCTCATGTTACATTATTTTTTTTTAGTTTGCCTTTTTTTCACGATACTCTTCTTTCTGTCAGTTATCCTCACTTTGACTATTATTATTACCAATAATAATAATAATAGTAGTAGCAGTAGTAGTGACTTGGTGTCCTATTACACTTTTGCTATTTTTAAGTGTAAAATATAATCAACAAATTGTTATTTTTGAAATCATGTAAAAAAGGATTAGTAGTTAAACAATGAGTTTTCTTTTCCTTTTTGTTGTCATTACGTTGGCTTTTTCACCCGTATTTTACAGTTTCCATTTATTGTTTACCTACTTTGTTTTGTTTTAGTTGTAACTAGTTGTTTCCCTTGTGTGTTTATGTATATCTCTTGTTTACTTCTGTTATTTTCTGGAATTTCTATCTTGCTTTCTCTTAAACCATCTATCTTAAACTCTTCTGAAAGGAAGAAATGTTCAAAAAACCTGATAATAGCTACGATTGTATGAATATACACCTTATCTATGCTATTTATTTGTTCTCAAATTCATTTGATTGATTTTGATCGTTAACCTATGTATTATCTAACGATAAGGATAAAATTTCTATACACATGTTAATGCTCACTAACTATTCAGTCTCTACGATGGTTAATTTACCATGATTAGAAGAATACCAGTAGGCTTATAATCATGGAATCAATCCCAATGTGAGAATAATTATTTATCAGTGATTGGTCATTCGTAAAAGGCTTTTCTTAGTTGAGTCATTTGTATTCTTAATATTAATTTCAAGATTTTACCATATAATTTTTATTTAAACAGTCAGTCACAACCAACATTCGACACTGACATTATTGTACATCGGTTTAAGTTGCTGAATCACAGCAGCACAGCGTGATGGAATTAAAATCATGGATAGCAAACGAGTCTGAATAATGGCAATATCAATGATCAATAAATGTGCGGAACTAAATTAAGCTAGCGATGTCATAACTAAGACGATAGCTCTTCCCAATTCGCTCATATACGATCAGATAATTAGACTGTTTAGGTTGTTTACAAACGATATAACAGATAGCCATGAAGCAAGTCATAAGTATAATAAGGAATTCAACCTTTAGGGTCAAAAGCGATATATTAAATAAAAGTGTAAGTGGGATACTTGACAATAAATGATCTCAAGAGCTCTATGCATTCCAGATCAAGTCCATTAGTGGATAGGTTGATTATATTCAACGAAAAGCAATAATAACTTCATTCATAACACCATGAAAGAAAAACAAAACAGTATAGAATTTACAGTCAATGACATTTGGAAGATATATATATATATATATATATATATATATATATATATATACGGTTGTTCTATTAGTTGGTGTAACCATAAGAGTCTGGAGAACTGATATGATGGAAAGAAAAGTCAATTTTCGATTGATTTACTCATTATGAGTTTTGTTCAAGATTATTTCCGTTTTGATTCAATGTCATGATTACTCAATGTAGTATTCGGTTTTCTTTTCTCGTATGATATTTTCTTCTGTATAATATACGATATTCTTGTATTCCATTGACATGAACTATGCACAGTAATTGATTTGTTATAATTCTAAGTATTTATCATATATGTGATTTCATCCTAATTATTAATCAAAATGGGTGTACAATCAATATATAAATGAGGGTATTTTCTACTAGAATAGGCGTCGTGTTTTTGGGTTATTAAATTTTCATTTATACCAGTTTTTGTGTTCTTTTGCATCGTGGGAATTGCAGAGGTCCCTCGTTCCGAGTATAAGTGATAAGCGTTTCCGACGTAACAATCAGTAGCATTAAAAGAGTCAAGACAATAAGCATTCAAACGACAAGTTATAACAAGAACAATCCTTCTTCAATTCTTTCTTCATCAAACATCTACAGTTCAAATAATTATTTGGAGTAAAGCAATAATTCTGAGATAACAAAAGACGATGACGATACCACATCGTACAAATTGACTGAGGTTGGAAATCTAAATTAATGAATACTTGTCTCAATTGTATTATCCCGGCTATGAGACCATAAAGTCCTAGGTTTTATCTCGTAAGGCGTTGTAGATACGCATTATTGAGAAGTAGTAAACTTGGGTGAAACAATATGATTGTTTCCAAACACTTTGCAAGGCATATATATTTAGTCGGATGAAAATTTCTTATCACTAGACGCAAACTAACATATCATCCTTCTTCACTTTTATTACCACTGATGTGTATGCTTAACTGCAAATGTTTAGATTTAAATCTTTCTGGGGTAAATGTAGTTCTATTAAATTTTTCGAGCTTGTTTAATACTAGCTGAGAACACTCGTTAGTTCACTAGAAACAATTACTAACTTTTTTAATTACATATTTTGGTTTGATGGTAACAATACTCAGGTGTAACAGATTATCCTCAGCCATTACTACAGATGATAACCAAATTAAATATATTACATCAACATTGGCCATACTGATCACTTTGTTTGTTGCAAAACTGGCTGTCAAATGAAGGATAGTCATGTTAGATTAGTAATTACAAATCCATCATGACTTATTCAATTTTTGCTTACAAACTATTTAATCTAGAATCTTCACTTTTTCGTAAATCCAGTTCAATTAAGACGATAAGGTGATCTATCTAACATAAATAAACATTCAATGGTCGACTATAAAAAGTTATCTCTATCAGATATTTTTTTGTTTAAAAAGGAAAGAAGATTATTTAGGGTGGTGAAAGTAAAATATAATTGATCACTGGGCGTGGACAAACAGCCATTTAACTTAATGACTATTAAAAATAGGATTTTCCTCTCATTGATTTCTACTCCGGACTCACTGAGAGCAACTGCTTGTAATTGTGTTGAGTAACGTATTATCTAGTCTACACTCGTGTCCTCTATTCTGGGTCGTAAATCCTTGGTTTGATATAAAGTGACAGGTCTCACTATTGTACTATCGTAGTATAACAAAGAGAAAAATATTTTAAACTACCCATCATATCAGGTAGACACCCAGTGTTATTTATGACAATTAAGAACATTAAATGATATTAGATTACAAACTTTGTGATCTTCATCAAAGTATATGTTCGGGTTGTATTCAGGTAATCATGTCCAGACATCCAGGTAACTATGATCCATAATGTGAACTAACTGACTGATAAATGACGTCAGATCTCAGCAACGACAACCAATTCACTAACCAATAGTTTATAGCTAACCATTTTATTTCAGTTTAGTGAGTTTTTCACCATTCATATTAATCTTTCATTTGAAAGATTTCACTCGTGAGAGGGATATATCTTTATGCCTACTAATAATTGATTCTAAATTAAACTGACTTCTGTTATTAAAACCTTGCGTTTTAATAAGTTAAAATTGTTTATAACACTTGAAAAATGTTATGCACCTAGGGTTGTAGATGAAACAGAGTCAGTGTAAATAAGAAGTAACTAAATAAGAAAGAGCAACATATATACGAAGATTAAAACAACAATAAAATTGGCAGATCATATGACAGAACTACAAGGGAATATTCACGAGAAAATTCAATCTTACCTACAGAATCATATATGCATTATAGAAACAAAATAGATACATATGTGGCGACCACTCCTATATGGCTGAGTTATGCAGTGTCGATCATGTTCAAGAGTTGACCCTAATTGTTCATCAAATATGCTACGCCGTCTAACACAGTAACAGTTCAGTTTAATAAATGATTTGTAGTGATGTTTCTTTCTTGCAGCGTTTTCACTACAGTCGCTTTCTGTAATTAGAAATAGCATCGTCTAAAAAAATTCAGAAATTAAATGTGGAACCGTATTTATGTGCCCATTCTTTCAATAGCACTAGGTCCCTTTGGAGCTTTTATGAATCACCCTTACAGCTGATGAATCTCCACAGTCCGATTTGGTCCTCATAAATAAGGACCGATGAGCTTATGTTCTCTGGGAGGTCGTTGGTGGGTATGGTAAATACCATAGGTCCAAGTAAATCCCTCTATTATACCCAGAAACGAACACTCCAGTTCAATCACTCTACTAATATTGTCAGGTGTGATCTGTGTGCCCCTCTAAAAACCGAGGAGAGGATTGCTGTTTCCACACTTTTGGAATCTATGTCGAACCTAGAGAGTATTGAAACAGGTTATGTAGTGGACGGGAAAAGACTTTTCTGAGCATGTCATTTAAACTGGGTCACTTTGTTGACTTAAGCATAACTAGCTTTCCTGACACAATCTCAATACTGTTGATCGTGGAGTATCAGTTGAAATTTGTTCACTTAGCGCCTGATCTAGCTGTTTGTCAAAGTTAGGGCGGAAAACTATGACGGTTTTGGGTTTGTTTTTTACCTTTTTGGTATGAACACATAAAACTCATCAACATACCAGTCATTCACCACAGATGACTCATTGGGTTATGAAAATTCCCGAAATAGGAAAACATGAAGCTTATTCATAAAAATGGATTTTAGCAGTTCAGATCCGCCTACCGTACGATTGAAAATATACCCAAAGGGTTAATGTGTAAAACACGCCTGTCGACTAAGACACCAGACTGGGTATATATGAAACAACCTAAGAAATGCAAGATTTAAACCGCAAGCCCCAGGTTCACCCTATTGTAGCAGTCAGCGTTATTGTTTATAAGAAGCGTTACCGAAATTCATACAATATTCCTGTGATCGTAAAAGTATCTGGTAAGGACTCGGACGAATGGTGCACTCAATACTCTACGGTAATGAACAACGGAAATCAGTTAATGAATAGTATATTTCATGTTTATTTATTTAGTTATTTGTTTGAACACATGAATATTGGTACAAGAGAGCGCCAATATATATGTGCCACACAAAACAATGAGAATTCGAAGAAAAATAGAAAAAAAGCTAACGAGCCCGAAAAAAAGAGAACAATAACGAAGAGTTTGGTGTAATGTAGTGACACTAATGAGGGAACTGAAAGGTGCAATCGGAAAAAAAATCTTTCAGGTAAGGGAGACACAACTACTTTTTATGAAGTAAACGAAGGTTACAGCAGGATCGCCACTGGCTTCTATTCTGAGCCATATCTGATAACGTCTCTAGCCACTGTGTAGCACCATCTCCCAAACCCCAACCAGGGAGTCGTGAAGGACCAACACAAGCCAGTCCTTTGTAGCTTTCTTTCATGCCACGACATCATGTCATGCACTGACCACCTCTCCGCTTCTTCCAATCAGTCCCAGAGCCGGCAAATAATGCACGATGTGGAATTCTCTGGGACGACATTCGTAGAACATGTCCAAGCCACCGAAGTCGGCGTTTCAAGATGGTGGCACTAATTGAATTATCATCTCTGTCCTCGAACACACGATGCCGAACCTCTGCATTACTGACATGGTGTTGCCACTGAATGTCAGCAATCCTTCGGAGACAGCGATGATCGAACACAGAGAGTCGTCTAACGTCCTCAACTCGGAGAGGCTAGGTTTCACAAGCATAGAGCAAAACTGCTCTCACCGACGCGTTGTAGATCCGACCTTTTACAGCCAGACTAACATTACGAAGGCGCCAAAGGTGGCCCAGATTGGCATAAACCGCTCTGGCTTTCACTATACGTGCATTGATCTCACCACTCACAACCTCCACCTACACTTATGCAGCTACCCAGATACAAGAACTTCTCGACTACTTCTATCTGCTCACCATCCAGGGTGAGTACAGGATTAGAATCCTGCCAGTCTTGTAGAAGTACTTTGCACTTCGAAGGTGCACAGTACATACCATACCTACGGACACTGATTGCCAACTGATTAAGTGCAGATTGCATGCCTTGGGCATTATTGCACAGTAAGGCAATATCGTCCGCATACTAAAGGTCGAGAAGTCTTTCTTCAGGCAACAGATACACACCACCATTACTTACATCCATCAGAGCTGTTTCCAGAATGTCGTCGATGGCGAAGTTGAAGAGGAATGGTGAAATTGGGCAACCCTGCCTAACCCCACTACTCGAATGGAACAATGGAGAGAGGTGGTTGTATGCCCTCACTCTGCCTGAGGTGTTTTTATATAGGGCTTTTAGGATGTTAATAAACTTCTCAGGCACACCCTTCTTTAATAGACAATCCCAGAGAACAGTCCTGTCCAACGAATCGAAGGCAGCCCTGATGTCAAGAAACACTACTATATGAATCATGTATTTTAGATGCATGATCCAGATACTTAATAATTAAAAATATAAGAATACATATAGAATAATCTATAAATAATTCCTAGAAGTTACCACTCATTTATTCTTCGTTCGGATATATGACTGCAAAATAATTTCAAACTTAGACCTAAAGATTGAGCGGAAGTGATCATATATGCCCATTCGGTTTGGGTAGTAGATTTTGTCATTTGATATTTGACGGACAATTGGACATAACACAATCATGTTTTGGAACATCTCGTATCAGCGCTTCCTGTATACATATTACGTTATCTACTCGGGTTTCTTTTCGTTTTGTTTATTCGATCAACTTGATGGTCTGGCAACACAAGAGATTTTAAAGGTTTTTTTTTCAAGCCACTTAAAAATAACGGTTTTGGGATGTTTTTCAAAATATTTAAGTTGTTTACATAATGGATTTCAAAGTACTCAGAACATACTATACAGAATGGTGGAATATTATCAATCCGCTTACGATGATGAATTTATGAGTTTCTGAAGCCTAAGATAATAGAATCTGTTTATTTATTCGATCTTGTGGTTGTTATTACTTTAGTTTAACAACTATTTTCACTTTTTTTAATGATGTTTGCATGTTGTCGATTTTATTTTCAATAGTTTTCACACTTTCTGATATGAATATTCACTCACTTAACCACCTTAGAATTCTTTCATAAATTTTATCGTTATTTTACTTATCTCCACAAATACGATATAAGTTGTGTACATCGAATGTCAATAATTATGACTATTGTTCCTAGATTAGGGGTGGTAAAAAAGTCAGGTCCACTCAAAGCTACCCGCGGTTTCGTCCCAACGACCTGGTATGAGATGACCATCCTGTAATTTAATCACTGTGTGTTGGTCGAATATCCGTCCAGTTGCATGGATTTTAGGTGTTCTTATATTTGAGTAGTCTCCTGCTGCAATAAAATCACAAAATTACTGAGAAAAAAAGATTAATTAAGCCTTCTCTGTCTTTTATTTCACACGTTGGCTCGATTGTTGCCTCATAACTTGATCTGGGATACCAATTACTCTATTGAACCTCACCGTATTTGTTTAAAAGTTGACGAAATGTCAAATAAACGGTATGTTTTCAATGTTAGTAATACTTTTTTTCCATTAGTAAACTGTTATTGTAATGGATAACTGTTTTTTTTTAAAAATAATTATCCAGTACTATTTGTGACGCTTCATGTTCATTTAGTATTTGAAAGGAATTGCGAACGCCAAATAAACCGATTCAAAAACTTTAAATAGTACTATGAAATTTCAGAAAAATCCAATCATCACAACATTCATAATACTATTAGCAATTCACAGTTAATATAAAATAATTACATCATTGGCAATCACTATTTAGATATTATTCATCAATATGCATTAGATCTTTGTTTAGAATTTGTTCAGTGATTGTAGATTTTGTTTACCGTAATTCATTCTCAATCTGTATAACAAATACATCATAAATTAATACTAACTAACAACATTGTTCAGTCACCATGTTCAAAACAAACATGCATCGTTTTACCTGTGAAAAATATGTCACTAATTAATGTAACACAATGTTATATACAGTTACTGTATATGTTCAGAAAGTGGGAATAAAAGACTATTATCGTCAATTATTACTCACGTAATTTACATATCAAGATGTTAGTTCCGACAAAAACGATCATTTGATAAGGTTCCAACACAAAGACTGCTCTTGAAGCTGGAAAATCTAGGCACTTCCAAACTTGACCTAAAATGACTTAAGTTTCTTAGTAGGTAGTAGACAGAAAGTAAGAATAAATATCAAGTACTCCATCAGAAAACCAGTACTTAGTGGAGTACCGTAAGATTCTGTCCTAGGTCCTTTACTCTTTATACTATGTGTAAATGAACTCCAAAGTACAATTGAATCCCCAGTTCTACTACTATGGGCCCATGGGCTTTAAGACGGACGTTCACCAGGTGAAATACTACCATGTTCACTACGGTATACACAACCTTAGTGAAAAATAACCTTGAAAACCGCGTTCACTCTGAAAGACTGTTTAAAAGATGACTAAGATATCCTGGAAAGAGTGCTGAGGGAAAATACCCGTGCAATTATAGAACTCCGAAGTTTACCGTAAAAAGAGTGGCTTGAAAAGCTAGACCTCTTTACGCTGTCCTACTACAGATTAAGAGGTGATTTGATTTTAGAGTATAGAATACTAGGAAATCATTTTGAACCAATTATATCCTATTTTTTCTCTTCACCAGATTGGAACATCTCAGAGGATTAGAAGAGCCAAGAACGAACAAAATATCCGTGAACTGCAAGTTCTCACACCAAGTCATCAATTCTTGGAACCTGTTACCCGAAAAGTGGTGTCCACACCTTCGAACGACTAATTCAAGAGAAGACTAGACATTCACGGAAGGATACTAGAAAAGGCATAACATAGACCGTATATCTTCTTTCCTTACTACACAAATCTGAATCTGTATGTGCATGAAATTTCATAAATTAATTCCTCAAGGACATATAACCAGTTAACAAATATGACGATTGTTATATCTAAAGCTTACATTCTTAATATACCGCGTATAACTTGAGCACTCAAACGCTAGAACTCTTCAAGTCGTAAATAAGAAGACAGAAGACAAGTGAAAGTAATGCTATTCCAAACAGTGTCATTTATGGTACAAACCTGTCAGTTATTTATAGTTTTTTTGTAAAAACGAAATCGTCATTATAGTCCTTCGATCCGCATACAGGGGGTTATTAGCATTTGTGCAATAGGGACGTTACACGTAGGGATTCTGGAATATTCTTTTAAACGATGATTGGATTGAATATCTTCGGCTTTTTCTGAGCTTCTTAGGGCTTCCTCAATTTCACCTGTGGGCCGTCCTCGCACCTCCTCTCTTTAAAGTGTGTTGTGTAAGACGTTTTCCTCGGGTTTACCTGAAACTTGTTTACTGCATTCCTCTTGCATTCAATCACTCTTAAAGATTGTGCCGCCTTTCCCTCCTTTATCTCTTCTAAATTCGTCCTCCTTCGGGTTTTTTCGAGGGGAATCCACGAGCATTTGAAATGGGAGTCGGTTTTGTGTAAGTAATGTTTGTCCATCCTTTTAAATATGATTTATGTGTCTAATACACATTCCGATATTTTTTCTGGATTAGGTACAGCACATTTCCAATCCAACGTTCAATAACACCTGGCTCTTACTTCCTTTTACCTTGATACAACTTGACAAGTACCCTTTCACCCACCAGGAAGCTATGAGTGATCGTGCGATACTCATTTGTGGATTTATTTGTCTTTCTGGGCGGCAACATACTATTAAAGACTGTCCGGGTTTTTCTTCCGAACATACACTCAGCTGCTGACTTTTCTTTTGGCAATACCGGATTGAAGGTTACTCTGTAAGACATTAGGAACTTGTTCTGGGATACCCTCTTCTCCTTCTTCGACCAGAGCCCTTTTTATCGTATCCACGAATTTTTATGCTTGGCCATTCGACTGAGGATGGTATGGATGAGACTGTAGATGCGATATTCCATTTCCACTGCAAAAGTTTTTAAAAGTAGATGACATGAACTGAGTGCCGTTGTCAGTCACCAAGATCTCTGGAAACCCAAAACAAGCAAATAATCCTGATAATCTTTTTATTGTACTCTCTGATGTCGGTAGACCATATAAGTTTGGCCATTTTGTGAAAGAGTCGACAACAACTAGGTAATTTCTGCCCTGTATTGAACCGGCGAAATCAGTGTGTACTCTTTGCCAAGGTCCGTTCAGCTTTGGCCATGGTTGTGGTTCAGCTTTAGTCGGATTCTTTGCGGACTCTAGACAGGACCAATAACGGCGACAGTTCTGTTCTATATAATGATCCATTGACAGCCAATACGCATAACTCCGAGCTAGTGACTTCATTTACTTATACCGAGGTACCGCTATGGAACTGCTCAAGGACTTGGTGTCGAAAATTTCTGGGGATGACGATACGGTGGCCGGACATGATGCACGAACCAACAACTATCAAGGAATATTGCCATGTAGTCTAGATGAAGGCCACTTGTTGAGTATAAAGCAGCTAGCTTATTGAATAGCTTCAAATGTGTCCAGAAGTCCTGAAACTGCGTACGCCAACACTATGTGAACCTCAACTTCAACATCCACGACAGCTACAAGCACCTCCTCTTCTTGTTTTGCGTGGAAACCAGCCAATCCTGAGAGGGCATCTGCCTGTCCAAAATCCGTTGTCGGTTGATACTTTATCTTGATATCATAGCCCAGCAATGTAGTTGCTCATAGCTGTAAACGGTTTGCTGTGTATACAATGATACCCTTCGTGGATCCAAAGACTGTCAGTAGCAATTTATGACCTGTTAGTATGGTAAACTGTCTGTCAAATAGCATCTTGTGGAACTTTTTACAACGAATATAACGGAGAAGGCTTCTTCCTTTATTTAACTGTGGTTCCGTTCTGTCGTAGTTAGCGATCTAACAGAGTGGCCGATTGCCTTCTCATACCCGTCAAGGTAGATATGTAAAATTACTGCTCCGATTCCGTAATTTGACAAATCTGCTGCGACCTCAATTGGAAGATAAGGATCATAGTGTGTAAGCAGAAAGTTTGATGATAGGAGCTGTTTTAGTTTTAAGAATGCTTCTTGGCATTTTGTTAACCAGAACCATTTGATATCCTTTTTCAGTAAACGATTTTCGAGGCACACAGATGGGACTCAGATCTGGAATTGAAACACCATAATGACTAACCATCCCCAAGATGGAACGTAAAGTTGACGCATCTGTTGGTGTAGTCATGACCTTCATAACCTTGACGTTTTTTGGACCAGGTTTTCTTTCATTTTTGTCGATTATGAATCACAAATAACGAACTCGCTCCATGTAGAAACCACATGTTTCAGCACGTAATCTGAAACTATAATCTGCTATGTGATTGAAAACGATATCCACCTTCTCTAAATAAGCATAGTCTGTACCCATGATTAGTATATCTTCCAGGTGGAATGCAATAACAGAAATATCTTGTGGCACAGTGTTCACAACTTGTTGCAAGATTGAATGAGCTGTCCTTACTTTAAAATGAAGTCTAATATATCGGAACAAACCTTTATGAGTGTTTATTGTCAAGTAATGCCTGCACTTTTCGACTACTGGAATCTGTTGATAAGCTTCTGAAAGATCCAGTTTCGCAAAATATTTCTCCACATTCAGTTTCAATAGTTATTATTATTACTTTTATTATTCACAAACATATTATAGGTACATAAGTGTTGTGGAGAAACCTATTCGGGTTTCTTCAGAAATACAATAATACACAAGTTTCAATAATGTTAGCATTATATTTGAAAAAGAGAGTAATAATAATAATAATAATAATAATAATAATAAATCAGGTTCCGTATAATTGAGAAGAATATTGATTTGAGTTTAAAGAATAAACGACCATGTGTGTATCGTCAAATTAGTAACAAAAAATAATTAACAAAAAAGTACCTTATGATTGCAGTAAGATATGACGCTAGAATAAAAGTTTGTGCAGCCATAGTTTAGAGTGATGCTATGAAAGACTCAAATAAATGCAAAGGATAACCAAATATCAATATGTATACATAGTGAAGATAAAACGAGTCTGAGAAGTTAACTTACGTGTAACACAAGTTATTGTCATAATTACAAACTTCTTAATCTTAAGAATAAGATTTATTTAGAAGGGAAGAAGAGAGAGAAAAAAAGTGATCATCTAGTGAAAGGGATTAAACCATGATAATAATAGTAATTTTGTAATGAATATTGACGTCAGAAGTAAATTAGCAATTGAGAAAAATGAAATAAAAATCCTTTAAAGCACTCGAATAAATACATGTAGATTTATGTAATAGTATACAGAATGAAACCGGATATTAGTATAAACATTTGTGCAATCATAATTAAGAATGATGCTATGAAAGTCACAATTAATTTTAAAGTACAATCTGGAGTTAAATATGTTTAGAAGGATAAGAAGAGATTGTTGTATTCGGGCCGTCGCTGATTGCTGTGCCGAAAAATCGCTGATCACTTATACTCGGAACGAGGGATCTCGGCAATTCCCACGATGCGAAAGTACGAACAGAAAGACTGGTATGAGCGATGATTTATTAGCCCCAAAACTATGACAACAACGATTATCAAAATAGTCTAAAATACACTGGTTTATATATTGATTTTACACCCATTTTTGATTTATTTATTTAAACACATAGATATTGGTACAAAGAGGCACCAAATACATATGCGCCACACAAATCTCATTCGATATGTGTGAGGGCTGTGATACTGCCCGGATACCGAAGAGTAGGAAATATCGTTAATAAGCCAGTAGATAAAGATAAGGTTTAATTTCATACGCCTGATCCACGGAGGTTCTTATTTGAGTTGTTGACATATTTGGTGATAGTCCTTGTTGTCGCAATACTCCAAAACGGATTTGGTGAACCTTCCTTGAACATCTCCAGTTTTAATCAGGTCATTATGCCTGCAATTACTGTAAACTAAAATACTATATTCAAGAGTGGGTAAGATACATTTTCTGTATGACAATAATAATAATAATCTCGATTCGATATTATTGAAGTTTATCATTATGAATCCGATGGGCTTTGTAGCTTCGGATACTTGAGATGCAATGTGATCAGAAAAGTTCAAACTGTTGTTATATCTTAAGCCCGAGTCACGAACAGTGTTGAAAGCTTCAGTGTGTGTTTGTGTATAGCCAGATTTAGGTTAAGGCAACGACCAATGTGAATAGATCCACTTTTATCAACATTATGTGGTGAATTCCACGAAACTTTTCATTTGTTTATTTTCTTTATTACTTCTTGCATTACCGCTGAAATATAGTTTTCTTTGGTGGGAGGAGAGAATGAATAAACCACTTTTAGGTCATCAGCAAAAAGGAAAGGTTTACCATACTGAAAGAGGGAACATACGTCATTGATAAAAAGGAGAAGGAGTAATGGATCAATCAGATTTCCTAGTATAACCCCACTTGTTATATTCGTAGGTTTAGAGTAGCAAAATCGAAAGCGGACGATTTGGCTATGTTCTTCTAAAAAAGATTTGAGCCAAGATAAAATGGGATTCTGCATGCTAAATGAAGAAAGTGTTCGAAGAAGAAGTTTGTGTGAGACCGTCGAAAATCGTACTGGTTCCATACCTTCCCTATATTCATAAAATACTTGCGTTTAGACGAAGCATTTTTGTCGACTAAGTTAGGTATACTCCAAGGTTAATACACGTTATTACGACCGTGGCGTAGTGAAGGATAATACAGGGGATTACAACCTTATTATACTCAGCACAAAATTACACAGTTACTAGGTGAAATAGAAAAACCATACTATAATACTTAATTTGCAAAATGTTCAATAATTGTCTCAGACTTCATTGTTCTTGCATTTCCAAACCGATTGCTTTCTATCACCATTCTTCCTTTCTTCATCTTGTCAATCTTCTGCTGCCAGACATTACATTCCTGACTCGCGTTATATACTACTTATATCAGTATAAGTAGCACGCACCACAGTAGTAGTGGTGTTTTAATTTTCCCAACTTTCTTTTAAAAGTTTTAAAGGTATTCTGACTCCTATTAGCATTATAAGCCACATGGTCAATAACTGGAGAAGTGCAGTCAAGGCAATATATCAGGTTGTAGCATACATTGGAAAGAGCAATGTCATTGTTATTTGTGGTAAAATAAGTTTCCCATGGTAAACATCGAATAAGAGTTTCAGTCCGTTTGCAGGTCTGTTGATCAAAGCATCTGCTCTGGTACATCATTGCAGCTCTAGAGTTCAACTGCATGATGTTTAAAGAATGAATAATATTCAATACAACCCTATGATCACTCATAAAAAACTCATGACTAATATGCACTGAGATAGAGTCTACGTTGACTTACTGACATAAAATACCTAATGTGTGTATACTGAAAAAAATAATTATCAACCACAGAAGTCATGTATATGACCTCTGTGGTGATATCACCTCATGTACTCCATACAAATAGGTCTCAAAATTTTCCCAGCTCGTAAATCGTCGAGATAATATAATATCATTGAACATTCGTCCTATATCATGCATCATCACGATGGCATCGTCTTCGTTAATTGAAAGATGGACGTTATCAGACATAGCGCGGCTGAACTCAATGGCTTGATTTGACCGCTTCTGCAAAACGTCACGAATTGTCGAGGTGACACACCAATCATTTTACGGTGTTAAGCAACCTCCATAGTTGACGATACTCCTGAAGCGTTGCCCATATAGTAAAAAATACGCTTATCTTAACGTGGGTTTACGCGAACCCATCCACTGGATCTTCGTTGTTGAAGATATTTCTATGCCAATCATTGGTATAGACCTGCTACAACATCATAATTTACTCATCGACACGCGCGAATGGAAGTTAGTAAACGGAAACACTAATTTGTCTATTTGTGTAACTTATTTTTCCAGTTGTTGTTTATCTCCAGTCACAGTAAGGCACACGATCGAGCCATATTACCAACAAATACTCGATAAGTACCCAGAGATATACCAAACGCAACCGAAATTGCCGTGTGTAAGCAGCAATGTTACACATCACATCACGACTATATGTATTCTCGAAAGTGCGCTGACTGGCTCCAGAAAAGCTAAGGTTGGCTAAAAACGAATTCGATCGTATGATAGACCAATCGCTATCTTTACTCCTACACTTATATCTGCAATATTAGACGGCCTCCATTTCACCCACCTGAGAGCTTTCATCCCGTACCCGATGTTGATTGAGTGCGTTAGGCTTGCACGACTTCCTAGTGTTAGCATTATTGAATAGTCTGTTGACACCTGGGAACCTAAAAAGTGTTGTTTGAACTAATTTCAAGTGCATTATCGTTCTCATATAGTGCAAACGTTGGGTTTGTTTTCGAGTAATTGTCCATCGAAATGATGTCGCTATACTCGCATCACTGCAAACCGTATTATATTCCAAAAATAAGGCAATATCAGTTAACTCAGTGGCATGCAATTTTAGAGACTGTCTGTTCACTTCGTCAGTGAAATGTTTAGCGCTATTGGTCAAGCTTCCAGTCCCTGAAATATTTCGGTTGACATGTGAATAGTTTAGACGACTGATGCTGAACAGTTTTCTTATTTCAGATTATTTCCAGAAGGTTTACTTAATCCCAACACAAGATGAGGGAATTTTGACTGCTTTGTAGACTACGTACACTATATGCAAGTGGAGATTGCAGATTGTTGCGAACGAATCATCAACATCAGTAAATCAGTTTCTTTAGTGATGTGTATGTTCAGGTTTCCTCATGGCATCGATCTGAATTATTAATAACACGTTTTCTGATTTTTCCAATAGAAGCGAGGACATCAGTACATGCTGAACGGTTTTTGTGCTCTAATAATAGAGTGATCATCCCGCCCATCTAGGAACAAAGAAAACGAAATCACTTACGCGTCAAGTTTGTTGGTGCCATGACATTAACGCCGATACAAGTCGAAAACCGGAAAACTCTAGCTTGTTTATATAAGTTAGCGCATAAGAAAACTAATGTGAATCATTCCTCTGCATCTTATGAATCTTGGCAACTTAATCTTGAGGATTACTGTGACCCGTTACTAAACTCAAAGTGTGCTTTAGTTGTTATCGATTCATATTCCAAATGGCCAGAAGTTGTACTAATGAACAGTCCTAGTAGACACTTCACTCAAACAGCGATAAGGAAATATATCCAGTCGTAAAGGGATATCCAATGTATTATTAATAGACAGTGGAAACCATCTACAGAAAGAGTTGGGCAGCTGGCTTACTGACATCAGATGCCGTCATCTAATCACAGCCCCACGACGTCCTCAGTCTAACAGTATAACAGAAAATTCCATCCGAACTTCAAAGAGAGCTTCAGTGGATCCAAGTAATCTAGAAGAGTTAGAAAAATGCATCAATAATTCCTTGCTTCATTATCGTAATGCAGAACATTCAAGAACTCATTACAGTCTGGTTAAACTCTTCAAATCGAACGCATTTGGTGAACAAAATAGTACAATTTTACCGAAGAAATTACTATCGATCATCTGCGTGGATTATATTTCAGAGAATGGGTAATCCGGATGGCAGAGATTCTTGACTCGAATGATCATTCAATTCACAGCAGACCCTTAGACTAAGTGAAGATTAATGAAATTGGTGATTCCAACTATAATTCTGATTATTCTCTAACTAACTCTAATTCTGTAGATAATTTTGAACTTCAAATAGTTCCAATCTTAATTCTAATGATTTTCCTATCGCCAACGGCCCTTTAAATAATTCCAAATCGCAGATTGATGAAGAGAATAAAAATCAAATTGCTTGACAATTGAGATCTAACAGAATTCCAACTAAACTCAGACTACATTATGAACACGTAGACCAAAAACCAACGTATGGTGGGTGTGGTAACTAACAATTTTACTGTGCAGTTAAACATTTTCGTTGTGTTTAAACACATCATAACAACAATACAATTTCATACTGTGTACTTCGAATTTTAGTTCTTGATCTTTTGTCAAAGATCTAGACTCATTAGGATCAGTACCATTTCGTCATATTGTTTCGCCGCTTTTCAAACGAGGTTTTAGGAGCCGAGCTTTTAAAATCACGCTAAACGTCATCTTCATTGAACTCATTCCTCCTTAAAAGCTGTACCAAAGACATTACTAAGGTCTATGTCAAAATTTGTGCTTACGAGAAATCAGGATTAAGGAGTAACGAAATTACAACTACAAGCACAATTCGTATCATTATTCACGGTTTAGTTTATGCTCAAATCATCTACTTTGAAGTATCTCGTCAAAAAAGTAGACATTTTCCACTATTTAGACAAAAGTAGGTATATGAACGTGAAGAAAAGCTTCACATAACAGTTCAACTTCGAGGTGTGAAAGGTTATATACGCTAGGAATTATGATGGGAAAAAAGGAGCAGTGAGACAAAACACACCTAGATGCGCTTTCATATTATAGTTATTGAGGTGAAGGGTAAAACACTAGCAACACTATAAACCTGCATTTTACTGACACGTTAGATCGATCTACCACCAACTCTAAGATATCGTTTACGGAGTTAAAACGAACTGACTGCTTATAGAGTAAAATGTAACCATACTTCATACGAAACCGTGTTATAAACTATCTCTTGTGTCTCTAGCAGCAGCACTGATCAGTTTAGAAGCCAACGTGCAACTTGTCTGGATTAGAAGGGTAGCCAAACTTATCTCTGTCATAATAAGTCCCATGTCAGGATTACAAAGTTTTATTGGATAGGAGCAACAATGTGGAGTAACTCACAACCCAATGAAAACAACCGTTGAAAATCCCCACCTATAAGGCAAAGTTTCGCATGCATTTTACATTCAACCTTTTCAAACTAACACGACGATTGGGTTTAGGGATTACATATTAACACTCCTTACTCGGCTTTTACCCATGCAAGGAATCTTTTCTAGAACTTTATTTCACAGTTTCTCTGATACATATATGTATATCTAAAGGCAAGTGCTGAGAATTCTATATCGTACCAAAATATAATATTGAATAAAGCCATTAATAATAATAATAATAATAATAATAATAATAATAATAATACCCGACCGTTGCTGCTAACTAGACGTGGTGATCGGGCTTGCCTATCGTAATTAACCAGTCGCACTATACTGGCTGGAACAATCGTTCCTCAATGTCCTACCATGTCAGACAGGTCGGTTGAAGGTTAAAAGTAGCAACCCAAGATCAGAAGGTGAAGGCGTACTGCTGACTGTACAGAGGTGTGACGGTAGTAAGGTGTTTCCTTCACACAACCAGCATAACAGCGATGATGCCTTCCTACGACATGTGGAGTTAGAAAATTCGACCCTATAAATGAACACCTAACCTTATCTTCGGTGGTGAGGTTCCGACAAGTACCGAGCTAACATGAGAATTACTCACGAAAACGTCGTGTGTGACCGACCTCAAGCAGTTGTTCCTTGCGCATGGCAGTCACGCTCTCAGGTCACTAAGACCTTTTCAATTTCCTTTTCAGGTACCTCCAGAAGAACCCCTCCACGGTGTGGGCGACCGGGAAGTGATAACTGCCCTCATACCTCCAACAACACTCAAGATCATTATATTCGTGACCAATCTCCCTCTTCAATTCCTATTATTCCTCATGCGTCGACTTTCAACTCTTAATTTCCTCCTCATGTGTCACCGTGGTCAACGATCCTAGTGCGCGAAACACTATCCCAAGTCTACTAAAACGTCGCTCCAAACTACACGTTGGAGCGTCCAACGTACTCACCCGATGTCAAATGGGCCAGAAGGCCTCCTTGGTTAAAACCCTACAAGCTCATACGACTGATGTATACTGTCTCCGAAACACGCATACAGGGTCCTAGTGTTGTTATTTACTTGACCTCACCTCGTCAAAACAGAAAGCCGACGAGATACACACTGTGTATCTGGCAAGCCGATGGCTATTTCTCGTGGACTGATGGGTGTAGGCATAGCCCTAAGTAGGAGGGCAGAACAAGCACTATTAGAATGAATACCTGTTAACAGTCGCCTATGTGCTGTTCGACTGAACAGCTCCGTAAAAACCCGGAAGAATATAAACACATAGTTGCCTTTACTTCGTTTCTGCCCACGCTTCCACTGGCTGCAGCCTGAATGAAGCGAAGGATGACTTTTACAGAAAGCTTCCTGAACCTCTTCAGAAGGCTAAACACTCAGACATAGTACTCATAGCATGTGACTTTAATGCCCAAATAGGTAGCTTAAAGCAAACAGAGACATTTAGGTGGGTATTTTAGTATTCTGGATTAGCGAACAGATAATGGTGATCACCTGATGCAACTATGCTCAGACAGTCGTTTATTTTTAGCAAGCACTAATTTTAAACATAAGGAGAGACACTGTCTAACATGGCAACCCATTGTATGGACTAAAATAGACCATATTGCCATCAGTCATCGTTGAAGAGACTCGACAGAAGACTGTCGCTCGTTCTGGAATACCTGTTTGGACTCTGATCATGCTCTAATAGGAGCATGCACTTGCTTACTTCTCACTGGACACAGGAAAGTTACATCAAGAAGATTCATTAGAATTGGACTGAGCGATGAGAAACCAAAGGTAAATGCCATGAGAAACTTGAGTGAAAGTTAGGCAATTTCGAAAACGAGGCTGACCCATATGTTACTTGGGAGGATGTATGAACAGCTGTGGAAACAGCAGCGACATCTAATAGTGATTTGAATCAAAGGGTCACTAGAAACCAGAGGATTTTTGCAACACCTATTGCAATGTTAAGCTCTCGTAAATTTACCCTATCAGGCTCTGAACACAATGCAGGACGAAAACAAATCATATTTAAATCAACCAAAATCTAAGAAACGACCGAGAGCAGTGTTGGGAAACCAAAGCAAAAGAAATGGAAAAGGCAGCGGCTGTAGGTAACACAAGACAGCTTTTCAGACCAATACAAGAAACCGAAATTAGAAATCAAGTGAGACAATCTCGGAAAAAAATGACACTTATCTGGTCTCAGTTCAAACGTCTAGGACGATGGACTGGACACTTTAAGGAGCAGTCCAGCTGGCTTTCAGCTACTCTATAACTACCCACCATTCCCAAACAGCCTAAATGAAACATTGAAGTAGGTCACCGAATGTAGTTGAATTCAAAAGGCTATAGCTAATCTGAAATGAGGAAAAGCAGCTGGCTCCAGAGGTCTAGTTTTAGCGATTAGGTTAACTAATATTTTAGCTAAAATCTGGGAGCTGAACGTAATCCCGCCCGACTGGTCGCAATCACTGATCGCCCAATATATAAGGGGTAAAAAAACCATCCTGTGATAACCATAGAGGGATTAGTTTGACTAATATAACATCTAAAAATACTAGCCTTAGTAATAATCGGACGCTTAAGACTGGTGAACTTCAAACACGAGAAACTTAGGCCAGCTTCACACCTAGTCATGACTGTTTCAATCACATATTCACCATTCATCATGTTTTAGAACACAGGCAGCATTGAACCCTGCAGACTGAAAAGTTCTGTGACAGTGCCTGTCATTGAACGGTGTACCTCAGAAGTACATAAACATCATGAGGGCTCTTTACTCGAACACTACCAGTCGAGTCAGAGTTTATGGAAAACTGTCATCTGATCTTGCAACCTTAAGTGGTGTCCGGCAAGATTGTGCACTATCTCCATTTGTGTTTAATTTTATCATAGACCTACTATTAGAAAAAACGTTCTCGCCGTCTGGATTTTCAGGAATTTATTTCCTACCAGAAGGTCCACTTATCGAGTTAGAATACGCAGACGACATAGTGCTGTTTGGTGAAGACTCTGATAAATTGCAGTATTATGGTAGCACTGAGCAACAATCCCAGGATGTTTGGGATGCGTTTCTCCCCCTCTAAATGCAAGTTGTTGCTTCGGGACTGGCTTGCGCCAACACCTGAACTAAGGATAGGGAGTGAAGTAGTCGAACGAGTCAACGACGTCACTCATCTTGGAAGTTCTGATCAACCCTAATGGGTTGGTGCTGTAGTGATCACAATCAAAATAGCTCTAAATAGTCAGTCAAGCCGCCGTCCAAAAAGATGTTACAGGTGATATAGAGAAATAAGAAGTGTAGGCGACTAAAAAAGTTACTTATTAATTGAGATTCAGTTGCTTTCTTTTTTAATCCTTGGTTGGCTTCTAAGATGAACGATTACAAAACGGTTTTTTCATCTTGATAAACAAAACTAAAACATAAGTGCTTTACAGTGGATTGGAATATTTTCCAAGCATCTTGACACAACCGTTTAAACTCAATACTGCATCCACGCTTATTAACATCTAACATAATAGGAGCTAGAGGAGTGAAAAGAAGAGCTTAGGAATATACTAATATATTGGTTTAAAATAGACTGTTTCCCCATCTAAAGTCGTTATTCGTCTGTAAATCACTGAACAGCTGTTGTTACTTTGGAAGCTTGCGCCAACCGTTTTAATTCGTTGATACAATGCGTCAGAGTGTCTTTTTCTTGGGCAGGAGTGATTCCTTTGACCACGTGATCTACAACCCAGTTCACCATATGTTGTTGAATGTAACGTTTTCGCGTATTTTCACGTTCAACGTGGTATTCCTATATAGAAGAATCATCAGAAATAACTCATTAGGAGAAATTCCGTAGGAAGCGTTACATTGTATGCATTCTTTTAATACAGTACATGAATATGAGCAATTGAGTTCATTTTCATATTGATTAGAAATATTTCTTCAGACAAACAAGAACCATGATAATAAATAGTACGACTCGTAAAAGAGAAATCACTAAGCAGGTGTTATTAAAGTACCAGACTGATGTCTACCGTTCAACCATAATAAGCATGATTTTTTTACTGACGAACCTTTAGATAAACAGGAGTTGATGCTTCTGTTGTCTCCCATTATATACGGCAAAATTGCGGAAACTCATCGCAGCCGCCACTACAAAACTTGTAATACCCACTACCTGGTATTAGTCTCAACGTCCAGTAACAGTGCCCGATTTGGCTTTTCGTCAACTTTGATCACCACTTCATGGTTAGTAATCTGGATATGTTCAAGAGAAGTGGAAAGATTGTCTTGGATGGAGGCTTTCGGTTATGACTGTCATATAAATAACTGGGGACTTACTAAGCGGCGATGCACTGTTCGGTATACACTTTGAAGGCGTTCACGATAAGAAGCTTCAAGTTGTAAAGCAATGTTTTCTTCCTTAGCACGTACATGTTCAGGAACAGCGGCCGCTCTTTCTACTTCCATTTCGCAAGTTTTTATTGTATTGTCTATATAGCTTTTCACTTCGTTTATAGGCTGATGATACATCAAGTGTTCATCTTCCTAAGAGCACGTTATACAAATATTTATAACTCACTTCCGCCAATTTTTCTACGATCTTTCTAGTACGAGCACCAAATCTTTTGACAATCATGACACTCATAGACAAGAACACAACAAATTCCAAAAAGTGACCATTGAACACCCATATTTCTTTGTTGATTAAAAACATGAACGAACCAAACAAGAACATATATGGCCCTCAAAAGTAAGACGATTAATTCAAAGTTACCAGTGACACCGGTTTTGTTGTAAAATGGTTGAAACCAAGAGTCTGGAAACACACCCATTCTGACTTTGGGATGACAACGAGCTAGTTTGAAAGTTGGGTAGTTCGCGAAGTCACGTTCTTTGCCATAATATGTTTCCTCAGCTTTGACCCACCTTGCGATAGAATTAGTTACATCCTGTTAATAAAATATTTCAATTAGACCTCACTTGTTCATATTGGTTTGCCATTGATTCTGCCTTCACAATATGACCATCAGTAGATTGGTTAGGCTTTTGGGTGGCTCCTGCCACAGCACGTAAGCTTGAACAAATTTGGAGGTTTCTAATATAAGCCCCATATTTACCTGGAAAGCTTAAAACTAGTCAATTTGATAGAATGAAAAGACGAAACCTACAGGAAGAACGAAACATTGCGCGTCTCCCGAGTCCGATTGTGAATGAAGCGCGCGACCTTAAACAAGGCAATGGCTTTCTCACTTGTTGTGAATTAACTTAGCTCTTCTGTATTCATCGCATTAAGAGTATAATTTTTTACTTTAGTTTGAGTATATTCAGTCAGAGTTTGAAATTTTCCCCAAGTTTGTCCCATAGCACTCCAGTTTTAGCTTATTCACACACTAGTATCATGTGTATTTTTGTCAATTTTTCCCATTGAATCTGTCTACTTATAATTGTACATAAGGGTCTTCTATTTCTTTTGAATAAAGAAATGCGACTAGACAGGTTTAACAAATGAGTCTATGGTGACATATATTCAGTGATTTTTGTAACAACAAAAATAAAAACCACATTTTTCTCTAATTTGTCACACCTTATTTGTAACCACATTTTTACTCAATATCTGTTGTTTTGCTGTATCACTTTGTTAAAAAAGACGATGATAATTGTTTCGATGAATGATATACGATTCTACTACCGCGTTGTTTAAAATATAGAGCACTATCTACGCCGCTTGTTCTTCTGTTTTATTGGCCACCGTTTGATTGAAGACTATAATAGTATTTATAATATCATTATAGGCCTTCCGACGCAACGTTGGACTTTTGGCGCGGATAACTATTGTATAATACTATTGGACTACGTCTTCCTCATTACGTCATTGGTGCAGTCGCTTGCAGAAGAACACCTGTCAATCAAGTGAACTCAGTTTATGGTCGTTGTTCTCACGAGGAAGTTCACAAGTAACATTCATTCTATAGTAACTGTTAGTGTCTGTTTGTTTAATATACCTTTTGTATTGCTAACAATATTTTGTTACCTTTTGGTTTTACTAACGGACAGACATCTGGGTTTCTTTACTATTAGTTTTTTTTGGTATATCATCATTAACCTAGTGTACCAATATATTTTGTATAAGCTCCTTTTGTTTGGGAACCACTACAAATTTGGTGAGCCCGTAAAATTTTTTTCTTTTGAAACTACTTTTGAGTTCACGTACAGACATTACGGCGTTATTTTACCCTTGGTAGTATTTAATTTTTCGTATATTTGTAATGTACTCATCCGAAACCGAAGGCATTAGTCAGGATAACATTTCAGCAGAGCTACACGCTCTAAATTTGATAAATGTGCCCCCATTCAGCCGATTAAATCCTCGCATTTGGTTTGCGCAAGTAGAAGTACAATTTCAGCGTCGCAACATACGCTCACAGGCATCTAAATACTCTTTTGTGCTTGGATTACTTCCCACTGAAGTTGCATCTGAGGTGTCAGGTTTGATAGATAATATTCCTGCATTTAACCCGTATGATCAATTGAAGCAGGCAATTATTCAACGTACCTCATTATCGGATGAAAAGAGATTACAGCAACTACTGCACGAATGTGAGCTAGGCGACAAATCACCGTCTCAATTATTACGACACATGAGACAATTAGCTGGCCCTTATAAATTTGATGATGCTTTCCTCAAGGAGATTTGGCTACAAGGCTTGCCAACTGTAGTTAGGCAAATTCTTTGCGCTTCTAGCCAACCATCAGATTTAGAAAGTCTTGCTAGCATGGCCGATAAAATTTTAGAAGTTACACCCTGTACTACACCTTACGTACAGACAATATTAGAAACTTCGAAAGATAAGCAAACTCCCACCATAGCATCGTTAACTGCTGAACTAGGCGAACTACGAGCACATCATGAACGAACTGTCGCTAGTCTTGAAAATAAACTGGATGCAATGCAATTATTAATCTCCAATTTCACATCTACAAGACCTCGCTCTAGTTCTCGAGGGAGTAAGAATCGAGATAACTCAAAAGGAAATAAAAACGACGACAACATATGTTGGTACCATAAAAAATATAGTGACAAAGCTAGGAAATGTGTTACGTCTTGTAAATTCTTCAAGTCATTTTCCTCACCAAAACGTGTCAATCAAACCATGGTAGCGACAAATGTTTTTGGTCATGCGCCTACTCGTCTTTTCCATGTTCTTGATAAAACTTCAGGGCACAAATTCTTAGTAGATACTGGAGCTGAGGTCAGTGTCATCCCAGTTACCTTAGCCAATAAACCTATTGCTAAGGGTGGAAAATATACTCTAAGGGCAGCTAATGAAACCGAAATAAAGACATTTGACGAACAATTTCTAACATTAGACTTGGGAATTAGACGTCATTTAACCTGGGTGTTCATTATTGCGGATGTCCGCCACCCCATACTAGGTGCACATTTTCTAAGCTTCTACAACCTACTAGTTGACGTTAAGAGAAGAAAACTTATCGATTCCTGTACGAAGCTTCAAGTCCTGGGAATTCAGTCGGACTACCACATACATAGTATTAAAATCGACACTCTAGGGAACGACATATTCGTCACTATTTTATCTAAATTTCCCAAAATAACGAAACCGGACTACAGTGAAAATGCGGTCCAACATTCCGTAGTACACCGGATCATCACAAAAGGTCAACCATCTACGGCACGTCCACGCCGATTACCACCGGACAAACTGACTGTTGCAAAAGCTGAGTTTGATCATATGATGCAGCTAGGTATAATACGTCCGTCAAGTAGCCCCTAAGCATCCCCACTCCACATGGTGCCCAAGCGAGACCAAGATTGGCGACCGTGTGGTGATTATAGGTCATTGAATAACATAACGTTACCGGATCGCTACCCAATTCCCCATTTACATGATTTTTCTCTCACTTTACATGGCAAGCAAATTTTTTCTAAAATCGATCTTGTGCGAGCGTATCACCAGATTCCAGTAGCATCCGAGGACATTGCAAAAACAGCCATCATTACTGCATTTGGTTTGTTTGAATTCCTAAGAATGCCTTTTGGATTAAAGAACGCCGCACAAACATTAAAAGATTTATGGATGATGTCACTAAAGGTATAGATTTTGTTTTCGTGTATATTGATGATGTATTAATAGCTAGCAGTTCGCTACATCAACACATTGATCACTTACATCAATTATTCGAAAGATTTCAGAAATATGGCATAGTGATTAACCCATTCAAATGTATTTTTGGAGTTGAGAGTTTACAGTTTTTAGGTCACTTGATCGACAAACGTGGAATTAAACCTTTGGATACAAAAATAGGAGCCATCAAGAATTTTCCAGAACCAGACTCATGGAATAAACTTCGACGCTTCTTGGGGATGATCAATTTTTATCGTCGTTTTATTCCACATTGCTCAGCCATTCTACAACCTTTGACGGAGGTGTTAAAAGGTAAAGTCAAAAAGTTCACATTACCCTCCCAAGCGAAAGATGCTTTTTCTGCAGCTAAAACAGCAATCGCTTCTACCACCATGCTGACGTACTTAAGCCCTGATCCAGAAGCAACACTAATCCTGTGTACAGACGCATCCCAGGCAGCAGTAGGTGCGGTACTACAACAGCGGGTGAATAATGAGGTCAAACCACTTACCTTCTTTTCGAAGAAGCTAGAACCAACTTAAACTCGATATAGCACTTTCGGTAGAGAACTACTGGCTATTTATCTAGCTGTTAAACATTTTAACCACTTACTGCAAGACAGAGACTTTGTGATACTTACTGATCACAAACCTTTAACCTATGCTTTTAACGCGAAAAGTGACCGTTATTCCCCTAGGGAAATGCGACAATTGGATTATATTTCCCAATTTTCGACCAATATACAGTTTATAAAAGGTGAGTCAAATTTTGTTGCGGATTCCTTGTTACGTTACAATGTCGATGCAATTTCCTTCACCAAGGGAATCGATTTATCAGACATGGCACGTTTGCAGACAGATGATCCTGACCTTGATGCATGTAAACAAAGTTCGAGCTTGTCCTTAAAAAGCGTTCCTATACCGCATTCTGACTCTACTATCATTTGTGATACTTCTACTGGAACTCACAGACCTTTTGTGCCAATAGTGTACAGAAAAAGAGTTTTTGATTATCTTCACTCACTATCCCATCCAGGGATTCATGCTACTGTGAAACTGATTGCCGAAAGATTTGTTTGGCCAAAGATGAATGCAAATATAAAACAATGGACCAGGACTTGTGTACAATGTCAGCGCAGTAAAATACATAGACATACGATTACAACACCGTCAGCATTTAGTCTACCCGACCATCGTTTTCAATATGTTCATGTTGATTTAGTTGGTCCTCTGCCTCCATCTAACGGATTCACTTACATTTTTACTGCAGTGGACCGTTTCACTAGATGGCCAATCGCATGCCCAAAAAAAATATCTCTGCGGAAAATGTTGCTGCTGTATTCCTCGACAGATGGATCGCTAATTTTGGTGTACCTTCTACAGTTACTTCTGACAGAGGTTCACAGTTCCAGTCTCACCTCTTCAATGAATTTACCCGCATTTTAGGAATCCATCACATCACTACAACAGCATACCATCCAGCAGCGAATGGACTAGTGGAACGACTCCACAGACAACTAAAAAGCTCATTGATGGTACAACCTGATGTTTCTAGATGGAGTGAATCTCTACCTCTTATTTTACTAAGCACACGTTCCACAATTAAAGAGGACCTACAATGTACTCCGGCACAGCTCGTCTATGGAACTAATTTAACCTTACCGGGTCAGCTAGTGACGCATAATAGCAAACCCGTATGTACGGATCCCACTTCTTTTTGCGAAAGATTAATGAGCCATATGAATAACATTAAGCCTGTTGCACCTCGGCCAGTTGTCTTAAAAGAGCAAGTTAGCAAGCATCTAGATACGTGTAAATTTGTATTTGTTCGTGTTGACTCCGTAAGACGTCCTCTACAACATCCTTATGAAGGACCATATGAAGTAGTTGAGAGGCAAACAAAATATTTCACAATCAATAAGAACGGAAAAAAAGAAACAGTTTCAATCGACAGGATAAAACCTGCTTTTATAGAATCTGAAACACATGATAGCCGAAAGTCGTATAAAGACAGCAGCAATCACGCAACGCAGCTTCCAGTGTTTCCAAATGATTCTTCATCAACTTCTACGAAGTCAATATTTCGTAAAACAAATGGTTCTAAGGTTACAGTTCCCACAAATTTAAATCCTAGTTCCGACACTTTACCTTCTACGAAAACAACTCGTTCAGGAAGACATGTACATTTTCCTAAACGCTATGCTGAATTAATTACTTAATCTTTATTCTGTCATTACCTGTAATGTGATTGAATATCCATATTAGCAGAGTTACTAATAACATTTTTTTATGCATTTTTTTCGAAAAAACTTTTTCTTGTGTACTACTAACATTAATAAATTCATTATGTTTTTCTCTACATGTGTATGTGTTTCATATGATGTTTATTATTAATTGTGCAAATATATACAATGTCGTTGGACTCGTTTAGTTTATCACTAATTGTTTACACAATTTATACATGTATTTACACTTTTCGTTGAACTCTCAATTAAATTACCGTTATTACTAATGATATTATTATTTTTATTGTTATTATTATCATACATTACGTTATTGTTGTTAAACTTTTTACATACATCAAAATCTCTTTACTACAAGAGAAACATTTTGTTCTTAAATATGTATACACGTATAATCTTTTTTAAATAACATTTGTTTACCCATTTCGTTGTGTAATTTTCTCCTCCCTCCAAAGCATTTAGAGTTTTACATCGGGCATACTTCCACCGACGCATGCCCTAGGGGGGGGAGTTATATGGTGACATATATTCAGTGATTTTTGTAACAACAAAAATAAAAACCACATTTTACTCTAATTTGTCACACCTTATTTGTAACCACATTTTTACTCAATATCTGTTGTTTTGCTGTATCACTTTGTTAAAAAAGACGATGATAATTGTTTCGATGAATGATATACGATTCTACTACCGCGTTGTTTAAAATATAGAGCACTATCTACGCCGCTTGTTCTTCTGTTTTATTGGCCACCGTTTGATTGAAGACCATAATAGTATTTATAATATCATTATAGGCCTTCCGACGCAACGTTGGACTTTTGGCGCGGATAACTATTGTATAATACTATTGGACTACGTCTTCCTCATTACGTCATTGGTGCAGTCGCTTGCAGAAGAACACCTGTCAATCAAGTGAACTCAGTTTATGGTCGTTGTTCTCACGAGGAAGTTCACAAGTAACATTCATTCTATAGTAACTGTTAGTGTCTGTTTGTTTAATATACCTTTTGTATTGCTAACAATATTTTGTTACCTTTTGGTTTTACTAACGGACAGACATCTGGGTTTCTTTACTATTAGTTTTTTTTGGTATATCATCATTAACCTAGTGTACCAATATATTTTGTATAAGCTCCTTTTGTTTGGGAACCACCACAAGTCCACAAGATCTACTTGTTTGAAACCCATCTTGAAGCCCGAAACTCATTGGCATTCTGGGTTTTGCTGGTCAAGCGAGACGTCACTGATCTAACAAGCAATGGACGTCCTGGAGTTGATCAGCGATAAAGCTGATGGTAGCTACACTAGTATTTTGAGTACTGACAACAAAGAATTTGACAGTGTCGTAATTGCCGTTAACGTAAAAGTCAAACACCCGAGTGCGAAACATGAAAAAGAGAAATTTCCTTCGGATTTGTGATTGGAACATCACTGGATGTTGCTGATTACGACCCTAAAGTCATACTTGACTACCAGAATGAGACCGTCATAATTCCAACTCGTCCTGACATAGGTGGCTCTAGTGACGGAAAGTGGACAGAAGTGCAGAAACAAATGAGCAAAAGAAAAGAACCATCCTCTAACACAACGCCCGTTTAGTTAATAAACTTTCAATAGGCTCCTGCTCTGAGTCACACAATACTTCGCCCAAGTTCCAAAGTAAGATTATACTTAGCCCTAGAGTACCTAAAGAAACTTGATCTCGTAGAATATTAATTCAAGTAAAATTACGAGAAACAAACGACCCTGATCCAAGTATTAGATACGCACATGACTTGAAAAATGACTTTAAAAGGATCAATTAAATTTGACATAACGCAATTACACCCTCCGTAAAACTCTGCCCCCAATTGTCTCCTCACAACGTGATATTCGACGTGTAACCACAGAGACTAGACACCAATTCAAATTACACAGGGGATGTAGCTAAGTCAAATACATCTATCCACTTTATGTAAAGACAACTTGGCGTAATCAACCCGGAGTTCTTCCCAAAACTGTTTGAAACGTACAAACGTTTCTAGCTTGAAGTCCATAATGTTGTTGCGAGCCTCTCTCTAAAAGAATTATAAATCTTGTATATCAACTACAGAGAAGGGTTTATGGACAAACTCCAGTAACTGAAATCATTCTCGTCGAGCTACAAGTGATCTGATATGGGCATACAGCACATAAATTACACTAAGCTACTAAAAAACGAGCACCAACATGCTTCCCGGAGCAACCCTCGAAAGCCTGTAAATCAAGGGGTGAGCATCAAGGTAGTCTCTCACTTTCTTCTCATTAGGAGTTGATCCCCAATGGAATGCTGTAGCAGCGTGAATTATCATACTGAACCAGCTGTGCCTGCTGTATGTCTCGAAAACCACCACGGTTATCATTACGCCATAGCTTATAACCACTTCGCATTATTATTATTATCATCTCCGTTTTCCCTCTCATCCCTCCAATTCCGCCTCCTAACATATTATCAATTAAATAAATTACTTATTTATCTTTGAAACAGTCAGTACTTGAATTCTCACTTTATTGTTTTCACATTTGAACTACTCAGCCTCCTGCCTGGTAATCTGTTGGCTGCTGGTGTACAGAAACCGTACTACCTGGACTACACAATATACAGTTCACAAATAGCCACCACACTGACAATAATTAGGGTAGTCAAGTGGCTGGATTAACACTCATTGGAATCATATCAAGGCAACAAGAAGCAAGTGCAAAAAAATCAATTGGTTTATAGAAACCTGTTACAAATATATTGGAGAAATTTATTCCAGGCATCTTACTAAATAATTTGGGAAGAGTTCAGGTCAAAAGACATCAGTGAGGGAAATGCTGAATCTACACCAAATAGACTTCTAGCTATCACCCTACGGACAGAGAAACAACGAAATCTATTGCTATTTGGTCCTCAAGTCAAGTCATTAATAATAGTACTATGAAACAGGCTTTCGAGTAAGGCCCGAAATGTCTATAGAGGACAGGTGGCTGCAACTAAATCAGAAACTCGTCGACAAAATGGTGGCCAAAACCTTCGCTTAGTGGTTTTTTTAAGTAGTCGTGTCTTGGAGGTGAATGCTACGAACGCATGGATGAATGGATCGCTTTCCATAGAACTTTCATTCACAAATGTTTGTACTCTACCAAGTGGATTAAATAAACCAGAAATATTACTGGTTGAATTTAAGCCAATTATTACATCTGTAATACAATAATATAAACATTCGTTCCTTTGTTTGTGAATCTCATCATAATGGCACTTGTGAGATTACTAGTAGTGAAATCATTTTCGAAGATTATACATTTATACTCGGCCTCACCTATCGAAGTCGGATTTACTTAATTGATTACTTTATTTAAGAGCTAATTCAGCTATAGAGTAAAAGTAACAGAATGATGATGCTAGAGTTTGAAACAACAACAGACTGGTCAGTAATTACTGCCTCATATATCGATGAGGCACAGTACAAAGTTTAAGATACACTTAAATTACCTTCATTCCCGATCAAAGCATCCAAAGTATCAGACGGCACTGATAACTGTTCACCATCAATGACTAAGAAGCTTCATAAGGTTGTGGACGAAATAGAAGATTTCGCTTAACGAGCTTTCGTGTCTAGTAGCAGTGGATCGCTAATAACTCCAGACAGGAACTTAGGTGTATTGTCGATAAAAGAGGAAAAAGAAAAATTGGTTAATCATAGTAAGATTCTATCCTTAAACCTTAAGAATATGTCAAGTTTTCCCTTCAAGGACTCCTGGAAAGTCGCCTGGACTAGCTCAGCCAGCAGCGAATTCCAGCATTTGACAATTCTTAAGGAGTAGAAGTTGTGTCTACAGTCCATTCTGCTATGTTGTGTCTGGAGTTTCTGGGTGTTACCCCTGAGGTTTGTGTTGGAGCTAAACTTACGTAGGTGTTTAAGGGGATGTTCAGACATGTTAAGGACACTATAAGCCACTAGAAGGTCACATCTGAGACACCTGTATTCTAATGGGTTCAGTGATTAAAGGCGCTCTGCATAAGACTTGGATTCGAGTCCCCGAACTGATTTCGTAGCTCACAGTTGGATGCGTTCCAGGGTGTCCTTATCCTCTTGTAGTGAGGGAGGAAACATCATGTTTCTGTGCTCTAAATAGAGACGAATGAAACTGTTGAAGATTGTGTGAAACGTTGTTCCATGAAACTGGCCAAAAATGTGCTTCAGTGTTACCGGTGCAATGTTTGCTCGAAAGGCATTTTGGTCACAGTTAGCATAAGACTTTAAATCGTAGGGTACCAGCACTCGTAAATCTCCTTCAACTTAGGATAATTCTAGAGAGGAGTTTCCTAAATTGTAACCGTAGTCTGCAACATGTTTCAGGTGGACTACTTTACACTGTGAGGTGTTAAAGGTAAGTCCATTGTCATCTGCCCAACTTTGAAGTCGAATCAGATCCTCCAGAAGTGTCAGAATATCCTCTTGGTTGAGTATCTCTCTCCGAAATGTCACATCATCAGCAAAAAGCAATAAGTCAGATGGTACCTGCTGTGGAAAATCGTTCGTATAAATCAAGAAAAGAAGAGGTCCTAGTCTGAGAAAAATTGAATTTAACCGTGACCTTAAAATGTCGATATTTTTAGATATTAAATGAACCAATTGTAAGATCCGTTTTGAATGTTTTGCGTGTGTGTGAAAATCTCTCCATTTATATACTTGCACTTTATTCCTATTGATCCCCTTAGCTATACATTGTTAGTTTTTTATTACATTTGAATTGTTAATATTTGTTTTTTATCATAGTTTTTATTTTTATTACGCCTTCACTAAGTTTCCGTGTTTCTTCCCGAATTGCACTTATGTTGTTTTACTTTATACTTAGTCTTGGCGGCATCCATATTGGTTTGTTCCTCCTTTCGGTTGCTTTACCTGTGGTGACTGGAATCGTGCATTTTTGGTTGTGAATTGAGGCACTCTTCCAGAATTGGAAACACTGTGTTATGTGGCGACCAAATATTATCTTTTGAACGAATCTGTGCGTGGTCTATCCAGGCAGGATAGAATAACATTTATTTGTTGTGATTGATTTGATTAATCGAACAAATATTGGTTGGATAGCTGAGCGGTCATATTTGTTTAGGTAACAATGTACATTTAAATTTACGAATTATAGAACCGTCATTTTACCCAATTACTTTGTTTTGGTTTCAAACGGGCAAAAGCACGTATCTAACCCACCTAATCAGCTGTCCATCAGTCCAAACCTTAGTTTGGATCTTACACCAATCAATTAGACCCTATCAAAAGCTTTTGAGAAGTCAAGTTAAATGACATCAACCTTCCCCTTGCGATCAAGGATGGTTGTCCATCTGTCCATCACTGTCAACAGGTTGGTTGTACAAGAACGACCCCTCCTGAAACCATGTTGTTGGGTTGAAAAGAAGTTCAAGGAAAATAAGTAGTCGTGTATGCCGTCGCATATCAGGGACCTAATATTTTTTGAAGGTATGCAGAGAAGAGCCACTGGTCGGTAGCTTGAAGGTTGGCGTGATGTGAGCCAGCTTCCAAATTTCCGGTAATGTGCCTCGGCTCAGTGGGTGTGAGAACATCACACTGAGCGGTGTTGCTAGGATTAAATCTGCTCCCCTCAGTATAGCAGAATGAACCATATCCGGACCTGAACAGCTGTTTTTTCTTAGGTGCTGTGGTTTCCTAATATCCAGTCTAAGTGCGACGGCGTCGGACTGCTTCTTCAACAAATCACCGTCTTCACATCTTCGAATAATCTTAGATCCTCAATGAGGTTAAAGAGCCGAGCTTCAGTAAGTTTTTCACCTCGAATGTACGTGTGTTTCGCGAATCGGACTTTAGAAAGATTGAAGTCTCTTAGAATCAGGATATGAGTGAATCTGTGACAAGTAGAGCGGGATAATCCTTCCAGCATACAATTGTCGTACTCGATGTCAGCGGTGGGCTTCCTGTAGATAACTCCAACTAGACACCTTGAGGTGGTAGACAATCTTACTGAGCACCATACGAATTCATCAAGATCGATAAACTGTTGGTTGTATACTTGATGTACCTCCAGGCATGATCGCAAGCATAAGGCTACTCCACCTACAATTCTCTTTTTTTCTGTCATTGCGAAACAAAGGCATCCTGAGTATTGATAGCTCGTGATTCATAAACTGAGAAGACATCCAAGTTTCAGATGAGCATTATTAGCATTGGTGAGTTCACACAACTCTTCCAATTTATTCGGTAAACTCGCGGCCTTCGTGTATAGGCAGTTTATGCTTTCAATTTGAAACGCGTAGGCTTCCCCGTCCTGTTCATCTGTATGAGCGTTGTGCGAATGGACGATTAATCTAGATACACAGAGCTTTCCGAGTTGATAGCTCCTGTCTTTTCCACGTTTATTTGTGATCTAGACTGTCCATAAGTGAAATGATCAGCTCCAACTTGGTCACAATACGGTATATCAGACAGCATTCTTACATTCAGAGCAGAGAAAACCAAGGCACAAGCTGAATACACAGAAGTAAACAACCAGGTAAAAAAAGCTTCAGAACCGACAAACGTAAATATGTCGAGGATTTAGCAACGACGGCGGAAAAGGCTGTAAGAGAAGTAAACATTAGACAATTGTATGGCACAACAAAGAAACTCGCCGGGAATTATCATAAACCAGAACGACCGGTGAAAAGCAAGAGGAGAAAGTACTCACCAACATCGAAGAACAGCGAAACAGGTGGGTAGAACACTTCAAAGAACTCTTGAATCGAGCAGCTACACTGGATCCATTCAACATTGAAGTAGCACCCATGGACCTCTCAATCGATGTTGGACCACCAGATCAGCATGGTCATCAGAAAAAGCAAGAGCGGAAAATCAGCAGGACCAGACAACATTCCAACAGAGGTACTGAAAGCAGACGTAGCAGTAACTGTAAGGATACTCCGCATTCTCTCCAGCAAGATTTGGGATGAAGAACAATTACCGACAGACAGCAAGTGTGAGAACTACAGGGGCATTATTCTTCTCTCAAAACCAGGAAAAGTCTTCAACTGGATATTTTAAAACAAAATGAAGGACTCCGTGGACTCCCAAATTCGAGACCAACGGGCTGGATTCAGTAAGAATCGATCGTGTGTCGATCAAATCGCAACAACACGGATCATTGTGGAACAATCAATTGAATGGAACTCATCATTCTACATCAACTTCATTGACTACGAGAAAGCACTTGATAGCGTGGACAGGACAACGCTATGGAAGCTTCTTCAACACTACGGTGTGCCTGAGAAAATAGTCAATATCATACGAAAATCCTATGATGGATTAGACTGTAAAATCGTGCGTGTTGGACAGCTGACAGACTTGTTCGAGGTAAAGACCGGTTTCAGGCAAGGTTGCATGTTCTCACCCTTTCTTTTTCTCCTAGTGATCGACCGGATCATGAAGACGTCAACATCTGACGGGAAGCATGGGATGAAGTGGATGCAGCTGGACGATCTAGAATTCGCAGGTGGTCTGGCTCTTCTATCGAACACGCAACAACAAATGTAGGAGAAGACGACCAGTGTAGCGGCAGCCTCAGCAACAGTAGGTCTTAACCCAGACTAATGGAAAAGCAAAATCCTCCAATACAACACAGCATGCGATAATCGGATCACACTTGACGGAGAAGATTTGGAAGTTGTGAAAACCTGTACATATCTGGACGGCATCATTGATGCGCACGGTGGATTAGATTCACATGTTATTATATTATTATGTGCAGGCGCGAATCGGCAAATCAAAAGCAGCTTATTTACAACTGAAGAACACCTGGAACTCAAAACAACTGTCAACCAACACTAATGTCACAATTTTCAATACAAATGTCAAGACAGTTCTACTGTATGGGGCGGAAACCTGGAGAACTACGAAAGCCATCATCCAAAAGATACAAGTGTTTATTAACAGTTGTCTACGCAAAATACTTTGAATCCGTTAGTCAGACACCATCAGCAACAAACTACCATGGGAGAGAACAAATCAGATCCCAGAAGAGGAAATCAGAAAGAGGCGCTAGAAGTGGACAGGAAACATGTTGAGAACAGAACCCAACTGAGTCACGAGGCAAGCCCTCACATGGAATCCTCAAGGCCAAAGGAGGAGAGGAAGACCGAAGAACACATTGCGCCCAGAAATTGAGGCAGACATGAGAAAAATGAACAAAAATTGGATATAACTGGAAAAGGAGGCCCAGGACATAGTGGGTTGGAGAATGCTGGTCTGCGGCCTATGCTTCATTAAGAGTAACAGGCGTAAATAAGTAAGTATTCTTACATTCCCACATGATTTCAGTAGGGGACTAGCCAGTGGGATATCCTCTACACCGGTAGCGTTGGTGATTGTTACACGAAGTGGCCTCGGGCGATTTTGATGCTTAGAGTTCTTTCCCCGTGTGACCGTCAAATATTCTATTTTGGATGTTCAAGCTTCTTGTTTAACTCTTTCCAGAGCAACCTGTCATTTTTGTTCCGCAAACTGAGAGGAAGGTGAGGGCTGTCTTTAAGGTCCATGATTATGAGAGAATCATCATGAACTATTGTTGTTTTCTCAGGTTTACGTGTGCGTTCAGGTTGAGGATCTTGTTGTTTGGAGTTCGAAGCGCGTTTCCGATTCCCATACTCTTTGATGGCCGAACGGACATTCTTGGGGGTAAAGTGTGCGGCCGAATCACCAGTTGATTTTCCTACAGTACTCAGAATGTTCAGCTTCTTAGACGGTGACGCCCGGCTCTTTTTAACTTTGTCAACGAGGGTCCAATCATCTGCAGAGCTTTTGTGAACCACCGTTGCATTCGGGGATCCTGTACTGGGAGACCCAAGTAGTCTTAGGGAGTCTACTACCGTCGATGTTATGATGATGATGGGTTTCAGCATGTTACCACTAGTGATATTACATGCTCCATCGACAGTAGCGCTGTCGAGATCGCTCTTCCTATTTCCACTGCGCGTACTTCTTTGTCTGCCCGTTTTATGACTGTTTTTTTCAAGTTTGCTGATAACTTATTCAGCAGACCCGTCAATAGGACAGTGATGTTGCTCAGCAAAACCTCAGCATCCGTGTTGCACATGAGACATACCAACCTATGATTCGACTTACTGAATTTGTTGTAAGCAGTTACTGTGATATGTGTGCACGCTTGATGGAACCAACCTTTGCAGTTGTCGCACTGCATGCCAGATGTAACAGCAAAACGGCATCCAGGTCGTTTGCGTGAATTTTTCATTACAAAAGTGACGTAAATTGTTTCATACATCCTAGAAAAAGCCTATGACCGTAAAAAACAGTACACTAAATACGAGTAAAGGTGGATTAAAACGAGTGGTACAAAAGTTCGGGATAAACTGAAACTAGCATTGATGTGAGAAACTGAAAAATCAAACTATTAAGTTGGGTAAAGCTCAAAAAAGAAAAGTAATCTACTGGACGTATAGCTCAGAACAGATTCTTCAGACCAGAAATGGGACTTTTGTTGCATAAGAACACAGCAAAAGTTTGAGAAATGCCGTTGCTATCGATAGTCTTGTGCATTTACACATCAAAGTTAGGAGATCGGTGTAGCAGGAACAGCCTTTATTGAAACCGTAATTTTTTGATGAAAATAAGTTCACGGGAAACGAGTAGTCTCAGAAATTCCATAACTTTTTAATGATATTAAAGAAGCGTTACATTTCGTCAACCTTTTTTATGGATCACTGTCATGGATATCACCTTCTAATTTTCTAAAATCCTGCCATGGTTTAGTGAACACCGTTTTGGCCTGTCAAGAAAGATCAGCATGAAAGAATGGGCTTTCGGAATGGAGGCAGATTTGCTGACTGGCTTGGCCTGAGGTCCTCGCTGAGAGTCTTTGTGCATTGGTTCCTTGCTTGTTTGAACTGATTTCTGTCCAGTGGTATCATTTGAATTTTAACGTTCGACGAGTGCGATTACATATGACATTAGGTAGCCTATAGCTATAGAGGGTCATTTGTTGGACTGAGCGATTTGCAACACGTAATTCCATATGCAGTAAAAAATTCCAATGAGCGTCCACATCACCCTGAGCATAGGCTTCCCAATTCCCCTGCGATTGATTGTCCTTTAAAACTGACATATCTTTGTAGATTAGACTATATAGCCACACAAATCTCGAACTTTCTGAAAGCATCTACTGACTAGGTTTTCAATACACTAGTAGGTCGCCAGTTTAGGCGACTGGTATCAACTGGAGTTGAACGGAAATTATGTGACCTCCCGGTGTGTCAAAACCGCTCTTTGAATTTGATATCAGACGCGTATTATCTTTTTTTGGTATCCATGTACCTTGGATACTTTGATGTATGCATAGAGCAAACATGTCCACTAAAAGAAGAGTAATGAAGAGAGGCTAAAGGAACACAGAGTATTCTACTGCCTCATTCGCTAGTTAATGGTGTGCAACCGATTAATATACGTTGACTTCGATGATGTTCGACCAACCATTCGCTGTTCAGTAATCTCTCGTGCAAGTTTTAAAAGGTCTGATCAGGAGTCTAATTTGGCCACGGCTCAATAACATTTTATTGGCTTTTCACAAATATCTCATGCTTTTTAGTTTCTTCAATACAAAAATATAACCTCGATCTTAATTAATTTTTAACCTTATCATACTTGTCGAAAGAATAATTATATTTCACATATTTCATTTCTTGATATTACTTTCAAATTTTCAGTCTTTATGAGGCTTTGCCAACATGTAGTATTATGTGATTATACTTCCGCTTTTGATACACAATTTTACTTAATGACTGATTGTAAGCACGATTTTATGGCTTGAAAAAATATGGTCATTAAATACGTTTTCTTCGTCTAATGATGCTTAATTCCTTGTCAATGACATAATGAGTTACTTTGGTTAATTGACATTTCCCAATCCTTATCTTATTCCAGTTCCGTGGATGAACAAAAGTGCGAATGCGTAATCAATAGAAATATTACGCAAAAATAAACGTCTGAAACAAGTTAGTAAAGCACAAAAACGGTATTTATTCCCTCGCATAAGTTACACTGGAATTACTGTGTAACTGTCTTTATTCGCTTAGTCAGCTGGTCTGAAAGTCAGTCCACAATCACAATAGGCAGTTGGTGATTTCAAAGAACGAAATATAAACCAAGGCAGAGATATTTGATAGATCAAATAATGTCACAAGTCACGAATGTTTGAAACAGGTATGATAAGGACTTTTTAATGTATGTAATATGAGGAATAAGCTGAAAAACTCCGTGTTTCTGTAGACAGCATTGTTATTTCTTTGTTCTGTCTCCATGTCTTGTATTTCAGCTTTCATTCAGGACTCTTATAATCCGTGTAATATGTGTACGACCTTCCCTTCAGTACTGCTCTTTTGTTTTCTCTAATATGAATATCACAGACAAGATAAGAGTAGAAGACATTCAAAGACGCTTCACAGGCCAACTGCTGGGATGTAACTCGAATCTCGATTACAAAGATAGATGTAAGCACCTCACTTTATAAACTTTATGTCACCATAGGCTAAGGTACGACCTGATATTTCTCTACAAACCTCCTGCCCGACTATGACCCACAACTAAGCCTGTAGACTAAGAAACAACGCATATACACTACTTACAGTGAAACACCAAAAACAAATGCGTTGTAGGTTTTTTATAGTACGGTATAGTTTATTGTGGAACAGGCTGCCAATGCCTATTCGTAACTGTGACACATTTACCAGATATAAAAGCTAATAACCCTGTTTCTAGACTCTAAGAAGCTTCAACCTTTCTTTGAACACCCGCTCACCAATGAGGCACTTTATTATGAACCGCCTAATATCCTGAAATAATAAGAATATAACGAGCTCTACTGTTAATAGTATGAATATAACTGAATTACAGAACATACGACTTATCCTTTCCTGTTATTCGTTGTTTATTAGTTATGACTTTATGCTCCTAACCCTCACTTTTAGTTCTCAAGTCACTCTACAGGTTTAGTATACAGTATTCTTCTAGAGTGTCATGCCTTTTTTTCTATTGCAATTAGACAGATAACTCACTAATCTTATGGATGCTGATCTACTAAGACCGATCATAAAAAGCTCGAAATTGGTCATAAAGTCTTGTGAGTTGCCCAATGTTTTATTTTCCTTACCCTAACATATCTTTTGACTTGCTATTAATCCTTACTTGCTTTAAACCATTAGTTATCTTCATAGCACTGTGATATACTAAATAGACATCTAACCCATAGTACAAAATCTTTAACTATCTGATTTGCTTTGAATAAAGCAGTATTCATACACGCCACAAACGTAAGAGAGCCTAACATCACAAAAGGAGGGATGGTGGCGTCACTGACCAGCAAACATGATGGTGGGCAGAATACTTCAATCCACTCATGTCTGTAGGGCAGAAGAATTTGTTTAATTACGGCTCCTTATGGTCTAGTGGGATGTCACGAACTAATGGTATTGATGATCATTCATCATGCGAAAAACCTCATCAAGTCGTGTTTAGAACGTTGAATTGGTTTCACTTCCTACCCAGTAATCTAATTACAAGCAAACTAGACAATTCACTAAATACGAAGCCGACTGAAGACCCTATAAAATCTATAAATAAAATAAAAAATAAATAGAAAGGCTCCAATAGCTTCGAAAAAGGGAGATAGCCAATTGTGCATCACAATACTGCTTTTAGCACCATATTTTATAACTACACATAATTCCATATTTTCAGCTCCTTTCTGAACCACCTCCATTTGTTAGATGTTTATTCATGCATACATTGTTCACACTTATTTTCTTTGACCTATTAGAATGCTCTTGGTTAGTAAATACTCTAATAAAAGAAAATTAGACTGAGTAGTTATACCTTACATTTTCTTTCATGAACATTGGCTGCTCTGTCTCTCGTCCTTTCTTTTTCTTGCTCCCTTTCCCAGCCCCCTTGAGATATGAAACGGATGACTTCGTCCTGCACCATCAATAAAGCTTTAGATATTCCAGAGGAATATAAGGTTGTGATTTCTAGAAACTCTCAACTTCAATGGATCTATTCACGACCATCAGTTGCACGTCGCAACGCAACTTTCATAAAGCGTGCCAACTGTGATACTGACTAAAACCATTTACATTCCATATCTTATAAATTATCAACCCAGCTGAGTAACTTACTACAGTGGGAATTGTATCATTTGTAACAATTTGATCTTGCCTGTAAACTGGCATGTCTCATGTAACAAACTGTTAGTTCAGAATAAATTGTTATTATTATTATTAATCAAGTTTTGTGTTATTCGCTCTTGCTTTCGAGGCCTTTATTGTTCAGCTTTGGCCGAAATGTATATTTGTAATTTAAATCTGTCTCCTTGTGCTACTGAACCATTGACACTAACGTCATGTTTGACTCGACTGAAGTTTATGATTGGTCGACAACTCTTGGACTTCGAGTAACTTCTGGTATATTGTTGGACTTATGTGACGGTGTGACCCACACAGTTCCGATTTATGAAGGTTATGTGTTGCCTTATACTGTATTTCGATTGAACCTTGCTGGTAGAGTTCTTACCGACTTTATGATGAAGATCCTGACTGAGACAGGTTGCAGTTCCTCTGTTTGTTCGTGGAACATACTCAGGCGCAAATCTCCGAACAACGTTTTGTTTTATAGTAAGTTACGAGTCCTAGGGAAAAGGGGAACATATAGGGAAACTGCGAATGCTTTGATTTTTGGAGGAGGCCAAATAGTAGCAGACTGTAGGTTAAATTTATGGATGTACAGGCGTACTGTTGTAAGTCCTGTGCTTCTCATTGGTATGGAGCGGTTAGTAAGGAGAGTCATAACAGGACTGTATTCTAAGGTGTCTTTGCGTAGCAAGAGGATTTTGGGGGCCAGTGTAACGGAAAAAGAACGATGAAAATCCCTTCGCAGCTTTTTTCTTGGACAGTATCGTCATTTATCTATTTCTTCTCCCTGCCGTGTATTTTAACCTTTGTTCAGACATCGTTTAACCACATCTTTTGTCCTTCAGTCTTCCTCGTTTGGGCCTTTGTTATGTGATTTTGATTAAAGACTTATCTTTCGTTACCTAATTTTTTTATTGCGTATTGCCGGACTATTAACAGCAAGGTCGTGTTTGACTAGGCTCAAGGTCACGTCGTGGTAAAGTGTGTGACTGTTAACCTTCTGACTGTCTGCTTGGGAGGATTGCTGTAATCCATGCAGATAGATATTTGATTCCATCTTGTTGGAAATACTTGTATTAATTCTCAGGTATCGAACCCTTTGGTATTAACTGGCTCTTTTATTGTTTAGCGCACTACTTTGCGTTAGAGAAACCTCTGACTGTATAGCACAGGCTGAATCGTTTGAGGTATTTCGTATTTTTGATGTAATTTGTTTTGTTTTCAAAATTAGAACTGTTTATACTAAGCACAGAGATTATGTTTTGATATAATATAATACGAATATCTCAAAAACGCATTGTGAGATATACAGAGGTACGTGGTCTGGTCTAATAGAATAAAATTTGGGTTCGTCAGTCTGTTGTTCCAACTGAATATTGGTTCTTCGGTCGCTACAAATATTGTCGGCAACACTTATATGAATTTTCATTGCGTTATCTCGCACTAGCAAAGCTCTTGACCATAGTGTTTGTGAATTTTCGCACTTTTATGTATTTTTTCCTTCCTTGACTTAAAACAAAATTATTTATTACAGGCAGCTAAAAGAGACTTTGTACACTAAACGAAAGAACATAGCTTTGGTCTCATCTAAACAGCTTTGATCAGTTGGGTTTGCGTTCAGACCAAATAATGGAATTTTGTCATCTAAGTAGTACATAGTGTACGAAGTTGCATTTTATTTAGGAGTAAAAAATGTGACATGGGAACAGGAACGTTAAAGTTGAATGAAATTTATGGTCGATAACAGTAACTGTATCAGTGAAATGAAACTATGGAAAATGTAAATCGTGAAGAAAATTATTTATGAATCAAGTCTGCATTAACTGTTTATGGAATTACTATGCATTATGATTTGGCAGTTTTTGTGTTTAGAGTTTTAATTGACTCTTCTTCTCAAGCGAACATACATATCATTATTATGATCGATCTCTCAACACATTAGATGATAATTTTTTCTCTCTCTCAATTCTTTTTATATGAACTTCACTCCTGACGATTCAAAGTTTAGAAAAATCATCTAATTTCGCATAACACTAAAAGCATCAGATCGAATTTTCATATTCACCTTATCTTCAGTAAGTAGAAGCGACATCTACAAAAATATAATTAACAAACACTACTTATAACTCACAATTGATTGATCACTGGGTGGTGGTCAATGTCATGTTTGTCTAGTTCTTATTAGTGCAGATCGAATACTATCGATCATGTTGCAATGTGGCCACCAGTTTAGGTGACTCAACACTGCGGGCACTGTGTATTGAGATTTAGGTGGTGGTTGGAGGTAGTCAACCCGGGTTTCGTGCTACTTGGCACTCGTCAGCACGTTGTACCTGTGATCTTGAGGGAACTGGTGCTCCCTGGCGGATTCGATCTCGTGTCACCCACCTTCACAGTCAGAAACGTTACCACTGAGCTATCCGTGACTAACCTCCTGTAGGACTGAGATGTAATCACAATTGATTGATCACTGGGTGGTGATCAATGTCATGCTTGTCTAGTCCTTATTAGTGCAGATCGAATGCTATCGATCGAATGCCAGGGAGCAGCAGTTCCCTCAAGATTACAGGAAACCAATTAATGGACAGTATAAGCTATGTTTACACAGTTAGCAGAACTAAAACGAACACTCCCAATAAAAATATGTTACGTATATAGCGTCACAGAGACTGTGAAAGTCGCTATTTCATCACAATTGAAGAAGTCGACGATTGTCTTTTTCTGCTAGGTATTGGAAATTTGACCTTATTTGACGGGAGTGTTTCAAAAGAGGCGGTGTTTTAGTGCTTCTTTTGATTATCATTGCATTTGTGTGCTTGTTGCATCAAAAAGCATCTTTAGTCTATATAACACGAAGCATTTAAATCAGGGTTTGAAATTTTCCTATTCTTCGCCGTAAGGTACCATTACCAAAAAATTACGGTTTCAATAAAGGCTGTTCCTGCTACACCGATCTCCTAACTTTGATGTGTAAATGCACAAGACTATCGATAGCAACGGCATTTCTCAAACTTTTGCTGTGTTCTTATGCAACAAAAGTCCCATTTCTGGTCTGAAGAATCTGTTCTGAGCTATACGTCCAGTAGATTACTTTTCTTTTTTGAGCTTTACCCAACTTAATAGTTTGATTTTTCAGTTTCTCACATCAATGCTAGTTTCAGTTTATCCCGAACTTTTGTACCACTCGTTTTAATCCACCTTTACTCGTATTTAGTGTACTGTTTTTTACGGTCATAGGCTTTTTCTAGGATGTATGAAACAATATACGTCATTGTTTCATTCTGCTATACTGAGGGGAGCAGATTTAATCCTAGCAACACCGCTCAGTGTGATGTTCTCACACCCACTGAGCCGAGGCACATTACCGGAAATTTGGAAGCTGGCTCACATCACGCCAACCTTCAAGCTACCGACCAGTGGCTCTTCTCTGCATACCTTCAAAAAATATTAGGTCCCTGATATGCGACGGCATACACGACTACTTATTTTCCTTGAACTTCTTTTCAACCCAACAACATGGTTTCAGGAGGGGTCGTTCTTGTACAACCAACCTGTTGACAGTGATGGACAGATGGACAACCATCCTTGATCGCAAGGGGAAGGTTGATGTCATTTAACTTGACTTCTCAAAAGCTTTTGATAGGGTCTAATTGATTGGTGTAAGATCCAAACTAAGGTTTGGACTGATGGACAGCTGATTAGGTGGGTTAGATACGTGCTTTTGCCCGTTTGAAACCAAAACAAAGTAATTGGGTAAAATGACGGTTCTATAATTCGTAAATTTAAATGTACATTGTTACCTAAACAAATATGACCGCTCAGCTATCCAACCAATATTTGTTCGATTAATCAAATCAATCACAACAAATAGATGTTATTCTATCCTGCCTGGATAGACCACGCACAGATTCGTTCAAAAGATAATATTTGGTCGCCACATAACACAGTGTTTCCAATTCTGGAAGAGTGCCTCAATTCACAACCAAAAATGCACGATTCCAGTCACCACAGGTAAAGCAACCGAAAGGAGGAACAAACCAATATGGATGCCGCCAAGACTAAGTATAAAGTAAAACAACATAAGTGCAATTCGGGAAGAAACACGGAAACTTAGTGAAGGCGTAATAAAAATAAAAACTATGATAAAAAACAAATATTAACAATTCAAATGTAATAAAAAACTAACAATGTATAGCTAAGGGGATCAATAGGAATAAAGTGCAAGTATATAAATGGAGAGATTTTCACACACACGCAAAACATTCAAAACGGATCTTACAATTGGTTCATTTAATATCTAAAAATATCGACATTTTAAGGTCACGGTTAAATTCAATTTTTCTCAGACTAGGACCTCTTCTTTTCTTGATTTATACGAACGATTTTCCACAGCAGGTACCATCTGACTTATTGCTTTTTGCTGATGATGTGACATTTCGGAGAGAGATACTCAACCAAGAGGATATTCTGACACTTCTGGAGGATCTGATTCGACTTCAAAGTTGGGCAGATGACAATGGACTTACCTTTAACACCTCACAGTGTAAAGTAGTCCACCTGAAACATGTTGCAGACTACGGTTACAATTTAGGAAACTCCTCTCTAGAATTATCCTAAGTTGAAGGAGATTTACGAGTGCTGGTACCCTACGATTTAAAGTCTTATGCTAACTGTGACCAAAATGCCTTTCGAGCAAACATTGCACCGGTAACACTGAAGCACATTTTTGGCCAGTTTCATGGAACAACGTTTCACACAATCTTCAACAGTTTCATTCGTCTCTATTTAGAGCACAGAAACATGATGTTTCCTCCCTCACTACAAGAGGATAAGGACACCCTGGAACGCATCCAACTGTGAGCTACGAAATCAGTTCGGGGACTCGAATCCAAGTCTTATGCAGAGCGCCTTTAACCACTGAACCCATTAGAATACAGGTGTCTCAGAGGTGACCTTCTAGTGGCTTATAGTGTCCTTAACATGTCTGAACATCCCCTTAAACACCTACGTAAGTTTAGCTCCAACACAAACCTCAGGGGTAACACCCAGAAACTCCAGACACAACATAGCAGAATGGACTGTAGACACAACTTCTACTCCTTAAGAATTGTCAAATGCTGGAATTCGCTGCTGGCTGAGCTAGTCCAGGCGACTTTCCAGGAGTCCTTGAAGGGAAAACTTGACATATTCTTAAGGTTTAAGGATAGAATCTTACTATGATTAACCAATTTTTCTTTTTCCTCTTTTATCGACAATACACCTAAGTTCCTGTCTGGAGTTATTAGCGATCCACTGCTACTAGACACGAAAGCTCGTTAAGCGAAATCTTCTATTTCGTCCGCAACATTTGAACCACCTGCGGACTGAGCAGTGACCTTGGCAATAATTTTGTCATATTGTCGTGGACGGTTTATGGTTTCTTTGGTTTGTGGTTTGTTGATGTTGATGTTTACAGTGTGTCTTAATTTTATGAATTTAGTATATGGTTGACAGTTTTCACAATTTCACGTTTGTTGGCTGGGAAGCAAAAATGAGAGTGCAACCTTAAATTTGTTATTGCATTCAACATTACACCGAAAGTCAGTGATGATCATAGATTTGCCCAATCCATAATTTTCGTCTGTTATCTGTAAGTTCATTTTAGTCAGAATAATGGAACGTGGAGACTTAGTTATCATCGGGCAATTAAGCATGTGCTGAGGTACTCATGTACCTGACTCGGGCAATATATATGGAGGTGTGTAATGCTGCACACTTAGTGCTAAGTAGTCGGGATAGTAAGGAATAATTTATGATGCTAATTAACAACTGGTTTCTTGTCGCTACATGGACGATAACTGCCATAGCAGTTGCTCAAGGTCGGAAATTCTTTCTCTAGGAAACAGTACCACACCATCATTACTTACCTTTACTAAAGATGTTTCCAGAACGTCATTGATGATAAAGTTGAGGATAAATAAAAAGATTGAGCAACTCTCCTTAATGTAACTGCTTGAACAGCAGGATTGTTCGCATGCTCCCACTCTGGCTGAGGTGTTTGTTCGTATAGCGTTCAACATGTTAATCAGCTTCTCATGTACAGCCTCCTTTAACAGACAATTCCAGAGTGCTGTTCTGTTTAACAAATCAGTGGAGAAACTGGTACCAAAAAACAAAACGGTTGTTGGCCTGTAATCAACATAGCTGTGCTTTAACATTTTGTAGGGAATGTATGTATAACCAATGAATCCACGACCAGAATGAACTCCAGACTACTCCTTGCAAGTTAATCTTTTATGGGTCTTGGACGATCTGTGAAACTGGTGACTCACGGTAGTTCGGAAGTTGAAGTTTCTCGTGGACTTTGGCATCGTCAGGTAGAACAGTCATCACCGGCCGTTGAGGATAAGGCAGTCTGATGTTTTGAGCGGCAGACTAGGTGAACTGTCTCTTTAGGAACTCTGCCAATCCTCCAAGAGATCGTTGGGCGCTGTTAACTAGCGTCTTGTCAGCTTTACATTTCTTTTTTAGCCCTACCGCCCAAACCGAGGGGGTGTATGTGATCACTTCCGCTCAGTCTTCAGGTCTAAATTTGAATTTGTTTTGAAATGTCTCGTGTCAGTGCTTCCTGTATACTTTTTGCGTTATCTTCCCGGGTTTCTTGTCACTTTTTTATTTAGATCAACTTGACGGTTCGCCAATACGGGGGTTCTTAAATGTGTATTTTTCAAACCACCTAAAAATAACGGTTTGGGGATCTTTGCAAAATATATATTGTTTACATAATGGACTTCACAGTACCCCGAACATACTATACAGAATGGTGGAATATAAATACACATCGCTGCAATCATATCAACAGACCGCCTGTTAACCAGGAAATGTATGGCTACGGTCGTTCTTTTGTTGCCGACTGGGCTCGTACTGGTGCTGTTAGCATAAGTCATGTCTCCGATAAATTCCAGGTAACTTATTGCGTTCTGCAGTTGGTAAATGATATACTCAGAATAATTTTGTGCTTTTTGTATATTCTTATCAAGCTGGCCAGCTTCATAACTATCTCGTTGACTATAAATATTGAGTAAGTAGGGATTTAGTGTACAAGACATTTTACAGCATTTAATTTTTTTTATCAATATTACTATAAATACAATAAAGTTAATTGTCAATACCTTCAAATACAACAGATTCAAATGTGACACTAATAGGTGATTGTCGTGAAATGGAAATACTGTGTTAATTAGACCTTTTATTCTAAATTATAATTCGGTAAACACGTCTTTGATAATATTTCCATGGCCACTAACCCGGTTAAAGCACAGGCAAATGTCCGGCACGTTAACCAGGTTGGTGAAAATAGAGGATCCACCTATGGGAGTTGAAAAACCCTGATTCCAAACCAGTGATGCACATGAACTCCAGGATCCATAGGGAACAAATGACATATGAACCTATTGTTGGTCACTGGCGACCATGCGACTGCATCTCCTTACGCTTCTTCACTGCCTTGTGGGTTAGACCTTCAGGTCAAAGGCTCCGGTCGTAGCTTTCTAAGAAAACCACCTACTTCGTTTTGGGCACCCGGGCAGTATCCCAAGCTCTTACACAAACAAATGATAACTACTACTGGCCTCATTGTTATTGTGTGGCGTATATGTGTTTGGTGCCTCCTCGTACTAGTGTTGATGTGTTCAAATAAATAAAATAAAATGTAACACTTTCTGAGTGTTTCATTCTTTAAAAGGTTCTTCCAAACAAATAAAAGCAAGACATTATATCTAGGAGTATAATTTCCCCATGTTTTTACATGTTTTGACTGACTGGGTTCGAGTCCTGTGTGTAGGATCGCGGATGCGCACTGCTCATGGTTCCCATCCTAGGACGAAACGGCCGTCCAGTGCTTCCAGGTTTTTAATGGCGGTCTAACATTTATCTACTCGTAATGTCAATCTAAATCTCAAATAATCGGTAAAGCATACAGTCTAGAATGCCTGTTTCTGTGTGATTACGGTCAGACAATTTTGTGATATTTTTATGTATATTCTCTTCATCTAGATTGAAAGTCAAATGTCTACAAAGCTGGTTGGTAAACTTCAATATTTTCATAACCCTGTTCCTTTATTACCAACACACTACTCATATTCATTATCAGGAACTAATAAATCTTCGTTTAATTATGATCAACAACTCGAAGGGGAAGAAAGAGGAAAAAATAAAAAACTGGTCGATTCATCTACTGTTCGGGATTACGGTTATGAACAGTTGTTGAACGATTTTATTCTCGGTGAACAGGCGTGTGCAGCATTTTTATGTGGTAAACTCCAAGGATTATTACGTGCCAATATTTCCAAGTTTATGCAAATCAGTCATAATGTCAATGGGAGAAATGATGATGTTATTGTCGCCGATGCAAAATACAATATTTCACATCATTTTATTGAACAGTTATTTAATATGTCTGAAAAAGGATTGAATGACTGTGATTCAGTCGATTCACAGAATAAATTAATTAAAAGAATACAAAAATTAATTGTTTCAGGCACAAAATCAACAGATTCTTTTCCTGGATCTTTATTATCGTCACTTAATGCAAATTCTACCTCCGGGACTGCTATTGTTGGTAACAACCAGCCGTCAACAAAACGACGCCGGCTAACAACAAAGCCATCAAAAGTAACAAAGGCTACCGCTGTCGAGATTGGTGAAGGTGTTGATATTAGTGCATCTGGAAAATCAGAACAGTTACTACCTTGTACTATCGGTAGACTTCTCTACCCAGCTTATTCATCATTGTCCTCATCCATATCGTCATCATCGACAACATTGTGTGGGTCAGATAATTTAACACTTGAATCTGACTATAGTAGGCTATTAGCATCTTTTGATCCATTAGTTATCAGATTAGCAAGTCGAATTGTAAATCCGAATTATCTCGGGAATGGTTTATTATGCAATGTAAGGACACATAACTATCAATCGTCTACAAATCATTCCGACATACTTTTATGGTATTCACTTCAAACAAATTCATTCTGTATTGGCAAAACATCGAATCTGTTGAAAACTAATATTCATGAATCAAATCGTTTCTCAATTATTCCCATTCCATTGACAAAACTTTCATCTAGATCATTTTGTGAGCTTGATGCATGTTTTAGTGAGTCAAGTGAGAAAATCGATATAGTCTGTCGTTTATTACCAACACCAAGCAGTAAGACAAATGTTGTTCGTATGCAAATTAAGATAAACGAATCGAACATGTCTAATTCATGTATTGAAAACGTTAGTTTAATACGTATGCCATCAAGTAATTATGTTACCAGTATATGCATGAGTCGATGGATTCCAGGGGAATGGTGTATGGTCGGTAATTATCTGGACGGAAAAAGAGATCGTAGAGCTAGTATTCGGTTGTATAATTCAGAAGATACTCGACTTCCTATGTGGTCTGGTCACGTAAATCTAGGCAATTATATGGAAAATATAACAAAGGAAAACTCATTGTGTTTGGAAAATATAGCATCATCGTCATATAAACAAGATCCGGTTCAATCAGATATTGAATCTTATTGTACATGTACATCACGGAAACATCTTCTACACCAGCATTATCCCAATTATCATTGGTTACGTGTAGGATTTGGAAGTTATCCGGGTGAATTGTGTCTAACAACCACACGTCGTATCCTAATTTTTGACACCCGTACAGCACCATCATGTGCTTACCAACTGTTCAACACTTCAGAACGCTCGTCTTTATTAAATTCAAATGATCATATAACATATTCCCCACCTAAGTGGATCGGTGATGTATATGTTTTAACTGGTGGTTACTATAGTATGGTTCTACTGGATAAACGTATGCCCAATCGAACTGTATTACATTGGTCTCATAATCTTGCGAAACCGTTGGCGTATCTTACTTGGACCGAAATAGATAGGCATTATCGTTCAACGCATGATATCCCACAATTTCTTGTTTCTATGACTTCTCAATACCCCGCAGATATGTCTACATTTGGATTGAATTTCAATTCTTTCTCAGGTCCCCAGTATATTGGCCCGTGTCTATCCGGGACGCCACTAACAAGTTTGGTTTCATCATTTCGATCTAATGATCTCTTTCAATTCTACAATCAAAATCCACTGCTTAAGCGACGTTTACAAAGTTCTATTTGCGGAATTACAACACATTATTCACCAGATGATACAAAAAAACAATTTCATACATTGTTACTCACACCATATGGAGATCTATTCGATTATTGTGCTTATCTGACATCAAATGGTAATAATACTAATGATTATGACGTTGTAGAGAGCTATCAAGTCAAAAGTCAAACAATTATTACAAATTGGTTATCTGAACTTAGTTGCGAACCTGAGAATAAACAGCATGTTAAAAATTCTGAAGAGAATGCAAAGTTAGACAAACAGTCGGAGCTCAAAAATCATACAGGCACTTTAAACCTAAACAATATTGTTTCTGAACGGAGGCAAAGCGTTACAAATAAATTGAATAACGAGTCTGTTGGAGAGGAAAGTACTACTGATAGTAATACTAATAATAATGATTATTTCACTTTAAAGCGTCGCTTAAATACATCAGAATCATTTAATAATAGTTCAATGGAATACTCAAAATGGTTATTAAGTGATTTAAAATCGATATGGGATTATGATCAAGGTGAAAAATTAAAATATGAGGATCAAAATGCATTAGGATTCACTTCAATGTTTTTTGATAGTTTAACCGAAAATCGTATGCAAGAGGAAATGATTCATCAAAAACTAATTACTAACAATGATTTAAATGAATTATTAGATCAACGTTTAGTTAAATTTAAAAAGTTATATATTGCTAATCCTTTTACTAAATCTGTAGGCGATTGTAATGAGAGGTGGCCATGTATGTTGACGCCAGTATTGCCTGAAGAATGTGTAACATCGTTATTTGAATCTGAGTACTATACTGCCGAAGAACATTAAAAGTCTACTTAATGTTTCGTACATAATATATATAAAAATACGATCTGGAAGCAATTTATTATATATATATATATATATATGTTGTACATAACAAAGTGAAAATAAATGCAGTTTTTTCTCTGTAAATTTTCATCTTCTTTGTAATTTTGTTGACTTTATAACCGTTCAATTAGTATCTGCTTGCTTTTTTCTTTTTTATGAAGGGGGATATAAATATTCATTTTGCCATCAAAGTAACATGTCTTCACTAGTAAGTCATTGGAAACGATTTATATCAGCCTGTTCTACCCCTGCTACTTCTGTTGGTAGTAATAGTGGGCCATATTTAGCGTCAAATTCGAGTGGAAGTGGTAGCAGTGGTGTTACACCTGCATCACAGAATTCCTTTCAAAAGTCTTCAGTTGAGTGGGAATGTCTTAATGAGACAGTGAATTTGCTCTTAAAAACATGTCCAGTATCACGATCAGCTATTTTAGATCATTTAGCTCCACTCTACATTGATTATTTTGTCACTTGGTGGCATGTCAATTCTGGGACTGCTACTAATCGTAATATAAACTTCGAAAGTCAAAATTTGCATAAAGCTGAAATTGTACTTCAGGGATTGCTTAAAACGGTAAGTGATCATGAGGTCAAACGTTAACCAATGTTTATTGGTATATATATATATAATTCTCCACTTCACTTACGCCTATTACCCTTCGAGGAGTAACATGGGCCGCCGACCAGGATTTTCCATCTAACTCTGATTTGGGCAATCCTGTCCAGTCCTTTCCAGTTGTTGTTCATCCTTTTGATGTCCGCTTCCAATTCCGGAAGCGATATGCTCCGTGATATTCCTCTTTTTTCCCTTCAGGATTCCAATTCAACGCTTGCCTCGTAATGCAATTTGATGATTCACTCAATTTATGTCCTAACCACCTCCAACGTCTTTTCCTAATTTGTTCGGGTGGAACCTGGTTTGTTCTCTCCCTCAGTAGGTTGTTGCTAATGATATCCGGCCTACGTATATGGAGTATCTTGCGCATACAATTATTTATAAATTCTTGTACTTTTTGATGATTGTGGTAGTTCTTCAAGTTCCAGCTCCGTATAACAGAACTATCTAGATGTTTGTATTAAAGATTCTGACTTTGGTATTGGCTGAAAGTTATTTTGGGTTCATTTGTTCTTCAGTTATAGAAATACTTCTCTTTGCTCCTCCAATCCTTGCCTTCATATCTGCTTCAGACGCTCCTTGCCTATCGATGACGCTGATCAGATATTCGGACGTTTCTCCATCTTCCAGAGCTTCCCCATCAAGTGTGATTTGGTTGTTGCTCGCTGGGTTGTATTTCAAAATCTTGTTTTACCCATTTTATATGTTGAGTCCTGTTGTTGCAGAGGCTACTGAAACACATACTGACTTCACCTGTATTTGTTGTTGTGTATAAGGTTAAAGCGCTAGGTCACCTGCAAAGTCCAAGTCGTCTGGCTCCCGACCATTACTACTATCTTGACGTGGTGGCTGGGCTTGCCTGTCTTGATGAACCGATCGGGTTATACTGGCTGGAATAATCGTTGCTCAAGGTCCCACCATGCTAGACAGATCGGTTGAAGAACGGTAATACTAAAAGCAGCAACCCAAGGCCAGACGACAAAGTCGTACTGCTGACTGTACATAGTTGTGTTGGCATTAAGGTGTTCCTTTTAGACAACCAGCATAACAACGATATCACCTTCCCACAACCCGGTTAAAGCTCCGGACATTCACTTTTCGTTCTCTTAATTTTGCAAACTACACCGCCGCCACGAGAAGTCACTGAGTAGGACTTCCCCGGGAGTGGCTGTGTACGCATGGCCATGTGAGGGCATTTCGAGTGAGAGAGCTGACCCTCCTCTCTCTCGGCCGTACCAGGGCATTTTGGGACACGGAGGGTCCACCTAGGGGAGTTGGGAAGCCCTAATTCCAAACTAATGGTACACATGGGCTCCAGTATCTTAAGGAGCAAGTAACGTAGGAACCAGTCGTTGGCTACTGGCTACCATGGGACTGCATCTCCTTACGCTTCTTCACTGCCTTGTGGGTTAGACCTTCAGGTCAAAGGCTCCGGTCGTAGCTTTCTAAGAAAACCACCTACTTCGTTTTGGGCACCCGGGCAGTATCCCAAGCTCTTACACAAATCAATGATAACTACTACTGGCCTCATTGTTATTGTGTGGCGTATATGTGTTTGGTGTCCCTTTGTACCAATATTTATGTGTTCAAATAAAATCAAATAAATGCTCCCCACTAAGTGTTACCAAGGCCAATAACTATAGTGCGCAAAATACTGACCCAAGTCTACTGTGACATCGCTCCAAACTACACTACAAGCTGCAATAAACCAACGATGACCTCAAATTGATCATATTGCCATCAGGCATAGTTGAAAAGGTTCGATAGAAGACTGCCACTCGTTCTCGAATACATGTTTAGACTCTGATCATGCCCTAATCGGAGCAAGGATTTGCTTGTTCTTCACTGGACGCATGAAAGCCACATTAAGAAGACTCATTAGAGTTGGACTCAGTGATGGGAAAGTCCAAGCTGAATTCCATGAACAACTGAGGTCACACTTGGTTTGTTCTGAAACAAGGCTGACTCAGATGTTGCTTGTAAAGATATACGAGCAGCTGTAGAAACAGCAGCGGCATCTATTAGTGATTTGAACCGTAAGATCACTGAAATTTCCACAACATGGTGGTCTTTCTTGACTTGAAAGCACCATTGGACCCTGCAGACTGAAAAGTTCTGTGACAGTGCCTGTCATTGAACGGTGTACCTCAGAAGTACATAAACATCATGAGGGCTCTTTACTCGAACACTACCAGTCGAGTCAGAGCTTATGGAAAACTGTCATCTGATCTTGCAACCTTAAGTGGTGTCCGGCAAGACTGTCCACTATCTCCATTTGTGTTTAATTTTATCATAGACATACTGTTGGAAACAACGTTCTCGCCGTCTGGATTTTCAGGAATTTATTTCCTACCAGAAGATCCACTTATCGAGTTAGAATACGCAGATGACATAGTCCTGTTTGGTGAAGACTGATAAATTGCAGTATTTTGGTAGCACTGAGCAACAATCCCAGGATGTTTGGGATGCGTTTCTTCCCCTCTAAATGCAAGTTGTTGATTGAGAACTGACCCTCATCAACACCTGAATTACAGATTGGGAGTGATGAAGTAGTCGAACGCGTCGACAACTTCACTTATTTTGTAGGTCTGATCAGCCCTAATGGGTTAGTGTCTGATGAATTCTCTACACGGATTTGATATGCTCGTTTGCCTTTTGCCAACTTACATCATCTATGGCGAAGGCGAAATATCCGTCTATCAATTAAAGGACGAGTATATCGCACGGTAGTTCGTTCTGTCCTAATTTACGGCTGCGAAACGTGGCCATTAAGAGTACAAGATACTCGTAAGCTACTATTTGATCACAGATGTCTTAGAAATATTGCTCAAATCTGCTGGGATCACCGGTAAGTAATAGTTAAGTTAGACACGGGATATTAGGGGATTATGGTAAATCAGTTGATGAGGTTGTGAATCTCCATCGACCGAGATGATTGGGCTACGTGTTACGTATGACTGAACTCCGACTACCACGACGCGCAATGCTGAATAGTGTTGGGGATGGTTGTAAGAATGTTAGGGGCGGTCGAACCAGAACATGTTATCAGTTCTTGAAGTCACTAACTTCTAGTCTGAGTCATGTTGGTAGATGCAGACTACTTGTTTGGGGTCTGCGCGACTATCGTAACCAATGGCTGGAAACTCTGGGTGACATGGCTCAGAATCGTTCGCAATGGCGTTGGTGTATACACTCTCGGTCTTCCCTTAAACCGTGAGATTAAAGTTGCTTTATATCTTTCTTTCTACAAACTAATTCTTTTTCCTGTACTGTATCCTTATATGCAATCTTTCTTTTGTACATTTCTACCATTGAAATGACTACTTCTATAAGTTTGGTATCCGTCTTGTTGTGCTAATGAGGTATGGCTACTTGAACTGATGCATTTATGTGTTTGGTTTTATTATGTGACTAACCAACTGAAATCGACTTGCTGCATCCAAGCTGTCCATCATATTCTGTGCTTCGCCTGAGATGTGAAGGCCTTCATTATCCAGTCAACCAGCAGAAGAGCGAGAGAGTCAATATCATTGTCTGACGCCGATATTTACTCGGATCGCATATCTGAGCTGGCCTACATACACGATTTGTAGTGTGATCTATCGTAAGAATTCCGTACGATGGTGAAAATTTTCTCGGGTACACCGTAGTGTCGAAGAATTTTCCACAAGATTCTCCTATCTACACTGTCAAATGCTTTACCATAGTTATGAAGTTTGATGTATGGCGACGAGTTACATTCACTTGATCGTTCTACAATGATCACTGGTGTCGCGATGTGGTCTGTAAACTATCGATCCTAACGGAATCCGGCCCGTTGTTCTCGAAGTTGAGCGTCCACTGAATCTTTCGTCTGGTTCAACAACACTGTTGAAAACCTTTCCTGATACTGATAGTAGTGTGGTACCTCTGTAGTTCTCACACTTACTGAGTCACCTTTCTTTGTTACTTTGATGAGGTATCCCACTTTCCAGTCTATCGGCACTTGTTCATCCTCCTAAATCCTCTTGAATAGGATGTGTAACAGGTTTGCAGTTACTTCTATGTCTGACGTCAGTACTTCAGCTTGTATGTTGTCTGATGCTGTTGGTTTTCGACTGTTGATTTGTCTGGTGGCTATGCTGATTTTTCCTATTGTTTGTGGGTTGACATCTATGGAGAGGTTTGTGTATGCTGTTTCGATGTCTAGTGGTTTCAGTGAGTCTGGTCTATTTAAGAGTTCTTCAAAGTGTTTTATCCACCTGTTCCACTGTTCTCGAATCAGTGATTTGCCTTCCATCTTTATGCTTGACAGTTAGTTTTAATTGCTTACTTCATCAGTTTGGTGTATCTTATATCTTCCTAAAAATTTCTGTAGACGGTGTTGTTATTGATGAGTTTAAGAATATTTGATGTATGATGCTGAAATGCTTTCCGAGCAATTCATGAGGAAACCAGAAAACAGTTCATTTGTATGAAATACAAAACAGTCCAAAGCCTTTTTACCGTATTAATCAAATAATCGAGCGCTTTGGTTACTGTATTTGTTTGAACAGGTTAATCCTTTTAGAATGCTACTTGAACCTGTTATTTATAAGGCATTTCCAATCACTGTCGATCTCAACTTATAGTGTTTTAAAAATGATTGGCCTAAATTAAAAAAATGCTTGTTCCATAATACATGTGATTTTAACACAGAGATCGAGTTACATGTAAAAACCATAATGTCTTCAGATGTCATCATCAGTGTCAAAAGAAAAGTAAGCCTACGAATTATCAAACAACAGGCTTGAATCAAACATAAACATCGGTAATCGACGAAAAAATTAGGTTTTTAGTTTTGGAGATGCGTTTCTTTCAACGTAAACAAAGATTTACAAGTTAAAAGACGAACAAACAATAACAGGAAAAGGGTGGAAACAAATGCAACTGTAAGGAGTATTCAATGAAACCCAAAAAAGTCAAGTTGGTAAGATGTGTAGCTTTGAATCAATGTACAACTTTAAGCTAGTCTGAAGACGTTAACTAATGCATTTTATGGATAATTCTCGTGATACAAATGCATCCACCACTTTAGAATACAACATTCCTCATCAAGTATTATATCATATTTTCGATTATTTCATTTAGCGATGACAGGTTTTGTATTACTGTTGAACTAATTAACACTTAAGCAAAGATGAATGGTGGCTAGCAGTGGAATTCAGGACACGTGTTCAGTCCTATTTGGGACTCGTCAGCCTGAAGTACCTGCATCTCAGAGTTGATATTCACTCCGGGACTCGAACCCAGCACTGTTCGCTCCAAACGACATGGCGTTATCCACTTAGCTACTGAGTCTTAGTAGCCATTTGATAACACAAAGAACAGAGGATATTTGTACTGATTAAACCGATTTTTTCTCTCGAAGTTCTAATTAATAGTAGATAATAGAAAGGAAATATCGTTTCGAAAAGAACATAGGAAATTGACTAATGAAAATACATAGTTGTATTAAAATTGGAATTTGAAAAAAATGGTAGGTACATTTCTGTAGCATTACAACTAATTACAGGTTATAGCACTTAACGTCGTGACCCCAAATTATGTTGTAGACTTCATTCAGGAAATATACACTAACGAAAAAATCCTTATTATTTGTTTTGTATTAATAAAATTAAGTTTAGAGAGTTCATGTGGTTTCTTAGAAACTCAACAATTGTGTTGTTGTTAACTAGTCATGTAAATCAAATCTTCTGACACCAGCCGATACTGGTTGAAAGTCTAATTATTTGAGCTATTTTTATTACCATGTTGTTGACTGCAACAATGCTTTAACATTTGCGTACGTTAAATTTCATATTTATTCAGAGTCATTTTCGTAAATCCATCAATGTTGATTCCGAAGATGCCTGTGATTTGTCCTTGTCTGTATCTTCATTATAGTGAATAGTAACAATGAAATATTTATTTCTAAGAATGTAAAACTATTGCATCTCTGAGCATTTTTCTCATGAAACAAATTAGGGCTTACGATATTTGATGTGTTCTCCTTTTACTTCTTGCTCAGTTACTACCGTTTCGTAATTAGAGAAGTCTATGTCTAGAACGACTTTTTGATCATACTTCTCTTTTTCATGTAATAGAACCTCAAAAAGTGTTACATTTTCCCTATTTTTACTTACTAATCAGATTAATTCACTGATCACTTATAAAGGGGTGACTGATCATCTCCTTGGAGCAGTTTGTTCTTGGTGTCTTGTGTTAATTCGACCTGTATGCACTGCTCCACCAACCCAATTATTATCAAACTTGATGGACTTGCTTGGATCACGTAGTCGACAACAAAGTGATAGTAAATCATCTTCAACATTGGGCAGAACTTTGAATAACAATTTAATATCAACTAGTCGAAAAACTTTGCACAAATCTGGAATGCACAATATTTCAAGTACTGATAATAACATTAATGATCGTAACAGATTGAATATTATAAAAGGTACTAATCGATATGGTAAAAAACGCAGATCTGACCTGCGTTCATTGTCGTCGTTTTCACCCACGTCCACATCCTGCCACCAACTAATCATAGTGTCAGATTCTGATTCATGTTCAATTTCTAGTAGTGATGAAGAAAATGAGTTAGTGGGGGTAAGTGGCGTCGATGTAGTGGTCAGTGTTAAACGTAACGACGGGACGTTGCCTTCTGCCAATATCTGTTTTGATACTAGTGATACCAGTGAGTTCAAATCACTTTCTACAAATTCAGACACCCGAGATCAATCTGATGATAATAAACTAAATAGTATCAGCTGTAATGCACGAAATATTGGTTTGGATTCAAATGATCAAATATTCAGTTCATTGAGAAAACAGGATTGTAATTCTGTTGGTGGCAATACCATTGATTTGGATTTTGGTTCAACTTCCGCTGTGAATCAGCAAATTTTAGGACTTTGGGTCAAATGTCCTGTACTAATTGACTTACTAAATATTGCATGTAATTGTTTATTGGTAAGTTTTATTTAGTAGTTCATATTCAAATATGTTCATATTTGCATGTCGGTAGGAAGATAATAACTGAAATCGAAAGTGGGACGTGAGTCATAGCATAGTAACACTAACTACCTTCAGGATATTACCAACTTAAGTTATCGATCACCATTTGATATTAAGAAATTTTACGTAGTATTTTACGTAAATGTTAAACACTGCTTGTATTCGCAATGAATAGAGTAACATAGTCCTACTTGGTTATGATTAAATGCAGTAATTCCGAGTTCATTCTGAAAATTGGCTACCTTGTTTTTACAGCTATTACACTATAGTCGTAGAATGCATTTGTGAAAATGTAACATCAGTAAACCGTTGATTCTACATGAAATACTCGCTCAATTACTAGAGCAGTAAGACTATAATTTATAGAATATCTTTGAGTGATGCTTAAGTGAGCTTGAGAATGTCCTGTTTAATAGGGTCAAATGAAGGTTATAAATTAGTGTAAGGAATTAGGATTAAGATTTTCTGTTGGGTGTTAGGGTTAAGAATTAAAGTTACTATTTTCATCACGAAATAACATAAGCTATAATGCCATATGAACGAGTGAATTTCGCTCCGAAATCCAGGACCTGCTACCTTAAATCATTGGATCATCCATAAATCATAGTCTTGCTACTAAGCCTTACTGAAAAACGTTCATATAACTCAGTTCCTCGCGTAAATTTATTCGACTTCCAAATGATCCGGGCTATAAAATTCTCTCGACATTTATGACCCAACAATTGAGTTACATTTGAAGTCTCCAGATCGAGAGATGGAATTTGTCCAGAGTACAACACTGGAATTGTGGTGTTAAGCAGTCAATAGCATTGTCAAAGATACATTCAAAAAAGGTTACGTTTATAAATTAAAGGATAGCATACGGCTGGCATTTGATAATTCTAATTAATGAATACTCGTCTGATTTTTTACTTATGTCATCGTATCGTTGTTTTTGCTGCATATTCTATATTTAGTGTCCAGATATTCGACTGAGTTCAGTTCAAGCTTTATTGGCCTCCTCCACTGTACCAATATGGGATAATTCTTTAGAAAATTCTAAACATTGCCATTCATTGGCTAATTCTGTATTACCGCATTGGATAGTAATTTGGATATTATATCAAGCAACTAGTCGAAATAACCTAATGTCAGCAGGAATACAAAAGTTGAATGAACTATGTAGTTTAATATTGACATCTGTACTGCATCCATTCAGGCCAAATGTTCTTCAGTGTACGCTGTTACCAGATACATTGGGTGGATACTTTTATCAAAGTAATTTTGATTTAGATTTCTGGGTATGTTTTTACTTTTTTGTAATGTTATTTACTCCAAAGTAATTCTGATATAGGACATAGTACTAATAAGGTGGACAGCCTATGCTCCTTCACGAGGTGTAACAAGTGTAAGTAAGTTAATAAGGTGTCGCTTACGGGCCAAACTATGGATAGATTCGTAGTGCTGTGTAACCTCATAAGAATGTATCTGCAAAGATTTCCTATTAGAAGCTACAATATTGTTAACCCATTATAACTTAAGATGCAATCGGAAAATAAGCAGCAGGCTTTTTCAATAATTTAACTGCTAAATATGCATCGAAATAACATATAGAAAAGAGCATTCTTAGAGTGATTATGTTTGGCTTTGTTGTTCACATAATCCTTTTTGTTGTATTTGGGACTTTTCAACTCAGTTTGCCCGTATACCATTGTTTGTCTTCCGATTAAGACTTGAAATATGTATAGATCATTTCAAATTCGAAGTATAAGAATATCACCACATGGCTCCAGGCACATCAAACTAATGAGTCTCGAGTTGGACATAACGTGTATTCTTGACTCAGTTGCTAGTCAATGTCCAAAATATGATCAACCTGTGAATACAGGCTATATCTGTTCAAGGAGCCCTAACATTCCTGCGGAGTCAACAAGAAAATAATCAATCGAATGGGTTATTTATTTATTTATTTCAACACATAGATAATGGTACAAAGAGGCACCAAATACATATGCGCCACACAAATCTCATCCGATATGTGTGAGGGCTGTGATACTGCCCGGGTGCCCAAACCGAAGCAGGTGGTTTTCTTAGGGGGTCACACCCCGAGCCTTCAACCCAAAGGTCTGATCCACAAGGCAGTGGAGCATCGTAAGGAGATGCAGTCCCATGGAAGCCGGTGACCAACAATTGGTTCATTCGCCATTTGTTCCCGCAGGATACTGGAGCCCGTGTGCACCATTGGTTTGGAATCCGGTTAAAGCGCCGGACATTCGCTTTTCGTCCTCTCATTTTCGTAAACAACACCCCCGCCACGAGAAGGCAGTGAGTAGGACTTCCCTGGCAGAGGCTATATACGCGTGGCCGTGTGAGAGTATTTCGAGAGGGAGAGCGGACTCTCCCCACTCTCGGCCGTACCAGGGCATTTGGGGGCTAATCGAATGGGTTGTAAACTGGTGGTATGAAATAGCAAACCTTCACAGTTTTTTAAACTATTAATGTACTTGTATACTTTTGACTTATCATAAATATGTCATTCTGAATGTTTATTTGTCTCCAACGTACATTAATAGATCACAGTGTGTTTAACACACTTGTTGTTTCTTGGTGATTCAGTCCCAGAATTTCTTGGTGATTGGCTACGCACCAAACTGGAACCACTTTCTGCGTATGCTTTGCTCATATCAAATGAAGCTTCATTGGACAATGATAATATTAATAAACAAAATCCTTTAATTCAACAAACGAGATTGTTGAACCTTATAATTAATTTAAGTCTTATATCAGTGCCTATTCCACCACAATCTCCATCAGAGCAACAAATACCCATAAATAATGTTCTTTTAACGACTGAATTGACTATGGACCATCATCCTTGGAGGTACTCTTATCTTCCGAAAGGTTTTAATTATGGTATGGCACCCGGCTCTTGTCGTCCGCCTTGTGTGATAAAAGAAGTGGATTGCAAACCAATACCATCTCATTGTAAGTTTGTTTTGTAAAACTTTATTTTTCAAAATCTGCTTATTAAAATAAATGGATATACTTAATTTTTTTCTTTTCTCTCTATTATATTTTTACACGTAAACAGTCAGCGTACCACCTATGCCACCACGAAACGTGAATCCGATGTTACCAACTCTATGCCATCTCCCACTTCCATTAAATAATATGCTGAGTTCAAACCTGTCGACAGGACAATCAAATTTTACTCCACTTCGATCTAGTTTTTCTCAACAGTTTGAAATTCCTGTTCGTCGTCCACCACCATTACTTCAAGTTCCGGTTAGCATACCTTCTAATCGTTCTATTTTAAATGATTCTCATCCTATGCTGACTGGTGCTGTACTACTATTCAGCGAACGTCAGTCAAATAATTATCTCCCAGCTAGTCGTCAACCAACTTCTCTTCTATGGATACTTAGTTTAGTTAGACGTATTAAATCTGTTACATTGTCTGTTATAATTGATAATTTTATAACACTTACTCCATTTCAATTATTTGTGTTATTTCGAAATCAACATGGATTTACTTACCAGTCAGCTGCTAGAATGATTGAACTTCTAGTTAAAAGTATATTGCAAGCCCCAGGTTAGTTGTTTCCTCCTTCTCTATTTTCATTTCTGCCATATATATATAAATCGACGTCAGAACTTGCTTCAACTAGAAAAGATGTTTTTAAAATTATACCACAAGTGTTAGATTTTTCTGCTCCCATGACCTTGTTTGTGACTCATAGTCGTAGTCAGGTATTTAAAAAAAGTTTGATTGTGATCCAGGATCTTGTATACTTGTGTCATGCCGGAAAAAAACAACTGGTGAAATCCGAAACCGTAAGCCTTTTGACAACGATTTCCGGATCAAGCGTAAGTTTAGGAATAGGACAAAATTTAAAAAAACAACAGCCCGAGTGTTTACTTATGACACAATAAAAATACAATCAATGATCTTTCGTATGATGCATGTATATCCAACCGACGAGTCCAAAAATAGGAAGAAACGCCCGTTCTGGATTTCACTGATAGCCACCGTGCATCTCTGCTTATTATTTCGTACGATAGTCTCAAAAGCTATACACTGACCACTCTTTGCCCTATTATATCAAATTGCCTTTTGGCTATTTACAGAGACAAATATATGAAGAAGCGTAGAAACTCAGACAGGATGTAATTTAAGATTGACTTTTACATACACTTCACAACATCACAAGTAATAGAATATTTCTAGATAAGTAAAATTTTTAGAAAGCAATCAATAAAATGTATGAAGAAAAGAACCTTGGTCAACAAGAAACAGAAAGACAAATAGGGGGTTTTAACTTTTAGGATTAGTTTTAAAAGAAATGAGTGCATCCACGTTGTTTTTGTTTGATATTCAGTTATTGAACTCAAAATGCTGGGTTAATAGTGTTAATTTTACAAAGCTTGTTCATTAAGCTTGCAGACTGATAGTCATTAGGTTGACGAACCTTTGGGTTTTTTTTAGTCCTATGCATATATAATTCAGGCTTAATATCTAAAGTAGCTGAGCCCATAACATGAATTTCGTTCTGTTTTGGACTTGTAACCTTGATATACCTGTATTCCAGTGGTGATATTATTAACATTAAAACTCGAACAAAGTACCTATCACTTTAAATACCAACAGATTATCTACTGATATACTGAGTCCAATGGCCCACTAATATTTCCAACGGGTATGAGCATATTAGTAATGACTCGTCTGTGCAAATCAAAAGATCAGTCCAACAGTTAACTCGAATGAACACAACCCAAAATACTTTATACGAACTTGCACTATGCCTCCAGTAATTCAGCCCACTTCACATATATTGATCAAACGAAAGGAGTAAAAGGTTTATTCTTTCTGTAACTGACTATGATACAGGAGAAAGTGTGGGTATATGTTGAATTTTTCGATATGATCTTGAAAATCCGTCATTCAGTATCTCAGATTCATAGCGATTAATTCAATGGTACATATGCCGTTTAAAAATCTTAAGTAATGATAATTATTATCGGCTAATTCCCAGGAAATAATGCACTTTCCAACAAGTAAAAGTCTTTGATATTCCAAATATGTAACTATAAGACAGTATCCAGGTATCCGCTCAGAATGTACATCCGAACATTGATTGTACTCCTGGATATCAACAAAGTGGAGTTACAAACTGTTACTAATTAAAGGTTAAAGTATTTGACTCTTAACCTTCAAGTTTTCAGTTTTAAAACTCACTTCATGTGATTCGGTTTAAGTATTCGGGTTATATAGCCCTTAAATTTAGAGTGTGACTCAAAGAAGAATGTGCGTGGTAAGTGATTTGTTCATACATTTAAATTAAATTGATCTATCATATTTGTCAAATTTAAAAGTTACTTCCACTTATTTTTTTTCTCCTTGCAGTTGGTTCAAATGTTGAACGTCTATTGATTTATTTGGTAAATATTTGTGAATCGGAATCATCTCAGTTTTGTAGTACATCTACATCTAGTGTTATTCCCACTACCACATCAACAACATCGAGTGCTTTTGAAGATGCCTATTGTTCTGATGCTAAAAGACCTAAGTTGAATTCAGATGACCAACTATCCCAACGTCATCAATCTTTATTAGAATATCCCAAGTTTTTCAACAATTTCTTATCATATTGTCGTGAGATTTTAAGAATTCTTTGTGATACTGCAATCTTTTTAACTTATTCGTGAGTCCTTTTTTAAAATGCTTATATGTCTCTGATTTTTTTTTAAGTTACTCTGTATGGTCAATTTTTTATCACCATTATTTTTCAGTATTTTATGTTTTTTCATCTATAAATATAGTTCAAGTTTACTGGTTATTATTTAAACAACTCGGCAGGTTTCCATTCAGTTCACAACTTTATATATAAGGTTGAGTAAATTTGTTAATTACTCTGTGATTCCGAAAAAAGTTATATATTCATTTACTATAATACACTAAACCGTCTCCTCTATTTGATGTCAAACAATATTCAATTATTGAGTGGGATTTTCTTCACAACTTTACCGAAACTCACGAGCGAACCATATTTAGTTTAGAAACGTATTGCCATTTTTAAATTAGTAAATAGTAACTGACACAACCATACGTTTAAAATGTAAATTCCTTGATACATCAGTATATTTCGCCTTTTATGGGAGATTTCTCAAAAGGATATTGACCTTTTTCTATTAGCATCTATATCTTGTTGGTCATCTTCAGGGATTTTCTAGATTGTATTCGTTCGTTTCTCTATGGAAGGTATGGAATATCAGCATTGTATTGATGTGATTACTGACTAATACGAATCTGAAACTAAATCTCGTCCTCTAACCATAAAGTTAACCGAACATCTGGTACTTACTTACGCCTGCTACTCCTGATGAAGGAGCATAGGCCGCCCACCAGCACTCTCCGTCCAACCCCTGTCCTGGGCAATTCTTTCCAGTTGCTATTCATCCTTTTCATGTCTGCTTCCAATTCCCGACGTAGTGTGTCCTTCGGTCTTCTACTTTTCTGTTTCCCTTCACGGTTCCAAGTTAGTGTTTGTTTCGTGATACAGTTTGATGATTCCCTCAATGTGTGTCCTATCCACTTCCAGCGTCTTTCGATAATTTCTTCTTCAACTGGGAGCTAGTTTGTCCTCTCCCACAGTAGGCTTTTGCTAATGGTATCCGGTCAACGGATATTCAATATCTTGCGTAGACAACTGTTTATAAATACTTGTACCTTTTTGATGATGGTTTTAATAGTTCTCCGCGTTTCAGCTCCGTACAGTAGAACTGTCTTAACGTTCGTATTGAAGATTCTGACTTTGATGTTGGTTGACAGTTTCATATGTTAAATTGTAGGAATGCTGCCGTTGACTTACCAATCTTTACCTTTACTTCTGTATCGGATCCTCCTTGTTCATCGATGATGTTACCAAGGTAAGTGGAAGGTTCCACCTCTTCCAGAAATTCTCCATTAAGTGTGTTTGGGTCGGTGTTCTCTGTGTTGTATTTGAGGATCTTGCTTTTTCCTTTCTGTATGTTGAGGCTTACTGATGCAGAGACTGCTGCTACGCTGGCTGTCTTTATCTGCATTTGTTGGTGTGCATCGAAGTTGGGAGTCTATTGAATCTTTCATCCAGTTCAGAAACACTCTGTTGAAAACCTTTCCTGGTACTGACAGTAGTTTGATTCGGCTGTAGTTCTCACATTCGCTCAGATCTTTCTTTGGTATCTTGGTGAAGTACTCTTCTTTCCAGTTTGTCGGCACTTGTTCTTCCTCCCAAATCTTCTTGAATAAAATGTGAAGCATACTTACAGTTACTTTTATGTCTGACTTACGAGCTTAAGCTTGTTTATTGTCAGGTTGTGCTGCTTTCCAGCTCTTGATTTGTCTGATGGCCATCCTGATTTGTCCTGTCGTTGTTGGGTTGACATCTATAGGAAAGTCTGTAGGTGCTGCTTCGATGTCCAGCGAGTTCAATGGAGCTGGTCTATTCAAGAGTTCCTCGAAATATTCTACGCATCTGTTCCTCTGCTCATGAATCTCGGTTATTGTCTTACCTTTTCTGTCCTAGACCGATCTCTCTGGTTTACTTTATTTCCTTTCTAGTTTCTTCTTTGTATCATATAGCTGTCTCATATTCCCTTCTCTTATAGCTTTATCCACCGTCGTTTGCTAGCTCTTCAACGTATTCCTGCTTGTCGGCTCAAATGCTCCTCTTCACTTGCTTGTTTGCTTCAAAGTATTCAGCTTGTTCCCTGACTTTCTCTGCTTGTGTCCGGCTGTTGTTAATTGCCGTCCTCTTCCTTTCTTAAATCCAAAACAGGGTTTCGATAGAGATATCCATTTCTTATAATGATGCTTATTGAGGCCCACTACCTGACACGTCGAAATTAATGATTCTTTGATACCTTTCCAGTTGTCCTCCATAGTAGTTTCTTCTTTTTCCAGTAGATTCTGTAAGGCTTGGAACCTGTTATTGAGAGTTGTCTTGAATTCGTTGGGTTTGTCAGTATGTCGAAGGAAGGCTGTGTTAAACCTTTGTAATGCTGTTTCGCCAGTTGTCTATTGATTCTTTAGCTTCAGTCTCATCTTGGCCACCACCAGTTGGTGATCTGTATCTATATCAGCTCCTCTCCTGGTTCTCGCATCTTCCATTATCCTTCGGAATTTTTTATTGATGCAAATATGATCTATCTGGTTCTCCGTGGTGTGGTCCGGTGAGATCCATGTAGCTTTGTGTATGCGTTTATGTGGGAATATTGTACCCCCTATAACCAATTTATTGGATGCACATAGGTTTGAAAATTTCTCCCCATTTTCGTTTCTCTCTCCTAGTCAAATCATGTCGTCCCATAATATTTTCATATCCGGTGTTGTCCATCCCGAATTTGGCGTTTAGGTGTCTCATCAGGATGATGAGATCTTTTTTGGCACTTCGCTATGATCGATTGCAGCCTCCCATAGAACTGATATTTATTGTTGTGATTGCTATCGTTGGTGGGTGCATAACACTGTTTTGAATGATGCTTTGATGATCCTGGATCTATGAGATTACCATCCTATAAGTGCATTAAGTGCTTCTTTGGACAGCATCAGAACAACTCCCTGAGTGTGTAGGGCATTTCCCTCTTCGTGACTGGAGTATAGTAGCATCTCACCTGAATCTATTCTTTTCTACCCAGCTTGGATCTAATGGGTTTCGCTAATTCCGAAAACCGCCAAGTTGTATCTCATTTTCGTTGCCATTTGACTGATCCTCCGGGTGTGCCACATCGTTTCCATGTTCCATGTAGCTATAAAATTGTTGCTCTGTTTGATAGAAGGGGCATCGACCCCGTGACTTCGGAAAAATCTCGGCTTTCATCATGAGGCGTTATAATTCTTTCATTTCTTGGGGCGGAATTTAAATGGTTTAATTTGTTTAATGTGGTTGGCGTTTTTTAGCAAGATTTTTTCTACCGGATGGCGTTGCTGACCCTATGCGCAACCCTCCTCCTTTTACCAGGTTTGGGACCGACAGTAACTCTAGAAGAGTTACAGGTGAAGTCTAACATCTTGGACTTGTCACTAATCTGTTTCGGGTGAAGCATTCTTATTACCTGTATTTTTATCTTAATTAATTGGATTAAACAAAGGTACATGACTTCTCTGAATTTCAAAACCTTTGGTAATGACTACTAGCCACTAGTTCAACGGTTTTTCAACTTATCACTGGACTTGTGAATCTTCTAAAGTATCTATTAATGTATTTTTAAGAGGCAATACATATTTTTTATTTTAAAATTTACAACTTCTTAATTGAAACTACTTTTGCAATCATAGCGGATAGAATTAAAACTAGGATTTCAAGGCAATGACCTAGTAGCATCCGAAAATTCGAAAACTGAAAGCTTGTCTTGTTTTGGCTTGAGATTTACTCATATATCGTAGATAGATTTCAGATGTGATATTAGGCTTCAAAAATGAAGCGCAACTTTCACAGAACATTTCAATTTCAGTTAAAGCTGAAATGTTACTAACCTAGTCACTAATATACAGCCTAATTATTGTTTCACTTTAGCAAATGCTCTCATTTTCATAGTGATGTGAGTTAAGTTAATCATATTAGACAGTTCCATGTTAGCACATTCCAAAATATACCAATTTAAACCTGCTCATGTTTTGTATTTGTACTATTTTCCTACTGCTTGTTGTAATTTCGTCATTTTTTGTAAGAATTATCATTGTCGTATATTTTTTCTTTTATCCCCAAAGATCTTCAGAAATGGCTGATTCGTTAGATCGTGGTGGTTGTGAAGGTCTACTTCGTGCAGCTCTACGCCTAAGCAATCCTCCACCACCTTCATTATTTTATAACAAAATCATTAATATTACTACCACAACCAATATCACTGATACTACTATCACTGTTTCAAATGACGAATTGAATTGTAAATTTTTACCATTCTCAAATTCAAAATGTTATTTATTTCAAAAGTTGGTCAGTGCAAACAGTTTGCAAAGTAGTTCATGTGCTCAACTAATTTTAAGTTTAGGATTTACATTGGATCCAAGTTTAATCGAATATTTATTATGTAAGTCAAAGTAAACTGATAATCGATTTCCTCTGAAAAAAATACTGTATTTCATGTGTGATCCGTGATCTCTCACAGTCTAGTAATATATTATATTTATTTTAAGCGGAATATTGATTGTTACCTACCTTATAACCCCGTACCTCAGTAAATAGTGCTCTTGTTAATTAAAATAACTTTCTTCAGAAATTATGTATCTTATTATTATATATGGAGGATTGATCGAATCTTGAAAAAATACCTCACGATTTCGACTTTTTAAAAAAAATATATACGTTGTGAAATGATTTCCATGTAGCTGACCGAAACGCAATTGATCAATTTTCTGAAGTACATGAATGAATGTAAGAATACGAGGAATCCTATGAAATTTTTTTTAGATACATTTACATCTGATGATTAATGTCAAGATGACTTTAGTAATCATATTTTACAAAGCGAATTGCTTATTTTTAAATACTTTCAACTAAACTATCACCTTTAAAACCCGATGGTTTGGAAACAATTACTTGGTGGTGGTTTTCATCGCGAAATGGAAACTAATGACCTACTACTTTGTTGTGAATCCATCTATCAATACTCATCCCTCAAACAAACGACAGGATCAAACTAATTAACTCCAAGTTTCGTGATGAGCTCAATACTCTGAACGTTTTATAACTTTTTATTTTTACATATAATCAATGCGGACTCTATTTCTGTTGTAATAACCTGTATATATGTCCATTTTGTTCTCATCTGTTACAGATCAACACAATATTTATAATATGACTCTGTGGGTAGGGGTAATTGGAGTAATGTTTTACTGGATTTTCAACTTTTAGCCTGTCTTAACGACTGAACATTTCTGCAACTTTAGATGCTATTACTTATGAGCTAGAATAGAATGTAGTGACGATATTACTGCTCTTTTTTTCTCTACAATGTATATCACTTTGATTTGTATGGCGTATTTCTTGATATCCTGTTATACCAAGTTTCTTCGTGTCAACAACAAATATACTGTATATTAGTCGTTACTATCACATCAGTGGTGTTTTATGTCCGTTACTATTTTATCGTTCTGGGGGAGGGTGTAAATAGTTATGGAGGTGGACGTTTACTAATTTCTTTTTGTTTACAGTTTTTAGGTCTCTTCTATGTAAACGCAAATTTATAATCTGAAAAAGTTTTGTCTTTGTCTAGTGTTTTAGAGCCGGAGAACATTGATTTGTGTCCTGTCAACATTGTAATGATTACTTCTTCGTGGGACCTCCATTTTCTGTGACTTGTCTGTTATATTATTTTGCCTTTGTGTGGTCGGAGTGGATTAACATTAGGAAACAGAGCACTACATTAGTTAGCATATACCAACAAATTGTGTAGTGTAGGCACTCATACTACAACTGTAAAGTCATGAGTTTAAGCTCAATTTACATAATTTCTCTCGAGCAAACGAATTGGTATCACATGTCGTCACATTTTATTTGGGGAAAAGGGGAAAATAATAAATTTTCAGAAACGTGAGATTACTTACATTTTTAAAAAAAACTATAGGTGAAGAGGAGAATCGTACACTTGTCTATGTTTGTTTTTCTTTCTTTTGTTTGTGTATGTATTATGTAGTCTATCTATGCTGCTGGAGGCCTGTAAAAACGAAAACCCATCCCAATGAAAATTCATTTACGTCACGAGTATCAATGAAATCCGCCAAGTCATCATCATTTACACAACTTACCTTTTGTCCACTAATGTTATTCTTTCCTGTATTAAATGAAATACAAACCATCTGGGTAGCTAGAACATCTTCACGACCGCCACAATTAACGGCAACAACTACTGGCTCATTGACGATTCCCCCAGTTCAACCTACCGATGCACTAGTAACTGATATTCTTCGTCCATCAATCTTCCCAATTATGTCGATACGTCATCAATATTTACTAATGAGTAGTCATCGAATGGATTCAAATAATAATAATAATAATAATAATAATAATAATAATAATAATAATAATAATGGTTTATCATTTCTTTACCCAAATGGTCTCCTGTACATACACCAACTTCTTGCCAATAAATACTTTCCTCTGTTATGGTCTAGTTTAGAAAAAGGTGATCGTGAATTTCGCATTTCGGTACTACGTAATCTGCTATGGTTAGTGAATAAAGAATTTATTTTAATTGGGAAGAATTCTGGTCACCCACGCATTCTGTTTGCTTTGGGAGCACAACTAGACGAAATTGTGAAGATGATGCTGAAAAATGTTGATCTTCAAGTTAGATTTCACATTTAATATTTATTATTATTTTTTTATTTACATACAAACTCCGGATCCATAGAAAACCTGACTAACCAAACTATTTCTCATGATTGCATGCGTACTATACAAACGTAGGTAAACTAGTGTTAAAGTTACTGACTTATGTCCCTGGTAAGATCAGTTTTGCCTACTTATAAATACGCATTGATTGTAAGTGTATTTGGTAGGTATTCGGAAAAGCTGCTTTTTATACAGTCTTGTCTTTACCTTCTACCTAGCTAATTCGGAACACAGATCATAACATTTAGAATGCGAAATGGAAGTAACATGAATATATAAAGAAGGTTAGATAGATAGAGAGAATAATGAATATATCAAAGATAGTTGCATAGTGTACACTCGATGATAATCTTTTGTTTTTACTATTATTTAAGATGAATATAGAAGAAAATTATCACAATCCTTTTAAGGTTCGATTTCAGTCCCTATCTCATAGGATTTCAAGTCATTTAGCTATGCAATTACTTAGGTTCTTTATGTAAGGGGTTTTGTTTTAGAAATAGTTGTTATTCCCAACGTAATTAAATTCGAAATTAATGTATAAAATTATTAGAAACTTGTTTTATTGGATAGTCTGGACGGAAATGACTAATTTTCAAGTTAATCTCTTTGTAAACTACTTGATTTCAATGGCTTTGTCATTAAAACGAACTATACTTCGTTGTTGGCAAAAAAATGGTTGGTCGTTTCCATAAATCCACTATATTTTTACTTGATACGTATTGTCACTAAAAACTGCGTTTCTGAAAGTATCCTTTAAATGTTTAACTAATTTCAGAACTATATAAAGTAAATGAAGTTATCATCAAATACAAATAACCAGTATTAATGTTGACAGAACACGGGTGGGGATAATTGAATGTATTCGACACAAAATTGCAGGACTTGTTATTAAGATCTAACAATCAAATAATAAATGATTAATTTGCAAAATGTCCATTAATTGTCTCATAATGACTCAGACTTCATTGTTCTTGCATTTTCATACAAATTGCATCTTATTTCCGTTCTTTACTGTTCGATCCTCTTTGTCTCTCTGCTGCCAGACATTCTGTTCACGATTAACATCATATACTACTCATGTCAATATAAGTAGCACACACTACAACTACTTATAGGCCCCAAATTCAAAATTCAATCCATCTAATTCAGTTTGAACAATTGGGTTTGCGTCATTAACCATCACTGAATAGAAAGCATGGTTTCAAATCAAGTGAACACATCTGTAAATGATCATTATGTAATATTACTGTTATTTATAAGCCAAGTAATTTACTGCTACTCACTGGTGTTAAACAGCAACTGTATTGTTTTTCATTTCCAACTATGCCGGAGTACTATCCACCATAAAAATTTTCATATAAGTGGATTTGTCAAGAAACTCAACCTTTTGCTCTTTACTTCTAAGCAATACATTGGTGCACATCAACCTTGAAGCAACAACACTAACTAAGAAGCTAAAAATATCTACACATCTTTCACAGTATTCTGACCATTGATTTTTAGCGTCATTACGTCATATGGCTGTGTTGTTGGTGGAGAATTCCTCGTGTTGGACATGAGTTCATAAGAAGTCAAAATAGGTGAATTTTATGTCCAAAAGTACATCCTTTGTAAAACCCACATGTATTGTAGGTGGTGGATATTTCTGATAAAAAATGATTTACTGATCTAACCGATTTGGATGCCCCCAAATGCCATGGTACGGCCGAGAGTGGGGAGAGTCCGCTCTCCCTCTCGAAACGCTCCCACAAAGTTCAGGCGTATATGGCCTCTGCCAGGGAAGTCCTACTCACTGCCTTCTCGTGGCGGGGTGTTGTTTGCGAAATTGAGAGCACGAAAAGCGAATGTCTGGCGCTTTAACCGGGTTGATGGACATGGAGAGTCCATTTAGGGGGGGTTGGAAAACCCTGATTCCGAACCAATAGTGCACATGGGCTCCAGTATTCTGAAGGAACAAATGGCACATGAACCAATCGTTGGTCACCGGCTTCCATGGGACTGGATCTCCTTTTACTGCTGCCTTGTGGATCAGACCTTCAGGTCGAAGACTCCGGGTGTGGCCCCCTAAGAAAACCACGTGCTTCGTTTTGGGCACCCAGTCAGTATCACAGCCCTCACACATCAAATGAGATGTGTGGCGCATATGTATTTGGTGCCTTTTTGTACCAATATCTATGTGCTAAAATAAATAAAAATAAATTTTATACAGCAATCAACGTCTGTGCAAAGATTCTACACTTAATGTGATGTATTTTTAGGTACCACATTCATGTCATGCAAATCCGAGTTCCATCTGCCTCATAACAAGGAAAGTGGTTTGCTTAATTCTAGATCCTAGAATATAAACAGTTCTAAGTTTTCTCACTTAGTCATTGATTTAATGCTTGACATTAACTTTCCCTGATTCAAGTTGTTGATGGTCAACGGTCAACCATTACTTTTATGGAACCTACTCGAACTCTTTTGCAGCGTTCCATTCATCGCTCAAGTTGCCAACTCTTTCACGAAAGCAAATCATTTTTCGCAACAAACCTTTTACTAACCCTCTTGCCTTTCAATTCTGTTTCACCGTTAAATTTAGGCTCCTTATCAGTGCAGTGTACACCTGATAATTCTTCCCTCCCCTACTTTGTATGAAACCAGTCTGTTAGTTTTTGTACTTTATTCAAGTCAACGAAATTTTTCTTACTAGTCACATTATTGAATTCTATACTAGCCTTGAAAGTATTTATACCAATATTAGGTTTTTCGTTAGATGTTAACTTCTTGAAAACACCTTCTTTTTTAGTGTTTAGACTTGCTGCTGAGTCTTTGTGAATGTATATTCTGTACATTTCGATTTCCTACAACTAATCATTTGGCACCTTCAACAACCACCACACTTAATCAATCAAGTCATTATTACCGTTTGACACGGTTTCGTGATGGGTTAAAAAACTCTGGGGTATTAAAGACTAATGGTCGTTTACACTGTCATTATGGTAGCCATCAAACATTCGGTTTAATACTTCTATCACCTACCCAATGTATGCAATTAGCCAATAGTTTTGTACAGTTGACATCTCGATTGATATTCATGATGAATGATGCACACTTACACAGTGAATCATCGTCATTACCTTCGTGTAACCATTTGTATGTATTTGGTCGATTTCGAAATCTACTGAATTTATTATTCACCACTATTCAATCAACAATTTTCCGTTCAGCTATGATGAGATTAATACCAAAAGTGATATTGGTAAGTCTATATTATTATTATTGATTTAAAAGAATGAGGATCTTTTCTCTTCGATTCTCCTTTTGACTAATTACAGTAACAGACCTATTTTTCTGTTTTGTATAAATTGAATAATTGTCATTAGACATACCATTACTTAGTGGTTGAAGCATTCAACATTCAAATACAAAGTTACAGTTTCTAACACCATTCCACAAACTGGTTCAAATAGTCAGATAGTATGTTCACTTCATATGCCAAAGGCCGTTATATTTTATCTCCTTAACATTGTTAAAGCAATAACCGTACATCTGGGAAAACCAGAATTGTGTGTTCAAAAGGAATCGGTACAACCTCTTCTACGATAAATAAAAACTTTCGTCTAAGTTTGAACCAATAGTTTCACAATATTTGAGCGCCAAGTTAATGTTAGACATTAAATAGGAAGAATGTATTTGTAAAATCTCAGCGAAGGAATTTGAAGTAAATCCAACGTTTCGCCTGGCAATTTGGTCCAAGCTTTTTCCTCTTTAATGTCTTTTCTACCATGGTCTTAATTTTTCATAAATTCCTCTATAACCATCTGCTTTCCTTTCCATCTTCTTAAACCTACCTCCAAATAGTTTATTTTTGTTTTTTATAATCCTCCTGATTACAATTTATTTCATCATGCTGAGCTATTCTTTCCCAATTATACCTTTATGATGAATATTTAAGTCGTTAACAATAAAATTATTATTATTAGAACGAATAGAAGCCACTATATATGAAAATTATATCTGAAATAATCTCAGCGATTGAAATTTAAATAAATCCAGTGTTTCGTCCAAACAAGTTTGTTTTTACAATGTAACTGAAGGAGATTATTTGTATTTCTTATTTTGAATTTTTACATTTTGTATGGAAGCTGTAATAATATTTCACTACCCTCCCTCCCAAATCATTTCACCTAGACTGTAATCAGTTTCCAAATAATACACTGTTTTAAACTTTTTATTTATACCATGCCTCTGTAACTGAGTTATATAGTAGAATTTGTTTTGTAATTAAAGCGGCTTTGTCATAACTGATTAATCAGTATATTTTTTTATTATTGTTAACAACTCTCAAGTTAGTGTTTATCATATGTAACACTGTTTACAGTTTTCGAAATTGCATATGTTCTACTATTCTTCATTACATCGCCTATTCTTCAATCAATTTATGATGAAACATGCAATCATATGCTAATAATGCATAACGTATTTATTATAACTTGTTTGTACTAATACGTGATTTAATGAATTAGAGTGGTGCTTGAATCTGTTGAAAATGTTGATTATGAGTTGTTTTTTCTTATGAATATAGTAAAGTCCTTTACTCACTTCATATTTCGGAAGTAATTATGCATTGTTTAGCATAGTATTATAATTTAGTTTACCGATAAGCTTTGAGACACAACTTTTTTGAAGTAAAAAAAATACTCTCAATAGATACACATTTCTTGGAATGATTGTTTACCTGTTTAAACTACAGTTTGAGTTTTGCATAAGTTTGAATGGTGAATACTGTTGTCGAACTCCAGGATGTCTATTCATCGGTTACTAAAGTGTGTTCGGTTCATTGTTATAATGTGAAATAATTAGTAGGAATTCCAAGAGCCTTGACTATACATAAATACTTGAAAGCATTTTCCTTGGCCTCCAGTAACTTACAGGGTATCACAGATGACTTCTAACACTTTTATACAACTCTTTGAAATTTATGTGTTCTTCTTGCATTTCAAATATAACGTTGAATCCATTTTTATCGCTCTCTCAAAGATTCGTCCATTTTATTCTTTTCTTTCTTTGCAACCTTAATTAGTCTAGTCGTTTAAATCCGTACATGGATGATTTATTGAAAAATAATATACCTACAATGGATTATTTCAGTGGTGATCTATTCGATTCAAATCTTTCATATTTACCATCAAATTGTTTTATCAATACGCGAAGGAATAATTCACAAATATCATCACAGATCTGTAATGATAACTCAATGGTGTTAACCAATAATCCACCGAAGAAAATTGGTCATTTATTTGATGATCAGAATGATCTGATTCGTGGTCAATTGAAACCTAGAATTAATAATAATAATACTGTTACTCAGAAAGAGTTTAGCAGTACACGGATACTGACTCGTCGAGGTCCAGGTGAGAGTTCACTTGGACTTGGTTATCATTCTACTGAAAACAAAATGCTGATCATGAGTAATAATGATGAGTTGTATACAACAAGTAAGTGTTATTTTATATTTTCTTGTTACTAAATTATTTATTCACTCTTATAAATAAATAAAGGATATGCATCTTTGTATGTCTTGTCATAATTTGTACTTGAATTGTGATTTTTCCAAATAGCATACAAACGTTTTTAGTACATATGGCACCATAAAGAACATACAGTCCACCTAAAAAGTGTATCCAAGATAAGTTCCATTCATCTTAAACGTTTTATTTTAATTTTATGGTAAATTTGGTAAGAAACTACAGCAGTATCACTCATGGCTTCTTTTCTAGGCTATATCTGATGTTATGTCAAACCACTGAATTGTATAACATTTAGGATTCCACCGGAGAATAAGTGGATTAATCAACAGATGTCATTCCTGTCCAAATACCTTTCATTTCACATCTCCATGTCATGTAATAACTTCGTATCTTCTTTTTCCAGCGTTGAATAATAATACATTCTCAATGAGAAGTAAAAGCTACTATTAGGATATGTAAATGTGAATGAAATGAGCTCAGTAATTAAAAGTATTTTATTAATGTAAATTTCTAAACCCAAAACTGATAAGCCTTGCTAATTGAACGCTATATTCGGTTCCTAAGCTATTCTCATAACCTCCAAGCTAGAAACTGCACAGTGACCCGAACACGAGAGAAAATACGCGATAAGCACTTTACTCTAAAGGTTCGCCTTAGTACAGAAAATATAGGTTTTTATAGTATTTTAGATGTCATTGGGCATTCCCGAAAATTCTGGGATGCTACTAAACATAGTAACAGTATAAGTAATCATCCAATCAATAATTCTACATGTGACTTTTCACTTTCTTGATGTTTCTGGCTAAACTTCAAGTGAACGCTGATTAGATAAAATGCTTCTTAGTGTTTTCCTAAGCCTTTCTTGGCTTTTGCGACAAGTCTTCCGAATCACAATATAATCTTATCCTAGTTTGTTTTCCCAATGCAGTAAACAGAAGATATACAGTTATTTTCAGTATAATAATTGAAATACCTAAATTATTCCCATTGTTATTTTTTATTTCACTATTCCATACAGATTATCAGCTCTCTGGTTGGTTACACTGGTTAAATTTTATTCGTTTCATCATCATTGATGATAGACATCTCTATCATTTATGTAATGTCGAGTTTCGAAATCCTTCAATTTGTTCTATTGGAATCTCTACTACCTATCAATTTAGTAATTGTTTTGATTTACAATTACAACAGACAAATCTTGTAAATAATCACCAGTTAATTTCTGGTTTGGAAGATGTCGTTATTCAGGGCGCTGGTATTCATTTACCGCAAACATCAATTACAACTTTATCGTATCCGTCATTGAATTTTGTATTACCTCCAAGTGGTATCAGTTTAGAACGTGTTCTAAACATACTCTCATTTTTTTGTCCTGAAGTGAAACAAATTATGTCTGGTAACAACAACTTGAGTACTGTATTGGCTAATGCTAGTAGCAGTAATAATGGCAAATTATCAATCGATCCTCGAAATAAATTAGTTCAACTTTCTTCACAAGGTGTTTTAGAATTGTCAGTTGTTTTGGGCAAAATGAATTTGAAAACTTACGGATTACCTCCGTTATATCATCCTTTACCTGTGTATGCATCGTATTTCACAGAATCTTCTGGTATGTTCTCAATAGTTTTCTCTCGTTGTTCAGTGTTGAGTTATTTGTTACCAGTTCGTTTTATTTATCTCATTGAAAATGGTTTTTTTTATTAAAACATTTATAGGCTGAATTTTCCATAATTAACTATAGTCCTAATGTGCTAGATTTGCTACAATACTCACAATAATCGTAATAGGATATGATATAAACCCTTGAATTTTTGTAATGATTGTTATGAACTAACCTTAGACTCCTTATCAGATCCTGAAGACAGTTGAAAATTACTGATATTTGTAGGAAAAAATGTTGAGTAACTGTTAATACTTTACTTATGATTTAAAAAAAGTAAACAATAAATGCATTTATAATATCAATGTTAAACTATGTCACCTACATTTGTCTGCCTGACCCTAATGAGATACTGTTCACCTACCTACATGGCCTAGATCAAGGATCAGTGACTTCTAGGATGAAATTCCCTTCTTACTAACCAGTCGATAGTGACTAGAAATGTTAAACATATGTATCAATCAATGCTACCGCATTACTGTCCACATAATGAATTTGACCACTGGAACTGAGTTTCAATTAATACATAAAATTCAGATAACATGTCATTTTTGACTATTATCGTTCATTAAGAACACTTCTAACATGAATTCGAATATGTAAATTGTGTATCTGTTTCTATAGATCTCCAGGTATAGCCTATTTGTTAGTGATAATGGATGACAAACTTAGTTCCATATATTTATATTGATCTTCACTTATCTCGTATTTTGTTTTACTGTACGGAATGTGTTACTTCTATTTCGCTTTGCGGTTAAACCGATTGAATTGTAAACACTAATTCACAAGTTCTAACTCCCACCTTCATACTTCGTTTTGGACGATCCAACTACATTATGTGGCTAAACTCCGAGTATATAAACTTGTTCTATAAGTTACAAAATATATATTGTGATCTATTCTGTATGTCATTATGCTCTATATCTTTTTAGTTCGACTTTTCAATAAACTTTATTTCTTTTTTAGTTCTAAACTTTTTAGATCCTATGTCATTATTATCAACACCGAAAATCGTATTAGGTCTTCTAATGGGTTTGGAAGCTGTATGGGCTTCACCTCTTGCACCTAGAATTTCAATACCAATGGGAATAAAATGTTTAACAAAAATGGATAATGGGACCTATGTAGAGCAAGCATTTCCAGTGCTTGGAGCATCTGATGTTTGTAAAACACATGCTCGTAAAGTAAGTTATTTATTTAGAGTGTATTTATTCTTATTCTTGTCTGTGCTTGTTTCAACATCTAAATTACTTTTTTCCTGTTTTTATATGTAACTACACTTGATAGGATAGTTGTATTTGTGTGTGTAAACAACTCTCGGTATATTGTCCGTGCGAATATTCTCACCCAGTAAATTAATAATGCATCTGGTAAATAGTGCGAAATCATACAGTGACTCAAAAGTAACACCTATTATATAAAAGTTCATACTTGACTATCCAACATTTAAAAAACTGACATGTTACGGTTAAGAGATGGTGGAGAATATTTGTAGCTCAGGTGGATGACTCTGATGGAGTTTTACTCTCTGATCTGGATGGTTTAGTCGTGGAGCTTTCATCGTCCATCTGGACAAAGTCATCAGCACAAACTTCATATAGAAGCGAAGTGTTCGAATTTCTCCACATTTAGTTTACAGCTTGTCCTATAGACCTCGATGTTGATTGGTTCTTGATTTAATTGAGAGTTTACTTCGAAGAAGATGAAAAGAACTAGTTTAACTGTCGTAAGGAAAGTATGAACCAATTGTTGGTCACCGGCTTCCATGGGACTGCATCTCCTTACGATGCTCCACTGCCTTGTGGGTCAGACCCTCAGGTCAAAGGCCCGGGGTGTGGCCCCCTAAGAAAACCACCTGTTTCGGTTTGGGCACCCGTGCAGTATCACAGCCCTCACACATATCCAATGAGATTTGTGTGGCGCATATGTATTTGGTGCCTCTTTGTACCAATATCTATGTGTTGAAATAAAAATAAAAAAAAGAAAGTAGCAGTATATTTGTAATATTTCAACGAAAAGAAAATTAATTTTCTAATATTTCGTGGCGTAGTTTTAGTTTTTCTTCAGATAATAAGTTTGTAATTCAGTTTACTTCAGAACGAATCAAGATTTTGTGCGTTTCCACATCTGAACTCTCTTTTTTTTTAGTAAATAACGGCGCCGTGTGTGTTCTGTATCAACATTGGGATTTTCTAGTACTTTTTAGTAGAAAAGAAACTAGTCAATAACAACAGTAACGAAAAATATATAGCCTCACAATTTTTTGACATTTGATTGATATTCAGGGGATCTACGACTTTTTAGTTCCACATACACTTGATCTTCGTACTCTTTTCTTATCTCCGTGTATATTCGGACTATTTATGCAAAAAAATCTCAAGCCGACGAATGAATATCGAAATAATCGTACACAAAGACATTTTATCGTTGTCTTATTTTAACATAGTAAAGTTAAGAGTCGTACACTGAGTTGGTAGACTGGAATTTGTATATATTCTGGGTGGTGATGAATTTTAGTTCCGGGTGAAAATCTGGGTTGTGACATAATTCAACATAACAGCTTATGATAATACGATCAGGTCTACTATGTGTAAGCCGTCGTTTAAAATCTTATCAAGACCTGCATCTTTGTTGCACTCTAACTATCGTACTGTCTTACTTTAGTTGTTATAAATTGACTGACTCAGTCATTTTAATCCGTTTGCGTTAATGTTAACACTATCCCTTTATTGTTATTACAATCAGTATTAAATATAAAAATGTATTCAGTGACAAGTACCGGTAGCTTCATAGTGCGAGTACCCGACCTTAATTCACAAATGTGAACTGTACTCCACCTACTTCGATTTAAATAGTCGAGTTGTATCACTATCCCTCATAAATAAATAAAGTTGCAACTCAACACCCGGTTTGCAATAGCCTTTTGCTATTCATTGCTATTCATTTGGTCGACAATATTATTGGTACTCAGATTCATGACATTGTATTTTCTCGTATGCATATTTTACAGATCGCCGTAGATTATGCTTATCGTAGACTGGATACTAATTCAACTATATTTAAATTCACAAGTAAATTATTGTTTTGCCTTATGGAAGTATGCTGTCTACAAGACTGCCTAGAGAAAATACAACAACGAGAACAGCAACAGGAACAAACGAATAAAAAATCGTTTGTAAGTGATTGTTCTCCAAGGGAACAGCTACTACAGAAAGCAGATAAGAATCACCAGCAGAATTTCATAACACAATGTTGTTCACCACTAGACTGTTTATTACGTTGTCTTACACCAAGAGAATTCGCCATTCTCGTATCAGATATTCGTCGAAATCTCCGACTTCGTATAGCATTCTATCACATTAAACAACGAAAAGCGATTGATATGCTTTACCCTGAGCACACTGGTGTTGGTGGTGATCAATTACCCTTAGCAATGATGCTAAACCCACTTCCACCGACTCCAGCATTTATTACACCTGGTCTACTCATTGCTCTAATTCAAGCTCATCTGATGGAAGATGGTATTGCTGATTGTTTAGGTCCATTAATTCATTCTATGGAAGTGTTAACTCAATGTCCTACTGCAACTAAACAACGATTAGTTAATGAACATAAGAAATCACACCACAACAGTAGTACTAATTGTCCTTCAGAAAAGCAATCGTTATCTAATTCCAAAATAAGTAAAGCTGATGACAGCGATATTGTGAATGCTGATAATGGAGATAAGGAGGATATAATAGAAGAACAAGATACTATCTTTGAAGAAATTAATGTGAATGGGGAGGAATTTGTAATCGTAAAATAAATATAATCAAAAAAAGTAAATAAATATGTTGTAAAAGTTTAATAATATGTCTACTGATTTATCTTACATATTCTTCTGTTCACTATTTGTATATATACAACAATGTTTAAACGATTCTGTACATTATTTTAAAGGAAAAAAAATAGTAATCCTTTTAAACAGTTTTATTGACTTCTATATTTTTACGCAACAAATAAAACATTTAATTAATTATATCTTAAAGTTATTAGACAATTGAGCGAGACACTTTCCAAAATTCAATAATAATAATAATAATACCGATAACATGACAGTGATGACGATGTCCAACTTGATATTGAAACTTGTCAACCTGTTAACATATAATTCTGTTGTATTACATTGGGTCGGTAGTAACTATGTGTATAGAACTAGGGTATTCAGATTCATCCATTGTGTTCTATCACAATTTCCCAACTGTGTTTGGACTTGTTTTTTACATGTGACCAGGGCTTCAGAGATTAGACCTAACAGTCGTAGTCTTACTATTTGGAAGAAGTTCTTAATAACTGTAGTATAATTGTTACAGTCTAGGAGTTTACTTCTCACATTATCCCAACTGATATGTTTTGTAAATTAGTTTAATATTTTTGTAGTTAGTGATGTATAACTGAGTACGTTCACATATGTTGAATATATCATGATCAATACTGAATATGAACCATGTAAACGAAAACACAATTTGCATTATGCCGTATGGTTTTCGTCAGCTACATAGATCTCCATTTAAGTACCTGTAGCCTTTTCACTGAGGCTCGTGGTCCGCCCACTACATTACACGAAGATAACAAAATCCAAGGGTTTGGTGATCATTCACAAATTATGCCATGAATTACACGAGTCTTTATATTAACCAATGGTTGTAAAGATATTCGAATGTATCAGGAACCCACAAAAATCTATATTAATCGGCGGTTTAATCCGAAATTTAGGTATATAATGTACGACTTGGGAACAGATCACATGTGTTGAGTAAAAAGCGTCACCGAACACAAGGATTTAAAAACCGTAATTGAGTAATAAGAACATGAGACTGCTATTCAAATATAAATGATTTAGGATATAATCACTCAGACGATCTCATTATTAGCAAGAAAGTAACAGATCATCTAAACAAAATCTAGGTTACTGATATATATGTACAGAGTATAAAATTTTTGAGATATCCACTTGGAATGAGGTGTTTTCCACATTTATTATTGACTGACTAGTTGCTAGTCACCTTGTGCACAATAGTAATAGTTTATAATAAAAAAACAGCCTGAAATTTAACAGTCACGGAGAAAGACGTGTATCGATAATAATAACTAGGTGCACATTTATGAGGATTTCGAAGTATTTTCAGGAGGTCGTTCATATGATGGGGTGATAAATCAAAATAACATTTTCAACTCCTTATGATTTTTGACCAACATTGTAATTGATTGCAGTTTTTATCAGTATCTCTAAGGATAAATTTTGATCAAATGACCATAAATATTAAAGAAATAGTAATTGGTTTTAGAGTTATTGAAATAAGTGTTTGGTTTCTTCATGGTCGCTTTCTTACCACTAAAATAGTTATTTAATTGATTGTAAATCCTCTATTCATGACATCTGATTTGTAGAAATCCATGTGAAGGATTTAATTTTGATTGGATGTGGAATTTTCATGATTTGGAAATCATTCCGTCCAAAATTTCCTGGAAATCGTTTCCCTAGTGCTTAATAATTTATTTACTTAGGTCACTTTACATCAATACACAATGAATTATAGTCACATCGTCAATTTGATCACTCTATATTAAGCAAATATTTTGACCACATTGTGTAATATAGGAAAAGTGTAGTAAAAGGTTCGATATCCATCAATATACTAATAGTGTAGAAGTAGAAAATTATGGTTAGTATAAAATGTGAAATGACATAGCAACTTTAGAAGAACTAGTATAATTTGCCGTTAACTGTGTTTTTGTCACAATCACTTCGTCGAATCGTTAAACATAATGCGAGCCAATATTCTTTAAATAGGAGAAACCGTTTGAACTGTACTTTCACCTGACTAATTATACTACGTGACAATGAGGAAAACATTGATACATAAGGGCATCAAATACATAGGCGCCACACAATAATAATGAAAATTTTAGGAGATAGAGAATGTAAAGTGTGTATGAGCGAACGGAGAAAACAACAAACATAAATTAGTTTATGAGAGTGAAACAATAATGGGAGAGGCAGTTCAGTTAGCAAAGATACAACCAGAAAGCATTCTTCCAGTTAAAGAATTCGATGTTTCAAGATAGTGCCTCTAATTAAATTGTCGTTGTATCCAAAAACACGCCGACGAATCTCTGCAATAATAAGATGTTTTTGACACTGGATGTCTGCAATTTTTTGGGTAGGACGATATTTGAACACTGAGAATCGTTTAACATGCTGAACTCGGAAAGGCCAGCTTTCACTAGCATAGAGTAGAACTGCTCTCACTGCCACGTCGTAAACTCAACATTTTACGGCATGACTAACATCTAGAAGTCACCACAGATGGGCATAAGTTGCTCTGGCTTTCACTAAACGTGAATTATTTTACCACTTGCCATTCGATTTGAGATCAATAAAAACATTTACAGTAGACCCAATATTACTTGGCAACAGATTTAACGAGTGCAATGCGAAAAGTGTGCAAATATTTCCACAAATGAACGGTCAAGTGAAAATTTAATGGTGAGTTTTAAATCACTTTGCTACTTAATTTCAAAAAGTTTTCATTAAAAACTGGCACCTACTCATAAACTATTGAACAACAAGATATTATCCAATTACATGACACCTAAATCACTCAGGTATCATGGTAGATGATAAATATACACTATACAGATATTTATGTGACATGTCCATAAGTTTGAATTTTCTGGCTTGAGAAATAATTTTCTGACTAATTTTATTTTACTCAACTACTTTACTTCAATGTGTTTTACTTTGATTATTGTGATAAAATAATTCACTTTTCATCACTGTAAGTGTAAACAATAAAAGGTTTCTAGTTATCCACACTTTTTTATCAATCTAAGCCATGAGACTTCCTTTTAACTTGTTTTACTTTGTGAGATATTTAGAAAAACTTTTACTCAATTAGAAAGTAGTTGGACATATAACCTGAAAGCTGGCAAACAGAATAAATCAAATTATCGTCTCATTTTTTTTAAAAAACATATCTTACATATGTATAATTGATACATATGTACTCATTTACTAACATATTTCATACACATAGTTCGCTTTGTCATTTTGAAAAGAGCAAGAACAAAGATTCTAGCAGAATAGCATGAATTCATTTTATTTCGTAGGTTCTCGTCAGCTGCTTACAACCTGTGATATTTAAAATTCATAATTACATAATGGGTTTAAATTGCTAACTGAATATGGTAAATATATACCTAATGTGAAAGAATATTCTACAAAATTAATTGTGACAACAGTTCAAAAGTGGGTTAGAAACAATCGATTACATAATGAATAACATTGAAGGAATGTAGTGAGTAGAGTTCAGTTGAAAGATTATTAATTTGAAAGATAGTTGAAAAATATAAAATAGAGTCAATGATGTAATAAATGCAAAAAGAAGGAAAAAAAGAAAAAAAGTTTTTAAGGTGCAGTGAAGGAATATATTTGTCACCAGGGCAAGGAAAGATTAACCACCGTCTCCTTTTGAATACATAGGTCAGGTTTTTGACGCCTGATGGCAATGGCTTCAGCAAACTTCAGAAGACTGTAGTTTGGCTGCTTACTAATCACCCTAAAGGATTGTATCAAGGAGATGTTTGGTGATTGCACTGTTCAAAGTCTTTCTTTCCCTTGTTCTAAGACTTTTTCGAACATGTTCAAAGAATCTAAGATATGCTCTCCTTTCAGTTCGGCCTATGTCGCTGCTTTGGCAGGTACACGTAAATTTATAAATGCAGTTGGTGGTAACCTGAAAGGGTTGCTTGTTGATCTTTGATTGGGTTATTGAACATGTTGTTTTATAGAGAATTAAAAGTTTAGCAGCCGGATAAGTTCTGGCTAGCGCTGTATTCAGTTTCTTGTTGATAATTTGTGCGACGTCATCACCTTTAAAGTTAAGATTTATATATACTGGCTTTTTATTGACCATAGTTATTACCGTCTTCTTTTCCTTGAGCCTTTTATATTTGTCAATAAACTTGTGTGGATAAAAGTTTTCTTTTAGACATTTTTCTACGTTCATTAATTCTTCTTCCAGTTTGTCGGTGGTACATATCTTTTCTACCCTGTAAAATAGTGTTTTAACCAACGCTTTCTTGTAACTAATTGGACAGAAACTATTGAAATTCAGGTAAAGGCCATTCCAATTACTTTTTCTATAAATTGAACGTTGGACTGTCCCGTCTCCCCTGCGTTTTATGGCAACATCAAGAAAGTGGAACATGTCGTTCTGTTCGTGTTCCATAGTAAAATGTATGTCAGTATGAGCGTTATTGAAGAGTTTGAGCAGGCGGATTGCATGTTGTTTATTATTACAGATGATAAATGTGTCGTCCACATATCTGGAGTATTCCGTTGTTTCACTAATTGCCTGTTTAAGTATCGTGTTTTCAAGATACCCCATAAAAATATCTGCCATAATTGGACCTAGTGGACTACCCATTGCTACGCCATCGACTTGGCGATATATGGTGTTGTTAAATTCATTCATCCTATCTGTCGATATGATTATTTGGCTAGATGTCAATTTTACTTGAAACAAACATTATCTAACAGTACTGCGTGTTGCAATCTAATTATTATTACACTGGAGGCAAACGTCATTGTAAGGGTGTTTAGGTCAGTTAATAGTACTAAATTAATGAGGACTACATAATCAATAACGAAATATAGAAATAAAACGATTATTAGGTTTTCTCTAATAAGTTAATAATTTTCTATTATGAGAATTTACATTATCACCGATTGTATATATGATTATTCCAAAGTTTAATAAATATCAATGAGCACAATATATAACACTCATAAAACCTCAATTCATAAAAAATAAAGTGATGTAGAAAAATGATTAATTTACTACACGCTGAAATCAAAGATTTTTTATATGGTGAGACAATCAGAAGTATTCAGATAAGAAGTTCAATCGACGGCAATCAGAAGTGACCTAAAAAGCGGGTACATTTCATTGGCTATGAAACGGGTCAATTTCCTAAGGATAGTGTGGTATATATATGCATGAATGAGTATTTGTGAGGCTTTTAAACTGCGTTCAATTTCTGACGAATAGTTTATGTGTCTTATCTTTGTATATGGATTGCAATTATAGTCAGACTCAGATATTCGTACTAAAATTTTAAGCAGAATAGATTCAGATCCCAATATTATGTCGAAAGATATCACACATGAATGTCGTCATATTATTAATCTTAAGAATGATACTAAAATGATCGAACATTCGAATCCCGTTTCATTTGATTTAGTGAAAATTTCTCATTCAAATCCTATTATTAATCTTGCAAAAGGTCATTGGCGACAGAAAAATCACTGGAATTAAAATTGGAACTATTTGAAGTTCAAAATTATCTACAGAATTAGAGTTAGTTAGAGAATAATCAGAATTATAGTTGGAATCACTAATTTCATTAATTTTCACTTGGTCTAAGGGTCTGCTGTGAATTGAATGATCATTCGAGTCAAGAATCTCTGCCATCTGGATTACCCATTCTCTGAAATATAATCCACGCAGATGGTCGGTAGCAATTTCTTTGGTAAAATTGTACTATTTTGTTCACCAAATGCGTTCGATTTGAAGAGTTTAACCAGACTGTAATGAGTTCTTGAATGTTCTGCATTACGATAATGAAGCAAGGAATTATTGATACATCTTTCTAACTCTTCTAGATTACTTGGATCCACTGAAGCTCTCTTTGAAGTTCGGATGGGATTTTCTGTTATACTGTTAGACTGAGGACGTCGTGGGGCTGTGATTAGATGACGGCATCTGATGTCAGAAAGCCAGCTGCTCAACTCTTTCTGTAGATGGCTTCCACTGTCTATTAATAATGCATTGGATATCCCTTTACGACTGGATATATTTCCTTATTGTTGTTTAAGTGAAGTGTCTACTAGGACTGTTCATTAGTACAACTTCTGGCCATTTGGAATATGAATCGATAACAACTAAAGCACACTTTGAGTTTAGTAACGGGTCACAGTAATCCTCAAGATTAAGTTGCCAAGATTCATAAGATGCAGAGGAATGATTCACATTAGTTTTCTTATGCGCTAACTTATATAAACAAGCTAGAGTTTTCCAGTTTTCGACTTGTATCGGCGTTAATGTCATGGCCCCAACAGATTGACTATATTTTCTCTGTTCCTAGATTACAAGTCAGTACGTTACGACACCAGTCCCGCAACCTAAAGTGTTGATTACAGATCATTAGCAAGCAATGAGAAAACTTATGAAAGACGAAACAGCATTGCTACTGCGTCCAGTTTAGGGTTTCGGTGTAGTCATCCTAAACAGAGATGAATCCATTAGCAAAGTAATGTCCATTTTAAATGATTCGGCGAGACTCTAATTTAGGGACGACCTTTGAACGAATCTTAAATGACCTTGACAATTATTAGCCAATCAGGAGGCAGTAACTATAAAGTGCAAATATATTGTAAGTATGTAATGAATTACAGTGGATATTCTTCTCTTACACGATTTAAAAACTTGTTAAGGTTTGATAAAGGTTCAGAGGTTCTGAATTCATAATACATATGGTATAGAAACTCGTCCATACGATTAGGGTTTAGGTTAGGGTTGTAGCATCTCAATAAACACCTCTTCTATAAAATCCGATGTAAACCGATCGCATGTTAGCAACCTAACCCTGAACCCTAACCTAACCCTAATCTTAAACCTAACCCTAATCTAAACCCTAACCTAATCCTAAAACCTAACCCAATCCTAACCTTAACACTAATCTTAAACCTAACCCTAAACCCTAAGCTTGTTAAGGTTTGATAAAAGTTCAGAGGTTCTGAATTCATAATGCATATGGTATAGAAACTCGTCCATACGATTAGGGTTTAGGTTAGGGTTGTAGCATATCAATAAACCTAACCTTAACTTTAACCCTAACTCTAGCCTCTATCCCTAAACTTTAACCCTATGGACGAGTTTCTATACCATATGCATTATGAATTCAGAACTTCTGAGCCTTTATCAAACCTTAACAAGTTTTTAAATCAGGTAAAAGAAGAATATCTACTGTAATTCATTACTTTCTTATAATATATTTTTACTTTATATTGTCTTTTGATTGGCTAATAATTGAAATTGCTCAAACGCTTCTGATTGGCTCGTCCTTAAATTAGAGTCTCGCCGTCCCATCTGTTGTAACCTCTCATGAGTCACCTACTCTCTAAAATCCGCTGTGAACCGATCGTATGTTAGCTTCGCGTGTTGAACTTGGCTCCATGACCTTGAAATCACTCGAACGCTTCTGATTGGCTCGTCCCTAAATTAGAGTCTCGCCAATGATTCTACTAGATTTATCATCGATGATACTCAGATAGGCCTGACAGACGCAACTGAGATGTGTCTTTTAAAAAAGTTGAGATAACTCTTGAAGAAAATTTTAATCGATCATCTTACGTACAATGAACTCAAACCGAAAGGATCACAATTACCTTACTTATACGGCCTATCTAAAATACACAAACCTAACATCCCGATAAGACTAATATTATCTATGACCAAATCACCTTTCCATAAACTTGCCTGCTGACTGACTATGTGCTTAAAACCGATCCATAAGAAACTAGCACTCTACAGTTTGAACAACAGTTCTGAATTTGTACTAAAGCTTGACAACTTAATCGCTTCTGATAAGTTCATGGTATCGTTTAATGTCTCATCTCTCTTCACAAAAATCCCTTTGGAAGAAACAGTAGATATCATGTGTGAACATCCTGAACTATTGCATGTTCCAATCCAAAAATCCAAACAGCTCCTATTCCTGTGTACCAAAAACATACAATTTCAATTCAACAATGTGTTGTACCGCTAAATTGATGGACTAGCTATGGGTAGCCGTCTGGGTTCGATTCTGGCCGATATATTTATGGGAAACCTGGAACAGAGGAAGCTCAAAGCACACAATCAATGAAACTACACTCCACTGCAGATATACTGATGATGAATCTCTTGTCTGCCACAATCATGAGCATGCTTTGAACCTACTCAATCTATAAATATATTATTTATTTATAACAATCTACCCAATTCTCAATTTATTCGAAATTACCAAATCAAACCTTGGTAATGATATGTAGTGACTTACTTTTATCACGAGAGCACGATTGGTTTAATGAAAACAATTATTATTATTATAACCAACTGTACCAGTGCTTGTTTTAATGTGCTTTTGTTTAACTGTGCTAATTACAGCCATTTTGTGCTTCCATTACCTTCCATCCTTGTTTTGCGGTTTTTGGCTTTGTTCGCACGTACTCCGTTCTCCTGCTTTCGGTTGTACCATTTCTTGGCACGATCTTGGTATTTATTTGATACTACGAGATCGCCAATTAAATAAACTTGATTTTAATCCGCCTTCTGATTTGTTTGGCACGTGCTTTCTTGGTAGCGGTGTTCATAGTCAACTGGGACTCGACGCCACGCTACAGATACATACTACTCAATCTACTTAACAAAGCACACAAAAATATAGATTTTATTATGGAATATGAAGTAGGAGGTGAATTTCGTTTCTTAGCTACTGGAATCAGATGAACCTCAGATGGCATGTTACAAAGACACATTCACCGCAAGAAATACATGGAGTGGAGTTTATCCCGATTACAACATTTTCTGTCCAATGAGTTACAAAAAGGGTATTATATGAACCTTTTTTGACCGCACACGCAACATTTGCTCAAAATAATGCCTGGGAGATGAAAGTGCTCTCATTACAAACTGCCTACGTGAAGGTGCATATCCGGCAAATTTCATCCAGAAATGTGACAAAACTGACCCTGGGTTTAAGTATAACAGATTTGAAAAGAAAACCTGCTTCATATACTTGCGCTTTAAATGAGATGAAATCACTGGAATAATTAACCACAGGGTAAATTTCACGTTGAGAATGGCTTATCCATCAGTAAAACTGACGATGTTATGTGAAACGAACTGCTCGCTCAAACAAACAAAAATTGACAGGTCCTCTTTTCTCAGTAGCTTCAACTGCATTTACCACTTTACATGCACGTTCCAAAGCATGTACATTGGAAGAACTGAAAGAATAGTACGTGTTCGCATTTCTGAGCATGTTCCAAAGAAATTCGGACTGCGAGGGGCAAGAGCTCTTAACAGTGCAATAGCTGGGTATTTACTCGACACCGAGCATACCATTGACATTCCTCAAGCTTTTAAAATTATTAGCAGATAAAGAAGCACAGCTTCACTTCGGTTTGCTGAAGCAATTGCAATAAAAAACTCAAACCTAATCTATGCACTCAAAAAGGGACAGTAATAAGCCTATTACTACCTTGATAATTTAATTTTTTGGTCATTAGTTTTATTGTGTTAATGTTTAGTTTGTTATATTGCTCTTCCATTACTGAATTCTTATTTTATGTACATTTGAACTACCCCCCTTCACTCATATATTTTCACTCAATCAATTCTCTTAAATTATGTGAATTTGTAGGACCATTGAAATGTCACTGAGCCCTAGCCAAACCATCTGGCAGTTGGATCACTGAATTTCGAACAGATCATTGATCCCTGTCAAGGTCAAGGACAATCAATGCGCATCAGTTAATCGTATGTCATGAACTGGCGCATGCGGTGGTGGTCTCGATATCTTCTTTGTACTCATTCTTACTAATATATTTCCGTAGTAACGTCCTTTGTGTTATACGGTCTTCAAAGTAGCCATAGTACTTTGATACGTCGAAGGGGTAGTACACGTTAGATGCTGACCGCGAGGTGTGACTACGAAATTAGCTGGTTCGTCACACCGTTCCTGTCTAACTCGAGTAGGCTTCCAGTTATTCGACATAGATCATCTACGTTGGTGATCTGCAAAATTTTCAAATCTTGTTCAATTATTACGCAACCCGCCTTACCAGTTTGCTTTTTAGTTCCAGGAACTTTGTGCAAACTCTTCATTACCTCTGAAATTATCACATCACCTACCCCTCATGTTTTTATTCTGACATAAGATTACCTCGGACCTGTTCTTGTACAGATATATAAAATTATTACCGATAACCATTGTCACTCCAACTCTTTACATTCACTTATGTCAATTGTTTCACACTTTATGTTACTACAATGTAAATTTTAACACATCTGGTTGTAAGCAGCTGATGAGAAACGATGAAATATAATGAATCCATATTATTATGCATTCATGTGGGTTCTGGTTTTATTTAAATTCATAAAGGGAACTAATTGCATGAAATGATTGATATTCATACGCTTCAAACATGAAGGTGCCTATGTGTACATATTTCCTAAATTTAGAATTATAATGTAGTAGCCACTCAGATCCTATCTACATTGAACATGTATCTCAATTTTGCATTTGCAATAGTATAAATGAAGGTAATGTGCATATAAATTCACGTATGCCAGTTTTCAAATGTACATTTATTCCAGGTCAGAATTAAGTTAAACAGAAAAACACTGATGAGTAGCTACTGTATGTTATGAGTATAACAAAGTAATGAAGTTTAGTGAATCATTTATTCTTACTATCAAAGTAGGGAATACAACATAAGTGTCATAGATATAACAACAAACTAGTCCCAGAAAACTATCTCTCCTCCACACATACTCAAAGTTCACACCCGTTGATGTACAATTTATATCAGACTGTAATTCATATTTAACCAATAACATATCAGACTAAGTTTAAACTTAAAAGTGATTGGTGTATATGTATGTCATTATATATATATATACGTTAACAAATTGGACTATCATTTATGTGTACATTTGTTATGTGTCTCATCTATGTGTGTCTGTAAATGGAAGGTTAAAATTTGAACAATATTCAAGTTTTTATATGTTAAGTTGTATTTTAAACAAACTTAGGAATTGAAATTGAAATCATTTCAATGTTTTGCCCATCAAACTGGTCTGGGCTTATTTCAAGGCTGCATTATTTTATTTGATGGTATAAACGAATATATAAATAGAGATGAACTTTATTTCCTTTTTTTAAATCTTAGAAATCAATGACAACAGGAAAAGACAAAAAAAGCATTTCAATCTTCACATAGTTCATAAATTAAAATGAGTAAAATAAATCCAATTGAATTCATTTACTAATAGTAATTAATTTATCATAAAAGTAAATAACACTTAATTATTGGCTACAATAAATGAGGAAATTTAAAATAATCTTTCTAGTATACAAAATTTTTAAAACAAAAATTCTTATTGAGAATTATTTCAATTGATTACATTGAACATTTTTTATTGAAAATAATAATTTGTTTTAAAGAAACAAATACCATTATACACAATTGTACATAATTCAAAAAAGGGTCAATTTTTGCACAATCTAATTGAAGTATATATATCATTCTGCATGAAAATTAAAAATAAAAGTAAGTTGTTTATATGAATTGATATTCATTTCAATTTTTATTTCTACATTTTATTGTATTCTAGTTTACAATTTGTATGAAAACTTTAGGCATTTACTAAGTCTATGTAGAACAGTAGTTGATGGAATTCATATATGGTATTCTCATCATATTCAGTATACATACTGTATTACCAATCACTTTATATATTTCGCAACTAGTGAGTACCAACACAACTAGAATCAGTCAACTATAATAAGGATATAACTGATTGTTATAAACTACCAGTATGGATAAAATAACGGATATGATAATTATTTATCGGTTATAGTCTGAAGTCTCAACCGAAAAGATATTAGAATGCAACATGAAAACGAGTTATACTTATACTTTCTACTTAAAACAATACAATAAAGAGTTAGTTATTCAACAAAATGTTGGTCACACAGAACATTCCATGGTATCTCTTTCTGTCTTGTCATAGGCAAAAAGAATTGTAACCATTGGTAAATAATACTACAACGTTAATATTTTCCATCACTTCATTCATTTGAGTACAAATATTAGTGCTACAACAGTTATAATAATTATAAATTTTGTTACGTCCTTGATCTGCCTACCCAGTAATAAACAGAAGATAACCCGTATTGATCTAGGCTAAGGCCTTGAACGATAGGCTAACTGGTTTAACCTTGAGGCTAGAATGCAAGATTCCGAATTTAGACTGTCTTGGGTAGAGAGACGTAAACTATTCTATTATTTGATTGGTTGACAAGCGAGAGAGAGAGAGTAGACGAGTCGACTGGATCACTACTCGACTTATTTCCGACTCCGATTCTTAACTCCAGTTCAGATTAGTGTAAAACGATACATGAATAGATAGATGACTAATACGACTACAACTCAAACAACTATAAAAATACAACTATATCCAAGCTGAGCATTAGGGTGGAAAAATAGAGTACCAAAGCTTATATTTAAATTACAATAGCTGTGGAACAGAACAGCGTGTAACAGTGCACCATATATCAAACGAAACCTTATGGTTTGTATAGTAACTTAGCGACAAAAATAAATATTAGTGTTTTACAAGCTTCGAATTAAATGAAATAACGTTTCTAAAAATAGCTTGCGTTGTTTGTCATGGCTTCTTTGTTTTTCTGTTCACATCAAATATAGAACATGTAAGTAAATTTACAGTAAAGTTATAATTACCCACTAATATGAAATTATTTTGACTGAACACTGTTTAGCATTCAAATACTAGAACGGAACAGCTGTCCAGTGACCTCTGGTTTTTAATAGCACCTCCGTAAAGGTTAGTTCGTGACAAATTAAACGACTCTCCACAAAATCCCTACACCATTGTAGTTTATTTAAAAAAGAAGTCTGAAGGGATGTTTTAAACTGTTCCTTCAGATAATTCAATTACTTATTTTTAATACTTACTATAAGATGAATAGTAGGTAAATTAGAAAATCAGGAACAACAAGGTTGGGAGAGTAAAATGAATGTATTTTATTTCGAGACTTATCATCATATGCAAATGCGGACAGTTATAATGAATAGTATTATTACAAACATTTTAAGCAGAGATGGATGGTGGCTAGCAATGGATTCCAAGACCGTCGTTCCGTCATATTTGATACTTGTTAAGTGAATGCACCTGCACCCCATTGTTGATGTTGATGTATATACACCAACTCTGGAGTACAGGTACGAGTGCAGCTAACCACTCTCAAATAGGACGAAACGCGCATCTTGTATTCCGCTGCTGGCCACTCTATTTAATATGAGGTAATCCACACAGCATGTATGCAACTCAAAAGAGAGAATCGCAGTTTTAAACATGAATAAAAAAATTAAACAACTAATATGTATATGAATTATTGATATGTGGGCGACAATGATGGTGATTGGTTGTTTGTTCAGTCAGGCATGTAAATAATCTGACAGGTGTTATATATTTCCCTATCCCTATTATTATTATTATTATTATTATTATTATTATTATTATTATTATTGGTTGATTGATTGTTGATTGCAGTTGGGTTGTGTCGGCTTGTTGTCGGTTTTTGGTGTGGAAATATATTTACTTTCTAGTCAGGCTAATCACGTGTTCTTGATCTGAGTTGTGTTGAAGTCCTGTAGAATAGACACTGGGAAGGAATCTAGTGTAGGTATTCGTCTAAGGTAAATTAACGTCCCATACGTGTAGACGAAGTAAATCCGAGCGTTATAACAATTATTATACCATAGCCAATGCAAATGATTTTGAAACGAAATAAAAGCTAGGAATGAAACACTAATAACTTGACATATTACTTAAGACTGGTGTGTATTTATACAATGACAGTGAAGTTTTTGGTAAATACAGTGGTTTTAAGTGCTGTTAGAATAATGAGGGCAATTATCATTTCCTAGTCGCTTACACCGTAGAAGGGTTCGTCGAGACCACTTGTCAGTAACTTCACAGACTTGTGCCATGTTTTGGTCCATCCGCCCCCGCTTTCTTCCAACCAACTCCTACACTATAAAACATAGCACGTCGGGGCAGTCAGTTGTTGGGCATACGTAACACGTGTCCCAGCCATCTCAACTGATGAAGTTCCACTACTTCATCAATCGATTTGCCATCCTTACCTAGTACCCGTTTCCTAACAACTGCATCCCGTATTCAGTAGTCCCAGGATATATTTCGAAGACACCTAAGATCAAATACTAGTAACCTACGAATATCTTCTACCCTTACCGACCATGTTTCACTGCCATAAAGTAGGACGGAACGAACTGATGCGCAGTAAACACGTCCTTTGGTTGATAGACGGATATCTCGCCTACGCTATAAATGACGCAAGTTGGCAAAAGTTAGTCGAGCCTTCTGTATCCGTGCTGAGATTTCGTCACACACCAGATCACAAGGGCTGATGAGACTTCCAAGAAAAGTTAAGCGGTCGACATGCTCAACTACTCCACTCCCTATCATTAGTTCGGGTGTCGATGCAACCCAATCCTGAAGCAACATTTTGCATTTCGGGGGAGAGAATCGCATGCCGAAATGCTTGCATTATTGCTTAGAATGGTCAGAAGACTTCACCAAATAGAACTATGTCATCTGCATATTCTTAGTCAACAAGTGAATCTCCTGGTAGAAGTTCAACCCCTGGAAATTTAGATGAGGAGAGTGTTATCTCTAAAAGTACGTCGATCACAAAGTTGAACAAGAATGGAGAGAGTGGACAGCCCTGACGAACACCACTTGAGGTAATCAATTCTGATGACAGTTCGCCATAAGCTCTCACTCTACCACTTGTGTTCGAGTAGAGAGCCTGTATAAGGTTAATGTACTTCTTTGGTACTCCTTTCAGTGACAAACACTGCCATAGAACCTTACGATCAACAGAGTCGAATGCCGCCTTAAGGTCGGGAAATACTACCATTGTGGGGCGTCTGAATGTGTGTCTATGTTCTAGAACCTGAATATTTGATCTGAATATCTGGTCTATACAACCACATCCAGGTCGAAAACCAGCCTGGTTTTCTCTAGTCTGATCTTCACGAGCTTTAGTTAGGCGTCGAAGTATTATCGAAGCTAATATTTTAGACATTATATTAGTCAAACTGATTCCTCTGTGATTGTCACAAGAGGACTTTTGTCCTCTGTTATAGACTGGCACAATCAGTGATTGAGACCAGTCAGGTTTCGCTACCCGCCACTGTTTACGATCATTGAGTAGGCTTCTTGTCAACTTGCGCTGAAGGTGACTCCGCTCTTCTTTATGTTCAGAGCCAGATGGAATGAATTTTCGAGCATTTATCAGTGCAGTAGATGCTGCTGAGATCCAGAGTTTCTCCCTAACCATTTGGTTTACCGTACTAGCAGATATCACTGCTGTTTCCACAGCATTTCAGATATCATTCCATGCTGCCTCGGGGTGGGCATCACAAACATGGCTGCCTAACTGTTTTTCTAGTTGTTCCTGAAGTATACTCTTAGTTTGACTGTCATAAGGTGGGGCCCTAAGAGGTTTACTTGCAGCGTCTTTCCTACGTCCAGTAAGACGCAGACAGATAAGCGCTCGTACTAGAGCATGATCTGAATCTAAGCATGTGCTCCAGAATGAGCGACAGTCTTCCAGCGAGCCCCTCCATCGGTGGCTGATAGTGATGTGATCTATTTGGGTCCAACGTTGGGACGAATTAGGGGGTCGCCATATTAAAAGATGTTTTTCCTTATGCTTAAAGTTAGTATTTGCAAGAACCAGGCGGTTATGTGAGCATAGCTGTAACAGACGGTCGCCATTATCTGTTCTTTGAGTCACGACAACATGAAATCCACCCAGGTGTCTTTCCCTTTCGCTTAGTTTACCTACTTGAGCATCAAAGTCACCGGCCACTATTACTACATCAGAGCGCCTAGCTTTTCGGAGAAGGTCGGAAAGCTTTCTGTAAAACTCATCTTTTACATCATCTGCGCTGCAGTCTGTGGGAGAGAAAACAGTGACGACGAAGAGGCAACGACGAGTGTCCCTATCTTTCCGGATTCTTACTGTTCCGTTCAGTCGGACAGCGCACAAACGACTGTCTACTGGGATCCAGTCGAAGAGAGCTAGTTCTGCCCTAGGACTCAATGCTATACCTACGCCGGCGAGGCCACGGGAAGCAGAATCAGGGCTTCCAGATACACGAAGTGTGAATCGAGTTGGTTCTTTATTTTGGCATGGTGAGGTCCAATGAGTGACGCTACTCGGATCCTGTATGCGCGTTTCGGAGACGCAGCACACATCGATGGCGCGGGATTCTAAAGTCCTAGCTAAGGAAGCCTGCTGTCCTATTTGGCACAGTGTTCGTACGTTAAAAGATCCTACGTGTAGTTTAGAGCGTGGTTTCAGGAGACCAGGAATAGCGTTCGGCGTACTCGAATCGTTTGCCCTACCGGTGCGAGGTGATAAAGAAACGTGAGGAGGGTTAGTCATGGAAATAAGAGAGGTATTAGGAGGTGTAGGAAAGATTTGAATGTGACCAACTTGGTCTCGTGTGCTGTTACGGGTATGAGGGCTGATATCGCTTCCCGGCTGTCCACACCGTGGAAGGGTATTTCTTGAGGAACCTGAAAATGAAATTGGATTTGTGTTGGTCTTAACAACCTGGGAGCGTGACCGTAGAGCCCAAAGGACAACTGCTTGAGGCCGGTCGCGCACGACTTTTTCGTGGAAGATTTTTAATGTGTTAGCTCCGTTCTTCAAGGGGCCTTACCGCCGGAGACGGAAATCCGTGAGGTAAGGTGAGGTGTGACATTTTTAGGGTCGGCCATTTCTAACCCCATCCCTATTTGTGGGAAGGCAGCATCGCTGCAGATGCTGGTTGTCCGAGGGAAACACCTTACTGCTGTCACACCCCTCTACAGTCAGCAGTACTACTTCACCCTCAGACCTTGAGTTGCTGCTTTTAGTCTTACCGTTCTCCAATCGACCTGCCTGGCATGGTAGGACCTTCGTATACTGCTCGTTCTGATAACCGCTACTAGATAACGCTCAACGGTATATAAATCAGAAGTCGAATACGAAGCGTCAGTCAGTCAGCTACGATGTAGGACAAGGCACATATGCGCATCGGTCCAAGATGCCATACCTCATTAGCACGATAAGATGAACACCTGATTCATAGAAGTAGTTAATTCAGTGGTGATAGTATATGAAAGAAAGATTACATATAAGGACATGGTACAGGTGGAAGTGTTGATTAAATTTATTATTGCACCATGCACAGATCACCCAAACTATAGGCACGCGAAGCAAGAATGATATTCGAGTGCCGAGGAGTAAGCGAGCGAGTGAATCAAAGAACACGAATAATGTATATATATATATATATATATATATATATACGTGAGCTGCTATAAGGCGTTTCATGTGGACCACTTCCAATTATTATCTTACTTCTCAACATTTTGAAAGTCTTTGTAATATTCGTCTTATGTTCATCATTTACCAAGTGCCTCATCCTCATAATTGTAAACTATGCTTTTAATTAAATCCTTTGAAAGTCATCCCAGTAAATAACCATAATTTTTGAGTATTGGGAGTTGATGTAACTGCCGAATCCATAGTGATGCTAATTGATGGACATTATAAATATAAACCACTAGATAACAAAGTACAATTACAATGTGCCATAATCTCTAGTACTTATAGCTAATCGAACACTACTCGTCAAATTACAATACAGCCATAACACGATATTGGTTGCAACTAAGTAATAAATCTGTGTAAATATCTAAGTCATATAGGGGGTCAGTAAAATAACAAATAACACAATAACGTAGGCTCTTGAGAGACGTATAGATTTTCTCATATTTTCTTATACTCCTTACTGTTGAATATCAACTAGCACGAAAAAATAAGTTTATGATGTTCTGACGATTATCTTCTCCTATGTTATACCACATTACTTATCGATACTGAAATGTTGCTCAATTAACATTAGGTCTAGATGAAAATTAGATTATTTTGTAGGCATTTGATTGTTACAAGTATAGTTCATAGGAAATTGAGTGACTAGTTTAAACCCCGTTCGACGTACTCAAATTCAAGCAACCGAGTAATGTTGTTATCATCTAACTAGAAGAGTGTTTCTCAAAACTAGGTATTTCACTGTGCATTCATATAATATGCTGTGATAAATTGAATTGAGTTTCGGTAAGAATTCTTCAGTCAGTGACCTTATTGATGAGCGAAACCGAATGATAAGAAGTGCAAAATATGCATGCTCTAAATGATTCGAAAGCTGCTAACACAAAATCATTTATCAGAACGAACCGTAGTGAAATTTCTTAATCTGTATCCTTTTTATATGGAACTGTAGGTTAGAGAAACAAATATAGCTACATGTATTTGATTAAGTACGAAAGACTCAAACACAAAATCAATGCTATTCCAGAAACACCCATATTATTCCCTGTTAAATGAAGTTATTACACACCTATTTCAACAGATAATCAACATGCGTCTACCGTTCTTTGAACAGGAAATTCATTTGCTGCTTTTTATTTTTCGTTCTGGTGTGTAGCTACTGCAGTGATCAAGAAATTAGGTACCGAATTTATCACAAAACTTATCACAAAACATGATTGACATTGAACCGACTTTGGGCTTTATGTACCCATAATGATAAATTTTGGAAGTATAAACATTAATATCAAAGAAATTGTGAAATATGAAAATAAGTGTTTGGTTTCTTCATGGTCGCTTTCTTACCACTAAAATAGTTATTTAATTGATTGTAAATCCTCTATTCATGACATCTGGTTTGTAGAAATCCATGTGAAGGATTTAATTTTGATTGGATGTGGAATTTTCATGATTTGGAAATCATTCCGTCCAAAATTTCCTGGAAATCGTTTCCCTAGTGCTTAATAATTTATTTACTTAAGTCACTTTACATCAATACACAATGAATTATAGTCACATCGTCAATTTGATCACTCTATATTAAGCATATATTTTTACCACATTGTGTAATATAGGAAAAGTGTAGTAAAAGGTTGGATATCCATCAATATACTAATAGTGTAGAAGTAGAAAATTATGGTTAGTATAAAATGTGAAATGACATAGCAACTTTAGAAAAAATTGTATAATTTGCCGTTAACTGTGTTTCTGTTATAATCAATTCGTCGAATCGTTAAACATAATCCGAGCCAATATTCTTTAAATAGGAGAAACCGTTTGAACTGTACTTTCACCTGACTAATTATACTATGTGACAATGAAGAAAACATTGATACATAAGGGCATCAAATACATAGGTGCCACACAATAATAATGAAAATGGGAGGAGATAGAGAATGTAAAGTGCGTATGAGCGAACGGAGAAAACAACAAACATAAATTCGTTTATGAGAGTGAAACAATAATGGGAGAGGCAGTTCAGTTAGCAAAGATACAACCAGAAAGCATTCTTCCAGTTAAAGAAGTTACCTTCATTTTGTATGAAGAAAGTGACAGCAAGATTGCCACTGGCTTCTATTCTGAGCCACGTCTGATGACGTTTCTAGCCAATGTGTTGCACCATCTTTAGGATATTAACCAGGGAGTCGTGAAGAACCAACAGAAGCCAGTCCTGTTCAGCTTTCTTTGATACCATGTCATACACTGACCACCTCTTTGCTTTTTCCAACCAGTCCCAGTGTAGGCAAATAATTCACGACGTGGGATTCGCTGAGATGATATTCGTAGAACATGTGCAAGTCACCGAATTAGATATTTCAAGAAAGTGCCCCTACTTGAATTATTGTCTCACTGGTGGGGACAGTCAAATGAATTTGAACAGAAAATTACAGAACGTCTTAGTAAAACTTGAGTACCATACACTAAATTCTTCATTTGCAAAATGTCAATCGTCTCAAACTTGACTGTTACTTTTGCAAATATCAGTCAATCGTCTCAGACTTCATTGTTCTTTTGTTTTCACACCAATCATTTTCTTTGTTTTCGTTCTCTTTTATTTGATCTTCCTAACGTTCTGCCGCAGACATTTCACTCTCGACTGATGATACATACAATTTATATCTGTCGACATAAGTAACACACACTACAGCTGTATCTGAACACGCGATGTTGAATCACTGCATTAATAGTGGATGTCAGAAATCCTTTGAGACAGCGATGATCAAACACAGAGAGTCGCTTAACATTGTCAAATCAAAGAGAGAGAAACTGCTTACTACCAAGAGTGAGTGCAGGTTTAGGATCTTGAGAGTCTTGTAAAAGTACTTTGCACTGCCAAGGTGCAAAGCGAATGCCATACCCACGGACACTGGTTGCCAGCTGATTAAGTGCAGATCGCATCGCTTAGGTACCATCACACAGTAGGACAATATCATCCGGACACTCAAGGTCGAAGAGTCTTTCTCCAGACAACAGACTGATACCACCATCACCCACATCTATCAAAGTTGATTTTAGACCGTCATTGATGGCAAAGTTGAAAAGGAATGGTTAGATTTGGCAACCCTACCCAGCCCAGTTTCTGGTTTAGAACATTGGAGAGAGGTGATCGTATGCCCTCACTCCGCCAGTGGTGTTTGTATGTAGGTCTTTTAGACACACCTTTCTTCAATAGACAATCCCATAGAGCAGTCCTGTCCAACGAATCAAATGCGAGCCTGATGTCGAGAGACACTACGATTGTTGGCTTGTAATAAGTATGAAGGTGTTCTAAGTATTGGGAGAGGGTGAAGATATGATTAATACATCCTCGACCAGAACGAAAACCAGTCTACTCCTCGCAAGTCGACCTCTCATGGGTTTTGAACAATCTACGAATTATGACGGAAGTTAATCATTTGGATGCCATCAGAAGTAAACTTATCCTCCTATGGTTGTTAGATGAGTGAAGTGGACTCTTATTAAAGATAGGGATAACTAACGACTCACTCTATGCTGTTGGAACATTCTCTAATTACCGTACATTTGTAGACGATTCTGTCAGTTCTTCAACCAGAGTGTCGCCACCATCCGATGTTAGAGCTGACACAACCTCAGCACGTAGTGTAACACCAACAAAACCAGAAGAAAATGCCACAGCGTCCCCGAATAGACACACGTGAAACAAGCTTTTCAAAGCGACAGATGGAGAGCAAATTTGTAGTACTTTACTAGTCTTGAATGCGGGTCTCAGATAGACAAGAGAAGTCGATATTAAGACTTTCTAAAGACATAGCCAACCCTTTCTGTTGTCTGACATTGATTATTGTGCGAACGTTGAAGGAGGCCAGTTTGAATTGCACACGTGGTTTTAGAAAGATTGGTTCGCAATTCGTATTTGGTGGTAGTATTCAACTTTCGAGCAGTCGGTGACTCGAGATCGTTTAGATAGATAAACCCCAATAAACACTGAAAATCGCTTATAGCAGTGGGCTACATTCCTTCCTGGTTATGATTTTATCATCAAATATACGTCAACAACCAGTCTTGGAGAGGCTAGTGAATTATCAAGATTAATAAACTGAAACCGAACAATCAATGAGGGTTGCGTTGTTGAGGCAGTATCAATTGAAGCAAAAGTAAACCGAGTTTTGTCGGATGTGATCGACACCTTTCCAACAACGGCGAATATATTCCAGAATGCTACGATGTCCAATATGAACTTCAGCAAGTCGCGAAGTATGCGTATGACGGTAGGCTAAACAAAGTCGATAATGCTTTAATAGAATATTTCCGACGACGCGGAGATTTGTCTACTACCAACTCCTGTGTACTGTCTGGGCAACACCTGGTTATTCCAGCTACTGGCAGATCCCGGGTATTAAAACAATTTCGCTCAGGTCACCCTGGTGTGCATCGTATGACGTCACCAGCACGCAGTTATGTATATTGACTTCTGACGGATGAGGACATTGAAAGTGTTGCAAACAAATATCCACAGTGTGCATACGCCGTAAAACTACCACCGAAAACACAGTCATTCATATGGTTATGTTCAGGAAAGTCATGATCCCGTGTTCATGCTGATTTTGCTGGGCTTATAAACGATCAACGTTTTTAATCAACATCGACTAATTTGCGAAATGGCCAGATTTGTTTCATGCTTCAGACCTCATCGACCTCAAACATGAAGGTGCTGAATAGGCTTTTGGGCAGTTTGCTTTTCCGGAAACACTAGTTATAGACAGTGAACCTCAGTTCACGTCGAAAATGTCGAACTTCTGTTTGAAGGACGTTATAACACACCACCCTACCACACCCAGTCAAACGACTAGAATGATCGTTTTGTCGAATTTTCATCAAGTCACAAGGTGAGAGCATGACGGAGAAGTTCATCTAGAACTTCCTGAGATCATACAGAATAACCCGAAATCTAGCCTCAACCAATGTTGCCTCCCCTGCTAGGTCAATGTCCAGAAGCAAGATTCGGACGTCATTTAATGACATGTATCCACAAGGGAGAAGACGAGATTATAAACCCAAGATGAAGAAAGCTGATCGTCCTTTTCCTAATGGGTTACCAGTGTATGTAAGAAACCTTCAACAGTGTGGACCTATATGGGTAGCGAGTGTCATCTTAAGGACGATCGGTGACGTGATGTACAAAGGTGATGCTCGAGGTAATCGTCGAGGTATCGTCTTACAATAATGTTGATATTTAAAGATTGCGACAATAACTTCTTAGTCAGTTTTCTAGATTCAAATATCATGATCAAATATAAAGATCTTAAAACATAAGATTTCGATAATACGGCAGATTTCCTAGTTACAGAAATCGAAAGGCGTTTACATGGTACCAATTGTGCTTGAATTCTTGAACACTTTAACAGATACTTAAGTGAGTAGTAGTCCACATACTACGTGATGGCCATTGGTTTTCTCAGCACACCTTCTAAAGGTGTTGATTGGCTAAAATTTATTTTGGTACTATGGAGTTTTCTGAGACTTCTTGAAAATACTGATCTTCATCCCATTAACTTATAAACTAACAAAAAACAATTTGAAACTAATCATCTTGTGTAATTTTTTATTATTTTGACTCTTCTCTACCTCACTTTATTATCAGGACCATATGATTAATTCAGGTCGACAACAGGATAATCAGAAAATCGAAGAAGCGTAAGAGGAAAGCAGAATGAATAGGCAAAGAGTTAAGCTGATTCCAGATAGTTGTTTACGATTACACTCCAATCAGAAAAGAATTCATCAAATGAACTGAGATAAAAAGCGTCAAAACAATGGTAAGTTTTAATTATTTGGTTTTAATTTAACACAATGTTCAATCAAATATTGATAATTACAGAATTTCCAAATCTAGATTTTCTGCTAGATGACCTTTTTCAGTATGGTGTACTAAAGATTGTAATGATACTTATAGCGTACATGGGAACTAAAAACTCATCAACCGTTGCATTTCAACCTCTTCTTATAGCTTAACATCAGAACATCTTATATTGTAATAACACATCTGTTGTACTATTCTCTATTTTGTTACGTGATCTACAGATCATAGATAGAGTACCACTGTTTACTTATTCAGTAATCAGTTAGGTTGAATATGTTGGTCCTAAAAAATTATTTGGAGACCGAACAACTCGATGGTAATATGCCTGAGTATGATATTATATGATACTTGTCAGAGTACAAAGGGTAGTATCAATTTGTGGTGGACCAAACAGATATGAACACAAAAAATATAAACAAAGTTATTAAAAATCAATAGTAATATTAATATATATAATTAATTGTCACAAATACAGTAAAAATTGGGGACGTTACTTAAATTGATCAGACGTCGCGTGTTAGGATTAGGTCCAGTAAAGTAAATCCACAATTATAAATGTTTGTTGATTCTGAACAAGTTGGTGAACTCTCTAATGATATAATCCAACGTTGAATGTGATATATTTCGGTTACAGTCTATAAATGAAGATAGAATTTGATTTAGACTTCGGATATCTCAATCACAAATGGAAGTAGAACGATGAGTGTGCGAGAAGCGTTGTATTTGTTAGCTAGCAGCGGTATGGCACGCAATGTAGCAGTACAACGGAAAGTGTGTTCAAGGTCATTTACTAAAACAACAGTTACAGTCATTTAATGTTAAATATACATACAGTGGAAGGTTGACAAAGTAAATACAAATAACATTGAAAACTATTTACAAAATAAGCTTGACAGGTCCATCTCCACATAGCTCCCCCCAGAGTGTCCGGAGGTAACACTGGTTATAATAGAAAAAATGTAAGGGTGTGATATATACATGTATACAAAAATAATATTTACAGTTATAACCAACAAAAATGTGGAGATGAGTATGACGTGTAGTAGAGATGTAGCATAGTATAATAAGCACACACACAAAAAAAAAATGAAGACACTGTCATTTAATGCCTTGGTTGGCTGACAATGATAATAATAATGTGTAAAAATGCTAAAGAGCCAAAAAAAAAGAACTGTTTATGTTTGTGTAAGATAAATGAATAACTAAACAGAGTTTACTCGTTTATTAGTGTGACAAAAACAAAACAAAATTTTTTTTTTTTTTAAAAAAAAACTGACAAAACGAGTAATTGTGGAAAAATGTGATTATGTACACTGTGAAAAGGAAAAAAAAATTTTGGATGAAATTAGTAGTGTGTGACATAGAGAGGTGTGTGTTTTGCTTTTTTTTAATCAACGAAATGGACATAACGCTTGGGTTTGTTTATAGGTCTACCGGAGCGTGTTAAACAAGGGGGCTTAGTATTAAGTTTTTTATCCTCCATTGGTTGTTCAGTCGCTGGTGGGAGGGGTTGATTATCAACGGCGTTGTCTTCCTTGACTTGAGTAGCTTCACAGAAAGCAGGTTTTATTCTGTCTATAGAAATAGTCTGCTTGTTGCCATCTCTGTTGACGATGAAGTATTTTTGTGTGCGTTTAATTACTTTATATGGACCTTTATATGGTTGTTTCAATGGTTTTTTAACCGTATCTACTCGGACAAAGACAAATTTGCACGTTTCAAGGTTTTTATCAAGTTGGACTCGATTGTTGTGTTCACGAGGGGGTATTGCTTTAATATTCTGCATAGTTTGTAATAGGCGACTTGCGAAGTGAGTAGTCTCTCCTGGCGTTGTAGGTTCATAGTTGACTAGTTGGCCAGGTAACGTTAGAGTTGTACCATAGACTAACTCGGCGGCTGTACATCCAATGTCTTCCTTTATGGTTGAACGAATACCGAGGAGTACAAGTGGTAATGCGTCACTCCATTTGGTTGTATCATCTTGGGCCATCAGCGAGCTTTTTAATTGGCGATGAAATCTTTCAACCATGCGTGTTCGAATCACGTCGGGCTCACCAAATAATTGTGGTGGACCAAACAGATATGAACACAAAAAATATAAACAAAGTTATTAAAAATCAATAGTAATATTAATATATATAATTAATTGTCACAAATACAGTAAAAATTGGGGACGTTACTTAAATTGATCAGACGTCGCGTGTTAGGATTAGGTCCAGTAAAGTAAATCCACAATTATAAATGTTTGTTGATTCTGAACAAGTTGGTGAACTCTCTAATGATATAATCCAACGTTGAATGTGATATATTTCGGTTACAGTCTATAAATGAAGATAGAATTTGATTTAGACTTCGGATATCTCAATCACAAATGGAAGTAGAACGATGAGTGTGCGAGAAGCGTTGTATTTGTTAGCTAGCAGCGGTATGGCACGCAATGTAGCAGTACAACGGAAAGTGTGTTCAAGGTCATTTACTAAAACAACAGTTACAGTCATTTAATGTTAAATATACATACAGTGGAAGGTTGACAAAGTAAATACAAATAACATTGAAAACTATTTACAAAATAAGCTTGACAGGTCCATCTCCACAAATTACATTGAGATTATAGGATTGTTATTTTAATAGATGGTATACACACGGAACTAAGTCTTTATGTCATGATGTTGAGTTTCTTAGACTGATGACCGCACTATACCTTGGTCTATAGAATTTGGTCAACCCTAAAGGGTAGATAGCAAATCACTGGTTATTAAAATATAACTGTTCAGATACTATTTTTACTAGGAGAACATGGAAAATCTATTCTTCCACCTGAGTTTAAACAAACAGTATAACATCTGTCGTGATTAGATTTTTAATAAATTTAATAACTGTCTTGAACGCTGCTGATTTAGACGGATGTTAAATTAAAACCTAATAACCAGTAATATGTGAATTATTTTCAAAAGATTTCCAAATTAACTTTCAGTGATGAATGGTGAGTCATTAAAGATATTTCACATCACAGCCTAACAGCTATCGAAAATAAAGCTAGAGATCGAGACCAGGAGCCTCAATCCTCATGAAGAGTATGATACCATTAGAAAACTGACTTTTCAACATTTAATCTACATTTTTAATCACAGTCAACTTGCAATACAGTAAAATTATTGTACGATGTCATTGATGATATCTGTCTTATCCCTAAAATGTCTAAACTCCACTAGTCACGGCTTCTCACCCGAACTTCTAAAATTCATCTAAAACTTAGTCAGTAATGAGTACAGCTTTGAAAGTTAACGAATCGATATCTCGTTTGTAGACGTTTGTTTTGTTCCATTCAGTCAAATATTCTGACATTAACTATAGCTTCATTCTGAATAATAAAAATTAGCCTCATAGATTTCTAATCGTGAAAAATTAGTTGTTCTATCTAAGCAAACTGTCATCTTACTCATGTTTTGAATCAGTATATTAATTCACACTTAACAAATATTTTTATTGTAGCTAAATACAGATTGGACGGAGATAGAAGTAATCGAATTGATAGTTGATAATGCAACACATCTTGGATTTGGTATGTGTGGAAGTAAGAGCACCGGCGTAATCGTTAGATGCATTACACCTGGTGGAGCGGCTGAACTGGTAAGACAATATTAAAGACAAAAACTCTACTTGGACTATTATGTATTGTTAAAAGTTTATTAACATTTAATTTGAAGGTGTTTTGGGATGCACGTCATTTATATGAAACAGTTACCATTTTCTGGTTTTCGACAAGACTTCAGTTGATATCACTCTATATTTTGTTCAGTAATGATAACAATCACTCGGAATTCTTTTTTATCATCATTGATTAAGAAGTATATTGATTCATAAAAACGAAATGATTGATAGAGAAATATGGATACAGTTATCAGTGACTAGTTATCACTTGTCTATATGTCACTGAAAAAACCCCACTTGTGTAACTTTGGAATTCCGAATCCCAGTGAGTTATTTGTGTAGCAACAAACTATAATTATGTTTTTCTCTCTTCGATTCTATTTCCCTTGCATTGATATGTCTGAGTGGATGTCATTTTTACATTAAGATGTAACGTATTGATTATTGCTCATTTTCTACTACATTATGTATGATCCTGTCCGTAGTGACTGTTCACGACTTGGTTATTATGCTTTATCTCTGAAGTAAGAGGTAACATAAATTTTTCTTAGTGTTTAATTTTAATAATTCATGTGATCTTAAGTGTAGTACATGATAGCTTTACCTCATCTGTTTCTTATCGTTTATACTGATTCTTTCTAAGGACGGTCGTCTTCGACTTGGTGACCATATTGTCTGCATTCGTGATCATAATGTTCGAAGTTATGGACCAGATCAAGTAGCTACAGTTCTACGCCAAGCTATATCAAATTGTCTATCTGAAGTTGTATTAAAACAAGATTCTCTGCAGACGGGTGAAACATCCACAAAAACTATGGATAGAAAAACTTCACTTATCAGAACGCAGCCGTTAACAAACAGAACTTCATCAACTTTTACTAATACTATTAATATACGATCGGAAAAATATACTTTATCCCCTAGCCAAATAGATTCAAATCAAATTGAGTCTAATGAAATTCACGAGACCAATCAAAAACTAATGGGCGACCCAACAGTTTTAATTCGAATGATTGTAGCTCGTCCAGCTAATGGTAATCCTGTTGATTTGAATACTATCAGTTTAAAACAACAAGCTGTTTGCCATCAACATGGTGTTCTTGGAATGCTAACGTAAGACAAAAATGGTCAATTCTATTAATGTATAATGTTTTGTGTAAATTTCAAAGTAACGAAAATAAACATGATTCTTTATGTGACATGAATTCCGTTCGCTGTTAAAATTAAAGTAACACAGTAACTATTTAAATTAAAATTAAAACAGTATATTGTAGATAGTTGATCATAGTGCGATTCGGAATGGGTATTATGTCTTCTTTTGTATCCATCATTGTTGATTTTCGCATTAGGAATCAAACACAGCATACATTACTTATTGGACTACATTTCTAGTCATTGTCCAAAATATAATCAAGTTGTAGAGATAGGCAATGTTGATATATCCACTTAAGGAGCCTATATGATAGGAGAGATGTATTAAGACTCCCGTATGGTGGTGAAAATTTTCTCAGGTATATAGCTTTGTCTGATACTAATCTTCACTTAGATTACGTACGTGAGCTGACCGCCATGCACGACTTGTAGTGTAGTCTGTTGTAAGAATTCTGTACGAAATCGACAATATTCTCATGTACACCATAGTGTCGAAGAAGCTTCCACAAGATTCTCCTATCCACACAGTCAAATGCTTTACCATAGTTAAGAAGATTGATGTATGGTGACCAGTTCTATTGACTTGATTGTTCAACAATGATCACTAGTGTCGCGATGTGGTGTGTAAACTATCGATCCTTACGGAATCCGGCCTGTTGTTCTCGAAGTTGAGCGTCCACTGAATCTTTCGTTTGGTTCAACAACACTGTTGAAAACTTTCCTGATACTGATAGTAGTGTGGTACCTCTGTAGTTCTCACACTTACTGAGTCACCTTTCTTTGTTACTTTGATGAGGCATCCCACTTTTCAGTCTGTCGTCACTTGTTTATCCTCCTAAATCCTCTTGAATAGGATGTGTAACAGGTTTGCAGTTACTTCTATGTCTGACGTCAGTGCTTCAGCTTGTATGTTGTCTGATGCTGCTGGTTTTCGACTGTTGATTTGTCTGGTGGCTATGCTGATTTTTCCTATTGTTTGTAGGTTGACATCTATAGAAAGGTTTGTATTTGCTACTTAGATGTCTTGTGAGTTCGGTGGGCCGTACAAGTGCTTTTCATGTTTCCCGGAAGTTAGTCTGTTTTGTCTACATAATGTTTTGACTGCGTTACTCAGAATTTGGCTGAAATACTTTTAATATTCTCGATTTTGTTCAATCTAAAGCGAGTTCAATGTGCTACGTGTAAGTCATTGAAGGAAAATTACTTTTGAACTGTTTCAACATTTACACAAAACTAACTAAGTGTTTACTATCAATTTACTGATGAGTAATTTTGAGATCTATTCCCTATTCGGAAAACATTGCCAAGTAAAGAATAATGTGACTGGTTTCGAATCATGCAAGAGAATAAGTCGATTACATTTTAAAATACAAATAACTGAATATTGATTCGTTGACCTAACTGCACCAGGCTTGCTATCAACTCAATTGCCTTCTATGTCTGTTCTTAGTATTACTTTAAAGAAACCTCAAGCTAGAACTAAGCGTTTATCCAGTGTTGCTTAATTTTTTTTGTTGGTTCCCATACTTGATGTTGATCCATGATAAAAATTAGCTCTAAATTTAGGAAGTACATTCTTTTATTATCGGGATCACTAAATACCTGTTTCTCTTAAGATGAGTCCTTATTACGTATTTAACGTTCTATGTGATATTATTACTTTGTAGGATTATACCAACGCATCAAATAGATCAATATATAGATGTATTACTACACAAGAAACCCCCACTTGTTGATTTGTACAGTCTATACAAAACAGATCTATTGAACATCGAAAACAATACTAATATTTATAAAAAAATAAATTCAAATGAAGTTGAATGTTTTGAATTATCAAAGTCAATCGACTATAATGAAAGTGATTTGATAGAGATGAATAAAATCATTGAATCTTCTCCAACTTCATCAAAACAACAAGAACAATATGATCTTGATGTAAGTTATAATAATAATAATAATAATAATAATAATAATAATAATAATAATAATAATAATAATAATGTCTTTTCGCCTTTCTACTTTAAAGCTTGTAGTGAAAACGTTTTTACTAATAGTCAATACATCTGACTTACTGTTCGTTTAATTCATATGATTCTTTAAAAGACTTCCAAGATAACTTGTTCCAGTGAATATTTCGTGCGTGATCTCTAAAGTCTTTATACAATATTGTCCAAACAGTTCTTCTTAGTTCTGTTCATAAGACATATATAAATATAATTTATCATCATATTTATTTTTCTCTGTGATTGGGGAGTGTATACATTAACATTGTCTAAAACACTCATTTTTATGAATGTTTTAATTGACAATATCGAATGCATTGTTGATATAACAGCAGAGTATATTCAGTTTCTTAAAAGTCTCTTTGATAGACTTACTTATTTTATAACCTCGGGAAAAAAATTATTAGTTAAAATAATCATTACAGATAAGTTCTCCACTATACAATCAGTTTGTCTATAAACTTCATTACTGCAAAAAAAAGCGAACGTGTATTCTACATACTGCAAAATCAGAACCGTCTTTTACACTCTTCTCTGAAACTCTATTGCATAAATATTCCAAGGTTTGAACTAAGCATTTTGTATTGATCTGACCATCAGAGATTTGGGAAAAACATTTTGTATTAAATATCGCAGATTAAAACTTCTGTGATTGTACCAGTTATGTATTTTTTCTCTGATAATTTAATTTGATTGGGAAATAATTTATGCGAATATTCGTCAATATTAGGATGAATAAATTGACAAAAATAGGGCGCCGAGTATAGAGAAGTTATTATATGTGAAAATTATAACCAGTTTTGTTACTTTAGTTTCAGCAATTTCGAGAGGTGAAACCGTGCTCGACACTTCAGGTTATAACAAGTCCTCAAAATTGCTCAGAATCTGATATTGAAGAGGTTCACAATAATCTACCAAGTCGAGTTATTGAAAATGTTCGCTTAGATAGTAAGTTTAAACATTTTTAAAGAAATATACTTATCATGTATTATTTATGAAGTGCGGCTTAATTGTATTTAATTACTACATTCTCTGAGTAGCGTTTGATATGATGGTTAAAATCTTATGTGATGTGAGTACGAGTGATGCTCAAAATCGATTTCTTATTGCTCACATGTTGGTTATCGTGAAATTTTAAACTGTGTTAATTTATCCTGTTGTTGTCAGTAAGGACTTGTGGAGGTTGTTGAATCTCATTGAGATCTTGAAGGGACCCAAGTTAGATCAGCACTGAAAACCCAGGAGCACTGGAAGGCCGTTTCATTCTAGTGTTAAACACGACAATAGGCAGGAGGAAAAGAGAAGTTACAAAGTATTTACACAATACTTATACATAGCCTTCAAATGTGTACTTGCGTCTTCCGGTGTGTTCCGAAAACTGAACTGTCTTCTAGACAGGCCTCCAAGTGCACTGTCAATGTTGTGCTTTCAAAGCACTGAGAGTCGTCACTTTATCCGACAACTTCTATACCACATTTCGCCATACAGTATTTACAAAGATCCTTGTGATTAGCATTCACTAAATTAGTATGCCAGGTTAAGTGTTCGTAAGCGAGACAGAAGGCCCTGAGCTTGATTTTCACTTTCGGGGTTGTGGATGCTCACTGCTGAAGAGTTTTTCAATATTAGTTCAACTCGGATCGATTCAATATTCGAAGGAATACCAAATTATTGACTAACTGTTGTCAAGATCTACTAAGTTTAATCAATTCAAATATGAATATTGGTAGGTGTGAATAAAAGACATAAAAAATCACTGTATCCGGATAGAGTTCGGATTGATTTTTGGTGTGTAATATTTATTTATCTATCTAACTAACTAACTAACCACCTGTCTATCTAACTATCTATCTGTCTTCTTTGCTTTCGTTTTGCATGATGAGTAGTATTTCGTCGCTTGTAGTAATTTTCAAAAAGTTATATCTCTGTGTAATTCCAGAGTATTCAGTTTTGCTCTTTAGATAAATACGGACATCAGGTCTACATAGGAATGAGCATATTGGAACTATTCTACAATCAAAAAGCTGGTTTCTTCTATTGGTCTTGTCTGTGACTTATTGTGCCATGTAGTTCTAATATCTTCATTTGTAATTATATTCCTATACTAATGGGCTAAGTAGATTGTCTGTTAAAGCAAATGGTTAATGCTAAGAGTAAAGCTTATCTTCTCACTTATCTGCACAGAAATTTCTTAAATCACTTGTATTACTCTGTGGATGAAATATTTGTTCCATTTTTGATGTTTAGTGTTCTGTTCATGAAGCTAGTTTTCATTACTGAACTGTTTAGTCTCTTGAATTATTTAAGTTCAGTGTTAGCTGTATTAATATTCCTGGTCGTAACACTGAACGACAGAAGTTGAGACCACATCAAAAAATAAGTCTCTCAATATTAGGTATACCACTTTTCGACCAGTTTCAAATAGTACAAGATCTATGTCAAACAGGACGTACTGTCTCGAATTTTCAACAATCTAATATGATTCGTTGAGTAGATAGTAGCTATTGGAACTCAATATTCCCATGGATGGCTTACTAATATGTGATAAAATGATAGTATATTCAAGGAAACATGTATCTCAACTTTCTTATGTAAATACTCAATGAAATTAAAATCCATCGACGAATTTCCTTACTTCTGTTTTCATTGCCCGCATACAATAATTATTTTACATACGTATTTTAAAGTAACCAACCCCTTTGATAAGTTTTGATCGAGCAGTAAAAAAAATGGAGTTGGTCCGAATTTTTGGGACAGGGAAATATTTTTTGACAGCCACATTTGAGAGGTTGATTTCAGATGGTAACCGTCTTACACTAATGAATTCTACACAGGTTTCTTAGTTAATACGTGCATAATGGACCATAAGATACAGGTATGACAATCTGTTTTCGGAACAGTAGTTGGGATTGCCGGATACGCTGTAAGTGTCTGATACATCAACGACTGTGAACGTGTTGAATAATGCAGTGACCTCTGTCACAGGTAGGTGTGGGTGATGCTTCAATCATTAACATACAGCAACTGTCAGTTTATCTTGAAGGCAATAAATTTTAGGTTGACGTTCAATTATCGTTTTGTTTTTACAATCTGTATATTTTGAGGACGTTCTTTCATTCAAAATTCAGTCCTCAGATGCACAGTAGAAATTGCTTTGAGTATGGAAATACTACATGTCAATTTGTAGGACTTTAAAGTTCTTTATGTCGTTTTCGTGAAACTGGTATTGTTTTGTTCTAAAAGTTAGGCAGCCAGTCAAACTGCATTAGGCCATCGTGAACTTTCCAAAGAATTCGCATTTAACTAACTCATATTGTTATCCTATTTACTAAAGTACAACATCCATTATATGATTGGATTAGCACAATATATAGATTTGATTGTTAACATGCTATATCATCATTCTTTGATGATTTTAATTCTGATCATTGCCTTGAAGAAATCCAAACAAGTTCGTTGGACGAAATGTTGGAATTATTTTTAAATTTCAATCACTGAGACTATTTCAAATATAATTTTCACATATAATTAAAATAACTGGTTTAGATTTATTATTCACATCCGCCCACGCATTATTGGACAATTTTTTACACACCTCTTACCCTTTGTACTCCTCATACTTGTCTTGCACTAATCATAGTTTTGTAAGTGGTATTATTATTAGTTATTAATGTTGCTTTAAGAAAAACATAAAAGCTAATAATTTGTTCAGCGATTGCCCTTTCGATAACAGTGAGTTCTAGCAACAACACTATCAGTAGTTTAGATTCATATGTGGACGTATTCCAGCCAGAGATAATTTGTTTCATAGTATGTTATGTCTTCATACATGACAAGGTACAGCTAGACATACTGGGGACGTATTTCGATAATGCTTAAATCAGTCACTACATTTTTTGAAAATATTTATTGTCATACCTTTAAAATTTATCGCTAATGCTAAAGAAAAGAATACCATAATTGCTTTAATGTCAATGGGTAGTGCTAACTTTACATCAACAACACTCGATTCACAGACGCAGAAAAAACCTATATACATCAGGTTAAATAGAAATAAGTTATTTCTTCGATGAATAGTGATATACAGAAATCCTAACACAATGAAAGGTAACAAAAAATTTAAATAATTGTGTAGACGACTCTAAACAGGTTTTTTTTTCCAATCAGTCAATCACCATATGACTAATGGTAAATTATTCTTCATATTGTATTGTTCCGGTAATAATTGATCCTTATATGCACAGGTAAAACGAGTCATTTAATGCTTCAACCGTTGATAAGTAATTTTTAAATTATAACATGATAGAATAGATTAAAAATTATTATTTACTTGTCCACGTTCTTTATAAACCGCAAACCGGGGAACAACTGAATAATGTCCAATCTCACCCTCTACAATTGTAATTAGAATTGGAGATAATACATTCAACAAAATACCCTTTACGAGATGTTAAGAAACAGATGTACTCAACATAAAAAGTTCTGAGATTTCAAAAAAGCTTTATTTCAACAGCTGTTACCGGTTTATCTTCCGTAACAGAAATGGAGACCGTAGAGCAGAAGTTGTATGATGGGTGAAGGTAATGGATAACTCCATCAGATTCATATCCAGAGCAGGAATTTAATAGAGAAATGAATATTCGTTGTTAGTTCTTCGTGTTTCATCAAAATCAAGTGCATTTAAGCAGCAAGTAGACAAATCAATTTAATCAGGAATGGCAAATTAAACGTAATACAAATGTAAAACAATTAGTCCCTTTTATAAAGTTTGACCGAAAAATGAGAAGGTGGAGTTTATTTGACCAAATTGTTCGAATGAATGAACGCAAATGCATCACACTTTTTTGCTCAACCACATGATGCAGATTATTGTCTTCGTCCTGCTGAAATTCCTAAAACCCTACCAGGGGAGTGATGTAACTTTAAGGTAAGGCGTAGTTCCCTGAACTTCGATCATTTCCATACACAAATTGGTTATCCGGAACGCACTTTCTGAGCCCATGATTGTGTTCGAAATCACTATGCCAGTGTATGCTAAATTACTCATGCTCATAGTTACTAGAATATGTCAAGCCAAAAGTTATTCTTTGTTTTTATATTCCTCCTAAAAAAAATAGTAACCAATGATTCCATTTTTAAAACAATTGATCCCACTGTAAAAAAAGGGGATGAAAGAAGCTTTAAAATGGGTTGAAAAAACGGGTATGATAATGTCATTCTATATTACATTAATTTTTTCTCTTCCTATGCAATTATCACTTTATGTTTATTGAATCTTTTATTTAATTGACCTCAACATGTATATGTTTGTCCATATTGTTTGAAACGTACAGCGTACATCCATCACATTTTTCAAATCAACTCCGTTTTATTAACTGCTCTATAAAATGCATTTTTTTTAATAAGTAGTTTCATGTTAGTGATAAATAATTGCTTTTATTTTTCTTTTTCATAAAATCTATTCAATCAAGATAAATATAATGAAAATTTAAAAATTGATTGCAACACAACATTAAATTATCAAAACTACTCCATTGATCATCCTATCTCATCTTCTTTCAATGAACATGTTCTTGAGAATATAAGTCAACAAGGCTTATCAATTCATATTAATAATAAACAAGAAAATGGCGATGAAGAGGCAGAAAAAACTGAAATTCACACTGTACAATTAACAAAATCAAAGGATCAAGGCTTAGGTCTAAGTGTAGTTGGATATATTTATAAAAATCCATATGATAGTAAGTTAGTAATATGCTTTTTTTTATGAAATGATTATGATCATATACAATCTTCTTAAAATTAACAACACATTGGAACTAAGAAAAAATTAATTCTCAATGTGATAATTTATTTAGTCAATATCCCTTCATGGAGTATCAGCTCCTTCAAGGTTTCTAAATCATTTTGTTCACAAGTAATGATCAAATTGAAATATCAACAGAAGGTTTCATGACAATACACAGTGGTATTGTGGCACATGACTAAATGACAACAAGTTATTATTCCATCTCTTTGTCTTCGTCACGACTTCACACATAGACAGTGAGATGGTAGGGAAGCTTTGTAACTCAAGGAGATGATTGTGATAAAGATACGTAATATGGGCTCGAAAAAAACTCACAATTTTATCAATATGTACTATATAAAAACTCATATTTTAATGTGCGGAGCTAACGCATAAAAAATGTCTCATAAAAAGGCCGTGTGCGACCGGCCTCAAGATGCTAACCCTTAGACTCTATAGTCACGCTACCAGGCCACTTAAGCCACCACTAATTCAGCTTCCTTTTCAGGTCCCTCAACAAGAAATATCCTTCAACCGCTCTCATACCTTTAACAGCACCCGAGATCATATTGTTCACCATCAAATCCCCTATTCACCTTTTAATAATTCTTCCATCCTCACGACCAACCTTTCCTATTTATCTTTATTTTCACGTGCCACCAATGCTAATGATTTAAGTTCATAAAATGTTATTTCTGGTCTCCTGAAACCACTCTCTAAACCATATGTCGGAGCTTTTAATGTTCAAACCTTCTGTCCCATAGGACAAGCTTTTTTAACTAAGACTCCAGAATTTCGCTCCATCGACGCATGCTGCGTTGCCCATGTGCGCATACGGGATCCAAGTACAGTAATTTGTTTGACCCTACCTTATCAACATCAAGAATCCATACGATTTACCCCTTGAGTACCTGGAGACCCTATTGTCACTTCCCGTGGCTTAACTGGAGTAGGTATATCACTAAGTTCAAAAGTAGAACTAGCTTACCTAGACTGGTTCTCAGTAGACAGTAGTGTATGTACTGCCCAACTAAACGGAACAGTAACAACTTAAAAGGACAGAGACACATCCCATTATCTCTTCACTGTCTCTGCTTATGCTTCCACAGTTTGCAACTCGGATGAAGCAGATGATGAATGTTATAGGAAGCTATACAGCCTCTTTCAAAAATCCAAACGCTCTGATGTAGTAATGGTGACTGGTGATTTTAATGTTCAGGTAAACTGAACCAGACCGAAAGGCACTTAGACGGATCTTACAGTGTTATGGCTCAGTGAACAGAAAATGGCGACTGCTTGCTACAACTATGCTCAGATAACCAAATATTTATAGCTAACATCAACTTTAAACATAAGGAGAAACATCGTTTGGCGTGGTGAACTCCACAATCGACTAATCGATGTGCTCAAATTGATCACATTGCCATCATCCGTCGTTGATTGTCCTCGATTAAGGACTGCTGCTCATTCTGAAGCACATTTCTAGACTCGAATTAAGCAGTAGTTTGAGCACGTATCTGTCTGCGTATTACTGGACGAGAAAAGACACAGCAAGAAAACCCTCTATAATTCAACTTGATGATGAAAAAGCTACGAATATATTTCAAAACCAGCTAGAGAAAGAATAATTTAACCATGAAAGTCATTTCTACTCCGAGGTAGTTTGGAGTGATATTCAAAATCCTGGATGTAGATGTACAGACTAATTATTCACTCCGAAGAAGGTTCTGGAACGTAGATTAATTCTACGATGTCCGACCATAGTTGTATTCCTTGTGATTAAGATAGCGTTCGACTTCATTGATTGTGAGGTTGCGAGGCAGTGTCTGTCATTGAAAGGCGTACCAAAGTCGTATACTGACCTTGAACAGACTTTCTACCCAAACACTTCAGAGGTTGATTTTCTATCAGGAGATTCACTTGTTGGATGGAATAAACAAATGATGTAGTTTTATTTAGTGAAGATGCTGACGAAATCTAGCCTTCCAACCACCTTGATCAACAATGCAAGCACGTTTGAAATGAAGTTCTTCTCCTCTAAATGCGAATTGTTACTTCAGGATTGGCTTGGGTTATAGCCTAAAATAATGATATCATAAAAAAGCAGTTGAGCGTGTCGATCGCTTCATTTATCTTGATAGTCTCATGAGTACTGATGTTCTGGTGTTTGACAAAATCTAGGCATGGTTTCAGAGGGCTAGAGTGGCGTTTGCAAACTCGCGTCACTTTGTAGCGTAGGCAAGATATGTCTTCCAACCAAAAGGAAGAGTTTACTGTGATGTGTGCTACTTATACGGACAGATATAATTAGCATCCATCAAGAACTGGGAGTAGGATTCTTACTCACAGAAGAGGAATATCAGGAGAAAAGAAAGAAAAGCAAAGTAATCCAATAAGTGATAGGAATGAAAGATTGATGAAGCTTGTCAGGGACAATTCAAGGAAAATGTGTGAATGGTGTATTCAATGTACACTACGTAAGTCTTTGTTCATTAAAACTTATAGCATTTCACTCCGTTCTACTTTATGAATGTGAAACGTAACCATTAATAATGAAGGATATTCGTTGGTTACTACTATCCTATCATTGGTGTCTTCGAAGCATCACTCGTGTATGCTGTGAACATAGAGTAAGCTATACCTGGGTTACTAATAGAGTGCACCTTCATCCTCTGACCTTTCAGAGGTTGGTTTTCTATCAGTAGGTTCAGTTTTTGACTTAGAATACCCAAATGTTATAGTTCAGTTTGGTGAAGTCTTTGACAGAATACGGTCTCCTGATCAACATAAGAACAATGCAAACATGTTTGGAATGCGGTTTGAATTGCGTCATCGCCTGAATTAGTGATAGGGAGTGAGGTAATTGAGTGTGTCGATCGCTTCACTTATCTAGGAAGTTTCATCAGTACTGATGATCTGGGGTCTGGTGAAATTTTGGCAGACTCAGAAGACTCGATTGGTTTATGCTAACTTGAATGAACAGTGGCGTAGGCGAGATATCCATGTTCCGAACAAATGACGAGTTTACTGCTCAGCAGTTTGCTACACTATACTTAACGGGTGCTAAACATGCTTATATTTGCTTGTTATCCTTCAAGGAGGATCATAAGTCACCCAATAGCAGTCTCCTTCGAATCCTTTCCCATTGTGATTCATTCTTTTGATATCTACTTCCAATCCCCTTGACAATATGTTCCTTGGTCTTCCTTTTTGCCTCCTCTCTTCAGGATTCCAATTTAGTGCTTGCCTCGCGATGAAGTTTGGTCATTTCTGCAATGTTTGTCTTATCCACATCCAACGTCTTTTCCTAATTTTCTTTTCAGCTGGAAGTTGTTTTGTTCTCTCCCGCAGTAAAGTGTTGCTGATGGTATATGAACCATGGATATTGAGTTTCTCCATCTATTCGTTGGTTACTGCTATTCGATCATTGGTGTCTTCTAAGCATCACTCGTGTATGTTCTAAACATAGAGTATGCTATACCCTGGTTTGGAATCGAGTACTAGCTAAATGATGGGCAATCGGTTAGAGAGGTAGTAAATCTTCATCATCTGAGATGGTTTGTACATGTGTTACGCATGTCCGATCGCCGCCTACCTCGAAGCGTGATGTTTTCTGCCGTAGAATTAATTTGGAAGAAAGCTAAGGGTGCCCAAACCAAAGCATGTCGTACGTCCATGATGTCACTGATAATCGGACCTAGCCATGCTTATAGGAATAAACTACCTGGATGTGGTCTGTATGATTACTGCAGTCAGTGGTTAGATATTTTGAATGACATGGCTTAAAGTCGTTCGCAATGGTGCAGGTGGATTCATTCTTTATCTTCCTCTAAATTCTGAGTTTCTTAATTCCCCATGACCGTTTCTGTGTGTTTACTTTACTAATTTGTATTTTATTCTCGAATCATATCTTCCATATCTAACCTTTCCTATTACTGCTGTTGCCGTAACTACCTCTACTATTCTGGGATTTAACTTGTGTAGAAATGTTAACGGTTTGCTTCTATTTGAAGTCCGCGCTGATGATTCCCTGTAGTCGGATGATGAAAGTTTCATGACTGTTGAGTCAGCTTTCCGAGAACTACAAGGGAGCCTCTAGAGGCTCTAAAGGAGCCGAAGAGTTCCAGCCAATCAGAGCATGATGGAGCTTTCTAGGTATATCAACGTGGCATGTTACTGGTGGTCAGTAGCATAATATGTCTCTTAGCGGATTGGCCAAAATATAATGTTGATTTGATAAATGCTAATATCTATAAATACCCGTGTTTTCTGTACAAAAATGAACATTAGGAGTAAAGTGCTTTTCGCTTATTTTGCGCCTTTTCTCTCGTGTTCAGGTCGCTGCGTAGTTCTAGCTTGCTGGTTACCAGAATAGCTTAGGAATCATATAAAGCGTTCAAATTAACAAGACTTATCAATGACTAACGTATCTAGGTCAGACAAGACAACTTCACCAAAAACATAAGCATTGCTTTGGTTATCACAAAGTAACCAGTTATGTGAACTCCGGTGATTGAAAGCTAGTGAATTAACATTTTACCTCTTTGGAAAACAGAAAACAATTATATTAAATGAGTTTTATTTTAAATGTCAACCAAATAATAAACTATGAATAGTTTCACACTTCATACAACCCAGTTTCAATTACATTCATGAGTTGCTTTTTTTAATTTCTCTCATGATTGCAAGTGACAGATGACAAGTAAACAATCTAATGTTTTGAAGCTTCCAAAAATTATTACATAATGAATATTTTCAAGTGTTCAGTACATAAATACCGAATTAAACTGAAAGTACGTCAAATTGTGGAGTGAAACTTTATATTACGTTACTAAATGAAAAACATGTGATTATCGACTAATAATAGTCATTTACTTTAAGAAAGGTTGTTTTAAATTTATGAAAATTTCAAAGAAGATTTGAATAAATCAAAGTCACAGTACATCATGAAGAAACGGTGAAACTTTGGGAAAACGATCATAAGCTATTATCTCAATATATTTTAGGCGTTTTTCTCAATATTTAGCAGCGAGTAATGTTGATTAGATTACTTACCGACGCCCGTATAACTGAGCTGTTTTTGTATCATTATTAAACATATCTACTAACTCAGAGTAAATTTCATACATTCTAGTGAGTCACCTTGATTGGGAGAGTTGAGATGTGCTGGTTTGTGAAGAAAGTATGTTTCATAAAACTAGATGATGATCTATTTAAAATACGCTATCTATATCACGTGCCGAATTTACTAATCAGACTTTCGACTATACCGCGAGTTTGCTATTTCATTTATATCCTAGAGACCTTATCCATAATAATAATAGGTTTTGACTGAAACAACTGACCTTGAGCTTACATGAGCCATACTCTTATTGATTCGTCTATCCGAAAGCCTTTTCTTCATCTCCCACCTTAATTTCAGAGAAAAATCTACACTCAGTCTCTTATTAATAATATATTTTAATTATCCAGACCAACCAGCCAGCATAACATCTGTTTCAAACAGTCACTAGATAATATGCACGGACTGTCGGATCCTGAAGCAGATCGAACAAGAAGTAATATTTTAGACACCATGTCATAAGTGTCAGAGCTAAGTAAATAGTACATAATTAATTAGCGATAGTTAGGGAACAGTAACAGGCATAACAGTAGTTGGTAAGTCCGCTGGGAGCTTACGATACGGCGAATGTGAGAACACAATAATAAAGTTATCTATAAATCATGCCGTAAAAATATGGACAATAATAATAATCCGAAAAATAGTTCCGAAAGTTCTGACTTTTCCTATACTCGTTCCATGATAACAGTTTCACTATATCACATTGATTTTCCACTCAGTTATCTTTAGAAGCACTCTTACAGAGTGACTGGAAGGTTCTGGGTCTGATCTCTGGTGTGGTAGTAGGTGAGTTCTTTTGAGAATTAGAACAACACATATAAGCGAACAATTGTTTTCAATTAGATCGTCATCACACTTTACTCTAATATACATGAATATTTATACAAAAATGTTAAACCAATCAAGGCAATATGGGTCAATAATCACAATGAAATAGAATAAGTCACTACACGTAATAGGTAAAAGTACAAGTTGATAGTAGGAAGACAGGTGAATTGATAATAGTAAGAATAATAAAATACAATAACAAAACTCTTATCTATGGTTAAACGTTGGAAATAGCAGGTCAAACGTCGGTAAATAGACTTGGAACAGTCATCACAAGACATTAAAATCATTACGTAATAAGAAGTGTGTAAATAATTAGATAGTGAAGAATACAAACGGAAAGAGGCGGAAAATTACAAACAAATAATGGATGTGAAAATAAGGTTAACAATAACAACAATAGAATAAAACAAATAAATAAATAGTAATAATAGAAATTCGTATTTTTAACTATTATGTGTGGTGATTATTGATGTAAATTATCGGGATTGGTTTAACATTTTCGCATAAATATTCATGTATATTAGAGTCAAGCTTGATGACGATCTAATTGAAAACAATATTGTTCGTGTATGTGTGTTCTAATTTTCACAATGGGAATCTTAAATATTCTTTTGAGAAGACATAAACCAGGATTAAACAATTATTTGGTGTGTCATGGTTACAGTGGTTCCTCCTCAAAAGTCTGTTGAAAATAAAAACCGAAACAACGTGGGTTTCAAGGTAAAGTGTCTTGAATGATTTAGAATAAGAAAATATCATATGAATGACCCAATTTATCTTGACTCAACCGAACCACAAAGAAGTGAAAAATTAATACACTAAAATACAGATCATACTATACTTCCTGTTTGAGTCAGTCCTACAGTCTGACGGACGATGATGCTGCATTGGTCCTCCATAAGCATGAGTTAATACACAGAACGATTCTAAGCATTATTTATGAAGTACGACTAAATAGATTTATTTAAAATGCTCTATCAGGTTATTCAAACCTACTAGTGATCTAATATTAAGAGGTCTAATACTACCGATTCTATGTCAAATGAGTAACATGAATTTCCAGATCCAGTTAATTGTGTACAGTTGGGGAGCCTCAAACCAGGAAAGACTGACTCATTGTTTCCTTTATTTCAGCAGTCCACCAGTTGAGTTGTATCTGTGATGAGACCTACCTCAAAAACTGAACTGATTTTTACAATCAACTGACGAAGCAATATTTATAAACACTGAGACATGGACTATACATAATAAAGTGTTCTTCAGATAAATATCATCAATAAAGAAATCAAGAGTTCACTTCTAACAAAGAGATTGGTGTTCTTACATTAAAGAAAAATCTTCATATATTGCTTGAATTGACGAAAATGATTCTTAGTTTTCGATTTCTTTCCATGATTCAGCATATGTTTCATCACATGTGAGACACATTTATTGAATAGGAAAAAATAAAATATAACTATTTGTGCTACTAACACAACTTAAGGTAGACAAATAATAAATCATTTTGGTAAATATTATGTTTCTCTTTTTAGAAAATGCATACAATAAAGGAATTTTTGTACAAAAGATCACTCCCAACAGTATATCGGATAAATCAAAATCAATTCAAGTAAATGATCAAATAATTCAAGTGAGAATAAACGTTCAGTACTATTGGGTGTTTCTTATTAATAATATATATTCCAAATAGCCGCTTTTATTTATTTAGATAATGAAATGACAGAACGAAGTTGATGAAGAATATTTATTCGATGACTGAAAGAAAGGTGGTAAAATATATTACAGCAGCAAATCTTTACACTGATATGTCTTAATAAATTTTATTGTGTATTGAAACCAATAGTTCGTCTTGCAGATAAGTCTAGTTATTTCGTAGTCACATGTTAACTGTCAATAATTTCATATTCTATTAATTTTAATCCAAAATAAACAACTATATTAAATCGGTTAGATTTATTACCATATCTAGAAACAGGTGTTTACCTTATTTACAAGTGAATTACATCCGTACAGCCTCTTCAAAAATCCAATGCCTTTGAAGTAAACTATCATCGGAGCCCTCTAAGATTCTAGAAAAAAAGATGGATATAGAAATAAAGTAGATAACTTTCACTTCAACGCAAGAAACTATAGTACGATTACTTTTAAAGAATCTGCTGACGAAGAAAATAACTGAAAAGAGGAGAGTTATCAAACTAGATAACCAAAAAGCTATTATCAGATATTATATGTATAATTAATCACCAACATACTCGGTCTAAAAGATAATCGACTTCCATGTGTTCAGTAATTAGCCAGTTGAAGTAAACGTTTCTTATTATAGAGTCTTTCTAACAAATATTCAGAAGAAATCGTTAACAAGCATCTTCATTAAAAAAACTAATCGAAACGACCTAGTGTTTTTTGTGAACACTGTCAGCTATCATTGTGTTGAATACGAACTTCGGTTGTCTGATTAACCAAAGTATTTACTGGTAAGTTAATGAAAGTGATAACAAAATCCAATAAACTTTCGCTTATTTGTATACTATCTAGAGATTTTCCTGAAAATGAATTTCCCAATGTTTTGATGAGAATGCATGATCTTTGATGTCTATGAAGTAGGAGGATGAAATGCTTGTGCTGTATTTCACTACTAGCCGCTAACCAACTTTAATTAAAATGTCATTTTATTAGTTTACATTATATGAGGTATAATTAAGTAGTATAATCTTATATTTTAAATTTACCATGTCATATTTCCTGTTTTCACATTCACAGGTAAATGAAATATCTCTAAGTGGTCTAGATAACATAAAGGCCATTTCAGTTTTGAAGAAGTCTGATGCAAATATCACACTAAAATTGAAACGCTACCTTTGTGGTTTCCTTTGTAAAGAACTAAAAAAAGCGGGTATTGCTTTTAAATATTATAATTGATTTATTTATCATGTATTCAGATTAACAGTTATAGAAAAAAAGTGGAGATGACATTGACGCCTAAAATAATAGTAATGGATTTAGTTATGAATTTGTTCGCTTTTAACTATTCCAAACTGGTAGGCTTATCATTATAACTGATAACTTCTAAATGGAATGAGCTTGATTTGTTTTATGAAGAACATCAAATAATTTTTATGATAGAATTTCCAAATCACATAAAGATCCCATAATTTTCGTCTGTCATACTCGTTACTCCAACCTTATGAGGTATATGAATATCGAATTGTCCGAGAACACGCCGGTTGTTTAATCTCCCTGTCATCAGTTTCACTCTTTAGATCATTGTGCAAGTCCTCATAGTTTAACAAACTAACAATGAAGAAAATAGGTATCATCCTTGGTTTAGGGTTAAGATCATGATAAAGAGAATTAAAACTGAAAAATTATAAATCTGTCCATAAAAGGAATAGTCAAAAATCCATAAGGGAATACTAGCTGAAAATGTATACTTAATATTAATATTGATTAAAAACGGCATAAAACTCGAAGCGCTTTATTTGCTATCTTCTTAACAGGGACTGCCATATATTTTAGAAAAGTCTTTTTGTCTTAACCCTATGGATAGTATTATTGTTCAGTCCAATATCTTTCGTTGGGCTAACAGATAATATTTGACTGTTGAACGGCTTCGTAAAGCCAGATATATATATACCGTCCGGAAAGAAGTATCTAAAGACCTATCAAATACTTCATCATTGAGTATTGTATTAACACACAGCATAACGAAGAATACATCCATCAAAGTCATCTGAGAGACAAAGAAATATTACTTGAAAACTTCACGATTACATCATTCACCTCAGGGAACCTAGAGCCTTCAAAGCTCACTTCTGATCTATAAATACTCTGTAATATCTCAAAAAGTGAGTACCAATAAAACCGTTTTTTTTTACTTTCTTAAGTTATTTAACGTTTCATTCAGTTTACACAATCCACTTGCTTACGATAGATATTCGAAAATTTCTTTTCGTAAACTGTCTCTCAGCTTTTAATAGTGAACTTGCAATTATTTGGCAACTGTTATTTTCAATATGGTGTCTAGACATCTAAATTACTAATTATTTAAGCTCACAGTCGTTCGTTAAGGAACTATAGGTGTAGACAGGTCAAGTTTATTTGCTTATGGGTTTCACATTTAATAATTCAGCTTTAATTATAACTAACATTTGTTATACAGGGAGTAAGTATCTTCAGTTTGAAGTTTGTAGGTTAGTGTTCGAGTGTTTGGCAGTGACAAGTGTTAAGTTCAAAGCACATTTCATATGTCTACACAAGCGTTAGTTTCTGAGTCATATGTGACGATAACCTTCATTTTTATAGTTAAGCTGTGATAAATACATGATAGAGTATTTTCCTAATCATAAACTGTATTTTCCACACATAAACACTTTCTATACATAATTTTAATTTGCCTCTTAATATCATTTTCTAAAAGGTTCTTTCCAAATGAGCAATAATGAACCACAAAATCGATTGGTAAATCATGATGAAATTTCAGACTCTGATCTAAATTCAGATCAACCATACTCAGTAGACAATAATGTATTGAAGTATAATGTAATCAACAGTGAAGCAAGTGACTCATCAAATCAATCAGGGGTTAGTATGTTATATCAACACGAGAATTATCCATTAAATAATACTAATTTTGACCAATCAAATACATTACACATGGAATTAATAGAAGAATTCATCGATTCATCATGTACGTGTTTACATGGTTATGAAAGTATATTTTCAGAAGAAAAGAAAGTTAAGGAAATGGTGTCACCACTGGAGAATAATAAAAATAATCTTGATCAATTAAGTCCAGTGGCTTTTTCTGACCAATCATTAATTAATAAAAATTGTAAATTATTAAATTTAGCAAATGTTAACTTAGCTGATAATATAGAATCATTTAAACAACAAACACCCGTAACAATGATGGCAACCACAATAATAAATAAACAGGAATATCAAGATGTGAGTACCGAGCAAAAAGGTGAAGAATTCACCAAACTTATCTGTGGTGTTGGAAATAATGGGATGTTGGTAATCAGTAGGTTCACACCTAATTTCGGCATTGAAACTACATCTCAAGCAGAAACAAGCGAAAATACAACATCTAGAAATATCAGTGATGCTTTGATTCAAATCAATAATAATAATAATAATAATAATAATAATACAGCCATCGGATCTAAAGAAATAATTGATCAAAATCGTCTTGGGAAAACAGATCACATCAATTCATCAAATGAGGAACAAATTAAAATAAGTAAGTTTAGTGGGACTACTTTTGTGTTCCTTCCTATAAATATTTTTTTCTGTGAATTATGGTATTCAAGTGAATTTTTATCCATATTGATGTCAATTGATTGTTCTAAAATTGTCAACATCACCATTAGAAGATATTTTTATTCACAAACTGGTGTTATCTGGAAAATAGTCAAAAATCGGCTATTTGACGGTGACAAATTAGTCACGAAATAACTACTCTCTGTAATTCCATAATTCTTTAGTTGATACCATTTCCAGTCTAAAACTAACTTCAAATTGATCTACTCTGTCAAAGAAATACTCACTTGACAATGAGAATATAACGAAACAAGTATATAGACTAATTAAATAATGAGCAATGAAAGTTGAAGTATTTATTCTGGTTTCGCTTAAATGCATTGAATTATGCAAACGTAACTACTAAAAATCAACAGAAGGTGAAAATGAATAATGTATAACGAAAACGGGAATTATCAATCCCATTCGATTAAAAATATTCTGAACTATGAAGATTAAAGCGACTATTAAAGTAAAGCGATCAGAAGTTATAAAAGTCAACACAAAAATGATTTTGTGATCATTCTTCATAGGCGATATTATTCGATACAACATGACCTATGCAATGACAAATATACAATAATACTATTTATGATAACAAGATTCAGGTTTGACATTTGTGATAGTAATGATTTTATTCCAATTAATAAGTTCAAGTTCACCCGTTGTTTGATTGATTTTTAACACAAGCCACAATATAGTGTTTTTTTATATGATTTCCAAGTTACATTTTCCATCCGAAACCTTAGTATTAATAGAAAGATATAAACATAGGTGATAACTATTTCTAACATTCCTAGAAGCAGTTCGCAAAGGCTTGTTGATCTGACCATAGGGAAAATTCAGATAAACATTTAACTATTCATTTATATTTAATTATGAAATATTTAAAATTTTATCAAATATAAAGTTATTTTTAATCTCTCCTAAAAAAACTTTATTTAAGGTTTCATAGGATTTCATTCAACTAAAATCATGACCACAAAACTGTTTTGACATAAAGTCTCAATCATAAGACGGCTATGACAAGTTGTCCTGAAAACACCAATTTAAAGATACCTAGAAGCCCATATCATATACCTCAAATTCTCACTTCCCAAATTTACGCTAAAATAGCTTTAACACGTCATTGCCAGCTTATTCTGAAAAGACGTTTAAATAATTTCAAGCACATTTATTGTAGTTTGAGCTCAGAAATAAAGTGTAACTTTTCAGTAATCACATTTGTTAATAGATCGATGTCCATTGAAGTCAACTATTTCATTTTTTTGTAATTCTGGAAGTTCAAATAGTATACAGTTTGATTGTCAATTACAAGCCAGTTAATCATTTCTAAAAGATATTTCCACCACAGTAAATCATGCATCTTGTTAGGATAACCACCAGGACATCGTGCTTAATTTAACTGCATTTATGACTTATCACGAGTTATATCTTACAACCAACCAAAACGCACAGACAACCCTGAGAAACCAACACACTGCATGTACGAGGAAGACTGATACACTATTTCTGAAGATTGACTCAATACTGACTAGGCCAGAACGAAGACGTTGAATACGTGACCAGAGTTCACCAGTCCAAGATCGTTAATCTATTTCATACATTCATTTAAATACACACAAGATCAGGTCTCAGAACAAACCAATTAGGTAACAGTACAGACACGGAACAACAACAATAATCATGGGATAACGGAATACTGGAAACACGAATAATCAGTTCTAGGTTATGAGTGGAAAATGCTAATTCACCGTTCAAATAAAAGCTTAAATTTAAAGACAAGAAAACAATAAAGCCAAAATACTTCATAAATATGTAGTCAATATATATATATATATATATATATATATATATATATATATATATATCAATAAAATCGTGGAAGTTTCGACGTGATAATTAGATTTTATATTACAACATCCCTTTCTGAACATCATTGTTAAGGCTTGTCATTTGAGTTCATTTTGATCCTGGTTGGTTTTCTTCGAATCCATAGTGATCGTCTTAAGGGTGGCTATAATCATTAATCCAGTATTCTTGTTCATCGATCAACCAACATATTCAGAGACATGGATTTTTGTATTGACATCATCCCTTTCTTCTAGTCTATATGGTCGTATGTGGTTGGCATGTATTATCCATTTCATATTGTTAACATTGACTTCATAAATTATTCCCCTCCTGCTGAGTGAGATAATTCCATGAAACCAATCCGCCTTTAGCAATGAAAATCAGGTACCATAACTGGTTGTCCTGAACAGCATCTCCCGAGTTATCACTAACGTCTCTTGTTGTACAGTTTCTCCATTTTTTGTTTCGCTCAGTAGTCGTCGTAACATGTTGCTTCAAATCGTTTGGCGGTATTTGAGATTTTCTTCAAAGCATTGCTTTTGACTGAGAAACCGTACCAGCTGTTGTAGGATTCGGTGTCGCACGTTAAGCAAGCAAAAACGTCCGTAATATTTTTTCGAAGCTTCCCTCCTCCTTGAGCTTTTTGTAATGCACTCTTATAAGTGTCGACAAACCGCTCAACCTACCCGCTTAGATGCGAGTGATGTGGAGGAGTCTTGACATGTTAAATGCCTGTAAATTTGAAAAAATATAAATTAATAGGATTAATCCCATTAAGTCTAGAACTCTAACAATGAACAATTAGGAACTAAAATTCGAAGTACGCAATTTGACATTGTATTGTATTATTAAAATGTTTAAGTGTACATCAAGTGTGTTGGTTATTAGCCCCAATGTCGTTCAGAACTCAGAAATGATGAAATTCTACAGATAAAAATTATGAACCATTGTTAGAGACTGTCACTGCCGGAAACGCGAAACAACTAAATATTTGACGTAGTTTATTTAATGTACTTCCGAACATTCGGTAAATGCGTCCATGTTTGTCATTATTGGGCTCTGCAAGATCCAAGTGCACCCTCGACCATCGACGTGTCGTTATTCCCCAGCAGAGAAGTTTAGTTTAACGAGTAGCTTTAGCAAATTGAGCACATTTGGAGCGTTTTGATTCATAATCTTATTTCGGCATCAATGTTTGACCAGTATAAATAAATTCTGACCAATAATTTCATCCGGATAATACCTAGATATGTAGAGTGAGTTTGTGATCGAAATTTACGAAGCGAGCATATGGTACCACTAGACGGTCCCCAAAATAAGGAAATTTATCCACAACACACATTGAGGTACGTTGCTGAAAATATCCTCGTTTACTGGCATTTAACTGTAGAAAACGGCCAAATAAGAAATAATGAATAATGCTCTGAAGCTTACTAACTGTTTGAGTAGTATATTTGTTATCTATTGCTGATACAAATGTTCTTTGTACTGAAATTTTTACTATCTGGTTAATATGTGCTCCCAGTAATACAGCGGCGATGATAATATCTTTATTTTCGAACTTCTGCTTCGCAATTTATCTGTGTAGAGTACTGGCTGGACCAAACTTTGTCGTATATTTATGATTAATTTTAAAGACATGGGAGAATTACATAATTACCCAAAGTTGAGAAAGATGAGCAGTATACACCAGGATACAGGACTTTGATTCGAAAACAAAGGGTTTTCGTACTGTAAACGATGCAAATGGATACCCATAAATCATTTTCTGCAATTTTTGGTAGTGAACATCAAACTCAACGCTTCCTTTTCTATCTGACAATAATTTCGTTGTGTCACATTTAGAGAGCTCGAAGGGTGAGCTATAGGTTTTTCCCCACAATCTGGAAAACAATAGCTGATAAAAGCATCAACATCATAACTAAAAGCATCAGTGGCAATAATTGTTTCCAGTTTTGGGTTATAATGAGTCAGTAATAAATACAATCTAACGGGAGGTGCAGTTTCCGTATAGTCGAAAAAAACACTATCAAATTATGCCCAAAAGTGGTCGTAATGTCATTAAATCAGTCAGTAAAGGCATTTGTTTAATGCGATATATATTACCCGGAAACAATCGGCGACCATGCTTATCGCATATTAATCGAGGACAATTAACGGATTCAAAAAATGGTTCACATTAACGTTTTGCGGTTGAAAACCAGACACCTATACTCTTGTATGTAGTTTATACAAATGGGACGGTAATTCTTCTTTAGAGGAGCCTAAATCAGTAATATCATCCAAGTATGCTTCAACATCATCGAGATTCAATATCGTGGTATTCATTAACTGTCTAAAAATTTGTAATAAGAGAACAATCAAGTACATAGGAAACATCACTTCACACAAATATCACATCCGTCACAGTTTAAACTGGTATCTAGATTTCTGTAGTCGAATAGGTCCTCCATTTGTCTTTCCGACTGTATATTGGATATGGACTTTGTGTGATCAACAATGTGATCATTAGTATTGGAATTAACAGTGAAAATTGGAACAGTCTCATACAGTTCCTGGAATTGTATTTGACCAGCATGTCGGTTGTATTTATTGAAATCATTGATATCTGGAATTTAAACGATAAATTTTCCAACACTATCTTCCCCCACAATATAATGTTGGATCTTCATGTCTCCAAGTTGCAAATAGTTTTGCTCTATTTGGGACATATTACTCAGATTACCTAGAGGATCCATTAGAAGTGACTTCATGTTGAGGATAAACAACATTTGACATGAAATCATCCTAACTGTAATTAGGTTTGAATTTACTTTGAACCTGATCACACTGACTTCCTTCTACAAAAAACTAGTTAAAGGAATCTTATAGAAGTTGGATTTAGCAAACCCTTTCAAAATTTCGTCAACCTGGAGGTTGGACCATCAAGAAGGTCTCTTGATTATGAACTGTTTAAAACCATAAATATCCTGGTTCTTGTTCAGCTCATCACGATGTCCATCAGTTATTATTTATAGCATCAACCTTCTTTCCTCAACTTGCTCATATTGATAATGTAAGTCAAAATAGACAACTGTATGTTGCATTGTCTGCACTTCTCCCACTGCCCAGTAAATGTTTAATATCTGTCATTTTGGACCACATGATGGAGGAAGACTAAGACAAGGAATCAACCAGGACAGATTATTTCGGGACCACTTCAGATATTGTTACAGGAACACGTTATTCCGACGTTTTACTTATTATGCCTAATTTCGACGAAATCTCACATATAATGAAGTTCCTATTAATAATCTATGATGATGATGCCGAAAGATGATCAGAAGTGGAGGAAAGAGCGCTGATAGGCATAAATACATATTTGAAGGGCTTGCCAAAATGTCTAAGTCGATCGGGAGTGTCAATAATTTCAATGCGGTGGAAGGTTCAGTGAATTACTTCTGTCTCACAACAGTCTTGAGGCAATCGTAGTTCATGACCTAAAAACCGCAGATAACTGCTTTTCGTGTTCGGTTAGAGTATTTAAAACCTCACTAAGTTAGATGGTAGCTTTGATATCCTGGAAAGAGCATAGAGAAATTGCAACCTATGTGATCCTCGAACTCCAAGACTTGTCGTGCACAAGGAGGCTAGAAAAGTTAAATCACTTTACAGTGACCTACCTCAGATGTGTGTTATGATTTACTAGGTCAAAAATACTCACGAAGGATATCAGATAAGCTAAAGTGGATTGTGAAACAAATCCTATTGGTAATAGGTTTTATAGCCTATCACTGAACTCTTGGAACATATTACTAGAAGAAATTGCGTCCTCGCCTGCAAATGATTAGACACTTATCGGAGCTTGCTAGGGACTTACATTTATAATTAGCCTTCTGTTCCCAACAAACAAGTCTGAGTTATAGTGCTCTTTTTTGGAAAACTGTTATGTAACCTACTGAAGGAATGGATTTTGAAGTGACTAAAGCTATTTCTTCTTTTTTCATTTAAGTACTTAATTTGATATAGAATACTCATAACAAAAAGAACCACAAACATCATATATATGTTTTTTCAAAGCTTGTATTCAGAAGTTTTAGAATTTTACTTGACATAATACATTTATTTGGTTGAACTTGAGTCATTGCTAATTTGTTCGTAAAGCTGAAACTTTGCGGGTGCCTTGAGTTCGGCCTTACGCGCCTGATTTGTCTCCGTGTTTGTCGTTTCAAACCTTTCTTCCTGCATTTCATGTCTTCTGTCGTTATAACCAATAGTATACACAGATCTAAAAGTTCGTTTTACTTACAAATCAGATATGCATATCAAGAAGAGACTTCGCCGCTACATAAGTAACATTATAAGCTTTACTAATTCCCACACTCGAAACACGCTTCGTGATCGATCTGCTGATTTTTATGGTGAGATATTCTTAATAATGATGTTGATTCTTTACTTAGATGTAGGAATTGTCATGTGTTGTGTGGTCTAATTCGCTTTTCAAGTGCTTCAACGTTTTAGTTCTGGTGTACACTATATATGTACGTACTGTGTTCATCAATGGGTTTGCAGGTCAAGCTAAAGAAAATAACGCAACCCAGCAATAATTTAGTTTTAGGGCGCTGAGTGTTTTTCTGTAAAAGAGGTTAATATTAGGAGATCCATTGTGAAAGACGTGGAACTGTATCCGTTTGGGAAGCTTACGAAAGGAATACGTCTGTTTTTAGTTGCCTAAAAATTGGATTGACGGAATAACTGATCTTAAACCAAGGAGAATCGAAAGTTTAGGCATGGAAGAAATAGGTGTTTCATAGCATATATGTGTATCCTGCAAGCAAGTGGCGGGACTATGCTTGATGTGCGATCCAATAATATATGAGATAGAGACTAAGATTTTTGCATGAAATTTATTTTTCCATATACCTATATAGAATTGCAACTGTGTAACTAATGTCAGTTCGTGCGTGAAAACTCTAGCTTTTAGCTTTAATTTTTTATCTTGATCCCTTACACTGATAAGCTCACTTGTAAAATTTCAGACCCATACAAGGTCACTCTGGTTCTGTTCGAAAGTCTCTCCACTATCGGGTCTATCGAATATCTTATTAAATGGGAACAAAAGACAACTATTGCCTAGCTTTAATACTTTCCTATTCCCATACGTCGCTGTTCGTAATCAGTTCATTCTGTAAATTGATCCATATCTAAACTGTTCTTGCTCCCCTGTGTTCGCAAACTTCGGTTAGAATGTGTAGGTCACGACAAAAAGGAATATCTTATCTATCAAGCACATGTTTGTCTACCTGCTTCGGTTTGGGCTCTCGGGCAATATTCCAGCCGTCACACATCGAATGATTTATGTGGCGCATACGTATTTGGTGCTTTCTCGTACCAATGTTTGTGTGTTTAGGTAAATAAATAAATGCTTGTCCACTCTACTATGAGCCACATGTGTGTGTAAGAATGATTCGTCGGTCTTATTACCGTGACATGGCTCAGAATCGATCACAATGGCGTCGGTGTATACACTCCCTATCTTCCCTTAAACTAAGAGATTAAAATCGCTTCATATCTTTCTTTCTACGAACCAATTCTTTCTTCTCGTACTATATCTCTATATGCAATCTTTCTCTTATATATTACCACCTTTTACCTCACCACTGTTATGAATCTGGTGTTCATCTTGTTGTGCTGATGCGGTATGGCAACCTGGACCGATGCACATATGTGCCTGGTCCTACGTTGTAGCTGACTGACTGACTTATTACCGTCTGATTACCACATTACACAGTTGAATAATGTCTCTGTTATTATTTGTAGCAGATACTTTTAATGGTGTTATCTGTTTTAATCCGAATTTATTAACACACCTTTCTTCACCTTTTTGGGAATTAGCAAATGAAGTTACAGATGAATTGGTTGATCTCATGCGTAAAGTTTGGCTTCCGATTGTTGGTCCTGGTTATGAAATCATAGTAAGTATTTCCATAACGTATGTGCTTTTTTCAAGTCTATTTTGTTGATTGTAAAATATTTCCAAGTTACATTTTAATGTCCGAGTCTGTAAGATAAGTCGAAATGAAAAACACTTAGGTGGGTCTTATAGCATTCCAGACTAAGGAACAGATAACAGTGACCCTGCGCTGAAATGTTTCTCAGATAACCGATTAATTCTTGGAAGTACAAGTTTTAAAGAAAAGGAGAGATATTATTAACCTAGCGACCCAAACATAAATACAATGATAAACACAAATAGATTATATCCTTATCAGCTATCGTTTAAACAGGTCAATAGAAGGCTGCCGCTCCTTCTGGAGCACATGTTTGGATTCCGACCATACCATAGTGTGCGGACGCGTTTCCGGGCGTTCTACTGAACGTAAAGTCATACCAGAAAGAAGACTCCCCACGTATTAACTCGAAGCTTGAAAGGTCAACAACACATTTTTGAAAGCGGTGGCTCGATGGTTGAAGCTTTCAACTCCTAGTCACTAGGTCCTAGGTTCGATCATCACCTAACATACCTCGGTTTGGGCGACCGAGTACCATCACAAACCCTCACACTTAGAGGGTGAATTAATTTAATTTCAATTCAGGAAAGAATTAACTAAACAACCAGTCGATCGTAGATGTAATCTTATCTGAATGGTCGTCCCAATTTATGAAAATGTAGACGTGTAGACTAAATATTCACTCTTCAGATTTTAAGATATGGACGTGCTTACCGTCGTCTAATTATAGTTGTATTTCTCGACTTCGAGGCAACATTCGCTCCTGTTAACCTGAAGTTTCTGTGCTAATGTTTATCATTGAAAGACGTACCAAAGAAGTACATAAACATTGTATCAGTTCCCTACTCCAGTACTATTGATCGAGTCAGAGGTCGTGGCTAACTGTTGTGTTTACGGAGTGCTTAACTAACTTATGCTTCGTAGTAAAACCTCAAATCTGACGGCTCATAGTAAGAACACAAAGACTGGTGGTATAGATTCTTTTTGACCCGCAAATAAATAAAATTGATACCTGAAAACACTGCTTAGTATACGATTTACTCACACTCGGATTCGCATCCATATTTCTATAATTGGAAGTGAGTAGTATTTGACATCAGTTCATCAATGATTTTCCAATATGAATATTTGTAATGTGATAAAACTTCACACTGACTAAATTTTGCTATTTCGGTCCTATCATATCAAATTGTCAACCTCAAGTGGTGTATATCAGGAATGTCCGCTGTCCCTTTTTTTACTTAACTTCGTCACAGGTGTTTTACTAGAAGTAACACTTTCTTTTAAAGGGTTAGTTTTCCAGGAACTTCACTTATCGACTTCGAATACATGTATAACATAGTCTAGCATTAAAAGGGCTTGTATACTGCGCATCAATTCACTTGATATTACTTTATGTATGTTAAATATGAGAGTAAAATATGTGCCTAGGCTACAGGCTTTTGATCAAACGTGCCTTTAAAGCATCACTCGCGTTTCATGAAACGACTGATTAAATAATGTTAAGGTTAGAATTAAGGTACTAGCAAAGGTAGTAAATCGAATAAGATGGTTGTGAATCTTCATCGATTTAAGTGGTTGGGACATGTACTATGTATGTTTTGCCACTGCCTACCTCAACAGGTGATGTTTGGAAGTGTAGAAGCAGGTTTGAAGAAAGTTAGGGGAGTCCAAACCAAGTCATGGCATCAGTCCACGCAGTCGTTGACTGTCGACCTGTTTGTTTGTTTATTTAAACACTTAAACATTGGTACAAAACAACACCAAAATATGTGTGCACGTCACAATAAATTAAATTTGCATGTGGATTCGAGTACTGCTCGGGTGCTCAAACCAAAACAGGTTGCTTTCTTGGAGGGCCACTACCTTAGCCTTTGATCGAGAGGTTCAATTCACAAGTTATTGAAGCAGCTGTAAATAAATCACATAAAACATGGTGTGTTCTTAAGTCATTTTGTTTAGTTTTGGAGGTCAAGTAGATCCTTATCACCAGTCTGGTTTTCCACTTGACGTTTTGTCTCTCGTATTCAAGTTATTGTGTAGATTCAGTCTTGGATTATTAAAAGTTAGCGAATCGAATCGACCGTTCATTTAGCAAAACTTATCATTTCCATCTTAAGAAGTAAGTTGACTTGAAAAAATAGACACTGAAATAACATTAACCAAAAATTATTGAAATTACTTAATAGGAAATGTTCAAAGTGAAACGAGTATCGAGAAAAAGAATTAGGGAAATAGGTACCACCACTTATTTACTTATTTGCGTCTGTTTCTCCTGTTGAGGCATAAACCGCCGACCAGGAACTTCCAACCAACTCTGTCGTATACTCTTCTCTCTCCTTTTCTTTCCAATTGTTATTCATTCTCTTGATATCCTCTTCCGATCCCCTCCACAATGTGTTCCTTGGTCTTCCTTTTTGCCTTCTCTCCTCAGGATTCAAAGCTAGTGCTTGCCTCGCGATGAAGTTTGATCATTTCCGCAATGTTTGTCTTATCCACCTCCAACGTCGTTTCCTAATTTTCTCTTCAGCTGGAAGTTGTTTTGTTCTCTCCCACAGTAGGTTTTTGCTGATGGTACCTGGACAACGGACATTGAGTATCTTGCGTAGACAACTGCTTATAAATACTTGTACATTCTCGATGATGGTTGTAGTAGTTCTCCAAGTCTACGCAATGATCGCGAACAGTGGTGGGTAGCGAAAGCAAGAGAGATGGAAAAGGCAGCGGCAATAGGTAATAGCAGACAATTGTTCAGACTCGTTAAAGAAACCGGTATTAGGAACCCGAATGTTAACGAAACAATCTCAGAGAAAGATGGACATATTCATTCTCAATCCAGGAGATTGGATTGATGGGCAGAACACTTCAGGGGTCAGTTCAACTGGCCTTCAGCCACACTTCGGTTTCCCACGATCCCCAGTCGACCTGAATGGCAAGTTAATGTAGGTCCTCCGTCTCTTTACGAAGTTGAAAAAGCCATAGGAAATCTGAAACGAGGGAGAGCAGCAGGCCCTGACAGGTTTACTCCTGAGATTTTTAAGGATGGTGGTCCAGTATTAGCAATGAGATTAACCGAGGTCTTAGGTAGACTTTGGGAACTGGACGTAATCCCATCTCACTGGTCTCAATCACTGATTGTGCCAGTCTATAAGAGAGGACAAAAGTCCTCTTGTGACAATCATAGAGGAATCAGTTTGACTAATATAGTGTCGGAAATATTAGCTTCAATAATACTTCGACGCCTAACTAAAGCTCGTGAAGATCAGACTAGAGAAAACCAGGCTGGTTTTCGACCTGGACGTGGTTGTATAGACCAGATATTCACACCACGTCAGGTTCTAGAACACAGACACACGTTTAGACGCCCCACCTTAAGGTGGCATTCGACTCTGTTGATCGTGAGGTTTTATGGCAGTGTTTGTCACTGAAAGGAGTACCAAAGAAGTACATTAACCTTGTAAAGGCTCCCTACTCGAACACAAGTGGTCGAGTGAGAGCTTATGGCGAACTGTCATCAGAATTGATTACCTCGAGTGGTGTTCGTCAGGGCTGTCCACTCTCTCCATTCTTGTTCAACTTTGTGATCGACGTACTTTTAGAGATAACACTCTCCTCATCTAAATTTCCAGGGGTTGAACTTCTACCAGGAGATTCACTTGTTGACTAAGAATATGCAGATGACATAGTTCTATTTGGTGAAGTCTTCTGACCATTCTAAGCAATAATGCAAGCATTTCGGCATGCGATTCTCTCCCTCGAAATGCAAAATGTTGCTTCAGGATTGGGTTGCATCGACACCCGAACTAATGATAGGGAGTGGAGTAGTTGAGCATGTCGACCGCTTAACTTTTCTTGGAAGTCTCATCAGCCCTTGTGATCTGGTGTGTGACGAAATCTCAGCACGGATACAGAAGGCTCGACTAGCTTTTGCCAACTTGCGTCATGTATAGCGTAGGCGAGATATCCGTCCATCAACCAAAGGACGTGTTTATTGCGCATCAGTTCGTTCCGTCCTACTTTATGGCAGTGAAACATGGCCGGTAAGGGTAGAGGATATTCGTAGGTTACTAGTATTCGATCATAGGTGTCTTCGAAGCATTGCTCGTATATCATGGGACCATCGAGTAAGTAACACAGTTGTTAGGAAACGGGTACTAGGTAAGGATGGCAAATCAATTGATGAAGTAGTGAAACTTCATCAGTTGAGATGGCTGGGACACGTGTTACGTATGCCCAACCACCGACTGCCTCGACGTGCGATGTTCAGTGGTATAGGAGTAGATTGGAAGAAAGCTAAGGGCGGCCAGACCAAAACATGGCACAAGTCCATGAAGTCATTGACAAGTGGACTGAGTCATGTCGGTAGGTATAGACTACTTGGTTGGGGACCGCGAGATGATAGCAACCGATGGTTAGAGACCCTGAATGACATGGCTCAAAATCGTTTGCAATGGCGCAGGTGCATACACTCTTTGTGTTCTTCCAAATTCTAATCTCCTGATTCCTTCTTGTCTCTTTTTTTCTCTTCCCAAATTTGTTTCACTGTATTATACTCTTTAAATAACATCTCCAAACCCTAATGTCTCCGATCACTACTTACATTCTTGCTACCTCTACCACTACGGTATTTGAATCGACAACTGCATCTCTGTGTTAAGGTGGTGTGGCAACTCGAACTGATGTACGTACGTACGAAGTTCTACGTTGTTACTGACTGACTGACTGAGTTCTCCAAGTTGCAGCTCCGTGCGATAGAGCTGTCTTGACGTTTGTGTTAAAGATACTGACTTTGGTGTTGGCTGACTTGTTTTGAGTCCCATATATTCATCAGTTGTAGGAATGCGACCCTTGCTTTGCTAATCCTCGCCTTTACGTCCCTTGTGTGTTGAGACTTACTGGTGCAGAGACTGATGCTGCACTGGCTGTCTATACCTGCATTGGTAGGTGTTTATGGGATAGAAGAACTAGGTCATCTGCGAGATTCAGGATCCAAAATATCCGTGCTCTGCTTGATATATGGAGGTCTTCATAATCCAGTCGGCCACCAGAAAGGCGACAGTATAAAGCTTTGTCTGATACTAATCTTCACTTAGATTACGTACGTGAGCTGACCGCCATGCGCGACTTGTAGTGTAGTCTGTTGTAAGAATTCTGTATGAAATCGACAATTTTCTCATATACACCATAGTGTCGAAGAAGCTTCCACAAGATTCTCCTATCCACACAGTCAAATGCTTTACCATAGTTAAGAAGATTGATGTATGGTGACCAGTTCTATTGACTTGATTGTTCAACAATGATCAATAGTGTCGCGATGTGGTCTGTAAACTATCGATCCTTACGGAATCCGGCCTGTTGTTCTCGAAGTTGAGCGTCCACTGAATCTTTTGTTTGGTTCAACAACACTGTTGAAAACTTTCCTGATACTGATAGTAGTGTGGTACCTCTGTAGTTCTCACACTTACTGAGTCACCTTTCTTTGTTACTTTGATGAGGTATCCCACTTTTCAGTCTGTCGTCACTTGTTTATCCTCCTAAATCCTCTTGAATAGGATGTGTAACAGGTTTGCAGTTACTTCTATGTCTGACGTCAGTGCTTCAGCTTGTATGTTGTCTGATGCTGCTGGTTTTCGACTGTTGATTTGTCTGGTGGCTATGCTGATTTTTCCTATTGTTTGTGGGTTGACATCTATGGAGAGGTTTGTGTATGGTGCTTCGATGTCTAGTGGTTTCAGTGAGTCTGGTCTATTTAAAAGTTCTTCAAAGTGTTTTACCCACCTGATCAGCTGTTCTCGATCGTCAGTGATTGGTTACCTATCTTTGATAATGCTCCTGCACTCTCTCATTTGCTTCTGTGTTCGGTTTTTTGCTTCGTCTTTCTTTGCTCTTGTTTGGTTGTGATTGATTTCTCTTTTCTTATTCCTAATTTCCTAAATTTTGCCACGGGGATCCATCTTTCATGAAAAGCAAACCGCCAGTGTTTAGAATATAATCCTTAATAAAATTATCTGTTAAGGTTATTTCGACCACGAAAGCGATTAGACTGTTACAAATTTCTTATGAATACAAAGACATGGATCGTTTGCTTGAATCCTTATGGCTTCTTTGTGTAAGGAACTAGATCAAACGCTATATGAAAAACTAGTAGGTATAGGATAAATTAATGTCAATAATTTTTTCTTATCTACTTTTATCTATATTAGGTTTTACATATTCATAAATCTCGCGGAACATCAAACTTGGGCATAAGCATTGAAGGTGTGACCTATGTGGCAGAACCAGATTTCGATCATGAGAATTTATCATCTACAACGGTTACAACTAATAGTCAAATCGAAGATAAATCTAATTCAAGTAGTAAACTGTTACCAAATGGTATGGCAAAATCTGCTCATTCAAATGATATCAAGTATAGTGATATGCCATCACGTCATTTCGTCCAATATATTGTACCTGATGGTCTGGTCGGTAGTTTGGGTGTTGTGCAAAAGGGTGATGAGTTACTTCAGGTAAGAACACACCTATTTTCGAGGGAAAATTCACGGTTGGCTTTTGAGTACCGGGTTTAAGAATTACTGTGTAGTGTTATAGCCTAAGGCCGCCAATCAGAAGCAGCGAATTATCGATCGGACCAAGGACGCGTAAACACGTGCGAACAGCCTAGAGTTCTGATTGGCCCTGCTTGCTGCCTAGCCCAGCCAACTAAATCCAGAACACCAATCCGAGCTTCTGCGATATGAATTATGTATTTCAAACATACTTTGTTTATATACCAATCAAGCAGACCACATTGTACCATGAAATAGGAAATAACATTTGTACAAGATTTGACCAAATGTGGCTGTGAATGTGGGAGGCAGTGACTAATAGACGGAATAATTCAAGAATGGAAAATCGCATAATAACAGTTCATAGGTTAAAATAAAGCTTATGATAAGAGAGACATGAATATGAATAGTTTAGTTAATTAACCATTATACGATAAAAATATACGTACGCTTAGCGTCTATTCTCATCTGTACGTTAAAAATCATTCACCGTATTTACGCAATTAAGACAAGAGTTTAACTTAATTTCACGAGTTCATTCTTAATGTATCGACCACATTTACTAGCTTGCAAAACATTTTTTATTTTGTATTAGTGATTTTTGTGTTATCCACTTCGGCTACATGAATCGTTTATCAGTGACTATCGGTTTTAAGTCATTGAGTTTATCAGCATAACGGTTTGCTGTGATCGCAGTATTTTCCCAGTTGAATTCACGAGCCGATCTAAGCTAGACCACCACTGAAAACCTAAAAGCACTAGCATAGGACCCCTGAGCAGTGCTCTTCCACAATCTTGCACGCGGGACCCAGGGCCGTCGATCTCGTGCTCAAATAGTTAGCTTCTAGACCACTGTACCAGCATCTTACAGTGTTAATGTCCAACATTAGTCAATCCATGATCTTGCGCAACCTTTCATCCATTGCCTGAGGTGGATATCTGTCTCGCATCCGACACGGATTGAACTTCACTGGTCACGACTTTTCACCAAAACTCCATGTAGTTTATTCATTTATTTTGTGAATTAATTCGAAGATCGTGCGACCTTGGTAAGATCTTTGATCGTAATGTTTAGCAAATGCAGGCTGATAAAACAGTATCTGATAATGAATGATAATTTACAGTTTTAACATGACAACATTTATGATTTTTATGGTCTTATAGTTATTATTAATGGGGTTTTGATTTTTTAAATGGGTTACTTAATCTAATCGAATATTCCTTTGATCTTTATGTCTGTGTTTTACTTCATCGTCTTGAGATATTTTCATTACTGGTATTGATGGTGCTTAATGTTTCTGATTCTCGTTTACTTTTCAGGCTAATGGTCATCGTATACATGGTACAACGCATACTAGTACTCTTCGTTATTTGCGCAATTTACCATCACGCATTGAATTAGTCTTTGCTCGTAGAAAATCTACATATGAGAATGGAGGTGATGACGTGTTTAGTATTACGGGCGGTAAGGATCAGTTGATTGATGTTGCAGGGGAATCACTACTTGAAGTAGCTGCTAGTGAAATCGGTTCTGTAGATACTGGTTCATCTATGAGAATAGTGAATGCTTACGATAATGTTGATCGGTCAATTTATTCTAGTCCAGTATCGCCGGCTACGGCCCATAAACGTGTCACCGAATGGATTCGAAAATCTCAAGGAGATTTAAGTGCGACTATTGACTATTCATCTTCACCTGAATCTTCTGTAACTAAACAAACTAATAATAAATCAGAAAGATTCAATTATTGTGATTTAAAAGTAAGTACTCATTTGCAGTACATTTACTGAAATAATATTTGATATTCTAAAGACCAGATTGTCATTAGAAGAAAATATCCATCTCGTCATAGCTGTATATGTTTAATATCTGTTATGTCTATCTAGTTAAACTTTAGGATCAACTATTTTCTAACTCCAATTATTTCAACATATTTTACATTTTTTAGATTTGTTTTAATTAACTTTCCATTAATGTTATCCATATAGTGTATTTCCACACTTTTCCAAATATCTGTGAAGCTCATTTTTTAACGATTTCAAACAGAACTATAACATCCGTTACCATATATTCCCTTTTTTCTGTTTTTCGTAGAAACAAGAGACGATTGCATTTGAATCGATGCATTATATATATATATCCCAGTGTTTACTTTCACTCTGGGATTCAAATCTAGTACCTTCTCGCTCCAAACACCAACGCTCTATCCACTCAGTTACTGACTTCCAATAACCACTGATTTGTGCAATAGGGATGGATTTTAATCCAATTTATAATGGTTATGATTATCTCGTTTTTGATACTTTGACTGAAATTCTCTTATTCCCAGTTGACTATGTCCATTGTATGTGGATTGCGTTTACATAACCATTACGATAAAAGTTTATATAGACTGGCCAAATTTCAGTCAAAGTATCAAAAACGAGATAATCATGACCATTATGAATTGGATTAAAATCCATCCCCATTGCACAAATCAGTGGTTATCGGAAGTCAGTAACTGAGTGGATAGCGCGTTGGTGTTTGGAGTGAGAAGGTACTGGATTTGAATCCCAGAGTGAAAGTAAACACTGGGATGTAGGTACATCCAGTTGCTGAGCCCCAAATAGGATGAAACTCACGTCCTGAATTCCACTGCTATCCATGTTCCATCTCTTCTGTGTAAACTTGTGTCATAATGAGTACATCGAGGCAATTCATACATATACCAACTAATACTGATCAAATTTTAGTTAACATATTAACAATGGGATAATCCAAACTATTAAAAATTATATTATTATTATTATTATTATTATTATTATTATTATTATTATTATTATTATTATTATTATTAAATGATTCCTTGGTCAATATTTATCTAAATAAATTCTTTCATCTAGATAGTTTGGTAGGGATCGAATCACTTATGGATAATTTTCATTGGTGTGATTAAATATTAGTTGTGCATAAAATGAGTATTTTGGAAACTGGTCCTCTGATGTTCTGTTAGGAAGAGGTGACTTGTGGAGTCACCCAAATTGTGAATGAGTCAGCTACCTACTGATGACTTTGGATGACTATTAGACCATACTGTGAATTGATTGAAGTTAGGATGTGTAGACTTTTGGCTCGTGACTTACTAGTTATATCATTTCGTTTTTTTATTCGAGTGGTTGCTTCAAAGTCCAAAGTCGACTACATACACCTGTACTTATTAATTGGGGTAAGTTAAAATCGTTGCAAGGAATGAAAGTTACGGGTTCAATGTTATGCTGCGCGACCGTTGGTTAACTGCTGACGAACTCACTAATAGGACAGAGTAGCTGTTCTACTCTCTTTGTTTTTCCAGATAATGTTAATTTATGATTACAATTGCTTTTAATTGTTGTTTTTTTACCCTCAAGATTGTATTAAACTGTGACGTCCGTAGTGATTGCTCAATGGTTAAAGCACTCTACTTGAAACCAATGAATCACAGGTTTTTTCTTCACTTTGAGCAATCAGCTAGTATCCTCAGCTCTCACACAAAAATATGTGAAGCCAACTAAATAGATCTATACTAAGTAAATGTTTTGCTACTTCAAAGGATTAAATGTTTATACCAATTAACTTGATTAAATTTAAAATGTACGAATAAAATACAGTTAGAGTGTAGCATAGGGAAAAGCGTGGAGCAACCGCGGCAAATTTCCTGCCAATTCATAGCCTGTCAGAGAACAGCTTTAGTAAGTGGATAGTTTATAGTAAAGAAAGTAATAATGTGAAATGCAAACAGACTTTATATGAACATTAAATCTAGTAGTCTTCTATTGATTACTCTGCGATGTATAAATTCGTCCGTGCGAATATAGATTATTTGTCTTCTCGAATTCTCCCGACCGTAGCTGCTACCTTGACGCGGTGGTCGGGCTTGCCTATCGTCATGACACAACCGTCATTCATTTGACCTCACCATGCCAAAATAAAGAACCAACTCGATCCACACTTCGTGTATCTGGAGGCCTTGATGCTGTTTCTCGTGGCCTCGCCGGCGTAGGTATAGCATTGAGTCCTAGGGCAGAACTAGCTCTCTTCGACTGGATCTCTGTAGACAGTCGTCTGTGCGCCGTCCGACTAAACGGAACAGTAAGAACTCGAAAAGTTAGGGACACTCGTCGTTGCCTCTTCGTCGTCTCTGCCTATTCTCCCACTGACTGCAGCTCAGATGATGTAAAAGATGAGTTTTATAGAAAGCTTTCCGACCTTCTCCGAAAAGCTAGGCGCTCTGATGTAGTAATAGTGGCCGGTGACTTTGATGCTCAAGTAGGTAAACTAAGCGAAAGGGAAAGACACCTGGGTGGATTTCATGTTGTCGTGACTCAAAGAACAGATAATGGCGACCGTCTGTTGCAGCTATGCTCACATAACCGCCTGGTTCTTTCAAATACTAACTTTAAGCATAAGGAAAAACATCTTTTAATATGGCGACCCCCTAATTCGTCCCAACGTTGGACCCAAATGGATCACATCGCTATCAGCCACCGATGGAGGGGCTCGCTGGAAGACTGTCGCTCATTCTGGAGCACATGTGTAGATTCAGATCATGCTCTAGTACGAGCGCTTATCTGTCTGCGTCTCACTGGACGTAGGAAAGACGCTGCAAGTAAACCTCTTAGGGCCCTACCTTATGACAGTCAAACTAAGAGTATACTTCAGGAACAACTAGGAGAACAGTTAGGCAGCCATGTTTGTGATGCCCACCCCGAGGCAGCATGGAATGATATCTGAAAAGCTGTGGAAACAGCAGTGATATCTGCTAGTACGGTAAACCACATGGTTAGGGAGAAACGCTGGATCTCAGCAGCATCTACTGCACTGATAGATGCTCGAAAATTCATTCCATCTGGCTCTGAACATAAAGAAGAGCGGAGTCACCTTCAGCGCAAGCTGACAAGAAGCCTACTCAATGATCGTAAACAGTGGCGGGTAGCGAAACCTGACTGGTCTCAATCACTGATTGTGCCAGTCTATAAGAGAGGACAAAAGTCCTCTTGTGACAATCACAGAGGAATCAGTTTGACTAATATAGTGTCGGAAATATTAGCTTCGATAATACTTCGACGCCTAATCAAAGCTCGTGAAGAGCAGATTAGAGAAAACCAGGCCGGTTTTCGACCTGGACGTGGTTGTATAGACCAGATATTCACACTACGTCAGGTTCTAGAACACAGACACACGTTTAGACGCCCCACCTTAAGGTGGCATTCGACTCTGTTGATCGTGAGGTTCTATGGCAGTGTTTGTCACTGAAAGGAGTACCAAAGAAGTACATTAACCTTGTAAAGGCTCCCTACTCGAACACAAGTGGTCGAGTGAGAGCTTATGGCGAACTGTCATCAGAATTGATTACATCAAGTGGTGTTCGTCAGGGCTGTCCACTCTCTCCATTCTTGTTCAACTTTGTGATCGACGTACTTTTAGAGATAACACTCTCCTCATCTAAATTTCCAGGGGTTGAACTTCTACCAGGAGATTCACTTGTTGACTAAGAATATGCAGATGACATAGTTCTATTTGGTGAAGTCTTCTGACCATTCTAAGCAATAATGCAAGCATTTCGGCATGCGATTCTCTCCCTCGAAATGCAAAATGTTGCTTCAGGATTGGGTTGCATCGACACCCGAACTAATGATAGGGAGTGGAGTAGTTGAGCATGTCGACCGCTTAACTTTTCTTGGAAGTCTCATCAGCCCTTGTGATCTGGTGTGTGACGAAATCTCAGCACGGATACAGAAGGCTCGACTAGCTTTTGCCAACTTGCGTCATGTATAGCGTAGGCGAGATATCCGTCCATCAACCAAAGGACGTGTTTATTGCGCATCAGTTCGTTCCGTCCTACTTTATGGCAGTGAAACATGGCCGGTAAGGGTAGAGGATATTCGTAGGTTACTAGTATTCGATCATAGGTGTCTTCGAAGCATTGCTCGTATATCATGGGACCATCGAGTAAGTAACACAGTTGTTAGGAAACGGGTACTAGGTAAGGATGGCAAATCAATTGATGAAGTAGTGAAACTTCATCAGTTGAGATGGCTGGGACACGTGTTACGTATGCCCAACCACCGACTGCCTCGACGTGCGATGTTCAGTGGTATAGGAGTAGATTGGAAGAAAGCTAGGGGCGGATGGACCAAAACATGGCACAAGTTCGTGAAGTTACTGATAAGTGGTCTGGGTCATGTCGGTAGGTGTAGACTACCTGGTTGGGTACCACGAGATGATAGCAACCGATGGTTAGAGACCCTGAATGACATGGCCCAAAATCGTTCGCAATGACGCCGGTGCATACACTCTTCGTATTCTTCCAAATTCTAATCTCCTGATTTCTCCTTCTATCTTTTTTTCTCTTCCCAAATTTATTTCACTGTATTATACTCTTTACATAACATCTTCAAACCCTTATCTTTCCGATTACTGCTTATGCCTATACCACCTTTACCACTACGGTATTTGAATCGACAATTGAATCTCTGTGTTAAGGTGGTGTGGCAACTCGAACTGATGTACGTACGTACGAAGTTCTACGTTGTTACTGACTGACTAACTTCTCGAATTCTTATAATGATCCAGAGTCTTTTAAGTTCATATATCGTCCTTAGTTAGGGTTTGAACTACTGGTTTAAGTTTGAGCTATCATCACCAATCGACAATATCTGTAATCGAAAAATGCTTATTAGTCACAGGGATGTATGGATTTCGCGCAAAAAGCCAGATCGGACTAATTCGTTTTACAATTATATTACCATTAGACTAAGTTTTTTTTCACGATTAAAGAATGGTGTTGATTTACCTGTTATATAAAATCTACATAGAAAGAATTAAGCATTTGATACATTTAACATTATCATTTTTACTCTGATGACAAAAGTGATTTTTCGTTTTCATTTCAAATGTTTTAAAGGCTATACAACTGTATTTCTGCTAATTCCATGTAATTTTTGAAGTTTGCCTGAAAACCTAAAAGTCGGTTCCTTGTTTGTAATTGGCTGGTCCCTACACTTTTCTTTTACCTAAATGTTTATTAGTTTTTTTTTCACTGGTTTTTTCCTCAACCAGTCGAATATGTGTATACACTTCGTGTTCTTTTTGTTAAAAAATCACTTGAAATTCCTTGAAGTCACTTTGCCTACCTGATGAAGTTTCAGTGTAGTTTTTGTTGTTATTTTTATTAGTTTCTATGACTTACTAATAAGTTTTTTTGAATATTTTGTGAAATATTTAGACGTCTACCATCTAATTCTTTTTAATGGTTTAGCTTTATTAATAGTTCTGGTTAGCATGAAACTTTCAGCATCCCAGTTATGATACCATGTATAATGAATGAGTAGTTTTCAAACATGGACGTTGAAAATATTAACTACATAAAACTTTACGTTTTATAAACTGAATTTTATCACAATAAAAGCTTGGAAATATAAGATTTACCAATATTAGACATTTTTAGCCTATATGAAAGTTTTCTGAACTATACAAGATTGAGTTGAAGGTCATTTTAGTTTGCAGCTTTTTATCGATGGGAACTTTTTATTCTACACTGAACACTTTTAGATCATTTAATTGGAATATGGTGGTCCATATCCCCAACTTCAGTTGATATATAATAGGACTGTCACTGAAAGTCATGGATAATGATTGTGTCACTCAATATGGTTGGACTCAAATGTCACTGTTTCATTTAGATATCTAGAAACCCATTACTAAGCTAGTCACTGTGGGGCCATTTTCTCATCCTTCTTGATGAGTACTGAACAAGGAAAAAAGTTATTCAACGGTTCCTTGTTTAAATTACTTAAATACATATGAGATGTTAACTTTTTTGAGAACACCGTACTTCAAAGGAACTCTTATGCTTTTTGTTTATCCATATCGTTATTATTACTGTTGTTGAAATATAATTTTAATAGATTTTGTTAAAGAAATAATCAAAGTTATAAAATATTAATATGTTTATGTTCACTTAATAGTCATTTAAAAGTACTTATTTTTATGTACATACATGTCTACTTGTGCTTTATCCTTATGAATTGTACTGACTGTCAAGTTTTGATTGGTTTATTTACTTTTACTACTGTTGTTTCTTACTTTACCTAAAAGTAGGTTAAATATTTCACTGTTTTCTATTAGCAGTAAAATAGCATGTTCTATATTTATAACAGAAAGTTTTTATTGGTACCAGGATACATGAACTTGAAAGTCCCTCGCTATATATATGTAATCAGTCATTCTTAATCTTAATTAGCTTTTTCTTTCTTGTAAGTGAAATTGCTTTTAATTTCAGTTGACTTATTATTACTGTAGTTTCATGCTTTCATGTAGTTTATTTTTGCTGGTTTATCGCCTAATGTTTGAGAGTATTTAGGTGTTCAAAAACTACATGTTAGAGTACTTTGAAATCTGATTTCTTAATCGGTTTTGGAGCTGAATACTTACAATCGACAATATTCTGCTGTTTAAAGTACAAAACACTAGGCATTCCAATATTCAGAAAAAAGTGTTTCTAGCAATGTTTTTGTCAATGAATCTTTATATTCTATTATTCCTAAATTGATCATCTAAGTTAGTGAATGTAGTTACTTAATTTTACTGAATGTTTTCATGATGCATTCTAATAAGGTGGATGGCGATTTTTACTTGTCTATACGTATACTGCTGAAGTATATCAGTGATATAACGGCCGTAACTCTTCCTTTTCCTAAAACATTTTAATATGAGGAAAGAGTTAACCCAGTATGTGATAGAAATCTGAGATATGCAGGTAGTATGCGTTGTTTTCACTGACTATGTGCTCATGGTAATAATATGGTTTAAAGTACTTTTCGTTGTTCGCTTACCAACACGTAATGTCCAAGGTTTGGTAAACTTCACTATATGCTCTTAAAAATACACAAATGCACAAATCAGTGTTGTAATGTTTATCACTAGTTGTGACGGTTTTGAATCTTTCTTGACCATTGGCGGTTTGGATGAGGAAACGATAGTATCGCTAGTCGTTACGTACAAACCGTGACTACTTGTAACTTGTCAGTTATACATATTTAACCTGGAGAAAATTGGCAGAGTCCCAGAAAATGTGTTTTTTTTTGTTATATGCATTATTGTACCTTGAAAACGGCATAGATTCGATTTGTACACCTGTTTAAAGCTTAATGTTAGGGAATAGCTAGTTTCACCATTACCTTTTATCCTGCTGACACTTATTTAGTCTTTTGAAAAATGTTTTTCTCGCTTCTGATTAAAGTATATGTGTTATAACTTCTGAACTTGTGTGCCCTGTTTATTGTATAACTCAACGATACCACCAATTAGGGAGCAGTGGATTGTCGATCGAACCAGTGACGCATAAAACACGTGCGAGCAGCCTAGAGTCCTGATTAGTCCTACTTTCCGCCTAATGCAGCCAGTTGAGTCCAGAACACCAATCTCAGCCTCTGCAATATGAATCATTTATTTTTTAAGCATACTGAGTTTATATCTCAACCAGACAGACCACAACCTACTATAAAATGTGAAACAACATTTATACAAGAATTAGCCAAAATGCGGCCGTGAATGAGGGAGATAGTAATTAATAGACGGGGAATAATTCAAGAATGGTAAATCGTATAATAAAAGTTCATGGGTCAAAATGAAACTCATAGTAAGAGGGATATGAATATGAACAGTTTAGTTACATAGCAATTACACGATAAAAATATACGTTTAGTATTAATCCATCAATGGATCCCAAAAATTACCTTTCATTATTCTTATCGGGATATAACACTATGCTTTAATCATAACATTCAGTTTCAACTGTTTCTATTTGGTTGTTTGAATTTAAATTCATATAATTACTTCTATAGGACCTTTTATTATTAATCTATTATCATTGATTCTGGCAACTAATTTCCCGTGCTTTTATTCATTTTTATTTAATAACTCTGTTGTTATTGGCAAAATAGTCACCTATCGTTGGATTGGAGGTATTGATAGTCAGAATTTTTCATCATCCACTGGTTATTTTCAATATCGGTCCATTATTTTTCTTAACTAAAGTTATTTGTGTGTAAAAAGTCTGCAACTTGAGCCCTATCACAAAAATCTGTTGTGGCAGCACCCAGTAAATATTGTTAAAACTAGATGTTGTGTTGCATATCTTTTCAAATGACCTGGTCTTGTAGTAGGAATTGTAAAGAGTGCCATTTTAAGAAAATAAGTACATCATTAGTGAAGTTTGTAATGATGGACTACAAGAGACTGTAGTTGTTAGTGGCCAGAATACTTAATTTGACCATGTTGAATTTTACAAACCATCGAAATCTCTGTCTGTTACATAGTCGTAGTCTTCCGTCGATTTCACTCATCCCCCGTGTTTCGTTTACTTTGTTAATTTCATCTTTGTGAATTATTAAAATGTCAAAAACAATAAACCTATTTTTTGTTAAAGGAAATGCATTTATATTTTGTGATTTGTCAATATTCTAGACGAAGATGATGATTGCTGTCATTGTTGGTCTCTAATTTAAACAACTCTTACAAATGAAATAACAGTCACTACGGTTTGTCCAACGTTCGTTTTAAGGTCATGAATAATAGTTACGATCATAAAATGGTTTAGTGGTTAATTCAATCAATTCCAAGCAGGTGTGCTCTAAAACGGCTTCATTTATATTTAACAAACATGATAGTTAGGTATGTCAGTAGTCTTTGCAAAGAAAGTGTAAGTTACATCAAAAGTGTTGAGAAAATTTAGAAAAATAATGAAACTCAGAATCAGTTCAAATATAATTTTAAAGTCTGCAGAGTTCAAAATTTATCAATAATTCCCAAATCATTGTAGTCGTTCCTTATTGTAATATCATTGTAAAGTACTATGATCTTTAGACTTTTAACAGTATATCAACAAAGACAAATACCTATTTCTAGATTTATAATTAGGTCTTACTACCAACCCTCTCATGCGGATAATACAGGTATATTTTGAAGTCTAATGCCTAGTTTTGTAGCAAAAGTAGCGAGTGCCTATGTAATACCGGAAAACCAGATAAAATTTATTCTTCAAAGATGAATAGAGATACTTTTCTTTGCATAAAGAATAATATCAGTGATGTCTCAATATGAATCTGCATATCCGAAGCTGGAAAAATCCATTGAACCGTCGGATTAAAATTGTTTATATTTCATTTATGTATGCTTTGCTAATTAGGTGTATGTGTTTGGTATCTTCTTTGCAATTAAAGTGATTAACGAATAGTTAGAGCAATTGACATTTTCTTAGGTCTCAGGCACTGACCCTGCTGAACCAGGTTCAGTTTTCGAAGCCAGGTGGTATCACTGACCCTAACACTTAAATACAATGTAAACCAAAGCTAAATACGTATATCTATACCTACATTTCGTAAATTAGTTACAGTAATTAATTCACACTTTCCTTTAATCATTGATTTTCTAGCACCCCCTCAATAATTATGTTAATCCGAATTACACTAGTAAATTACAACAGCAGTATCCAGTAAATACAATGAAAAACAATCGTAAATATTCATTACCCAGTACAATGCAGCGGTCAGAAACACAAATACATTCTAGGACTTTAGGGCGTTTACCAATATCAAGATCTGGTAAAGTGTGTATGGAAAAACAATCTACTGAACAACACGATCATCGCCGTTGTCAAACTCTACCACATTATCATCATAATCGGCCAAATCGTATTGACCCTCGTTATGGTTTTAAACGACCATGTTGGTCATCAGTGCCCTTAATTATTCAACTGAATAAAACAACTCATGGTTTTGGATTTAGTATAGCTGAATATGAGGTGAGTTTTATTGAACAGAAATTTACATGTATACATATTTAATGATTATTGAGAATTGATGATATAGGACTTAGTTGTTTAATTAAGCCTCTTACCGCTATTCGGGCATAAGCCGCCCATCAGGAACTAGCAACCAACTCTTATCTCCAGTTGTTTCCGAATGCTATTCATTTTTTTTGGTGTCAACCTTCAATTCAGGGTGTGTATTTTAGTCTGGCACTTTCCCTTGGGGTTTTCAAGTTTAGGCTTTCCCCGTAATTCAGTTTGATGATTTTCGCAGTGTGCGCCCTATCTACCTCCAACGTTTGTTCCTAATTTTCTCTTCATCTGTGAGATGGTTTGTCTTGTCACAGTAAGTTGTTGCTGATGGTGTCTGGCTAACGGATATGAAGCATCTTGTGCATGCAGTTGTTTCAAAACATCTTTGTTATTTTGGTGATGGTGGTTGTAGTTCTCCACGTTCCAGCTCCACTAGCTAGAACTTTTAACGATTGTGTTGGAAATTCTATTTTTCGTGTTGGATTGGGTTTCAAACATTGTTCAATTGAAGAAATCTTGCCCTTGTTTTACCGATTCGTACCTTTAATCTGCATCAAATTCCCTTTGTTTATCAATGTTGCTGTCCACTCACAGCTTATCCCACAATTGTGAATTGATTGGTGCTGGCTATTCTGTATTTCAGAATCTTGAGGTTTACTGCTAGGGAAATGGCTGCTATACTAGCGGTCTTTATCTGTATTTGTTGCTGTGTATTTCATAGAAATGATGAGTCATTTTCAAAGTCCGAACCATCCAGATTTATCCAAATTGTGTCTGAGTCCCCTTCTACATTGCATTTTATTCCCTTGTAGGAGTTCCATATTATGGTGACGATCTCATGTACACCATAGTGTCGAAGAAGCTTCCACAAGATTCTCCTATCCACACAGTCAAATGCTTTACCATAGTTAAGAAGATTGATGTATGGTGACCAGTTCTATTGACTTGATTGTTCAACAATGATCACTAGTGTCGCGATGTGGTCTGTAAACTATCGATCCTTACGGAATCTGGTCTGTTGTTCTCGAAGTTGAGCGTCCACTGAATCTTTTGTTTGGTTCAACAACACTGTTGAAAACTTTCCTGATACTGATAGTAGTGTGGTACCACTGTAGTTCTCACACTTACTGAGTCACCTTTCTTTGTTACTTTGATGAGGCATCCTACTTTCCAGTCTGTCGGTTGGTTCACTTCTTTTAAGGATGTTTTTTGTGAAATGGTGTTGCTAACCTTCTCACAGTCTTGCTTCTGACTAGCAGTAACTGTAAAGGATTTCCAAGTGAACTTAAGGTGATGGTCAGAACACAAATAAATGTTCATTTATACCTTTATGTTGTACCACTGTGTGCGTTCATGTAAATGAGTTATTTTATTGTTACTAATTCTTTGATCCATTTCTAATAATGTCCTAAAATAACACTTATTGTTGTTTCGTATATCCACATCTTTATAGGAACTACCTGTTACTGACTTAGAAGGCAATACACTCCGTAAAGCTTATTCACTTGATAGAAGGAGTTCTAATATTATTGGATCTGATCGTCGATCATTTCATTCCTATCATTCTACCGGTTCTACCATTGCATCATTATCATCGTTACCTGGTAAGAATTCCAAATCTTCCAGTAGATTGAAACGAAGATCTACGTGGTCTAGTCGCTCCAAATCACACGGTATCTTATTAGTTGACAGTTTAACTCCAGGTGGTATTGCACAGTTGGATGGACGTATATCAATCGGCGACAGGCTCTTATTTGTTAATGATAAAAATTTAATGAAATCTAGTGTATCTGAGGCCGCTACTACACTAAAGTCCCTTCCTAATGGACCATGTTTAATTGGTATTGCAAAAATGCAGTTAGAATCAAATGAAACAGATGACATTCATGAAAAAAGCCAACAACAATTACTACTGCCATACCCTGTTGTCTCTTCTAGACCTTCTGTGATTGGCATGTTTCCAGATACTGGTGAAATGAAAAAGATCAGTGTTAAGTCTGATCTAGCATATCCATTACACGTAAACACTGGTGATAGCACTATCGATAATGACGATAATAATACGATTATGGTAAGTATTATAACATGGTGTTTTTAAGTTCATTGTGCTCATATCTTTTATTGTTTATATTATGTAAGCTCTGTTTAATACCCGAATTTATAATTGCTCCTGTATGTTATAAGACTGTGCTGAACGAAAAGTCGTAAGATTACGCCTAAGTGAACCAAGTTTTTCGATTAGCTTATGGGATTTTATCGGAAAATAATTTTTTTCCGGCGTAAATTTTGCATAACGAGACGCTACTCTATTTCTATCGGTACTATCATGTTGGCTGAGATAAACAATCTTCTATCAACATTACCTAAACTAAAATGAAGTTTGATAGTTCTTAATCTACTTTACTCAAGGCTTAGTTTTTTTATATTCCAGTGGGCCGATGACTTCTAAATTTCCCCCTTTAAATCTTGAATGCTTCGTTATTTTCCATATTTGTCACACATATTCCTCCCTTCAAAGATTCAACTTCCTCTTACCTAGTTGTTCACTTTTTTGGCTATCCAATCAAATGCAGTTTAAATAATATACTGTTCATTAACTATTGTTATCTCTGTTGTAAAAAATCGGTATTATTGTACTCGGCATATTACTGGGATAGATTTTAGTTTGTTTCAGAAGGACATACATGGGAAAATTAAATATTACAAAAAATACTGACACTGTAAATTTATCAGTAAGGCGAGAAAATGGACGATTCATTGGATGATAGATTGTGTGAATGTAACTGAACCGTTGCATTTGTGGTGTAAGTTTTCATAACTAACCTGACTATGCTTTTAATTTCACCGATGTTATTTTGAGTTCCTTATCTTATTCAGTAGGTACACCTTTTATATATCCATATCATACATACACGATATTGAAGGTTATTATAATTTTTGTGAAACCGTGGCTTTATGATTGAAACAGTTGACTTCCAACTATTTTTGAATTATGTTCCAATTACTGTGGTTTAAGTAACCTGTTTTAATCATTAATTGTCATATAAGTAGCGTGACTGAAAACTGAGTTACTAGGATTGCATTTGGTGAAATTTTTAAATTGATGTGATTGATTTGAAAAGGTAATTTCAACTAATAACAGAAATTGTTTAGGACCAGGACACTGCGTGGTATGATTCACTGTTCTATATGCAAATTAACTTTTAATGTAGCTTGTATCGTATTATACCCTAATATTTCGCATGCATCCAGTCGATCGTAGATACAGATCAATGCAATGGTGGTTTAGAGGGAGTTGTGTACTTTTTTGCGTACATAACTGGGTGAAGGTGAGATTTCTTAGCTGTCTAAAAGTGGGCTTGTATCCACAACGCATGTGTGCCGTGCTTTTCTGAAATGATACATATCTCTGTAAATGGTTTACTGAGTTTTATTCTTTTATTTGATAAGTCGTAAAACAAGTATTAATGTTTCCTGCTAGTGGTTTTTACACTAAAGTAAAGCCTTTGTTTGACCTTTGACCTTTCGACTTTAACTGTTTGGTTTATAATCATTGTGACATGTTGGCGATTGATAGAGAAAAACAAAACAGGCGAACATGATCGCTGTAGTATTAAATTGCTGTCAACTGAAAAGTTTGCACGAGTACCGTATAATTACTAATTGTACTTTCTGTATTTATTTTCTTTCCTGTTCGCCACCTCTGCTGGAATAATAAAATTTTACGACGATGACCATTCTTCATGGGTATATGCAATGGTGTTTATGGTTGTTGTGCACACATTAACGTATATATATAATTGCTTTATTTTGGTCAATCTAGTCAAGGCATGGAATGACTGCATGCTTTGATAACTTCAGTTGGAGTTTAATGCGTACTGTTTATTCATGTCCTTCTTTACAAAGGCCCCTACCCGATTCAGTATTTACTTTACGTGCAAGTATTACCGATAATGATAATAATTATGATAAATATCGTATGCCTTCCATAAATAAAAGGTTGTTTACTGGAAATAGTTTGGATCAGTTGCAACAACAAAGTGAATCTTTTTGTGGTCCGAGATCACCAACACCTAATCATCTGAACCCTTTACTTTTGGAAACTAATCTTTCTTCTACACACCAAAAGTGTAAAAGTTATAGTTATATTGAGCAGTTAGGAAAATACACCAATCAATATTATTTTCATCGTCATCATTCTTACCGTATGTGTACATTATCTGAATGTGGACAAAGTCATATGATCCACGATATTCAGAAGTGTCTGAATACTAATATCATCAACCAGTTACCTCTTCATTTAGCGCATGAAATCGTCCAAAAAGCAGTGGATTTAATTAATTGCGAAGTGTTGGATGATTCAATGAGATCAAATTCGACTACCGAACGGAATCGGTTCATCTCATCAACGTCATCGACAAAAGCAGGAACAACAGATTCAAGTCAGTCATGGACACAATCTATGATTTCTGGATTCTTAACATCTTCGAACGTTAACGTTGATGATAGCAATAATAGCAGATTAGGTGCTGATAAAGTAGATCAAATTCTTACTGATCATCACTCTGCTTCATCATTGATCTCTAGAAGTAGTTATTGCACTACTGACAACAATGCTAGTAGTACCCAGTATTTAGCCGATCAACTTGTTATTCAATCCATTTTAAAAGCTTTGAAATACTTGGAAGAACAAAATACCAGTAATGATAGATTATGTAATTCTTCTGTTACATCATCTACTATTCCGCATCATATTTCCACGCCAACTAAAGCATCCACAATTGAATTAATTTCAAAGAGCAGAGAGTTTTCAGTATTTAATAGACACCAACTACCTTATATTAGTCAGAGTGGAGATGTAAATAATGGATCCGAATGGTGTTCTGCATCTAGTAAATTGAGTAGTTACTATAGATTCCAATTTCTCTCGGACGAAAATGGTCATAATAATGTTGACAATTTGTATTCAAATGGAGAAATGGATAATAGTAATAATAATAATGCCATCATCATAGGAAATGATAAAACTGACGATAATGATGAAGAAGAGGATGTAAAAACAGAGTGCGATTTATCTACAAGCTCATCAGTCTCTCTCTCCCCTTATGTCCATCCAAAAACTATGTCTTCATCCATTGAATCTGATCATCATGAGTTCAATCATTTACGCTTCGAGTCACTTTTCATTCATAATTGTTATTCATCACCAAAATCAATCAGGTCCAATGAGCATGCGAATAGTTGTAATAGTAGTATTAGTTATAATAACAGTAAGACAGTTGATAAACATAATTCGGGGTATTGTTGTGTTATTGAACATGATCATGATGCTTCACAGTCACGTTTTGCTGGTGAACGTCTGAATATTTCTTCAACATCTCACCAGTACAGTTGTCACCGACACCGATCTGGAAGCCATGATAATCATGCTATCCTGGACAATCAACTTACAAACCGTATAGATGAAAAACATGAGAAGCTTGATATAAAGGTCTGTAGTCGTTGTTCATCTTAGTAATTTAGTCACCATAACTATACTGCATGTAAATAAAATCAAGAAATATTGTATTTGAATAACGAACTTTTTCCCTTTAATACCCAATCTCTCAGTTACTGTTGCTTTTCTTGTGCATTTTTGGAATGAAAACCAGTATGTCATTGTTCTACTATGAATTTTCAGTGTCTCAAATCTTTAGTTTTTTGAAATTTTAAATATATTCACGATATAGCAATACGGGTTAATCATGTCTCTGATCTCTTGGCGTGTTATATTTCACGTGTAAAGCATTCCTGGTCAGTATTTGTGTGCTTTTTAACAGGTTACTACACATTTCATTATTAGCTGCGTATATTTTTGTGCACCAATTTTCCCATTAAATTCAACTGACTCATGATTTCAATCTGTGAAATTTCTAAAATCTCCACAAAACCCATTCTGATATTAAATTAAAGTTTAATTTCTAACAGTTTACCTGTAATAAAACTTCTATTAATGTCTTCTTATTCAATATTTCTCAAATGCTTCGAATTTTTTGAATATTTAATGTTTTCGTTTTGTAGCATTTCTTAATTAATATACTGCATGATCGTGAATAAAGACAAAAATAATGTCTAAACTGTTACTTAGAGATTTTTTTTCTCGTTATATACTCACTTATTGGTCAGTTTACCATGTTGTCATCCTGTTGTTTTGCATAAACTGTGTTGTTTGTTTTCTCTGATTTAAGTTTGTCACCTATTCATTATAACCCCGTTTTGTTGAAAGATATGTTACATCGAATGGTTGCTCTTTTATTGCTCTGATGATGTAGATGTATGACGAAGCTGTTACTGATGGACATGTGTATGTGTGTCATTTCCTAATTCTGTCCACTCATACATACATTACAATAGAATTCTTCTGTCAGCAATATTTTACGTTGCCTACATTCCTTTTTCAATCTATGCACAAGTTTACAAGACTTTGGTTGTTATATATATGTGTGTGAAAATAATCATAATTCAAACAGATACAATGTTATTTTTATCTTTGTTTTGGTCAGTCAGGTAATAAAACCTTATTAGCAGCTAAACTGTTACTCTTTAATGCTCGTTTTTTCATCATAACCGTTCTGATATCTAGTAGCTGATGAGAAGCTAGAAAATTGGAATTCAGATTATAAACTAAGTAGTTCTTCCCTTAAAACCTGAAAGTTATAGGCTTTATCGTGTATGATCACTGTTGAAATACCACAAAATACCATGAAATAAATGTCACCTACTATCTGTTTTCAATTATTCTGCAATTTTTTTGAGCATATAAGTGTGCGTATGACTGATTGACTGAGTGAGCTCATGCCGTAACTTAGCATGGACAAATCCCCATGGACGACCAACCTAATTATATACTCTCATGTTCTAGTAAATAGCTGAGACTAATTATTTAAGGAGTGAGGCACTTACCCTCAAATGAGGTTGAGTGACACACGCTATATTGTAGGTTAACTGGAGTTGTAAAGTGTGAAACCATATTCCTTTCTCAAATGATATCTTCCTTACTAAAGTAATCGATGACACAGTATTCGGTCCTGTACAGAGCCAGCGGTCCGGTGTGCTAAGGAGTCCTGAAGTTGATTGAAACGATTATTCTACATTCATTGTCTTCCTATTGGTTCTCCTGATAGTGTTGATTTGTCAGGAAAACAACCTTTAAAGTCAATTAAGAAATTTCGCTGTTTCTTATTGGTTGCTTATTTGGGATTAGTTTCGAGCGATAAATAAGTTAACACTCAATAATCATCCAATTTGTAATATATAATACATTTATTTTATTTCTTTTCACATCTTGTATTGACAAAGCACATGAATATTATCTTATCCTATAAGTAACTTTTAGTTTTTTGCTCTCGTTTCAATATCTTTATTGATCAAAATGTGAGGATCATGTGCAAGTTTTGCATCATAAATTGTTTTCTGGTTAGTCATTTATCGTTTGTTGTCCTATTTTTATGATATTGCTTTCATGCATGAATTAGTGTTTATCAGCATGAATGAACACTTATCTTGTGATATGAAGTCTTTAATTTATTTCGCTATTCTATTTTAACAGAATGGTCTCAATGCAACTGGAACTGAAGATTTGGTAAGTTTATTTCTGTATTTGTGTTATTGTTCATTACTTTTCAACGTACTTTGGTCTCTTTTCCACACACGATGCTTGTTACACCTTTTATTGTACGCTTAAGTGCTTCATGGGCCGCTATTCGTTAATTTGTCTTTTAACCGTAATGTCAATCTTATGAGTGAGTAAATTCTTTTTCTAACTTTCAAGATGTATAAAATTGATGCTTGCTTAGTTTTTTAAAACATCCTTTTGTTCACTCTTCCAGTCCATCATCTGTGATGGTAGTGACAATAAAATTCCGAGCCGTAGTTTATTATTTAGTATTATTGGCTCTCACCATAAGTGTCGATTGTACTGCATCTTCAGTTTTTCCACATTTAGTGCCATATGTTTTACTAGCCTCAGAGCGGCTCCAGGCGGAGTTATAATTTACTTGTTTACGGAACATTTTTTGATATTCGTTTATTCGGTGTATTAAAAAGTCATTGAATGAAATACGGTTACGGTTCATTCGGACTAAAATTCATCTATCTAAACTTAAAGCATTCAACAAGCCTAGAGGTATGTTCTTTTTCTGAGTATACTTTGTATTGAATTACCACTGTAATTTTTTGTACCCAGTCAGTTTATAATTGTGAAGTACTAGTCTTGTAAACTACATTTTATCTAAGAAATGATTAACAAGTTCAGGCACCAGTCGGTCACAACGTAGAACCGGTACGTATGTACATCGGTTCAAGTTGCCATACCCTATTAGCACAGAGAGATAAATTTATCAGGCTAAATCTCAGAATAGTCGATTAGTAACAGTATCAGTGGTAATAGGAAAGATTAGACATTGATGATACAATTCGAGAATAAAATATAAATTAGTAAAGTAAACACACAGAAACGGTCATGAGGAATTAAGAAACTCAGAATTTAGAGGAAGACAAAGAATGAATCCACCTGCACCATTGCGAACGACTTTAAGCCATGTCATTCAAAATATCTAACCACTGACTTCAGTAATCATACAGACCACATCCAGGTAGTTTATTCCTATAAGCATGGCTAAGTCCGATTATCAGTGACATCATGGACGTACGACATGCTTTGGTTTGGGCGCCCTGTTCTACAAGTATCTTATATGGCCTGGTAGGACCTAAAAAACATTTGTTCCTTCCATTATAGTTCGGTTGAGCCATCATGATGAGGGGAACTCGAGCATGACATCATTGTAACATTACAGTCGGCAGTCCAAACACCATAAAATGATAATTCATCAGCACTTATGATTACAATAAGTTTATTAAAAAAGAATGTTTGTGGAACTTGTCCAATTTGAGAAAAACTGTTCATAACGTACTGATTAGCTAAATAACCAATCAAACTTGGGCGGTTTATGTAATTGTTTTGTTTTAGTATGGCATATATCGGGAACTCACACTATTGGTTTCCTGGTATCTAACTCACAATCTTCAAGTTTCGCTGTAACTGCTTTTTATTTTATACCATTCATTTGACATTCATCTGTCCACATTTAAAACTTCAGTCAGTTCGTGATTTCTGTTTGTAATATCTGCCGTTAGTGAAGCCATAGTGTGCATGGTGATTGAATTTCGCAAAAAGAGAAACCTTAGTTCTTGTAGATCGTATTCTTCCAATTAGATAACCCTAAAACCCTAAGTTTCACTAATGTTGATCATAACTATCAACTTTCCAGTGGAGTATTTTTTAGATTTATTATGTATCTTGACGATCGAACTTTTAAAGTATTTACGTTGTGTCAAGAAATTTACTTGTATTTACCATTTGCATGAAAATAATAATAATAGTCATTACCTTTATTATTGCTATTTTTAATTAATTACTTTATGAAATCGACTGTTTTAATCGACTTCTAAATACCTACCATATTTTTTTATGTTCTGATTTTCTGTTTTATTTCTAATTTGTTTTTATTTTTCATTATTGACCTTATTCTCAACATTTATCCTTATGTGGTCAGTCCTCTTTCATTTGGTTATCCTTGTGTTTCTTCTGTGTTTATAGAATATTAGTTTTCTGATATATAATGCTTGGGTAATGGATGGATTGGTTTTTAGCCACCATGTGTTTGTGCATATATATATATGTAATCACTAAAATGCTGTTGGATTATGTTTATGTGAAAGAGTAAAGTGTATGTATGTACATTGCATCGTGGCGACACACCATTATACAAACACACTCTCTGAACATATTTATCAATTTAAGACTGCACTAATTTCTGTTGACCCTTTACTGTATTTGTGCTTTCTTGTTTCATTTCAGAGAATATTTTCAATATTCTCTTTTTTGTTTTCCTCTAAGTTCTTTTTTCATATGTAACGGAGAAAACGTTAGTGGAAAATATAGTTTAAGTGTAACATAATGAAATAATATTATAGGAGGAATGATTCCTATTGATCTCATCTGATTGAAAAGCTTTCATAAAGTATTCCATCAGTTTTATAAGATTGAAAATTGAACTTAGAAATCCAATCAGTATATACGTCTCAGTGATTACTAAACAATTCAGTTTAAAACATCCATGGTACAAAAATGCCTTGATGTTGTATCACTCGATTGTCATCTATCGATCAGCATTTTTTCCTTTTATTTCAACAACCAAAAATTAGTCCATAAAATCCTACTACATAACACTATTGCATTCAAAAATGATAATATTCAATGTAATCTATTTACCAAATATACGTTAATGTAATGCACTTGGCTTGAAAGATACAATTTTTGTATGTGGTGGATAATGAGTGACTCAGTTAACCAAACCAGTAGCATGTGTAGCGAAGTTATAACATCCTACCTACTAGTGATTTTCGTCATCGGTTGAAAAACTTTTGAACATCAGTTTTTCTGCCAGTTTTTCAACACTTCATACTCTATACAAGATCAAGCGTAAATTTTTGTTTTTTGCACAATACTCACATGCTGTAAATTCCACAGTCAATCCTTTTTTATTTAGTAATTGATTTACATATTTTAGTTCATTTTAAGTTTTTATACTCTAATAAAAGATACTTAGTTACTGTCCAGTGTCTCATGGATGCAGTTCAAATACTTTTGACATTCTGGGATAGATATTATCACAATATCACCCAATCTGTTCCAATCGTTTATTTGAAATGAATAGTGTACAATTTATGAACGCATCAGTTTTATATTATTACCTATAGTATTTAGTTATAAGAGTGCACACAGGTACCTGCTGCAAGACGTCATTTCTTTTTTCTAAACTATAGCTGATGATCACGAATACAGTTGAGATCCATTCCATCTTCCGTCTTCTCTTTTTATGTTAATATTCAAAGCTTATTTTATTTGTAAATGTGATAACCCTTATAAATTGTTATCTGATGCTTATTTTCTGTGTTTAATCAAAACTTTAATAACACCATTCTTGAGTGTTTCTCCGAATTATTTTTCTGCTATCTCGTCTTATTTTATATACTCCTGCACAAACTTATATATTTTCATCTAGTCACTTAAATATATGGTTTCATTAAGATATCATAGTGGTTTTGTTTAGGCACGATGGTCGACTATTGTTCACCTATTACCTATCTTATTATTTTTATTTACTATCTTACGATATTTTTCTAAGCAAATATAAATTTTTTCTTTCCTATTCACACTTTTATTATCATTTATATAATCTACAGTGATAATTTACTTTAGATTCTATGTACTATAAATTATGATACTTCTATTTCAAAATCATAATCGTAAAAGATTACTTTGTAAACTATTGACCATTCCATTGTGTATTTATCTATTGCCTTATTCTCTAAGTGTTGTTAAGGTTATATCTAGAATATGCAGAGGCCAAAACATGAGTTGTCACCGAAAGAAGTTTATTATTGATAATTTATTTGATCTTACAAACACACGAGCTAACACACCGGAAAAAAAAAACAGGACAAAGGTCAAATCTGTAGTAAACAAACAGTGAAAAGATAACAACTTTCCTTGACTTTATTTTTGTGACCTAGGGAAATAGATCATACAAATAAGATGATAAAGGCTTACTGCAAAATTATACTATTTCCTTAATGTCAATTTAACCTAAATTTTATAATACCTGCTAAAACATTGTGAATATTATGTAAATATTATTGAAGTCATTGTATATGATTTCGTATTTTGATGAAACCTGAAATGGTTTCTTATTCATGAATTAGTTATATATGAATATCAACAATAATATTTTCTCGTTGCTAATTGATACTTTAATTAAAATATTGTTTGGTGTAAAATGTGTGGCCTAATCTTCTAGCCTTTTTATCATTTGATAAAGACAATCTCTTGTTAAAAAAAATTTAGTTATTTGTTTAACTCTTAATCGTTTTTTTTCCATAGTCAGATTATTCACTTTGTATGGATTGAATTGTCAGACAGCGTGTAGTTGTTTTATTTGTGTAATTCATTAAATCTAAAATAACTCATTTCCAAAAATAATTCAGTTTTCACCATTGCACACCATACTTTGCTGATTTTCGCAACAATACTACTTATCCGTGCAACATTTGCCCTTTTTATGAGACGAAAGTCCTTAATTTTAGAAAGTTCATAGTTATTGTAATAAAGTCAATTAGGGAGTAAAATCTACCATTCCTAGTGATTTGAATCGATGCTCACTGCTTCTTCAGAATTCAATGTTTATATCGTTTATAAATCCATTCGGTAAGTAGTTTTAGTAACTCTATCAGATTCCAGCTCATCGGATATATCACAGCCTCGTCTTTGATATGGTATTGAATGCGAATTAGAAGTATTGTATAGATTGTGTTTTAATATTGATGTGTTGTTGTCGTTGCCATTTCCTTTTTGATACCATGAATTAACATTGCAATGTTTTCTTTTTGCCATTTCTACCTATACCTTTTGTAGGCTTTAGATTTTTACACACTACCATTACTTTGTCCAAATCCTCAACTACATGCACCCGATTTACAATATGTCACTCCAGTTGACCCAACATTAGAAATATCTGAGCGTTTGGAACGTGGATCTTTACCGATAGGTAAGTTTGGCTTAATTTACACTGAACTGTTTTTCTAAGTTCGCCAGAAGTTGTCAGTTAGCTTTTAGATCTAACTAGTGTAGTGAAAGTAAAATCCACAGTTTTGAGTCTAGCTCCGCGTACTTGAGTTTTGCAGCCTTGTGGTATCAGTAGTGATTACAAGGTAGGTGTGGCCCAAATCCGTGATGTATTAGCTACGTTACTTCTAGTGAACAGTTAACGATTCTTCAAATCATTTATAAAATCCGTGCTAGTGTGCTACAATTGCAATTGCTGACTCTGTCTATAGTACAAATCATCGATCGTCGAAATCACCATTGATGTGAAACAGTCAGTCAGTTATAATTAATGTTTAGTCATTAGCAAAATATACATTGACCCAAGTTTTCATACATTAACACGACGAGTTAAAAATTAATAAGGTGAATAGCAAAGAAGATTTTGATAATGTGCTGTAGTGAATGAGTACACCAGTGGGGACAACCGACTGTAATTGAAAACAAAATTACAGAATCTCTTAGTAAACTCTTAGAACTATGCAGCAAATTCTACTTTTGCAAAATGTCAGCCAATTGTCTCAGACTTGACGGTTCCTTTGTTTCCACACTAATCACTCTCTGTTCTCGTTCTCTTTTCCTTGATCTTCTTAACCTTCTGCTAGCAAACATTTCACTTTCGATTGTTGATACGTACTACTTAGATCTCTTGACATCAGTAGCACACACCACAGGGCACCAATGATAATGAGAAAGTATGAACATTAAGAATATAGTTCGAACGGATAAAATGGAAAGGTGTGCATAAAGGACTACTAGAACTCAAGATATAAAAGAGATAAATAGTGAATAAATCTCTGCCCTTTCGAACGATTTTGAATCATGCCATACAGCGTTTTAATTCAGCAGTAAATATACACCATTTCGTAGATTGATTGTAGGTGAATATGTGAAGTGCTGAGTTACGGCTCCCTAGTTCAGATGCATCGAACACTCCACGATACTTAAAAGTCCTTTATTTACATCTTATATCAGGTTGTGAGCGTTTATTGTTTAAGAGTTCCACTGCACTGCCGGTGATTTTAATAGGGCAGGTTATTTTAAAATTGAACAAATGTTCACAAAACCTCTAAGTAAACACATTATAACTCGTCCTTCAGAGATATCAATTACTGTATCACCAAAACAATATAATTGAAGACACGCGAACGTCTTATTTATCAGTATGTGTTTGATTTTAGTACTATCACCACATGGAATCGTTGGTTGTTCATTATCTATGGCTATTGATTTAAGGCAATAAGCGTTTGATTTTCATTACTTCTCCATTCCTGTTTGTCCAATTGTTTCATAATATTTTGGTTTTATCAGTTTTTTTAAAGAGGCATTTTAAGTTTAATGTCGAAACATACAATGACTAACTTATCTATGATCTTATGTACCAGAGAACGTGGTATAGTCAACGTCAGTAGCTTGGTATACGTTAAATTAATGGGTAACCTATATCCTTAAACAATGCATATGGTATTATTGATATCACAAACCGATGTATGTTAGAAAACTCTTGAAAACCTGGGAACACTGATTAACTGTTTCGTTCTAGTGTTGGAATCCTCAGTAGAAGTGTTCATCCACGACGTTGCCACCGGTCATTGAACTCAGGACTTGCAGTCTCACACGCGAACACTATGTATAATATATGATGAACTACTGCATATTGTCACATATTGCAAATCTTTGTTACTTTATTCAAAATTTCGTTACTCTGTTATTCGACATACTATTTTGTTGGAAATTTTAATGTTTGGAAATATGTTCGGTTGTTACTTTTTTTCATTATAGGTTTAAAGTTAGATGCATTAGCCTGTCATGGTCAAGATGGTTGTCGTGTCGTGCAGGTTTTAGGTGGTGGGGCTGTAGCTCGTGATCAAGTTCTTGTCACAAATGATTATATAACTAGTTTGAACGGTCTTTCTATGCGTTATTTAGACAATTTAAAAGCATTTGAAATCTTACATTCACTATCGCAAAATTCAGCTGTGATTCAGTAAGTGATCTTTGTCATACCATATGCACTTTCTTAAATCACTTTCGTCACACATGTTTCTCTTTGTTTTCTATGTGAATTTTCAGATTCGCTGTTTTGGAATCTTAACTTTCATCTAGAAATTTGAAAATCGACTGCTCTCTATGTACAAATGTTTTGTCGTATAGCTTATGCAGTATAAGCTATATGGCTATGCAGAGCTGAAGGTCTCATATGAGGCTGGAGGTTTGCCATTGTTATTGTGGATGGTTCGGCATTGCTTTGGCAAGTTTCGCTGACTATTCATGCACAAAATTGATTTGCTGGTTAACCGATTTCATTCATATTGGTGGTTGATTTTCAGTGTTCTCGAGGGTCAATGTCATTGGGACATTGTAAGGCATGTCATCATTGCTAACATTAATGAGTTTGACTGTCGTGTAAGCGGAATAGGTCAACTTTGGCCTGTCCGTGCTGTGCATAATTGATTCATGCGATCATTGATCGAAATAACTATGCATGTGATGTGAATGTGTATATGAATGTTGCGAATGGTCCATCAGGGTTCTTGGTACCTGTATGGTGGCGTCACGGGCTGTACTATTCAGATAGTAGCGTTAAAGCATATACGGTGTCTGGTTCCTTTGTTAAACGAGGTTCAGCTGTACTGTTTGGGTTGTCAAGTGAAAGTCTGGACGGTGTCTGGTTCTCCTGAAAAGCAATGTGAAATTACCCTGGCCCGTAAGGGTATATAATATAACTTATTATTATATAAGGGATAAATAGCATTAAAAAAATAGGTGTCGGTTTTAAAACTGCACGAATATTAACCAGATTGGTCAGTTGTATGTTGTGTTGTTGTTTTCGTTAAGAATTGACATTGTTTCATGTACTACTGAACACTAGAGAGCTGTTTTGTCCTAGTTATGAACTTCTCATTAGTGTGCAAGCATAACCATGCCAAGGGTGAAACCCATCACCACCAAGTCTCATGGAGAGCAATTTCCCTTCAGGATAACAGGTTTGAATCTTATTGTCCATCGATTTATGATATATAACATGCATTGATAAAGTCTCATACTGTCAGGAAACAAAGTGTCTAGTATCCGTCTCCTTATTTCTTGTAATTATACTCTAACTGGGATCAGTTTTGATAAGTACCAAAAAAATTTAAATAATTTCTTCGAAATTCCGTAATAAATATTTGTACTTGAGTAAGTCTGTAAATATTAGTTCCCATTATGTAAAACTGATTAATATTTTTCACTGTATACTATAAAATAGGTTAACATAAATAATCATTTATAGGACACATTATTTGTCTTTGTAATTAGTTTTGATATAAGATGACCGTATAATAATATATAGGCTAAATTAATTACTTAATAAATTACTAAGATTTTATTGTTTTTATTCAATCATCATTTCTGAACTTGGTAGTTATTATTATTTTTGTTGTTGTTTTTGTTATGTAAATTTTAAAATTTCTCTGTGTAATTCACTTTTATTAATAAATAAATATCAACAATTGGTTTACCTTTGTGTTAATTTCGTTTGTCAATGTTTTTTTGTCTCAATTTCTATAACCGATTAACAAGTAGATTGAAATAAACGATCAATAGTTTACTGAAATTAGTTCTCTTATGTATACACATTAGAGTCAAAAAATTTTGAACGGCTTTTGTGCAATATTTGCATCAAAATATTCTAGTTTGTTTATTTAGGCCATAAATCGTCAATCTCTTTGCATCATGTAGTTAAATTTAATTTTCCATCTTGGTTTGTAATATCATTAACCCTATAACACTAAATGTTATTTTTAGTTGAATAGATTCAAATACTCTTTGTTTTGTCGTCGTTCACAACAAGCCGTATTCTTAGTTGACTTCATCGAATTTCGTTTGTCATGGTTACTTATTTTCGTTTTTAAAGAACTTTTTTATCATACATTGACTTCTAAAGATAATACTTTTGTTGTGTGACTTTCAAGAGATCCTTCATTTCTATTAGTATTTCTTTCGTTGACTTATAGTATGCAAATGGTAATTCTTAAAAGGAGATGGATGGTGGCTAGCAGTGGAATCCAGGGTGCACATTTCGTCCCATTGGGGACCCATCAGCTGGAGTCGCTAATTATTAACATTGTGCACGAACATATCATAGTCACAATCCATGTATACTTTATGCTTTAAGGTTTGGTCTTTCTGATACTATTATTATTTCAACTCTCGGAATCCATCTTGTTTTGTATTGAGCGCTTGCGTTCGCGTATGTACACGAATCATGTCGTTTCTTGTGTATTGTAATAGTCATTATTTTTCGAAAGTCAATCTGAATGTCTACTAGCTTACATTAAAATACTTAACCTGTACGAATTTGGCGGTTATTCTAAAATAAACTGATGTATATATTCTCTACAGGGGATTAGATTATTACAATATATTTTTCCAATACACTACACTGTTTCTCTCACTTATTAAACTAGTTGCTCATTTCAAATTCATAGTTATGATTGGTATCTGTCAGTCAACAATTTAATTTCAGTGTTTATTTATCTTAAATTTGGTTCTTTATCAGGATATTTATTAGTTTCTTACGTAGCTTTAAAAATATTTCACATAAAATTTGTTATACCGACTCAGCTCGAACTAATTTGACCAAAGTAATTATAACTGCATAGATGGGTCGTGTTAGTGGACTCATTTCGTTGTAATAGCTGCTTATCAGTTAAATTCGATCGTTTTTTAGTACAGGAACATACCGTATTTGTATGGTTTTATAATGTGGTTATTGAGTCACTTAAACTGTTGTTTAAACTGTTAAAATGAAAGTACATTTTAATTAGCATTTCGAATTGGCTAACGTGACATTATTTACTTATCAGTGATCAGTCTTTAAATTTCTTTCCTCATGAATTATCAAAGAGAGGTCAATTATTAACCAGCTACTTACTGCTCTTTTTAGTCTTCCCAATCAATTTAAACTGATTGTCCGTAACAGAAATAATGAGATGCGAACAACTGCTTGTTTTTATTTGAGCCAAAAAGATTATTATTAAAGTGTCTTTTACGCGACTCTAGTTTAACTCTTTGATATCTTAGAGTCAAACGTGAAATAACTGGATTCTAGTTATCGATTATTTCAGTGATACAAATAGATAGTTCGTAAACAAAGTACAGAATAAGCGTTAAATTTAACATAAAAAGATATGAGTAGTATACGATCCTGAAATCAATTTTGAGGACTATTCTTCTACGCGATATATGAATTTTCGTTCTCAAATTGAAACATTCAGCTAATATGATTTAAATGTAAATTGCACACCACTTAAGTAGTATATAATTATGACTAAAAGTTCACTCAAACAACCACTAACTATTCATCACTGCTTATTATAATATACGCATATGAAGTTATTGCTTAAAATTTTGATTGATGAGTTACTGAGATAACTGTTTGTTAACGAATTCGTAGAGTGAAATTGTCTGCGGGATTGAACCCCAAAGTTTTAAATAAGGTATAAAAAACTTGTCAACTGATTGTGTTGTATTTGTTTACAATGTGAACCATTATTTTGCACATTGAAACCCCATTTTAATTTCTGTTAGATTTATAATTTTCCAATTTATAGTGGATTAATTCATTCATCAATTTCCCATGTTTGTTGAAGCAATTATTATTAAATAACACAAAGTTATTTTCTTTTGAACTGTAAAGACTTAGTTATTAAATAAATACTTTGTAATAATATTACCCTTTGTTTGACTGAATATTTCTTCTGTTATTTAAGTATTTAAGCTAATCGACTATATTTACATTAAGAGTAATAATTACAAACACAACTATGAGTAAAAATATTTAAGTAATGCTACTCCTTTTTTTCTTCTATTGACTAATTTTAACTATTTAGAACTAAAGATTATTAGTCGGACATTGTATTTTAGATTAAATGTTTCACATAAGTGAAACTTCCTTTTAACTGAATAATGCCATAAACCACAAATGACCCTTTAAAAAAAATACTTTTTGCCTGATATGTTGAATGTATATAACATAATTTATTATTAAAGCACAGCTTTATGGTGCTGCGACGTTAAAGCGTAAATTTTGTATAAATATCTATATGCGATGGTTTAATTATTGTCAGGCTTGTAGGTTCATTCTGTATGTGTTCCACCGATTTTGTGGATTCGTGAATCACTTAGACTAAACAATTCTACCAACTACAAAGTTTCTTTTAAACGACCTATCTATGCGAATGTTTGATTTCTTATTGTCCAATTAAATAAAACACACTTCATTGTTGTCTTCTTTACATTATGATAAAAAAAAACTAAAGACTAAGTGGCTATTTAATAATTTGTTATTACCTTAAAGTGTGACTTGTACAGTGCAGTTTATTGTGACAGTTCTGTTATATTGTGTTCTCTTCAGCATAACGTATTTTCCTGCTTCCGTTATTGAATCTCATCGAATTAAATGTTTATCTAAAACATTGAATCAAACGAGTGAAAATCCTTTACAGAGAAGGTAGGTTCCATTAATTTTTTTTTAGTAACAGTACGAAAACGTAATAATATCCAATAACCTAGTTCTCTGCGCTCGAATTTTTTATCCAGTCTAACTCATTAGTTACATGAAAAAGGATCTTGATCTGAATAACAAGTAAATAGGCTGAATTCAAAATGATATTGAGGAGTAAAAACTATTTAAATCAACTATTTTCAATGTTTTTTTCTCCTGTTGTACAACAGGAGTTATCTTGAAGATCCTTATAGGTAAACGGACAATGTCAAATATATATCACTAGACTCAGACGATTTGCCCCTGGCCTTTTTTGAAGTAGGTGGGGAACTATTTGAGTTGTTTAGATAAGCTTGCGAACTAGAGGGTTTTCCAACATCCTGAGATGAATCGACCGTCGCCTCTCCATATTTAAAATATTTTTACGCCAAACTCTAGAGAGGGGTAAGTCTATTCCTGGTTGCGCTCAGACTAATAGCTTCCATCATACTTCGCAAGCTGTGAAGTACTGACTAGCAAGGAGCTGACAATCTTCAATAAGGTTATGGATACATCGACCATATTTCCACTTCACGTCGAACGTTGAAATGCCACCATACTTATTGCAGGTCAACAATCGTGTTTCTTGATTCCAGGACAGCCTTCAATTCATCGGACAGAACTGTACTCTTGAATTCTGTTAAAGTAGGCTATGAGTGAGCAATTTATTGAAATCGTGAGTGTTCTGTATACAAACACCTCAGGCAGATTGAGGGCATGCAACCATCTCACTCTACTGTTCCGACCCAACAGTGGGGTTAGGCAAGGTTGGCCAATGTTACCCTTTCTTTCCAACTTAGCTATCTGTGAGATTATGAAAGAAAGCTTAGATGGGAATAGGTGGTGATGATTATGGTATAGATCTGTGACTTTTAGAAAAATTCTTCGATCTTGAGTATGCTGATCATATTTGCATACTATGCAAACTAACACTTAATCAGTTGGCAATCAGTATCTGTAAGGTATGTCACGTACTTTGTATCTTCTGAACGCAATGCACTTTTATAAAACTTGAATGAACCTGTGTCTGAATCCCTCTCTGTGGTGAGCCGTTAGAAGTAATCGGAAAGTCCATGTATTTGGAATGTTGTATGAACCCTGGTGGTGGCGTGACTAGTGATATTGATCTACGCATAACGAACCCCAAAGCTTCTTATGCTAATAAGGTTATTCGTTGAAATCGTCGTGATTTTAGACTGGCTGCAAAAGTTTATGTTGTCATATATAATTGTACTCGATTCACAATGTAATTTGGTTCATGATCAGTAGTTCATTATCGAGTTGATCGCATCCATAAGTCACGTCGTTTGAACTTAGAAGACTTCATTTAAATTCTCGTCAGTAGTTTTCATTCAATTAATAATAGCTTAGATGCTTTTTAAAGAAATTATTTAGTTTTTAGACAGTTATCAAGAGTATCAACTAAGGAACGTTTAGTGATTATAGGGTTATTAAATGGCTATTTTTTCTTCATATAATATTTTCAGTGATAAATATAGCCGCTTTAAAAATTGATCGCATTTACCTTTAAATAATGTCGTTTCTATGTTTTACTTTCAGTCAACTTAGTTCGCTTTACTATGCTAATATTTTGTTTATATTACTTTGCATCGTTTTGCTCACAGTTCTTTTCCATATTCGTCTATTGTACAACCTATAAATTGGTCACCTCCGGTTGCAATTGTACTTCATCGTTTAGATACTAGTCAACCCTGGGGTTTGGTTGTATCTGGTGAGTTATAAGGTTTTTTATGGTTCCTGTCTTTTTATGAATATGAAGTGAATGTTGTGATGAATGCCTTGTAATCTGGTACGTCACAAATTGGGTTGATCTGCTTACCACATACTCTGGTTAATTTTAGGAGATTGGTCATCAGTTGGTAAGTTTTGAACCTGATGTTTTTACACTTTCCACTCATAATTGGAAATCTGATTATGGTCATTTCTTGTTAAAATTATTTTTACGAATTAGGTTTTGATTATTTAGTTAATGGGTTTCGAACAACTAAATTTAATGATTGCTGTGTGATTAATAGATGGGATGCAATTTTACAATGTTGTCGTGGGATAGCTGCTAGCTAAACCGAATTGTTGATGTACGCCCACTAAACATAAGAATATGTTTTTTATCAAACAAAAATGAAAATGAATAAGTATCATAAACGATTGGCAGAAATCAGTTTTGTAGATTGCTCACTCCCAAGTGAATTGAGACCTGGCTTTTAGGTTGAACTCATATCCGTCATATCAGATGTAATAGAGGATGGAGCATGAAGCTCCCCAAACCTACGTATCCAAGAAAGTCAGGAGGTGAACCCGGAACATCGTTCAGAAGAAAAATGAAAGCTCCACGTCCAAACTATCCAGCTCAAAGAACAAAACCATCAAAATCATCCACCATCCAGGTTTCACAGCAAACGCGTTACTTCAGCCAGAACATTTATTCAACGCCAGTGACGGACCCGCTCAAGTTTTTTCCCACAACATTTCTCCGAGAATTCATGATTCTATTTCAAAGCTAGTCACTATTGAGCTAAGGATTAAAGTTTGGTTTATAGAGATTAAGATTTATTTAGATTTTTATGTAAATACATAAATATTCATGCAAAGGTCATCAAAATCGACATGAGCCGCACAAAGAAGCAAATAGAATTGTGATGAAATAGATAAACCAGTGCGAAGATGGAGGAAAAAATAATTCAGTGATTAAAAAAATGAATGAACGAGTGTAGTCTATTATAGGCGAGTCCACTCCTCGATATCTAACTCACTTGCCAGTGGGACGACGTCAGGAGATTCTATTACATAGTGGCTGGTGACCCTGGAATCCGAGTGCACTTTTGACTTGGAATTAGGGTTGTTCAACTCCCCTTTGTGATTCTTCCGTATCCAGAATCCTGGTTTAACTCTGGGCATACGCTCTTCGTCCTCTCAATTTCGTAAACAACATTGCCGTGAGAAGACGGTGATTAGGAATTCCTTAGCAGCAACTATATCCATGTGGCCGTATGGAAGCGTTTTGAGAAAGAGGGTAGACATTTTCCATATTCGACCTTACCAAGGCACTTAGGGACTGTCCGGTGTCCCGTAATTTTGCTTAGTTCTTCAGCTGTAGTAAATGTTTGACGTAAGTCGTCTACAAACTCAAAATAACCTTTTCTGTATTATTGAACTTCAAAATCTTGAGTTAAATATTGATTCTGTGTTATGATAGCAGTTTAACTATGCAAGACATACATCCAACTTCTTGTACTCATTTTTATGTGGATGTTTGTATGTTGATGTCAATTTTCATATTGTGCATTACTATTCCTTAACTAAACCAGGTTATCCTGTTTACATTCTTGATGAACAGTGACGAATTCTTCAATTTTCGATTGACACATCTGTTTGTATGTGTATTTCAGTGTACACTCTTCTCACTCTTAATCTCCGAAGTAATACAAAACGAATATGATTGTGTAACTAGATATTTTCTTTATTTTCTGGTAATAAATAATAGACTATTAAAAATGTTACTTTTCTTTTCTGTTAATTGTTGTTTTAAAGGTTCTGATATTTGTTCAAAATTGAATTGTTCAGCACCAATGAATTTAGAAAATCCAAGCATTGTATCCGAGATATTGCCTAATAGCGTAGGAAAAAATTGTAAATTGCTTAGTCGTGGTCTATTGATCTTACAAGTAAGTCAGTGTTCATTGTCGTTGTTGCATGATGATTTATTTTTTTTCATTAATTTATGTTCATTAGTTTTATTTCAATTGACCAACTTTCTTTCATGCATGTATCACTGGGATTAAAAAAACATATGTTTTCTTATATGTCAAGACTATTATTCTTGTTCTTTAAAAATTAGGATTCGAAAACGTTAATAAATTTCTTACAATTTAGTCTATGCTCCACACATTTTAAATCATGATTTTCATAAGCTCATATTATCCAAGATTATAGGAAGTAATCTTTCAACTTAAATATGAATTTATCAGTTATAGTACAAATTATATTGAATATCATACTCTCCCTTCGAAAACAGACGAATATCATATCTGCGTTACATTTAGTTCAAGTTAATAAAAGGTCTTTCTTGCACTCATGTCGAAGGTCCGTTAATTTGTAGAGGTTAATTCCTCTCTCAACTCACCAGGGTTCATACGAATTGCACTATATATAGTAAATAACGGTCCCAACAAAAAGTATGTTAAATAGATTGTTTAACGATAGCCTTTCGCTATACTGATATTGTTCCATAGTATACTCAAGTTCACTGGCAAGATCTGAGTTTATAGTTTATATATACTTTTATTTCGGATAATTTGTTACAAAGATATTCTTTCTAAGTAAGAACAATTTTCTGTTTCCCACACAAAATGTTAATAGCATGGAAGGAGAAATAGATTGTTTGATTGATAGATGGTTATCTAGTTTTGATTGTAATTATCCTGAGTCTCAAACCTCAATATAATTTTAGGACTGTTTGTACGTTTTAATCACATGTCCAATTTTAATTCTTAGTGTATGTTGCGAACGCTTACATAACCATAACAAAATGGATCGTTGAAGTATCTGATCTGATTTCAGAGCATATATTCATTTTGTATATTTTAGGGATAAGTTGTGTATATATTTTAAATTCAACCTTAAAGTCCTGTATATTAAAATCCGATATATCGGTTTAAGCTATCGACTGTAATATATCGGATATTGTTTTAACGATTTCATACCTATTAGAGATTTGTTTTATCATGCAGTAATCTTTGTTTAGACAATTGTTAGTTCACCTTCCTGTTTTTTTCCAGGTTAATGTCATCCATAAATAATAGGGCCTAGAAGAGATAAAAACAACATTTGCTACTATCCTTACTGATTAGTTAATAAGTTCACTTGGTATTGTTTGTTTGAATCTTCCCATAAATGTTCAAAACTGCAATTGATCAACCTCTTATTGCCATATATGCATACTGTGCGTATTGCCTCGATATAACCTTAATTCACAAGCATTATATGCAAAGATGGATAGTGGCCATCAGTGGAATCCAGGACGCGCGTTTCGTCCTATCTGGGGCTCGTCAGCTGGGTGTGCCTGCACCTCAGAGTTGATGTTCACTCTGGGGCCCGAACTCTGTACCATTCGCTTCAAACACCGCGTTATCCACTTAGCTACTGAGTCCTGTTAGCCACTTGCTTGCGCAATGGGGTGAAGTTTGATGTTTAGAACTGCAATCGATCAGTCTCTTATTGACATATGTGAAACGAACGGTACTGAGTTCGAGCCCCAGAATAGACATCACCTCTGAGGTGTAGGTACATCCAGCTGATGAGTCTCAAATAGGACGAAACGCGCGTTTTGGATTTCACTGATATCCACTATCCTTCTTTACATATATTTAGTTAATAAGTTTGTTCATGTCATATATTAATGTAAACTGATCACAGTAAAAATAAGAATATTTACTGTATTTTACATCATGTGTTTGAGTGCAGTAAAGTTTTTAGCAAAGGTTCTCAACTAGTTCTGCTGGTATGACATCTTTTTATCATTCCACGCTATGTGGATGCATAAATTTCCTAGTAATTACCTTTTGCTTTTCAAAATGATAGGCAATAAGAAAAACATACCAAGTACCTTAATGTTTGCCCTTAAAGTTTTCACTGTTTTCGTGCAGTATTCAAACCACTCACGTCGTGATTAAAAGTCGAGTACTTTAACTACTGTGTTGGCGTATAGGGAACGTCAGTTATGTGTTGGTTCGTAATTTAGAAGATTCTTTGTTATGTAATTTTACCTTGTGTTCTATTTTGATTATATTTTAATTGTCTACTGCACACTGTGTAATACTAACCATGTGACCCGACTAAGTGTTACTACTTGATAAAAATATATAACCATTAAAGTTTTTGACCATATCGAGATATGACATACTGTTCATATGTCTAAGAATTTGCATACAACAACTGATCAAAAAATCACGCTATAAAAACTTTTTGTAATAAATTAGAATTGTTTGTTTACCAAAACTTTAAATTTGATCAGTAATACTATAAAACATCAATTTTGTGTTTGTCTGTCTTTCTGATCAATTTTAGATTCAAGATATCGATGTCTCCACCAAAGGTCCAAATTATGTCAATGCTTATCTGCAGTATCTGTCAGATCAGCCTGGTCTACGTGAAATTCACATAGTTGTGTGCCATTTTAATGATGACTGTACAAAACATATTATTAATGGTGGTGTTGCTGAGATGTTTAATCCAGGCAATCAAGTTAATATTACCAATTATACTACTAGTACTACTACTACTACTAATAATAATTTTACTGATAAAATGGAGGTAAGGAATGGATTGATTGTTTATTACTTTTTAAAAAAAATTGTTGTAAGTTGATTAAAAACGTTTTCATTACATTACACTAACAATTATCATCGTGATATTCTGCTGTTCTAGATGAATTTATTGGTTCACAATATACTATTAGTATTTAGACTACTATGATTTGCAATTATTATGACTTATTTATTTATTTGATCACATAGATATTGATACAAGGAGGCATCAAACACATATGCACCACTCAATAACAATGAGGCCAGTAGTGGTTATCATTGATTTGTAAGAAGCGTATGATACTGCTAGAGCGTCCAAACCTAAGTAGGTGGTTTTCTACGACGACCATTCCTGGAGCCTTTGACCTAAAGGTCTAATCCGCAAGGCAGTGGAGAAACGTAATGAGGTGCAGTCCCATGGTAGCCGGTGACCAGCAATAGGTTCATACGTCATATATTCCCTCAGGATCCGGCAGTCCATAGAATCAGGATTTTTCAACTCCCATAGGTGGATCCTCTACATTCACCAATCCGGTTAAAGTGCCAGACATTTGCCTTTCTCCCTCTCAATTTCGTAAACAGCATGCCAGCCGCGAGAAGGCAGTGATTAGGTTTTTCCTGGTAGTATACCCGTCGCCATATGAGAGCATTTCAAGAGGGAGAGCTGACTCTCCTCAGCCTCAGTTATGCCGGGGCTAAATGTTTATCATAGATGTGAATGATAAAACAAACCTAATTATATGTAGTATTTATATGTTGTCACTAGATAAAAAACTAATTAGTAGATTAGCATATAAATTCCTGAACGTAATGTTGTCTCACCTAAAATTAAAATCGATAAAAAACCTAATGGAGTCAAATGAAGATACTATTCGTATGTAAAGTTGTTCTCAATTGATTAGGTTCCTCTTCTGGATCCGCGTGATATTCGTGATGCATGTTTGCAAACATAATTTAACATGATCCAAAATCGATCACAGGTTGATGTTTATATAATTTTATCTGTGAGTTCATACGTAACTTATGTATAGAATAGTATATATGTACTCATAGATAATTTCAAATAGTTTAAAGCTCTCTGTCTTTCGTTGCTTTTTTTCCATTTTGATATCGGTTTGCAATATAAATCCATTTAAACGTATCCAGGGCTTTTAAAACTCAACCTAAACTAATGAAAATTAATTGTTATTAGTTCTTTCGTCAAGCTATTACTTTTTCAGTCTAAATTAAGTGGTTTAATATGTTTGTTTATTTAGAGGGACATGGGAAATTTGTGCATACCCTGTTACTGGTATTCTAATTAATGCATTAATTTCTCCTTTTTTTAACCCATGATCCAGTTATCCAACTATTTAAATATCTCCACACCTATCAATGGTCAACTAATATGTGATCATATTGTCCACCCAGGGACATCTCCAAGTTCCAGTGATATGGAAGATCCTGAACCACTGGTTAGTTTATTTTTCTTCATGCTTTTATTTCTCACTTCGTTGTTTTGCTTATATTCTTTTCATTCAAACTGTTAAAGTATGATGTTAATTTGATAACATTATTAATTCGGTGCTTGAAGACACTGACTTCTGGTCTGAGTCATGTTGGTAGATCCAGACTACTTAGTCCGGAGTCTGCGTGACTATAGGAACCAATGGTCGTAGACTCTGGGTGATATGGCTCAGAATCTGTCTTCCCTTTACCCATGAGATTAAAACCGCTTCATATCTTTATTTCTACATACTAAATCTTCCTGTATTATATCCTTATATGTAATCTTTCTTTTATATATTACCACCATTGACTGAACTACTATGAATCCGGTGTTCATCTTGCTGTGCTAATGAGGTATAGCGACTTGGACCGATGCATATATGTGCGTGGTCCTACGTTTTAGCTGACTGACTGTGCTACTGAAATTGAGTGAGATACGGAGTTTAATTCAATACTTTATTTCTACTTTTCCTTACTTCTTTTTGGTCACTGAACAAGTATTTTGAGTGACTTCATATATTCAGAAATTGTTACTACTCACATGTACGAATATAGATTAAAGTAGTGAAGTGTCCAATATTTAAAAGTCTTCATCGTTATGGATATACTTCGGTTTTAAAAAACAACATAAAAGCTTAATATTTCAAACAACTCGGCACTAGAATAATTCACTTGAACTATGAATTTCAAGGATCGTTTCAGATGAGAGAGGATCATTCATTCATAAAATGTGAATCACAAGCTAACTAATAAGCTCTCAGTTCTGTCGATTGTCTCGTTTTTAAACGCTAAAAATCATAACCTCATATTGCATTCGAATTTATTCAGATGATAGTGTCAAGACTGTATAAAGTTTTGAACTTTTTATTGGGCTTTGTAGAATCCGGTTTAATTTGAGGGCGATATTCATCATGGATTAATTTATGTTGGGTGCCATTAAAGAACATAAAACATTAGGCAGCAATTTCTTCCTGGTATGGGACTCCTTCCATAACCCTGCTCTGAGGTTGAACTGGAAATCTTCAAGTCCCTTAATGTGTCAGTGATACACATTTCCAACTTCTATCAATTCGAAATATAGGGCAACGACAATCCAAAAACAACTGCTGATGATTTTTTGATCTCTCATATATCTGAATTCCACGGGTCAAAACTTCTCACTACGATTTCATGAACTGATCAAAACGTATTTCTCTGATGACTAAAATTATACTATTTTTCTGACAACCTATATGGAAACTAGTATTATTTGAAGACGGTATTCACAATTTAGTACCCCTAATGAGATCAATTTATGATAAATAACACCTTCAAGTCTATATTTGTCTACTCGACTTTCTGTTATTGCATACATATATAGCTTTAAACGCTATCCAACTGTTGAACTCTAAATACTTACAAGGTAGTACTGATAAGAACTGTACAAATTATAATTAATTAGTCAACTATTGTTTATGCAACTAAAATACATTCTGAAGATTATACGCATATAATTATTTCTTGAATATCTGTTTGGTCATTAGAAGTCCATATATTTATTAAGATGGTACCTGTTTACGTTTTTATGATATAAATTTAAGCTTAACACGTTACATGAAGTCGATGGACTTAAGTATTAATGTTAAACATTGGTACAAGTGAAGCTAAAATATATATGCACGATACAACAAAAATGAGGTCGTGAAGAGATAGAGGAAGGAAAGTGAGTATAACAAAAGCAAGAAAAACTATGTATAGATATTGGTGTATGTGAGTGAAATAATAATGGGAGAAGTAGTTCAGTTAAGCAAAATGCAACCAGAAAGGATATTTTTCAGTTAAAGAAGTTGCTCCCACTTTTATGAAGGACACCAAAGTTACAGCAGGATCGCCACTGGCTTCGATTCTGAGCCATTTCTGATAATGTTCCAACCCTATATGTTGCACCATCTCGGGGACCCCAACAAGATAGTCGCGAGGAACCAAGAAAATCCGATCCTGTACAGATTTGTTTCATACCTCGAGATCATGTCATATACCAATTACCTCTCCAGTCAGTCCGAGAGTCAGCAAAAAGATTACAGTGTGGAAGTCGCTATGGAAAAAACATTCTTTGCACATGTTCAAGCCACCAGAGTCAGTGTTTCAAGATGGTGACAGCAACCGAATTATCTTCAATGTGCCCAAACACACGCTGCCAAACCTCTGCATTAATAAGAACATGGTGTTTCCACTGAATTCCAATAGTCATTCGTAGACAACGATGATCCGACTCAGAGACCATTTTGCGAAAACATATAGTAATACTGCTTTCACCGACGCATCAGAGACCTGAGCTTTTACAGCGAAACTAACGTCACGAAGGTGCCAAAGATGGCCTAAATTGGCATAAGTCGCTCTAGCTTCCAATATACGTGAGTTGATCTCATTACTCACGCCACCAACAGCGCTCACTGAGCTACCCAAATACACGAACTTCTCGACTACTCATATTTGCTTACTACTAAGAGTGAGTGCAGGTTTAGGATCTTGAGAGTCTTGTAAAAGTACTTTGCACTGCCAAGGTGCAAAGCAAATGCCATACCCACGGACACTGGTTGCCAGCTGATTAAGTGCAGATCGCATCGCTTAGGTACCATCACACAGTAGGACAATATCATCCGGACACTCAAGGTCGAAGAGTCTTTCTCCAGACAACAGATTGATACCACCATCACCCACATCTATCAAAGTTGATTTTAGACCGTCATTGATGGCAAAGTTGAAAAGGAATGGTTAGATTTGGCAACCCTACCCAGCCCCGTTTCTGGTTTAGAACATTGGAGAGAGGTGATCGTATGCCCTCACTCCGCCAGTGGTGTTTGTATGTAGGTCTTTTAGACACACCTTTCTTCAATAGACAATCCCATAGAGCAGTCTTGTCCAACGAATCAAATGCGAGCCTGATGTCGAGAGACACTACGATTGTTGGCTTGTAATAAGTATGAAGGTGTTCTAAGATTTGGGAGAGGGTGAAGATATGATCAATACATCCTCGACCAGAACGAAAACCAGTCTACTCCTCGCAAGTCGACCTCTCATGGGTTTTGAACAATCTACGAATTATGACGGAAGCCAATAATTTGGATGCTATCAGAAGTAAACTTATCCTCCTATGGTTGTTAGATGAGTGAAGTGGACTCTTATTAAAGATAGGGATAACTAACGACTCACTCTATGCTGTTGGAACATTCTCTAATTACCAGACATTTGTAAACAGTTCTGTCGTTACATCACTAATGTCCAAGACTTCATATTTTTTTCATTACTTGTAGTAAGCCTATTCACTCTTACGATTTTTTTTCACGATATACTACTAATATTATTGAAGTAGATGTCGTGAAATCATTAATATATGGGGCACTTAGCTTTATAATAATAAGTAATGTTTTAGAAGTAGTCAAAATATTGATTATCAATTTACCGTACCATATTTTCATTAAGTATTTATATTTTGCCTATAAACAGTGTCTACATTATGTGCTATAGATAGTCTACTTATTAGTTGGGTTTATTCATGCTTTCACTGTTCATATTCTATTATAAAATATGTTGACATCCGAGATGTTTTACTAGAGATTATTTTACTCTTTGATCAGATTGTAAATTAAACGAAAAGTATTTATTGATAGTTGTGTTACACTGTCTTTTCTTTAGTGAATTTCTCCAAGATAGAATTTCGAAATTGATAGTATTAGGATGATCTTTACTATATGATTGAAGTTTAGAATATAAAATCTGGGATAGGTGTTTATTTTGTTTTTGTTTTATACATCATACCAAAACACTAACTGGTATTTTTAACTTGTACAAATGTTTATTTATTCAAATACATATATAAAACTCATCAATTCACGTTTGACAGCATGATTTTGATTTATTCTAGTTCTGGAGCATCCATAACATACTGACAATAGAATCTTTAACTGATTTAACAGGTACCGATTCGTCTACTTGGGTTGGAATTACGCTAAAAGTGTAAAGACTGGTGATGCTCTCCAGATGCCCAAACCGAAACTACAACTTAATTGCTAAAATTCAATTGCCTTAATCACTGAGCCACCTCTCGACTCCAATTTTTTTATTATATACAAAACATAACAGCTGTGAAACTCAACAAACCGTGCGGTATTTTTTACATCGATTATGTTTGAGAAGAGTGTAGCTAGATGAGTTCTGAATGTTAATTCTGTTAGTAATCAAGAATTTTATTTTTGTTATCGTTTATTCTAATTTCTCTCTCATTATAGACTGATATGGAGTCTCGTGATGTGGTAGATATTTTATCTCGATCAGTACCGTCGCCAGATCCGAATAATTCTTCCGATTCACAGCATAATACATATAGGAAAACTACTCTATGTCCATTATCTCAACTTTCATCGCCTATTTTAAAAGATGAGGATAACGCTGTCAATACTGATGTTATATTTTCAACGTATGAAAAATCCGATAAAAAATCAATACTACAAAATGGCTGGGTTAGTGACAGTGTTTGTAGTTCTAGTTCTCCATCATTTCCTCCACCTCCACTACCTTCTAGACGATTGTCTACAACATCTAAAGAACAAGAGGCGACTGGTTATTTAAAACCTATGGTAGTTAATGATTCAAATGTAAATGAATGTAAGTTTAGAAATTCATTGTAATCATTGGTTTTCGAATTTCATTTTTACCAACTAGTAAAACAGAAATGTAGGTTCGATCTTATGTGCAGTCATCGATGTACACTATAGATCCGAATCACATGTCTAGTTCTGTGTAATTTACAACAATTTGTAATTGTTTAATTTCTTTGAAAGTCCCTTAGTGATGTGAAGGATGAAATCCAAGTGCTTCAGAATTTTATATCAAATACTTCTCACCAATTCACTAGATAATTATCTTCTTATTCGTGCAGTAATACAGAATCAGGATCCTACATGTACACACACCTTACGTTTCATAGACGTATGCATGTCTGACAGGCGCTAGGTTCTCGACGGTCATTTTTTACACCTGGTTTAGGATTTTTCGGCTGCTAACAGTTTTGAGCGAATGTGTGTTTCCAAGTTAGTGAAGTAATCAGTCGTGGAAATTTCTCAACTCTATATCGTGTTACCCACTATCACTGAACCGTGCTTCTAAGAAAACAATCGTACAACAGATAGTTGCAGCATTCATCAAAAGTATTTTGATTTTACTCAGTTGTTTTATCGTGAGATTCTTAAGCTGATAGGGTTGACATGTTCTTTACAGATCGTAAAAATTGCGCATTGATCAATCTGTACTAAATTAAAGAGCTAAGATTTCTCAGGCAAACAAATAAAAGATACAAACCACACGGGTATTATGAAACTTAACAAATGACCATCGAAATTTATTCATTTTGTAAAATATTGTGCTAGTAAACTTTCTTATCCAAAATATTGTTATGCAAAAAGTAAATATCATTGAAGGTTATTTTTAAATGCATAGACGACTCAATGGTTTTTACAAATTGTTCAACTTATCTATAGGTTCCGATATTTATCTGTTGTAATTTATCTACCTCCTGGTTTGCATTGAATTTATGTTATTAATATCGGTTGAACATTTGAAACCAATTCTACAATTAAACGTTTACTATAATAATTTTCTTTTGTTGTAATCCCTCTATCTTGGTTTTTTGTTTTTGAATTGGTTCACTATACAATATATTTTAGTAAATTTCTATAGTCCTGTGAAATTGTACACACGTGATAGTCAAGATGAGATACTTGTTATTCGTCTACCATTACTAATTAATTCTTCATCAAACTACACCCATAATGTTAACGAAGAAACGGAAAATTTGGGTTTCCATCTTGTAAGCTGTTCTAATCCCGAGAGTATGGCTACATTTGTTGCAAGCTGTCAAACGGATTCTAGTGGCGGTCTTGAGTGTGGAGATGAAATTATACAGGTTAGTTATAATGGATAACAACGTATGAACATTCCGATTTCGTCTTCATTGTCACATGACAAAATTCAAGCTAATTTACTGAATATTATTAGTTATTTTTTAATCATATACAAAACAAAACCTTAATTATATATATATATATATATATATATATATATATATATATATATATACTCGTGGCTCCCAAACACGTCTTACATATAAAGTGATTGTGGATAATCGACAGACAACTTTGGACCTACGTTTTGTGCTATTTGTCACTCATTGGTCAGCTGTGCCTTTAATCTTTAAAAATCTAGTTTTTCGGTCTACAAGAAATGCTCTCAGAGAAAGTACCTTCATTCTCTAACCTTTCAGAGGTTGGTTTTCTATCAGTAGATTCAGTTTTTGACTTAGAATACCCAAATGTTATAGTTCAGTTTGGTGAAGTCTTTGACAGAATACGGTCTCCTGATCAACATAAGAACAATACAAGCATGTTTGGAATGCGGTTTGAATTGCGTCATCGCCTGAATTAGTGATAGGGAGTGAGGTAATTGAGTGTGTCGATCGCTTCACTTATCTAGGAAGTTTCATCAGTACTGATGATCTAGGGTCTGGTGAAATTTCGGCAGACTCAGAAGACTCGATCGGTTTATGCTAACTTGAATGAACAGTGGCGTAGGCGAGATATCCGTCTTCCGAACAAATGACGAGTTTACTGCTCAGCAGTTTGCTACACTATACTTAACGGGTGCTAAACATGCTTATATTTGCTTGTTATTTTTCAAAGAGTGTCATAAGTTATCCAATATTCTCATGTACACCGTAGTATCGAAGATGCTTCCACAAGATTTTCCTATCCACACTGTCATATGCCTTTTTATAGTTGGTTTAATATCTCTTTTATATCATACAGTCTTTATGTACTATTTTAAAGGGCTCTTTCTTGTTTCTTTTTCATTTGCCTTATACTGTTCGCTTACGTGCGTCTATATCCGATATTTAGGTTGAAGACATCAATGTCTGTGGGTTAGATCATATTTCCGTTCAACACATTATCCATTCAAAAATTACCGAATTAATGTTGAATAAGTATTCAATCAATAACTCAAGTAATAATTATTTTATTGGTAATGATAATAATGGAAAAGTGAGTGATTCTGATCAATCAGTTATCAAATCTTTCATTACACTAATCATAAGACGAAATCCAAAAAATTTGTCATTAATGTCATTTTCACGGGAGTGCAATGATTCACCATTGAGTGTAGATAATTTGACTGGTGTAAGTTAATCTCACTGCAATATTTTTTTTCCAATTTATATCAGCTACTGCATTTCTACTGATAGATTTTTAAGAAAAATTCTCACTGGTATAAGCTTATTTGCTTGATATTCTAAAATAATGATATTTTGTCCTTTTTTTGATTTGTATTGTCATTGAACAAAATTGTGCTTAAATATTTGTCTCCCACAGTATGGAAATAATGTACGTATAAAAGTTCTTATAATTAATAAATATTCTATAATTTGGGTTGCTGTTGTTAATCTGGAGTTCAGTGAATAACTCTGGTGTTAAATACAATGTGTACTAGGTCCAGGTCTTAGTAAAAACACCAATATCAATATGTAAATACAAAAATCTAGTGAATTTCGAATAAGACAGAATCTGTACCGTGGTTCCCACCCTTAATTAGGCTGTTGATTTTACTTTAATCTTTTGTCAAGATTGGAACATCGAGATTTCGACTTTTAAGATCAATAAAAATTTGAATTTGTGAATTAGTTGACAATTTTTATAGTTAATATAATATATAACTTTTTCCTTTAACCCTCTCTATTTCATTTCCTCGTATCACTTGGATGTTTCAGTTACTTAATTGAAATGATGACTGTGAATGAATTAAAACACATATCTGTTATTGAGAGTTATTTCAAATATTGAAAAAAAAATCAAGTTTATTAATATATTCGACGATTGTTTCCACTATAGGCTGCCATCAATTCATAAATTTTAAAGCATTAGTCAGCTGTTTTGTCCTAATTTAAAACACTATCAATGATTTATCTAAACCACATTTAATTTACGTAAGAACTTTCACATTTCGTGATTCATCTGACACATTTAACCTAAAATACTTGATTTCATTCTTCTGTTTCCAACATCAGTCTATCATAGTGTTTATCTATTGCCATCGATAGGTAACCTATTCACTCTTAACATGGTTGACTCGGTACGTTATCCTTTTTTTCAAAATGAAGTAATCCTCTTACTACCCGAATACCAAGTCAAAATATCTGCACCAATTATCGACCTTTTTTCAAATTGCATGCCGTGTTAATTAATCAACGTATTATAATGTGATGTCAGATTTGTTCTTGGACACTTTATCGAATGAATTGAGGTGTTTATTATTTATTATTCAGGCAATTCACATTGATAATGAATTAGGATTTTTTGTTTATGTACGTACTAATACCCATATAACTAATTAATTATAATTCCCAATATAAAAAGTTTACCTAGTTTATGTTTATTCCAGTAGCTAATAGAGTCATCATTAGATCCACTTATTTCATTAACAGTTTCATATTGAGGTCTTGACCTTGAAAGAAAAATAAAATTTGTCAAATGCATCAAAAACACTTTATGAATTGATATACTTACTTAGTTACTTAAGCCTGTTACTCCTCACCAGCATTCTCCATCTAACCCTGTCCTGGGCAATCCTTTCCAGCTCCTTCCAGTTCCTATTCATCCTTTTCATATCTGCTTCTATTATCCGACGTAATGTGTTCTTAGGCCTTCCTCTTTTCCCTTTCCCTTCAGGATTCCAAGTTAGGTCTCGTGATGCAGTTTGATGATTTGTGTAATGTATGTCCTATCCATTTCCATCGTCTTTTCCTGATTTCTTCAGCTGGAAGCTGGTTTGTTCTCCCTCACAAAAGGCTGTTGCTGATGGTATCCGGCCAATGGATGTTGAGTATCTTGCAAAGACAGCTATTTATAAATACTTGTACCTTCTTGATGGTGGTTGTTGTAGTTCTTCAATTTTCAGCTCCATGCAGTAGAACTGCCTTGACGTTGGTATTGAAGATTCTCTCTTTGATATTGGTTGAAAGTTGTTTTGAGTTCCATATGTTCTTCAATTGTAGAAATGCGACCCTTGCTTTGCCAATCCTTGCCTTTACGTCTGCATCTGAGCCTTCTTGTTCATCGATGATGCTTCCTAGATATGTGAAGGACTCTACATTTTCCAGAGTTTCGCCATCGAGAGTGATTGGATCGTTGTTTTCCGCTTTGAATTTGAGGACCTTCGTTTTCCCTTTGTGTATGTTGAGGCCTACTGATGCAGAGACTGCTGCCACACTGTCTGTCTTTTTCTGCATCTGTTCGTGTGTATGCGATAGGAGGGCTAGGTCATCTGCGAAGTCCAAATCGTCTAATTGATTGTGAGCTGTCTATTGTATTCCGTGTTTTCCTTCAGATGTCGAGGTCTTCATAATCCAGTCGACCACCAGAAGAAAGAGAAAGGGAGAGAGTAGACAGCCTTGTCTGACTCCGGTCCTTACTTGGAAAGAATCTGTCAGCTGTCCTCCATGCACGACTTTGCATTGTAGTCCGTCGTATGAGTTCCGGATAATATTGACAATCTTCTCAGGAACTCCGTAGTGTCGAAGAAGTTTCCATAACGTCCTCCTATCCACACTGTCAAATGCCTTTTCATAATCAATGAAGTTGATGTATAGTGACGAGTTCCACTCAACTGATTATTCGACGATGATCCGTAGTGTTGCAATTTGGTTTGTGCACGATCGATCCTTACGGAATCCAGCTTGTTGATCTCGAAGTTGGGCGTCTACTGCATCTTTCATCCGGTTCAGCAACACTCTGTTGAAGACCTTCCCTGGTATTGACAGCAGCGTAATGCCCCTGTAGTTTTCACATTTGCTCAGATCTCCTTTCTTTGGAATCTTGACGAGGTGCCCTTCTTTCCAGTCCATCGGCACTTGTTCCTCCTCCCGAATCTTTTTGAATAGAAGGTAAAGCATGTTTGTAGTCAATTCGATGTCTGACTTCAGTGCTTCAGCTGGTATGTTGTCTGGTCCCGCTGCTTTCTCATTCTTGATTTGTCTGATAGCCATTCTGATTTCTTCCTTCGTTGGTGGGTTGACGTCTATAGGAAGATCGGTGTGTGCTGCTTCGATTTCCGGTGGATTCATTGGAGCCGGCCTATTCATGAGTTCCTCGAAGTATTCTACCCATCTGTTCCGCTGTTGTTGAATTTCAGCGATTGGCCTGCCTTCTTTGTCTTTGACCGGCCTCTCTGGTTTACTATATTTCCCTGATAGTTTCTTCGTTGTATTGTAAAGCAGTTTCATATTTCCTTCTCTAGCAGCTTTTTCTGCCGTCGTTGCTAGTTCATCCACGTATTTCTTCTTGTCGGCTCTAATGCTCCTCTTCACTTGTTTGTTTGCTTCTATGTATTCAGCTTGTGCTTGAACTATCTCTGCTCGTGTTCGGCTGTTGTTTATTGCTGCTTTCTTGTTCTTCCTTTCTTTGATCTTGTCCAGTGTTTCTGTAGAGATCCATTCCTTATGATGGTATTTCTTTAGACACAGAACCTCTTGACACGTTGAAGTTAATGCTTCCTTGATGCCTTTCCAGTTGTCCTCCATACTAGTTTGTTCTTCTTTCAGTAGATCTTGTAAGGCTTGGAACCTGTTATTGAGAGCTATCTTGAATTCATTGAGTCTGTCAGTATCTCGAAGGAAGGCTGTATTGAACCTTTGTATTGCTGTTTGTCCAGTTGTCCAGTTTTTCTTTAGCTTCAGTTTTAAATTGGCTACAACTAGGTGGTGATCTGAAGCTATGTCAGCTCCTCTCCTGGTTCTCACATCTTCCATTGTCCTTCGGAATTTTTTGTTGATGCAGATATGATCTATCTGGTTCTCTGTAGTGTGGTCCGGTGAGATCCATATAGCCTTGTGTATACGCTTGTGTGCCTCTATGACCGATTTGTTGAATCTTTCTTCATTTTCGTTTCTCTGTCCCAGTCCATGTCGTCCCATGATATCTTCATATCCGGTGTTGTCTATTTCGACTTTGGCATCTAGATCTCCCATCAGAATGGTGAGGTCCTTTCTTGGACATTTCTCTATGATTGACTGCAGCCGCTCGTTGCTATCATTGGTGGGTTCATAACATTGGATAATATTCATTAAAATCTCCTTTGTTTTGAACGATGCTTTGATGATTTTGGATCCGTGAGATTCCCATCCTACAAGTGCATTTTGTGCTACTTTGGACAGCATTAGAGCGACTTCCTGAGTGTGTGGAGCATTTTCCATTTCGTGACCGGAGTATAACAGCATCTCTCCCGTAGCTAGCCTTTTCTGTCCAGCTTGGGTCCAATGCGTTTCGCTGACTCCCAGAGATTCTGTGGCAGTGTCTGTCATTGAAAGGCGTACCCCCGAAGTACATAATCCTTGTAAAGGCTCTTTACTCGAACACTATTAGTCGAGTGAGAGCTTATGGCGAACTGTCATCTACTTTTGCAACCTCAAGTGGTGTCCGTCAAGGATGTCCACTTTCCCCATTTTTGTTTAACTTCATCATAGATCTACTGATGGAAATAACCTTCTCGTCGACTGAGTTCTCGGGTATTGATCTCCATCCAGGAGGTCCACTTATCGACTTAGAATACGCAGATGACATAGTCCTGTTTGGTGAAGACGGGGACAAAATGCAGTCTTCTGGTAGCACTGAGCAACAATGCCAGAATGTTTGGAATGCGCTTCTCTCCCTCTAAATGCAAGTTGTTGCTTCAGGACTGGTCTGCGTTAACACCTGAACTAAGGATAGGGAGTGCAGTAGTCGAACGCGTTGACAACTTTACTTATCTTGGAAGTCTGATCAGCCCTAATGGGTTGGTATCGGACGAAATCTCAGCACGGATTCGATAAGCTCGTTTGGCTTTTGCCAACTTACGTCACCTATGGCGAAGGCGAGATATCCGTCTATCAATAAAAGGACGAGTATACTGCGCGGCAGTCCGTTCTGTTTTAATTTACGGCAGCGAAACATGGCCATTAAGAGTAGAAGACACTCGTAAGCTACTAGTATTTGACCACAGATGCCTTAGAAATATTGCTGGCGCCTGCTGGGATAACCGGGTAAGTAATAGCGAGGTTAGACGCAGGGTATTAGGAAAGGATGGTAAATCAGTTGATGAGGTTATGAATCTTCATCGACTGAGATGGTTGGGCCACGTGTTACGTATGCCTGAACACCGATTACCACGACGTGCAATGCTAACCGGTGTAGGGGATGGTTGGAAGAAAGTTAGGGGCGGCCAAACCAAAACGTGGCATCAGTGCTTGAAGTCACTAACTTCTAGTCTGAGCCATGTTGGTAGATGCAGACTACTTGGTTGGGGTCCACGTGACTATCGTAACCAATGGTTGGAGACTCTTGGTGACATGGCTCAGAATCGATCACAATGGCGTCGGTGTATACACTCCCTGTCTTCCCTTAAACTAAGAGATTAAAATCGCTTTATATCTTTCTTTCTACGAACCAATTCTTTCTTCTCGTACTATATCTCTATATGCAATCTTTCTCTTATATATTACCACCTTTTACCTAACCACTGTTATGAATCCGGTGTTCATCTTGTTGTGCTGATGCGGTATGGCAACCTGGACCGATGCACATATGTGCCTGGTCCTACGTTGTAGCTGACTGACTGACTGATTCCCAGTATTGCCAAATTGTATCTCCTCATTTCCGTTGCTATTTGACTGATCTTCCCTGTCTCTCGCATTGTTCGAACGTTCCATGTACCTACAAGAATTTTCGCTCTGGTTGTTAGAAGGGGCTTCGGCCTCGTGGCTTCCGAAGGAACTCGGCTTTCACCATGAATCGTCATAATTCTTCTAAATGAAGACCTTCTAACTTTCAGGGCAGAGTTAAAATGGTTTGAATTATTTTTTCTGGTAAGCGTTTTTTAGCGAGTTGGTTTTCTACGTGATGGGGACGCTAACCCCGTGCCCAACCCTCCTCCTTTACCCGGGCTTGGAACCGGCAGTAACTCTAGAAGAGCTACAGGCGGAGTTATGAATTGATATACAAACATAATAATTTACATAAGGTTTTGATCGGATACCATCTCTTTTAAATCGAATTTTGACTGAACACAAAACTACTACTGAATGAATTCAGGCCAGAGAGAATAAGTTTTCTAAAAAGGAAGTATTTTATGTACTGAAACTGTTATATTTACTAGTACACGTTATACATCATTCTTACCTTCACTAGAATTCATGTGACTATTGGGAATATATACATTTTTCAAATAATATAATTGATTGAATGAAGCTTGATATTTTCGCTTATCTTTATAAAAAATGTCTCATATTTTAAAGCATTATCAATGATAATTTATTTCCATACTAATAGTTTTTAGTCTATTTTAGTACTGTTCCTTTATGTTAAACGTATCTTTTTTTTTGTAGAGCACCTGTTCAAAAGCGTTATCGTCATCATCACCTAATCCATTACCAACTGGTTCAAAGCCAATTCCACATACATTTCTAAAAGAGATCATGGTTGAATTAAATGAAGATTTTTGGAAATTTCAATTATTCGACATTATATTGGAGAGAGTAAGTAGAAAGAATATACTTTTTTGTGATGAAAAGTATCTATAAACTTTTTTGTTGTGTTTATCGAAGACGAATGAAATATAAATATTTTTATAATTATCTTATATTGTCCTAATAATTATATTTGTTTGGCCAGAATCGTTTCACACAATGTTTCGTCTTTATTTGGTTTATTGTAGTGTAAAGATGCCAGCCATATTAGAGATATTCAGAAATATAATTATTCTACTCATTGGGATATAACAAAAAATATATTTATTACTAACTTTCTACCCAATGTTTAATTTATTTGAAAATATTAAGTTCAACTTTGGCATTGATACCGACTTAATAGTTGAAGGTTGATTACCTTTATCACAGAACCACATCACTTTTCATTTGAAATAATGTAGTAACAACGTCATATGCATTGTTAAGAAAATAGATATGATAATAATAATAATAATAATAATAATAATAATAATAATAAATCTCTTCATTAAAATTACTTTATCCCGAATAATCCTGTGCATCATAGTCCCATTAAATGTAATGTGTGAATGTACAAATAGGACTAAGAACATATATTTTAAGCATTGATCTCGTTTTTACTCTTGATATTATTTTAATAAATCGACTAGCTCGTGTGATTGAGGCTAATAAATGTGATAGTCTAATCGCACTATCTATAGTAGAGCATTTTCAACACACGGTTGGTTGTGATTTTCAATCTATTTTCTTCATGTTTATTCTGAATTCTCTCGAATATTGCTTTATATGATAATAAATATTGTTATTGATAATGAATTCATTCACTGTTATATCTTTAGTACAATATTAAAAAATTTGATTTAATGCTTGAATCGGTTTCCTAAGCTCTTCTAGTAACTCCAGGCTAAATCTACACAACAACTTGAACACAAGAGAAAAGGAGCGGAATATGGAAATAACGCTTTACTCCAAGGTTCGTTCATGCACAGAAAGCTGAGAGTATTTATAACATTTCATGTGGATTTGGGCTTCTGGAACCTTACTAAACATATAGCTAGATGTTTCTGAGAAACTTCTATTCAATACTAAATGGATAAAATGTTTCCTAGCGTTTCTGGTCGATTTCGAGGAATATTTTGGATCTCCTAAACAAATATAGAATTCTCGGTGTAAAAAGTAGCACTTTTCGAGTAACATGCTTAATTATTGTAGGATTAAAAGTCCTCTATACCCTTTAACTGCGTCGACGTTTTCTCTCAAAATCAGTACTGAAACAAACCTTGGTATTTCCAAAACCGGTTTGAGTACCAGCTCATTTTTTTTGTTTTCAAACAACTACTTATTACGTTCCTGTGTCCTGTTCGTGAACTTGCACATAACTACTAAAAAGCATCAATTGTTTATCTGTTACTGCACTATACAAATCATAAACAATATGCCTTGTCATTTTATTTTTGTTCTCATTTGGTTTCCTAGTTAATTTTACTAATAGATTTATTCAACTAGAAAACGCATTTGTTCATTTTTAAATTAAATAGTGTTACATAAAATATGAATAGTATGGTTATGTTAATTAGTAAAACTGTAATGACCGAGGTCCTACTGTTAATACTGGAATCGAGGATCCACTGCGATTTCCACTACGCTAACTAGTGGTAATAGAAATCTTATCGGCTCTTCAAACACGTCGCCGTTAATTTAAAATTCACTCATTTATATGGAACTTTACACATCTTAGTTAATAAATATTACGTATGGTAAATAAACTGATGTTACTTCAAAAATACTCAAAGTACACATCTGAATAAGTGTTACTTGAAAAATGCAACCGACATCATGCCGAACAAAATATTAACATTAGAAAAAACGTAATCTGACCTTTATCCCATGTTATCGAAAATAAACTCGCTAAGCATGACTTTTAGAAAGTATTATTGTTGTAGTAATCAGATGGTAAAGCTACCACTCAAATCATTTTTTAAAAGAAAACTGCGGAGTAGTGACCGCGTAAATCTTATAGTGTGTACTGAATGAAAGGACTTCTTGTTAATGTATTATCTGTATCACGCGAATAAATAAGTTTATCATTTTTTTGTCCAATCTATGTTACTTATAAATGATAAATATCTTATTATACACCTCCACTCTCATACTGTCCTATTAAAATCGAAGCGAATTGTATTTTTCTTCACGTGATCATTGAGAATAATCCAAGTTGATTATCTGTAGCACAATGTTTCCTTGTGTTTAAATGTTGAATAGTTGTAGATTATCTTTAGGAGTATACTCACCGAATCCTGAATATCCAGATGCGTTAAGGGAGTATTGATCCTTTTGTGTTAAATCCTTCTCAATATTCAACTGTTTATTAATTTCAACCTTCTTTGTTCATAGGGTTCAGACGGTTTCGGTATTTTCATCGTTAATTTGAGTCCAAACAATGAACCTGGTGTATTCGTCAGCGAAATCCGTCCAAACAGCCCAGCACAACTAGTAAGTGGATCTCACAGTATGTAATTCAGTGCTTCTGAATCATATTTTCATTACTTTTATACTAATTACTTCTAAGTATTAGTGGCGGAAGAACTGGCTATCCTCATCGGGAGCAACAAAACTGTATGACTATAAAAGTGTACTGTTTTTGATAGGCTCAAAAACTTATGGGATTAGTTTAGAGTTAACTAACTATTAAAGTTATACGCAAACATGAAATTATTCTGTTATTTAGATATGTTTTTAAAATTGCTAGGAAATGAAAGTGCGAATAACATCCAGTACTATATTTTGTAATAAAATAAGTCAGTGTTGGACTAAAGTTCATCTAATTTTCTAAAATTTCGTTCAATTAGATGATCGTTAATAGCTTTGGAATCTGCAATAAACGTACATTGGTTCTCACCTTTCGCACCAACACAGTTAGAAGGAGAGCAGATTTTCAATGTATGAGCACTAATATATGTGGTAGTGTAAAAATAAAGATGTAAATGAGTACAAGCTGTCCATTTTATTTATTTTATTTTTATTTCAACACATAAATATTAATACAAGAGGGCACCAAATATATATGCGCCACACCATATTTGTGTGTGTGTGTGTGTAGGCTGTAATACTGCCCGGGTGCCCAGACCGAAGCAGGACAAGCTGTCCATGCGGTTAGGCCACTGTTACTGATTTTCAACGAGTTCAGTTGAAACCCTTAATCATCGATTGCCATTTTCTCACTAACGTGTTATATTTGAAGAGATTACGAGATCACTTAAATCGGCGAATAGAATTTAAAAAAACGACAATACAAGCTAATCTATCCTGATGCGTCCCAGTCCTGCTAACTAGTGGGAGAAGATCTAGTTCAAATGAAGGAAAGGTGTATTCCACAAGCACATAACTCAAGTGTATATATACGGCATAAAAATGTCCCTGGGAAACGTCACAAAAAGTGTACTCAAATAGGGGACGAACCAATGGCATTTAGGGTCCTTTCCAATTGAAAATACAAGCTGAAGGTAAAAATGGGCGCTTCTGGCGCGAAAACAAGAAATTCAAATTCCCAAAATGAAATTACAAAAATAAGATTTTTGCTAAGTGATCTCTTGGGATCTAGCAGCCCCAACAGAACCTCAACTGTCTAAACACGCTGCTCAGTCCATCACTTTATGTGCTGATTTCATGTCTTGATCTGGATTGCTTATAGGTTTCCTTTATTTTTTCAATGTAATGCTTATAAATGTTCCTTGGATGTCGTAAAATGCATTCTACATCGATTTTTTTTGCAGCAAGGAGTTCTTAGACCTCATGATCGTATACTAGCTATTGATGGTCAACTTCAATGTGATTATGAAAGTACACTGGAATTGTTGCAAAAATCAAGAAAATCTGTACGCCTAACCATCGGTAGACAAATACCTTGTCACAGTGACTCACAACAAATGCTACAATTTGGATATGTAACTACAACAGGGGATAATCCAGATAATGATACAAAGCATCATAAATTATCCATTATACCTGGGATTCCTGCTACAGTTACTCTGTACAAGACTGACGGAGGTCTCGGATTCTCGATTGTCGGTGGAAGTGACACAGTTTTGGTATGTGCTATTTGGTTAAATATAAATGATGATTATTTCAACTTTTTCTGAAGTTTAATTACATCATTGTCATTTTTCTTCAATTCATAGCTAACTGATTTCAATTCTTACCTTTCTTTATTAACATTAATCTGTTTTTAGTTGCTTGATTGCACTATCATCTAATGTTTGTTAACTCTAATCATTATTTCAATGTTCTGGATACTTTCCTTCTCAGACTTTATTCATCCGAAACAAAAGGACTTATGACCTTATTAACTCTATTAAAATCTTCGCTACATCATGATACATATATTCATCTTTAATCACCCTCGTATTTATAAGTATATATATAGTATAATAACTTTGATTTTAAAATATTATAGGTTGTAAGCAGCTGATGAGAACCTAACGAAATAAAATGAATTCATATTATTCTGGACCAATCTTTCTTCTTGCTCAGTCCTATTTATTGATTTTACGTATATAATATGATATGCCTGATTATATGGAAATAATTACCCTTTTTCTACTCTTTACTAGATGTTCAGTCAGTCAGTAACAACGTAGAACTTCGTACGTGCGTACATCAGTTCGAGTTGCCACACCACATTAGCACAGAGATGCAGTGGTCGATTCAAATCCCGTAGTGGTAGAGGTAGATGTTAACTTGCTACAATTTCACATCATGTGGGATATGAGCTAGATTTGTAGTTTACATGATTGACTGATTTTACTTTGACGAACATTGAACTATGGGGAACATTGACGAGCTGTTTCGTCTTAGCATATAGCTCCTTAAGAGGTTTTATGCACAACTCAAGTTAAGGTCGAACACGGAACTATTGGGCCTCGTCGTGAGGATGTCTCCGTAATATGGACTGCGTACTGAACGATCCTACTAAGTTTCCTATCGAAAGATAGTCTTTCACATACATAATTCATCCAAGCATATTAGATTGACTATCAGTGAATCACTGCTCCTTTTTATTTGTTTCTTTAAAGAGTAACATTTTGGTTCATGAAGTACACTCTGGTGGAGCTGCTGCACGTGATGGTCGGCTTCAAGTTGGTGACCGCTTGTTAGCTGTCAATGGGATCGATCTTCGTGAAGCTACCCAAAAAGATGCCACAAAGGTATTTTGTTTTGTTCTCATGACTTCTTTTTACCAGTGATTCCTGCTAGGAATTCCACACATTGTCTCCGTAAAATTTAACTTCCAATTCTAGTTCTGTTCAACTTTTCATTTATATTTACTTCAATTACCAGATTATACGAACAGCTGATGACTGTATCCAATTGGTTGTGTACAGAGATCCTGAACCACAATATATAAATCAAGGTGTATTCGAATGTCATAATGTTCACTTGAAACGTGACATGCCTGGACAAAGTTTTGGTCTGTCATTGATTGGTCGACCTCATTATTCGACTGGAACAGCTATTGGAGGCATTGTAAGTATATATATATATATATATATATATATATATATATATATATATATATATATATATATATATATATATATATATATATATATATATATATATATATATATATATATATATCAATTATTATTCAATTGTCATTATTACCTATATATTTTTCGTCTTTTCTTTATATCTGTCATGTGGACGATTATTTCCTAAATGTATGGTCCTTAAATTATTTCCATTTTCCTACTTTTCTTCAACTTCGAGACTTTTACGCAACCATTTGTTACTTGAAATCTTGAGGTCTTTATAATTTGGTTTCTTTCTATTCTTGTTTAGACTTGTATATTGATCGAACCACCATAAATACGATTGTACAAATTTAGTAAATGATATCGTTGAAGAGAACATTTTCTCTGGATTTCCTTCTGTATTCAGTAAATTAGTGGGTTTCTTCCATTATTTTTCTGATATTTGGTAAAACTGAATGTTCTTAAAATTTCATAGTACTCAAATAGCTGCGTCTCACAGTAGTTAGTTAACTTACTATAAATCAAAGCTGACCATGAGTTTATGGTCAGCTTCGTATATTTGTGATTGATAGTTTCTCACAAAATAGTGTTCCTATGATCACCATTAATTCAAACTTTATTCAATATAAAATAACAACCATTTAAATTTAACAACACATCTTCCCTTTGAATATGCATGGAGTGTAGAACTTTGTTTTTTTGTTACCTTTACTCAATTAATTCCCCATCATTCAATTTATCGCCTGCCTTATATTCACAATGATCCATAGAAAATTTCGATTACTTCAATTCTTTATTTTACAACGTTTAATTTTATTGGTCAACAGAGTGATTTGGATCAATTTGTGATTCTTGTTGAGTTTAATGTACGTTTCAGCTATTTCCCATCGAAATATAACTATAATATCTCACACTTTTTTCTGTTCGATGATTTGTTTTCTCCTTTTTTGTAACCAGATAGAGAATAGTCCAGCTGCTCGTTCAAATCTTTTGGAAGTTGGTGATATAATTTTAGAAATTAATGGTTGGGATATGCGTTTGGCTAAATCAGATGAAGTAGTCAATTTATTAAAGGTTAGTTAGTGTTGTTTTCTTAGTGAATGTAGGTTCTAGATTGTAGGTTAAGTAGATGTACAACAATATAAATTTAGTTACAAGCATACTACTTATTATTAAAATGTTTAAATTTCTTGTCCTAGATTTAATGTCTGCAGGTGTCTTGACAATATGTCGATTGCTTCATAAGGTCGAACTTTTATTTGCTTAGTCATAAGTGTGTGATAATATGGAACTACTCAGTAATATACTTTCGGGGCGAATAATCAAATGTGATTGAGAGCCAGAATTTATTGAATAAGACAAAAATCTATCTAATATACCGCATATATCATTTTTGTACGGTTTATTTGTAGTGAATATCCAACAATTATTCTTTTCAAAACCATTAGAATTACAAATAACAGATAAATTACCATAGCATATTTTTTAATTAGTGACAGTTAATCCACCATTATATATATATACAAGACATTAGTTTTAATTAAATTTTACAGTTTTATAAAATATGAATTACAGTTTCCAATTAATGTTTGAAATCTTGATAAACATAATCTATTTGTCATTACATAAACCAATGGTTATATTCATTCATGGTTACGTGTTTATTATTTTTTTTTGCACATAGAATGCACATAGCGACGTGAAATTATTGATTGGACGTTACAAAACTGGGCCATCAATGCATGGTATGTTCATATAATAATACACTTGTGTTTTTGTTTTGTTCGTATATTTGGACTTATTTATAAACAAACCTCTACCTTTTGTACTTGTTTGGACGTGATCGGTAATCAATAATCAACTTTATAGATGATCATTAAGTAATTATGAATAGAAATGAAAGCTATATGATTATTCTTCTTCTAAACGTCATTTCATTTCTAAAGTTGATGGTTGTGAAAGCATTATTGTAAAGGTGTTAGGAATTGTAATCTTTACACCTTCAACCAATTGTATGCTTCCATTTAAGCTCGAGTTATCTGGATCGTTGGTTGATTTTTTTAAAACACTTTCATCAATGATCAACATCGTTTTGCCTTACGGTTATAAATATTTTTGTTATTGATGATACAGAAAGATGAATTTATGAAGTTGGAAAGTAAAGAAGCGAAATTATAAGACTTATAGTTGTGGAAAGTTATATATTATAACTTAAGAATACTTCTGTTCCTCTACAAATGGTTATTAAACATGTTACCTGATGATTACCACACACGTACCAATCAAGAATCTCTCACTTCCCAACACTGTTAGTCTAACGGTGAATAACTTGATTATCTGACAACACTCGCTAGGCTTTTTCTAACCTGTGACTTTACTAGTAAACACTAAAGTTCACTACGTCTCACATTTATCTGAATAATTATTTCGCTTTTTATTATAATTGTCTACTGCTAGCAAACAAAAATTGTTTTATCCCCTCTCTTGTTTTATTTATTTTTTTCTCGAACTGCTGTTGCGTTGCTCATCATTGTCGAAATTATTATTTTTGTTGTTTTCGGTATTGTTGTCGTTTGTGATGATAACCACAACGTATTACATATAATCTGCATATTTCTCTTGCTTCATTTCGTTATCCCTTTGATCGGACCTTTGTGTTTATTCTTTCTGCACCATACTATCCAATGCATCTGTTTGCATATTTTATTCTATGAAATGCATTGTTGTTGTTCTCGTTACTATCATCCAATTTAATGTTTTTCCTCTCCATATGTGTTCCTCATTGTCATTTATTGTCGCTATATGTAGGCCGTTAGTTTTAGCTTATTTGTCTGACTACTTATCCAGTCCCCACTTATTTCATTGTATATAGTTAATCATTTGATGTAAAATAATCTTTACAAAAAACAAATGGACATATGCCTCACAGAAGCAAATGGAGAATTGAATGAATAGTTAACATATTAGGGAGGAATAAAAATGATGAAAACTATATAAATTTTTTTTACAATTGAACCACATAATCTAAATCATAAACGATAGTTATATACGCACAATATTCAAATAGTGCGATTGACTTTGTTTTTCTGCGCATGTAGTACGAAATTTTATTTTTGCAGTTAACATTTATGCCCCCACTCATTTGTTCCTAATGAAATGTTCATGTGTTATATTTGTTATTTTATAAAATTTACTGTGGACGATTCTTTTCTCAAGTTTTCTTTAACTTTCCTAATCTCTCTTATGTAATCACAAGTATTGTTACCAACTTATCTAAAAATTTTAACTGATATGTGATGCAATAATGTACAAATGTTTCTATATGATTGTACTGGAAATCTTTTTCTCCTGTTCTTTTAATCACTTATACTTTAATATAATTTCTAAACTATGTACTGATTCACGTATGTATATACATGTATTACTAAATAGTTTTGCTGACGTGTATTTGTTTGAAATTTCTAAATTGTTGTTTAGACGTTTGTGTTACGGTAGATATGAGTCGTCGCATTGTTTAGAGCATGTGTGAATGCGCTCAGCACTCGTTGTTTTTAAAATCTCATTATAATACCGTTGTATTTGCATCCTGTATACGATGATCCCATAACGAGAAATATGAGTATATCCATATATCTGCATTTTATCTCATAGCCTATCCTCGAAATCGATTAAATGTCTATGTGGTTGTACTTGAACGTCGTCAATTTGGCTTCTGTAATGATCGTCCTCAGGCGGGAAAACCTTATTCCAATGATCCTGATATTCTTGTTGATTCTGTCTGTCAAAAAACTGATGAAAATGAATTACACGATTTAAAATCATCAACCAACTGTATTACCGTAAACAACAATCAGAAGATTAGTGATGATGACGGTAATAATAACAATGATGAAATTGCTTCAGCTGCATTTGGTTTGCGTATTCGTTATGCGAGTTCACAAGAATTATGGGACTCACACATTCGACTAATCGTAGATAGTATTCAACATGACAGTCCAGCAGATCGATTAGGAATGATAATGGTAAGTAGTAGTTCCTTGCTTTTCTTCTGTTTTACTAATGTACATTAGGACTAAGAAGGTTAAAAAAATACTGTTTTAAATAATTTTGATGATATTAATCGCTTTATTCAATATCATATATTTGACTGCAGTAAATCTTCCAGAGAACTTTGAACAGGTCGTCAATGTCGTTTGTTAAAACTGTACAATTGTATTCATAGTTATTTTTTAAGATATACATTGTCGAATAAATAGGTATTGCATCATAAAGAAACCGTTGGATAATTCGAAGTATCAAACTGCTATTGTTTAACAGTCTGATCCTAATAATAGTAATACTTTATAGTCGTTACTTTCCTGTTCAACTAACAGTACAACTTCACCTCTGGACTGTGAATTGTTTACATAGTAACAGTAATTACTTTAAGTTTAATAGTGTTATAATTTTTTTCTGATTACAACCCAGCTATTCCTATTGCTTAGTATTCTTGGACACCAATTCACTCGACAAGTCCCCAAATCAGAACACGATTGAACAGGAAGGAAATTGTATTCCAAATAACAAGGGTAGATGGAAGTAAGAAGCACAATAAAAAAAAACGTTAGTATATCTATAGTTTTTACATGCGAAGATTCTAGAGTGTTCTCCAACTATGGACTAGCGCTGATTGGATAAATTTAGCCAGTTAGCATGCACCGACACAATCGTGCACGGAACATGTTTTAATCTATGTCGCGCTAGCAAATAGATATGTAACCGACCTCACTGACAAAAGTAGGACTTCAAGAAGTAAGTATTCTAATAAACTTATTACGACTGAGTCAGCATCATAAGGAAACTCAGGTATATATCTCGTTATCATCTGAGACAAGCAAATAGTGTTATTATCAATTAGATTTCTGTTTTGTTTTTATAAGTCTTGGAGGCTAATCATTTTAATACTGGGAATTCTAGTCATACTCATATTGATAGAAATAGTGACAATTTTAGTATGTTGAAATAAGTGGTAAAGCAAAGAGATATTTCAACTTGAAGGAATTGACGAAAATATCCCAATTTTACAGATACTTCCTGCCACGAAAACATTTTATTCCATACCGTGGAGTTCCCAAATGCTTATTAATCTTTTCTTTTGCTTATCTAGCCGGGTGATCGCCTGTTAAGTATAGATCGTGAACCGGTAGATTGGTTGAATCCAACCGAAGTGGTCCAGCTATTAGCTAATCTACTGTATTGTACAATTGAATTAGGTCGTTTACCGTATTTCAACGCACCATTATCTGCTAACAATAATGCTATATCAGATAAGTGTTTTAAGCCTTCTCCACCACCGGTCACTTCGTCATTATCTCCATCTCATCGAATTCAACAAGATGAACATGATATGTTCCCACCTTATCCACCTCCGTCACTAGAACTACCGACATTATTTGGTGGTATTATGCCATGTATTGAAACACCAAGCTTTTTAAGAGATATGTGCACTTTACCTGAACTACAAGATGAAGATGATGAAAGTAAGAATAATAAAATTAAATTTGGACATCGTGAGAATGATAATCATTATCGGTTACCTGAATCTACTTATTGTGCAATTAATTCAAGCAATCAACAAGACCAAATTGATTCAATGTTGAATATGACACCTTTAAATGAAGAAGAAATTGAAAAGGCTTTAGAATTAGCTGGGAGAGGCAGTGGAGGATTTTTTGTACGACAGATTTATTTACCAGCTGCACCAGTTAATACTAACAATAACACCAATTCTAGTCATATATCAAATATTCATTTAGGTTTACGTTTAGTTAGTGGCCCGGGTGTTAGTGGACCAGTTGTTGTTCGTATTGAGCCGAATTCATGTGCTTCTAGAACCGATATTCAAATTGGTGATCGTATTCTGGGTCTAGATGATAAACTGTTACTTTCTTTACGTCAAGATAATCATTCTGCTGATGATATACTATGCACAATTGAAAATGATTGGATTACACGTTCAATAAATTCTCAATTGACTTACGAACAAAATCCCTGTTGTTTAACAATTATTAGTTATCATAGTTTACCACTTGGTAAACAAGAAAATGATTCTAAAATTGAAGAAAAGAATTCAAATAAAAACCTAGAAAATAATGCACAACTTACTGAATCTCTAACAAATTTACATCTAACCAATGGTAATACTTCTAATTGTCAACATAGCATTAGTAGTATTGATATGGGAAATCCGAAAAATCACGTGTTATCTGATACTACTACACCTTTACCATTCGAATCCAAATCACCCAGTAAGTTCTATTTCAGTATTTTATTTTAATGATTTTGCTCGTTAAAATATTTGAGTTTTAAATGACGGAGAAAGTTTCAAGCTCAGATAAATGCTTTTGGTGGCGTCCAATTCTCTAATGTAAATTGTTTGATTGACACGCTTTCATTGTCATTCCCAACATCACCTTATATAGAAGTAAGCTATTCCACGAGCTTCAGTTTGTTCTCGTGACTCTATTGTCAAAATCTTCAGTATACGTTTATCTTCTAATTTTATAAACTGTTTCACAGTTATACAGTAATGGAAAGCCGATTGGACTTGTGTTAGCGTACAGATATCTTTAACGCACGTCGGCAAAGACCAACTGAGCTTTCTGAATCTATGCACAGATTTCGCCAGACGTCAGTCCATCAGGGTTAATGAAACTTTCAAGATGAGTGAATTGGTCAACATACTTAGCTACTTTACTCACTATCATTAGGTTGTGTTAATACAAACCAATCATGCAGCAAAATCTATAATTCCGAGGGGAAGAAACTCATTCTGACACTAACATACATTCATGGTTGCTCAAGGCGATCAGAAATCTCTATTTCGACATATCTATGGTCCATTTGTGGACCTAATAGACGATCAGCCTTGGGAAAATTTGTTGGAGTGTTATTTCTATGAGGTCATTTATTACTAATTTAACTGAAAAAGGGGGTGGTGAGCAACCTTAGTAAACACCACTTAATGTTGGCAATTCTGATTAAAGTTTACCTTTGACTTAACCAATGATGTTCGAGTAGGGAACCTGCACATTAATCTACTCTTCATCTTGAGTTGTTCTTCTCTTTGCTGTTGATACCGATTTTGTTACTCCTTCACTCTCGTTGATTTCTTGCTAAACTATGATGATCTGTGACGTGTAATATTTTGGACATTGAGACTGTTCTAATTTTATTTTATCTGTTTGTCAGTAATGTTTGCATCTGGAAGCTTATACACAAATCTCTTTGATTTTTAGCTACTGCCAGACTAGCTAAAAATTGTGCTTCCAGATATCCAGACAACACTCACAGCAATAAACAACAAGTGGTTATGTAATTTTCAGATTTGAATCTTTCCGATCGACTAACGCTACTTGGTGTCTTTTGAAAGTATTGATGAGACTTAATTGAAACATATAATGCAAGTTGTTGCTTCTTAATTTTTCCGACTGCTCAAGTATACTGAATCTTCATTTTCTGCATCTTATTAATATATGGTGGGTCATTAGACTCATTGGTCGAAAATTCGTGTACTTTTAATGACTTTGGTCAATTGTAGGGTTAGTATATGTAAGAGTTATATAATGAAATGTATTTTATTGTAATGATTGTCACCTACTTTCTGTGTATCGATTGTATTGAGTCAAAATATACTGGGTCATTCACAAAAAAATGTTTTCGTTTCTACTTATTTGACCCACCTTACCCGCATTTTATCAATTATGTATTTAGTAATAGATTATAAATTATTACAATTTAAGAAACTGACAAAATACAACTTCATTTTTGTGTATCTGATTCATGGCACCCGATTTTTCATTACGTTGTTGAAAATGAGAAATCAAGTTCATGAAATTTATTTTGAATAACCGGGCTTCTTTTTAAACGTGTTTAGCTTTAAGTCATGTACACGAATATGCATTTGAGTTCTCAATAACGATATATTAAGAAAATTTCAATTACAAGTTATTCTTGACTACTATTAGTTCTTTTATTGACTTTATATAGTCTACACATATGCTGCTAGATTATAGTTTATCGCACGTGGAAATTAGTCATTTATTATGTGAACCTTATTTTCACGTGTTATGATTTATTTTCTGCTTTTTGATGCTCTAATTTTATTCATTCAAAAGTAGTGAGTAAATTCCAACAAAATGGAGGAGTTGGGCACCATCATTCAGATGAGGAGCTACATCCAAATTCACCATCATTACATAATCACCGCTATGAATTGTCTCTTGAACCAAGCGATGATGTCATACATCGCTTGCCCAATAAAAATCTGTTTGTAGATGATGCGATCCACGTGATATGTGAAAATGCTAGTACTACTACCAACAAAAATAATGGACAACATTCATCATGTGTTGAATCGGTATCATCACTTTCAACACCGCCACCTGACGATGATGGCGTTATGTGCAATCGTCCATTAATGAATATAAATCGTAAATTTTCTATTCAGAATAATCAATATGCCTATAATAACAATGGGATTATGAATAACAAAGGTTAGTTAATATTTTAAACACAGATATATCCTTTTTTAATTATGGATAATACCGATTATTAGCAATATGCACTAATACAACAATCGAAATGTGAATATAGAAGTGGTACTGAGAAGTAATGAACACTGGTTACCATTACTACTATTTCCACCATACAAAGACGGTTAAACATTGGTTCCCAATGAGATCTTTTTGTATTGACATTATGATCTATTACTCGAAGGATTCATCAACTGTGAAAAGAAAGAACGATGTCTACACACATTTATACGAGCTTATACGGTTATTTTTAGTTGATGAATTGAATTTAGATGGTCTGGTACTTCGATGTTAAAATTTCTAATCGATTGCACAACTACATCTAGTTGGTAAATTCCATTGAATGATTAGCTTGTAAAATATCACATAAATCATAATAATAGCTCTTAAAAGGTTGAATTGTCAATAAAACTAAATGAATTACACGTTAGTTACTGGTCTGCTTATGAGGACTTATTTTGTAGACATGAGTTCGACTTCGTCCATAAACATCAACAATCATTTGTCAGTATCAGTATATATATTTATTTATATCCTCTTGTTTTACAGCATGCCTTTAACACTGTCAATAACAACAGAAGTAAATATACAATGATATATCTATTTAAACAAACAGGTTCATATAAATATAAATTAAATGATAACAATGATTTATGTTTGATTTTCTCATTCTCTTCTATTTCTTATGTAATATTTTATTCTAAACATTTGGTTTGTTCATTTCAAATTGTTAATATCCTGATTTATTTTTTTTGATTAAGATTTGTGTTAAGAATAATTCTGTTATTACCTCTCTCTCTCTCTCTTTCTGCGTAATTTTTTTCTGAATAAGAAAAAAATCATCAATTATTATTTTGTAAAATGAAAAATATTCCCTTTTATCATCAATTATCCTCTATTAAAAAATCACACAGATAATTCAGTCAATTAGTAGTAATTGTCGTTGGTGCAGTTGGGACTAGGAATTTCAAAACAATTTATTCACTCTGTAATTCGATTAAGAAGTGCAAGTTGTTCGGTTCTGAAAAATATTAACATTATTAGCTTCATTCATTTTTTTCAACTACACTTTGTGTCTATCATAATTAAAAGGATTTCAATGTTGCATATTTCCCTTTTTTCGAATATGAAATTCTTTACCTAATTTGATTATTTTTACGAATCCGGAAAGTAATTTCTTACATGAAATCAATATATAATTGTGAATATATGGATATTTTTGATTCATATAACTTATTTCGGTATATATAAACAAATAAAATGAGCACTGTCATCAAATACAGTTATTGTGCAACCTTTCAAATATTATTGTCTATGTGGAGGTGATCGGTTAACGTTTAAGCTGTTTAGCTTTCACACAAACAGTATAACTCAAAGCCTATTATACAAACCCATAATTCGGTAAGCGAATCTAATGAGAATGATACGGACCAACTAGTATGGATAATTAGTATTTCAATGGTCACCAAGCGAGGTCATATCGCATACTTTTTATGAATACAGCCTATTTATATATATTGTCAACAATGAGCTCACGATTGTGCAGCTTATCATAGGTTGGTCTCAGTCAAAGAACTTTTAAAGCGAATGCATTAGATTTTTCGAACTGCTTCGGTACTCCTTAGAAGTATGCACTGGCGATCTATGGCATTTTGCTTAAGATCGGTAGCTGGTACGAACCATCCATCAGTTCATAATCTGACTGCATCCAATTCATTCTACAGTGCAACCTACTGGAGTTATATTTGGGTAACTGCTTCTTATCGAATTCTTTAACACTAGCTTCCAAAGAGCTTCGGGATATCCAATTTAGAGTAAGCAATATTAAACACAAGTTACACTACTTGTTTAACTACTATTGAGATCTACGATTTAGGTGTTATTCTAGACATTACGAACAGTTCTCCAGGTAGGATTGCAGACACGGTTTATATCTCATGATCTTGATGCTATACTAAAGAGCTACGGACAACCGAGATGTTTTTTACCGGTTCCAGTAGAAAGACTATCTTACTTCTTCATTTAACTACAAAGAAGTTGCAATGGTACACTGGAATCAATTATTTAGACAGTGAAAAGTCTGCTATTCATTAATTTTTATGATGATTGTTGATCGAGGCAGGTTTTCACACTTACGTACTGAAACATCCGCTGAAAAAGTAACGAAAATTTTGTACAATTTTCTAGGCAGTGACATTTTAAAGGTGGATTGATTTATTCAGGTTCAGATGGCAATGATTTGATTAGTTCGAAATATTTCACGAGATCAAACTTAACTCGAAATATGAAGAGAAAAAGAAAACACCCAGAAGAAAGACATTGTAATCACTACTAATATAATGAGCAAAGTTGTCACAGTTATAAAAAGATTCCTTTTTAGCACAAGAAAGAAAGAAGACAGAAAAGATATGTCCTTGTTAGTCGACCAACCGAACATATATATTCCTATTAAAATACAAAGATATTTGTCAATATGTAGTTTTATCGAGCAAGCATTACATTCTTCAATTAATGAAATTATTACGGATTCATGGGTTTTATCGTAAGAATTGATTTGGAAAATCCTCTTTAGTCTGGACAAAATCGAGGATGGTCAACAAAATCATCACCGTAGGCAAATATTGCTAAAGCAGAAAGAACTGAAGCTCCACCCCAGAATAGTACGTAAGTTGCTTTCTCTGTCCAATGAGCTGAAAATAGATATAAACCAAATAAGGAACTATAGAATGGATTTTTTTCGAAAATTTTGTACGAAATACAACCTTTACAGAATTAACATTGTTTTGGGTTAGATAGTCCATCACAGGCAATACAAGACCTGAAGTGAGTATGCATAGGTTTACGTTGCTATACCTCATATATGTACACAAAGAAAGCTGAAATTAACCAACTCATTAGGGCTATTGTTAACTGCAATGAGGAGCTAAACATGTTTTAATAATTGACAAAAGTTAAAAAACGGTAAACTATTTAAACAAATTGGTTCTTAACTATCCCACCTAATATTCACAATATATCACGCCGCTTACAATAATTCAGACCTCTGCTTTTAAATACACCGATGATTTTTAAAATTATTTAAATAAACATATGAAATTGTAAACCTGAGAATATCTACAGAGTGTGAACAGCTAGAAGTGCTGTGAAATATTATCAACCTGTAGTTCAACAGATGAAAGGGTGCCCAGTCATCGCCATAACTGCACTGATCTAGACCTTGGATAAAACGGGATGTAGGGAGTAATAAAGTTTCTTTCCAAGTATGGAATTTATCAATCGGAAGTTACGATTTATTAAAAGGTCATTGTTACCACAGAAATTTGAACACAGTATTGATTAAGCAAGGAAACCAGGTCACATTATATATTAAGGCTGAATGATAAGTCAAATACAATGACTCAATCAGTAAGGGCATTATTCACCTAGCCACAGTCATCATTCGTACGTCCATCTCATGGTCAACCTATCTACCTACATACTATAAGTCAATTCATCTGGTATTAGGCAGTAATATCTTATGAAGTTTTGTCTTAACATTCTGTTAACTTACTATGGTCAGTGCATGAGAAATTGAACTTGACTGTTGAAAATAACTAGTGCAGAAAAATCTTAAAAGTTGGTTTTGTAATTACTCAACTATACAGTTCTCTTGTTATGTCACTGTATGGATAACATTTAATGTAGTGTGAAATTCCAACCAGTTACACAGCAAAATTAGGCGAGACTGTAATTTACGGATGGACCAATCAGGTTTAAGACAGCAGATCTTGGATTTTGGCGCGAAATTCACTCGTTCATATGGCTAAATAGCATCTTGGCATTATATATGATTCCAGTTCGTGATGAAGACTAATCCTAACGCCCAACTGTGAATCCTAATTCCTCACATCAATTCACAACCCTCATTAAACTCAAGTAGGTGGACACTATCGGGGTTACTTAAGCATAGCTCAAAGGTCGTCCGTAAATTATAGTTTAACCCAAAATTATTATAATTATCAAATACAGAGTATGTTAAACGCCTACCTGTAGGAAAGATACAACACAATACAGACATAGCTAAGGTAAAACTAAATACTAGTGGTAGAAACTGTGTAAACCATTCAGAATCAGAATTTTTTAGGCGACGTCTAGGAGGTCCACCTGGTCCACGTAATGGCTTAAGATTCCCATTAACATCCATCACTTTATATTGGCCAAGAAGTAAATGCATTGAATCTTGCCGGAAGCCATCGTTGAAATTATTTAAATAATAACGAATTATTGAATAATAACCATCCATCAGTATACCATAGAATGTTCTTTTACCTATTTTTTTAATAAAGAAAAAATTTTAAATAGCAAATAAATTTTATAGATATTAATATTATATGACTGGAGACAAATAGTAGCTAGTCATTGACCTACTTTTTGTGCAAAGTAGAACTTAAATACAAAAAAATATTGAGAGAACTGATAATCCTTTATAGGATTGGAATCATGTCGCTCGGTATCACAGTCGAAAATCTTATTACTGAACTATTCAGATGATCGCCTCATCCGAACTTGACTCAAATAATTCGACCAGCACTATAGATTAGCCATGAAATCAGTGATTACTCACTGACTAATTGATGTGAAGTTCAATCGCCATTTATTCTGTTGTTACATCATTTGTTTAGCTTAATATGATATAATTAAAGAAGCAGAAGTACGAAAGGAATTTTATTTACTATAGTTACAAAACCTTCAGTTAAGTAGACTCAAACTCACAATTTTAAGGATGAGGATTACATTTTAGTACGTTGTTTAAAAACAATGACAAATTGCAGGTTTCATCAATCTGTAATGAAGCAATTCTTGCATGGAACTGACTCGTAAGCACCAGATAGGTTAGTGCATAGGTTGTAGATGTCCTAGTAGCATCCTTACATTGCGCCAGCTGCCTGAACACTGACCAACAGTGATAATAGTCTTTAACACTAAGTCTATCTTCGATTTATTGGATAGGAGTGTTTTCTGCAATTTTGTATTAGAGGGAAGCATTCCCAGAAGCTTACTAGCATCTTGGATGGAGAACATGAAACACCTAAGGTTGAATACGGGCACGGAACCACTTATAACCTTTGTTTCAAACTAGTAATTGTTAAATAGCGTTGCTCAAAGTCGCCATTTCCCTCTATATTTGCCATCGAAGATGTTTTAAAAAGAGATCTCTAAGAAATGTATTCCTTACCTAAAGTCAGAGTAATGTATTCGTATTCGGGTTATACTTGGTACAAATGTTAGATGAGTTTAGTTAAAGTACTATGGTGTGGCTGTGAAAATCAACTTCATTGAGATGAAGATGTTCAACATCTCACTCCATTTTTAATTAATAGTGAAAGTGTGTTTTAACCACTAGACAACCTCTTCTACTGAGAAACCACTGGGTACATAGTAGCACTAAAAACAACTGTTTCGTAAGCTATAACCACTAATTGTTCTTCAACACATCAGTTAAAAATAAAAAACACTTTTAAAATACATAAGTACCCATATATTACTTGAATGAACACTTACTTCAAAGTCAATATGAATTCAAACCTTGTAAGTCTTATTTGCTCTAAAACAAAATTTACCTGTTCTAGTGAAATCTGTTTTCAAGGCTGGTGTACCTGCATATTGAAGAGAACAGTAATCTGCATTGTTAGCCCAAATCGATTTAAAACGAAATCCAAAACCTGGCCACAAATGAGATAGAGGTGATGTAGTACTAGCATCGGCTGTTCGAGAAACTGTACCTTGTAATATACCAATTTCAATCATTGCTTGTTCTAATGCACACCAACTAAGCATAGATTGAATCACATTCGTTCTGTCCAAGCAATCAATACAGTTTGAACGAAATGTTCCAGTTTGACGAGTAATAATTGTTGCAGAGTTATTCATATCTATATGTAGTTGTCTAAAAAATGGAAGTGATAAACAGTATCGTTTCATCACTAAAATTACAAAAACCGATAGCGCTGATCTATATAGTTTTCAAAATACTCTTAGTCAACAGTCTTTCAGGCAAGATGGTCATATAACCTGAGTCTATAAATGAACAAAACTTCAAATTGGTGACAACTATAGTTCAGTTCAGTTAAGGGATATTTTTCAGTTAAAGAAGTTGCTCCCACTTTTATGAAGGAAGCCAAAGTTACAGCAGGATCGCCACTATCTTCGATTCTGAGCTATTTCTGATAATGTTCCAGCCCTATATGTTGCACCATCTCGGGGACCCCAACAAGATAGTCGTAAGGAACCAAGAAAATCCATTCCTGTACAGATTTGTTTCATACCTCGAGATCATGTCATAAACCAATTGCCTCTCCAGTCAGTTCGAGAGAACAATGGAGAGAGGTGATCGTATGACCCCCCTCCACCAGTGGTGTTTGTATCGTTACAACTATATTCACGTTTCAAATTTATTCCTCATCTTGCTCATGCTCTTTAAGTAGATAACTATCTTTCACATATTTGGTTTTATCTTTTGTTCTACTTCTAAGTCGTTACGCTATCTCATGTCAATCCGTGAAATTGTTTATTATTCTCTATATTCTTCGACAGACTAAGAGTGGTAATAGGCGTACGTAAGCAAGCGACATAGACATTTAAAATTCGGAGCACGACATCACAACACATTAACAACTTAGCATACAAAGGCGACCTATTACAATTGAATAATCTCAGCAATATACTAATAGACTGTGTATAATACACCAAAAGGGGGTAAGATCAATGTAATATAGCTGTAAATGTTACATACGTTAAATTTTCGTAAAAAAGTTTACCACGTTTGGATATTCATATTCAAATGATGTGCTACTACACATAAATAGTCTAGTATCGATCCTTTTTCTTAATATTTAACGACCATTACTATTAATGGATTTCTGCAACAGGCTGTTCAATTTTTAATCCATTTACACTGTTATTATTTTTCAGAGCGTCAACAAATTTCCACTTACCTGGATAACCGTTATGAATAAGTTGGCACCTCACCACCAGATCGTTCGTTTTAGGAAGGCCTTCCACAACAAAGGGTGAATCGAACATATTTTACACATTTGATAATGTAATTCCACTCTTCAATGTTTACCTTTGTTAATATGAGCCTTTTCAATGGTTGCCATTTTGCTTGCTCCCTTACTATTGTGAACCGATTTATCTATCACCTGTTCTTTTCTGAGCAGCCTCTCTTAGTGAGATAATAAAACCACAATACTGTGAAACCGCCACATGATAGATCTTTTAACCTACATACATTTTAACGACTAGATGTCAATAAGGATACGAGAAAAATCTACAGGATAGGAAAGGCAAATTAATACCTCGGTAAATATTTGTATAAAGGGGCAATAAAGTACTGTTTAAGAATAATACATCTAACAACACTAATCAAACCATTGAGGGTGGATATATGAAATATAATTTTGGTTGATAACTTAACAGTGAGGAACTAAATACACAAAGTGATTTTGAAAGTAAAAAGGAGCAAACAATGACTCACTTTGATCTCAGTAATTCTGGTATAAGGTGTTCTAACAAGATACCCAGTCGATCCCAACGAGTTGAACCACATTCATGATGAAAATCAAAACTTTCATATCTTTCGTAGTAAAAAGAATAAAAAACAAACTATAAAATATTGCAGGAAAATGAATTCCAATACATCAGTTGATGGCTATAAGTTTCAAATATGATCATTTTCTCATGATTCATAATGAAAGAGTCGACACAAGTTATAAATATTACCAATTTATAAAAACGCTTGTAAATTAACAGATATTATGTCTAAATATTTTGGACAAAAGGATTTGGTAGTCTAGTCAAACTAAAAGTTTTATTTATTTATTTATTTGAACACATGAATATTGGTACAAGAGAGCGCCAATATATATGCGCCACACAAAACAATGAGAATTCGAAGAGAAATAGAAAAAAAGCTAAGGAGCGCAAAAAAAAGAGAACAATAACGAAGAGATTGGTGTAAGGTAGCGTGGTAGTAACGAGGGGACGGAAAGGTAAAATCAGAAATCCTTCAAGTAAGGGAGACACAACCACTTTTTATGAAGGACGTAAAAGAAGGTTACAGCAGGATCGCCACTGGCTTCTATTCTGAGCCATATCTGATAACGTCTCTAGCCACTGTGTAGCACCATCTCTCAGACCCCAACCAGGGAGTTGTGAAGGACCGACACAAGCCAGCCCTTTGCAGCTTTCTTTCATGCCACGACACCATGTCATGCACTGACTACCTCTCCGATTTTTCCAACCAGTTCCAACGTAGGCAAATATTGCACGACGAGGAATTATCCGGAATGTCGTTCGTAGAACATGTCCAAGCCACCGAAGTCGGTGTTTCAAGATGGTGACGCCAATTGCATTATCTTCTCTGTGCCCGAACACATGATGCCGAACCTCTGCATTACTGACGTGGTGTTGCCACTGAATGTCAGCAATCCTTCGGAGACAGCGATGGTCGAACACAGAGAGTCGTCTAACATCCTCAACTCGGGGAGGCCAAGTTTCATAAGCATAGAGCAAAACTGCTCTCACCGACGCATTGTAGATCTGACCTTTTACAACCAGACTGACATCACGAAGGCGCCAAAGGTGGCTCAGATTGGCATAAGCCGCTCTGGCTTTCACTATACGTGCACTGATCTCATCACTCACACCCCCACCAGCACTTATGCAGCTACCCAGATACACGAACTTCTCGACTACGTCTATCTGATCACCATCCAGGGTGAGTGCAGAATTGGAATCCTGCCAGTTTTGTAGAAGTACTTTGCACTTCGAAGGTGCAAAGCACATACCATACCTACGGACACTGATTGCCAACTGATTAATTGCGGATTGTATGCCTTAGGCATTATCGCACAGTAAGACAATATCGTCCGCATACACAAGGTCGAGAAGTCTTTCTCCAGGAAACAGATCCACAACACCACTTATACACATCCATCAGAGCTGTTTCCAGAATGTCATCGATGGCAAAAATGAAGAGGAATGGTGAGATTGGACAACCCTGCCTAACCCCACTGCTCGAATGGAACAATGGAGAAAGGTGGTTGTATGCCCTGACTCTACCTGAGGTGATTGTATATAGGGCTTTTAGGATGTTAATAAACTTCTCAGGCACACCCTTCTCCAATAGACTATCCTAGAGAACAATCCAATCCAACGAATCGAAGGCAGCCCTGATGTCAAAAAACACTAAGATTGTTGGCCTTTGATAAGTATGACTGTGTTCTAACATTTTGCGGAGGGTGAAGATATGATCAATACATCCTCGACCAGAACGAAAACCAGCCTGCTACTCACGAGTCAATCTTTCTTGGGTTTTGAACAACCTACGAAGTATGACGGAAGCCAATAGCTTGGACGCAATCGGAAGTAGACTTATCCCCCCAATACTTGTTACAGGAACGACGTGAACCCTTTTTAGAGATAGGGACAACTATCGACTCATTCCATGACGTTTGTACACTCTCTAGTTTCCAAACATTTGTAAACAACGTAGTCAGTTCCTTAACCAGAAAGTCACCACCATCTTTAAAATGAGCCGGAGGTAAGTCATCTGGGCCAGGTGATTTGTAACGCTTCAAGAGTTGAAGTTCATTGCGGACTTCCACCTCGTTTGGTGGATCAGTCGTCACCGGCCATGGAGGGCAGGACAGTCTGACCGAGGTTGTCGGAGCAGCAGGCCAGTTGAACTGCCCTTCGAAAAATTCTCCCCATCGTCCAAGACGTCGATGGATGTTAGTGATTGCCATCCCATCATCTTCGCAGATTGTTTCACTCACAACAGACTTCTTGCTGCCAGTGGCTCGGATGAGCTGGAAGAGCTTCCGGTAATTACCAGATTCAGCTGCTGCTTCCAGCTCATTAGCACGCTCCGACCACCAGGCTTCTCGGTCCTTACGCAAGCTTTGCCCAATTTCCTTACGCAACACCCTTCGTTTATGGTCAAACTCACGGTCACCCGGAGCAGACCAACGGGCTTCAATGAGTAGTAAGGAGCATAAAGAAACCCAGTGCTTATAAGCTGGGCGTTTCGCAAACCCACAACTGACTGTTCCCGCCATTTTCATGGCATCATGCAATTGCAACCAATGCTCATCTATACTTTTCGGTGGAGTGGTAGCTAGCCTAGAGGCTAGCTCAGTTCGATACTTACTAGCAACAGAAGTTGCAACCAGCTTGCTAATATCAATCCTTTGATGGCGGTCACTTCGTTGTCCACTGAAAAGTAAAGCAAGATTGGCGCAGACCAAAGCATGGTCAGAGTCCAGATAAGTACTCCAAAAGGAGCGACAGTCTTGTAAACAACCACGCCAGCGGTAGCTGATCGCGATGTGATCAATCTGAGTCCAGGCTTGGGATGAAGAGGGAGGACGCCAGGTGGCACATCGGCGATCACTGTGCCGAAAGTTAGTGCTAACCAGAAACAGGTTGTGGTCTGTGCAAAGTTGCAGTAGACGGTCCCCGTTATCTGACCTGCGACCAACGAGTCCCCATCGCCCACCTAAACGACTCTCTTCTGTGCCTAGACGCCCGACCTGAGCATTCAAGTCTCCGGCTAGTACTACAATATCTGTCGAACGCACTTTCTGGAGAAGAACAGATAACTGGTGGTAAAACTCATCCTTGATTCCATCCGGGCTGCAATCTGTTGGGGCATAGGCGGAGATGACGAAAAGACATCGTTTCTCACGCCGATTTCTTCTCACTTTGATGGAACTTTCTAATCTAACAGCACATAACCGACTGTTAATGGGGATCCAATCGACTAGTGCTGCCTCAGCTCTAGCGCTTAGTGCGACACCAACGCCAGCAAGACCAGACGAAGATGCCACAGGTTCCTCGGATAAGCGCACGTAAAACAAGCTATTCGAAGCGACAGATGGAGAGCGAATTTGTAGTACTTCGCCAGAGTCTTGAATACGGGTCTCGGACAGACAACAAACTAAAAGTAATTTAGCACAAAACTAGTTGACTTAGTGAACAGTATTGTATTTTTCGATCATGCATATTCAATAAAATACAGAAAGCGCCACGTATGGTTTGACGATCCCTATGAACAAATAATATCAACCTACTACCAACGACCTCCCACCCACGAAAGTCATTTTTCCACAACCATAAAGATTCGAATTATTATTATTATTATTACTATTATTATTATTATTATTATTAATGCCAACCCGACAGCACTGGTTGCTTCACACCACGGACTTACCAGCTGTGAAGAGTAAAAGATAGTTATTACATACCTAACAAAGATAATAAACACAACCGGCTTCATTCTAACAAAAAACTATACATATGAAGACAACCAGAGCAAGTGAAGTAAGTAATTAAGTATGTTTATGCATGTATGTTATTGTTTGCACTTACCAAGAGGAATTTCAGATAAATAATATTTATTCGAGTGGTTTAAGTTCAAAAGGCATTTAGAAAATTAAATAGTTGGATTTATTTATTTAATACCAGGGCTCGAAAGCGGTCGAATTGATTAAGAAATGGCTAGTATTGATTTACTAGTTTGAGATTTTCGATAAGTAAATTGTCACATTATACAAATTTATCAAAGGGGATAATTGTCTTAAATATATATTATCAGTTGCACAATGAATAAACAAGAAACTGTAATGTAAATTGGCATGCACATTGTTGATTAAAGCAGAATAGTTGATTCAAAATAAAACGGATTAACATCATTAGTATATCAAACTATATCGGATTTGTTAAATGTTTACTTATTTTAGTGACATACATCACAGCACTATTGCTATTTGTTACTGAATGTATTCACAAACAATTCTCTGTAGTTCTAAAGAGAAGTAATTATTCATGAGGCTAATCAGGTTTGGATTGGTGCTGCCAAAATAACATTTGATTAGGTTAGATTTAAAAAATAACGATCACTAAATTCTGGCTTAACGACCAATCTACTCAATAAAAACGGTCGATAATGTTAGGAATGTGTACAACAGACTGATACCAAACTCAAAAGAAACTCAGACAGAGTTTCTCCACAACAGACTTCAGTTCGTGACGAAGACTGTTTTGGAAAATTTAAACATGAATAATTGCATACAAGTTATTCTTACTTGACTTCTTTTTCATCTAAAGCTGAGACGGCCATAGCATAAGCATGTCCTAAATTACGTTCCATCCCTTTCTGATCTAATAAATTTATTATTGTTTGTCGTCCGTAACCATAATCGTATATTAAACTATGAAAATGTTGACGTGCAATATTAGCTTGAATTGCCTCCAAATTCTTCTCAGTCTCATTAACGGTTAGGTTATCCGAGTGTGTTATACTGGAAGTTAGTTGACTACCACCTAGTAAAACAGCTGGTTTATATCTTAAGTTCGGTCGTTGACTCCAATATATTGGCACAGAACCACGAAGCTTCGGTTTGGTTATTTTAAATTATGATGGATGGAAAAGATAAATAAGCGTGTGAAAATATAAAACATATAAGTAATACAATAAGGCAGAATCGATTCGCCGTAATAATAGTAGTATTCATATATGATGTGAACAGAGAAACAAGCAGCCTTGACAAATTACGAAAACTATTTATCGGGACGTTATTTTAGTTAATTCAAGGCTTGTAAAACATTAACATTTATTTTTGTCCATAGTCTATTCTACAGACCATACGCTTTCGTTTGATGTATGATTCACTGCCGTAGCCCTTTTTGTTCTAAAGCTATTGTAATTTAAACTTATTATTTTGTACTCTATTTTCTACGCTAATCCCCAGTTTTTGTATTTTCCTAATTATTGTACGTTGTGGTCGGATTAGTCATCCATTTATTCATGTACCTTCTAACACTGATCTGAAATCGGGAATAGATCGAGTAGTGTTCCAGTCGACTTATCTTCTCTCACTCGCGTGCTTGTCAGTCAATCAATCAGGTGATAGACTAGTTTTCGTCTCTCTCACCCATTTCGAACTCACGCATACTAGCCTCAAGTTTAAGCCACTCAGCCTATCGCGTCAAGGTCTTAACCTAGATTAAACAAGTTATCCTCTGCACAAAATGGGTAGACAGATCAAAGACGTAACAATATACTAAAAAGTTGAACTTCTATTCTTAGTAATAGGAATTAAAACGGTAGTAACCCTATTTGAACTCTACAGACCAATATGCTAAGCTACAATGAGGAAAGTCTTAGTTAATTTCTGAGATTTTAACCACTTTTTGTGAATAAGCCTACCGAAATTCGATTACAGAATCAAACTCATTTAACACAGTAAAAGCTTATTAGTAATGTCGGTAAATTATAATCAAGCAGTAGTCATGGAGGCTATAATGTGCTTTAAAAAAATCTGCACTTGACGATAGTTTAATTTAAAACTCAGTATAATTAATTTTAAAATATCAACATAAAATACTGACACTAAGCCATCTCAATTATTAAGAGAGAGTGATAATCGTACGTCACTCAAACTAAAAACAATGTTTTATGTAGAAATTAAGTTACCGTACAGTTTTTGTGCTTATGAACGTCGAGACAAAATTACATTACTTTCCCTAGAGGTATATCTAGAAACACATGACCATTTAAGAGCGTTACCAGAGAGAAAGAAGACTCTCCACTATCGTCTCTTTTGGGTTATTTTCTGTATGGTCGCTAGAATCTTAAGAGTTGTTTGCGTACGGCAGACCTATTATGTAAACAATGATGAAGTGATGTGTAGGTCACCATGAAGAGATAGTATGTTCGTTGATTGGTCTGTGGGACCTCGGCAACTGAGCTGGTTGGAGCATGTTCCACACATACCTCGTCACTTGTTCTGAAGTCCTGTATTTGCCATGTTAGAAGTACTTTGTAAAAGCGCTTGTACTGACCAGACCAAGATCTGTGACTTGGGGAAAAGCTCTTAGGCCTTGGGTATGCACATGATATTTTCATACTGTATGATGATACTCAAGCTATACCAACTAACACCTAATCAGTCGACACTCTGTGTTTGTAAGGTACGGCACATACTTTTATCTTCTAAACGCAATGTACTTTTACGAAACTTGGATGAGTCTGTATCTGAATCTACTCTATGTAGTGAGTCATTAGAAGTAATCGAAAAGTCTGTGCATTTGGATTGTTGTGTGAGTGCTGACGGTGGCGTATAGTGGAAACCAGAGTGGCTTATCTCAACGTGGTACATCTTTAGTGCCTCCATGGTAGGGCTGGCTGGTTTACCATCGCCACTTGATCCTACTATATCACAAAATGTTATGAAGTTATAACATACTAATGGTGAAAACGATTGATCAATAAAAATGAATCCCAGTTTTTCTTTCATGTTTTAACAACATGAAAGGCCAAAACATACGGTAAATAGATTATTACCAAATCCTACAAACCTGAACAAAAGAAAATCTATGCCCCGAAATATCGACCAATTGTTCTGTTTCTACAGTATTCGCACAGTTTCCTTCCCCGTCAACTCCACGTGCGTTGAACCTTGTTCCAGTTCGATGTATACTACGACGAGAGATGAGGGAATACACGAGGTTTCCCTTAATAGTGTCAGACAAATTTTCTGGATATGATATTATCCCAACATATCCTTGAATGATAGGTACACAGTAATCGAAGCGATTCCAACTGGTTGTTTGCTTATGTTTGAAGGATGATGTAGAATTAAGCATAGATTCCCATTCGGTCAACAGAGATTTATTCCACGTAAACCGTGTATCTGCCTACATGAGTATATTAAAAGTTCAAGAAAAACGAATTAAAAATCCCATTAAGATAGGAGCTTATATAAGTATATCAGTTCGTAAAAATGAAAAACCAAACCAATAATCAACATGTACAAGGAGGCACCAAATAGATATGCGCCACATAAATCATTCGATTTATGTGAGGGCTGGGATACTCTGCCCGAGTGCCCAAACCGAAGCTGGAGACAAATGTGAGTTGGCCTAAATTACCATACTACATTGTACGAGATGAAGTTAACGAGTCGTTAACCTACTTTTCACTAAATTAATTCAAGACTTTATTTTTCTTATTACAACTAGTACATTATCATCACATTATCAATTTGCATTTTTACTTGTTGTTTACTTGTGTGATCTATTTCACTGTTATCGCTGACTCATAGACTGCCTTCATTGATTTAATATTTCTATATATCCATATAAATATTGATGTCTGTTGGAGTTAAGTCTGAAAACAATACTGTCCGCTTATATGTTGTTCAAATTACATCCAACAATTCCTAAACATGTTATATTATAATGACCTTTCAAACAGTCAAACCCAAAACATCTGCCCTGAGTATGTACCCACAAAAAAGCATTTTATGCATAGAGTGATCACGAAGCATGAAACATTTACCACCACCCCGATAAATTACCAAAGTGACTTCAGAAATACAAATAAAACATACACATTATATAAGAAACTAGAACACTCCCCTAGTTAGTGGATGGACCGATAATGGGTTGTCTGCTCTTTTTTCATATAGCAATGTTTACAACCGCTCCCAGGAAAGTCCTGCTCATTATCTGATGGTGAGGGTATTGGTTACGAAAGTAAGAGGATAAGAAGTAAATGTTAGGTGCCTAAACTGAGTTGGTGGATACGGGGGTTTGGAAAACTCTGATCTCAAACCAATGGTGATTAAGTATGATTTAGGACATGATGTTAGCGCTAAATCGTGTAATACATTATACCTTCCTTAAGCCTGTTACTCCTATTGGGGCATACACCGCCAACAATGAATCTCCAAATAGCAGTTCTAGAGCCTCTTCCACAATTGTTACTCCTCAAAACTTCCTACCCACCTGTCCTACTGCTCTTGAACTTCAGTAATCTATTCTGACTCTTTGTTCCTGATTGGTCCCTCGTGTCAACTATATTTTCCTGCAATCTGCCTGCATTATATAGTTCCTTTATGTTTGTCTCTCTTGTAGCCTTTTTCGTTGCAGCTGCCAGATCTCAAACATAGTGCTAACGCTCCTTTTCACGGTTTTTTTGCTGCTTTATGTCCAACCTATGCCTTATCCTTTTCCGATTTTGTGGTTTCCGCTTTATCTAGTAGATTTTATGACTTAGAGCTCGCTGTTGAGAGCTATCTTGAAATAACTGATCTTGTTAGCATCTCCAAGGAAGTGTTTGATAATTTATTTATTTATTTGAACACATATATATTGGTACAGGAGTGCGCCAAATATCTATGCGCCACACAAGGAAGTGTGTTGCTAGTCCAGTTGTGTAATGCTTCATTAGCTTCAGTTTTAGCTTCGCCACCCGTGGATGGTAATCTAACGGCACATCCGCTCCTCACCATGTTCTTACATCTTCCATAGAACTTCCAAATCGTCTACTTGTGCATGTGATCGATCTGGTTCTCAGTAGTATGGCTATGTGAAACCCACGTAGTTCTGTGCATGCATTTGTGGGAAGAATGCCGCCACCTATGAGCACGACTCAAAGTAAACATATCTACTAGTCTTTCACCATTCTCCCTTGGCTTGGATTCTCTGCATCCAGGAAGCTACATGCGAACACGTGCTTACACCAGAGCATGATCAAAGTCTAGACATGTACTTCAGTCTTTTACCGAGCCTCTCTAACGACGACTGATACTGATATGGTTTATTAGGGTCTATCGAGTTAATTCCGGTAGTTTTCGTGTCAGATGTTTTTCCTTATGCTCAAAGTTGGCGCTTGTCAAGAATGATCAGTTATTTAGGCACAATTACAGAAGACTGTTGCCATTATCTATTCATTGTGCTAGGACGCCAGAAGACTCATCTGTTTTTCAGTTTGGCTTGAATTACTTAGACATTAAAATCACCCATCACTAATGCTACATTTGAGCGGTTAACTTTTTGAGGATGGAAAGTATCCTACAAAGCTCAACTTTTACTTCGTTTGAACTGCAATCAGTGGATGTATACAGATACGACGAAAAGCAACATAATCCTGCGCCATTGAGACGGACAGAACATAAGACGCTATCGAAAAAAATTTAGTCAAGTGGCTGTCCAGCTTTAAAACTTAATGCTATACCTACGCTCGCGATATCACGAGTTGATGCCACATATCCAGATACAGAGAAAGTATATTGTGTTGGCTCTATACACTAGCTAGGTAAGGTCAGATGTATGAACATGATAGGGTCCCGTATTCATGTTTTGGAGACGCAACGTGTATCAATAGTATGAGATTTTAGAACCCTAGCTAACGAACCCTGTTGTTCTGTCCAACAAGGTTAAAAGATTGGAAACTGCAACATGTAGTTTAAAGTGCGACTTCAAGAGAACAGAAACAACATTTTGTGAACTCGAATCTTTAGCATCGGTAGCATATGTAGAAAAATCCATATAAAGGTTAATTTTAGGGACAGGAGGAATATGAAAGTGACAGAGAGGTCATTGTGAACGTGGCGCGTGGTGTTACATATATGAGAGAAGCTGTTACTTTTAGGTCGCCCACACCATGTGTGGATATTTCTTTATGAGGTGCCTGGAAGTGGAACTAAATTAGATATTGACTGTGAGCATTACCAGAGTCCAAGGAACAACTGCTCGATGCTTGCCACGCAAGACGTTTCCGTGGTAGGTTTTTGATGTTCTAAACCCATATTTTAAAACGCCTTACCGCCAAAGACGGAGATCAGTGAGGTATGGTAACGTATGACATTTTAGCATCAACCTTCTTCAGTCCGTTCCCTACATTGTGAGAAGGCATTATTACAACAGACGCTGGCTATCTGAGGGAAATACCCTACTGTTGTCTTATTATTGAACAGTCAGCAGTATGGCTACGTCAGTTGCTGTTTTTAGTATCACCGTTCTCCGAACGACCTGCCTCGCATAGTAGAACCTGAAGGGACAAGTGTTGCAGTTAATATAGATCAGCTGAATCGTTAAGATATGCAAGTCCCATCATCACGTCAAGGTAGAAGATACAGTTGGATTGTCTGATCAATCGTAATTTAAAAACTGCACCAACTATCACTGGTAAGCAAAAATTAATATGACAATTAAGACTGTTTAGTGTTAGCATAAATTATCGACGGAAAAAATCCGAAAACTTGCTTAAACCACACAATCACCATTTGATTAAAAGTTTCATTGAAAAACAAAATGCTTACACGCTCGTAAATACTGGATGCCTTGAATTTTGGGTCCGTATCTGATAAACGTTGCAATGTGTGACTCAAGTCATAGGTAGTCGAGTAGTAAAAGCCTTCTGACGATAGAATACTATTAAGCATTTGGCAATATAAAGATTCATCTTGATTCTACCAATTCACATAAATCTAAGTTCGCTTACCTGAATATCTGTCAAATGAAGTAAAGACCTTGCAAATGGTAATATGACGCTCTTGGTTATTTTTAGAATAGTGTTCCCGAATATCTCACCGACTCGCTCACGTTCTTTAATTACTATCAAATAAAACCCTAGTTTGGACGGATATGAAAAAAAAACACTTGAAACCTACCCGAAACTAGACGTACAACCCCCCATATTCCATAGATTGTATGCTTTTTTGCTACGCTTGGGATGGCCGGTTCTTCAACTACGAAAATACGTCTTAATATGAAGAAACTAACATTCAACTTTAAGTTCTTGTGACACTCTGTCAATTATGATGAAGGCTTTCGACCCTAATGCATTTATGAAGTAGTGATCTGGCGTTATGAAACTAAAAGTTAATCCATGTCAGAAAAATTATTTACAGAGTATATTCATCATAAACCATTCGGAAACGTAACGTTTAGCCTTCGTTAGGTTTGTATCGAACCTATAAATAAGTTATATTTTGGGAAGAGTAAGAAGCAAGGTGTGAGTCTGGGAGAGGTAAACATAAGCGAACTGAGTAAACAACCCATTATGTTTATGTTATTCACTTGCATTCAATAATAAACGCAATCGGCGAAAATTAGCAACAACAACAAAATACAGAATGGAAATAGCCTCAACTCCGGTTCGTAATTTTGGCAAACTACTTGTCGATCAGTCATAATTAAGCGGGAACTATCATTTTTAAAATCTTTGTAAGCAGTGATGCATGAATTGTTTTATTCTGGTTTTTTGCTAGCATTTTTGTGTTGCTGAAGTACTGAATCCTTAAGTGTACTGATCGGCATTCTTATGGAATCTCGAGATTCCGTAGCTTGTGCGACGCTTTAAGTGTTAGCACGACTTTTTCACGTCATTTGTGTTATCTCGATTTTTCGTTCCTATTACTATTTACTGTCGCTGCATTCTTTCTAGCATGCTTACGTCAGATATAACTCCTCTCAATGATGAGCGATGTAAAACCACAGCAGCAACACAGTGGCATTGCGCATTTTGAAGGTTACTGAGCACTTGAAGGTCAAACAGTCATAAAAAGATTGGTGCATCACTTCGACAGCCAGTACAGTTTTACACATGCGACAGTTCAGATTCAGATTCGTGTAGTAAGCATAAACGGTCTATGGCCTATGTTATTCCTTTTTTAGTATGCTTCTGTGAGTGCATAGTCTTCCCTTGAATGAGTCAACTGAAGGTGCAAACACCAATGCTTCATGTAACAAGTTCCAAGAACTGATGACTCAGTGTGTACACCTGTATGCCACGAGTATTTCATTCGTTCTAGGCCTTGCTACTCGCCCGCTATGTCCTCTGAGATGTGTCGATCTAGTGGGAACGAAAAGAGAGGATATATTAGGTCCAAAATCATTTCTTAGTATTCTATACATCAATATAAAATCACCTACTAACTTGGAATAGGACAGAGTAAAAAGCTCTAGCTTTTCAAGCCGCTCTTGGTTTGGTAAACTCCGGAGTTCTGGAATTGCATGGGTAGCTGCCCTCTGCACTTTTTCCAGGATATCCAAGTCACCTTTTAAACAGGGGCTTGCAGCCTGAACTCAGTCCTCAAGTTCAGTTCTCACTAAGGTTGAGTATACCGTAGTGAGTATGGTAGTATTTAATTTGGTGAATGTGTAACAGCTTAGGTTTATTAGTTAAGAATCGACCTCGAACGATCAAGTATATGTCAAAACAATAGAGCTCAAGTATTCATTCACTTCCTTAATTTGTATAGACATTATTTTTCCTATTATCTTGCGTTGAATGTTGAAAACATTTGTGTGTTTGAATAGGTAATCCCACTCTCCACTGTGACTGCACAAAGATCTGGATGAAGAACTTTTCACTACTAGTCTGGTTTCTTCTATCAAAAGAACGAGGGTTGCCTACCGACACGAAAAATATCCGTATTAAAGCCCGTAGGCTTCCAAACCCCTTAGCTGTAACCTCCGGACAATGGTCTGTGGTCTTAAGATCATGACTCACCATCACCCCGAAATTGTTGTAAGACCAGACCACGGATACAGCACTTTCGCTATGCTGTAACTATTAACTTTTATATCCCCGAAGTGCATGTAGACGCACCATGCCTCGTTGATAGGCATCAGTCGCGTTTTAGATCAGCTAATCAGAATATGCAAGTCTGTCCGAAGTGCGCATGCATCTGTGTATCCTGGTATTTCTCGCCAGATTTTCACATCGTCAGCGCATATCAACATTTGGGACTCCACTATACTTGAGGAATCATCCACATACAGTATAAAAATGAAGGACCTAAGACAGAATCTTGCGGTACTCCACTAAGTACTGGTTTCCAGTAGGTGTAATTCGAATTTATTCTTACTTTCTCTTTATGACCTACTACGAAATCCTTAAGCCATTTTAGCACAGCTCTGGCAATGACAAGATTTTCCAGCTTTAATAGCACCTTATCAAATGCTTTGCTAAAGTCTATGTAGACAACATCCACTGATTTTCCGTTGTCTGGAGCCCTTATCCATTACTTTCTTGCTATTGGGAGGTTTATTGTGCAATGTGAACCTTTTCTAAAACCATATTGTTCGTTGTTTAACAGGTTGTTGGTTTTCGCAAATGTCATTATTGTCTTTTTGACTACTCTTTCCAGTATTTCAACTACGACACTGGTGGGACTGACAAGTCTGTAGTTTGATGAAAGTCGTCATGGTTCCGTTTTATGTATGAGAGTGGCGATCGCATCCTTCCAGCCTGTGGTTAACACACTTTGGTCAAGTGACATCTTGAATATCATAGCTAGTCGGGCTGAAATATATTGTGAAATTTTTCTCAGGAGATGGTGCTCAAATCTAGCTTTTTGTTCCCTTTCGGAAGGTTTTCTTAACGCACGAAAAGCGACTGATATGTCAGCGAGGCCCGTCTTAACACGCTGTAGTGTTTTAATTCCTGAAAACCAATTTGGCGTCAAACACAGAGGTCCCACTCCGTTTCCCTACTTTTCTTTTTCTGGATGTGACTATGAGCTAATCACTTACCTTATTGTATCTCTTAATTGTGTCAAACACACCGCCTAGGCTTTGCTTCCCCATAATCTGTTCTGCGTTGATATGTGAATCCGGAACTGAAACCGTAGATTCACATACCTCAGTACTGTCAATAGGTAGTTTCTTCTCACCATGCTCTTTCTTTTTTCACGTGACAATGCCTACATCTGTATGTATTATAAACGTTCCTCTAATAGGGTTCACTTTGATGGTCTTACTCAAATCCAAAGCTGGGTTCATGATAACGCTCGCTATTTCCTTGAAAACTGAATCCGATTCATCTACTGCTGTTTGTTTATCTGAGGGCAATTTTATAGCTATATTCAGTAGCTCAATCACCTCAAGAATCAGCAGAGACTTTGTAGAACAGCATTCTTTGCATAGCCAACGTGACAGCGGCTTGCAGAACTTTTCATGTGCAGTCGGTGTGAGTGCGGTGCACACATTGTGATACCACTTATCGCAGTTGTCACACTGAATTCCATCATCCACTGGGAAAAACATGCAGGTCTTCCACATGGTATCACTTTCATCACTTGACGGATGGATGCTACCGGATAGTGTATCTAAATTCAAATCAAATTCCAAGTTGTAAATTATATTGTTCTGATCGTTTATTACATATCAAAACTTCTGTTTATAAACAGTAATTTTGATACAGCTAAACTCTTCAATCTCAGCTGCAAACACTTCACAGTGGACTGACGCTTTTCCACTCATGTTGTTAGGCATTTACAATGAAGTGAAAACTAATACTGAATACACTGCAGCTCAACTCGTTTATGGAACAACACTCCGACTTCCAGGAGAGTTCATGGATTCTTCACGTGGATCTAATCTCTTCCACAAGCAGGCTTGCAAACTCCATGCGTGTAGCGAAACCTGTCTTCACTCATCCCACACTTAATCAAGTGATGAATTCGATCAATTTTGTCTTCGATATAGTATACACGTTTTCGCACGTCACGACTCAATACGACGACCTCTCAAACAGCATACGAAGGACCCTTCAAAAGCCTTCATTGTGAACCTAAGTACAATATCGTCGACAAGAACGTAACTAGCGCTTGCATTTTAAACACTACATAACACTTGTTTCATTTCGAGTTTTCGTATTATTATGTCCGAAAAACAAAAAAACGGTTTAATATGCTCATACACATTTTTTTGTCCCAAGAAAAAACAAAAACCAAATGTTTTGTTGCCATTATGCTGGTTTATATGTGCACAATTATATTTTTCTGAGGAAACCAAAAATCATTTTGCGAAAATCGTTTTTACGCAAATACATGCTTGCAAAACGCATGTATATGAGTTCGTTATTCACTCGTCTTGTGTCCTTACGCACGGGCGAGTGTATTTCGACGAGCGCTCACATATATTTTTCCTTCTTCTCCGGACGGCTGGAAAGGATGAAAAAGCGACGGAGATTAAGATGAATGGAAATTTTATTGTACTTGTTTTCCATTAGTATATTATATTACATGGCCACTTATAGTAAGGAAGGAGGCCAGACGCTGTTGAACATAGCAAGCTATCAGAAGAGTGTTTACCAACGATAAGCTCATTGAGTGTAAGCTTCTGACCAGCCACGTCTTAGGGTCATCACTACCCCACTAGTGTGGAGTGATATGTAATGACAAATAAAGAGCTCTGTAAGTCTTCGACATTTGATGCTGACCGCATTAGTTTTGGTGGACTCACCCAGCCGAAAGCACTAGGTCACGCATCCTTATCAGATTACGAGCGGGCACGCCGTGGTATATAAACCCAGTATATCTAAAATAATTAATTCGCATAGTGGAGGCTATTATTGGCATTGTGGACTCAGCTGGACGGTTTAGGTGAGCAACGGACCAATAGGACACTAGGCTGATCAGACCGGTCGAACGTCATTGGTTCAGTACAGTATAAGAGCGAATAAGTCATATTTTGGTTGGCGAATAGATTATGTGATAACAAGTGGCTCACAAAGTTACAACAATCTTCACTTCTGATTTGACTGTATTGGCACATTTCGATTATATGAGTGTTACTGGTTAAGGAGTTGTCAAACTCCGAATACATATGGCGTGCTTAAACCCAATTTTCACATCGTGACAAACCTTAATTTATATAAAGCACAGTTTACATATTTTGTTTTTGTTGCTGTAAAACTGAAACCTACCATAAATGTGGCTTTTCTATTCGATTATGATTAATAAGAACGGAAAAAACTCGTATTGTCCATACTTTAAACAGCTAACAAACCTTTGCACTTAATTGGGACTTTAGTAACAATGACTGCACAAACACTTATTCTAACGCCATACCTTACTGCAATAATTAGTTATTTTTCTAATATATTCATTTTTTTCATTTTTGTTACTCGTTTGGCGATACATATATTGTCATTTATTCTTGTTCTGTGTTCACAAACACGCCTATTAAACTGTTTACGTATTTCGCGTCTCCTTTATTTCTATTCCCATATTTTCTCCCTTTCCTTCGCAGATTCAATGAAATGACCAAAATGTATTCGATTAAACCAGACTATATTCTTGTGTGTAGCATACAGAGAGTTACTCGTATTAAAGTATATCACGACACAAACTCTGTCCACAGTTTAAGAAGGAGAACAAATTGTATCAAAAATATAAAATACCCCGAACAGTACAACTCGTGCTATACAGTCAACGGTTTGTCTAACACAAGTGAGCGTGATAAACAACAAAAGAGATGGTTAATATAAAAGAGTTCAATACGTGAGAATCAATAAAAAATATTCCCAACAAGATGGAACCATATATCCATCTACAGACATTCCAAAAGTCCCTCCAAGTAGACAGTCGAAAGTTAACATTCATGCACTGAACCACTCAGTGAACTTGAGCTTGGTCAAACACGACCTTATTGTCAATGGTCTGGCGGCATGCAACAGAAAAAGTAGGTAGCAAAAGGCAAATTTTTAACCAAAGTCACATAATCAAGGCTCAGAAGAAGAAGACTAAGGAACTTAAAGTGTTTATTTCTTTCCAGATATCAAACGCATTCTGGAAACCAAACACTTATGTGGGACCGGACAATTGTCAATTATATTGGTGTATTTTTCCTTTGTGCTTTGTTATTTTGTACGGGCAGTGGAGCAATCCTTCAGATTTTGCTGACATTTATAATTGCTTTTGAAGTGGATTCTTGCTTATTTTTCATTTGAGGGTGACTCAAAAGACAGGTGAGTGAACACCTGACGGCCAGACAGAGTATGGAAAAATCGTGCCTCACAAACTTGGTGTTGGATAGCCCACTCGTGTCACTTCCTCAGATATTTTTATTTCATTTACTTGCCCTCTTTTCTTCTATAAACTCTGACCACCATACAAAAGACACGTATCAAATCACTAGCTGTGGTTGCGGAAGATAAAGGCTTGTAAAGATAAAGGCATCCATGGAGTGTCGTCAAATACTGACGGAGTCGGTCGTCATTGATCGAAAATCAAATACTGAATGAGCCAGTAATTCTCATTAGGGCTGAGGAAACAGAACTGAGATGCTCTTCAGAGATAAGTCGATCAAGCCTATTTTCCTACGGAAGTTGATTCTAGAGAGAAGCTAATGTAACAACGCATTTTGTACATAGTTTTTGATACCTTTCGCATTTATTTTCCCAATTCTCAAAATCTGTACATTTATCATTAATCGACTGCACTTGTTGTTTAAGTATATGACCTTGGATACTTACATTCTTCCTTCCGTCTTTGAGTCCCACATATCATGACATTGTTAACTGCTCATAATCAAATACACTTTTATACATACGTCTCTCGTTCTATCATGTTTGTGGATATAATAACGGAATGATTAATTCACCATCATCTATATTTATAGACTGTTGTAACGTTCACATTACGTCCTACGTTCGGATATATGCTACTGGAACCATATCATCTCATCGGAATTATTCTTTACTTCTAATTGTGGATTTTGGCACGGTTTAAACGTTAGGTCCTTTTGAAATGTGCCCGCCCTTTCGTTTCAGCGACCTTGAACGGCTTGATTAGAGGCGGTCATTCCGTATTTCAATTGCCGTGGGTTGGTTGGTTTGCATGAGTATCAATTTTTTTCATATATAAGTCATCCTATGCTACATAAAAAGCACGAAATAAATAGCAAAACCATTAATTTAGCGTTCTCTGTTTTGTAGTGTGCACTTTGGCTCTGTTGTTGCTTTGTAATTTGATCTTTGATCCCAACAATTGTAGTAAAGCTAAACGAAATGTCAAGTCACAGGTAAATCTCAAGTATTTGTAGTATTTCCTTGGGTTATTATTGTTGCAAGGAATAACTGTTTAATAATTAGTCATGTCTGTTCTTAGTGCTTCATCCTCAAGTGACATTTCAGTCGACCTAACCGATGCCTTTCGAAGTATGATACTGAACAAGCGTTTCGTGTTGTGGGATGATTTTGAAAGTGCCTTAAAAGAGTTCCAAAAAGTATGGAACTATAATTTTATCGCTTCTCAGACTACTTATACTCGTTACATCCACACAGAAAGCAGATTGCTGAAGGATGTCAGGTTCAGATACCTGTTTGTATCGTTTAATTGTACGTTTGGTCACAAACGGAAATCGGAAGGTTTGAAAGTGAGGCAAAAATCGTAAGATCTTTAACTAATATCTTATGTTTAAGGTCTAAATTCCGTAATTGTCAATCTAAATTCCGTGTAAGACTGGAAGAGCAAGGATATGTCATCAAATCCTACAAGATGATACACAATCATCCATGTAGTAGTTCATGGATGGTATGTGATCCATGGACAAGGAGATTATCGTCAGAAGAAAAAGAGAACTTGAAGCCCGTAATACTTCACTGTGAGTCAGCAGACGAAGTTATCGAAAGTATTAAGGAGAGAACTGGTAAGCAAGTAACTGCTGCCGATGTCAAAGCTATGAAAGCTACACTCTCCACTGGTAAGTGTATATAAATATATTTCAGGTTGTTGTACTCGGAAGCAAGTAATGGATATGCTTAGACAAAAAGGCGAAGTGAGGGAGCATTTAGAAAATGGATATGCGACGAGAATATGTTTCAGTAGTTATAACCAAATACAACTCTATAGGAAATATCCAGAAGTCGTGTGCATTGATTCTACGTATAATACTAATAATAAAAAGTGAATATGTTTATCGTTGTGTTTTACTATGTAGATATTCCTTATTCCAGATAGTGGTGACGGATAATTTCGGTCAACTAGAAGAAGTGTCGAAGATCAATTGATAGCCGGAAGATATTATAAATATAATGCTCCACAACGTTTAATACCCTTGCTAAATATTTTGACGCCATTCGCAAGATCTAAAGTGTTATACGAGCTTAAACAAATGCGTTTTGTCTACGTGGAATATGAAAGCGGCGACTGGTTGTTCATGGTTGACCGTGGACAACATTATGAAGTCGATATAAGCATTTGTCAATGCAATTGTAGCATGTTTATGATGTGTCGATATCCCTGCCGTCACATGCTACTTGCCTACGTTAAAAGAAGAAATCTTACAGGTAAGCTATATCAATAATGAAATACTAACTGCATAGCTCATCAACTTCTTAGGTATTGTAGCAGATGGAAGTTACACAATACCCAGGACTTCCAAAATTATACATTAACTGCATTACCACGACGGAGTGAAGAGTATGTAAGTATTCAACGCAGCCAAAGAATCCATAAACATCGCATCATTGAGAAGTATGGTGAACGCTTCGCAACAGAAGTTGAGAAGAAAGTTGACAATTATTACTTAAGAATTCTTAATACCAACTTGTAAACTTGATTTTCTGCTTTAGCAGCAACGATTCTTCAATAAACTTTCATAATTTCAATTTTCATCTTATTACTACTTTTATGGGAATGAATAGCAATGATGTTCATGTGTAACTGTTTGTAATAATTAAGATTGATTAAGAAACCCTACATCGACGTACAGTTTTGCAGATTAGGCACCCACATATCATATTCACCTTCGTGGGATTACGTTTATCATTAAAATCGTATCAGTACCTATGTACATTTTAAGTTCATGTGATTAATTCCGCTTATGAATCAAAATAAAACCAGGAGAAATGTTGATTAACAGTGGTATGCATTCATTACAACTAAATATGCAATAGGATTTAACAGTGATGTGGGAAACAGTTGACATACCTGAATATGAATAAATGAAATGACGCAGGTTATCAATAGTGAATATATATATATATATGCAGTGTAAGGTCAAAGGTCATTTGCTTTTACAGTCAATAACACATTAAGAATGGGTGATATAATAGTTGACTGTAGTTCACAGACAGATAAGTGGTGTGAAAATCTTATAGCTTGTAAATGATCCGTGGATTTAAGAACTGAAAACTTGAGTTACGTCATAATTGATTACAATTTGCAGAGGTCACGTAATTACAGAGGATTAAGTGACAGGGTGATGGAAAAAATGCGTAACTAAATTTTAAAAGTGAAATGAATTATTACATAATCATTCTTATTACTTGTTCATTCCATGGATTATAAGGAGTTCATATTATTCTCTATCTATATTTGTTCTAGCGTCATATCGACTATTAATAAATACTGACATGGTTTATAACGTAAGACACTAAGTGTAGTTGCTATATTTATATTTCACTAATTCATTTGTTGAATAAAAATGATTTTAATATGGTCTTCCATAATCACAAATTCTATAAGTTGTAGACCGGCGTAAACATCATCACAAAGCTTTGACGACTTCATTTGATTCATACAATTCTGAAAAACAAACAAATCAGTCGTGAAATAAAGAATTAGACCTAGTTATCAATATCACATTTAATAAGTCAATCAAATAGCAGGTTACAGAATGTACTTATAAGTCTCTTATTTGCAGACAGCGCTAATCATTAGAGATTTCTATTTCCTATAATAAAAATTAATAGGTAATCTTTACAACACACAAATCAGTGTTATTTAAAAATTGCTGAAATCAGGTTCGTCACAACATAGAAGCGTGGTCGGATTTATGAATAAAATTTAATTCAATAATGTGGCATAAAGGCGATATGAATACAAGGAACTTGTGATTCTGCTTCCATTGCTCATTCACTTTTCGTCACGTTGTCTGCATGAATTACTTTGGACGAGTCAGTCTGTAATGCAGTAGGAATTCATGAAATAACTCATTAATAGTTGTTTTTTGATTTAAGTTTGTGTCTTAACAAGCAATGGAAATTTCTTCAGTGTCTAACCCTTGTAGTATTTCGTCTATATATCTGGTATTAGCAGGAGAAATTGGTAAGCACCATTTAGATATTACTCGACAATATGCATCATAACTTTGTTCACATTTTCTTCTGCGATTGTGCATTTCCTTTACAGAGAATTATTCGTCAACCCTCTAACAGACACATCATAAGTCAGTATTAAGTAAGACATGGTTTAGTCACCATGCTCAGAAGAGACACACATCGATTTACTTATGAAGATTTCGTGCATATTTAATGTGGTGTTACACACTATTTCTGTATAAGTTCAGAAAACCGGTAAAAAAGACTATCAACGTCTATTGTTACTCACATAATTTTTCTCTGATACCTTACACAGTAATATGTCACTTCAGTACAAAACAATGCTACCTATAGTCCAAATAACCTTTTATGGCTAAATACAAACAATTTATATAATATTCATAGTTACTTTAACGCTTACTTCTTTCTAATTACATTTTATAAACGACTACCAACATCTGTGTTTGCCGTCACCATAATCAAGGAGGTGAACCATATATAATTCTTTTTACGGCTTATTTTCATGAAAACTCAATCTGTAATCTATTTTTGACTAGAAAAATGGTGATTTGACTTCTTTGACTTAGTATTGTTAAAAAAAAACCATATTACGCCAGCTACATATTTACTTAGGTGGTGAGCACGAAATACGTCAAACTGCTTATAAATTGAAACAAAAACTATCTTCCAATCACAAAGATTACGAAAAGTCATGTATGACGGAAAAAAGGCTGTTAATAGCTGATAAATAACGACACATAAAATCCACGACAATACGTTACACGTGCGCGAAAACCCGTAAACTAACAAGCATACTGTGCCTGGATTTTGGTACCAAAGTCAACAAGACACGCGCCAACCTGTTGATATAAGTAACGTCCCTAAACTTTTATTTGTGCTCCCAAGCTCCCAATTTCGGGAAAAATTTGGCACATTTTGGGGAAGGCGCTATAGTAGTTTGGGGAAATGGCACAAAAACCCCTACCTTTTTCCAGACCTAGGGAAATCCCAAAAATTTCCCCTAACGTTGAGGTTTTCCTACTAAACATTTTTAGCGCAAAACTTCCACAAAAATCTCTAGACATCACGGTAAACCTAGCGAGGATGCATAGGTACATTTCTTACCGGGATGTTTTATTATTTTTCGTCAATTGCGCATTGCCAATAAAACCTAGCGTTAACCGATTTATAGCTGTTATTGAAAGATGGATTTGTGACATATAAAAGTGTTTATTACAGTTTAAAAAATTACAAATCATTCCTTTAATAATGTTTTGCTTTGCTTTGTAACACGAACTGGTTACGTAGATTTTAAACCATCATTCACAGTGTTCTAAAAAACAAAAAATTCTTTTTAGTGTATAATCATATGTCAAGATATGTGAAACGTGGATGATGTAACAACAGTATGGCAATGTTGTTAATAATGCCAACGAAGAACTTACAGGTACATCTGATAAAACCTGCGAAGCCAGACGGACAAGAAAACAGTTGTATCAGTGTAAATATAGATCACAAAGTAATATTAAAAGTGCAATACGTATTATAACAAACATGTAAAGTGGTCTTAGCTCACCCTTTCTTTGGATCGCCATCCATGTTTGTGTACTTTATCTCTTGCGTCATGCAAGAATACCTGACTTGCTATACCCACGGGTGTATGATCTCCTTTACCGGACATGTCGCACTTCGGGAACGCAAACACAGTGCACCTACAAATATGTTAATACAGTAGTGTGGACTTACTTTGATCCGTCGAGGAAAATTTTTATTTGCTAATACCGAATTTACTTCTGGTTCCGTGCAAAGTGTAAGTGTTCACCACTTTCGGCGAAAGGAAGTTTCGTAAACAAGCTTTAGCTGATTTCCGAGCATCGTCACACAGTAGGTTGCATAATCTTGCCACCTAAAATTTGTTCAAACACCTGTTACAACTTACGAAATGCTCCCGGAAATTTTGGTTGTCTGAAGCAGCTTCTAAAGAACGCAACTTCTCATGCGTTCTTATTGGGAAAGTGATAGCATCACTATTCATTTCGTCCATACGCCTGTAAATTACACCCATGGATAAGCGTTCATTTGAAGCGATCACTTTGTCCATCATGCTAGACAGTTCAGTGACCGCTTTGAGAATAATTCTTTACATTTTATTTGTATCATAGGACAATCTTTTGTTATCAGGCCTTGTAGTATATAGCTTTGAGTTTCTGTAACTGATGATTTCCTTGGAAGAATCATAAGTTAACTCAGGCCCAGTAATATTGTCAGCTATATCTTGATTTAGTATACTTTGAAATTAAACTTCTTCGGCGTATCGCTGTGCGGCTTGTTTAGCTGCAGCAAATCCGCAGTGTACTGAACGCCTAATTTTCCTCATGTATGATTCAAAAGGAAAGGCAGAGAACGACTCTAAACTTCCGTGCTCTATAATTTCCTCTACAATGTGCATAGTTTAAAGCACATTGTAGATTAATTGGTCGCTACCGTAATACTTTTCGTAACCTAATAAGAAGTTGTTAATATATACCCGAACACTGTTTACTAATGTGGTATGCAACTTAGGGTGCGATAATAAATATACTGACAAGGACAGTGACCGGAAGTTTCTGTACATTGATAGTGGTAACCTATTATGAGGAACTACAGGTCCTATGTATAATAAGAACAACTGACAGTCAGTTGCTTTCCATACAGAAACTTCATAAAATGAGCGACATTTCCGTTGAAAGTAGCATATAGTGTGCTGTCTACATAAGTTTAGTGCATCATTTATTGATGCGATAATAGGTTGACCCATCCTATTAAGTCACTTAATAGCTAGCTCCTTCCATAATGAAATAAGTTTTTTAGTAACACCAAAGTATTTCATATGCATCGGTTCCGATGGAAAACACTTTATCATGTCCACTGGCAGATTTTCGAATGAACTTCTACCACGATGATGGATAGATTGGGACCTACTACGAAAAGTGACATCACACCATTAAGGAAAGCATTCGACCACCCATTCGCGTCCCAAAACCTGATATTTGTCACAGCCAGCGGTAGCGTTTTGTCCAACAACATACCTGACAATACTGTGAGCAAGAGCGTCACAAATAACAGCAACTAATTGGACCGTTAAATGTACGTGAAACTTATCAACAGTAATACATACTGTCAGCAACTCGTGTAACTCAGGTATAAGTGCTGTCGACATGTTGAAATCAGATGGTTTTACTTCTCCACCGAAGATCCCAACTATGAATACATTACTAACTAATGGACTTGTTATGCGACATAGGATCGGCCACAGCTAATGGTGAGAGCTTTTGAAAAAACTTAGACCATCGTAGTTTAATTGCAGCTTCAGTTCTGTGAAACGGGTGTTACGTAGCCAATTTTCCTAAGTCCTCAGAAAACTTGATTTCAATCCTAAATGGTAGTAAGTTCCTGATTCCAGCATTTTAGGCTCCACTTCGTCGCATCGACGTAGAACACTCCGGATGGATGTTGGGAGTTCAGGAATACGCACACGAATAAGGTCCAGAATTTCGTCCGCCTTTTTAATGGTAATGTTACCACTTTTTATCATCCCAATGACAATTCTGTCTACCTCTTCTTTCACTGAAAGGTGAATGGTTGGAGACATTCCTGAAGTTACAGCATCTATAAATTGTCAATAAATAAAGTTATACTACCGCTGGCTGCAGTGTCAGAATACTGGACGTGACTACATGAAGCAGTGGCTAAATCGAAGACCACATTAGTACACTGCTGTATAGCGGCAGTGGTCCCTGCTTCTGTAACGAAAACAGAATTGTCGTTCTCTTCGTCACTGCTCGATAACTGACACTTTTTTATAAAGTCAGCCTCTAACTTCCTCAACCTTCTGTAATAGATTGATCTGGGACAGCCCAGCAACCCTAGGTCTTTGGTGGCTTGAGCCCGCCTTTTAGCAATATTATCGAGCTGTAAATTATTATTCTGAAAGAGACAATTGACTTAAGTAAGACTGAACATAAACAGTAACCGAAGTTTTGGACAGTGCAAATAACTCACATGCATAGCGTTTGAATTTTGAAAAAGTGGTTTGGAGCCGACAACTAATTTTCTCGTGTCCGTTTGACGTATTAAAACACCTGAAATTCGACAGACTATTCCTGACCAAAACTTCTTATTGTATAAAACTTAATAGTGATTCATTGTTATTTATTATTTTATGGTTTATTAATCCAATGGAGATGAAATGTTATTGTGGAATAATGCGCTACGAACATTTTGGGGATTTCCCCCAACATTGTGTTCGTTTTTGAGTATTTGTCCATTGAAAAACTACCACTATACTCGCTTCTCTGAAGATCGTACTATGTTCCTAAAATAATGTAATATCAGTAAACACAGTGACATGCAATTCCAGGAATCGTCTATTCACTTCTTCGGAAAAACCTCTAGTGCTATTGGTCAAGCTTCCAGTTCCTGACATGTTTCGGTTGACATGTGAATAGTTAAGACGGCTGACCTGAACAAGATTTTCTTATTTCGAATAACTTTCAGAAGGTTTGATTAATTCCAATACAAGATGAGGGAATTTTGACCGCTTTGTAGACTACGTACATTAACTATATGCTGCGAAGGAACCTTCAATATTAGTAAATCAGTTTCTTAAATGATGTGCAAGTCCAGGTTTTTTCATGACGTTAATCTGAACTATTAATAAAAGGTTTACTGTCACTCACTAAACTAATCAGAAAAATGTAGGCATCTTGGTTAGAAACAAACAACAAAACATTTTTAATTTTTGTTTAGAAACTAGAAAATATAATTAGTAATCGCTAAAAGTTTGATCCACTTCACATCTTTTAGCTTAGAAATATATCACTATTTGTTTCTCCTGTCTTACACGTTTGGTTTATTTGTTATCACCGTTGATATGAAATGGGATAATTTAGATTGATACCCAAATGGACTACGTAATTTATGGGAACAGTTCAGTCCTTGAATAATATGTCACGAATTGTACAAAACAACTGTGGTGGTTCTCTCCAACTTTGAACTATTTCACAACTGATATTCCGTACTAGAACACTACTAATAAGTTTGAATAATTATCCAATTTCTTACTTTTGATAACTTAACGAATCCTGCAGTGATATCAAAAAATAGTCAAGTCGCCAAAATAACAACAGTAAAATCCTGGAGAGATACATCTGAATCTTGTTTTCGAACCTTTTAATCTAGACCTATCTAAGGCTGTTTCAAGTTTCTAATATGCAATAAAGCTTGTATATATGCAAAGGGAGAAATTAACAAGTTTATAGTTAGATTATATATATATATATATATATATATATATATATATATATATATATATATATATATATATATATATATATATATATATATATATAGGGTTATCTGTATGGGCAAAAAGATAGTATTGAGTGTTTTTATTTGGCTAATTACCTGCCTGTTTGAATAACATTGGATGTCTATGCTACTCTCAAAATCCTCATAAAATTAACAAAAATAATACTTAAAATAAATGGAAGACAGCAAGACGATCGAAAGCCTAAAGTGAATAAGACGTGAAAATGATTTGTTCTACCTATGTTTTCTGTTTCCTGATCAATACACTATAATAATGACTATCACCAACTAATGAACAAATTTCTATTCTAAAACATTGTCTTTTTCTAAACGAAAATGATGATGAGTAAACTATCTCAAAATATATCCTTTTGTTCGGTGTTTTTGTTTTTGGAAATTCAAGTGTACGAGGCACTACATTACTCTTTATTACATTAAATCTGTTAAGATGGTCTTTAAGTGTTGGCAAAATAAGTAGTATAAAGTATTTGATAAAATATGACTATTAAGTATTATATGGAATTAGTTAATACTTAGAGCAGGAAGAAGACAAGTCCTAGGTAACAGTAAACTTTTGGTTGCGACTGTAAATATTCTCTAAAGAAAACACAAAGAAAGTGTGAATAAGCATCTAAAACCTGTGACAGAGCCAAAGAAGATCAACCTAAACGCTATACGACAGACAAGACTAGAATCTAAAAGTTATATGGTGTGATAGAAAAAGCAAAAAAGGATAAGAATATTCTGAAAAAAAAGTTAAACCAAAGTCGGAAGAACAAAAAGTCACTATAAACAAAAACAACAAATGAAATCAGTGACCCGAAACCGGATGACAAGGTTGAAAGTTGTGAAACGTGGTACAAACGTATTTATTCTCTTTAGTTCCCTGAATTCTGAGTGGCAATCTTCCTTGACACTTCAAATTTCATGTACTCTTTTCCAACCCTGCTGACCACGTTCTATTCTTATAATATTAAAACTATCATAAGTACACGAATAACTCTGGTTAGCGTTTCTCAACAAGGTTGTCGTTCCACCTAATAGGGTTGCCAATCCCATATGTAAAACTCCACTCCAGAAGGAGGGCAGCACATCTACAATTGAAGAACACATGAAACCCAAAATAACTGCCAACCGACATCACAGTCAACATTTTCAACACAAACGTCAAGACAGTTTTATTGTACGGAGCTGAAACTTGCGGAACTCCTAAAACCACCACCAAAAATATACATGAACGTATGAAGAACTGTCCACGCAAGATACTTCAGATCCGTTGCCCAGACACCATCAGCGATAACCTGCTTTGGCGTAGAACAAACCGGCTTCCAACTGAAGAGGAAATTACGAAAAGACAATGGCGGTGGGTAGGATACCGATTGCACAAATGATCAAACTGAATCACAAGACAAGTCCTAACTTGGAATCCTCAAGATTGGAAGAAAACGAACAGAAGGAAGAACACAATGTACCGGAAACGGGAGACAGACATGAAAGGAATGAGTAGCACATGGGAAAAACTGGAGAGGAGAGCCTAGGACAGAGAAGATGAACGAATCCTGGTCTCAGGCCTATGTCTAAAGAGCAGTAAAAAGTAATAATGTACGTAAGTGTTTATGTCTGTCTGGGGATTTGAGCACGACTGAATTTATAAAAAGTTACTAATTCAACCTTTGTATCTATGAGTAAAATTGGTGCGTACAATCCCTCATTTTACTATGGTTTAGCAACATTTATAACGCTTTCAATTATGCTCTTATTTTTCACTTGCATATGAGCCCCGTGAACAACCACCTGTTAGTTTTGTTTCTCAATTTATTACTTTCTATTACCTTTAAGACTAATTTTTGATAATCTTGTAAAATGAAGCAAAATCATCGTACTATAGTATAGGCTAACAGATTGGACAGAATAATTAATTAGTATTGCCGGAGAGGAAATTTCTTTTGCCGAGGCATTTTTATTCTGTAATCTAATTTGTTATATAAAAAACAGCCCGGTGGAGAAACTAGCAACAATGTCATCAGTAGACAAGTAGTTCATAGTTGCAGAGGCACAACGGATTATTAATAAATAATAATAACCCATTTTAAACTACAAATATACAATTCGTATGCTCAAAAATATTTTACAATGGACCGAGTTGTAAGAAGCAATTACCAAGAGGAATTATATATATATATATTGTGCTATATCTAGTAGGCAAACCAGAACATTAAGCAAATAAATAGTTAACTAAGATACGCTTTCCCACATTTTGTCGAGAGTAAACTTTTAAAATAAATATTATCTAGGAAGATTAATTATGCATTCTTTTATATATATATATATATATATATATATATATATATATATATATATATATATATATATATATATATATATATATATATATATATGCAGTTGTACTAACTGGTTGTGTGCATATAAGGAGAAAAGAGTGAAGCGTTCACAGAAATCTGAACAAGTAAACAGATGACAGAAAAATCAAAACTAAAATAACACAGAGATATTGTAAACAGAACATTAGGTTTTGATAAATTTTCATTTCTTGGTCGAGCACTATCAGTTTAATTACAAAAGTATATAGGAATGTCAAGGAAGAAAGAGGAATGGTCACAGATCAGATAAATTATAAAAACAACAAATAATATAATAGTATGAAATAAAGATTTATATGGACGAATAAAACGGAACTCAATAAATAAGAAACTTATGAACATCATATTCCAGGAAAAATGTGTACTGTGCTTGTAAGAGCAAAGATGAAAAAAGAGTTGTTGCGCCATAATGCGAATATCTATAGTGATCACACGGCTATTTAGTCTAATAATATAATAGATTAAAGGAAGTTAGACAAAAATGTGTATATGCATGGTCTTTCGAATAAGTAGAAGTTAAATGAGCTTTTTATCTGCCACATACATAAACCCACACAACAGCAATAAATGGGAGTTTAACTAAATTTTCTAATAAACAAACAACAGACGCATAAATAATGAAGTAAGAACGGAGTAGTTGCAACCATTATTCTTGTAATTCTGTGAAATTGAGGACAGTTGAGTTATTTATCAGTGTGTAATAGATGTTTTTTTCATTTCTGTAAACCACATTAATAATAATTTCTCTTTTTCTAGATCATAAAGTATGTATGACGTATCATTATATTTTTTGTATCAACCACTTGCTACTTTATTGAAGAGTGATCACTGATTAGACAAACGAGATACTGAAATCAGGAAATTTTACATTGTTAGTTACATACAAACAATAATTAAAAAAGAACCTGATCACAGAAACAAATCTACAAAACAAGAAAAAAAACAATTTTCGCCACATCCATCGTCATTGTAAAAGAATGATAAAAAGAATCAATACAGAGAGCAGAAATAATAATGGAGTAATCGTGATGAATATGTGGGCATGAGAAGATATGATACATATATCATATGCATAGATGAATAGTTTTGATAAGAATAGGATGAAGAAAGAGGTTGACAAACATAAAAAAGAACATAAGTGAAACGATCAATTCGACAGAATGTAAGGCCTAAAAGGAAACATAAATATATAAAGAAAAAAACAACGGAATGAATCAGTAGTCATGTATTCATATAGTTATGAATTAAATGCATTTCATTGTATTTTTATTTAGTTGAAAAAAGTGCTCGTGTATATGCATTTATATATATGCACGTAATGGGTGAAGTATATATATTGTGAATGACATTTCCGAAAATCAAGAAGTTATAAATAAGGATTGATTTCCGCTTTATATTGTTAATACTAGATAAATTCCTGTGGTTGTAATAAAACATCGTCGCTTCATAAAGATAAATACCAGTATTGACTGTTAAATGATAAAGGTAAGAGAAAAACGACTTCATTGAATAACAACAGATACTTATCTTAATGTTTGACCCGGTTTCAGCAAAATCAAGTTAATTTTCACATTTAATGAAAGCAAAAATACGTGCAAATTAATATGTACTTGTTATCACGCGCGACTAGCTTTTATCCTTTTTCTTCTGTGTTTATGTAAGCGTTTAGCATTGACATTGGCCTTGTTGATTTTGTTGTTGCTGTTGAGGTTTATCGGTCAATCGATTACCTAATTTTATTGAGTACAAAAAAAAAAGTTTATGATAGCAATATGCAAGAGTGTAGTTTACAAAGTAAATGTTTGGAGATGGAGAAAAGCTAATTAAATGGTGTGGTAGTAAACAATGTCAGATAATCAGAAGTAACGTAGAGCTTATTACAGATATATATGCAAAGCCGTCGAAATACAAAGAGACGAATTTATCAAAACAAATAAGAGCGTAGATGTAATAAAACTATCGGTGGAAGTAGAAAAGTTTGAACATATGGAAAAGGACACGAGGAACGAATTCCCAGGCGTATTCAAACTAGGACAACAGAAATTATGAAGCTCCCTTCTACTTCACCTGGTTGACATCGGTCATTTTGCGGAAAGAACCAAATTATTCAGTTATTTACCATAAAACACTAACTTATACTAGTAGGTTTCAAAAACGTCTTTTGCATACAGAAGTTGTATGGATATGAAATAACAACCGTATTCACAGGAAATGGTAGCATCCTCATTCTGACCGGAGATATCAAAACGAAACTAGCTCATTGATTTGGTCAGTGATTCGGTAGTTGAGCCTCTTAATTTAGACACTTGTACCGAATTTTCTTGAATTAATCACTTTTGTGCAGTAAGTTTGATCATTTTCAATCGCGAACATTGCGTAAGTTTGACAAAAATAACTTCGCCAGAAACTGTTGTGACGGGCAGTGTCCAAAATCTGATATTGATAAACGATGTGCTAAGCCCCCAAATGACTACTTGGGCGAGAACATAAGATTGAGTGAGAAAATGTATTGGGCTACTGAATAAAGTGCACAAATACTCATTCATACATATATACAACACTATCCTCAGGAAATTGACCCATTTCATAGACAATGAAATGTACTCGCCACCTAGGTCACTTCTGATTGACATCGATTGAACTTTTCATTCAACTACTTCTGATTGGTTCTGCATAGCATTCTTATCTTTTTCTTGACCGGATAAGGCTCAACAAACGACTTTAATTATTATTACTACTTCAGTGTTTTTGAGCTGGATGGTGTTATTGTGATGCTTTAATTATCCTTCTCGATATCATCGGTACACAACTCCATAAGGAGTTACTAAAGTTTCTTCTCAACTGACTAGCTGCTGGTTTTGTTGACCTAGAATCTAGTTAACAGTTATCTGTTATTGTGTTGCATATTCGTCTCTATCGTTTTCACCTCTGGCTTAATTTCTGACCTTGGGGTTGTACATAGATCTATTGACTGATGTGTTAGTGGGATGCTAAACCTCTTAAAAATAACCGGGCTTCTTTTGCTTCCACTGTACAGTATTTGGATGTTTTCCCAATCAAAATCATACCCACACACATTGACATGAGAGAACCAAGGTCGTGGCGTTGAACTAGTACCTAATGTTCATATAGAGGTAGATGAAGCGGTAGCACATTAATCAACCAAACATTAACTTATTCATCAGGTGTTGGGTATGAGCCACACTATCGGTGTGTGAGGACCGACTATATTACCCGGTTGTCCAAACCAAAGTGGATGGATTGAGGTGCGCACTCAGAACTTAGTGGCTGAAATTTAAAGGCCTTAACTATTAAATAATGGTAGGTAAGCTGACGAACTCATAAAACCACCAACTTCTTACGTGTTTAAGACTTTGTTAAGAATCTCACGTCAAAGTCAGCCCAATATTCATGAAATAAACCTAAACTATGGTTGAAGATGTCAGTTCAGTTTAGTAACAAGAAATGATACACATCAGTACCAGGTAATGTGTCTTCCAAGTCTGGGTGACCGACCGTTAGTACTATACAGTCACGTCATCAGTATAAATAAAAGTTTCAATAACAAGATATGATTTAATCATTTCTGGCAAGCATCTTATCATTGTAAACATGTATTTTCCCCAAAAACTCACCTTTCGATGTCCCACCAACCACACCTGGGTTATTATCTACATTATCAGACATTTTATCGCATATAATATCAACAAGACGATCAAATACATTCTTTACGTTAATATTTTCTTTGGCTGAGGCTTCGAAAAATTCCAAACCTTTTAGGTCCCCGTAAAGTGTCATATAATTTCAAAGAAAAAAGCGAAAGAGCAACAAATAATTAGAAAACACATCCAACCCTTTTTCAAAGTATTATAGACGAAGTAATAATTAATCAGGGAAATCATCAACAAAACAAATGAATATCTTATTTTGAGTTGGTAAAACTAATTTGTTTCTTCCTTGAAAAAAAATGCACTACTGTTTTCAACGATCTATATATATATATATATATATATATATATATATATATATATATATATATATATATATATATATATATATATATATATATATATATATATATATATATAGATCGTTGAAAACCTAGAACCTAGAGTGACCAATTAAAATATCCGGTTGTTAACGGTTCGTGAATGTAGACTTTTATCTCAACAAAAGTAGATATGGTTTTTATCATTTTAATACTTAAAACAACACTGAACATTCTTTGAGTGGCAACAATCAAGCTTGAGCGGTAATTGAGATAATATAAGGATCGATTGAATCAAGAGCACGCTTTGTATCCCCTATCTTCATTCCGGTAAGACGACAAAGGAGATAAGATCTTTATCGTGTGGTTGCTATTATGATAGTAATTTTTCGACATATCAACATAAATATAAGATTACATTGTACGTATAACTACGCCATAAAACAGATAAACTAGACAATCGATCTGTGGTTAATTAAAAACTCAAGGTAAATACATACATGAATAGTTTATGTATCAAATGAAAGCACACAAATAGAAATATAAAGATATGGTGACCCATGTGTCTACTAACTATACAATAAGTGTAAACATTATATATACAACACATCTGTATGATTTGCACTGTTATCTCTTATAAGAATAATACCTCAAATTCTCAAATAATTTGTTACTCATTATGACTTAAACAGTAAGATATATTTCTCTGTTTAGTTTATTTAAAAAAGAAATATAAGATAAGTTAGGTTGTACGAGGTTATAATCTAATTATTGGCCTTTAAGATTTGTTGCATACACATTATGTCTAAGCTACTTTAAAGGAGAATGTTGATTTTTGTTTATATACAACAGACGACCGATAACAGAGTAATTCACACAGAAATCTCCAAATAATCAGATACTTAATATGATTGTTAGTTACCCTCTGGTAAAAACTTACTAATATGGTTACTGATTCGTTTGGAAAACTATTTTTGAATGATCGATATGAGATTGGGATAAACTACGAAGTGAGCATTTGGTATCTGTATTGTGTTTAATTGGCTGGAAAAAATTGTGATACTTTAACTCTTATTCGAACACGAAATAATTACTTGTCTACAACATTACATAACCAAATGCACATTTTGCTAGATAATTTTTCTTTTGAAAAATGATTATTCATGTTCGGCGAACAAAATGGACAAATATAATAGAAGCAGTTAAATCCCTAGCCCTACACTAAATTAAGGTATCCAAAGGTCAGCTGTCTATTCTAACATTTTAAATGATTATGGAATAAATGTGAATTTTTGAGCAGTTTGATATAAAATATTGGGATGCTGAATGAGATGTAAGGTTATGAGAAACAAAACAGACTACAGAAGTGCATTGTTTAGATTGCCTTTCGTCTACTACCGACTACTAGTAGAACTTTAAAGCAATCACAGAGGGTTGTGTTGTATGCAAGGTGCCATTGATAAGCTCACCAATTATAGTAGTAATTGCTCATCACTTTGATGACATTGTGCAACTATGCTTCAATTATTTACCAATCACAATCTCTTATGTTTTTATAAACGACTACTAATTAGTTTTTTTTTGTAGTAACGCTGTTAAATTGTGTTTTGGAAACCGATTAAGTTTATCTAGCCAAATACCTTACTTGTTCTAACTTTGGCTACGCTAACACTTAGCATTACTATTATTTGAACATATGAATACTGGTACAAAGGGGCACCAAATAAATATGAGCCACACAATAACAATGTGAATGTGAAAAGAAAGAGAATGTAAAGTGCGTATAAGAAAAAGCAGAACAATGACGAACAGAAATTAGTGTGAATGAAATAATAATGGGAGGGGCAATCCAGTTAGCAAAGGTACAACCAGAAAAAATTCGTTCAGTTGAAGAAGTCAAGTTCAATTCTTTATGAAGAAAGTAAAAAAAAGTGACAGCAGGATTGCCACTGACTTCTATTCTGAGCCACGTCTGATGACGTTTCTAGCCAGTGTGTTGCACCATCTGTAGGATCTTAACCAAGGAGTCGTTTGAAATTCTTTTTTTGCTGCTGCTGAATAAATAGATTTAAGCTGATCTGATAACATTGCGTAAGTTTGACAAAAATAACTTCGCCAGAAACTGTTGTGACGGGCAGTGTCCAAAATCTGATATTGATAAACGATGTGCTAAGCCCCCAAATGACTACTTGGGCGAGAACATAAGATTGAGTGAGAAAATGTATTGGGCTACTGAATAAAGTGCACAAATACTCATTCATACATATATACAACACTATCCTCAGGAAATTGACCCATTTCATAGACAATGAAATGTACTCGCCACCTAGGTCACTTCTGATTGACATCGATTGAACTTTTCATTCAACTACTTCTGATTGGTTCTGCATAGCATTCTTATCTTTTTCTTGACCGGATAAGGCTCAACAAACGACTTTAATTATTATTACTACTTCAGTGTTTTTGAGCTGGATGGTGTTATTGTGATGCTTTAATTATCCTTCTCGATATCATCGGTACACAACTCCATAAGGAGTTACTAAAGTTTCTTCTCAACTGACTAGCTGCTGGTTTTGTTGACCTAGAATCTAGTTAACATTTATCTGTTATTGTGTTGCATATTCGTCTCTATCGTTTTCACCTCTGGCTTAATTTCTGACCTTGGGGTTGTACATAGATCTATTGACTAATGTGTTAGTGGGGTGCTAAACCTCTTAAAAATAACCGGGCTTCTTTTGCTTCCACTGTACAGTATTTGGATGTTTTCCCAATCAAAATCATACCCACACACATTGACATGAGAGAACCAAGGTCGTGGCGTTGAACTAGTACCTAATGTTCATATAGAGGTAGATGAAGCGGTAGCACATTAATCAACCAAACATTAACTTATTCATCGGGTGTTGGGTATGAGCCACACTATCGGTGTGTGAGGACCGACTATATTACCCGGTTGTCCAAATTAAAGTAGTGAGATCTTGTTAACTAGGTCAATCGAACACTTTTAAAGATGGGGACAAACACTGACTTATTCTACGATGTTGGAAAACCCACTAATTGCCAAATCTTTATAAATAACTTAGTTCCATAATCATAAAGTCTAAAAACGGATTGCGGTAAGTAATTTGGGCCTGGAGATTTGTTGCACTTCAAGAGTTAGAGTATCTTGTGGACTTCCGCCTCGTTAGGTGGATCAGTCGTCACGGGTCATGGGGGTAGGAAATTCTGATCGATGTTGCTGGGACTGCAGACCAGTTGAGCTGCTCCTCGAAAAACTCTACCCATTGTCCAGAACGTCAATAAATGCTATTGATTGGCATCCCGCCACCTTAACAGATTGTTTCACTCACACCAAAGTTCTTGCTCCTAGTGACTCGGATGAGTTGAACGAGCTTCGAGCAGTTACCAGATGCAGTTGCTGCTTCATAATTTCATTTCGTAAATCTTTGTTTGTGGTCAAACTCGCAGCCACCCGGAGCAGACCGACGGGCTCCATCGATTTGTAAAGAGCCTGAATAAACCCAGTGCTTATGAGTGACTTTACTCTACATTCTCATGACATGATGCATTTTCAACCAATGCTCATCCATAGTTTTCGGTGAGATAGTAGATAGTCTCAAACCTATCTCGGTTTGATATTTAGTTACAACAGAAGCTACAATCCATTTACTGACATTGATTTGTTTAGGACGATGAATTTGTTGGCCAGTGAATAGCAGGGTAAGATTAGCGCAAACAAGGGCATGATCAGAGTCTAGATAGGTACTCCAAAAGGAGTGGCAGTCTTTTACACAACCACACCTCTGGTAGCTGACCACGACGTGGTCAATCTGAGTTCAGGCTTGAGATGCAGAGGGAGGACGCCAGGTGGTACATCGGCGATGACTGTGCCGGTAGTTAGTGCTAGTGAGAAACAGGCTGTGATCTGCGCACAGTAGAAGTAGACGGTCCCCGTTATCTATCCTGCGACCAACAAGTCCCCATCGGCCACCTAAACGACTCTCTTCTGTGCCTAGACGCCCAAACTGAGCATTCAAGTCTCCAGCTAGTATTACAATATCTGTCGGGCACACTTTATGAAGAGGAACAGTTAACTGGTGATAAAACTCATCCTTGATTGCATGCGGGCTGCAATCTGTCGGAGTATAGGTGGAGATGACGAAAAGACATCGTTTCTCACACTGATTTCTTCTTACTTTGATGGAACTTTCTAATCGAACAGCACATAACCGACTGTTAGTGGGAGTCCAATCGATTAGTGCTGCTTCAGCTCTATCGCTTAGTGCGACACCAACGCCAGCAAAACCAGGCGAAGATGCCACAGGGTCCCCGGATAAGCGCACGTAAAATAAACCTTTTGAAGCGACAGATGGAGAGCTAATATGTAGTACTTCACTAGTCCTAAACACGGGTCACGGACAAACAGGCATCGATATTAAGACTTTCTAAAGACAGCCAAACCTATCCGTTGTCCGATCTGCATTAGTGTGTGAACGTTGAAGGAAGCCAGTTTGAATGGTATACGTGATTTCAGAAAGACTTTCAGTATTCTTAGCTAAGATCTGGGAGTTAGACGTTATTCCATCTGACTGGTCACAATCACTTATCGTCCCAATATATAAGGGTCAAAATCATCCTGTGACAACCACAGAGGGATTAGTTTAACTAATATAATATCTAAAATACTAGCCTCAATAATAATCAGACGCCTAACTAAGACTCGTAAACTGCAAACACGAGAAAACCAAGCTGGCTTCAGACCTGGTCGTGGCTGCATCGACCACATATTCACCATTCGTCAAGTTCTAGAACACAGGCATACTTATAGGCGTCCGACAATGGTGGTCTTTCTTGACTTAAAAGCAGCATTTGACTCGGTAGACCGCGAGATTCTGTGAGTGTCTGTCATTGAAAGGCGTACCCCCGAAGTACATAAACCTTGTAAAGGCTCTTTACTCGAACACTATTAGTCGAGTGAGAGCTTATGGCGAACTGTCATCTACTTTTGCAACCTCAAGTGGTGTCCGTCAAGGATGTCCACTTTCCCCATTTTTGTTTAACTTCATCATAGATCTACTGATGGAAATAACTTTCTCGTCGACTGAGTTCTCGGGTATTGATCTCCATCCAGGAGGTCCACTTATCGACTTAGAATACGCAGATGACATAGTCCTGTTTGATGAAGACGCCGACAAAATGCAGTCTTCTGGTAGCACTGAGCAACAATGCCAGAATGTTTGGAATGCGCTTCTCTCCCTCTAAATGCAAGTTGTTGCTTCAGGATTGGTCTGCGTTAACACCTGAACTAAGGATAGGGAGTGAAGTAGTCGAACGTGTTGACAACTTCACTTATCTTGGAAGTCTGATCAGCCCTAATGGGTTGGTATCGGACGAAATCTCAGCACGGATTCGAAAAGCTCGTTTGGCTTTTGCCAACTTACGTCACCTATGGCGAAGGCGAGATATCCGTCTATCAATAAAAGGACGAGTATACTGCGCGGCAGTCCGTTCTGTTTTAATTTACGGCAGCGAAACATGGCCATTAAAAGTAGAAGACACTCGTAAGCTACTAATATTTGACCACAGATGCCTTAGAAATATTGCTGGCGCCTGCTGGGATAACCGGGTAAGTAATAGTGAGGTTAGACGCAGAGTATTAGGAAATGATGGTAAATCAGTTGATGAGGTTATGAATCTTCATCGACTGAGATGGTTGGGCCACGTGTTACGTATACCTGAACACCGATTACCACGACGTGCAATGCTATCCGGTATTGGAAATGGTTGGAAGAAAGTTAGGGGCGGCCAAACCAAAACGTGGCATCAGTGCTTGAAGTCACTAACTTCTAGTCTGAGCCATGTTGGTAGATGCAGACTACTTGGTTGGGGTCCACGTGACTATCGTAACCAATGGTTGGAGACTCTTGGTGACATGGCTCAGAATCGATCACAATGGCGTCGGTGTATACACTCCCTGTCTTCCCTTAAACTAAGAGATTAAAATCGCTTTATATCTTTCTTTCTACGAACCAATTCTTTCTTCTCGTACTATATCTCTATATGCAATCTTTCTCTTATATATTACCACCTTTTACCTAACCACTGTTATGAATCCGGTGTTCATCTTGTTGTGCTGATGCGGTATGGCAACCTGGACCGATGCACATATGTGCCTGGTCCTACGTTGTAGCTGACTGATTCTTAGTCGGTGGTAGCATTCAACTTTCGACCAGTCAGCGACTCGAGATTGTTTAGATAGGACAGGATTTCCACCATAGGCGAGCTTCGGTATAAGTTGGAAAATAAGAGTACACAAAGTGAAAATGGAAGAGAGTAGATAAGTGACGTAGTATATAAAGAAAGATAAAGAATGTTATCAAATGATTTTCAATGCGATTTACCTGAATCTAATTGATGCAAGAATATTTCCAGTAGTAATCGTCATTTGATTCGCGTGTGGGCTGTGATACTGCCCGGGTGCTCAGACCGAGTACTTTGTGTTCGACAGCCTAAGGACTAGCTTAAAATTGTATCTGTAGGCGACTAAATCCTGTTGTACGTTATCATACATAACGAGCTTTTTCTAGCATGGTTAGAACCTTTCGTTTTCCTTGTTTTCATATTTCAAGTTTACGGACTGCGTGTTCATACGACTGTGTTATAATGGTGCTTTAACAATTTTGTGAACCAGCATAAGTAATCTTGAGTAGTGATAATTTAATGACTTAAAAATTTGTCACTTAATCAGCAGGTCAAAGGTCCGAACATCACTTCACGAACATTAATCTGCGCAACATGATAACAATCCGAATTTTAAAATTCAATTAAAGCCAACTTGGATTTTGAAAAACTACACCAGTGGAGGTTTAATATAAAAAAAGTTATAAAAATCTGAGCGGTACTCAAACATATGATTAGTTGCTCTACATTAATATCAAATATTATAACTTGTAGATAGGTTGAAAAGATAATAAACTCACCCAATTGATGAGCTAAATGTCTGCCTCGATCGACAGATACAACTCTGTCATCTACGAGATCACATTTATTACCAACAAGAACCACTTGCGCATTATCCCATGAATAGGTTTTAATTTGAGTTACCCTGTTTAATACAATAAATATTAATTGTGCATAAAAGTATCATTTAACTATTGGTTAATGTATTAAGAGACAAACTTAATGACAACGCATATCCTCTGATAATCCATGAGAATAAATAGCTTACTCCTCCTATTTGTACGGTATCCTATCGACCTAAAGGATCGTGATACAACAACACAATATTACCCAGGGACTAAATATGAAAAGCAACACTGAGTAAAAATGAAACTAGCTTATCAATTATACATTTATATAATGGGCAACTGGTGTTTTAGGGAATTTCTAGAGTGAAGTGGAACGAGACATGAATCTGGAACTAAAATGGCTGAATGGTTTAATCTATAAGGCTTTGCTCTACAACATCCTGTAGTTCAAAAATAATAAAAGGGAACATTCTCTACAAGAAAGCCTGTATACTTAGGGAAATGTAATCATATAAATATACACAGAAGAGATCATGTATAAGTTTGTAATTGTAATTTTTTGATAGTTAAGTGAGCTGCAGTAAATCACTTCAGTTGACGAGAATGTACCTCCTTAAACGTCAGTTCCATCCCTTATGGTAATGTAACTTGAACGGAAAACTAATGGCTTAAAGCTTTCTAAACAGTATTAACATTTCTGCACAATACACATGAAAAGGTTGAACACCTAGATATTAGTAAAACTGAACATATGACGATTTCCAAGCATAATGAATAAACCAGAAAAAAATTAATTAACTTCCAAAGAACATGTGAATTTCAAATGAATTATTTATAACTCATGAGAAACTAATTAGAAAGTACATTAAATATTTTAACACAATGTCTAGTTTATTAAAAACGTAATACTAGATCAACATAAGCTGTTTTAATAGTTGAATCACATATACATGCTATTGTTTTGATCGTTATCACTTAAGATTTTCAAAACGAGCACAAAAAACGTAGCAATGGCCTTCTAGTTCACGTTACCGTATTTCAACCTTACCAACAGCACGAAGAATGGAATAAAAAACAGCATGACAGAAACACAAAATCGCCAAGTGATTGGAATTAGGGATCAACCGACTCACTAGTATTGTGCTCATTGCGATATCAGGTTTTGAGTCTGATCCCTGATAAGGTTGTGGGTGCCCGTTGATGAGCAACGTCGAACTAAGTGAAATCAAATACTAATGCTCTCCAGCTTCCAAAACCGATTTTAATTCATAATGAAAAATAAATAGAGGATGAAAGTAATGATGGCAATATTGGTGAACAAAATAGAAGATAAGCGAAATAAGCTAGGATGAGAAAAAGCAAAGCCAATTATTATAGAACATTTGTTAGCCATCAGAATAAATACACATACATCAAACTAAGACGGACTCTTCGGTCAGATTCATTGAACCGTTTGAGAACCAGTTTTGACGATATTGATAGAAAATACCCGAAACCAGATTGAAAATTGCTAACCCAGGTTACCTCGTGACTTTATCTTTACAATAACACCTTGTATTTACACAATTATCATGGACCAAAGGATTATGTCTTCAATATCGTTTTATGGTGACAACTAAACCCTCCTTTTTATTGTAATATCCAAATGATTAGTGACATTGAATATATGTCGAATAGTTCGCTCTTCATAGTCGGTTCATTAAAAACGTTCGACAACCGTCTCGTCAGCTCGCGTTATACTGAAAACATGTGCATAGATGATTACTTCAAATTCAATTCACCAATGACCATTCAAACAGTGGATCAGCGACTAGAGGGCATAACAGTTCGTATAGGTCTGATGTCTTCATTAAAGCAAGAGGTTGATAGTTGTGCTAGCCTGGCATCATCCTTGTAATTTTCACAGCCTCAGTAAAGCGTCAGACCTGCTAGATTAGAGACGTCTTCGACGCATCATTTCTAAACAACTCATATGTACCCTAAACGTTTTTCTTAAGTTTTTCTGAAGATCTTAGTACCTTAGTTATTTTATTTATTAGAAATCCCGTAACCTTATACGATGTAATAAGGCATTTCGTACATTAAGTTTAAAGAGAGAGCGCGTATACTGACCATGCACTGGAAGTAATCTAAGCATTATTTTATCTTATGATAGCTCTTAAAAAATCGCAGCCAGAAAACCAGGAAGTTAAAAAGCAAGTAAACAGGGCTTTTATCTGTACGACTGAATGTTTATTACGATTATGTTAAAAAAAGAGTAATGTAACTATTATTATTCAACTGTTTTTACATCAGTGTACGTAAGAGTATCTGAAACTTTTATACCTTTTACCAAAGGAAACTCTGAATTCAATATCCTGTGTTTCCTATAAAAAACCACTGGTATCTAACATAGAAGTAACAATCCTAAATTGTTTTTATTTCTAATGACGTTTCTATCAGCATGAGTATAAAACACAAGAATATCTATTCCTACGATCTGCCTGAGGACAGCCAGATTCTAATTTCATTGGAATTGAGTGATCTATGAGATCCGTATCCTTCCACCTCTTACGGTACAAGTGACTTCTGATTATACTTATTTTTGTGTTTAGGACTTTGTGTATAACGTGCCATTTCACTAGACGAGACCTTTTCTACTTACGAGTGATCGTGTCTTTTAATACCAGTTTGCTAGCGGCATACATCATTAGCTCAGTTTCCTGAACAGTTATCACTTAGGTATGTTGTATCATTGCACTGCGGCCACCGACCGGCAATCTGTTTATTTATCCTGTTGACTCATGGAACTCTATACTATCACTATTACGATGTCTTTTTTTTACTGAATAGTTGCCTACACAAGTCCCAACGATTTAAAATATATGGGAATCGGATTAGCAGAATTTTGAGGCTTACTAGAGAAAGAATAAATTGAGAGTAAACAACTCACCAATCCTGAACAGCATTGAAAGATTCTTCGTTGGTAATATCATACATTAATATGAAACCCATTGCACCACGGTAATAAGCTGTTGTTATGGTACGGTAACGTTCCTGACCAGCTGTGTCCTATTTCGGTAATCAAGTGGAAATTGCATAACATTAATTCCGGGTGACTACACATTGATTGTTTGATCTAATCACACAGAATAACAATAAAAATTTGTCCCTTCAATCATAAAACTAACGTTCCAATAAGGGCGCTCTAGAGATCTACAAATGCATTTCATGAAACAGGTAAGTCGAGGAATTTGCATCCACTGAGATCTTAAAAAATTTGATTTTCATTGATATTCGGCGCTACAATAACCTGATTTTGGTTATTTTTCAATCTGTATACCGAACGTATGTTAATAATGACATTACATTACTTTTTTACAGCAAGGCTATTGTCTACTTTAAATTGAGCATTATAAAACACAAATCATGGTAAGAGTGGCCAACATGGTTGACAACGAATCCCTGAAATAACTACAACAGTAAAACTGATAGTGATAAGTAAAAGCAATTCTAGAAAGTAATTTACTATATGAGAGTTAAGATAGACTTATTCATAATTTTTACTAAACTCTGTCTATAGTAAGTGACAGTTTATCATTACGGGTAGGGTATATAAACACAATCCTTTAAACTAATAAGATCCACTGTCTACTTAGACACAACATAACTCATTACATTATTTGTTGTCACTCGAAAAGATTTACTAATAAAAAATTTACCACTCTAATGTATCTATAGATATGCATAGGCTAGGTTGATTCATGACTCTCCTAGATTTAGAGAAGTTATATACTGACTTAAACCCACAAGTATTAACAGGTCTGAATGCGGAGTACTCTATCAAGCACAAATCCAAACAACTGATTGTATGGTTTACACTAAAGAGCATGAAATAATGTGGACCGCATGGTTAATAAGTGGAGTTGTAGAAAGATAGGGTCAGGATTATACTGAGATTACCAGGTTATTGTTCTATTAAGCAATCTATTCAGACAGGTCTTAACTTAATTTTACTTAGTAAATGTAAAATCCAGTAAACAATACGAACAAGTAAACTGCCTAACATAGTCTTCTCAAAACCTATGCGACTGAACAATAGGCCTACATACCAGGAGTATACAATTAGTCCTTGTGTAATTACCATGAATAATTATATGACTAGATTAAGCAACAAACAACGGTAAATATCAAGTAAATAATTTTTAGGCAAATCTTTATCGTAAATGAATAACAACTATGGTGCTTAAGTATGATAGTGGTAAACGCAATAGGTATGTGGAACCAGACATCTAAATTTATGAAAATGAAACAGGAAGTCTCAGACAACAAACATAAGGGTACATGGTTGGAAGGGAACGTTCAGAAACCAAAGGGTTGATGCGATGATCCTGCGTACATATTCGAAGCCATATGATAATCTAAGGTTGTGCTAACACAAGAATTAAGAGACCCTATTCTAACCTCATTTTAGGGGCGTGGTGCATTTCAATCAGCAAGACTAATGGAAAGTAGATCCTCGAACAAGCTACTTCTGCGCACACAGCAAACAGACTAATTTGACGTTCAAACCTAGTATATCTACACATTACATCAATTTGTCACAAATTCTCGGAAACGGACAAACAACCAACGAATTAAGTGCTACCGTTGTGATAACATAGGACTGAAAGAATATTTGGACAACCTAGGAAAAGGCAGAGTGAAAGTTTGTGAATTATGTTGATCGAATGCTTACCATGAGAATTTTAAAATATTTGCCGACTTTTGTCACTTGAATCAGCTTAGATGAGAAATTTACTTTCAACACACCTCAAATCACATTACCTGTTTATGACGGGGTAAAACATCAAACCAAGCAGCAATTTGATGCACAACACATTATACAGACGGCATGGTAGATTGAAATTTCACCTCTTCAAATATCTTGCCACGCTCGCCTAAAGCCTTACGTCCAATCGTCATTTCCTTTGGAAGTCATACTAAACCTCAATGAATACTTGAGGGTACCTATGAATATTTACTATTATCTTGTTTACATTTAAAAGCCATACTTTGATGGACATCTGAATAGCTTACAACCGGTTGTAGGTTATAATGAAGACTAGCTTTTTTATCTGTGTCCATGAAATTTAGATGGTAAGAGTGATAAACATTCAAAACTTAAACCATAAGGCCATTCTTTATAAAGTAGGTGCGAAATGTAACGTAAACACACATCTTCCACTAAACTGCTCAAAATGATCTGTGCCCCCCTAAACGTTTTGGTTAATGGGAAATACCTTGTCTACTCTATGAGGGATCTGAAAATCCCTACATGGATAAATTTGAGGCGTGTAAACATTCAGATTGTCCCAACACTACACCTAACAGAGTGAAAGCGAAAAAGTGAACATCCCTTAGTATATACTATTAATACTACCAGCTGTTGTAGTTTCCTCCATGGTCCAACACAGCCATATTAAATCTAGTGAGATTCATACACTTGTTGCATGAACACCATAGAGATGGAAGATTTTTTAACACGCTCGTAATCAGACATATCACTTTAGCAAGTAAAATTAGGGTATATCAATAACAATTTGTCCCATAATATGGTAGGAGATAGAGATGAGATAAGAGCTGAGAGAATAACGAAGTGCTCAAGTAACCACATCAGTGAAGGGAGGTGGAAGCAAATAAAAAAGGAAATAAATTTCCCTAAAATCATATTGTCTATACACATTGCTATCTTTTCACTATTACTAACATTAACAAATCTATTACTTAGGTAGCTGTCTTGATGGCAACTTGGACAGATGCACACACGTGACAGACCCTATATTGTTCACGATTGACTGGAGAACGTAAAACTGGGTTCGTTCCCGAATACAATAAAGACGAGATATATAAACTGAAAGTATTCTTGCTCACCCATATTTGCAGTTTCACCCTTTTGTCTTGTCTGAATACTGTCTTTACTTTGAAGTCAATCCCGACAGTCGAAACGAAAGCCGATGTGAAGCTATCGTCAGCGTACCGAAAAAGGAACGACGTTTTTCCAACAGATGAATTGCCGATAATAAGCAATTTGAACATGTAATCGAAGTTTTGGTCAGCTGCATCTCTAGTATGACTCATGGCTTCGCTTGCTTTTTGGATTGACAGCTGAAAACGTCTGCAATACGCACAAGGCGCCTTTTTACGACATTAATGTATGATCATCATCATACTGTAAAACAAGTATTGAGTTATTGAATTTACACTGCAAACAGCACTCTGGTTTGCTACGACAGTGCTGGAACAATGTTTATACTATGAGCACATAAATCTACAAAAACGTGCGCTTTTCAAACGGGATGTTTAGTTCTAACTTGATTTGCATTTTTCAAACTTTTGCTGTGTTCTTACGCAACAACAGTACCATTTCTGATCTAAAGAACCTGTTCTTGACTATATATTCAGTAGATTACTTTTTCCGAGTTTCACTCAATTTAATAGCTAATTGTGGTTTTGCCTCAACTTACTATTAGTTTCTTTTCAGTTTTTCACATAAAGGTTAGTTCAATTTATCTCATTCGCTTTTATCCATTTTTGCCGGCTTTCAGTGTGCTTTTCAGTGTATTTTTGACGGTTTTAGGCTTTTGCTAACATCTGTAATACAGTTTACGTCAATATAGTCATGAAAAGATCATGCAAACGACCTGGATGCCGTTTCGCTGTTACATCTGGTATGTAGTGCAATAACTGCGAAGGTTGGTTCCATGAAGCGTGCACACATCTAACAGCAGCTGCTTAGAACATATTCAGCAAATCGGATCATAAGCGGACATTTGTTACGTGCAGCACGGATGCTGTTGTTCTGCTAAGTAACATCATTGTCCCATTGACGGATCTGCTGAATAAGTTATCAGCAAACTTGGAAAAAGACAGTCATGAAACAGGTAGACAAACATGGACGCGCAATGGAAACAAAGAGAGGGATGTCGACAGGTCTAATATTGATGGAGCATGCATTAGCACTAGTGATAACATGCTGAAACTCAGCACCATCATAACATCGACGGTAGTGGACTCCTTCAGCAAACTTGAGTCTCCCAGAACAGGGTACTTGAATGAAACAGTGATTCCCAAAAACTATGCAGGTGACTGTTCTCACGTCAACAGAGCTAAAAAGAACCAGGCGTCACCGTCTAAGCTGAACATAGCAAGTATTGTGCGGAAATCAACTGGTGACTTGACAGCACAGTCTACCGCGAAGAATGTCCGTCCGCATGGTGACTTCAACATGCCCCAAATTTCCTGGTTTCTAGTCGAAGCGCTGAAACGTTTGAAATAATTTATCGGATATCTAGAGCTCGAAAAGTGAACTGAATATGTCAGTAGTCCTACTAGACGTACAAAACTACCACACCACGTCTAGACTGTTGTCATACAGACTAGAATTTTAAAAATCGCTTAAGCGATGATTGGGGAACTTTCTTCGTTATAAACAATACTGACACACTGAAAAAAACATATCCTGTCACAAAAGCAATAAAATCTTCTACAATATTGCACCTTTATGATACTTGAAACGCAGGTTATTAAATATCTGTGTACGCAGGTCTATACACAAAGATGTCCATGAATGTTTAGACATGAAAGGAGGTAATATTAATAATTACTTTATTATATAAGGCTATCTTTCGTGTAATATATATATTAAAATTTAAACAACGTGCTCCTTTGTGTTCTATTTTGCCTCCACACAGATACTGACATAAATACTTCATCTCCACTACTCTCTTCCTGCCATTCTCATCCCTTGTTCTTGACACTACTATTCCTCACGATACATTCACTCTAGGTTAAAACATAGGTTTTGATTTCTAGACTAACTTGAGCCCTCGGAATTAATTTTCTCACCCATTTCTATTTCCAACATTCTGTTCAATCCCTTAGCTATACGTCATTTTCTTATCATGACTCAAAAGAAAATGAAGACCCATGCTTCTAGGTGTCCAGCCAAACGTATGAAAACGACATAATTTAGCACCACTACTGACACAATTTCCGACAGTTTCGACAAGACGAGCCACTACATTCATCCGGAAGCAGACAAGCTTTTACCAGTTGTTTCCATTACAGACATGTTGAAAACTCTGCTGGTAAACAATTATGAAAATCGCAACTGCAACCATATGGATGCTATTAAAATGTTGCAAATAGACATGAGCATTCTCAATCCGCTTAAATATCTCATCAGCCCCAACCTCACAGAGACTCTTGATCAAATGAATCACAATTAATTTCCTAGATCGTGTTGCATCAGAGGTATTTGAAAAATGAGACGATCTAGCAATGCAATTGTGTTTAATATATCGGACACATATGCCCTTAAAAATATCAGATCTAGTCTGCTTAGAGCCAGCAATATGACGCACGTACCATGTGTATGTACAAGATTAAAAAGAGGTCATCCTGGTAGGCACTCACCGATTTTGTTCAAATTCAACTCATCGGTAGACGCCAGTGAATTTTTAACTTTCTCCAATTCATTGAGACAAAAACAGATTTTCAAGGATGTTAAGACTCTTCCGGATAAAACACCATGCCAGCGAAAAGCAGGAAGAGATAATTACAGACCACCAGCGTCAAACTCTCAAATGCATCATAATTCTAATGGTCGTAAAGTTAAGTCCGATTCTAAGAGGACGTCTAGCTTAACAATTTTGCCGCCACCGAAAAACTCTTCTGAATCTTTTAAAGTTCAAAACTCAGAAGAAAGTAATCCCGATGTACGTGGCGTCCATCCTCTTAAAAATGTTGACTTAGATTCAACCCGAAGTAGTTGTGCTGATGAATGGGATAACACAGTCCAAACCCCTGTTAGTGCAACGCCCAGTTACAGTAACTGTGCAACGGATAACAGGAAAACTAATCACAACATTCATATAACTGACTACACACTTAACGTTGATATATTCGAACCTCGCAAACCATCCCAAGTATGTTTAACAGCACCCGATCCTCTCTAAATTATGAAGAAGCCGAAATTAACCACAAACCTTGGAAATAATCGTCCGGAACATGTTACGCATAAGTCAGGTATATACTTTTTATAAATAGTAATCTGAATTGTAATTGGCCATTTGATCGCACACATAGACCTGATAGCCTTCTTGGTTCGGCTCCCAATATGTACATTTTGCCTTTATCAGATGTTATATCCAATAGCAATGAAAATACGTTTTTGTAATTCCGCCGGCTTTCATGCCGGCAACGGTAAACATATTTCATATCATGACAAAGTGGTTGAATCTATTTCCCCTCGCAACACGACCCTTACCTTAGCCAATCCTACGAGTATTCATGGAACTACCAATTGCGATTTTTACTCTAACCTGCTTCACTATGATAACTCTTAGTTTCTTATTCTTTCGTTCAATGCCCGCTCTCTGTCCAATAAAATTATTCATCTTAAAACCCTTTTATTCCTTGTAAATCCAACCATTGTACTTATTACGGAAACGTGGTGCAATTCATCTTTATCTGATCATTCCTTGAATGTAGATAACTACGTTTTCTTTAGAACCGAAAGATGTTATGGATTATCTATGTTCTTTCAGACATTCAAGCGTGCAAATTTGAGGTTAAATCCCTTGATGCTATAGACGACTCCACTTGAGCTAATGTAAACTGTGGATCTCAAAATTACTTATTGGTGGGATGCATATACAGACCACCTTATGCGGATACTAAGTTTGACAGATTACTAACAATCATCTCTTCCATTGCTTCGCACCAACCACATACTTTTAAAATCATCGGTGGTGATTTTAATCTGCCAAAAATTACATTGAGCTTGACTCCGGTACCAGGTCAATATAGAAAGCTTGTTAAAACACTAGAAATTTGTGAATGGGTTCAGCAGGTTCGAAAACCGACGAGTGAGAATAATATACTTGATGTAATGTTCACAATACACATAGACTCTATCTCAGTGCATCAGAAAAGCAAGCTCTGCATGCACTAAACCTACAGGATGACTCATAAGACCGTTTTGCAAACTAGCCTTGCTTTCTGTACATAACCCGCGAATTTCGATTTTCAAATAAACGACTGGTGGTCTCCATTCTGTATTCTCTCTGTGGTGTGAAGTGCTCAGTTAACATTGTGTGTGTTGTGGCTTCACGTCTTTCCGCCTTCCAGTGACTGCTGATTACACGTGTTACAACAGCATGATATAGCTAACTGCTCATAAGCAAATGCACTTTTATACATACGTCTCTCGTTCTATCATGTTTGTGGATATAATAACGAAACGATTAATTCACTATCATCTATATTTATAGACTGTTGTAACATTCACATTACGTCCTAGGTTCGGATATATACTACTGGAGCCATATCATCTCATCAGAATTATTATTTACTTATAATTGTGGATTTTGGTACCAAAATCAACATGACACGCGCCGACCTGCTGATTTAAGTAACGTCCCTAAACTTTTATTTGTGTTATTATTATATGTGTTGTTTATTGCTACATTAACTTTTGGAAGTAATAAATTTATTGCTGTTTTTCGGTCAATATAAGTTATGGTCCACCACACCTTCACTTGTGAAATATGGGAGCAAAGAATTTCCACCATTTTGTTTGAAACTTTTAGATCTATCTATGGAATATGGAACCTATCCATCTGTATAGAAAACATCACTTATCACCCCTAGATTCAAAACAGGATCACGTAATGATATTAATAACTATAGGCCAATTAATTTGACATCCACAGACAGCTATTATCATTTTACTTTCAGCTAGTCTGATCAGCCCATCCCAACACGGGTTTATGACTAAACACTCATGTTTCACATCGCACCTGGAGTATTTTGACCAGATTACCCAGAGAAGAGATGTTGGTCAGTCAGTGATAATTCTTTACTTGGATTCTATTAAAACTTTCGACAGTGTCTCACACAAACTTCTTCTTTTAAAACTCTCTTCATTTGGCATACAGAATCCCCTTATATCTTGGCTTAAATCTTTTTTAAAAGAATGTAGCCAAATCGTTCTCATTGGATCTTGCAACTTGTGTCCCCTCTTTCAGTATTGTAAACCTTTCCTTTTTGCTGATGACCTGAAAGTAGTTTATTCATTCTCTTCTCCCACCAAAGAAAACTATATTTCAGCGGTAATCCAAGAGGAAATAAACAAGTTATACGATTGGACTGTTTCGTAGAATTTGCCACTTAATGTTGACAAAAGTGAATTTATTCATATTGGTCGCTGCCTTAACTTAAATCCGACTATACACAAACTTCTCAACACTGTTCGTGACTTGGGTTTAAGATATAGCAACAGTTTGAACTTTTCTGAACACATATCTCAAGTATCCAAAGCTAGAAAGCTCATCGGATTGATAATGATAAACTTCAATAATATCGAATCCAGATTATTATTATTATTATTATACAGAAAATGTATCTTACCCATTCTTGAATATGGTATTTTAGTGTACAGTAATTGCAGGCATAATGACCTGATTAAAATTGGAGCTGTTCAAGGAAGGTTCACCAAAGCTGTTCTGAGGTATTCCGATAACAAAGATGTCAACAACTCAACTTAGAACCTCTTTGGATCAGACGTATCAAATTAAATCTTGTCTTTATCTACAGGCGTATTAGCGGTATTTCCTACTCTTCGGTATCCAACCCTTCATGCTTTATGATACCATCCCACAATCTACGCAATAAGAAGAATATTCTAGAGATTCCAAGAACCCACAAAAACGTACGCCAGAATTTTTCCCTTATTCGCTACTCAACCATGTGGAACAGACTGCCAGTGAACTTCCGTTGCAGTAAAACTACAAGTTGGATCAGAAGTCTTCTTGATTATGTTCTTTCCGTAAGTGGATAGTGTCACCTATTGAATACCAATGTGTTTAATAATGATTTATACAAACAAGGTCCGTCATCCATCTAATTGACTGAAAAGCAAAATTAAACATTTGAAACTTTTCACGGCTATTTTATTTTATTTCTATTTATCTTAATATATGAAGTCTGCTTATGTTCGTGTTTATCATTATCACCATTATTAATATTATTAATGGTCCCCCGATGCATTGGATGTTCTTTTTACCTCTGATATGATGGGAAGAAAAATCAATTTTCGATTGATTTACTCATTATGAGTCTTATTCAAAATTACATCCGTTCTAATTCAATGTGATTATCATTCACGGTAGTATCTGTTTTCTTTTATCGTATGATATTTTATTCTGCATAATATACGATATTCTTGTACTCCGTTGACATGAACTATGCTCAGTATGTGGTTTGTTATAACTAATTGTTTTTCATACGTGTGATTTTACTTTAATTATTAATCAAAAATGGGTGTAAAATCAATATGTAAATCAGTGTATTTTAGACTATTTTGATAATCGTCGTCGTCATAGTTTTGGGGCTAATAAATCATCACTCATACCAGTCTTTCTGTTCGTACTTTCGCATCGTGGGAATTGCCGAGATCCCTCGTTCCGAGTATAAGTGATCAGCGATTTTCCAGCACAGCAATCAGCGACGGCCCGAATACAACAATCTCTTCTTATCCTTCTAAACATATATAACTCCAAATTGTACTTTGAAATCAATTTTGACTTTCATAGCATCATTCTTAATTATTATTGCACAAATATTTATACCAATATCCGGTTTCATTCTGTGTACTATTACATAAATCTACATGTATTTATTCGAGTGCTTTAAAGGATTTTTATTTCATTTTTCTCAATTGCTAATTTACTTCTGAGGTCAATATTCATTACAAAATTACTATTATTATCATGGTTTAACCCTTTCACTAGGTGTTCACTTCTTCCCTTCTAAATAAATCTTATTCTTAAGATTAAGAAGTTTGTAATTAGGACAATAACTTGTGTTACATTTAAATTAACGTCTCAAAATCGTTTTATCTTCACTATGCATATATGACTCATACATATTGATATTTGGTTATCCTTTGCATTTAATTGAGTCTTTCATAGCGTCACTCTAAACTATGGCCGCACAAACATTTATTCTAGCGTCATATCTTACTGCAATCATAAGGTACTCATTTAGTAATTAATTTTTGTTACTAATTTGACGATACACACATGGTGTTTCATTTTTGTTCTGTGTTCATAAACACGCCTATTAAACTATTTGCGTATTTCACGTCTCCTTTATTTATATTCCTTATTTTCTCCCTTTCCTTCTTTAAACTCAAATCAATATTCTTCTCAATTCTCCGAAACTTGATTTATTAATGTCATTATCCTATTATTATTTTTCCTTTTTAGATATGGCAAATTCAATGCTAACATTATTAAAAATTGTGTATTATTGCATTTTTTGAAGAAACCCGAAATGGTTTCTTTACAACACTTATGTACCTATAAGATGTTTGTGAATAATAATAATATTTATTAAGCCCAATCAAGTATACGAAGATTCTGAACTTGCTGCAAAATTATTAAGTGAACATTTTTGTTTTATCGACGAAGAGCAAACCACTAAAAACCTCAGAGCTTACCCTGGTACCTTCCTGTGAAATTACTTATGTATACTTCAGTGTACAGAATATTTCTAAGGTAATTAGCATACTGAAATACTTCTACACTGAAGGGACAGATGGCATTCCAGGTGACACACTAAAAGACGAGAAAGATGACAAGTGTGTTATACATTTTAAACTATTTGCGATATCACTCTCTACAGCTTGTAACCCTAATGCGTGGAAAACTACCCACAACTAAAACAGAACCTGAAGCAAATGTTGAAAATTAACGGTCAATAAATATATCGTCAGTGGTATCAAAAATGATGTGAAAAGTAGTTATGGGGGCAGTAGTCCAAAATCTACCATCCAACGATCTCATCTCAAGCTCCCAGCATAGGTGTGTGATGTCCAGATCACGCGATACATGCCTACTAGACCTTCTAGATGATGTAACTCTAAAACGGGTCAACGGATCTCTTGTATCATTCCAATCCTTAAACTTTGAGGAAGCTTTTGATAAGGTTTCATACCGAAAGCTCCTCGTCATATCAAAGCCATTCGGAATTAATTATCATCTATATGGGTTATTTGCTTCATTCTTAACAGAACGTAAACAGATTATACAGTACAACGATCGTTTCGCTCACCACGTATAACTAGTGGAGATGTCCTTTGAAGTGCATTAGGTTCACTCTTATTTCGCATGTATATAAACGATGTATGTTTCATCATCAAGTTTGAGAGACCATACTTATACGCTGATGATTTCAGAATAATATACAGCATTAGGCCTGAAACTCTAAGTGGAAGTGTATTCCCGATTTTAAAAAACCTCAGTAACCTATCTATCTGGAGCGATTAACATTTCACCATAGCGAGTGTGGTGTCATGCATTTTGAGGAACCTCCCTATTAACAGTACTGTGCTTAAATAAACGCAGAGTTCACTTTATCGAGTCAGCGCACGATCAAGGTAGTACATAGAAAGCCTAACATTTTAGGAACATGCCTCCTTTATTATTTTAAACCTAGATGGCTAATGAGTCTCATAGTAAAACACTTCTTTACAACAGAGGCTAAACTTTATAAAATATGTATGCGACCCTCCCTTGAATATTGCTCTTTTATCTTCTCAAATGCGAATACCGCAGACAAGTTAAGAGTAGAGGATGTTCAAAGACGCTTCACATGCCAACTGTTGAGATGTGACTCCACTGTCGATTAGACAACTAGATGTGGGTGTTATATCGTGACGAAGAATGATGAGTGATAACCGTTAGTCTGTACGTATGGACTGTTATTAAATGTATTTTTTATTGTACAATCATTAAGCACTTATATCATACGTACATTCATCTACTTTTTATTATAAGCTTCCGTTTGACTTATTGACTACTACTGTATGACTTACTATTCCTCAGTTATTCCCGATTTATTGGCTACAGTCTCCCACACTCTAATGCTTTTACTCCTCATATCTAAACTCCGAATCTCCTCGACGTTTAAAGTCACGTCATTTCTTCTAAAAAGTCTCATTTTTATTTTTTCTATTACAAGTAGACAGACAACTCAATAACCTCGACGATGCTAATAAACTAAGTCTCATAATATCCTAAATTCTTGTGAGTTCCTTCTAATGTTTTTTAAGATTAATTATCGTCTTACTACAAAATTTTGCTACCCCAAACTCTTCTTACATATTCTTTAATCTGCTATCTGTTCTTATCACCTCTAAACCACATGTCGTCTGGCCAGCACATTATAACTTATATCGTTAGCTAACTTTATAGCAGTGTTATGTAAAAAAAAATGGGAATCTAATCCACGATGTGAAAAGCTTTAGGCATCTGATTCGTGGAACTAGTATAGTGAAAAACACCAGTGGAGGCAACCACATATATTCAAACACAAAATTTCAAGATCTCTTGATAAAATCTGAGAACCATAATGTGAACACTTCATTTGCTAAATGTCAATCAATCGTCTCTGACTTCACTGTTTCTTCATTTCCACACCTATCATTTTATGTTCTCGTTGACAATTTCTCGATCTTCTTAACCAGGCACTTCACTCTCGATTGATGATACATACCATTCATATCTGTCGATATCGGTAGCACACACCACACTAGTAGAGACAGTGTTTTTCAACAAGATGTGCAACTTAGGTCTTAGATTGAAGCAATATTCACACACCACAAACACAAGAGAGTCTAACATCAAAAAGGAGGGAGGGTGACGTTACTGGTCAGCAAACATGGTGGTAGGGGATAACTCACGTTTGTAGGGCAGAACATTTTTGGCAAGATTATAATTTATGGACGACTCAATCAGATTTAGAATAACAGGTCTTGGATTTTGGCGCGAAAGTAACTCACCCATTTGGCCAAACAGCGTCTTGCCATTTTAGCTGATGTCATTCCGTCACGATAACATCGTAGCTGCTAAACACAAATGAACATGACCAGTTATTAGTATATCTTCGAAGCTCTTTGCTTTTGACTTCTGATTTCACTGAACTGGCATGTTTCGATTATAGGTGTTACTGGTTTAGGTGTTGTCGATTTCTGAATGCTCGTAGAAGCTTTAAGATTATTCCTGTTTAGCTGAAAGAAGATAAGAGGTTATCTGATGATGGAATATCACATGTCAGGTATTCCAGGTCATTCCAACATGAGTATACTGTCAATAAATCAGGACCACATCCGTCGACGCGACCATTGGATGACTGAAAATCAATTAGCGAAAATCCAGGTATGCTCCCACTTTTTATAATTAAGAGTCGTCCTCACTTTGAACACTTTTGCCTCTGTACTGTCCACAACTTCCTCTGTGTATAGCTTCAAGAAGTGGCTTTACAAGGACATACGCAATGATTATCACTTCAAGTTTGGGCCAGCTGTGGTTGATGCAAGTCCGATGTTATAATTACTACTCACCACTCACTGCTTCCCACTTCGCTTATTATCACCCCCATTTCCCTTTTAACCCTTACACGTTGGTCTTCTCGCATAATGTGCGTTATCGATCAATGAACTTATCTATTTATTAACTTCTTGAAGCAATCGTCTTCTCTCAGCACTGGAATTATAAGTTCATTATTTATCACGGTGAAAAGGACAAAGCTTCTGCTTGTTCACATATTAAGCACTGGCGTCTAGAAATCCTGCTGTCATGCTACAGACACGGTCAATCGAGTTACCAGATATACAAATCCACAAATAGATGCCACACTAACTAGGATAAGTGAAATCGAGTGACCAAACTATCGCCCATTGAACATTATCGAATACCTGGAACCGTACCAAAACAGCAATAAGCAAGCGCAAAGAAATCGATTCTTTTGCACATGATCGTGACAAAGATATTGGATTTAGGAGAACTGATATGAATGATGAAATTGTGTTGTGGTGACATTACTGAGCGACTAATCAAAATTAGGATAACATGACGGATTTACACCATCGGCTTCAAGTTTCTACCTAAAGGTTGTCATAATCTCAGGCAGGTGTTATTACTGATTTTTGTTTATTGCCTTCCATAGTAAATGTAAGTGCATTGTATGTGCTTTCTGGGTTACCAACCCATTTTTCTATTTTACAGCATTTTCCACTCATACTACTCCGGCAACGACATTGTGCTGTTGCAAAGTACTTTTGAGCTTCTTTCATGTTTCTACATTGTGAAATGTCAGACGTTTAAATTATTCCTGAAGAATTTCGAAAGTCTCTTTCTGATTCCAAAACTAAGTAGAAAAATGTTTTATGTAGTGGTGCATGACAACGCAAAGTCCTTGAAAACTCATTAACCACGCTCTGCTAAAACGATTTCTCTACGATATCATAGCGGACGTGCAAGGATTTCCATCCAGCCATACACTGACAGTAGGCTAATAATTTAGCTTCACATGAAACAAGCATTAATTTTTCACTCTACTTACGCCTGTTCCTTCTGAATGAGCATAGGCCGCTCATCAGAACTCGCAATCCAAACCTCTTATTAGCAAGACTTTCCAGCTCTTTCCATTTGTTATTCATCTTTTCAATATCTACTTCTATTTCCCAACGTAATGCGTTCTTTGGCCTTCCTCCCCTTCAGGATTCCAAATTAGGATTTGCCTCGTGATTTAGATTGATGATTTATAAAATGCATGTTCTATCCATTTTCATCGTCTTTTCCTAATTTTCCCTTCAGCTGGGAGCTTCTTTGTTCACTCTCACAAAAAGCTGTTGCTGATGGTATCAGGCCAATGGATGTTGAGTATAGGTCATCAAAAAAATGGTTCCGGTGCCGAGCCAACCAAAACCGTGCAAAAATAACATTTTCACCATGTGGTTTTGTATTTCGGTCATTGCTGCTGCAAATTCAGCTGATTTTTATTATCTTGCCTTACTTTTATGCTAAAAATAGATTATTAATGAAGATACTAGCCCTCGTTAGGATTGTAATCGCTATATTTCAGTTCATCTGGGAAGGCCGCTACAGAAAATTTTGGGAAACGGTACAGACCCCCGATATCCTCCCTGATCTGGGGAAATTCCCCAGAATTTTACAGATTTCTCCAAATTTTGGGGAAAACCGCGAAATGACATTGGATTTTGGGGAAAACTCCAAGAGCTGGAAATTGAGATATCTTATTCATGAGATAATAAAACCTACTAAGCTGTAAGTATTACCTTATCTGATTAGATATACAAGCCCCCAGTTCATTATATCTCAGGTAATAAATCACACTATTGTGCTAAAGGAACAGTTATGTGTAGGTTTTACGAGGAACAAAGCAAATATATCACTTCTAATACTCTTTGTATGGAGTTCTGATTTCTATGTTTGCAAACACAGCTGGTAGAACATGTAATTACTGTGGTAAATCGATTCGGAAAACTCGTTGAAATATATGATCTAATTAAAATCACTAGGCGCACTGACATTGACGGCCAGAAGTAATGCAATGACTTATGATATGCATGTCTCATGAGACTGATTGTGAAACACAGGTCGTATTAGTTTGAAGCAATAATAATTAAATTAAGCTGGCTGCTTTATCAATGAAATTTGCAAAGTTTCAAAACTAAATATTAGACTTACGGTCACCAGATTCTCCATAATATAAAAAGTTATCAGTCACAGAAACAAGAATTGCGTACATCAATACACACTTATCCATTCCCATGTATATATTCATTGTACTACTTGACTAACAGTTTATTTACAACTTCAGAAAACCTTTGGCACTCGTTAATCAAGCAAAAACTAGTGTAATATTCGCAAAAATTGTGATTAGCTATCCAGCGTCTGCAAAAAATCATCAATAAAATGTAATAAATTTTATATATACTCCAGTATTTGTTGTGTAACTAGGTGACACGATGATCAGTGATGGAACTTTGTCGAAAAATTCACATCCTTGTACTACATGCATACTGTTACAAAAGTATTTCATGCAGTTTAGCGTCTAAACTCAACTGAGCAACCTGGAAAGTCCAAAAAACACATTTCGAATGCTACGCGTCGGCGTATTACTAAACAAAATTGGTCTTAAATATAATTGTCTGATCGATGACAACTATCTGCAGGAATGTGTCATTCTGTGCAAGGATGGTTGTGCACAGACATAAAATCCAGATTGACAGTAGCAACATTTAGGACTAAAGGATAAATTCATTTGAAATGAAGCATTCATAGATGACCGACGTCACTTTCCTTATGCAGGTTATGGTGGTGAGTTAGAAGGTGCATGGTTTTCGGAAGAATATTGATCACTATCATCTATATCCAAAGACAAGCATCTGATGTCAACCAGCCGCGTTTACGTCCATATATACGAATATGACTGAAGGAAAAACACTTCAGAGTTGGGTCATGGTTGTTCTTTTTACATTCTGATATGACGTAATTAAATCTCGCATACTGTAGAAATAATTATTAATCACATAAGTCCTATTACTTTATGGACTTCTTTCAGGCGGGTCTTAAAATTTTCACAACTGGTAAATCGTCGCGATGGCATAATATCACTGAAGATTCATTCAGTCCTCCAAAAAGAAGCCAAGAAACTGAAGACTGATCATAGTGACCGATCAGTTGTCTTCCACAAAGTTGAGATGAGTAAAAGTTTAGAATCAAGAACACGTCTAGAGGATGATATTGAGTTGATAGAAGAGCTACTAAACCAACTAATGCTCCGGGATATCTCTGGAGTCACCGTGCTAAAGATTTATGGATTAGTTGGTCAAATGGATATGAAACAAAATCAAACCAGGCTGCTAAAAGTTGTATTTAAATCTGTAGTGACTCACTTTTATCACGAGAACACGAAAGGTTAATTGAAAACAATTATTATTATAACCAATTGTACCAGTGACTGTTTTAATGTGCTTTTGTTTAACTGCGCTAAAAAGCATCCATTATTCTAACACTTTGATTGTGACCTCGCGCGAATTTGGATACGCTCTGTATCCTTTCGATACCACGAGATCGCCAGCAAATATATCTCGACTTGGTCCATTAACTGCCTTCTGATATTTGGCTTCCCGGAGATTTTATGGATTTATTTGACACGTGTGTCTCTGTAGCGGTGTTCATAGTCAATTTCGACTCGACTCCACGCTACAAATCTCCCAATAAAAAGGGCTCTATACTACTAAATGGACATGAAATAAAGGGGTCAGAAGCATTTTCCATACAGATTTGACATTCGCGGACCAAACAGAAAGACAAAAAGGCGTAAATGACTAAAACTAAGTCTAGGTGCTGGCCGTAAGGTTCCTAAAATTGTGAATTTTAAAGTTTTGGGGCTTGAATGGCGGATGATGCCAAAGAGCCTTTGGTTGCAGCACAAAGCCATTTAAATGATCTCCCAATCTGTCATACTAATGCTTGGAGTTTGCCTATTTCACGGTGGGAGCTCGGTTTACGGAGAGACTTTACTTAGTCGGATGTACACAGAAATACAGAGATATAACTGATGCAGTCTGTAGATAGTAGGCAACCTGATTTTGAAAGCTTTGCATTAATAGGAAATACTATCCTATTCACTGTTATTGATAAAATATCCCGTCAAAGTGGGAAGTGTGAATTAGTAAGTTGCCACTTGAAACGCAAATGACAAGAGCTGCTGATCGATCGAGTCTACCGCAGTTCAAACTGTGATATGAATGAGCACTCGCTAGATGGTTTCAATACTTAACCATCAAGAAGTCGTATTTAATCTTAGGCGGCTATAGTGCAAATACGGTAGAATGGAAAAATCTAAGAAAAGAATTGTCAGACACTTCTTTCGAACAGAAACTGGTTGATGCGGTTATCAAATGTACGTCAATGCAACATGTGAAAGAAGCAACTAGGTACAATCCGGATCATTCTTATTGAACCTTATATTTACCCATTAGGAGGAAAACGACATAAACCGCTATCATATACTACTCTTGGGTAAAAATGAACATGCGGTTCTAGTCTTTGATTTCCATACAGTTGGAAATCAAAGACGAAGATGTGTCAACCCAAGACGGGATAAGCGTCTGGAAAGTAAATATGCTAGATATCATACACTCAACATCCCGAGTAAACTAGAAAACAAGACCAGAATCATCCATTGGAGCCACTTAAGGTGTATTCGGAAATATGTACATAAACGTTACTGCATTTCACATCCCTTGGAATATACCAACGAGCCGTAGTCCACTAAAGAGGTTTACGTCCTTCTCCACAAGAGAAAAGAATACGGGGGAGATACTGACGAGACAAAATCTCAATATCAGGAAGCTCGGAATATTTGTGCCTCGATCCTCAGCAAGTCTAGAAGTTTGTACGAAGAAAAACATGTCAAGGACCCAAAAGAATACTCTAATCGCTTATGCTCGTTCATGAACCAAAGGATTAAGAGGAGAGGAAATATTCCAGCATTACGGAGTGATAGTAGCACGGCTTCATTAGCGGGGGGTGGTTATGGTAAAGCTCAGGCATTTTCAGACTACTATAGAAATGTATACACCGTATAGGTGGCCTCCCCTTCTGTTCATACAGGCTCCACACATATTGGCGACTGCGACCGTTAACGAACACGATGTCTTTGGTATGCTAAATGAGCTTGGTGGGAACAGACCCATATGACCAGATGGGATGCAGCCTAGGTTACTAAAGGAATTGGTAAATTTTGTCGCAAATTCTTTAAGCATATGTTTAGATCCATCTATAAATCAGGGTCGATTGCAGAAAAACTGGAAGAACACTGTATGACATCCTATCCTCTAAACAGGTGAAAACTATAAACCCAAGAACTACAGATCCGTTAGCCTAAAAAGCATGGTTATTAAAATTTGGAAAAGATTATTAGGAAGGAGTATCTTGATGAAAACTGAGAACAGGTTATTCCTGTCTCACTGACTTAATAATAATTTATTCTCAAATAACAGTTTGTTATATGAGGCATGCCAGTTTATGGGCAAGATCAAATTGTTACAAATGATACAATTCCCACTGTAGTAAATTACTCAGCTGGGTTGATAATTTATAAGATATGGAATGTAAATGTTTTTAGTCAGTATCACAGTTGACACGCTTTTTGAAAGTTGCGTTGCGACGTGCAGCTGATGGTCGTGAATAGATCCATTGAAGTTGAGAGTTTCTAGAAATCACAACCTTATATTCCTCTGGAATATCTAAAGCTTTATTGATGGTGCAAGACGAAGTCATCCGTTTCATATCTCAAGGGGGCTGGGAAAGGGAGCAAGAAAAAGAAAGGACGAGAGACAGAGCAGCCAATGTTCATGAAAGAAAATGTATGGTATGGCTACTCAGTCTAATTTTCTTTTATTAGAGTATTTACTAACCAAGAGCATTCTAATAGGTCAAAGAAAATAAGTGTGAACAATGTATGCATGAATAAACATCTAACAAATGGAGGTGGTTCAGAAAGGAGCTGAAAATATGGAATTATGTGTAGTTATAAAATATAGTGCTAAAAGCAGTATTGTGATGCACAATTGGCTATCTCCCTTTTTCAAAGCTATTGGAGCCTTTCTATTTATTTTTTATTTTATTTATAGATTTTATAGGGTCTTCAGTCGGCTTCGTATTTAGTGAATTGTCTAGTTTGCTTGTAATTAGATTACTGGGTAGGAAGTGAAACCAATTCAACCTTCTAAACACGACTTGATGAGGTTTTTCGCATGATGAATGACCATCAATACCATTAGTTCGTGACATCCCACTAGACCATAAGGAGCCGTAATTAAACAAATTGTTCTGCCCTACAGACATGGGTGGATTGAAGTATTCTGCCCACCATCATGTTTGCTGGTCAGTGACGCCACCATCCCTCCTTTTGTGATGTTAGGCTCTCTTACGTTTGTGGTGTGTATGAATACTGCTTTATTCAAAGTTCATGATTGGAATACACTATCTCTCCTAGGTCCATGTTACAGGCAAATCAGATAATTAAAGATTTTGTATTATGGGTTAGATGTCTATTTAGTATATCAAACTGCTATGAAGATAACTAATGGTTTAAAGCAAGTAAGGATTAATAGCAAGTCAAAAGATATGTTAGGGTAAGGAAAATAAAACATTGGGCAACTCACAAGACTTTATGGCCGATTTCGAGCTTTGTATGATCGGCTTTAGTAGATCAGCATCCATAAGATTAGTGAGTTATCTGTCTACTTGCAATAGAAAAAAGGCACGACACTCAGGAAGAATACTGTATATTTAAACTGTAGTGATTTGGGAACTGAAAGTGAGGGTAAGGAGCATAAAGTCATGACTAATAAACAATGAATAACAGGAAAGGATAAGCCGTATGTTCTGTAATTCAGTTATATTCATACTATTAACAGTAGAGCTCGTTATATTCTTATTCTTTCAGGATATTAGGCGGTTCATAATAAAGTGCCTCATTGGTGAGCGGGTGTTCAAAGAAAGGTTGAAGCTCCTTAGAGTCTAGAAACAGGGTTATTAGCTTTTATATCTGGTAAATGTGTCACAGTTACGAATAGGCATTGGCAGCCTGTTCCACAATAAACTATACTGTACTATAAAAAACCTACAACGCATTTGTTTTTGGTGTTTCACTGTAAGTAGTGTATATGCGTTGTTTCTTAGTCTACAGGCTTAGTTGTGGGTCATAGTCGGGCAGGAGGTTTGTAGAGGAATATCAGGTCGTACCTTAGCCTATGGTGACATAAAGTTTCTAAAGTGAGGTGCTTACATCTATCTTTGTAATCGAGATTTGAGTTACATCCCAGCAGTTGGCGTGTGAAGCGTCTTTGAATGTCTTCTACTCTTATCTTGTCTGTGATATTCATATTAGAGAAAACAAAAGAGCAGTACTGAAGGGAAGGTCGTACACATATTTTGTAGACAGTAAGCCTAGCCTTTGTTGTGAAGATATTTTTCGTTATGAAACTAGTTAGCCGTCTAGATTTAGAAATAATAGAGGGAGCATGTTCTCCAAAGTTCAGGCTTCCTGTGTAGTCAATTCCTAGATCGTGTACTGATTTGAGTGTTTGAACTCTACTTCTATTTAAATAAAGTTGCAGATTACAGTGATGTTTTCCAAAGTGCGAGATCCCGCACTTGTTGGGGTTAAATGGTAATTGCCATTTTTCACTCTATATGGTTAATTAATTGAGGTCCTTTTGGATCTGGGATACACTTTCGCTTAGTGTTTCAGGCTTATAGCTGTATACTATTTTAAGATTATCAACATATAAGTATGGTTTCCCAGATTTTATGGTGTTAAATATATCATTTCTATACATAAAAACAACAAGAGTGGACCTAATACGCTCCCCTGGGTGACTCCATCAGTTATTTGCCTAGGTGATGAGATACAGTCATTGTACTTCACCATCTGTTTACGTTCTGTTAAGAACGAAGCAAACTATGAGTACAGTGAGTTGTTTATTCCGAATGACTTTAGTTTGACGAGAAGCCTTTTGTGTGGGACCTTATCAAAGGCTTTATTACAGTCTAAGAATAGGACTGATGCAAGGAGTCCATTTTCTCGTTTCAGAGTTATATCATTCAGGTAATCTACTAGGCATGTATCGCATGATCTGCACCTAAGAAATCCATGTTGGGAGGTTGAGATGGGATTATTGGTATCTAGATGTTGAACTACAGCCACCTTAACTACTTTTTCCATCACTCTAGATACCACTGAAGTTATATTTATGGGCCGGTAATTGTCAACATTTGCTTCAGATACGATTTTAATTTTGGGAATGATATGTGTAGTTTACGAGAGCATTCTAAAAATCGTTCACAACTCCAAAACAAACATCGAGGCAGATGACCATGGACATTTACACTGAATCGCCAATGAATGGAATTTATTACATTAACATGTGATTACAGCTTCATCTGTTGACACTTTCAAAATAAACGTTTGGTCAGCTGAGTGACCAACATTGCCAGGAATAACACAAGCCACCTAGCCTCCTGTACATTCCAAATTGAAGCCAAAAACTGAAACCATGTCATACATGCTTATAAGTTCAGATTTCTATAGCACAGACATTTTCTAGTATGCTTCTGTGAGTGCATAGTCTTCCCTTGAATGAGTCAACTGAAGGTGCAGACACCAATGCTTCATGTAACAAGTTCCAAGAACTGATGACTCAGTGTGTACACCTGTATGCCACGAGTATTTCATTCGTTCTAGGCCTTGCTACTCGCCTGCTATGTCCTCTGATATGTGTCGATCTAGTGGGAAGGAAAAGAGAGGATATAATAGGTCCAAAATCATTTCTTAGTATTCTATACATCAAGATAAAATCACCTATTAACTTGGAATAGGACAGAGTAAAAAGCTCTAGCTTTTCAAGCGGCTATTGGTTTGGTAAACTCCGGAGTTCTGGAATTGCATGGGTAGCTGCCCTCTGCACTTTTTCCAGGATATCCAAGTCACCTTTTAAACAGGGGCTTGCAGCCTGAACTCAGTTCTCAAGTCCAGTTCTCACTAAGGTTGAGTATACCGTAGTGAGTATGGTAGTATTTAATTTGGTGAATGTGTAACAGCTTAGGTTTATTAGTTAAGAATCGACCTCGAACGATCAAGTATATGTCAAAACAATAGAGCTCAAGTATTCATTCACTTCCTTAATTTGTATAGACATTATTTTTCCTATTATCTTGCGTGGAATGTTGAAAACATTTGTGTGTTTGAATAGGTAATCCCACTCTCCACTGTGACTGCACAAAGATCTGGATGAAGAACTTTTCACTACTAGTCTGGTTTCTTCTATCAAAAGAACGAGGGTTGCCTACCGACACGAAAAATATCCGTATTAAAGCCCATAGGCTTCCAAACCCCTTAGCTGTAACCTCCCGACAACGGGCTGTAGTCTTAAGATCATGAATCACCGTCACCCCAAAATTGTTGTAAGACCAGACCACGGATACAACACGTTCGCTATGCTGTAACTATTAACTTTTATATCCCCGAAGTGCATGTAGACGCACCATGCCTCGTTGATAGGCATCAGTCGCGTTTTAGATCAGCTAATCAGAATATGCAAGTCTGTCCGAAGTGCGCATGCATCTGTGTATCCTGGTATTTCTCGCCAGATTTTCACATCGTCAGCGCATATCAACATTTGGGACTCCACTATACTTGAGGAATCATCCACATACAGTATAAAAATGAAGGACCTAAGACAGAATCTTGCGGTACTCAACTAAGTACTGGTTTCCAGTAGGTGTAATTTGAATTTATTCTTACTTTCTCTTTATGACCTACTACGAAATCCTTAAGCCATTTTAGCACAGCTCTGGCAATGACAAGATTTTCCAGCTTTAATAGCACCTTATCAAATGCTTTGCTAAAGTCTATGTAGACAACATCCACTGATTTTCCGTTGTCTGGAGCCCTTATCCATTACTTTCTTGCTATTGGGAGGTTTGTTGTGCAAGGTGAACCTTTTCCAAAACCATATTGTTTGTTGTTTAACAGGTTGTTGGTTTTCGCAAATGTCATTATTGTCTTTTTGACTACTCTTTCCAGTATTTCAACTACGACACTGGTGGGACTGACAAGTCTGTAGTTTGATGAAAGTCGTCACGGTTCCGTTTTATGTATGGGAGTGGCGATCGCATCCTTCCAGCCTGTGGGTAACACACTTTGGTCAAGTGACATATTGAATATCATAGCTAGTCGGGCTGAAATATATTGTGAAATTTTTCTCAGGAGATGGTGCTCAAATCTAGCTTTTTGTTCCCTTTCGGAAGGTTTTCTTAACGCATGAAAAGCGACTGATATGTCAGCGAGGCCCGTCTTAACACGCTGTAGGGTTTTAATTCCTGAAAACCAACTTGGCGTCAAACACAGAGGTCCCACTCCGTTTCCCTACTTTTCTTTTTCTGGATGTGACTATGAGCTAATCACTTACCTTATTATATCTCTTAATTGTGTCAAACACACCGCCTAGGCTTTGCTTCCCCATAACCTGTTCTGCGTTGATATGTGAATCCGGAACTGAAACCGTAGATTCACATACCTCAGTACTGTCAATAGGTAGTTTCTTCTCACCATGCTCTTTCTTTTTTCACGTGATAATGCCTACACCTGTATGTATTATAACCGTTCCTCTAATAGGGTTCACTTTGATGGTCTTACTCAAATCCAAAGCTGGGTTCATGATAACGCTCGCTATTTCCTTGAAAACTGAATCCGATTCATCTACTGCTGTTTGTTTATCTGAGGGCAATTTTATAGCTATACTCAGTAGCTCAATCACCTCAAGAATCAGCAGAGACTTTGTAGAACAGCATTTTTTGCATAGCAAACGTGACAGCGGCTTGCAAAACTTTATATATGCAGCCGGTGTGAGTGCGGTGCACACATTCTGATACCACTTATCGCAGTTGTCACACTGAATTCCATCATCCACTGGGAAAAACATGCAGGTCTTCCAGATGGCATCACTCTCATCACTTGACGGATGGATGCTACCAGACAGTGTACCTAAATTCAAATCAAATTCAAAGTTGCCTTGAATTGACCGCTTCTGCACAACCTTGCGATTTGTCGAGATGACGCACGAATTGTTGTACAACAGATTGACCTTCAAAAGCTAAGTAACCTTCGTCAGTAGACGGTGCTACATCGTTGGCTTTGACTTATAGATCGAACATGTGTCTTGTATCTATGTAGTCCCTTTTGTCGGTAATGTGGGTTTGAAATTATAACTTATCTTGTCAAAAGAAAACTTATTCATCTACGTATATTGATGTCTATTATTTGGCATATTTTCTTGATACTGTTCGTCTCCAATCCTTATTGTGGTAGGTAATGTTGTTCAATACATATCTGATACTCCATATGCTTCTACTTAATGATATCAGTATTTTACTTTCTTGTCACATATACTCAGTACCCCGGTTATGTACCCAGTACTGTTGTCCAGAACAAGGACTCAATTGAGAACACTAGGAATTCGTTTGTAATGTTACTGCAGATAAATAATGGATTCGAAAGGCTCTTGTTGTGCACCATGTAGTTGATTATGTTATTTCTAGCTGTTTCTATTGAATATTATATTTTAGGTGTATGGCATTGTCAGTTTTGTCAATACTTTCCAGTTTTGTGTTTGCAAACTGCAGAGAATGTAAGATACTATCCTCATGGAATTCTAAAGTTCTCATGTGTGTAAGAATCCGTAGTTATTTAAGTTACCCTAAAACTATCAACCTAATTTTCAGTGGTGTATTTCACTTCTTATATTCCTCGATTTTTTTGCGATTTCCCATATGGTTCATAAGTGTTGTCGTTACACTGGTGCTTTTACACATGAGAAAAGACAATATAATCAGAAGAGCTAATAAAACACTGTCATACGTTTGTCAAACGATTACATGAATCTCTGTTACTTAGATTTCCGGTGAAGAAATTTGAACTGTGGTCATAGTCGCATCCCTGAAAGTAGTTATTCACAAGTTAGAGTACTTGATTCATCTTAGGTTATTTAGGACAATTGTAATTCATAAATGTAGGTATAATGCTGTTACTTATATGACTATTGTAGTCTTGCCAACCCCGATAGAAACACTATTTTGAGGCATTACTTGTCACTACCAAGGGTATGTCAGGTGGTAATGACAAGCGACAATTGATCTGACATAGTGAAAAGCAAAATCAGTATCACAGCATTAAAAATTCCCACCAGATATATCTACGGGGTGGTGACGGTTAAAGACCCTGAATGACATGGCTCAGAATCGTTTGCTAAGGAGCAGGTGTATCCACTCTTTGTGTTCTCCCAAATTCTAATCTTCTGAATCCTTCAAGTCCCTTTCTTTTTTCTCTTTCCAAATTTATTACACTGGATTATACTCCTTGATAATATCTTCAAACCCCAATCTTTCGGATTACTGCTTATACTCTCAATACTTCTACCACTACGGGATTTGAATCGACAACTGCACCTATGTGCTAATATAGTGTGGTGATTCGAAGTTCTACGTTGTTACTGACTGACGGGGTGGTGAGTCAATGTCATTCATTCGTATCGTTTACTAATTTATCTCCTATCTCCTTCCAGAACATGATCCCACTACAAGTTAGGCCCATACTTATTTATATATTCCAACAAATTTGTTAATTAAATTTTTTCTTAAATTTCCTTCCGATTGTTTTACCACTATATAGTTCTTAGCTAAAGATTGTTATTCACATTGCAGACATATTGAGAAGCTTCGCTTTTAATTACTACGTACATTTTTATTTAACGTTACTAATTCAAGTGAAAGTAAAATGTCTGAGCTCTGATCGGAACGAGTACAGTGTTTTGTGAAATATTTGTCATCTCATCAAATTTGTGTGAGGGCTGTGATACTGCCCGGGTTCCCAAACCGAAGCAGGTGACCTTCTTAGGGGAGACCACACCCGGAGACTTCGACTTAACGGTCTGATTCACAAGGCAGTGAAGTGACGTTAGAAGATGCCGTCCCATGGTAGCCGGTGACCAACGATTGATTCATACACCATTTGTTTTCTCAGGATACTGGAGCTAGCCCATGTGTACCATTGGTTTAGAATTAGGGTTTTCCAATTCCCTTAGGTTGACTCTCCGTGTCCACCAAAGCGGTGTAAGCTCCGGACATTCGCTTTTCGTCCTCTCAATTCCGTAGACAACACTTTCACCACGAAAGGACAGTGAGTAGAACTTCCTTGTCAGAGGCTATATACGCGTGGCTATATGAGAGCATTTCGAGAGGGTGAGCGGACTCTCCCCACCATCGGTCGTACTAGAGCATTTAGGGGCGAACATTATCGATGAGCATTGATTGCAGTTGCATGATGTCATGAAAATGGCGAGTAACGTCGGTTGTGGGTATGCAAAACGTCCAGCTTACAAGCACTGGGTTTCTTCATGCTCCTTACTACTCATTAAAGCCCGTTGGTCTACTCCGGATGTCTGCGAGTTTGACAAACGAAGGATGTTACGTAAGGAAGTCGGGCAAAGCTTGCGTAAGGACCGAGAAGCCTGGTGGTCGGAGTGTGCTAATGAGCTGGAAGCAGCAGCTGCATCTGGTAATTACCGGAAGCTCTACCAACTGATCCGAGTCACAGGCAGAAAGAAGTCTGGTGTGGGCGAAACAATCTGTGAGGATGACGGGATGCCAATCACTAACATCCATCGACGTCTTGGATGATGGGCAGAGTTCTTCGAAGGGTAGTTCAACTGGCCTGCTGCTCCGGCAACGTCGGTCAGACTGTCCTGCCCTCCATGGTCGGTGACGAGTGATTCGAATTAGGTGGAAGTCCACAAGGAACTCCAACTCTTGAAACGCTACGAATCACCGAGCCCAGATGATCTACCTCCGACTCATTTTAAAGATGTTGGTGACTTTCTGGTTAAGGAACTGACTACGTTGTTTACAAAGGTTTGGAAACTAGAGTGTTCCAATGTTATGGAATGAGTCGGTAGTTGTCCCTATCTTTAAAAAGGGTTCACGTCGTTCCTGTAACAACTATCGGGGGGATAAGTCTACTTCCGATTGCGTCCAAGCTGTTGGCTCCAGTCATACTTTGTAGGTTGTTCAAAACCTGAGAAAGATTGACTCATGAGTAGCAGGCTGGTTTTCGTTCCGGTCGAGGATGTATTGATCATATCTTCACACAGTCATACTTATTAAAGGCCAACAATCGTAGTGTTTTTTGACATCAGGGCTGCCTTCGATTCGTTGGATTGGATTGTTCTCTAGGATAGTCTATTGGAGAAGGGTGTGCCTGAGAAGTTTATTAACATCCTAAAAGCCCTATATACAATCACGTCAGGTAGAATGAGGGCATACAACCACCTCTCTCCATTGTTCCATTCAATCAGTAAGATTAGACAGCATTTCCCGATCTCACCATTCCTCTCGAATTTTGTCATCGATGATGTTCTTGAAACAGCTTTGATGGATGTAGGTAATGGCGGTGTGGACCTGTTACCTGGAGAAAGACTTCTCGACCTTGAGCATACGGATGATATTGCCTTACTACGCGATGATACACATATCATGCAATCCGCACTTAATCACTTGGCAATTAGTGTCCGTAAGTATGGTATGTGCTTTGCACCTTCGAAGTGCAAAGTACCTTTACAAGACTGACAAGATACTGATCCTGCACTCACCCTGGATAGTGAGCAGATAGAAGTAGTTGAGAAGTTCGTGTATCTGGGTAGCTGCATAAGTGCTGGTGGTTCCGTGAGTGATGAGATCGATTCATGTATAGTGAATGCCAGAACGGCTTATGCCAATGTAGGCCATCTTTGGCTCCTTCGTGATGTTAGTCTGAATGTAAAAGATCGGATCTACAATGCGTCGGTGAGAGCAGTTTTGCTCTATGCTTGTGAAACCTGGCCTCTCCGGATTGAGAATGTAGACAACTCTGTGTTTGATCATCGTTTTCTCCGAAGGATTGCTGACATCCAGTGGCAATACCATGTCAGTAATTCAGGAGTTCGCCATCGTGTGTTCGTGTGCAGAGACGATGATTCAATTGGTGTCACTATCTTGAAACATCGACTTCGATGGCTTGGACATGTTCTACGAACGACATTCCGAATAATTCCTCGTCGTGCAATATTTGCCTACGTTGGAATTGGTTGGAAAAATCGGAGAGGTGGTCAGTGTATGACATGGTGTTGTGGTATGAAAGAAAGCTGTACGGAACTGGCTTCTGTTGGTCCTTCAAAACTCTCTGGTTGAGGTCCTATCGATGATGCAACACAGTGGCTAGAGACGTTATCAGATATGGGTCAGAATAGAAGCCAGTGGCGACATTGCTGTCACTTTCTTTTACTTTCTTCATAAAGAAATGAACTTGACTTTTTCAACTGAATGAAATTTTTCTGGTTGTACATTTCTATTTCACTACCATACACTAATTTGTGGTCAATATTGTTCTTTTTTTTCTTTTTACACACACCTTACATTTTTTATCTCTTCCCATTCTCATTATTATTGTGTGGCGCATATGTATCTGGTGCCCCCTTGTACCAATATTTGTGTTCAAATAAATAAATACTAATTCACCGTTTAATGCGATCATGTATTATAAAATGGAGTTTGCTACAAGAAAACATTTATTATTATTATTATTATTGCCTTATTTGATCTTTATTATGATATCGATATATAATATAGAGAGAGATATACAGTCATATTTGAATTGTTTATAGGCGTATTAAAATCAGTAAATAATATGAAAGCTTCTGTATTACTTATGAACTTTTAGTTGATTATATTGTTTTACATATTTTTCTATGCCTAGTATATTAGTTATTTGCTTATATGTTTTTATGCTGTCTCCTAAAAATATATCAGAGAGCGGAGATACGATTCAAAATCATAAAAAATATTCACAAACATGTTGATTAGGTTTTTCATAATGAATATTGTATGAAATTAAAGCTAGTCTTCAATCAAACGATATATTTAAATACACTGACCCTTTTCAGAACTTGATAAATGTGTGTACGAAAAACATTTGGTTGCACCTACATAAACACCAATAAAAAACGTGTAAAAGACGAGGAAATATGATCTTTCTATTTATCACCTGCATTTATTAAATATTTCATCATTCTACCTTATTTTGTTTCTCCTGTCAGAATCTTCCTTTAATGTGGCACTGAGTGCAAGCGATCCCGTTGGTTCAACATATAATCAGAGTTTTACTTATGGTGTGACCAGTACTCCTCCTGATGCTTCTACTAATTTTTCTATTACTGCCACTGCCACCACAAATTTTACCACTACTACTGATGGGTTTAATCAGTCGAGTAAGTTAATGATTGTTCACAATTTCCAATCCAGATATATGTTATTTTATGTTGTGCACTGTGTAATTGCAATGTGGAGCGAATATTTGATAGGACATTCATTAATAAGTTGATTGAGCCGTGTGTAAATTGACATTCAAAGGAGGTTGAGGTTTTTTCGTGCAGGTATCATAGTGACATTAATGATAATAGTAATTTACTTGTTATTATCAGTTGACAAATGACTAAAGTGACAAAACAGATCGATTCAGTGGTAAGATGTATATTTCTGTGATATCAATTTTTAGTGTTGCCCATCTTTGATTGATTTACACTTCCATGTATTATTGTAGCTTTCGTAAGAGTCGTTTGGTAGAATGTTTTAAGCCTTACATTTTATCAGTTTCTGTTGGTTTGTGCTGAGTTTGTGGATTATTCCAGTTTATGTTCCTCAGTTCACTCGTATTCTTGGTCCCATGGTAGCCGGTGACCAACGATTAATTCATACACCATTTGTTTTCTCAGGATACTGGAGCTAGCCCATGTGTACCATTGGTTTAGAATTAGGGTTTTCCAATTCCCTTAGGTTGACTCTCCGTGTCCACCAAAGCGGTGTAAGCTCCGGACATTCGCTTTTCGTCCTCTCAATTCCGTAGACAACACTTTCACCACGAAAGGACAGTGAGTAGAACTTCCTTGTCAGAGGCTATATACGCGTGGCTATATGAGAGCATTTCGAGAGGGTGAGCGGACTCTCCCCACCCTCGGTCGTACTAGAGCATTTAGGGGCGAACATTATCGATGAGCATTGATTGCAGTTGCATGATGTCATGAAAATGGCGAGTAACGTCGGTTGTGGGTATGCAAAACGTCCAGCTTACAAGCACTGGGTTTCTTCATGCTCCTTACTACTCATTAAAGCCCGTTGGTCTACTCCGGATGACTGCGAGTTTGACAAACGAAGGATGTTACGTAAGGAAATCGGGCAAAGCTTGCGTAAGGACCGAGAAGCCTGGTGGTCGGAGTGTGCTAATGAGCTGGAAGCAGCAGCTGCATTTGGTAATTACCGGAAGCTCTACCAACTGATCCGAGTCACAGGCAGAAAGAAGTCTGGTGTGAGCGAAACAATCTGTGAGGATGACGGGATGCCAATCACTAACATCCATCGTCGTCTTGGATGATGGGCAGAGTTCTTCGAAGGGTAGTTCAACTGGCCTGCTGCTCCGGCAACGTCGGTCAGACTGTCCTGCCCTCCATGGTCGGTGACGAATGATTCGAATTAGGTGGAAGTCCACAAGGAACTCCAACTCTTGAAACGCTACGAATCACCGAGCCCAGATGATCTACCTCCGACTCATTTTAAAGATGTTGGTGACTTTCTGGTTAAGGAACTGACTACGTTGTTTACAAAGGTTTGGAAACTAGAGTGTTCCAATGTTATGGAATGAGTCGATAGTTGTCCCTATCTTTAAAAAGGGTTCACGTCGTTCCTGTAACAACTATCGGGGGGATAAGTCTACTTCCGATTGCGTCCAAGCTGTTGGCTCCAGTCATACTTTGTAGGTTGTTCAAAACCTGAGAAAGATTGACTCATGAGTAGCAGGCTGGTTTTCGTTCCGGTCGAGGATGTATTGATCATATCTTCACACAGTCATACTTATTAAAGGCCAACAATCGTAGTGTTTTTTGACATCAGGGCTGCCTTCGATTCGTTGGATTGGATTGTTCTCTAGGATAGTCTATTGGAGAAGGGTGTGCCTGAGAAGTTTATTCACATCCTAAAAGCCCTATATACAATCACGTCAGGTAGAATGAGGGCATACAACCACCTCTCTCCATTGTTCCATTCAATCAGTAAGATTAGACAGCATTTCCCGATCTCACCATTCCTCTCGAATTTTGTCATCGATGATGTTCTTGAAACAGCTTTGATGGATGTAGGTAATGGCGGTGTGGACCTGTTACCTGGAGAAAGACTTCTCGACCTTGAGCATACGGATGATATTGCCTTACTACGCGATGATACACATATCATGCAATCCGCACTTAATCACTTGGCAATTAGTGTCCGTAAGTATGGTATGTGCTTTGCACCTTCGAAGTGCAAAGTACCTTTACAAGACTGACAAGATACTGATCCTGCACTCACCCTGGATAGTGAGCAGATAGAAGTAGTTGAGAAGTTCGTGTATCTGGGTAGCTGCATAAGTGCTGGTGGTTCCGTGAGTGATGAGATCGATTCATGTATAGTGAATGCCAGAACGGCTTATGCCAATGTAGGCCATCTTTGGCTCCTTCGTGATGTTAGTCTGAATGTAAAAGATCGGATCTACAATGCGTCGGTGAGAGCAGTTTTGCTCTATGCTTGTGAAACCTGGCCTCTCCGGATTGAGAATGTAGACAACTCTGTGTTTGATCATCGTTTTCTCCGAAGGATTGCTGACATCCAGTGGCAATACCATGTCAGTAATTCAGGAGTTCGCCATCGTGTGTTCGTGTGCAGAGACGATGATTCAATTGGTGTCACTATCTTGAAACATCGACTTCGATGGCTTGGACATGTTCTACGAACGACATTCCGAATAATTCCTCGTCGTGCAATATTTGCCTACGTTGGAATTGGTTGGAAAAATCGGAGAGGTGGTCAGTGTATGACATGGTGTTGTGGTATGAAAGAAAGCTGTACGGAACTGGCTTCTGTTGGTCCTTCAAAACTCTCTGGTTGAGGTCCTATCGATGATGCAACACAGTGGCTAGAGACGTTATCAGATATGGGTCAAAATAGAAGCCAGTGGCGACATTGCTGTCACTTTCTTTTACTTTCTTCATAAAGAAAGGAACTTGACTTTTTCAACTGAATGAAATTCTTCTGGTTGTACATTTCTATTTCACTACCATACACTAATTTGTGGTCAATATTGTTCTTTTTTTTCTTTTTACACACACCTTACATTTTTTATCTCTTCCCATTCTCATTATTATTGTGTGGCGCATATGTATCTGGTGCCCCCTTGTACCAATATTTGTGTTCAAATAAATAAATACTAATTCACCGTTTAATGCGATCATGTATTATAAAATGGAGTTTGCTACAAGAAAACATTTATTATTATTATTATTATTGCCTTATTTGATCTTTATTATGATATCGATATATAATATAGAGAGAGATATACAGTCATATTTGAATTGTTTATAGGCGTATTAAAATCAGTAAATAATATGAAAGCTTCTGTATTACTTATGAACTTTTAGTTGATTATATTGTTTTACATATTTTTCTATGCCTAGTATATTAGTTATTTGCTTATATGTTTTTATGCTGTCTCCTAAAAATATTTCAGAGAGCGGAGATACAATTCAAAATCATAAAAAATATTCACAAACATGTTGATTAGGTTTTTCATAATGAATATTGTATGAAATTAAAGCTAGTCTTCAATCAAACGATATATTTAAATACACTGACCCTTTTCAGAACTTGATAAATGTGTGTACGAAAAACATTTGGTTGCACCTACATAAACACCAATAAAAAAACGTGTAAAAGACGAGGAAATATGATCTTTCTATTTATCACCTGCATTTATTAAATATTTCATCATTCTACCTTATTTTGTTTCTCCTGTCAGAATCTTCCTTTAATGTGGCACTGAGTGCAAGCGATCCCGTTGGTTCAACATATAATCAGAGTTTTACTTATGGTGTGACCAGTACTCCTCCTGATGCTTCTACTAATTTTTCTATTACTGCCACTGCCACCACAAATTTTACCACTACTACTGATGGGTTTAATCAGTCGAGTAAGTTAATGATTGTTCACAATTTCCAATCCAGATATATGTTATTTTATGTTGTGCACTGTGTAATTGCAATGTGGAGCGAATATTTGATAGGACATTCATTAATAAGTTGATTGAGCCGTGTGTAAATTGACATTCAAAGGAGGTTGAGGTTTTTTCGTGCAGGTATCATAGTGACATTAATGATAATAGTAATTTACTTGTTATTATCAGTTGACAAATGACTAAAGTGACAAAACAGATCGATTCAGTGGTAAGATGTATATTTCTGTGATATCAATTTTTAGTGTTGCCCATCTTTGATTGATTTACACTTCCATGTATTATTGTAGCTTTCGTAAGAGTCGTTTGGTAGAATGTTTTAAGCCTTACATTTTATCAGTTTCTGTTGGTTTGTGCTGAGTTTGTGGATTATTCCAGTTTATGTTCCTCAGTTCACTCGTATTCTTGGTCCTCAGATGTCATTTAATACTGTCGAATAATGATTTCATTAGAGCAGCTGAATGCTTTTTTTGGCTTTAAATCTTGATTTTAATGTTATTTCATACCTTTATTTCGATATTGCTTACTAATTCTAAGTTATATTTCTCATATTTTGCTTCTTATTGTATATCACTTTATTCTCTGTTTTTGTTGTTGACTTCTGTCTTTGTTAATATGAGTCAGTATAGCCCATATCGACGCACATACGTCCTAGATCCTAATTTGTTTACTACTGATTAGCTAAACCTGATATTTTTGTCTTCACTAGCTTAAATGCGAGAACAGAGGGTTATCTGAAATTCGTTTAGTATGACGTAGAAGACCCTAGTTTTTTGGTTACTTTGTCAAAGTGTTATCTTCCCGAATATTTTGAATGAAGTAACATGGAATTGAATACAAAGAATTTGACTACACTGAATCGTGATTTTAAAGAAATGTTTTACTTTAATTAAATTTTGTTTAAAGTGATATTGGCTTTCATTTCCAGAAATTTAAATTTCTTAAAAACTTAATTTTCTGAATCTTATATTTTCATAGAATTCTGTCATCATTCAAAATTGTTACCTCCGGAAAATGTCACAATCACCAATGTCACATCTGATTCCTTCGATATTAATTGGAATTTACCACGTCTATATAGTCGGCTGAATAAAGTTATTTATGAAATATTGATAAATAGTCCACAAAGATTACCAATAATCATTAAAAATGTCTCAAGTTGTTTACAATCGAAAGAAAGGATTATAAATTTAACATCATGTTGGTTTTATATTATACAAATCAAAACACATGATATGTTATTGATGAAATCAAGTGATTGGTCAAATCCAGTATTTACAACTACATTATTACCACGTACGTCATTAAGTCAACAGTTATCTAAAATTTTCATGTTGCGCGAAAATGAGTGTTACGTCTTTGAGATACGACTGAGATGTTTACCAGATTACAATTATTTGGTGTCAAATTTCAGGATAAGCTTAAACTAGCTGGTGAATCATTAAAAGTCAGGAAGCACTGAACAGTTTATTTGCCCTGGTTTAAAACACATTAGAAGTTGTCACTTACTATTTCAGACTTTGAACTTACAATTCAAGCGGTCAGTACCATATTTTAAGATCACTGGGTTGAAATCTAACGGTTCACGTTTCTAACTTATGCTAACCTCGATATGACCATTGACTATACTCCTATCTTATAACTTACTGCAGTAGTTTTAACTACTGTACATTAATTGTAACATATAATAACACTGATCAAAGTGTCAAATACAGTTCAGCTAAAAGACCACAAGTTACTGAAGAGGTTTACCTCGTCTTTGTGTATTGCTCCACAATGATACATCCGCTTGTCTGAAATTATTCTGGTGAATGACCCGCATAGTTAAATGCCGAATAGTTATGAATATGTTAATTTAGTGCATGAAAAATATTATGAACTGTCCTACTATTCATTATATGAAATGTCTACTGAATTTCTAAGCTTAAATTAATCAAATGTATTAGTATATGGTTTTGTGGAGATTATAAAATTTTCAGTTTTTAAATCACGTACTAACCTAAACTGTTAGTTGATTCAAGTTAGACATTAAAACCGCTGGATTACGGCTCAGTGATTAACGTTTACTCGCAAGAGTTTATGTTCTGGGTTTGATTCCTTTTGGCGGCATCGTGGATGCTCATTGCTGAGGAGTTTATACTACAACAAAACAGATGTCCAGTGTATCCCGGATTTTAATTACGGTCTAGCCCAGATCAGTTCGTGATTCGAAAACCATGGATAAATATAATATTCTTTATCTATTTATTCGGAATAATGATGCAGATTAAAGTCGAAAATCATTAGGATGTATCTAACATTTAACACTCAACTTATGAAATCATTCTTCTTACAAATATACTAAATTTGTCCAGTGCTTGGATCCATCGACACTTTTCCGATGATGAGTATCATCACAGATTATAGCATCAGTACAGGGGATCATAAAAAGTCCATGCGCAACGGATAGTTGTTTCATATTCACGTTTAAGAGTGAGTGAGTACTCACCTTTTCATTTAAAGTAGTATTTATAACCCTCATTACTAGGTTTCAATGCAAAGTGTTTTTTGTTTACTTATTAGGGATTTTATGGTTCATAGTTCCAAATTTAATCCAACTTTATATAATAGAGCAGCGACTATTAAACACCAAATTCATCTAGCCTTACACTAAGTATACAAAAATAAAAATAATTTAATATTGTCATTTAAGAAACAACTTAAATTTACATTACAACTACAAAATTTAAAGGAAACTACGATAAACGAATCCAGTTAACTGCAATAAATGTTATTTGTAAAAAGAAAAAGACTAAACAGGTTATAAAATTGTGAGAATTAGTTACTCGTACTGAACTGTGAGTAAAAAAATCGTATTTGTGACTGTCCTTAATGTTGATGTTTAGAGTATCTTGTTTATTTAATAGTGTTTTGGGTGTACAAGTCTAATATGAGATATATGTAAACTACCGGTTAACGTTTTTCAGAACAGATTACTTAAAATGAATAGCAAACTAACTGGTTACGATAATTGTCGACTTCAGACAAACAATACAGAAAATACACCAAATTTACATTTCCCGCCAAATACATGAATACTATATCGTGTATTGTAGTATCATGCTAGCTTCACTTTCCGAACAGTCAACGGGAAATGCCATAAACTGAAATTCAACGGGGATATTTCACAGAGTTTATCTTCTAAATCCCAGTAAATCCGGTAGTATCTTTATTTGTAAATAACATGCATCATGATTTATGGAAAAAAACCGAACATTCTGAAGTATAGAATATCTTAAACTGGGGATTAACTGTGTTCAGAAATTCGACAGTGTAAGTGCTTTTTGACTAATGAGTATCTATCGACAGTATAATCATGCAAAAGAATTTCCGTTAATAGGCTTACTACTAGTATGTATTCATATGCCAACCACAGTCCAATGGGCATTCTGTATCATAAGATTAGTAAATTTCCGTTAGTAAGAAAAGAAATCTATAGAGACTTTTTCATTCAAATCCAGATTTCAACTTCAGTTCGTTCGTGATATATTGTAATTCACATCTTTGAGATATAACTCAAAAATTCTCATTATGGTTGACACAATGGGTAATGGCTTCTCGCTAGAACTTCGTACCAAGAGCCTTAAATCATTTGTTCGGTGACCCCTTTCCATTTGATATGTCTTTAGGTGGTAAAATTTAAATTTAACTAGGTAGTATTAACCATACATAGACTGGTTTATTTCTATAATTAATTTTAAATGTTTATCTTAAGTATTCCAAGTGATTATATAATATCTAGATAAACACGATCAATGTATAATGCATTCTCAACTAACGTAGCATAGCGTAAATACTAAATAATAAACCGAAATATTATTGTACCTTAATGCGGTTCTATGCTTCTCTCATAATTATGTTTTATTATATTTCAACTGATGTTGCTCCAATCCAAATCATTTCTATTTGTTTACTTATATTTATTTAATCAACTTAGAACATGTCGTTCAAAGTCATTTTGAAGTAGAAAATATGTCTCCAACTATTCAAAAAGTGAAGTGGAGTAAATTTACTGTGCCTAATGAATGTATGGCACTTATTCAATTATTACAAATTAATGAAAAAACCTTCATTGAGTTAATTACCAGTGTGGCAATAAATGAAACAGGTAGTCATTTCCATAGTTTCTATAAACATTAATAAGTTTTACTATACTATTAGGATAGATTTATGGAGATTGTTTAAACAGTTTATCATAAGAATTTATTTAAACAACCTCTGAGAACCTGGGATCAGCGGTAAGTGTTTTTCCGTAGTAGGAGAATACTCGGTAGTACCCACCTATGAATCCTTGATGTATTAAACTGACAACTCATGGGTTTCTAGTTGGAGTTCAATAGGTGATTGGTTGTTCACCTAGTCAGACTAGTAGGCAGTCTGACATTTTCCTACCCTTATTATTATTGTTATTTTAATCGGTTGTTGATGTGGAAATATACTCACATTCTAGTCGGACCAATCAAATATGCTTGGTCCGAGTTATGTTGATGTCCTGTAGAATAGACACTGGTAGGGTATTTAATGTAGACATTCGTTTAAGGTAAATTATTGTCCCATTGGTGTTAGGAAGAAAGAAGTGCGTTGTTTCAATAAGCTACATTTTTAATTCCAGCAGAATTCAGTTTGCAATATATGAACTATGTTTAAATTCTAACAGTTGAATTCATGAATCAATTTAAGCCAGACCATCATTGAAAACGTGGAGGCACTGGATGGTCGTTTCGTCCTAGTGTGGGACTCCTCAGCAGTGCGTATCCACGATCACGCACGTGGGATTCAAACCCAGGACCTTCGGTCTCGTGCGCGAATGCTTAACCTCTAGACCACTGAGCCGGAAGCCAACGCTCCATCCAGTGCTTCCAGGCTTTGAGTAGTGGTCTAGTTTAAGCTGATTCGTGAATTCAACTGTTAAAATACTATAATCTCCACAAATCCCCATACTGATATGTTTAAATTGTAATTTGTCAGTTAGATCGTGATTTAATTTTCTATTAGTAGTTAATTTGGTTAGAAATTAAGTTTGAACAAATACTAAAAGCACGTCTTGCTTATTATCAGTAATACGTGATCTCTTGTAGCTACGAATATTTTAATAAATGTGAAAGACGTCTATCAGTGAATAATTTTTCGAGTGACCCGTCACTAACTAGTGGGCGACGATAGACATCTTCCTGTGCTAATTTGTGAAATATTTTATTTATTTATTTATTTGAACACATATATATTGGTACAGGAGTGCGCCAAATACATATGCGCCACAGAAAACAATGAAAATTTAAGAAGAAAAAAAAACAATGAGGTACGTAAAAAAGCAATAATGAAGAGATTGGTGTAAGGGAATGTAGTAATAATCATAGTCATGATGAGGGAACGGAAAGATATAAGCAGAAGAAATCTTTCAGTTAAGGAGGAAACAACTACTTTTATGAAGAAAGTAAAAGAAGGTTACAGCAGGATCGCCACTGGCTTCTATTCTGAGCCATATCTGATAACGTCTCTAGCCACTGTGTAGCACCATCTCTCGGACCCCAACCACGGAGTCGAGAAGGACCGACACAAGCCAGCCCTTTGCAGCTTTCTTTCATACCACAACACCATGTCATGCACTGACCACCTCTCCGCTTTCTCCAACCAGTCCCAGAGTCGGCAAACAATGCACGACGTGGAATTCTCTGGGACGACATTCGTAGAACATGTCCAAGCCACCGAAGTCGGTGTTTCAAGATGGTGACGCCAATTGCATTATCTTATCTGTGCCCGAACACACGATGCCGAACCTCTGCATTACTGACATGGTATTGCCACTGAATGTCAGCAATCCTTCGGAGACATCGATGATCGAATACAGAAAGTTGTCTAGCGTCATCAACTCGGAGAGGCCAGGTTTCACAAGCATAGAGCAAAACTGCTCTCACCGACGCGTTGTAAATCCGACCTTTTACAGCCAGACTAACATCACGAAGGCGCCAAAGGTGGCCCAGATTGGCATAAGCCGCTCTGGCATTCACTATACGTGCATTGATCTCATCACTCACGGAACCACCAGCACTTATGCAGCTACCCAGATACACGAACTTCTCAACTACTTCTATCTGCTCACCATCCAGGGTGAGTACAGGATTAGAATCTTGTCAGTCTTGTAGAAGTACTTTGCACTTCGAAGGTGCCAAGCACATACCATACCTACGGACACTGACTGCCAACTGATTAAGAGCGGATTGCATGTCTTGGGCATTATCACATAGTAAAACAATATCGTCCGCATACTCAAGGTCGAGAAGTCTTTCTCCAGGCAACAGATCCACACCACCATTACTCACATCCATCAGAGCTGTTTCCAGAATGTCATCGATGGCAAAGTTGAAGAGGAATGGTGAGATTGGGCAACACTGTCTAACCCCACTGCTCGAATAGAACGATGGAGAAGGGTGGTTGTATGCCCTGACTCTACCTGACGTGATTGTATATAGGGCTTTTAGGATGTTAATAAACTTCTCAGGCACACCCTTCTCCAATAGACAATCCCAGAGAACAGTCCTGTCCAACGAATCGAAGGCAGCCCTGATGTCAAGAAACACTACGATTGTTGGCCTTTGATAAGTATGGAGGTGTTCTAACATTTGGCGTAGGGTGAAGATATGATCAATACATCCTCTACCAGAACGAAACCCAGCCTGCTCCTCGCGAGTCAATCTTTCTTGGGTTTTGAACAACCTACGAAGTATGACGGAAGCCAACAGCTTGGACGCAATCGGAAGTAGACTTATCCCCCCAATACTTGTTACAGGAACGACGTGAACCATTTTTAAAGATAGGGACAACTATCGACTCATTCCATAACATTGGAACACTCTCTAGTTTCCAAACCTTTGTAAACAACGTAGTCAGTTCCTTAACCAGAAAGTCACCAACATCTTTAAAATGAGTCGGAGGTAGATCATCTGGGCTCAGTGATTCGTAGCGTTTCAAGAGTTGGAGTTCCTTGTGGACTTCCATCTAATTCGGTGGATCACTCGTCACCGACCATGGAGGGCAGGACAGTCTGACCATGTTGCCGGAGCAGCAGGCCAGTTGAACTACCCTTCGAAGAACTCTGCCCATCATCCAAGACGTTGATAGATGTTAGTGATTGGCATCCCGTCATCCTCACAGATTGTTTCGCTCAGACTAGACTTCTTGCCGCCAGTGACTCGGATCAGTTGGTAGAGCTTCCGGTAATTACCAAATGCAGCTGCTGCTTCCAGCCCATTAGCACACTCCGACCACCAGGCTTCTCGGTCCTTACGCAAGCTTTGCCCGATTTCCTTAAGTAACATCCTTCGTTTGTCAAACTCGCAGTCATCCGGAATAGATCAACGGGCTTCAGTGAGTAGTAAGGAGCATGAAGAAACCCAGTGCTTATAAGCTGGACGTTTCGCAAACCCACAACCGACGTTACTCGCCATTTTCATGGCATCATGCAATTGCAACCATTGCTCATCTATACTTTTCGGTGGAGTGGTAGATAGCCTAGAGGCTAGCTCAGTTCGATACTTACTAGCAACAGAAGTTGCAACCGGCTTGCTAATATCAATCCGTTGATGGCGGTCACTTCGTTGTCCACTGAAAAGTAAAGCAAGATTGGCGCAGACCAAAGCATGGTCAGAGTCCAGATAAGTACTCCAAAAGGAGCGGCAGTCTTGTAAACAACCACGCCAGCGGTAGCTGATCGCAATGTGATCAATCTGAGTCCAGGCTTGGGATGAAGAGGGAGGACGCCAGGTGGCACATCGGCGATCACTGTGCCGAAAGTTAGTGCTAACCAGAAACAGGTTGTGGTCTGTGCACAGTTGTAGTAGACGGTCCCCGTTATCTGACCTGCGACCAATGAGTCCCCATCGGCCACCTAGACGACTCTCTTCTGTGCCTAGACACCCGACCTGAGCATTCAAGTCTCCGGCTAGTACTAAAATATCTGTCGAACGCACTTTCTGGAGAAGAACAGATAACTGGTGGTAAAACTCATCCTTGATTGCATCCGGGCTGCAATCTGTCGGGGCATAGGCGGAGATGACGAAAAGACATCGTTTCTCATGCCGATTTCTTCTCACTTTGATGGAACTCTCTAATCTAACAGCACATAACCGACTGTTACTGGGGATCCAATCGACTAGTGCTGCCTCAGCTCTAGCGCTTAGTGCGACACCAACGCCAGCAAGACCAGACGAAGATGCCACAGGGTCCCCGGATAAGCGCACGTAAAACAAGCTTTTTGAAGTGACAGATGGAGATCGAATTTGTACTATTTCGCCAGAGTCTTGAATACGGGTCTCGGATAGACAACAAACATCAATATTAAACTTTCCAAAGACATAGGCAGCCCTATCTGTTGTCCGACCTGCATAAGTGTGGGAACGTTGAACGCAGCCAGTTTGAATGGTGCACGTGGTTTCAGAAAAACTGCTTCAGTCCTCGTAATCGGTGGTAACATACAATTTTCAACCGGACAGTGACTGGTAAACGTATAGATAGAGTCGAATTTCCACCAAAGATGAGCTACTGTATAAGTCGGGGAAAAAATAAGTATACACAGAGTAGGAATAAAAGAGGGTGAATAATGATGTAGTAAATAATAATAATAATAATAATAATAATAATAATAATAATAATAATAATAATAATAATAATAGCAATAATATTTGAATCATTTGAATGTTTGTCGAAGCAAGAGAATTAGTTTCCATGATCATAAACAGTTCAGTTCATTAGTTATGTGTGGGCTGTGATACTGCCCGGGTGATCAAACCGAAGCAGGTGGTTATTTTAGGGGGTCACATCCCAAGCCTTTGACCTAATGGTCTAACCCACAAGGTAGCGGAGCATCGTAAGGAGATGCAGTCCCATGGCAGCCGGTGACCAACAATTGGTTCACACACCATTTGTTCCCGCAGGATACTGGAGCCAATGTGCACCATTGTTTTGGAATCCGGTTAAAGCGCCGGACATTCGCTTTTCGTCCTCTCATTTTCGTAAACAACACTCCCGCCACGAGAAGGCAGTGAGTAGAACTTCCCTAGCAGAGGCTGTATTCGCGTGGCCGTGTGAGAGTATTTCGAGAGGGAGGACGAACCCACCCCGCTCTCGGCCATACCAGGGCATTTGGGGGCTTATTAGTTTCACTGTAATTTTGTTTGGATTCCACACTGTGTGACTCCTCTGTAATTTATTTGAACAAAATGTGGTTCTCAATCGTTTGGTTTGATATTATGTAGCTGTGTATCACGTTATCTAGTTTGGTAGTCTAATTATCTAGTTTGCTCATTGTATTATCTAGAATATTGTCGTTCCATCTGGGATTCCTTATCAGAGGACAAGTTTTCGTTATTTTTACAGCAAATCAAGTAGTTAATTAGTGGAGTCGATTCAAACGCTGCTATTATTAGAGTTAAATATTAAATTACTTGTAAAAATCTCTACGTTGAATTACTTCGTTTCTAGCATCCATCAAAATCTAATATCACACGTCTACTATCAAACCTGTTTAAGAGCAATGTCCTAATGCTTTATTGAAAAAAATATGCGTGCTCTGTATACAAGAATCTAACGAGTTTTACATTTTCTCGCTTTTTATTAATTTCTGTTGGTATAAGGGCTTTTTGGTTAAATATTTCAATGTTTCTTTTATCTACAATTTGTTTATATTGGAGCTAATAGCTGTTATTGTGAATCTTATTTAATTCAACAGTGTAAGAATTTAACACTATGAAACGTAATTATTTATTTACGATTGCAATGTATTTACAGAATATACATTCTATAATTTGGCACCATCAACTCAATATACGTATCAGCTGAAAGTGATTTCACCATTTGGTAATTATTTAGGACAGTATATTTCAATAACTACAAAAACTTTACCTTTGAGTAAGTGTATTACATCTGATATATTCATTTGTAACGCTAAATAGAAAGGAAAAAATATTCTGTAAATAATATTTCACTATTAGACTAAATTTTTTTGATTGGGTACTTAAGGCTTTTTGTTTTAGTTTATTTCCTACTTCCCACTTTGTCAGGCAGTTGAAAATATGACTTAAATTCCATATTTCTCTAAAGCCATCAACTAACCGTATTTATTCATATTCTTTAAAGTGATTTTAAATGATCCTGTTGAACATAACCAGGAAAGTTACCGCTAACACAGTTCTATTTATGACTGTAGAAAACCAATGTACAGATACTAATTAGTCTTATTTGATTGAAATGAATACTCAAAAGTTGAACGATTCATGGAATACCGTGTTACGACTGATTTGAATTTCTATACAAGATATAGAATATGAAGTTTCTGAATTACTTGTCGTCATTAATTTCCTGTCGGCACTGTGTTTTATGAATGAGCTCATTTTCAAAAAAGTATTTACACGCTCAGTAAGTTCTAGATATCAATAACTATTTACTGCAGGGTTATCTCTGAGTTCAAAGTTCTTGTTCAGGGGCACCATCCATGGTTTTCTTATTACTCATGTTTCAATTAATAAACATAGATAGGTAGTCACTGTTGTTACCGAATTTCAAGCTACTAATTATTAGTTTTGTCTAGAATGACTTGTCTAGTTTTCTAAGAAGGAAGGAGAAAATGGACAAGATACTTTTTCTATTAAGCTATACTTAAATTCTGTATTATGTCAGCTATTTTATTAGCGAACTGTATTTGTGTAAGGATAGCTTACAGGTGAACTCGAGGAAGCTCTAAGAAGCTCAGAGTGAACCAAAGACTTTCTGTTGAATAATCTTTTGAAGGAACATTCTAGAATCTCGACGCGCAGCTACTCTATTGGACGAATGCTTCAAACTACTGCACGCGAATTAGATGACTATAATGATGATGTCGTTTTTATTAAGAACTTTAAATACCTGAGAGTTTTGTACCATATTTATTACTGTTTGGAATAACATTTTTTCTTACTCGTCTTCTGTCTTTTCACTTGCGACTCGGAGGGTTCTAGCGTTCTAGTGCTCGATTTGTACGCAGTATATCAAGAATCTAAGCTCTAGATATAACAGTTTGAAAAACTAACTTTAAGCAAAGTTGTGATACCTTAGTTTCTAAATTAAACATTTTTTCTACGAAAAAAATAATAAAAAATTATTTATACAAAGGAAATCTACACAAGATATACACGTGCCAACTAAGACTGATCAAAATTCAGTCAAGAACATTAACAATGCAATAATAATACAAATCTTTACAAATTATATTCATTAAATAGGTTGTGATGAAGCATTAGACCTAATAAATCAGTTTTCAATAACAGTAAAAACTATTCACTAATCATTTTGAAAGTAAGTCTAATTCAATCCTTTACTTTACCGTTTAGATTTACAACAGATAAAACAATTCTATTCACTTCTGTTTTATTCTTTTTCCTGAAATAAGCTATAAAATTCCAGTGGGTCATTCAAAACGATCCAAATTTAATGTCTACGTATTGGTTTAATTTTTCAACAATGTTAGTATTAGTATAGTTAATTTTTCCCGATGTTGCTTTTCAGCAGTGTATTTGACCATTCTTCGTCATAACATAGATTATTTGAGCAGATTCATCAATATTGCTTGGGGTTACAAGTTTTCAACAATCTCTTTACAAAAAGTATGTACAGATTTTCTGTTGATGTGGCAGTTTTAGTATTTGCTAGGTTTGAAGCTAGCTGTTTGATGCGTCCCAGCTCCACCAACTAGAGGAAGAAATCCAAGCTTGGAACGGGAAAGTATATTCCGTAAGCCAGAAGCACGAGTGAATAATAACAGACACAAATCAAACATATATATACAGAATAAAACTTTTATTGGGAAGCGTAGCAAAAATAGCATACTAAAAATACACAACGGACCAATAGCGTTAAAGATTCTCCCAAGTGGGAAATACGTTATGAATGTGAAAAGTGCGCTTTTGGCGCGAAAACAAGGAAATTTAAATTTTTAAGATAAAATTATAAAATTAAGGCATTTACCAAGTGAGTTTTGGGGATCTAAAATCTTCAACAGTATAGAATCACGCATTTATCTCCTTGATAAAATGTTTGCGTTATTTAATCTTCATTACATTCTTTTCTGTTTTGCATAATAACCTCTTGAATTGTGTAATGAAGTACTCTTTTTTTATTTTTTCACATTAATTTCAACTATTGATAGAAGATCTACAATTTGGATAAAATATAAATATACAATATATGAAACTGAATTTATTCACAAGGAATTTCATTAAATCTGCCCTTAGTTTTTTGATAATAAGTTAATAAAATATTTTGAATTACTTTCGGATCCATTTAATTTTTATCCTTTCAAATTATTTCACTATTTTACTAAACTGTACACTTAAAATTTCATTAAACGTACCATTTTTCCAAATCATTTTAATATTAACCTGGTTGTATTTATCAGAAACAAATTGAGTTATTTGAGTGTTAACTCTGTCCGAAAGTGAAGTATCTGTCTATCATATGATATGATTTGTATCTTATTAATGTAGGGTGATTCAAACGAAAATTAATTTAAATGTTCATCAATATAATTATTAATTTTGGTGATGATATTATATAATTTTTATGATGTTGCTGAAGTTAAATACGACTATAATCAAAGCTAATTATCAATATGGGACGGTGAGATTGTTACTTTCTAATTGAGATCATGAATCGATCCAGGTTTTCAATGGTGGTCTAACATTGTTCAGTTCATGATCTCAATTAAAACTCAACAATCTCCACAACCCCATACTAATAATTATCATGTGCTCACTAGCGATTAGCTTGAAGATGGATTTCTTAGAGTTCTAGTACGAAGCCATGACCACTGGAGTCCAACCCATGTCGGGTGGAGACAGTTATCCACCTCAGACAATGGATAAAAGTTTGCACAAGATTATGGATCGATTGAACTTATACATTAAGACCACTGGATGGCAGCTCAGTGATTCATAGGTTAGGCGTTCGCGCGTGGGACTGGAGGTTCTGGGTTGGAATTCTCCGTGCGGGATCGTGGATGCGCATTGCTGAGGAGTCCCATACGAAACAGCCGTTCAGTGCTTCCAGGTTTTCAATTGTGGTCTAACATTGATCGGTTTGTCATCTCAACTAAAGGTTTATTAAAGGTTAAGGAGCAACATAATGTTGTATTTCTTACCCTGGTCTGACATTCTTCAAAAATTGAGAACTATCAATCTTTTAAATTTATTAGATCTCTTAACGGGAATCTAAGGGTTTATATGCTTCAACATTAACTTGTAAAATAGCTTGGTCGCTGTTCGGCGTCATCGATGCATCACTCCCTCATAAAGAAATCACGGAGTCCACCAGTCACCATTTCATAATACGTCTCTGTCGACATTCGTACCCGACTTGGTTAATTGATCGTATATATTTTTCAAGCTAACTGAAAGTTTAATACAGATGTATATGCATGTAAAATTTCCCCACTAACCACACCAACTCAAGATCTGTTTTTTTGGATAAATTCACATTATTTAAGGTTAGATTACAACTAAATCGCTTCTGTTGGTTCTAATTTAAAATATGGATAATCTCTCTCACTTCTGCTTGAGAACCAGACCATTTTTTAGCATACACATGTTAATATGAATAAGCTTGGATTTTAGTCTAATGGTTAGTAAATCCATTTTATGCCACTTACACACATTATATTAAGAATTATTTTTTGAATGGTTTACATTTCTCCATTATCAATATCACTATTTGAACTCATCAGTATTTCTATGCTGACGAGTTTTAAATTAATCAAGATACGCCTTATGAATTCCATTTCTAGCTACTACGAAACATAACACTTTAATAGTTTTACATCTAGTAAAACTATAAATTTGAAACATTCATCTGAACTGTATTGAGTTGTAGATTACCCTAGTTCTATTGTTAAGAAATAATAAAAGTTATTACTGTTGAAGTAAACTGGACTTTCGTGGTAATATATAAAAGTTACAAGTTAATAAAGCACAACAGTGTCCACTTGAACGAAGTGGTACTAATTTGGTCTGATTTTCAAAGTAAACAGTAATGTATTTATAGTGAATGTGAAATATCCCATTGAGTAGAAAATTGTATTTGTGATTCTTTGCAACTTATAAATCAACACTGAAAAAATCAAATCGGTTGTTTAGTACACACCAACAGCTGTATCATATTATATCATTTAGCCTAATGATGATTATGTGAGATATAGCGTTGTACGTATTCCTATGTATGTGAATGGTTGTGAAAAGTATAATACTTATGTGAATGAGTTATTTAATTTCTGTGTGCACTTGTAGGTTTGGTTGTAGTCGGTATGTACTTTAAATAAATATCAGTTAACGTGATTCGTTTCATTTATAGGAAATCAAACAAATGCGGACTCTATATTTCTATCCTGTGATTATTTATAATTGGTTTTCTTCATCTGTCTTACATATTTTCTTTAATTTTTAATCAAATTTTGTTTTTTAGTTCATCTTTTAAACACAAGTATTCATACACCAAAACTTATTCAGATCTCTAATATTACATCCACTTCGTTCGTGATCATTTGGTCAGTAATGAAAACTAATGGAAGTCAATTCAAAACTTCTACTTATGAAATCTTGCTTAATAGTCAAAGACAATCATTGTTATTAATAAAAAATATTTCGAGTGAATTATTTCGAGAAAAAATTGAGAATTTAACTGCTTGCACAATTTATACAATTCAAATGAGATTAGTAGTAAAATTATCTGAAACAGTATATAGTGAATGGTCAAATCCACTAACTGCGTTTACTTCAATCTCGAGTAGGTTCATATTGTGATTATTATCAATATTTACTAAGCATTAGCTGCGTTAACAAAACAAATAAAATTGTCTTAGTTCCCTGTTGCTGACTATTAAATACACTTCATTCAGTTTAGTACTGTTTATAGTCAATTTGAATGCTAATAATCTCGTTGAACATACTAGTTCATTCAATATACCGTTATTAGGTAAAAATTTGTTGGAGAATGATTTTCACAGCACAGTAGAAACAATGCGAACATGTTTCGAATGCGGTTCATTCTCTCCAAATGCTAGATGTTGCTTCAGAATTGGATTGTATTAACGTATAAATTCATGATATCGAGTAAAGTAGTTGAACGCATCGACCACCTCAGTTATTCAACAAACTTAGTTTCGATTTACATTACCATTCAATTTCTCATGTATGACTGTAAATGGTTGAAACGAAGACGAAAGGTATATTTCAAGCTAGAACAACGTTTTTTAAACGGAAAGAAGGAGGTTCATTCAATGTAAACATTAAAACGGACCTTAGGAACATTCATAATTATATTTGATGTAACAATACATGTGGTAATTTGTAACCAGTTGTATGAAAACACAACATTAACTCACAATGATTCAGTGACTATTCTAATGTAATGAAATGACTGAGGGTAGAAATGAATTTGTAGTAAAAACACGATATAGACATTAATTACGATTACTTTTCCTAGAATATTTTACTTCACTAAGCCTCATAAATATCAGACGACTACACATAACCTGTGACTGGGAATAATTACTATTTAGCTAATAGTTCAAGTCCTTATGTACCTTTTTAACCGAAGTAAAATCACAACGGGAAGAGAACTGAATAACTCGTACTGGTTGCCTCAATGTTAGAATAAGTTGTTCAATAAGATTAATCCAACCAGTTAGCATTACGGATGGAAATCTGTAGCAGAACCACTTGAACCTCATCAGCCAGCAACCTGAAATATTAACTTCTAACTTCGTATTCATCCTGTATCACGTAGGTGCTTAATCGTCTTAGGTACCATAAAGAAAAATTAGATTCACACCTATATCTTAATACACTTGCATTTGTGTACAAATTTATTTTTCATGGAATAATAATTGAATTTCAAATAAACGGTAATTTAAATGAACCTGCCACTGATTCGTCTATAACGCATTGTATACAACCAGTTGTATGATTAGAAATGTCATAATCAATAAAAATAACTGATTTACCGAACCACACACTCGACTCTTCTCTAATGAAATAAACAATCTCTAATTGTATTTGTAAACTAGTCAAATCAAATAGATTAGAATAATTTATTCTAATTGCATAATACAGACAAAAGAAGATGAGCAGCATTAGTGTGCACTTCTTCAAAGTTTAAAATGTATGTCATATTGAATATACGTGTGAGTTGGTGCATAAATTATTTCTAGATTGAAAACATTAATCTTTCATCTCCATGGTTGCATAATTTTAGTAGACAACTGTTTTTGAATGATGCAAATGTGAATGGTTAATGAAATCAAAGTTTCAATTGTTCAACATACATTTGAAGCATTGATTAACGTATTAAACGGAAGTATTTGCATCAGACTTGAAGTGTTTTAAAGGTAGGCAATTTCTCAACTCGTTCCTTACAATTCTATATACTAATTGTATCAATGTCCACTATAATTAGTCACCAGTTTTGAGATTTACTTTAAAGAATGCCATCGCACCATTTTGTTTACCACTAATTGTATATTCAAAGTTGAATCCATGAGTTGATTAAAGCTAGACCACTATGGAAACACTGGACGGCTGTCTCGTCCTAGTATGGGACTCCTCAGCAGTGCGCATGCACGATCGCACACGCGGGACTCGGACCGAGGACATTCGGTCTTGCGTGCGACCAATCGATTCATGAATTTAACTATTAAATATTACTACAATATCCCCAAAACCCCATTCTGATAATATTCAAAGTTGTTAACAAAAGGTATATTTTGTAGGATTCATTAAAGGATCTGTACTGAACCATATATTTCACTTAAAAACACTGGAACTAAAAGGCGAGAATTGTTACTTTTATGTAAAAGAAGACGAACGAATAAAATTTCCACATATTTGGGTATCAGTGGCCCCCTAAAAAGTTTGATCGGAGAGGCTGGCCCCAGGGTTGATTCTCGGAAGCTCTGAGAACCTCAGAGCGAACTAAAGACGTCCCGTTCAGTCATCTGAAAGCATATAGCAGAATTTGGTCGCATAGCTAAAAACCAATGTACACAGATTAGATTACCATAATGATGATTTCGTTTTTACTAGGAACTCTAAATACCTGAGAGTTTTGTACCATAATTAGTACTGTTTGGAATAACATTTCTTCTCACTCGTCTTCTGTCTTTTCACTTGCGTCACGGAGGGTTCTAGCGTTCTAGTGCTCAATTTGTACTCGGTATATCAAGAATCTAAGCTCTAGATATAACAGTTTGAAAAACTAACTCTATATATAACAACTGACGACAGCGTCAGCTTATGAAAATATTATTTACTTTTGATCAAATAGTTTTGCTGGAGCGTCAAGGGATACTTTAAGAGCTGTTCCAATTCGTGTGCTGTAAACTCTAATCCAGCAAATAAACTTAAATCGAACGAGCCTTACTGATGGTTCATTCAAATCCCGTGTCGACCATATCATTTGTTGTATCCACGAATTTCATTTGATGATTTGGCTGGTTACGTTCGAATCCAGGTTGAAGAAATATAAAGATGTATTCACGGTTGAACTGGAAACGCTTGATGATACTGCATTTGTCAGGATACTACTACTCAAACTTGGTACAGCTGAACATGAACGCTACATCAACTTCATTCTCCCCAAGAATCCCAGAGATCTTTCATTTGATAATTCGGTCGTAATTTTGTTGCAAATCTTTGATGAGCACTCATCTTTGTTCAAAATTCGTTACCAATGTCTGAACTTAATAAAATCTGGCGACGATGACTTGGTGCAACATGCTTCCCTAGTAAATCGCGAGTTTGAGCGTTCTAAATTGTCGACAGTGACGGAAAACCACTTTAATTGTCTTGTGTTTGTATACGATCTCCGATCTTTGAAGATGCTGATATCAGAACCAGAATTTTGAGTAAAATTGAAGTGTCCGAGCATAACACTACAAGAAGTAACCACGGAGATTGGTAGAATTGAAACATGACAGCTCTATGGTTGAAAGTAATGGACGGCTGCTATACATCCACGTCATAAGAGAAAAGAAAGATTCCGGCTCACAAAAATTATCGCGCACAGATAACCAGCCCTGATCTCCATGCTGGTCATATGTAATCATCAAGGCTGATGTCCAACATGCCCGCCTGCAGCTCGACACTGCCCTGATACTACATTCATTAGCCGAAGAACCTGGATGCATAGTGGAAAGCCATGTTACAAAGACACCACCACATGTTTACACAAAATTTGGAAAAATGTACGATAGCTAAAGCATTACTAACCCTCAGATCTGGAGCTTCTCTCCTTTGTCGACCTAAAAGACCTGTGCCTTATACTGCTCTCCCTGTAGTTGAAGAGGAACTAGAACGGCTCCAGAAAATGTGTATTATTGAACCTGTGAACTTCTCGGATTGAGCTGTACCAATAGTGGTGGTCTATGAACCCAACGGTGGCGTTCGACTATGCGCAGATTACTCCGTTAGACTAAATGAATTGCTAGAGTCTAGCCAGTATCCATTCACTAAGTTAAATGGTGGCAAGTATTTTACAAAATTGGATCGGGCGTCTAGGCACAGAAGAGAATTGTTTAGGTGGCCGATGGGGACTTGTTGGTCGCAGGACAGGTAACGGGGACCGTCTACTGCAACTTTGCACAGACCACAACCTGTTTCTGGCTAGCACTAACTTTCGGCACAGTCATCGTCGATGTGCCACCTGGCGTCCTCCCTCTGCATCTCAAGCCTGGACTCAGATTGATCACATCGCGACCAGCTACCGCTGGCGTGGTTGTTTACAAGACTGTCGCTTCTTTTGGAGTACCTATCTGGACTCTGACCATGCTTGGGTCTGCGCCAATCTTGCCTCATTTTTCAGTGGCCAACGAAGTGACCGCCACCAACGGATTGATGTTAGCAAGCTGGTTGCAATTTCTGTTGCTAGTAGGTATCGAACCGAGTTATCTTCTAGGCTAGCTACCATTCCACCGAAAAGTATAGATGAGCATTGGTTGCAATTGCATGACAGTCAGTTATGGGTTCGCGAAACGTCCGACCGAAGCTGCTACTTTGACGCAGTGGTCGGGCTTGCCCATCGTGATGACCTAACCGAGCTATACTGGCTGGAACATATGTTCCTGTAGGTTCTACCATGCCACGAAGGTCGATTGGAGAAAGGTATGACTAAAAGCAGCAACTCAAGGTCTGAGGGCGAAGTCGTACTGCTGACTGTAGAGAGGTGTGACAGCAGTAAGGTGTTTCCTTCGAACAACCAGCATCTGCAGCGATGCTGCCTTCCCACAAGGAGGAGTGGGGTTAGAAAAGATCGACCTTAAAAATGTCACACCTCACCTTACCTTACGGATTTCCGTCTCCGGTGGTAAGGCCCTTTGAAGAACGGAGCTAACTCATCAAAAACCTCCCACAAAAGGGCCTTGCGCGACCGGCCTCAAGCAGTTGTCCCTTGGGCTCTGCGGTCACGCTCCCAGGTCGTTAAGACCAACACTAATCCGACTTCTTTTTCAGGTTCTTCAAGAAATACCCTTCCACAGTGTGGACAGCCGGGAAGCGATATCAGCCCTCATACCTGTAACAGCACACGAGACCAAGTTGGTCACATTCAAATCCTACCTACACCTCCTAATACCTCTCTTATCTCCACAACTAACCCTTCTCACGTCTCTTTATCACCTCGCACCAGTAGGGCGAACCATTCGAGTACGCGGAACGCTATTCCTGGTCTCCTGAAACCACGCTCTAAACTACACGTAGGAGCTTTTAACGTCCGAACATTGTGCCAAGTAGAACAACAGGCTTCTTTAGCTAGGACTTTAGAATCCCGCGCCTTCGATGTGTGCTGCGTCTCCGAAACGCGCATACAGGATCCGAGTAGCGTCATTCATTTGACCTCACCATGCCAAAATAAAGAGCCAACTCGATCCACACTTCGTGTATCTGGAGGCCCTGATGCTGTTTCCCGCGGCCTCGCCGGCGTAGGTATAGCATTGAGTCCTAGGGCAGAACTAGCTCTCTTAGAATGGATCCCAGTAGACAGTCGTTTGTGCGCTGTCCGACTGAACGGAACAGTAAGAATCCAAAAAGATAGGGACACTCGTCGTTGCCTCTTCGTCGTCACTGTTTATTCTCCCACAGACTGCAGCGCAGATGATGTAAAAGATGAGTTTTACAGAAAGCTCTCCGACCTTCTCCGAAAAGCTAGGCGCTCTGATGTAGTAATAATGGCCGGTGACTTTAATGCTCAAGTAGGTAAACTAAGCGATAGGGAAAGACACCTGGGTGGATCTTATAATGTCGTGGCTCAAAGAACAGATAATGGCGACCGTCTGTTGCAGCTATGCTCACATAACCGCCTCTTTCTTTCAAATACTAACTTTAAGCATAAGGAAAAACATCTTTTAATATGGCGACCCCTAATTCGTCCCAACGTTGGACCCAAATAGATCACATCGCTATCAGCCACCGATGGAGGGGCTCGCTGGAAGACTGTCGCTCATTCTGGAGCACATGCTTAGATTCAGATCATGCTCTAGTACGAGCGCTTATCTGTCTGCGTCTTACTGGACGTAGGAAAGACGCTGCAAGTAAACCTCTTAGGGCCCTAACTTATGACAGTCAAACTAAGAGTATACTTCAGGAACAACTAGGAAAACAGTTAGGCAGCCATGTTTGTGATGCCCACCCCGAGGCAGCATGGAATGATATCTGAAAAGCTGTGGAAACAGCAGTGATATCTGCTAGTACGGTAAACCACATGGTTAGGGAGAAACGCTGGTTCTCAGCAGCATCTACTGCACTGATAGATGCTCGAAAATTCATTCCATCTGGCTCTGAACATAAAGAAGAGCGGAGTCACCTTCAGCGCAAGTTGACAAGAAGCCTACTCAATGATCGTAAACAGTGGCGGGTAGCGAAACCTGACTGGTCTCAATCACTGATTGTGCCAGTCTATAAGAGAGGACAAAAGTCCTCTTGTGACAATCACAGAGGAATCAGTTTGACTAATATAATGTCTAATATATTAGCTTCGATAATACTTCGACGCCTAACTAAAGCTCGTGAAGAGCAGACTAGAAAAAACCAGGCTGGTTTTCCACCTGGACGTGGTTGTATAGATCAGATATTCACACTACGTTAGGTTCTAGAACATAGACACACATTCAGACGCCCCACAATGGTAGTATTTCCCGACCTTAAGGCGGCATTCGACTCTGTTGATCGTAGGGTTCTATGGCAGTGTTTGTCACTGAAAGGAGTACCAAAGAAGTACATTAACCTTATTCAGGCTCTCTACTCGAACACAACTGGTAGAGTGAGAGCTTATGGCGAACTGTCATCAGAATTGATTACCTCAAGTGGTGTTCGTCAGGGCTGTCCACTCTCTCCATTCTTGTTCAACTTTGTGGTCGACGTACTTTTAGAGATGACACTTTCCTCATTTGACTTTCCAGGGGTTGAACTTCTACCAGGAGGTTCACTTGTTGACTTAGAATATGCTGATGACATAGTTTTATTTGGCGAAGACGCTGACAAAATGCAGAGTCTTCTGACCACTCTAAGCAACAATGCAAGCATGTTCGGGATGCGATTCTCTCCCTCGAAATGCAAAATGTTGCTTCAGGATTGGGTTACATCGACACCCGAACTAGTGATAGGGAGTGAAGTAGTTGAGTGTGTCGACCGCTTCACTTATCTTGGAAGTCTCATCAGCCCTTGTGGTTTGGTGTGTGACGAAATTTCAGCACGGATACAGAAGGCTCGACTAGCTTTTGCCAACTTGCGTCATTTATGGCGTAGGCGAGATATCCGTCTATCAACCAAAGGACGGGTTTACTGTGCAGCAGTACGTCCCGTCCTACTTTATGGAAGTGAAACATGGTCGGTAAGAGTAGAGGATATTCGTAGGTTACTAGTATTCGATCATAGGTGTCTTCGAAACATTGCTCGTATATCATGGGACCATCGAGTAAGTAACACAGTTGTTAGGAAACGGGTACTAGGTAAGGATGGCAAATCAATTGATGAAGTAGTAAAACTTCATCAGTTGAGATGGCTGGGACACGTGTTACGTATGCCCAACGACCGACTGCCTCGACGTGCGATGTTCAGTGGTATGGGAGTAGATTGGAAGAAAGCTAGGGGCGGCCAGACCAAAACATGGCACAAGTCCATGAAGTCACTGACAAGTGGACTGGGTCATGTTGGTAGGTATAGACTACCTGGTTGGGGACCGCGAGATGATAGCAACCGATGGTTAGAGACCCTGAATCAGCTGGGCTAAATAGATAGTGAGCTGTTTAGTTAATCTCAGGTTGGTGTATATTACAATCTGATTCATGTGCAGCTGAAATGTTATTTGTGATGTTACATGTGTGTGGTTGATGGTGAATTTTGTATTAGTTGTGATTGAGTATGTTATTATGTTTCCGAAATGAAGTTGTGAAAAGCTTGCGTAAGAACAGTGAGGCCTGGTGGTCGGAGTGTGCTAATGAGCTGGAAGCAGCTGCTGCATTTGGTAATTACCGGAAGTTCTACCAACTCATCCGAGTCACTGGCGGCAAGAAGTCTGGTGTGAGCGAAACAATCTGTGAGGATGACGGGATGCCAATCACTAACATCCATCGACGTCTTGGATGATGGGCAGAGTTCTTCGAAGGGTAGTTCAACTGGCCTACTGCTCCGGCAACGTCGGTCAGACTGTCCTGCCCTCCATGGTCGGTGACGAGTGATCCACCGAATTAGATGGAAGTCCACAAGGAACTCCAACTCTTGAAACGCTACAAATCACCGAGCCCAGATGATCTACCTCCGACTCATTTTAAAGATGTTGGTGACTTTCTGGTTAAGGAACTGACTACGTTGTTTACAAAGGTTTGGAAACTAGAGAGTGTTCCAATGTTATGGAATGAGTCGATAGTTGTCCCTATCTTTAAAAAGGGTTCACGTCGTTCCTGTAACAACTATCGGGGGGATAAGTCTACTTCCGATTGCGTCCAAGCTGTTGGCTCCAGTCATACTTTGTAGGTTGTTCAAAACCTGAGAAAGATTGACTCGCGAGGAGCAGGCTGGGTTTCGTTCCGGTCGAGGATGTATTGATCATATCTTCACCCTCCGCAAAATGTAAGAACACAGTGAGGACATCCCACGGGTGAACTCGAGGAAGCTCTAAGAAGCCCGGAAAGAGTCGAAGACTTTCTGTCTAATAATTTTGAAGGAACATTCCAGAATCTCGACGCGCAGCTACTCTGATGGACAAATGTTTAAAATAACTGCACGTGAATTAGATGACTATGATGATGATTTCGTTTTTACTAAGAACTTTAAATACCTGAGAGTTTCGTACCATATTTAGTACTGTTTGGAATAACATTTCTTCTCACTCGTCTTCTGTCTTTTCACTTGCGTCACGGAGGGTTCTAGCGTTCTAGTGCTCAATTTGTACTCGGTATATCAAGAATCTAAGCTCTAGATATAACACACATCCTTGAGGAAAGTAACGGAAACTAGTATCTCAAATCATTAGTAGTAAACGTAATATTGCCCCCAAATGTCCTTGTATGACCGAGGGTTGGGAGTGTGAGCTCTCTTCACATTTTGTATCGCTGCCAACCTGGAAGGGAAAGGGTGCTGTTTTGCGGATGCCGTTTCGGGTTTGGAGCTGAGGTGCCAGTTAGGGCGGTCTGGTGTGGAGAGGTAACGTCGAGTGGAGTGTTCTGGCTGGGCGGCGTTGACTGTAGCGGGTGCTGTCGACGGAGAGGAACGGTGGGACGTAAGGATGCTTTGTAGACATCGGATGTAGATGGCTCAGCAGGCCGCCGGAGCGCAGGCGTTAAACGTCCCAGGTTCCGGGAGGATGTTGATGACTCGGCAGGTCGACGAAGCTATGGAGGTCAGCGTGCCACAGGCTCGAAATTCACACTGAGAGCGTGGCACAGACTGCAGAGAAGAAGAAAATGGAACGGCTAGCAGAACCACCACAAGAAGGAGTATTTTGAGTGGGTGTCGAGTGTGGTGTGGGTTACTTATATCCACATAAGTGGTGTATAACGGTGGTCAGGCATAGAATGTATTTCAGTAGAAGATCGATAAGGAACGGAAACCGAACTCAATTAGTATGAAAATGCATGAACAATGAAATCTGAGACAATGGACTGATATATGCAAAAGGAATGGTCAAGTTTGAGACGATGAATTAATATTTTGTAAATTAACTATTTACTATATGATTCTCAGATTTTTGTGAGATGCTCTCTAATTTCGCGTCAAATACATTTGGTTGTACTCACTGCTGGGAATGTTCTACTCTCTGCCTTTTCGTGGCATTACTGTTGTTTAAGAAATTGAGAGGACGAAAAGCTAATATCTGGCGCTTTAACCAGGTTGGTGGATATGGAGGATCCATCTAGGCGAGTTGGAAAACCCTGATTCTAAACCAATGGTACACATGGGCTAGCTCCAGTATCCTGAAGGAACAAATGGCGTATGAACCAACTGTTGGTCACCGGCTACCATGGGACGGCATCTTCTAACGTCACTCCACTGCCTTGTGAATCAGACCATTAAGTCGAAGTCTCTGGGTGTGGTCTCCCATAACAAGATCATCTGCTTCGCTTTGGGAACCCGGGCAGTATCATAGCCAATGCACTAATAAAGTGACTTGTGTGGCGCATATGTATTCGGTGCACCTTCGTACCAATATTTATGTGTTCAGATAAATAGTAATATATCCATAAACGCTATGCTATACGTTTCTGTTTCCCATTATCAATTATATGTACAATGTATTTAATTGAATATAAATAAAATGACAGGGAAATGCAATATCAATATATAATGCGCTGTCGTTCTGCTAATAATAATTTTCATCTCGGACAAAAATCGCATGTAGAATCAACGAAATTTATCGAGCATTGAAAAGTATGTTTTGCGACATCCAACGACTCTTCGTCGTCGTCGGAATATTTATAAACACGCTGGTCTTGCAGTAAACACGTAATCGTCTAACCACTGTGTGAACAACCTATAGCCCTAAATTATATATATATGGTTGAATCTTCTTAAATTATTTGACTCTGTATTTGCTCTTGTGCTCGGATTCGCTTCGCTGTATGCTTTTGGCCTAGTGATCTGGGCTGTACAGTAATGAACTGTAGTTGACACTTCGTATTACATTTTGAAATTTATACACCATTGGGAGTTTTCTGATAGCGGTTATAAGGACGAGTGATATGCGAAGCCTTGAGAAGTTAATCCACTAAACATATATAAATAAATCGTTCATATCTGTTTCATTGCCATTGTTCGTAAGGGCCTTGTAGAGAAATTTATATTATTATTATTATTATTATTATCAGAATGGGTTTTGTGGAGATTTCTAGAAATTTCACAAGTTGAAATCATGAGTCAATTGAAGCTAGACCACCATGAAAAGCCTAGAAGCACTGGATAGCCGTTTCGTCCTGGCACGGGACTCCTCAGCAGTGCGCATCCACGAACCCACACCTCACGGATTCGAATCCAGAACCTACTGGTATCGCGCGCGAGCACTTAACCATTAGACCACTGAGCCGGCATCCAACGGTGTTGATGTCTAACTTCAACCAATCCACGAAGTTGCGCCACCGTATTTTTATATGTCGACCCAAACATCCAATTGCTTGTTCGGCATTGCCTTCTGAACAGGGACAGTGGATGATAAGTCGTGAATATTTTGTACATGTATAATACTAGAAGAGGTTTCGTACTTCAATTCATCTTGCTAAGGAACTGAAATCACCACATTAATTTTATTTTTGTTAGATATAGTAATATTTATCAGGAGAAATCTCTACTTGACTATATCACTTGGTATCTGCTTTGTTAACTTCGGTTGTTTTTTTTAAACTGTCGGTGTATATTTAAGTTCCACTGTATAGTTTGATTAATTTTCGAATAATTCAACTGAATTGAAAGTGAATGAATGTGCGTAATCCTTTCAAAGTGCTTAGCAAATGTCTACCGAGCATAATTTTTAAATAAGTTAGAACTTATATTGCAAGAAGGTTTGTCCTATAATTTTGAATGGTTGATATTATCTGACTCTTCTATTACTTGAACATTTCAGACATTTCAAAGAAAACTCTTATAAAAATTACAAACCTTGGCAGAAATATGCAACACTTGAGATGGATTAAATTGAACGATCCTATCTTGATGAACAAGTGTAAATCCTATTTAGAATTAGTTCAATGCAGTCATCTATCATATAAATGTATGACAGTCGAATTATCTGTGAATGAGACTAGTAAGTCGCATTAACAAAATTATTGGAAACATTTTCTCCCCTTTTTTATTAGTTGAGAATTATGTATTCCATCAAACAATTTTATAGGATTTCCTGGAGCTATTTTTAACCAATTTATATCAAAACATTGTAGGCGCGATATTAAATTGTTTGAATTAGAGGCATATAGTTATTTAATTAAAATCTGATAGGTATCAGAGACTAAAGGAGCTTGACATTTGTCCTTACTCAGTAGTTAGTCAATATAAAAAACTTATAATTTTGCTTAAGTCTATGAGATAAATATTGATTACTAATTGTTTAATAATTAGAAATGGGTTATTATTAGATTGTTTGTTTTATTTTATTTATAGAATGATTTTGTTTAACTCACTTTTATTAAATATAACCTTTGTACATTGATTTTATTTACATTTTTCCTGAATATGTATAAATATAACTACTGAGAATAGCTCTTTGCTATAGCATTGTTTTTTTAAAATAGAGCAATTCATCCACTACATCTCTGAGTAAAATATTATCAAATGGTTGAAAATTATTGCTTAGACGTTCTGTAACTAGGCTTAGTAAAAGCTAAAATTCCTCATTTTGACTTATTTGCGATTCTAAGGGATGTAATTTCAAACCATATCACTCAGTGTTATAATGAAAGACGTTAATACCAAACTGTTTAGAGTACTTTCTAATCTTCTGTAAGGTCTAGGTAACCGATTTAGAGATTGTGGATAAAAGAGATTCTTAATAAAAAATCTATCATCTAATGGAAAATCAATTTCCTGAAAGCATATAAATGTAGGATATCTAATTTATTCCAGACTTAAGGTACAAACTGAGAGCTTTTAAAGAAAGTGTAATCATTGTGAAAACGCTTTCTAATTCATTTTATATACCTAAATAATTGGTACAAAAATGGCTTGACTTGAGCAATCACTCTCGACGGACGCATCCTACATTGTTAGTTTTACAATTTTGATCATTTTGATGATTCAGTTAGTTGTCAAGTGTTCGGTTGAAAGATTATGAACAAATATCATGCTTGTCAGATCATTTCTTATCATCGTCAATTGATTTCAATGCTCATCACTAATTAAGAGATTTTGAAATGTAGTGTTCACCTCACACTTCTATTAACCATCACCCATCTATTAGCCAATATAACATTGGTATCTTCTGGTTTCTAAACACTTGTCATACTGATGAAACACGAAACTGTTAAATGAATTTAGAATTTCTCAATTTCTTAAGCATACATTATTTAGCCGAGTAAATGTGATTGGCTTGAATGATAATAATTTCATTCAATTATATCTAACAGACTTTCAATTAAAATTTCAATACAACTTTATTAGGCTTGAAAATATTTCAAGAAGGTCTGTGCATTTTCTATATATTCTTAAATACTATACAATTCACAAATAATATTAAATTTTTTTCTTGTTTTAATTTTTTATCGCTTCATACAAAACTTCATCATAAATATGTCGAAATTTACTACAGTTTTTAATCTTTATAATTATGAATAACATGCGATAAAAATAAATCTTAATTATTGATGAAATTATTTCACAGGTTGAAATCATGAGTCGATTGAAGCTAGACCACCATGGAAAACCTGGAAGCACTGGACGGCCGTTTCGTCCTAGTATGGAACTCCTCAGCAGTGCGTATCTACGATCCGGCACCACGCGGGGCCCGAACCCAGGACCTATTGACTTCAATCGACTCATGATTTTAACCTATTAAATTTATAAAAAAAACTCCACAAAACCCATTCTGATGAAATTATTGTTAAACATTAAAAAAAAAACTTTTTCGTCATTTGTCTTTGTTAGCTTTTATATATTACAATCTGAAACCATTGACTACTTATACATATAGTATCAATTTGATTTCTCCATTTGGTAATATCAATGATATTTACATGAAGTCTACAGCTGAAACACTACCTAATGGTAAGTATGATTTTCGTATTCTCAGTATTTCCTGTTCAAGTCTCTACTGACATTACAACGACATGAAAGAACAATTAAAATAAGTAACATTACCAAGGTTTGACTTGATAATTTCGAATAAACTCAGCATTGGGTAGATTTTCTAAAAATGTGTGTTAATTTCGATTTGGTTATTTATTTTCTGAAGAAGTGGCTTACACTGCGTCACGAAACATCAGAAAATTTGATTTTTCTACTCATTAGAATAGTACAAATATATTAATTTAGTTATAACAATTAAGACAGTTTAAATAATATGAATTTTGCTGATAATTAATGAAAATCACAGAGTAATTCACTAAGCACTTCAATTACTACTGTTTATATCTAGAAGGTATTTCTTCAAGAAGCCCACTTGACAATCTTGATGAGTCAACTCCAGTCCATAATAATAAAAAGAGAGAAATACTAACCAGTTGTCCAGCTCTTTTTTTAGATTCAGTTCCATCTTGGCAACCACCAGGTGGTGATTTGAAGCTATGTCGGTTCATCTCCTGGTTCTCAAATGTGATCGATCTGGTTCTCCGTGATGTGATCCGGTAAGACCCATGTAGCTTTATGAGAGAATATTGTACCACCTACAACCAATTTATTGAATGCACATAGGTTTGCAACTCTCCCACCATTCTCGTTTCGCTCTCCTAGTCCATGTCATCCCATGGTATCTTCGTATCCCATGTTTTCCATTCGGAATTCGGCGTTCAGGTCTCCATTCAGGATGGTCAGATCTTTTGCTGGGCACTTCGCTGTGATCGATTGCAGCTTCTCATAGAACTGTCCTTTATCGTCGTCGTTGTTATCATTAGTTGATGCATAACATTGGATAACATTCCTTGTGATTCCTTTCTTCCTTGTTTTGAATGATGTTTCGATGATCCCGGATCCGTGAAATATCCATCCTATAAGTGCTTTACGTGCGTCTTTGGACAGCATCAGAGCAACTGCCTTGGTGTGTAGAGGAATTTTTTTCTTCGTGATCGGAGTACATTAGCCTCTCTCCCGTATCTAACTTTTGCTGTCCAGCTTGGTTCCGATAGTTTTCACTGATTACGAGAAACCCCAAGTTGCATTTTCTCATATGTATTGCTGTTTGACTGGTCCTCCTGGTCTTCCACATTTTCGGAACATTCCGTGTACCTATATTAATTGTTGCTCTTGTTGTTAGAAGGATGATCGGCCTCGTGATTTTTGGAAAATATCGGCTTTCATCATGAGGGTTCATAATTCTTTTGAATGAAGATCCTTCAACTCCCACAGCAGAGTTTAAATTGTTTATTTTGTTTGGTGTTTGTTTAGCAAGGTTGTTTACTACGAGATGGGGTTGCTGTCCCTATTCCCAACCCTCTTCATTTACCTGAGTTTGCGATCAACAGTAACTCTAGAAGAGATCTAGGTGGAGTTTCTTAGTGTTATAACGGTTAGCGTTTGATAATTGACACTCGTAGTAGGATTTGATTCTACCGGCACTCGAAACTAGATAACATACTATTGGTTACTATGTAGTGGTTACAGCGCTACAATAAATGTGCTGAATTGTAAATGATTGCACATCAAACAAATGTGGAAAACGTTTTTAATATATAATCGTACAAATCATATAGGGACATCATGTAGTCTATTGCTAATATATGTATTTTTGAATAAATGAATCTATAAAATGTTTCACTGATAGTTTCTAAAAATAGACCATGTGAAAGCTTATTGTGTAGGAAGCAACTTAAATAATCGATAGATAATATATTTGTAATATCCTAACAAGTAGGAAAATTAGATTTTCTGACGTTTGGTGACTTAGTGTAAGCCAGTTCTTCAGAGAATAAATAACCAAATCAAAATTTATTTAAGTTTAAATAGTAAAACGGATCAATAAGAATCTCTAGCATAAAATTGAATAAGATGTAACTAGCCAGATATTTTGGAATTTAATGTTAAATCAAGAGTCTAACATATTAACCGGTATTTTATCTTGTATTAGCTGATTAAAGTAAAATGGGCACACTTACTTGAACTAAGGTTTGACAAGATGTAAACTATTCTTAGGTTTATTGTGAACCACTAATATAATCTGTATAGTTGTGATAACTTTACTGTATACTACTACCGATTTAAAATGGGTATAAATCATACAACTTCGATAAAAATTTCTGTTGGCCAAATACTTCTATATTTAACGATAAATATATTAGATAAAGGGATATTGTATAACACTTTTATAGAAATCAAAATTAATGACACTGACGTCGCTCTTCCCGCTTTTTGCTGATAATTAAAAACTAGGATGAAATGAATAAATCCTATTTTGCCGTGTTTTATTTCAACTAAATAATAATATTTGTTCAGTCATGTAGTTGGTTCTAAGCAATACCTGCTTCATTACTGCACAACTCATTTATATGTTTTGGTGTAAATATATCAGACGAAAAAACGCGAAATGGTGATATCTAAATACAAACGTTTTAAAATCATGCTTAGTTTTTAGTAGAATTAAAACACAGCGTTTTTGTTCCTTGTTAGGTCCAAATACACCGGTCAATCTATCTATCAGCCATATATCACCGAACAAACTGACCTTACACTGGCAAAATCCACCACAACATCCAGCCTTTGATGTTCACTGTTTTTTGGTGTACAAGCGTGAATCGATCCATCTGATGAGTGGGTTAGACGAGTACAGAATTTGTGATGTTTCGAATGAACTTATTTTGACATCCCTGATACCGGGAAGGCAATACACTTTGTATATGAGATCTGAGGATTCTGTGTATGGATTACATAGTGATATGTCTAATGCTATAAGTGCAACAACCTATCCATCACGTAGGTCTTTTTTATACATCATTTTAAATGGTTTTTGCTATATCCGGACGAGAATAAATGAATGGTAATTATTTATGGACTAATATTATACGAATATTCTTATTGTACGACTATTAAGTAACTACATTATATGTATATCCATATTCTTTTCATTACAAGCTTTTATTTGACCTATTGGTTAACTGTTGTATGATTTACTATTCGCAAGTTATTCTCAATCTATTAGTCACAGATTCTCATTATCCCAGACTCCTTTGGCTTGATCTTGTAAAAAATTTTATTTTAATTTTATGGTGTGATGTTGTCTGATTTCGCTTGTATATAAACTGTTTGAAGTATATGATTGGTATCGCTTAGGCTGAGATTGGCGTTTTGGACTAAACAGGCAGGGAAAAAGTCCAATCAGAACTCGAGGCTGTCTGTACTGGTGTATGCATCATTAGTTTTGTCGTATAAGTCAGCGTATCTAAATTGGCAATCGTATTTCGCGATAACTAACAAAATGCCTATTACATGCCGGTCCCAGTGGTTCTTCAGTTGATGTCAAGTTAGTTCTGAAAATCGCTTTCAAAACTTTCACAACGTTGCATGAAAATCACTTTTGTTGAAAGTAAAGATGAGTCATAAACATTAATGTAATTTATTTTATAACATTTTAATTACAAATTCTACATCTGACTTACTAAAGTCTTTCAATGCCTGATATCTAACTACTGGATTATCAAGTGAATATTATTAAAAATACATTTTTTTGAGTATTATTATTATTATTATGAATTCGAGCTATTAGCACTTACTGAAACTCCTTACTTTCAATTTCTTTTTTACTTTTAATTTCTACAAGAACCAAATGCACCAACTAATCTAACTGTAACCAATATTTCATCTAATCAATTTACTATTAAATGGACTGAACCAGTACAAGATTCTGCATTTATAATTAAATATTATTTAATATACTATCGTCCTACTTTAAAGATAAATGATCTATTCACACAAACTCATATTTTCTCTAATCATTGTAATGAATATATCATCACTTCATTATTACCTGGTATTAACTACACAGTATATATGAAATCGATCGACTCAATTTATGGTATATACAGTAATGAATCGATCCCAATGACAGTGTACACATTTCCAGATGGTAAGTTGACTTGCTTTCGAAAACTTTTAATTGTCATAATGAGTAAAATAATATATCATTCTGAATTGTCTACATTAGGATTTATGATGTGAATATATTTTAACTTCTTTTTAAATTACGAAATGAAATAAGTAAAACAATTAATTATCAAAAAAAAACAGAAAGCACTGGATAGTTATTTTGTCCTTTTATGGAACTAGTTTGCCGGATCAATTCGAATCTCACAGTGAGCATAAATATTTTTAAATAACTGATTGCAAATCCAATGATAAGTATATCCAACTTTATTAGAAACATGTGAAACAATTGATTCCGCTTTAATAGTTATTCATCAAATAAATTCACAATTATTGTTCCAAAGACAATCGATAGTTCTGATGCTAAAACTTCATATTCAGTAGACAATTAAAGTCGAGATTAAAAACAGGAACAAGATGGATTCAACACAACTAAATTTCTGTGTTAATGAATTGCCAAACTAATGAAGGACAATAGGCTAATTCATTAATGTCCTATTGTTTATTAATTTAATTAGGCTAACATCTACGTGAAGTTGATCACAACAGACATAAAATTAAAAAAAATTACCAGATTGAAACATGGTACCATATTCCAAAAAATGAAATTCATTTTCATGTAAAACTATATTAAGTCATTTACCGATTCCACTATTTGGCCAAATGGATGAATAAATTTCACGAAAAAATCGACCCATTATCTTAAACCTGATGGGTTTGACCATAAATCATAGTCTCGCCTAATTAATCAAAAAAATCTTAGCTATACGAGATTAGCTGCACCCCCGAATACTTTAGTAAAAATGTCTTTGACTATAATGTTGAGCGATAGTGATACTTATTCCATGGAGACACACTTACCTGGGTACCGTAGATACGATTGAAATCGCGTCCAGTAGTTTCTGTCTATTACCTCTAGTCACCGAATCTATAACAACTGTTTCAAACGTGACTGAGCACGTCTAAGTATTAAGTATTTCTGATTTCATCTTAAAATGCAACGCAGAATTTATCACCTCAATGTAAATTGATTGTTTGAGTGTTTCCAAAATTACTTAAATGAATAACAATCTATCACTCATGAGTAGTACATCTGACATTAATAAACCATATATTCAATATTTTATTAGTAGAGATGATTTAACTAAAGAAACACCAACAATGTAAAAATTATTATCCTATACATTAGCTATTAAGGTTGTATAATTATCATTTTATTGAATCAATATACTGAGTGTTATATGCATACATTTTAGAATTCCACACTGCATATGATGAATAGATTATTAGATATATCTTAACTCAAATGAGAAAATAATTAAACTAACCAAAAAGGACAATCGATAATAATCATCGTATTAAATCGTATTAAACAGCTACACCTAGTGTTAGCTTTGATGGTTTATGTAGAAAAATGTATCATAAAAATAGTTTTTGTTACAGACTAGAATTAACTGTGGCATTAATGAGAAACACAGACCACTGATTATTTTGCTTTGGCTAGGGACTGCTAAACAATGTGAATTTACCAACCTACAGATTTTCTGATTTCGTAGTGCGTATGATATTCTAAAGCGACTTTATAACGATTCAACGGTCCAGTTTTTAATCCAGTGCAGAGTTGTGAGTACAAGCTAGAATGGAACATCTATCTGATGTACTCTGGTTCTCATTAATGCTTCAAGTGACGCCAATCTTCTATCTTTGAATCGAAAATATTTTCGGAAAATGCAGAAATATAGTTATGAAATGATTATTTTTCTTTCGTTTATTTAAGAAAAAAATAACAAAACTAACCGATCCATTATCTTCTGTGAATAAATATCTTCATTTATTATTGATTTATTATTGATTTTTCCCCTTGCGATATTATTATAAATATCATTATTCTTGGGGATAGTGCTTCTTTCAATAAGACGATAATATAATAAACCGAATGAGGATATAGCCAATATGAACAATGACCACAAGATACAACATGTGATCAAAATGACAGTAGCTAATAAGTAGTACCATACATTTGAAATGGAAAAGAAAAAGTTTATGAGGGAATAGATCAATAGTTAAAGTTTAACTAATATAGTACCAAATATTTTTTTATTATAATGAACAATAAACCATACCACTGATTCTGTATTAACGATGGGAATGGTTTTTGTAGCTTAATAGTATTGTCAGAGACATTTAAGTTAAATAATTGTTACAATTAAAGCATTACTAATAAGTTTTCAATTGATCACACTTTTGAACATCAAGCACAACATATTGTGACATGTGTTGATGAAATAACTGATGAAAAGATTAATTAACGAGCTTATACAACATGTACACACTATTATATCTGTTGTCTTATTTGTTTCACTATGTTATATAAAAAATATTGAAGACTATTTAAGTAGCTGTATGATAATAAAATTAAGAAGTGAGATTATTGAAAATGGTTTTGATTGTGACAATTGAGTGATCAAGGTCTGATCTTCAAGCTACACATAATCTTTCTTACGATTGAGGATAAATTTTGCTTACGAATGCCAAATGTTGTAAAAAGCTGATAAATGTGTCTGTCTGTTTTCTGTTTACTTCACCAACATATTTCAATCAATATATTTTACAGTGTAACAACGAATTAACGTACTTATAAAGTGATTATTTTATTACTGATATACAAACGTACTGTCAGACAGTGTACGTCCATGAATTATTTTCGACGTGGTATATCCATACTCCGTGTAAGTACGTAATTGTATACTAACAAAAGAAAAGAAAACAATTAAATATGCATGAGATGAGTTGTGTACAAACTATTGATGATGATAGCCAAGAAGCAAAGAACAGAATGTGGGGCATCTTTGCAGTTGCTTCTATGTCTGAATTCAGTGCTTCAGCTGGTATGTTGTCAGGTTCTGCTGCTTTCTCACTCTCGATTTGTATGATGGTCATCCTGATTCTTTCGATCGTTGGTGGAGTGACATTGATAGGAATGTCTGTTAGGTGCTGCTTTGATGTCCGGTAGATCCAATGGAACTAACCTATTCAAGAGTTCCTCAGTGTTCTACCCATCTGTTTCTGTGTTCTTGAATCTCATTGACTGTCTTGATTTCTTCGTCTTTGACTGGTCTCTATGGTTTACTATATTTCCGTGCCAGTTTCTTCGTTATATCATATGGCTGTCTGATATTTGCATCTCTTGCGGCTTTTTTCGTTGTCCTTGCTGGGTTTTCCACGTATTTCTGCTTGTCAGCTCGAATTTACTCATTCACTTGCTTGTTTGCTTCTGCGTGGGCCTTGAATTTCTCTGCTCGCGATCGACTATTGTTAGTTGCTGCCATCTTGAATCTTATCCAAGGTTTCCATAGAGATCTATTCCTTATCAAAACAGCTCTTGCGACCCAGAACCTTCTGACATGTTGATACCTTCCCAATTGTCCTTTATCGTAGTTTCTTCTTCATTCAGTAGATCCTGTTGTTGAGGACTAACCTGAATTCAATGAGTTTATCAGTATCTCTTAGGAAGGTTGTGTTGAAACTTTCTACTGCTGTACCTTCAGTTGACAGATCTTCTTTAGTTTCAGTTCCATCTTGGCAACCACCAGGTGGTGATTTGAAGCTATGTCGGTTCATCTCCTGGTTCTCAAATGTGATCGATCTGATTCTCCGTGATGTGATTCGGTAAGACCCATGTAGCTTTATGAGAGAATATTGTACCACCTACAACCAATTTATTGAATGCACATAGGTTTGCAACTCTCCCACCATTCTCGTTTCGCTCTCCTAGTCCATGTCATCCCATGGTATCTTCGTATCCCATGTTTTCCATTGCGAATTCGGCGTTCAGGTCTCCATTCAGGATGGTCAGATCTTTTGCTGGGCACTTCGCTGTGATCGATTGCAGCTTCTCATAGAACTGTCCTTTATCGTCGTCGTTGTTATCATTAGTTGATGCATAACATTGGATAACATTCCTTGTGATTCCTTTCTTCCTTGTTTTGAATGATGTTTCGATGATCCCTGATCGGTGAAATATCCATCCTATAAGTGCTTTACGTGCGTCTTTGGACAGCATCAGAGCAATTGCCTTAGTGTGTAGAGGAATTTTTTTCTTCGTGATCGGAGTACATTATCCTCTCTCCCGTATCTAGTAGTAAAATTATCTGAAACAATATCTAGTGAATGTTCAAATTCACTAGCTGCGTTTACTTCAATCTCGAGTAGGTTCATATTGGGATTATTATCAATATTTACTAAGCATTAGCTGCGTTAACAAAACAAATAAAATTGTCTTAGTTCCCTGTTGCTGACTATTAAATACACTTCATTCAGTTTAGTACTGTTTATAGTCAATTTGAATGCTAATAATCTCGTTGAACATACTAGTTTATTCAGTATACCGTTATTAGGTAAAAATTTGTTGGAGAATGATTTTCACAACACAGTAGAAACAATGCGAACATGTTACGAATGCGGTTCATTCTCTCCAAATGCTAGATGTTGCTTCAGAATTGGATTGTATTAACGTATAAATTCATGATATCGAGTAAAGTAGTTGAACGCATCGACCACCTCAGTTATTCAACAAACTTAGTTTCGATTTACATTACCACTCAATTTCTCATGTATGACTGTAAATGGTTGAAACGAAGACGAAATGTATATTTCAAGTTAGAACAACGTTTTTTAAACGGAAAGAAGGAGGTTCATTCAATGTAAACATTAAAACGGACCTTAGGAACATTCATAATTATATTTGATGTAACAATACATGTGGTAATTTGTAACCAGTTGTATGAAAACACAACATTAACTCACAATGATTCAGTGACTATTCTAATGTAATGAAATGACTGAGGGTAGAAATGAATTTGTAGTAAAAACACGATATAGACATTAATTACGATTACTTTTCCTAGAATATTTTACTTCACTAAGCCTCATAAATATCAGACGACTACACATAACCTGTGACTGGGAATAATTACTATTTAGCTAATAGTTCAAATCCTTATGTACCTTTTTAACCGAAGTAAAATCACAACGGGAAGATAACTGAATAACTCGTACTGGTTGCCTCAATGTTAGAATAAGTTGTTCAATAAGATTAATCCAACCAGTTAGCATTACGGATGGAAATCTGTAGCAGAACCACTTGAACCTCATCAGCCAGCAACCTGAAATATTAACTTCTAACTTCGTATTCATCCTGTATTACGTAGGTGCTTAATCGTCTTAGGTACCATAAAGAAAAATTAGATTCGCACCTATATCTTAATACACTTGCATTTGTGTACAAATTTATTTTTCATGGAATAATAATTGAATTTCAAATAAACGGTAATTTAAATGAACCCGCCACTGATTCGTCTATAACACATTGTATACAACCAGTTGTATGATTAGAAATGTCATAATCAATAAAAATAACTGATTTACCGAACCACACACTCGACTCTTCTCTAATGAAACAAACAATCTCTAATTGTATTTGTAAACTAGTCAAATCAAATAGATTAGAATAATTTATTCTAATTGCATAATACAGACAAAAGAAGATGAGCAGCATTAGTGTGCACTTCTTCAAAGTTTAAAATGTATGTCATATTGAATATACGTGTGAGTTGGTGCATAAATTATTTCTAGATTGAAAACATTAATCTTTCATCTCCATGGTTGCATAATTTTAGTAGACAACTGTTTTTGAATGATGCAAATGTGAATGGTTAATGAAATCAAAGTTTCAATTGTTCAACATACATTTGAAGCATTGATTAACGTATTAAACGGAAGTATTTGCATCAGACTTGAAGTGTTTTAAAAGTAGGCAATTTCTCAACTCGTTCCTTACAATTCTATATACTAATTGTATCAATGTCCACTATAATTAGTCACCAGTTTTGAGATTTACTTTAAAGAATGCCATCGCACCATTTTTTTTTACCACTAATTGTATATTCAAAGTTGAATCCATGAGTTGATTAAAGCTAGTCCACTATGGAAACACTGGACGGCTGTCTCGTCCTAGTATGGGACTCCTCAGCAGTGCGCATGCACGATCGCACACGCGGGACTCGGACCGAGGACATTCGGTCTTGCGTGCGACCAATCGATTCATGAATTTAACTATTAAATATTACTACAATATCCCCAAAACCCCATTCTGATAATATTCAAAGTTGTTAACAAAAGGTATATTTTGTAGGATTCATTAAAGGATCTGTACTGAACTATATATTTCACTTAAAAACACTGGAACTAAAAGGCGAGAATTGTTACTTTTATGTAAAAGAAGACGAACGAATAAAATTTCCACATATTTGGGTATCAGTGGCCCCCTAAAAAGTTTGATCGGAGAGAAATAGCATCTCCGAACTAAATGAAAAAGAAAAAAACCACGGAGTAAACTATGCCTGGATTTGGAATAGTGCAAGAGGTGAGTATGGGAAATTGATTGAAGGAGTAATGAATTTTCATCATCTAGCGTGGTTGCGATTTGTGTTATGTATGCTCAAGTGCTGTCTACCTTTATGAGCTATGTTCGCTCTTGTAGTATTATGTTTAGAGAAAGCTTGAAGCGGCCAATATGAAAGATGCCATCAGTTCTCCGATTCTTAGACAATTGGATTCAGCCATATCAGTATGTTTAGACCACTACCCAGTTGTAGTCCATGTGTTTATCATAACCAATGGTTAGATTCATTGAATGACATGGCTCCTAATCGTTTGTAACGGCTCTGGTTCATTTGTCTTACCCGAATTCCTAGCTTTTGGATTCCTCGTAATTTTATTTTACTTATTTGTATTTTCTTCACAAATCGTGTCTTCGATATCTAGTCTTTCCCATTAGCACTGGAACTTTTGCTATCTCTAATATTCTAGAATTTGGTCTGAAGTTTTCGTCTTTTTTTGATAATGGGTGATAGCAACTTGAAACGACGTATATACCTACAGGTTCGACATAGTGACTGTCCATCGCTAAATGGTGATTCGGATGCTATGTATGTTACGTCCTTGATCTGTCTACCCAGCAGTATACAGAGGATAATTTGTAGAATAAGTCCTTGAACGAATTGTGATTACACCACAATTACGACACATGTTTAGATTTAGTAGGAACTGAAAATACTCCACCTTGCCAATTAAAGATCGGCAGATAGAAATTAGTAGTTCAGGAATCGACATCTCATTATTGCATTTTCACATTTGAAATTTATTTTTAATAAATAATTCTTTTTGTATCATCTGAGTCTTGATAAAAATTTTAACTTCTAAAGTAAAATACACCAACTTCATTTCATTACCCTGCTATACTCCTGTCAGTGAATGTATACTGGGATAAATTTTTTTTCGATCAAGTAGAATTAGAATTGAAGTCGTTAGTTATCTTGACAAGATTAATTAGATGTATCTCATTAAAAGAAAATTTGGAAATAAAAACTAATTACTGGTTTTAATATTTGATAATAGTGATTACTGAATTAGAAAGGTAGTCAAATGTTTAATACACAATTAATAAACAAATTACCACTTAAGTATTTCCATTAGGTTTTTTCTTAACACATGGTATGTTAATTAAAATAAGATATCAATAAATCATCATGATAAAATAATGATTAGGGCATGTATGAATCACACGAACTGTAATGGATCGGTAAATTAAGCCACTTTTACGCTATCTCAAAGAAGTAATAATTTTTCCTCTTGTTACTCCTCGTGAAGGAGCATAGGCCGCTCACCAGCATTCTCCATCCAACCCTGTCCTGGGCAATCCTTTCCAGCTCCTTCCAGTTCCTATTCATCCTTTTCATATCTGCTTCTATTATCCGACGTAATGTGTTCTTAGGCCTTCCTCTTTTCCGTTTCCCTTCAGGATTCCAAGTTAGGTCTCGTGATGCAGTTTGATGATTTGTGTAATGTATGTCCTATCCATTTTCATCTTCTTTTCCTGATTTCTTCAGCTGGAAGCTGGTTTGTTCTCTATCACAAAAAGCTGCTGCTGATGGTATCCGGTCAATGGATTTTGAGTATCTTGCGTAGACAGCTATTTATAAATACTTGTACCTTCTTGATGATGGTTGTAGTAGTTCTTCAATTTTCAGCTCCATGCAGTAGAACTGCCTTGACGTTGGTATAGAAGATTCTCTCTTTGATATTGGTTGAAAGTTGTTTTGAGTTCCATATGTTCTTCAATTGTAGAAATGCGACCCTTGCTTTGCCAATCCTTGCCTTTACGTCTGCATCTGAGCCTTCTTGTTCATCGATGATGCTTCCCAGATATGTGAAGGATTCTACCTCTTCCAGAGTTTCGCCATCAAGAGTGGTTGGATTGCTGTTCTCCGCTTTGAATTTGAGGACCTTGGTTTTCCCCTTGTGTATACTGAAACCTACTGATGCAGAGACTGATGCTACACTGTCTGTCTTTATCTGCATCTGTTCGTGTGTATGCGATAGGAGGGCTAGGTTATCTGCAAAGTCCAAATCGTCTAATTGATTCTGAGCTGTCTATTGTATTCCGTGTTTTCCTTCAGATGTCGAGGTCCTCATAATCCAGTCGACCACGAGGAAGAAAAGGAAGGGAGAGAGTAAACAGTCTTGTCTTACTCCGGTCCTTACTTGGAATGCATCTGTCAGCTGTCCTCCATGCACGACTTTGCATTGTAGTCCGTCGTATGAGTTCCGGATAATATTGACAATCTTCTCAGGAACTCCGTAGTGTCGTAGAAGTTTCCATAACGTCCTCCTATCCACACTGTCAAATGCCTTTTCATAATCAATGAAGTTGATGTATAGTGACGAGTTCCACTTAACTGATTGTTTGACGATGATCCGTAGTGTTGCAATTTGGTTTGTGCACGATCGATCCTTACGGAATCCAGCTTGTTGATCTCGAAGTTGGGCGTCTACTGCATCTTTCATCCGGTTCAGCAACACTTTGTTAAATACTTTTCCTGGTACTGACATTAGTGTAATGCCTCTGTAGTTTTCACATTTGCTCAGATTTCCTTTCCTTGGAATCTTGATGAGGTGTCCTTCTTTCCAGTCCATCGGCACTTGTTTCTCCTCTCAAGCCTTTTTGAATAGGTGAAACATGTTTGTAGTTACTTCGATGTGCTTCAGCTGGTATATTGTCGGTTCCTGCTGCTTCCCCGCTCTTGATTTTTCTGATGGTCATTCTGATTTCTACCTTCGTTGGTGGGTTGACGTCTATGGGAAGATCGGTGTGTGCTGCTTCGATGTCCGGTGGATTCGTTGGAGCCGGCCTATTCATGAGTTCCTCGAATTATTCTACCCATCTGTTCCGCTGTTGTTGAATTTCAGTGATTGGCCTGCCTTCTTTGTCTTTGACCGGTCTCTCTGGTTTACTATATTTCCTTGATAGTTGCCGCTACTTCTGCTTTTAGTGCCTCTGCTGGAATGTTGTCTGGTCCTGCTGCCTTGCCACTCTTGATTTGTCTGATGGCCATGCTGATTTCTTCAATTGTTGGTGGGCCAACGTTGATTGGGAGGTCCGTGGGTGCTGCTTCGATGTTGCGTGGGATCAGTGGAACTGGTCGATTCAAGAGTTCTTCGAAGTGTTCTACGCACCTGTTTTGTTGCTCTTCAATGTTGGTGATTACCTCTCCTTCCTTGCTTTTCACTGGTCGTTCTGGTTTGCGGCGATTTCCAGAGAGTTTCTTTGTCGTGTCATACAATTGTCTCATGTTTCCTTCTCTTGCAGCCTTTTCCGCCGTCTTTGCTAGATCTTCCACATATTTACGTTTGTCGGTTCTGATGCTCCTCTTCACTTGTTTGTTTACTACTGTGTATTTAGCTTGCGCCTTGGTTTTCTCTGCTCTTGTTCGGTTGATATTGATAGTTGCCTTTTTGTTCCTCCTTTCTTGAGTCTTATCCAGGGAATCAACAGTGGTCCGTTCCTTGTGATGCTGCTTCTTGTGGCCCAGAACCTCATGATATGTTTAAGTAGTTGCTTCTTTGATCCCCTTCCAGTCGCTCTCCATAGTAGTTCCTCCGTTCAGTAGATCTTGAAAGGCCTGGAACTCATTGCTTTGATCTATCTTGAATTTGTTGAGTTTGTCAGTATCCTGAAGAAAGACCGTATTGAACTTTTGTGATGTTGTCCGCCCCGTTGTGCAGTGTTTCTTGAGTTTCAATTTCATATTGGTGACCAGCAAGTGATGATCTGATGCTATATCAGCTCCTCTCTTGGTTTTCACATGTTCCATCGTCCTCCTGAACTTTTTGTTGATGCAAATATGGTCGATTTGGTTTTGTGTAGTGTGATCCGGTGAGGTCCTTGTGGTTTTGTGTATGTGTTTATGTGGAAATATGGTGCCGCCTATGACCAGTTTATTGAAGTCATATAGGTTTGCAAATCTCTCACCATTTTCGTTCCTTTCTCCCAGTCCATGTCGTCCCATGATATATTCATATCCAGTGTTGTCCTTTCCAACCTTGGCGTTGAAATCTCCCATCAGAATGGTCAGGTCTTTTATTGGGCACTTCTCGACGATTGACTGCAGCCTATTGTAGAATTAATCTTTAGCGTCTTCATTGTAGTCGTTGGTAGGCGCATAGCATTGGATGATATTCATTGAAATGCCCTCCTTTTTTGTTTTGAACGAGGCTTTGATGATCCTTGGTCCATGAGATTCCTATCCTATAAGCGCATTTCGCGCTCGTTTGGACAGCATCAATGCAACTCCTTGTGTATGTGGGGCATTTTCTTCTTCATGGCCGGAGTATAACAGAAGCTTTCCTGAAGTTAGTCGTTGTTGTCCAACTTGCGTCCAATATGTTTCACTGATTCCAAGCACCTCTAGGTTGTATCTTCTCATTTCTGCAGCAATTTGGAAGGCTCTCCCGGTGTCCCACATTGTACGAACATTCCATGTACCTAAATAAATGGTCGCTCTGGTTGTCAGAAGGGGCATCGGCCTCGTAACTTCCGAAGGAATTCGGCTTTCATCATGAGGCGTCATAGTTCTTCTAAATGAAGACCTTTTGACTCCCAGGGCAGAGTTTAAAAGGTTTGAATAATTTTTTCTGGTTAGCGTTTTTTTAGCGAGTTAGTTTCCTACGGGATGGGGACGCTAACCCCATGCTCAACTCTCTTCCTTTATCCGGGCTTGGGACCGGCAGTAGCCCTCAGAGGGACTCCAGGCGAAGTTATTAATATTTATGGTTGGGTTATTTTGTAAGTAGTAATTCTTAATACAAAATAGTTGTTTGTAAACGGTTTCGTTAATAAAACATTAGTTTTCAGTAGGGTTATTTTGCTAGTGCATTAAAATCGTTAATTGTTTTTACCTGTACATTCTTTTTAGTTTAGCAGTTTATAATTATTACAATAAATACTTGTGTGTTTAAGCAGTCATGTAAATCCTTTATTGGGCTTGGGAAGTGCGCGTTAGGTTTTTTTCATGTTATGTCAATAGCAAATATTTTCTAAGTGTTCAGTCTAGCCAAATTAATACATGAATTAGTAATATCGAGTGCTGCTGTCCCAGATATCAGGAGTGGTCGCACTGTTTCAAACTCAGCCTCCGTTAACCTGCGCACCCAAGAATTACTGTCGTACCTCAGGGAATTGCACTCGCGATTGTGATGCACATTCCCACGAACAACAGTCCAGTAACCTTCTATCAACTTACAAAAAATGAAGGCCGGACATTGAGTGTTCATGGAAGCCCTTCGTGAAAAAAATGTCATGACACTAATCAAATTACCTTCGTCTAATCGGCTGTGAGGAACCTCTAGGTGTTCTACGGCCATTTCTCCAACATACAAATTTAATATACGATTTCCAATCTCTGTGGAAATCCGGATCTCTCACCACATAATGGCAGTACGTAAATCTTTCATAAGTTATGATGGCATTGAATTAAGTGTAATACCGTCCTCAAAACTAGCTTCCGTTGTTTGTCATGGCTTTTTTGTTTCTCTGCTCGCATCAGTATACGGTTGTCAGACAAAAATATTGCTAGACGATTTGCATGAATCAAATACTACGTTTTCAATTAGATAAACGTTTCAAAATAATAAAAAAAACTAATGATTAGTGTGATTTCGGAAATTCAGAACGAGGAGGATGATATACCACTGTATCTAGTAGATAAATCAGCCAAAATATTAAAATAGAAGTATTAGGGTAAATGTTTTTTTGTAAAGCTTTATATTTTCTCATTGTTGCTTATAATTACGGCATTTGACCGTTGGACAACGCGGTAGTGTAGTAAAAGCAGGAATGATAAACATTGGTTTGGATCTCCAGAATGAACTTCGTAACTGGAAGACAGGTCACCCAGTTAACAAGTCTCAAATAGATTGAATAGTAATTTTACTGCTGGCCACTATCCAAATTTATCTAAGGATAAGTTTAGTGAATAATTTGTGTAAATCTTTTATTATTCATCCGAATATTCGAGCTATTTAGATGCTTCAATAAAGCTGACTACTTTTTAATTATAAGCAGTCTGGCCTGAAGCAAAAAAGGCAGTTTTTTTTACATAGCATGGATGTGTAACGATTTATCAGGCTTTTAATCAATTTGTTGGAAAATACAAATCTCATTATTTAGAGAAATATTAGTCAATGTCAAGCATATCGTTGCTGACAATTTTCTGGGCCAACAGACACTGTTACAGAACATAAGAATAACTAAACGAGGTAAAGATATTTATTACAATCCCAAAAATTCAAAGTGTGTTATGAGGCAAGAAAATATTAATCAACATCTATTGTTATTGTATAGACCAAAATACAGACTTGATCACGGAAGTTCTAAGCTTTTTTGTCCAGATCAGTTTCAGAAATTGGTTTTAGTGTTTTCACCAGATCGTATATTGACAGAACCAATCACATTATATAACTGGATCTATGATATCATTGTACGCACAGTTTAGTAATGTTGAGAATAAGACTATCATCAATAATTCAGATAGTTGTTGTTCTATATCGTGAAATGATTGAATTTCAAAATAAGAATTTCTAAGTCCCGAATCAGTGATCTAAAAGTAACACTTGTGTGCATGCTACTCAGGAATCTCTACCTACAAAACAGTTATACAATCCTTTCTGCTTTTAATAATACCTTAACTTATGTTAATCTGTCATGAACATCACATAATATGTAAACAATTACTTATATAGTTGAATCTAAAATATTGACATTTGTCTATTTCGTTTTCGCATTTGATTTATTTTGTACCAAAGCTCCTAATCCACCTATCAACGTTACGTTTATTGAGACTGGATCAACACAACTCCGTGTTGTATGGATGCCTCCTGAGGAGAATTTAGCTTTCAACATCAATTGTTACTTGGTATATATCCGTCCAACATTTACTGTATTTAGCCATTTTCAAAAATTCAATATTTGTCATTCTTACGTGTGTGACATCAAATCGTTATTACCAGGAGTAAACTATACAGTTTATGTTGAATCGTTCGATTTAACATACGGACTTCGAAGTTTGCCTTCAAATTATATTACTGCTGTAACCTATCCAGATAGTAAGTTGTCATTTAGGCCATAACACATATTTCATTGTTTTAATATACATTTGTTTTATCCTAGGAAAGTAGGTCGGTTGATAAATAAACTTAAGTTTAAAGACTAAGATGTGTCATCATTTTTACTCAATAATAGCAAAATGTATATTTGCATGATATTGTTGAAAAAATCGGTTAAAACTGCATCCATGCAAAGATTCAAAGACCTAGTGTTTGAACTTGCAAATCCGAAATCGAATCCTCCTAACTCGCTTTAGACAACTGATTATTGTTATTTACCCCCATGCTAAACAGTGTACATTAGGTTGAACAACAAACCTAAGTTTCGAAGGCGAAGTAGTACTGCTGACTGTACAAATGTGTGACAGCAGTAAGGTGTTTCCTTCAGACAACCAGTATGACAGCGACGCTGCCTTCCCACGAGGAGGGGTGGGTTTATCCCACGGATATCAGTCTCCGGCGCTAAGGTCTCAACAAGTACGGAGCTAACACAAAAATTACCCATAAAAAGGTCTTGTGTGACCGACCTCAAGCAGTTGTCCCTTGTGCACTGTGGTCACACTCTCAGGTCACTAAGACCACCTCATGCCTCTAACAGCACTCAAGACCACTGTATTCATAATCAACCTCCCTCTTCAATTCCTATTATACCTTCTACATCGACTTTCAATTCTAAATTTCCTCTTTCGGCTTCCTCCTCAAGTGTCACCATAGCCAACGATTGTAGTGCGCAAAACACTGTCCCAGGTCTACTAAAACCTCGCTCCAAACTACCCATAGGATCCTTCAACGTACGCACCCTATGTCAAATTGGTCAACAGGCTTCCCTGGCTAGAACCCTAGAATCTCGTACCATTGATGTATGCTGTGTCTCTGAAACACACATACAGGATCCCAGTGTGGTCATTCACTTGACCTCACCTCGGCAAAACGGAGAGCCAACGAGATACACCTTCCGTGTATCTGGCGACCCGATGGCTAATTCTCGTGAACTGGCAGGCGAAGACATAGCACTAAGTGCGAGGGTGGAACAAGCACTGTTAGAGTGGATCCTCGTTAACAGTCGTTTATGTGCTGTTCGGCTAAACGGCTATGTCAGAACTCGGAAGGATAGGGACACACGTCGTCGCCTTCTTATCGTTTCTGCCTACGCTCCCACCAACTGCAGCTCAGATGAATTGAAAGATGAATTTTACAGAAAGCTATCTGAACTTCTCCATAAAGCTACACGTTCAGACATAGTACTCATAGCAGGTGACTTTAATGCCCAGATAGGTAGCTTAAACCAAACAGAAAGGCATTTAGGTGTGTATTTTAGTATCCCAGCTCAGCGAACAGATAATGTTGATCGTCTGTTGCAATATGCTCAGACAATCGTCTATTTTTAACAAGCACTAATTTTAAACATAAGAAGAGACATCGTCTAACATGGCGACCCCCTGCATCAAACCAACGATGAACTCAAGTAGACCATATTGCCATCAGTCGTCCTTGGACAGGGTCGGTAGAAGATTGTCGCCCATTCTGGAGTACGTGCTTGGACTCCGACCATGCTCTAATACAGACACGCATCTGCTTGAACTTCATTGGCCGCACTAAGAAGATCCATTAGAACTGAATTTAGTAGCGAGAAAGCCGAAAGTAGATTCCAGGAACAACTGGGGGTAGTTCTGAAGACGAGGTTGACCCAGATGTTGCTTGGAAAGGCATACAATCAGCTGTGGAAACAGCAGTGACATCTATTAGTGACTTAAACCACAGAGTTACAAAGAACCAGTGGATTTCTTCAAGGTCTATTGCACTGATGGATTCTCGCAAACTCGTCCCATCAGGTTCTGAACATGATGAAGAGCGTAAAGAAATCAGATCTACGTTAAGCAAAAGTCTAAAGAACGACCGTGAGCAGTGGTGGGCAACGAAAGCAAAAGAGATAGAAAAGGCGGCAGCCATAGGGAACACAAGACAGCTCTACAAACTAACAAAAGAAACCGGAATTAATAAGTCAAGTGTAAGTGAGATTATTTCGGAAAAAGACGACACCCTCATCTGCTCCCAGTCCAGACGTTTAGAACGATGTGCGGAACATTTTAGAGAACAGTTCAACTGGCCTTCAGCTACTCTACAACTACCCTCCATTCCCAGACAGTGTGGATGGAACATTTAAGTAGGTCCCCCAACCCTAGCAGAAGTTCAAAAGGCTATAGTTAATCTGAAACGAGGAAGGGCAGCTGGTCAAGATGGATTAGCTCCAGAGGTCTTTAAGGATGGTGGTCCAATTTTAGCGATTAGGTTGACTAATATTTTAGCTTACATCTGGGAATTAGACGTTATCCCATCTGACTGGTCGCAATCACTTATCGTCCCAATATATAAGTAAGGATCGAAATCATCCTGTGACAACCACAACTACAAATATAGTATCTAAAATACCAGCTTCAATAATAATCAGACGCCTAACCAAGACTCGAGAACTGCAAACACGGCAAAATCCGGCTGGCTTCAGACCTGGTCGTGGCTGCATCGACCACATATTCACCATTCGTCAGGTTCTAGAACATAGGCCTACTTATCGGCGTTCGACAATGACAGTTTTTTTTTTTACTTAAAAGCAGCATTTGACTCGGTAGACCGCGAGATTCTGTGAGTGTCTGTCATTGAAAGGCGTACCTCAGAAGTACATAAACCTTGTGATGGTTCTTTATTTGAACACTACCAGTCGGGTTAGAGCTTATGGCGAACTGTCATCTGTTTTTGCCACCTCAAGTGGTGTTCGAAAAGGCTGTCCACTTTCTCCATTTTTGTTTAACTTCATCATAGACCTACTGACTGACCAGATTACAACTGTAAAGAAGATATCTGAAATTACAGAAGACTGTAAATTTGAAGTGTGTAAACCGAATAGTTAAGTACGCTAAAAAGAGATGATTAACCCGGATTTTTATGTAATAGTGCTTTCAGTGTATTACGATGTCTAACGTTTCATTCTTTATTTAGCCTTGTACTGTTTTTAATTTTATACTGAATATTTATTGACAGTTTAAAACTCATTCGAGGATTTTGAGACAATTGACAGTAAATCTAGGTTTTCAGACCATCACTTTCAAGGTGAATCTCAATCCTTTAGTAACCAAATACTTTTTAAGCCCCAGCCTATTTTCTTATAATTTCTTAACTAACGCTCGAATTTACAAACTTATCATTCATCATTATGTAATTCGTTACTAACAACGTATTTTCAATGTTAGTTTTGACCCTTCTCCCAGCCTATGGGTCCTGGGTTAGAATCTCGCGAGGTGGGATAGTGAGTGCGCACTGCTAAGGAGTCCCACAATAGGACGAAACGGACATCCAGTGCTTCCAGGTTTTCTATGGTGGTCTAGCTTCAATTGACACATGATCTCAACTATTAAAATTACTATAATATCCACAAAACCCCTTCTGTTAAGTTATTTGTTTACGAAAAATTAAATATCTGCTCAGATTGTTCGAAATGTGTTGTGCTGTTATCACAAAGTTTTGGCAAACATTGTTTCCTCATTTTGTTGTTTAGATTTGTGAAATAAACTGCTTTGTATTCAAATGATCTATTAAATTCCATCATTATATTTTCATAATATCTTGATTATTTCAAGTGGCAATATTTTACTGTGGATTGAAAAAATAATGAATTGCAACATACATAATCCTGTAGAGTATTTAAACTAACAGATATAAAAATTCCTTAAATTTTATATTGTACTGACTGAGTTAAAAACGAATAAGAAATATAAATCATACAAACGCTTTAGACAATACATCAACATAATACTATGAAAATGTTATCCTGATGACATAAAAATAACTCGATTGTAATACTTGTGACTTAACGACCATATTGAAGCAGTCTGCAATAGATGCATATGTGCCAAACACAGACTAACCATTTGCGGTCCTATACATCTATCAAATTAGTAACTATAGACACTTTTGTGAATTAGCAATATTATTTTGTTAGTGATAAAATACTAACAATAACCTCTAATTGTATCAAATGATCACTTACTAATTGTATAACAATTGCGTGAAAACTACTTAAAAATGGTACTGTTCCCAGCTTGTTTCAACAGATTCTTTAGTATTGATTAAAATACTTTATTTTTTGCCATTTAAAGGACCTATTAAACCAGAAAATGTAACAGTGACCAACATCAAACCAAATCAATTCACTATTAGATGGAACGAAATAAAACATGATTTAACGTTCACTAACATTTGTTATTCACTTTATGTGCGACCAACTTTAAATATTAATGATAATTTTAATCAGTTCAATGTTTGCAATGGGAAAAGCGAATTTACTGTCACTTTCTTATTACCTAAAACAAATTATACGGTATATCTTAAGTCGTTTGATACTAATTATGGTATATACAGTGATGCGACGAAATCTTTTCTAATCTATACAACATATCCAGCATGTAAGTTTATCAATACTTAGTAGGTTTTCTTAATCTATTTTATAAAATGTAATCACATTTTTCCTCAGAAAACGTATTCCTTAATTAAAATTAATTTAAGGCATTAGTTCATATTTTAGGTTCATGTTCAAGAAGCGTCTTGTTAATCAGTAATCTTTATATATATATCATTCGTCTGATCAATAAGTCATAAAGATATAATACAGTAGAAATGGGAACCAACACTTTGATAATCTAATCATAGTGGGCTTGGATTAAGAAATAACTTTAATTATAGATTGTAATGATTATAAAGTGCAGCGTATTTTCTCTACAATCATATTCTATTAAATTATTATAATTACAGCGAAAATCATGGTGAAAATCGCTCTTAAAATGAACAAAGACCAAAAATCCTTTTCATTAAATAATGGTCATTTGCACACTGATGACTACATACAAATTACTTTTTCTGAGATGCCAGAAAACTATGGACATGTAAGAGCATCTCAAAATGTTGTTGTCACCCTTATTTTTTACTATGGGAATGACTCTAGAATCAACGTAAACGTTTTCATTAGTGTTTTTACGAGCAACGGTAAAAATTTAAGTGATATTCGTTCAGAAGTTACGTATATGACTAGCAACTTCACTTAATTTGTTTATCTCTTTCCCTTGCTTTAAAACAATGATTTATGTGTTGTAGTTAGTTTTTTGTAATTAACATATCAACATTTCAGGTATTCAACCACCAGTCAATTTAACATTTTCTGAAATTAATATTTATGGATTTACTGTACATTGGGATCATGCATTAGAAGACCATTCATTCGATAATAACAACTATTATTATGTATTCATAAAGGCTTTGCACAATCATACAAACAAACCAATGAAATTCAATGCTGGTCAATCAGCTACAAGTTTTCATATTTTTAGTCTTTCACCGGATACATGGTATAGTGTATCTGTACAATGCATAGATACTACATACCATAATAGTATCGAATCAGAAGAGATTTTTGTACATACATATTCCGAGAGTAAGTGATAATACTGATTTATAAATTGAAGCAGTTTTTTTTACTTTATTGTATACCAAAATATTCTGACAGACGTCATTAATAGTTCAATTAAAAATGAGTATTTTCCCAATTATAAACGGGAATTGTAGTTGTCAAATATAAATGTGATCCACGTAATTATAGTATCTATGTCTAGCAAAGAAATACATGTCGGTGATTGAAAAAGTACATATACATTAAAATTCTAGACAACTTTCAAAAATTGACCTGTCTGAAGGTGTTTTTCACCATAAAATAACATTGATTAAATGATAAGCTAAAATCGAAGACTGACCAGTTGGTCTTTATCTAACTTTGGTATATTTAGAAATAAATTCGAGACTCAAAACAAACTTGCTGTTAAGTGTAGTCAACATGCAAGCATTCAAACAGTTAATTTGGATCTGAATAGCACAAGTGATAACACTGTTCTGGTCAAGAAGAGATCAACCGTCATCCTTGTGTTAAATCATTTCTACAATTTTCACGCCTTCACTGTAGCGTTTAATCCACTTCAAAATGTTCTACTTACTAGTAGTACTCAACATTTCATAAATTTTCTTCAAAAATTTCGTAGTACTTCGGTTAGCATATTTACTTGATGTTCTTTAAAGTTTGTTTCCAATGATCTGGTTAGATAAATATCTTGTTCGTGATTTGACGATATTTAAACTTTACACACTATTACTTATTCCATTTACCTTTAACTATTTTGTCAAATAAATAGCTGTTGAACGTGACAGTCTTAATCAGCTGACGAGTCTGATCCTACAAGTTCCACCAGAACAACAAACAACTCATATTCAACAAGACAATATGATTATTTTGTATTTACCGTTATCTCAGTTAAATTGTTTCATTTCAACAGTTTATGTGGTTTCACTTGTAATAAAACCAACTAGGGAAAATCATGATGATGAAATTATTTGTTCTGAAGGTTGTACGAAGAAAATGCACTACAATGACATTACAGATATTTATTTAGTTGAGTCGGTAAGTCAAGTGTGATTTTTTAGTTCTTTTATTTATTCATGATATACGTTACCTTTGTGGCAATGATGAATTAACATTACGGATCGACAATAAATGAAACATTATTATGAAATAAGCACAATTCAAGATATTGAATATAAGATCAAACCTAATATGTTTAATGTGTAGTGCCAATTAGTTATGTAAAAATGATTGGATGTTAGTGTTCAGTCATTAAACTCAAATTCGGTGTCATTTGAGAGTGATTTTCATCACTAAGTGACATCAATTTTAGGATCTTTAGAAACATTGAAGGCTCCCTTCGATATAGTTTAGAACTTATCCATAGACTTTAGCTATACCATATAGCATAATGTTACTTATCCGTCCAGTTTGAGTCTGATTGACTCACACTTCTCGACTTCAAGCTATTTGTGATATTCCCTTCCAATACTTTTTGAAGTAATGTTTCACTCCTGAAACCCGTGAGGAGGCTTGAAGTAGTGCTTCTGCAGGTGGTGATGGTGTTCCAGGCACTTAAAGTTGGTAGAGCCTACTCTGAGGAAGCCGGTGTGGCTTTTCTGCTATTAGCTTCTGTGTTTCAAAGTTCACAAATCCACTGTGTGGATGTGATTGCGTGGGGAAATCGATACCATCCGGCTTGTTACGCGGGCGTATTATCGTGACCAAGTATAGTTTACAGACATACCGATAACACAAGTTTTCACTCATACATCCCATATGGGTTTATTTATTCACCTGGGAATAGATGGTCACAGCTCTCTTCAAACGTATTTGCTACTGATTGTTTCTTACGCACTACATGCGTATAATCGGTACAAAGACTTTCACCCTCGCACTTCATGATAAACATATAAGCATGAGCACTCTCTAGGTAGGTTGATAGTCACCTGTCCCTAGTATCTGCTCCCGTATATTTTTACGATGTCTTCTACCTGTTATGTTAGGTTGCTGATTGTATTAAATATATGGCATATAATTTTCTAGCTTACGTTCCTTGTGCTAACCATCACACATGCCTTTGGTATATACCTACATACACAAATTACACAATCTCAGACTCATGCAATTCATATACATAATCATACACGTCAAGAGGCCCTCCAGATTTAGTGGACCCCAAAATTGAGACTGAAATAGTCCAGTTTACCACAGAGTGGTAAATTAGTCCAATGTTCACCGACTGTCCATATTAACGGTCAAAGATGCCTTCACTATGCCGCAGCGCTACCTGGTGACTTTGAGTCAAATTTCGCTACTGTTTCTGAAGTGTACTTTACTAAAGTAATTTCGATGCCCTGTGTTCCTTTTCAAAGGTTTTCTAACAACTGTCAGTTTGTTATGAAAATCGTCGTCAAAATAAAAAAAATTCTCTACAAACATATTTAACATAATACCTAATTTTCATAATATTTTGGTTAACTAAGGATCAGTGAATATTGATTTTAATGATAGATGATATCCTACCATTGACATAATTCTCTGTTTAATTGGGTGAAATTCAAATGATGCATTTTAATATATATATATATATATATATTCTTAAAAGAATCACAGCATTCATGGGGATCTACAAACATGACCATTTTCATATTAATAACAATGCTAAAAGTAAAGAATCGATATATTATGTCAGATTGTTTAAGGTGTCCTAGTTCAGAAATTGTTTAGGTAGTACATTTTTCTCGTGGATTACAACTATACCGGCCAACAGTCAAGGATCATTCATTCTTTTCGAGTAGACGTCCTGTTGAAGAATGAACAATGTACTTATGGTCATTTTTAGTGTAATTACGAAGTAGTTATAATCTACAACTAGATAAAATAAAACGGAAACAGAAAACAGAGGAAAACTATAGTAATAATCACTGTAATAGATCTGCCGTTAGATATGTGCTGGAGCGTTATATGGTATAACGATTTGGTTAGATTTTATATAAATTAATTGAGTTTATCAGGTAAGGTGTGCTTATTATTTATTTATTCAAACACATAAACATTTGTACAAGGAGGCATCAAATATATATGCGCCGCACTTCATCATTCGATTCATGTAAGGGTGTATCAATATCAAAGCAATTAAAGATATCATTTGCTGTTTTTATAAAAAATTATTCGGCGCACTTGATGGATCTTGTAAAGTTCTTGTTTACTCAAATAACTACAAACACTTCGATTTTGCATTTTGTGATTCATTTCTGTGCATTGTACTGTTCAAATAATACTTACTGGATAATTGGTTGATCATGGGCCATTAAAAATTAGTTTATTTATATCTTGATTAGTTTGGGTGGTCTTTTGAATACGTTTACTACGAGAACTATGTTGACTGAGTGATTGTAGAGATTTGAATTCTGTATACTAAGTCTCCGTTCCGTTTCTAATTTATGAAAAAAAAGCGTATTTTTAGTTTGAGATTGTTGTAGATAACCGTCAAGAAACCAGAGGTTAAAGTTTCTTGCTAGTGGCACCGGTTATGTTTTGGTAATGAAAGCTTTACGCTCATCACAAATTGTACACATGTTTTATGAGCGTTCTTGATGTTTTTGGAAATGGGTTAATAATAATAACAACTGTTACATTTACTTATCTGAGCCAAATATTTGGTTTGATAGAATTGTAAAAATATGTGATTCTACATGAGATATGAATAGAAAAATCAGATCTCATTCCTAATCAGTTTTTATTGGCGCTTTATAGCATATTACTAAGTATTTTGACAACCTACAGACACTAGTTTATCCATAATGGATGATAATTCATTGGTAAATCACTAATGACGCCTAATCTTACATCAACTTTCAATCAAGGATAATTTTAAAATTTAGTTGAAGTGTTTATGCATTATTAACGAAGTTTTAATTGATGCATTGTTTGTATTTAACCGCTCAATAAAAAAGACATACAAAAATCGTCATAATAAAGAAAATGGATCATGGGAAATACTTATACATTCACGGTTGGAATTAAGTCAGACGCGTACACGACGTTCAATGGCTTACCGAATGAATGAAAGTTATTTATATTCCGATAAATATTTCATAATCGGTGAAAATGGTGTATGTCCATATAATTCGCATGAATGTAATGGACCACTTAAACCCGCTACACAGTACAGGTTAGTTTATTGTTTTATTGTTGAAAATGTTACATGACACTACTATGAATCAGTCATTAGCAAAAATGCATACTCTACAAGTCACCGTCTGGTGTTTCTATGTTATCGTGGTACTTAATGAAATCGTTAGAAATAAGCAGCAATGTCAATCTACTAATTGAAACTTCAGTTTTTGCATTAGAAACACTTGTTAAAACCCATTTTATGGCAAATCACTGTACCAACTAGTGGAAAGGTAGTATTATCAGGGAGACGATTTCTTGGTGAATAACAACTTGGATCCGATTTTTGTGTAGAAATTTTTCGTTTATAAAGTCTACTAACAGATTAAAGTCGAACTGCATCACTTCTAGTAACCGAATTTATTGTCAATTTGCTATCTGAAACACAACTTCATCATTGATTCAATACTCAGAGTAATGACGAAATTAACAGATGGCCGTCTGTAACCCCAATAAATCTATAATACCACGACAATTCCTCATACTGTGAAGCAACTGCTTACTAATTTACACGGAGTCGTATATGAGTGATTTTCGGTTTCAGTCAGAAGCGATAGCATTTAGTTAAACAAATTTCAGATTTAATAAGACCCGAAGATGCATAATTTAACCAAAAGGTCTGCCCTTCAGAATGCGAACTCGTAATGAGGACACACTAAATATCAAATTTATGTTATGACGGCGGTGTCCGAAATCTGATACAAATACACAATGTACTATGTGCTAATCCCTCAACTGATTGCATGAACAAGAAAGAATATTGAGCTACCGAATAGATTGCATAAATACTTATTTACATATATACAACCTTACCCCTTGGGAAATCAGTCCGTTTTTTCTAATCAATGATGCACTTGTCCATCAGGTCATTTCTGACTGCCATCGAATGACCTCATTGAGCTACTTCTGATTGGCTGACCATACCACCTTTCGCTCCTGGGAAATTAGTCCTGCTTTTTGAATTTTGCTGAAGGCGTTGATGGCAACGTCGTCTTCTTGGTGATCTGCTTGGGGTCTGGCCATCAATTCTTCCGCGCTGATCCTGACGCTCCAAACTGACTGTATCGGTTAAATAATCTAGTGGCAAAATGGAACTAGGGGATTTTTTTATCCGAATTTAGTTATCTATCACGGACGTGGTTAACGTGTTGCGTCTGGCATTTACCTTGAACATCAATTTTGTACATCACATTACCGACTTTTCTAACGATGTCACTCGCTACTCACGCAGGCTCCCGTTATCGAAAGTTCCTTAAATACACTGGTAACCCATTATGACCAATTCTCTTCGCCTTGGGTTTATAATCTCGTCTTTTTTGTGGATACATGCTATCAAATGAGGTCCAGATCTTGCTTCTGGACATTAACTCACTAAGGGAGGCAACGTTGGGGGAGACTGGATTCGGGGTTATTCTGTATACTCTCAGGAAATTCTGGATGACCTTCTCCATCGTGCCCTCCCATTGTGACATGATGAGATCTCACTTGAAGGTATCGCCAAAATGCTCAGCTTGGCCGTTTGGCTGAGGATAGTAGGGCGGTGACAATGTGTGTAATTGCGTTCTTTAATCAGAAGTTCGATAAGATTTCTGACGTGATCTGAGATTCATTGTTTGTAACCAGTGTCTCTGATGAACCATATTGCCCGATAAGTCTATTAAGCGCCTTTATGGTTGAAGTTGATGAGGTCTCAGGCATCAAATAAATCACTGGTCATTTTGTAAATGAGTCGATGATAATATGAAGGCGTTGACCGTTTATTGGCCCAATAAAATCAGCATAAACACAGAACCATGGAAATCCTGCACTTAGCCATAGAAATGGCTATATTTTCGGTGACAGTTTTGCGGCTTGTGCTCATCGTGGACATCTCTTTACAATACCTTATCCATCAGTGGTCAATATACATAGCTGCGTGCTAGTGACATCACACGCTGAACCTGAGTGGTGCTATTTCAGTACTTGGGATCTGAGTGTGGTTTAAATCATTAGATGTTCCTCAGACAATAGACACTAATTGGTAACAGTCAATGCGCCACTTCATCGGAAATACTCTATTAAAGCATCATCTCATGCACATAGTTCTCTTTATCATTTCGAAGAGAGCAAGAACAAAGATCCAAACAGAATAACATGAATTCATTTTGTTTCGTATGGTTTTCGTCAGCTCCTTACACCTATGATATTTAAAAATACTACAAAATGGGTTTAAACTACTTATATGAAAGAGTTTAGTTGAAAGTTATGTTGAAGGCATATCAGTATAGCATATCAAAGGTGTAAATAAATTCAATAGACCGAATATTGTAAATATATACGTTATGTAAAAGAATATTCTACAACATTGATTATAACAAGAATTCAAACGGCCAGAAACAAGTGATCACGTAATGAGTAAATGCTGATAGGAATGAGTAAAGATCAGTTAATAAAATAAGGTTGCTCATCTGGAAGACATTCAAAATAAAAACTCAATGATGCAATAAATTCAAGAAAGGTGTTACGTCCATGATCTGTCTACCCATTTTGTGCAGAGGATAACTTGTCTAATTTAGATTAAGAGCTTGACGCGATAGGTTGACTGGCTTAAACATGAGGCTAGTATGCGTGAGTTCGAAATGGGTGAAAAAGAAGAAAACTGTTCTATCACCTGACAAGCACACAAGTGAAAGAAGACAAGTCAACTGGAACACTACTCAATTTATTCTCAATTCCTATCTGGTTCCCAATTTCAGATCAGTGTAAAAAGAGGACATGAATAAATAGATGACTAACCCGACCACAACGTACAATAATTAGAAAGATACAATCATATCCAAAAATAGAGTACAAAATAATGCATTTAAATTACAATGGCTTTAGAACAAAAAGGACTATGGCAGTGAATCATACATTAAATGAAAGCTTATGATTTGTAGAATAGACTAGAAACAAAAATGTTATTGTTTTACACACTTTAAATTACATGGAATAACGTCCCGAAAAATAGCTTCCGTAGTTTGTCAAGGATTTTTGTTTCTCTGTTTACATCAATAGGGTTTTTTGAAAGTATTTTAAGATGCAACAAAGGAATATTTGTTACTAAGACAAGGAAAACTTAATAACTATTTCATTTTGGACACAAACCAAGTATTTGACGCCTGATAGCAACTACTTTTTTATAAAGTAGAAGGGATATGTACCATCGACAAATCGGAAGAAGAATTGATGAACGTTGTAAAATGCCTAAGAAGTAACTGCTACCCACAGACATTTATTAACAAATGTAAAAAAACTGTTATATATGAATCTCAACTTCAATTGTGATGACGTCACAAGCACAATCAGCAGGAGGTTTAACACTGCATTAGCCAAAACTTACCCGGCAGCCAAACTACGTATTCTTTATAAAGCAATATGTTGATTAACCCAGACAAATATCAACAAGCATACCCTTCATATTACCGCCAATTGTGTTTCTAAATTTACGTCCACCTGCCAAGGCAGCTACATTGGCTGAATAGAAAGGAAGGCATATCTTAGATCTTTTGAGTATGTTCCAAAAAGCCTTAGAAGAAGAGAAAGAAATTCAATAAAACCAGAACAAACAGGGATTCATAATAATATGAATTCATTATATGTCATGGTTTCTCATCAGCTGCTTACAACCATATATGTATTGAAAGCTGACATTGAGGTCAGATATAGTGCGAAACAATTGACATAGATGGATAAAAAGAATTGGAATGACAATAGTTATCAATAATAACTATATATTTATGTTCAAGAACAGGTCGGTCATTTGGTATTGGGATCGAAAAACATGGGCGGCGAGTGATGCTTTCATTAAGTAAGGTTCAGAGACAAAATTAATTGTGATAATTTTAGAGGTAATGAAGGGTTTACATAAGATTCCTGGAATTAGAAAGATTAGTAAAGTGAGTTACGTAACAATTAATAGGATTTGAGGAGAGTACATAAGTGAAGTGAATTGAGTAAATAGAGATGTATGAGCGAAGAGGTAGTTTTAATGTACATAAGAATTCGGTAAGTGAAGACCATGTAACAAAATAATGATAATGACAGAAATGACTTAACAGGGTAGTACATATATAAATTAGGTCTAAGTTTTTTGTTATCGCAATTGCTTCAGCAAAACGAAGAGACGCTGTGCTTCTTTGTCTGCTTATAATTTTGAAGAATTGAGGAATATCAATGGTATGCCCGGTGTCAGGTAAATTCAGGGCTATTACACTTTTAACAGCTATTGCGCCCCTCAGTTTCACGTTTTTTGAAACATGCTCGGAAATGCGAATATGTACTCTTCTCTCTCTACTTCCAATGTATGTGCTTGGTACGTTCATGTAAGTTGATAAATGGATTTAGAAGTACTGAAAAAAGAGGACCTGTCAGTTTTTGTTTGTTTGAGCAGGCAGTTCGTTTCACATAACGTCAGTCAGTCGCGGTCAAAAAGGGTTCGTACAATGACCTTCTTGTAACTTATTGGACATAGACTGTTGTAATTCAGATAAACTCCAGGTATTTTTGCGGTGAATCTGTCTTTGTAATTTGATGTTTGAAGTTCGTATAATTTTAATATCTGAGAAATGGAATTTACTTCATGTTCCATAGTAAAATGTATATCTTTATGTGCTTTGTTAAATAGATTGAGTAGATTGATGGAATGCTTATGATTGTGGCAAATAAGAAATTTGTCATCAGTATATCTGTAGTAGGGTGTAGTTTCATCGATTGCGTGCTTAAGCTTCCTCTGTTTCAGGTTTCCCATAAATATATTAGCCAAAAATTGAACCCGGAGAGCTACTCATAGGTACTCCATCAATGTGGCGGTACAACACATTGTTGAGTTGAAATTATATGTTTTTAGTACATAGGAATAGGAGCTGTCTGAATACTTGGATCGGAAGAAGCAGGAGTTCAGGATGTTCACATATGATATCTATTGTTTCTTCCAAAGGGATTTTTGTGAAGAGAGATGTGACATTAAACCATAACATGAATTTATCAGAAGTAATCAAGTTGTCAAGCTGTTGTTCAGACTGTAGGGTGCTAGTTTCTTATGGATCGGTTCTAAGCACCTAGTCAGTCAGCAGGCAAGTTTATGGAAAGGTGATTTGGTCATAGATAATATTAGTCTTATCGGGATGTTAGGTTTGTGTATTTTAGGTAGGCCGTATAAGTAAGGTAATTGTGATCCTTTCGGTTTGAGTTCATTGTACGTAGGATTATCGATTAAATTTTTCTTCAAGAGTTCCCTCTACATTTTTAAAAGACACATCTCAGTCGCATCTGGTAGGTCGTTCTGAGTATAATTGATGATAATTCTCGTTTTACTTCTGCTTCAATTGATACTGCCTCAACGACGCAATTCTCATCAATTGCTCGTTTTTAGTTTAATTATTCATGAATTTAAAACAATTAGTCCTTTTGATAAATTTCGATAATGCAATGAGAAGACGAAGTTTAACAGAATTCTGATAAACTTGAAAATATAAGTATTGGTACAAAGGTGCACCAAATACATATGCGCCACACAGTAACAATGCGAATGTGAAAAGACAGAATGTAAAGTGTGTATAAGAAAAGGGAAGACAATAACGAACAGAAATAAGTGTATGAGAGACAATAATAATGAGAGAGACAGTTCAGTTACCAAAGATACAACCAGAAAGAATTCTTTCAGTTGAAGAAGTTACATTCATTTCTTTTTATGAAGAAAGTAATAGAAAATGACAGCAGTGTCACCGCTGGCTTCTATTCTGACCCATAAGCCACTGTGTTACATCATCGATAGGATCCCAACCAGAGAGTTGTCAAGGTCCAGCGGAACCCAGTCCTTAAGAATATTGATGAACAATGATCTGTTGGAGAATACTATTTGCAACGTTGTTGCGAAGAACGTTCTTTTTAAAGACTCAGAAATTCTCCTCCTCTGTCACCTTTAAAGTCAATGTTCATGTATAGTGTTTTCTTTTCGATAGAGGTTATTTGTATTTTAGGCTGTTTACGCTGTATGTGCTTGTCAATGAATATCGAAGGATATTCATTTTTGATAAGCATTTCCTTCATGAGGTTCAGTTTGTCATCTTTGACCTTAGGACTACAATATCTTTATATTGGCGTAGCGAGTTTTGTCATAAGGTTTCGCTTTCGATCAGTGGGGACCCAGATGTAGAAACATGACCATTTCAAATGGGTTTCCTGTAGATTGATCTTCTTAGAATTTCGTCTTGTTTTCTTGTCATTTTCATATCAAGAAAGTGAATATTTGGTTTATTTTCAACTTCAAGTGTGAAATTTATCGCTGGGAGACAGTTACGAAATGCCTTAAGAAGATGACTCAAATCATGTTTGTTGTCACAAATGATAAAAATAACATTTACGTACCCTTTACATAAGTGTAAGTTTTTGATGGTCGTTTTATGTTGGTTGTTTTCTAGACTGGTCATGAAGCAATCTGCTAGTAATGGACCAAGAGGAGATCCTATTGCTATGTCATCCATTTGTCTATGAATTACGTTGTTGACTGTAAATTGTGCATTACAAATGTAACGTAGTAGTCGTTCCTCAAATAAACTTCCGATATTAATCTCATTATTTATGTAACTGCAGATAAAATTGATGGTCTCTGTGAGTGGAACATTTGTAAACAGTTATTCGACATCCAGACATAGCATTATTTTGTCATTTACATTCACTTTTGTGTTCAATTAATTAAAAAGTATCGTGTATAGAGTGTCTACAAATGCGTTTTCTTGCAGGTTCTAGGAGATCTGCCAGCCACTTTGCTATAGAGTGGTAAGGGGATCCAGACATAACAAGAATTGGTCGGAGAGGTTGATATTTTAGGCGAACCATATAGTCGTGGTATTATTGATCCTGCTGATTTTATGCACTCGAATATATGTTCGTTGATTGACTGATCATTTTTCATTCTTCTAAGAACTTCGATTAGTTTCTTTTCTATTATTACAGTCTTGTTCTTTTCATTAATTGATTTGGGTTATTTGGTGTCATTTGATAATAACTTTGTCATTTTGTCGAAATAAATCTTGTGGTCTAATTGTAATAAGCCTGCACCTTCATCTGGACGTGTTATAATCAAGTTTTTATTGTTTCTAAATAGTTTTAGTTGTTCTTTTGTTATAAGACTTACCTGTAGCTTTCGTGTTAGTTTTCTAGTTGCACCTATCGAGAAGAGTAGATTTGAAACGTTGGAATTCTCGGTCACAGATTGGACTAACATCATTTGTTTGTTTTATTAAATTTTCAACTTGAAAATGTGTGTGAATTTTAATAGTTTTTTCATTTATATTACAGAATTTCATCTCCAAAGATAATTCTTCTAATTGTACATTTGCTAAGGATACTGAGGAATGATTGAAAAAATTGTTAATATCTTTTTTCTACCTCACTGGTACCATTTCTAAAATAAGTTTATTGTAATTATTACAGTAATTATTGTCATCCTAAAAAATAAGTATATATTTTTGTAATTGCACAGCTTTGAAAATAAATTTACCGAAAAGACATCTCTTATTTATTATTGGGGTTAATCTTAATGAAACTCCAACTTCTTATCTAATAACTCCGCCTACAACTCTTCTAGGGTTACTGCCGATGGCAAACCCATGTAAATGAAGAGGGTTGGGAATAGGGACAGCAACCCCATCTCGTAGTAAACAACCTTGCTAAACAAACACCAAACAAAATAAACAATTTAAACTCTGCTGTGGGAGTTGAAGGATCTTCATTCAAAAGAATTATGAACCCTCATGATGAAAGCCGATATTTTCCAAAAATCACGAGGCCGATCACCCTTCTAACAACAAGAGCAACAATTAATATAGGTACACGGAATGTTCCGAAAATGTGGAAGACCAGGAGGACCAGTCAAACAGCAATACATATGAGAAAATGCAACTTGGGGTTTCTCGTAATCAGTGAAAACTATCGGAACCAAGCTGGACAGCAAAAGCTAGATACGGGAGAGAGGCTAATGTACTCCGATCACGAAGAAAAAATTCCTCTACACACCAAGGCAGTTGCTCTGATGCTGTCCAAAGACGCACGTAAAGCACTTATAGGATGGATATTTCACGGATGCGGGATGACATGGACTAGGAGAGCGAAACGAGAATGGTGGGAGAGTTGCAAACCTATGTGCATTCAATAAATTGGTTGTAGGTGGTACAATATTCTCTCATAAAGCTACATGGGTCTTACCGAATCACATCACGGAGAACCAGATCGATCACATTTGTATCGATGGAAGACTTGAGAACCAGGAGATGAACCGACATAGCTTCAGATCACCACCTGGTGGTTGCCAAGGTGGAACTGAAACTAAAGAAGAACTGTCAACTGAAGGTACAGCAGTAGAAAGTTTCAACACAACCTTCCTACGAGATACTGACAAACTCATCGAATTCAGGTTAGTCATCAACAACAGGATCTACTGAATGAAGAAGAAACTACGATAAAGGACAATTGGGAAGGTATCAACATGTCAGAAGGTTCTGGGTCGCAAGAGCTATTTTGATAAGGAATAGATCTCTATGGAAACCTTGGATAAGATTCAAGAAGGCAGCAACTAGCAATAGTCGATCGCGAGCAGAGAAATTCAAGGCCCACGCAGAAGCAAACAAGCAAGTGAATGAGTAAATTCGAGCTGACAAGCAGAAATACGTGGAAAACCCAGCAAGGACAACGAGAAAAGCCGCAAGAGATGCAAATATCAGACAGCCATATGATATAACGAAGAAACTGGCACGGAAATATAGTAAACCATAGAGACCAGTCAAAGACGAAGAAATCAAGACAGTCAATGAGATTCAAGAACATAGAAACAGATGGGTAGAACACTTAGGAACTCTTGAATAGGTTAGTTCCATTGGATCTACCGGACATCAAAGCAGCACCTAACAGACATTCCTATCAATGTCACTCCACCAACGATCGAAAGAATCAGGATGACCATCATACAAATCGAGAGTGAGAAAGCAGCAGAACCTGACAACATACCAGCTGAAGCACTGAATTCAGACATAGAAGCAACTGCAAAGATGCCCCACACTCTATTAAGGAAGACTTGGGGGGAGGAACAAGTGCTGACAGACTGGAAAGAAGAATATCTCATCAAGGAAGAAAAGAAAGGAGATCTGAACAAATATGGAAAGTACAGGTGCATCACACTACTGTCGGTACCAGGAAAAAATTTCAACAGAGTGTTACTGAACTGCATGAACGATTCAATTGACGCCGAACTTCGAGATCCACAGGTTGGATTCCGTAAGGGCTGATCGCGCACAGACCAAATCGCGACACTAAGGATCATCGTTGAACAATCAATTCAGTGGAACTCGTCACTATACATCAACTTCATGGACTATGAGAAGGCGTTTGATAGTGTGGATAGGAGAACCTTATAGAAACTTGTTCGAGACTATGGTGTACCTAAGAAGATAGTCAACATCATCCGAAATTCATACGACAGACCTCACGGCAAAGTCGTGCATGGAAGACAGCTGACAAACGCATTCCAAGTGAGGACCGCAGTCAGACAAGGCTGCTTACTCTCCCTCTTTCTTCTGGTGGTCGACTGGATTATGTAGACCTCGGCATCTGAGGGGAGGCAGGTAATACAATGAACAGCTTGTATGCAACTAGACAATCTCGACTTTGCAGATGACCTGGCTTTTCTATCCCATTCACGCGGATAAATGCAGGTCAAGACAACCAGTGTAGCAGAAGACTCTGCATCAGCAGGCCTCAACATACGCAAGGGAACATGAGAGACCCCGAAATACAACACAGCGAGCACCAACGAAATCGTACTTGATGGAGAAGCCCTGGAAGAAGTGGAAACTCGTCATGTAGGGAATTTGATACGCGAGAGATTTGATCCCAAAGAGGAGCCCCGTAAACATACGGTTGACTGCAAAAGGATTGCATTATACACTTGCACTACGAAACTCAAAAGTGTTGGAGATTAAGATATTACAAGCGCCTATTCCCATCAGCTATACAGGTTTATCTCTCCGTATTGCTGCAAATATAAAGAAAAGCAGTCAACGTCCAGCGAATAGTTTACTATATATAATTCCTAACATTACAAGTAAAGTCGTTTAACTTTATTATGAATTATGGTTGCAGTTTAATTGACTGTTATTTCGCAAAGGAAACTCGTGTGTGTATCAAGACTTTGGCATGTCCCGTCTATAAACAAGTGTAATAATATCTGAGCTCGTGGACAACTAATCAAATAATGTTCCCTGTATCAAGAAGTCGTTCTTGAATTTCTGACCTTGTTATGTTAAATTTTCAAACTTGAGGTGATATTCAGTATTGATATTTCTGCGTGAGCACAGTCCATATCAAAAATTTGTGTATGGATAGTAATTCTCACAATTTCAGCAAAAGTTTAAAATCTATTTGACATCATCTGTCAACTCTTTCTTCGTCTAGGCAAACAACACAGGAGGACCATGTCCATAACTAAACTACATTTCATAAAGATTAATTCAATTTTGATAAGTAGCCAGATAATTCAATCCTTTGTATTGACGAAATCATGATTTTTATTTGTTCGCTTACTTACGTATTTGATGGCATTTTGTTCAATTTCTTGTGTACTTATCAATAAATTTTGTTAAGAGGTCCTAAATCAAGAGAAATAAACTGTTCTTTGCTTCTTGGCTATCATCATCAATAGTTTGTACACAACTCATCTCATGCATATTTAATTGTTTTCTTTTCTTTTGTTAGTATACAATTACGTACTTACACGGAGTATGGATATACCACGTCGAAAATAATTCATGGACGTACACTGTCTGACAGTACGTTTGTATATCAGTAATAAAATAATCACTTTATAAGTACGTTAATTCGTTGTTACACTGTAAAATATATTGATTGAAATATGTTGGTGAAGTAAACAGAAAACAGACAGACACATTTATCAGCTTTTTACAATATTTGGCATTCGTAAGCAAAATTTATCCTCAATCGTAAGAAAGATTATGTGTATCTTGAAGATCAGACCTTGATCACTCAATTGTCACAATCAAAACCATTTTCAATAATCTCACTTCTTAATTTTATTATCATACAGCTACTTAAATAGTCTTCAATATTTTTTATATAACATAGTGAAACAAATAAGACAACAGATATAATAGTGTGTACATGTTGTATAAGCTCGTTAATTAATCTTTTCATCAGTTATTTCATCAACACATGTCACAATATGTTGTGCTTGATGTTCAAAAGTGTGATCAATTGAAAACTTATTAGTAATGCTTTAATTGTAACAATTATTTAACTTAAATGTCTCTGACAATACTATTAAGCTACAAAAACCATTCCCATCGTTAATACAGAATCAGTGGTATGGTTTATTGTTCATTATAATAAAAAAAATATTTGGTACTATATTAGTTAAACTTTAACTATTGATCTATTCGCTCATAAACTTTTTCTTTTCCATTTCAAATGTATGGTATTACTTATTAGCTACTGTCATTTTGATCACATGTTGTATCTTGTGGTCATTGTTCATATTGGCTATATCCTCATTCGGTTTATTATATTATCGTCTTATTGAAAGAAGCACTATCCCCAAGATTAATGATATTTATAATAATATCGCAAGGGGAAAAATCAATAATAAATCAATAATAAATGAAGATATTTATTCACAGAAGATAATGGATCGGTTAGTTTTGTTATTTTTTTCTTAAATAAACGAAAGAAAAATAATCATTTCATAACTATATTTCTGCATTTTCCGAAAATATTTTCGATTCAAAGATAGAAGATTGGCGTCACTTGAAGCATTAATGAGAACCAGAGTACATCAGATAGATGTTCCATTCTAGCTTGTACTCACAACTCTGCACTGGATTAAAAACTGGACCGTTGAATCGTTATAAAGTCGCTTTAGAATATCATACGCACTACGAAATCAGAAAATCTGTAGGTTGGTAAATTCACATTGTTTAGCAGTCCCTAGCCAAAGCAAAATAATCAGTGGTCTGTGTTTCTCATTAATGCCACAGTTAATTCTAGTCTGTAACAAAAACTATTTTTATGATACATTTTTCTACATAAACCATCAAAGCTAACACTAGGTGTAGCTGTTTAATACGATTTAATACGATGATTATTATCGATTGTCCTTTTTGGTTAGTTTAATTATTTTCTCATTTGAGTTAAGATATATCTAATAATCTATTCATCATATGCAGTGTGGAATTCTAAAATGTATGCATATAACACTCAGTATATTGATTCAATAAAATGATAATTATACAACCTTAATAGCTAATGTATAGGATAATAATTTTTACATTGTTGGTGTTTCTTTAGTTAAATCATCTCTACTAATAAAATATTGAATATATGGTTTATTAATGTCAGATGTACTACTCATGAGTGATAGATTGTTATTCATTTAAGTAATTTTGGAAACACTCAAACAATCAATTTACATTGAGGTGATAAATTCTGCGTTGCATTTTAAGATGAAATCAGAAATACTTAATACTTAGACGTGCTCAGTCACGTTTGAAACAGTTGTTATAGATTCGGTGACTAGAAGTAATAGACAGAAACTAATGGACGCGATTTAAATCGTATCTACGGTACCCAGGTAAGTGTGTCTCCATTGAATAAGTATCACTATCGCTCAACATTATAGTCAAAGACATTTTTACTAAATTATTCGGGGGTGCAGCTAATCTCGTATAGCTAAGATTTTTTTGATTAATTTGGCGAGACTATGATTTATGGGCAAACCCATCAGATTTAAGATAATGGGTTGATTTTTTCGTGATATTTATTCATCCATTTGGCCAAATGTTAATTTGGCATTTTAGTGGATGCCAGTTTGTGATGAATACGTTTAATCTAATTTTGAACCCTAACCATCACTCGTACAATTTGATCTTAATTCCTCATAGTGATATGTAAACTTGTTCTAGTTCTAATAAGTAGTTGGACACCTCATGGTCATTTGAGCGTCGCTCGTATGTCGTTCGAAAATTATGGTCTCAACGTTTAATAATCACTGGGTAATTACTAAGATCTCTCTATGTGATGTTGAAAGGTAATCAAATTCTTTCTGTCAGGTTCTAATATGACTCCCTATTTAAATCGCGCACCCATTAATTTGCAACTTAGTATTACAAGGACTGTTACTTACCTATATGAAATTGGACTTTAATTATTCTTCTGCCATATGATAAATATTATTCTTATTAATATAGGGTTTTTATGGAGATTAGTTCTATAACTGGATGGTAGTTTTATCCTAATTTCCACCTTCTGAGTAATGTGCATTCACGAACCACCGGTGATCAGACCCTAGGCATATTGTAGCGAGTGTAAACGCCTAACCTTTAGACCACTGAGCCGTCTAGTACATCCTATTTATAAAATGTTTCAAAAATTCTCGAAGATAGTTAAACAGTAGTATACGAACTTACACAGTTGAATGCCGCTCGATAAAAGGAGAACTTCAATCACATTCTCTGTCCTCAATAATGTACTCAGAATAAACAAATGATGGTGGTTTGAATAAAATTTAGTGGACATTCTGGGCTGGAGTCTCCTATGTGGAATCGTGAATGTGCACTGCTGAGGATCCCCAAACTATGACCAAATGGCTGTCCAGTGCTTCCAGGTTTTCAGTGGTGGCCTAAATTAGATCGTTTCATGGTTTCAATGAAATTCATCAGTCTCTGCAACCCCTTACTGAAGTTCGATTATTTTTTATATATGTGTAACACTCCTCTATTTTACTATTAAATACTACGTATAAAAAGTATCTCGGAATACGATTGAGCAGCCTAATAAAATGATATCGTAGAAAACGGTTTCGCTGGTGTCTAATTTGATTAATAATATAATTTTTTATTTACTTCACGATACATTACTGACTATTAAATAAAAAGATAATAAGTCATTGGTAAATAATTTTATTGTTGGTTAAGAATTAAATTTTCACATATCACCATCACTGATTATATTGATAGGAAAAACTTATGCTGTTAATTAATATGTCCTGTTATTGACTATCTTTTTGTTTTTACTATTTCTGTTCAGAACCCACCTTCCAAATTTATGTACATCTATGAAATGGTAAGCAAAGTTATATCATAATTCTTTGATCGTAATATTTTCGTGTTTTTAACCGGTAAACATAGTTTATAGTATGGGTTATGGAAATGGTTGAATTTTATTGAAATCGTGAAATGATCAAAGTTAGACAACTAATGAAAACGTGAAACGAATGGATGACCATTTCTTCCTAGTATGATACCCCTCAACAATGCGCGTTTATGACCCTATAACCTGTGATCGAACCCAGGGCCTTCATCCTCGTACGCGAATCCTTAGGTTCTAGACCATCAGACTGCAATCTCATGCTGTAAAAGTCTAACTTCAATCAATCCACTTTATTGCGCTACCATCTTCTATTTACACCCTACACCGCTTAGCTCCACTGATCATAGCTTCTCACTGGGACTCCGTAAATTTCCTCTCGAAGCTGATCACTAGTGAGCACGTGATAATTGTCAGTATGGATTATGCAAACATCAGAAAAACTGATTATAATTATTGATTTAAATTATGTGAGCTGTTATTGAAAATGTTAGACCCAACGCTAAATCCAATGTCGTTTGGTAATCCTATTGTACTACATCAAATTCGGTAATAAATTTGTATACATCTGTCGTTCACTATTCATAGTAATTTATCATAGTTAAAACGTGTAGCTCAATGAAGTATTAAACTAGTCTTCATAAAAGAAAGAAATACCAATGAAATGTTTATCTAACCTCAAATTTCAAGATTAATATTGTCTCAACATTTAAATAATGCGTCTACTAGATTTTATTTATTTTCAATATATTTCATTTATATTATTAATGCAACGCCATTTGTATTTAATGAAAACAGATAAAGCCAAATACATTATCTAGATACAAAATTTATTTCATGCTTCACTTTTTTTTAAAAATTCTCAACAGATATCATTATCTCAAAACAAATCCCATTTCACGTTCGCTAACTTTATCATACTTTATCGATAAATTGTTGTAAAAAATACAGATACAATGATCGGCAACATCATTTAGGGGTTGAAATATGTACTTATTATATTTTCAAGTTGGGTACGTATTTAGGTACTGGTTAACGTCCACTATTTCCACACTTCAGTTTGTTTGTCTAAGGTTTTTCAATTATATCTGTTCATTATGTACAAGACTAGTGGGCAGAGATTCAAGTATTATTAATAGTTTTGAACTAATTGTATGCAAATTAATATTCAGTTTTTAGATCTCCATTAGAAGTAGATAATATTATCACCGTTTCAGATAGACATTTTAGATATTTGTAGACTTTTACACAAATAAAGCGATAGTAGCTCATTGCTTAAAGCACTTAGCTTTCAACTAGTAAGTCCCCGATTAGAAGCGCTGTTCACCTACTCGGATATCAGCATCCGGGTAGTATTGCTATACATTATACAATTAGTGTGGCTCAAAGCTGAGCACATAAATCTGTACTTGGTACATGGGTAAATCAATAAACCATGCTTTTAAAGTTATATATAATTATTGAAGTTTTATTGCCTCTTAATGGTTATTCAAGATAGGAGCGACAGGTCGCTATTTCTGGATGATCTTGTTGAACAAATGTTATGACACTGCCTGACTATATTTGGAATAGTAAGTACTACTGTCAGACCCAGGTTCTCTGGGACATATCAAAATTGAAAAACAAGTATTTCAAAATAGAAGGAAACCCATGTTCTGAATTATATTGCCAGCTACTGTCCAAAAATACAGTTTCTCCTATTTTTTTTATTGATGAATTTTATGATAGTATATGGTTTTATGGATTTAAACAACTAATATAAGCTTCTTTGACGTTCATATGCAACTAGTTTTTGGTTATGGAACTTCAGGGGATTTACTTTTTAATATATTCATATCTTAAAAATACCTTGACCTTAGGTTTACATATATAGTGTATAACGGTCAGATGATTTGTAAACAGTATCATTTAGCTAGTACAGGATAATCGTAAAGAAGTTAAGCTCATAAGATATGCGCAGTATGTAAGCTGGATATAAATATATGTACGTTAATCAATATTTACAGAAGATCGAACCATGTCTTAATATTCTTTCAAGTTTTAAATTCAATCAGCGCTTTCTAATTTGTTTTAACTCTATAAACTCAATGATATATTGACTTTATTAATAACGTGATAACTCAAACTGTTAAACTTTTTTTCGGAATGAATGTACCAGCTGGATTATTTTCTTATCAAATATTAACTGGTAGTTATAATCATTGCTAGAATTTACTAATTACTTCAGTCAATCATACTGCTGATAAAGGATCAGCATTTGTCTATAAAACTTCTCCACCATCTCAACTTCAACGTGTTTTATGTAATGCATCATTAACATAGAAACAATAAGTCCTGATAATGGACTGTAAATCTATTCATAGGACGGGTGTTTTTCCTTAGAATTTCGAATATGTTTTGCACTTTTACTTCTCTTTCATGTATTAAACCAAGAGCAAAGTAAGATTTAGGATGATCATTAATTTTTAGGTTAGTAACTTTTAATTATATCCTGGACAAGCTTTTTATCCAATTTGACTGGACAGTAAAATTTACCTGAATCTTAGCATTGATGTTCACAGTTAAATTTAAAACTCGTTACCATCTCTTCAGACGATAATGACTTATCCACTAGGCTAATAAGTCACGGTTGTAACCAACTAACTCAACGAGTATAATATTGATTAATACTTAGATATGTTTCCTTTTTTTCACTATTAGTATTTACATTTACTTCATCAGTCCTTGTCAGACGTCTTGAACAAGTCCTTTGATTTTTCCTTTTGTGACTTAGAAGACTAATTAAAAACGTTCTATCACTTCAATAGATTGCTCCAGGTCGTGTATTCAAATATGAGAATTAGTATTGAAAGACGTGTACATCCAAATGACGTATCTCTAATGGAATGAAGGTAATAATCTGGATTCCACTACCATCTATTGTGTAGAAAATAAGCAGTTTGTAAAATTAAACAGCATCGTAGCATCCACTCGAGAAGCTTCTGGTATAACAGAAACCGGTTTCTTCAGTCCTGGATATCAGCAGTTGTAGAATATAAAGTCTTAAAAAGAAAATCGATGACTAACTTGTTTAATACATCGGATCTATCTTCTGAATAAATTTAAAATACACTGTCAGTTACTACTTCCTATCTTATGACAGCACTTTATTTGTTTTAGCAAACTAACCTCCGGTTTCAATTAAACTATGTTCATGATAATAAAGTTTGAAGTTGTACATTTTTTTAATGTAATTTTTATCTTGAACTGACATTGGTTATAGTGTGGTGAACGATAACATTTAGAATATAATCTATCGATAATACATTCACAAGAAAAATATTATATCCTGCTATATTAAACAAAGGCTTGGTGAGGAAAACCAATTTGCCGTTTAATGCAAAATTACTCAGTGCCTTCGTAAAATATGAAAATCATATATTAAATACATTATTTGCACATCTTTAACTTTTCCTTTACATACTCCTTTATTCCTCTGCTTCCGTTGTTATTTTGATAGCTCTCCGATTTCCTTTCAGCTCTGTTCATTTCAATCCTCCGATTGCGACTGCATACTACTTATATCTGTCAGCATAAGTAGAATACACCACGGTAGTACTATTAAAAATCATATGACTATTGTCTCTGTAGTTGAAATCTATTTGGCAGTTTAAAACCACCGCTTCACATTGGATCGAATCTGAAAATTAAGATTTAGTGATAAGTATGGAGTCTTTCAGTAATTGAGTTACTTTTTAAGTCGTCAAAATTTATCATTTCATTTGATTTGCAATACAGAATAACTGTCATCTAGTATCAGCAGTAACGATTTATTTTACTTCCTTGTAATGTCATTGGTTTCCTAAGTAAAATCATTTTATGTTGAAAATTAACCCCCATTGAAACACAGTGTTCTATACAAAATTATATTAGTAAATATAGTGATGATTATGCAGGGTTATTTAGGGATGAAATTTAACGAAGATCCCAGTGGATGATTAATATTACTCTCCAATTATTTGACTTTACATAAAATATCTATCTAATTAAATAGCTTTGATGTTACCTTATTGTATACTTTGAGTTGAGTATTATTTCATGCTTTCTACTTTTAAATTGACTGTTCATTATTAAATCATGTTTGGTATGTTGAAAACGATGAAGAACAACTAGGTGAATAACGTGATTTCATTTTATTTCATTAGACTCACCACAACCACTCCTTACAAATTGTAATACTGCAGCATCAAATGTTACAAATGAATTTCAACCTATTTATGGATATTAATTTGGTGAAAGGACGTTTCACCTTGGTGAAACGAAGACTCAAAGTTGAAAATGATAATAGTAATGATATATTTGTAATGTCCCAATGAAAAGCAAAATTCTTGAAGTTCCGTGACTTTTTCAGAGAAATAAATTTCTGAAGTAGTGGCTTAGATTATTTTTATGATCAACGAATTATCCAACACTCAATTTATTTGAAGTTATTAGTTCGAACCTTGGTAAGGACACCTAAATGATGCTCTCTTCTTAACCTCATCTTACGACATTCCAATTGGAATAGTAGCAACTTAGACCGTACATATTCGTGCCAGGTCCTACATTTTCTATAATCGACTGACTAACCGATAATAGTTCGATAACTATAAGTGATTGCACTAAATTAATAAATCCAACTAGATAGTTAATAATTCCTTGATCATATTGTATCACTGCATATAATTCATCAATCAGCCATTTATTCGTCAGTTATCTTTTCAAGATAATTATCAGCTCGTTCTGTTGATTAAAACCAAATTCTCCTGGTAATTTAGAAATATTGTTTATCTTTTGGTCTACCATTTGTGTAGGCCAACACCAGTTACAACCAATACGTTTATGGCACAATATGAAAACTATTCAAAAGATTCATTCGCAACACTAAAAGTACAATATCAAGTACGTAATGAATTTTCATTATTCTTGTTATTGTTTCATTGATTTTTTTAAAATTTTTAATTATTCAGTACCAGTTTCTAGTTCTTAGTGAACAAATGTTCAAATAGAGAAAATATACAAATCGATGCCAATTCTATCAGTGGAAAGAATTATTGAATAATTATTGATTTCTTGATTAATGCAACTCATTGTCCACATACACATATGTACACTTAGTTTTTAGGTTACTGATAAATGAATAAAGATTAGTGCTGCTATTCGGTGGATTAACTCAACATATATCGATTTTTATTTAAACCTACCACTTAGTGCTTAATATTCAGTTGTTCAATCACTAATCTATCATATAAGGCTACAAATCAGATAGGGAGAAAAGGTGAAATACTCATCATCATTCATAAGGGTTACTGATGATATTTTACCTGGGAAAATGTTCTTTTCAGTATCGTTATCGGGTTCCTACTGCATCAGTATGCAGTTACTCAAGAGACTTGAGTAGGCTTAATAGGATTACTCTGTGAAGTCGTGAATGTGCATTATTGAGAAATCCAAGACTAGGACTGAAATGCTATTCAAACCTTTTAGGTTTTAAAAGATTCTTCGGCTTTTGTAATTCAATCAAAATCTTTACACGACAACTTTATTTGCGACAGAAACGCTGAAGGGGGTTTATTTAACTATGTAAACATTGCAGAATGTAATTCATTAAGTAGTCAAGATGGCTATTCTTTGTTCGACAATTCCAAAGTCGACCATTTTACACGTAAACATACATATCAAGCTTATTTTCATTATCTATACTACAAGATAATATTCATCATTATTCAATATTGCGGTAGTCATAGATGACGTAGGACATATCACAAATATGTATTAGTCCAGGTTGAAGATTTCCAGATGAATCTAGCTCCAGGAAATCAATAAAATAAAGATCTGTGTTGAGTTGTCGTCTGTTTTGCTACTGACAAATAGGCTTCCTATACGTGAGCTCAATCAGCTAATTATGTGATAAGGAACAACATTAGAAGCTTTATTGGAAAACTTATGCACACTAGCTGACTCATAGATACAGATGTCTCTGACGGATAATTGAGCCAAACTTCGATCGTTTTCATGTCTTGTGTCCCTCGGGTGATTAGACCAAACATCAACTAACACTCTGTATCCGTCAACGTCTTCGATCGATAGTTTGGTTTTAGACTAATATATCCAATTGACCCAACCAATCAGTGTTGGGGACGATAGATCCCCAAACTCATATTTTTAAATTTTATCTTATCGATTAAATGTTTAAATATTTGTATTGGGGTCAATTGATGAACTTATCGATTAAATGTTTGAATGACAATCAGTTGATGAACCTATCGATTAAATGTTAAATAGAGGTCAATTAATGAACTCATTGATTAATGTTTAAAAATTTTCCATGACAATATCGATTGTAGATAATTGTATAAATATGCTTGATTGTGTGCTTGACCTGACTTGTTATCTGCTGTTTGTCTGTAGAATACACTTTCTACACCTTACCCAGACTTCTTGATCGAGTTAGCAGAGTCGGGGACAACGAACCAGAATAGCTATCGAGTCGCTGAATCATTGATCCTTCGTTCCGTTTGAGTAAGACGAATCAGTAGTAGCCTTCAAGAATAACGAACCATAACAAATTGGCGACGGTGGTTTTTCAATTATGGAGCCTGTCAAACTTGAATTGTTACTTGAGCAGCAGCTGAAATTGATGCAAATGTTGATGGAGATCAAGGTTACGCCTCCCTTACAGCCAAGCACGTCTAGTTCGACCACGGCACCATCGGTTGATGGCATCGCAAATAGCATAGCTGAATTTCATTACGATCCTGAAGCTAATGTTACTTTTGAGATGTGGTTCAGGCATTATGAAGATCTATTTAAATTTGATTTCGCCAATCAAGATGATGCTTGGAAAGTGCGGCTGCTACTTTGTAAACTGGGTGCAAATGAGCTGGACAAGTATTGCAATCTGATCCTGCCGTTGAACCCACGCGACCGATTATTTGCAGACACAGTTCAAACATTAAGCCAACATTTTGGCGATAACCCGTCACTGTTTAATACTCGTTATCGTTGCTTGAAGCTAACTATGAACGAAGATGATGATTTTCTTACGCATGTGAGCTTCGTCAACCGTGAATGTGAACGCTTCCGGTTAATGTCTTTGACTGAAGATCAATTTAGAGCCCTGATACTTATTTGCAGCCTGCAGCACCAAAAGTTTAGTGACTTACGAACAAGAGTACTAAGTCGTTTGGATCAAGAGCCGAAACTCACCATGAGTGATATAGCTAATGAATATCAGCGTCTCATTAATCTGCAACGAGATACTTCTATGGTCCGGAGTGGTGGGTCTAACCGATCTGAAGTACGAGCTGTGCAACAGACAACTTACAAAAACAAATACGTCCCCGCTTCATCCAGTCCATCCCACTCCAGCTCGAGTCGACAGACCAAAGCAACTCCTCCTGCTCCTTGCTGGCAATGTGGTGCATGGCACTACGTTCGAAACTGCCCATTTAAGCAACATCAATGCAAGAAGTGTAAGGTTATTGGTCATAATGATGGGTTTTGTCTGAGGAAGAAGACTCCAAGTCAATCCAGAAATACCAAAAACACCCTTCCTAGATCCCGCACCAATTCATTGAGCTTAGTATCTTCGTGTCAAAGCTCATCACCAGAGAAAATTTATTACTGTTAACATTAATGGGCATTCATCTAGATTGCAAACAGATACAGCATCAGATATCACTATCCTCTCTCGTGAGACTTGAACCAAAGTGAGCAGCCTAAACCTGCAGTGTACAACGCAAAAGCCTCGTACTGCGTGTGGTAATTACCTTCACCTGCTAGGACAAATGGGATGTACAGTTACTTTCCGTGATTTGGCATTTGTTGGGGTATGTGACATAACGCCAGCTGATCTAAATTTGCTCGGGTTAGATTGGTTCGATCACTTAAATTTAGCTGATGTCCCGTTGAATACCATATGCAACCTGGTATCACAACCCCAACTACGATAACAACCACATGACTTGGAAGCATATACGAGGAACCTAATGACGCAGTTTTCAACTATTTTCCAACCTGAATTGAGCCGTTGCTCTGCCATGGAAGCAACACTTCGATTGAAAACTAGGGCTAAGCCTGTTTTTCGCTCAAAGAGACCTGTCCCTTATGCAATATTACAAACAGTAGATGGAGAATTGAACCGCCTTCAACAACAAGGAGTTATTACTCCCGTTTCCTACTCTGCATGGACAGCACCTATCGTGGTTATTAAGAAAGCCAACGGCACGATACGTATATGTGCTGACTTTTCAACAGGTCTCAATGCAGCTCTGGAACAACATCATTATCCCCTGCCTGTTCCCGCAGACCTATTTACCATGCTGAATGGGGGAAGGTTTTTCGCTAAGCTGGATCTAGCTGATGCTTATTTGCAAGTGGAAGTAGATGAAGCATCAAGAGAGCTGTTAACTGTCAATACCCATCGTGGTTTATTCCAGTATAACCGTCTACCTTTCGGAGTCAAAACTGCACCATCTATTTTCCAGCAACTAATGGATACCATCCTATCAGTTATCTCGGGAGTCGTGGCTTATTTGGATGACATTTTGATTGTACCGACGACATTAGAACAGCTACGCGAACGCACAACATTGGTACTGCAACGCATCAGTGACAACGGTTTCCGGTTACGCCCAGAGAAATGCCAGTTTTATTTGCAGTCGGTAAAGCATTTGGGGTTCATTTTTGACGCCGACGGCCGCAAGCCGGATCCTGAGAATATCCGAGCTATCAAACTGATGCCCACTCCCACTAATGTCTCGGCACTACGTTCCTTCCTGGGTCTTGTCAGCTATTACCCAGCGTTCGTTCCATCGATACATGATATTCGCGCCCCACTGAATAGCTTACTGCAGAAGAACAGCTCTTGGAACTGAACTAAACAGTGTGACGCTGCTTTTTGTAAACTGAAGTTTATTATTAGTTCGAAATTGCTGTTGACATACTACGATCTAGCCATGCCGATCATCGTAGCTGCAGACGCTTCAGCGAATGGCCTAGGCGCTGTTATCTCCCATCAGTTTCCGAATGCGTCGGAAAAAGCCGTTATGCATGCAGCCCGCACTCTAACCCCAGCAGAAAAAAAATACAACCAGATAGAAAAAGAAGCGCTTGTGTTTGCTGTGCGCCGTTTTCACAAGTTCCTGTACGGTCGGAGATTCACGCTTCTCACAGATCACAAGCCTTTACTCGCAATATTCGGGTCGAAATCTGGCATTCCATCTCATTCTGCAAATTGTCTTCAGAGATGGGCCTTAGCGGTCTTGGGGTATGATTTCGACATCCAGTACCGACGCACTCAACAATTCGGTCAGGTGGATGCCTTATCACGACTCATTAGTGACCAGTTGGCGGATGAGGAAAACACGGTAGTCGCATCTCTGCTAGCGGAAGACCACGCCGAATGTTATCTGACGACCGCAATACGAACTTTGTCGGTATCTGCAACGGAAATACAAAATACTTTCAAGAGCGACCCCATCATCAAGAGGACTATGAGCTATGTCACCAACGGTTGGCCGTCTAAGAAGTTTGATGGTGATATGAAACAGCTGTATCAGCGGCGGGATTCTCTATGCATTGTAAACGACTGCTTGATGTTTGGAGAGAGAGTGGTTGTGCCAGAATCCCTTCGTGTAAAAGTGCTGAAACAGTTCCACTTTGGTCACCCGGGGGTTAGACGAATGGAATCCATAGCCAGGAGTCATGCGTATTGGCCGCTAATGGATCAACATATAACAGAATTGATTGGAAAATGTATGCGGTGTCAGCAAGCAGCAAAAGTGAACGCCAAGGTTCCACCAGTTTCATGGCCACAACCTGATCATCCTTGGTCCAGGATACACGTCGACTTTGCAGGCTCGATTAACGGAACCATGTATCTAGTTGTAGTTGACGCCCTTTCGAAATGGCCTGAAATCAACCCTATCATACCGCCAACGACGACTAAAACAATACAAATCCTCACAGAAATTTTCTCCCGAAATGGTATACTAGATGCCATTGTATCTGACAACGGTTCACAATTCACCTCCAGCCAATTCCAGTGATTCTGTCAACGACTAGCCATAAAGCACTTACGCTCGCCACCATACCACCCGCAGTCGAATGGGCAAGCAGAAAGGTTTGTGGATACGTTTAAAAGAGCCTTGGCTAAGGTAAAAGGGTAGGGGACGCCAGCAGATGCGTTGCAAAATTTCTTATACGTGTATCAAACAACACCAAGTGAGACGTTGCCGGGGCGAAAATTCCTAGCAGAGATCCTAATGGGAAGAAGACTGATGACGATCCACAGTTTGATGCATCCAAGTAATGCACCGACACCAGTACGGACAAAGTTTGAAAAGCGATCCACATACGAAGTGGGATGTCCTGTGTTTGCCCATGATTACAGACCGACCTATAGTCCATGGACGGAACTGCTGGTATCGATCGGCGTAGGACTTTGAATTTAACAACATCGAGGAAAAAAATTAATGAATTGACAATAATAGGCTCGTATTTCAAAAAGAGACAACAACTGAACCTACCTGGATCATTGTGAATTGTTTTGTGACTAGTCACTTAAGGTATCAGAAGCTTAATTTTGATTACTTCATAAATCTCACTTTTGACATATATATTTCTACCACACAACTTGAATTAAAAGCCAAGGATTTCTTTAGCTGATATCATGTGTTATCTTGTTTCAACCTACTGCGTTAACAACCAGCATATATCGTCAGGGTATGGATATGTTTCAGCATAGATTCTGAATTATAGCTATTCTGGTGAATATTTATTCATTTGCATCAAAATAAATTTTCTTTTTATATTCATTGTTTAGTTAATAATCAGTAACAGTCAATTTCTAATACAATCAGATATGTTGAGTCAAGAAATTGGACAAAAGAATATAAATAAACGATTAAATCGTTTTAGTGATATTCTACCGTGTAAGTGTAATATGAAATAAAATAAAAAATATTCACTCTTTTTTTCAGTCTGCCAAATGTTTAACCATACAGTGCAATTCATAACATTGAATTATTTTAAAGTGAAGATCTGGTGAAATAGATTATCAAACAATAGTAAAGTTTCATAAAAATAACTAAACAGTTTCCTAGCCAAGTAATTGATACACTAAATATTGGTTTATAGTGGACTAGTTATTATGTGTAAAGAATTGAAAATTTAAGCAGTTGGTGGAAGATTGTTAATAATTATCCATTTGATTACTGATAAAGTTTATTCATATGGTTTAGTGTTAAGTAATCTGAGGCGGCGGACAGTAACTAACCACATAGAACTTGTCAATAAGGTTAACTGGTATCGTCTATTGTTACTGTGGGAAATGCTACCATTGATTTAAATAGATTAAGGCTGATTTGCTATAGCGAACTAAGGTGTTCACTTTAATAAGTCACTTTGTAATAGCTAACATCATATCTTTTAGTTCTTAATTTTGATTAAATTCTATCATTCACATTGTAATGAATCATTTAGGAAAATATACTCGACTTGGCGGTACTTACTTATCTTTTAAGCAAAGTAACTTAATGAATGATGCTTCCAAATTACCTCACATTTGCTACTTCTAACTGGCCTACATACTTGCGTTATACCATATTCTAATTAACACTATCCTATAAATATCGTGACATTATGTATAATTTTTTTCTAAAAAATAATCGTTATAAATAATTCAGACCGTATGTTGATGATGACAACTACCGTTAATGAATAAGTCTTAGGTAACGATTAGTATTCTTGGTTATTTGAAATGTTAAATAAATGCAACAGATAATGTCCGGCTTTTTGGCGATTTTTCAACATTCAATGCCAATGAAACCCACTTGTAGAATTTTTTTGAATGAACGGTAGTATTTTTAATATTACCGTTTGTTTTGATAAATAACAATATTAGATTACTACACTAACAAACTGGATGCTACTTTTGATGCAATATCATTTGCCAGTGTCGTTAAGACGAACAAATGATGGCCTACAATAAAATAACCGGTTTCTGAATACCTATACTTATAGTGTCGGTTGCTATGTTAAACCCACACAACTTATTCTAGCTTTCGGACAGATCAGTTTATTTTCAATCTTCTTGAGTAACATTTTGACTTAGTCAATTATTCACTTATCAACTTTTATATGAGGGTATGTGTGTGCACTTCTTATCCTATTCATAACATCCTTGTAACTTATTCTTGTTCAACCATAAATATCGATTCACGCTTGGCTAACTTTGAATTGGCCCAATTGTCTTATCTACTGCGCGTTCTTTAGCTTCTCTTTTCACGAAGCACTGGACGATAAGGCGGACAACGTCACAAAAGTTCAATACGGCCTTTCTTCAGAATGCTAACTGACTCAAGGAATCCAAGATAGACCTCAGAAACATGTTCCATAGAGAACAACTGGAAAGGGATAAAGGAAGCAATTACTTAAACATGTCATGAGGTTCTGGGCCACAAGAAGCACGATCACTAGGAACGGACCACTGTTGATTCCCTGGATAAGGCTCAAGAAATGAGGAACTAGAAGGACCTCGGACCAACAAGACGCTAGACTGTCCACACCGGTTGAACGTCATTGGTTGGTATAGAGGGAAGACTTGTATAATTCGTATTCTGATTGATGAATAATTCGCGTGGTAGAAAGGCCAGACATTAAGGTCATAAAACCCCACAAGCCCTCACTTGGAGTCCTCAAGGCCAAAGCTGGACAGGAAGGTCAAAGAACACATTACGCCGAAAAAATGAAGACATGAAAATAATGAACAATAATTGAATAGGACTAGAAAGGAAGGCCCAGGACAAAGTGTGTTTGAGAATGTTGGTTGGCCGGCATATGCTCCACTTAGGGTAACAGGCGTAAGTAATTCTAGTCTTTTCAATGATCCTTAAAAATGGATCATTTAATGATCGAACTTTCAGCAAATATTAATGTTTTAATGAATATTTCAATCGGCAAAGTCAACTAATTTCTCGTTTTATTCTCTCAATAAATTTATCTGAACACTTTTAGATGATCAAACGCGAGTGAAGTTAAATCCACTTCAAAAAAGCAAACAGGTAATTTATTTTACTCGATCTACTACTGTTTAATTACTCTATATGAGCTGAGAAGAAATATACTTACGGTAAAAATTTACACAGTGCGTATTAGTTAGGAAAATAACATCTGTTTATGAATAATAAAGGTAGTATAATCTATCGAGAGAAACTTGTCATTCGGAATATGATTTCACTTCGCTAATACGTTTTTAATTATATTTATGAATTGATTATTACATAGACAGTTTTGATTATGGCCTTTTTTAGATTTGGTTAGCTCCAATTTGTATATACTAGTCGTTAATGCGACAGCCAAAAACGTTTCCTCCTCGATTTCGGACTATACTTTTTTGTGTAACAGTTGAGGGTACTATTTATCTGACAAAACTGAACTGAGGAGTGTAAAGTTTGAACATGGAATATAATGATTGAAGTTCTAGCAATTTAGTCGCCTATTAGAAAAAAATTAAGACATTTTGACTTGATATTTAATGAATCAGCTTCATGTGGAAAGTCACCTACCTAATCAGTGTTGAGTTTAACTCATTCGAAGTTGTATCACCTTCTAGTCGATAATAAAACAAATCTATAAAATTAACATTTATCTATTCCAAGTTAATGAGACACTAATTTTATATCTACCCATCTTATTTATGATTCTCACTACGTTACATATGAGAAAGTGTTCTTAATAGTACAATACTTTCTACTCATTCAGAGAAAATCCAGAGATGTCGTCAAAAGTTTTTAAAGTTCCTGTCTATAATCTGTTATTGAGTGAATTTATGAATATAATTTGTACATATAACACATGCGGAAATTTCTAGTTGGTAAAAGTGTGTGAATAACCTATCCCAAATTTGCTGACATTTCACTAAAAGTTGAGGTCGGGATACCGCATCTACTGGTCAAAACTCTTAAACTTCACCTTTCTCTGAAAAAGCTGTCATAGTCAACAAATAATAATTCTATTATTACAGCGTCAAGGTTTTATTTTGAGGACTACGTGTAATGTTTTGAACGATAGATAGAACGATAGAAAAAGTGTTTTACTGGAAATTATTAGTATTTTGGAGCGGATGTACAACACCTCCCTTTGGAAAAGTTAATAACGACGTAACCGAGGGTTTACTTGAAATTCATTTGGGTGTCTTCGTTTGTGATCCGACCTCCGAGATAACCACCCAGAACCAGAAAGATGTTCTGCTTGAGTAGATGACTTAGTTGTCTCTGTTAGCGGTATTGGGCGAAGTTGAAACGCATCCAACAGCAAGTCGAGTGGGATGCGTTTCGTAATTGCTTCTTTCTCCTTAGCTTCCCTTGACCTTAGTTGATTGTGGTGCCTGTTCCAGATTTCTTGACTCACTCATACATGACGTCTCCATGTTTCTTTGTGACTTCACCCTCTAACCATTTATCGCATCATGTCTATAGTCCCGCGCATACACTTTCGTACCAACTTCGTAGGGAATTCGAATATTCTTCATCTGTGGGCTTTGCTGGACCGTTTGCTTGGGTGTCGACGCGCTATGAACTGTCCGTAGCTCTCGCCCCATAAGCATCTCAGCAGAGGATTTGGAGTTTGGCAATAAGTCATGCGGGTCGTCCGGTACACAACTATAAATCTCTCTATGATATCTTCTGTGGTCCCCTCCGTTCGTGCTTTAAGCATGGCTCGTTTAAATGTATCAACGAACCTTTCAGCTTGTTCATTAGATTGCAGGTGATATGGCGGAGAACGGACATGGTTGATCGAGTTTTACAGGCAAAATTCTCGGAATTGGGTAGACGTGAACTGTGAACCATCGTCTGTTACTATTGTTTCCGGAAGACCATGCTGAGCGAAGATCTGATTAAGGAGTTTGATGGTTCGAGTTGTAGAGGGTGATGCAATTGGTAATTTCTCCGGCCATTTGGAGTAGATGTCAACCATTTTCATATATGCGGTACCATCTAGGGGTCTGGTGAAGTCAATATGTACTCGCAACCAGGGTTTTTCTGACTTTGGCCAGGGTACTGGAGGCACTTTAGGGGGATTTTTCGCAGCTGTTTGACAATGTGAATATCTTTTGACGAGGTCGACAATCTGCTTGTCCATGTTCGGCCAATATGCATAGCTGCGAGCGATAGATTTCATACGATGTATTCTTGGGTGTACAGAGTGAAATTGGCGTAGGACCTTTTGAATGCAGGGTTGTTGGAATTACTACATGATCACCGAACATCAGACAACACAGAGGGCTTTGCGATGATTCGCTAGTTGTTTCATGTCACCACCCAGCTGCTTAACTGGCCATCTGCTCTGAACATAGATGATCGCTTCTTGAATAATCGGGTCTTCTGTGGTAGCTTCCCGAACATCTTCAGAGGTAACAGGCATTGCTCGAACGGCATTCGCTAATAGTGTAGCACCGGAATCCTCTTCCGTTTATATTATGGCTATGAGTGTGTCCTCATCAGTGGTAGAATGGTTGCTGATAAGTCTGGACAGTGCATCTTTTTGACCGAAATCTTCGGAACGTCAATACTGGATGTCGAAGTCGTACCCCGATAACGCCGACACCCAACGTTGAAGACGATTAGCACAATGGGTAGGAATGCCTTTCTTTGATCCAAAGATTGATAACAAGGGCTTGTGGTCTGTGAGCATGGCGAAACGGCGCCCGTAAATGAATTTGTGGAATCACCGGACAGCAAAAGTTAGGGTTAACGATTCCTTCTTGATCTGGCCGTAGCGTTTCTCAGCAGGTGTTGCTATCCTCGAAGCGTGCATCACCGCTTTCTCTGAACCGTCGGGAAAGATATGCGAGAGTACGGCACCCAGTCCATGTGTTGAAGCCTCAGCAGCAACCACAATGGGTAGTTTCGGATTGTAGTGGGTCAGCAGTAGATTGGAACTTAGCATGGTTTTAAGTTTTGAAAAGGCTGACTCACATTGAGTTGACCAATCTCAAGTAGCATTTTTTTCCAGCAGACGATTTAATGTATATCGTACGTCATGCGGTGATGGAAGAAATGCTGAATAGTAGCTAATTATTCCCAGAAATGATTGCAGTGAGGAGACATCAGTGGGGGCACGCATGTTTTGGATTGCGTAAGTATTTTGAGGATCAGGGTGTCATCGGGAAGCATCAAAGATAAACCCCAGGTATTTAACGGAACGTAAGAAAAACAGGTATTTTTCTGAGCGAAGACAAAAACCATTATCCTGGAGGCATTGTAGAACTAAGTGGATTCTGGTATGCAATTCATCAGCAGTTGAGCCGACAATGAGGGCACCAGGAACACCTGCCAGAACAGTATTCATGATGTTCTGGAAGATCGCTGGAGCAGTTTTTATACCAAACAGTAACCGGGTATATTGAAAAAGTCCTTGGTGAGTGTTGATTCTCAACAACTTTCTCGATTTGAGAGCGACTGGAATTTGAAAGTAAGCATCCTCCATATCCAGCTTAGCAAAGTAGGTACCACCATTTAAAATAGCAAATAAGTCATCTGGGATCGGGAGTGGATTGTGATGCTGTTGTAGAGCCGCGTTTAGTCCTGTGGAAAAGTCTGCACAGATGCGTATGGAACCATTGGATTTTCTTACAACTACAAGTGATGCAGCCCATGATGAATAAGAAACAGGTACTGAAACACCCTCAGTTTCCAAACGTTGAAGTTCAGCGTCAACCAGAGGTAGAGATGCGTATGGAACTGGACGTTTTGGGCGAAAAACTAGCGTAGCTTCTGGCTGCAGTCTTAAAACAGCTTTCGTTGTGGACCAAAGTCCGAGAACAGGCTGGAAGAGTTCAATAAATCGTTTTTGAAGGTTTGCAGCATGCTGTCGTGTAGAGGCAGTAGTTTGTACTTGATTGCAGATAGCGCTAATGGTACGATCAGCGAGACCAAGTTCTTCAAACCAATCTAAACCCAGAAGGTTGAGCGGAGAATTGGTGATGTAGCACGTCCCATTGAAGGTTGTACCTCTGAATGCAGCAATAGAGTTCACCATGAAAGCGGAGATGACCCCCGCAGGCGATGACGGCTGCTTGAGAGGATGGTTTGATGGGAGGTTGGCCCAAGGTTCTCCAAGTCTTTTTCGACGGAACAGTGATATCTGATGCAGCGTCCAACTGCAACCGAACTGGCTGACCATTAATTGAGAGGGTCAGAAATTTGCGTCGATTCGCAGCATGAGTGTGGAAAACTGCTGCTAAACTCCTTGATGAGGTAATCGGATTTTTTGAAAAACGACGCTGTATCTGTGCATTCTGACGGTTATTGGATCGGTTGGATTTGCAAAAGCCGCTTTTGTGATCAGCTTTCTGACAGTGATCGCACACATGCTGTTTGAATGGACAAAACTTCACATAATACTGTTCCTCAATCTCCAGCATATCAGAACACTAACCGTAGATGAAATTGTTTATGGGGTCAAGAGAAGAATAAGAATAGGAATACGAATGATCCTTTACAGACAAATGCAAATTTATAGTTAGGACTATCGTGAATATTGACCAACAGAAAAATACCATTTCACGTTCAAGGATAGCATTAGACTTAACAGGATATTTGCTGAATATCCCAACAATTCGGCTTGGATTATTCGTTGCAAACTAGTGGGCAATAGTTTTCCTAACGATTTCACACTGTTTCTTAATCAAACTGTTCTTACTGAGCTATTCGATTAGATATTTATTTAAAACAAATAATCCATTTTATAAATTTTAATAGAGCAATGAGAAGACGGAGTTGATCTGAAAAATGTGATATATTCGCTCTACACATTTTCTTCGGAAGTGAATAAACGAAAGATCTTAGTGTTTACTGACTTCTGCACCTATTTATAAACTTTAATGGAGAAAAAAATTTATATCTATCTACCATATAGTACGGTTTTATGACAGAGATTGAAAGAAGCCATCGAGAAAACGTATTATGCTGCTAAACCGATTATGATTAAAACGTTTAAGCTCATGATTCCAAATAGACCTAGACAATATACAAATGATTACGTCACACCCCATTGCATTTACCTGTTTACATGTTTGTGTGGACACATATACATAGGGAAGAGTAATCGAAAAATTCAATCAAGGGCCATGGAACATATTTTTAGATGGCTTCGAAACCAGTTAGTGTCAAGTGATCAATAAACGTGTGTATGTACACAAACGATTTGTCGTATCCTTGAATTTACGCTGGTAACCCTTAAGTCATTTTATGGCCTAGGGTGATGCGACAATTTCTTATTCTTTCTATGTAAAAAACTTTATCTCCACTTTATTAACTTGTTTCACATGAACTTTCATTTTACTGATCTTTATTAGTCTTCATATAAAATACCTTGACAAGTATGCGTTACCAGATTGTTCGAAATTTTTAGCGCAATGACATCACATTTTTTAGATCAACTCCGTCTTCTCATTGTTCTATCGAAATATTTATTTACTCAGTTTGCTTGATGTAGCTCAAATAAACACATATGCACGAAGTTTCTTTATATATTTTGTCCACTTTATAGGAACACGATTATGTAAATGCAAGTTTTATTTATGAAATAATACCTTGTACAAGTGTTCACACACATCCCGTGCTAAACAGAAATAAAATAGAGTACATTGCATCACAGGCACCATTAGAATCAACAGTTGGTGATTTTTGGAGAATGATTCTGGATCAAAATATTACCATTATCGTTATGCTTACAAAGTGAGTGATTTTTAATAATATATGTGGTCTGTCCAACGATAATGCGAAATAATTTATTAAAATTTATAGTAAAATAAAAAGGCGCTCAGAAAATCCGTGGAATAGTGGAATTTATTTATAAAATTCACACATTGCTGGAAAACTGAATTTTTTTTAAAAATTATTTGGATACTATATGTAAGTGAGATAGTAGTTCGTTTCACGCAAAGTTGTCAGTTTTCACTTTTGGATTATCAGTCTTCATCGTAGCATCTATTCTGTAGTTAATTGTTCCAGTAATTTCATCTCCTTTAAAGCGAAGACTAAGGGAACAGATTTTCTTTTCAACTGCATCATACTTATTACTTTCGTTAGTTCCAATATACAATTCAGTAAATAAATTCAGTTTCTATCTGATGCGAAAGACATGTTGGTCATTTTGTTCATAAGAAAATTACACAATTGAAAATTTGGGATACTCAAACCATATAAAAAATTAGTTAGTCATGGGCTCCAAACTTTCATTGAATTCAAGAATAATAGCAGTACTGTTCATATGAAAGTCGATGAAATAATGCCAAGTTTTGATGTTTCTTGCTTCTTTGCTGATATGCCTATCAATAGTGTTGGATGTTATTTATGGCTGTTTAGAGTCTGAAACATTTAAACTTACTATGCCTGTTAGATCATTCCGAGATCATTGAGTGTTTGTAATTGTGTTTTCATCTCATCATATTATGTGATCTTCGAAGACAAAGGTGGGTTTGGCAGTTCTACCGATTGTAGCGAATTTACTAATGCATACGTTGGAAACCAGTGCGACCATGAAACACATAATTACACTTTAAGTTTGGTTACAGCATGTAAATGACATTTTTTCGTTATTAGGTAAGAGGATTTAGAAGAAATATTTGAATATGTAAACAACATATCGGATCTCACTAAGCTGACCAAGGAGTTACAGCCTATTAAATGAAAACGAGTGTTTTTCGATTATTCAATTGGAAGAAGAGTCAGTCAGCTACAACGTAAAACCACGCACATATATGCATCGGTCCAAGTTGCCATACCTCATTGACACCTCAAGATGGACATCGAAATCATAGAAGTAGTCACTTCAATGGTAGTAATGTATAAAACAAAGACTGCATATAAGCATATAATACAGGAAGGAAGAATTAGTTGGTAGAAAGATACAAAGCAATTTTAATCTCATAAGGGAAGACAGAGAGTGTATACACCTACGCGATTGTGATCGATTCTGAGCCATGTCACCCAGAGTTTCCAACCATTGGTTACGATAGTCGCGCAGACCCCAACCAAGTAGTCTGCATCTACCAACATGGCTCAGACTAAAAGTTAGTAACTTCAAGCACTGATACCATGTTGTGGTTTAGCCGCCCCTAACGTTCTTCCAACCATCCCCAACACCAGTCAGCATTGCGTATCGTGGTAATTGGAGTTCAGGTATACGCAACACGTAGCTCAATCATCTCAGTCGATGAAGATTCACAACCCCATCAACAACTGATTTACCATCATTCCCTAATACCCTGTGTCTAACTCTGCTACTACTAACCCGATGATCCCAGAAGATTCCAGCAATATTTCTAAGGCATCTGTGGTCAAATGCTAGTAACTTACGAATATCTTCTACTCTTGATGGCCAGTTTTAGTAGCCATAAAGTAGAACGGAACAAACTGCCGCACATTATACTCGTCGTTTTATTGATAGACGGATATTTTGTCTTCGCCATAGGTGACTTAACTTGGCAAAAGCCAAACGAACTTTTCGAATCCATGTAGAGATTTCGTCAGACACCAACCCATTAGAGCTGATCAGACTTCCAAGATGAATGAAGTTGTCCACGCGTTCGATTACTTCATCAATCCCTATCCTTTGTTCGAGTGTTGACGCAGGCCAGTCCTGAAGCAACAACTTGTATTTAGAGGGGGAGAAACCCATCCCAAACATCCTGGCATTGTTGCTCAGTGCTACCAAAAGACTCTGCATTTTATCAGAGTCTTCACCAAACAAGTCTATGTCATCTGCATATTCTAAGTGGATAAGTAGACCTCCTGGTAGGAAATAAATTCCTGAAAATCCAGACGACGAGAACGTTATTTCCAGCAGTAGGTCTATGGTAAAATTAAACAGAAATGTAGATAGTGGAGAGCCTTGTCGAACACCACTTGAGGTTGCAAAAGCAGATGACAGTTCGCCATAAGCTCTGACTTGACTGGTAGTGTTCGAGTAAGGAGCCTTCACAAGGTTTATGTGCTTCTGAAGTACACCGTTCAATGACAGACACTGCCACAGAACCTTTCTGTTTACGGAATCAAATGCTGCTTTTAGGTCAAGAAAAACAATCATTGTCAAACGCCGATAAGTAGGCCTATGTTCTAGAACCTGACGAATGGTAAATATGTGGTCGATGCAGCCACGATCAGGTCTGAAGCCGGCCTGATTTTTTCGTGTTTGAAGTTCACGAGTCTTAGATAGGCGTCCGATAAGTATCGAGGCTAGTATTTTAGATGCTATATTAGTCAAACTAATCCATATGTGGTTATCAAAGGATGATTTTGACCCATTCTTATATATTGGGACAATCAATGATTGTGACCAGTCAGATGGGATTACGTTCAACTCCCAGACTTTAGCTAAAATATTAGTCGACCTGATCGCTAAAATTGGACCACAATCCTTAAAGACCTCTGCAACCAATCCATCTGAACCAGCTGCTCTTACTCGTTCCAGGTTAACTTTAGCTAGAGTCGGGGGAACTACTTCAATGTTCTATTCACGCTGCCTGGGAATGGTGGGCAGTTGTAGAGTAGCTGAAGGGCAGCTGAACTGCTGCTTAAAATGTTCCGCCCATCGTTCTAAACGTCTGGACTGGGAGCAGATAAGAGTGTTGTCTTTTTCCGAGATAGTTTCACTTACACTTAATAATTCCAATTTCTTTTTTAGTCTGAAGAGCTGTCTTGTTTTACCTACAGCCGCCGCCTTTTCCATTTTTTTGCTTCCGTTGCCCACCACTGCTCAAGGTCGTCCCTGAGACTTTTGGTTAACCTAGATCTGATTTGTTTTCGTCATTCATCGTGTTCAGATCCTGATGGGATGAGTTTACGAGAATCCATCAGTGCAATAGATTAGAAAAAATCCATCGGTTTTTGGTAACCCTGTCTGTATATCTTTTCAAGCATATCTGAGTCAGCCTCGTTTTCAGAACTATTTAAGTGTGACCTCAGTTTTTCCTGGAATCTACTTTCGGCTTTCTCGTAGGCAGAAACGATAAGAAGGCGACGACGTGTGTCCCTATCCTTCCGAGTTCTGACATAGCCGTTTAGCCGAACAGCACATAAACGACCGTTAACGAGGATCCATTCTAACAGTGCTTATTCCGCCCTCGCACTTAATGCTACGTCTTCACCTGTCAGTCCACGAGAATTAGCCATCGGGTCGCCAGATACACGGAAGGTGTATCTCGTTGGCTCTCCGTTTCGCCGAGGTGAGGTCAAGTGAATGACCACACTGGGATCCTGTATGTGTGTTTCAGAGACACAGCATACATCAATGGTAAGAGACTCTAGGGTTTTAGCCTGCTGACCAATTTGAAATAGGGTGCGTACGTTGAAGGATCCAATGTGTAGTTTGGAGCGAGGTTTTAGTAGACCTGGGACAGTGTTTTGCGAACTAGAATCGTTGGCTGTGGTGACACTTGAGGAGGAAACCGAATGAGTAAGTTTAGAGTTGAACGTATTGGTTAAAAGACACGTCGACATCAACAGTGGAAAAGAAATTAGTGAAACACTGGATTACAAACTTCGGTGTTCCTACAACAGTTACAGCCAACCGTGGAGCTTAGTTTGAAAGCAAACTATTTCAGCAACTTACAGATACTTTTGGTATAAAGAGGATTAGAACCACTGCCTCTACAACCTCAATCCTTTTTTAGACGTTTTGGTTATGGAACTGACTGAGTTATTTATAAAGGTCTGGTAATTAGAGAGTGTTCCAACATATAGAATAAGTCGTTGGCTGTCCTCATCTTTAAAAAGGGTCCAATTCACCTATCCAACAACCATTTGGGGATAAGTCTACTTCCGATTTCGTCCAAACTATTGGGTTCCTTCATACTTCGAAGATTGATCAAAACCCGAGAAAGATTGACTCGCAAGGAGCAGGCTGCTTTTCTTTCTGATCGAGGATGTATTGATCATATCTTCATCAGCAGCCACCAAATGTTATACTTATCACCGGCCAACAGTCGTAGTATTTCTTGACATCTAATTTGCCTTCAATTCCTTGGATAGGACTGCTCTCTGGGATTGTCCATTGAAGAAGCGTGTACCTGAGAAGTTTAGTAACATCCTAAAAGCCCTATATACAAACACCTCATGTAGATTGGGGGCATACAACCACCTCTCTCCATTGTTCCATTCAAGCAGTAAGATCAAACAGCATTTCCCGATCTCACCATTCCTCTCGAATTTTGTCATCGATGATGTTCTTGAAACAGCTTTGATGGATGTAGGTAATGGCGGTGTGGACCTGTTACCCGGAGAAAGACTTCTCGACCTTGAGCATACGGATGATATTGCCTTACTACGCGATGATACACATATCATGCAATCCGCACTTAATCACTTGGCAATTAGTGTCCGTAAGTATGGTATGTGCTTTGCACCTTCGAAGTGCAAAGTACCTTTACAAGACTGACAAGACACTGATCCTGTACTCACCCTGGATAGTGAGCAGATAGAAGTAGTTGAGAAGTTCGTGTATGTGGGTAGCTGCATAAGTGCTGGTGGTTCCGTGAGTGATGAGATCGATTCATGTATAGTGAATACCAGAGCGGCTTATGCCAATGTAGGCCATCTTTGGCTCCTTCGTGATGTTAGTCTGAATGTAAAAGATCGGATCTACAATGCGTCGATGAGAACAATTTTGCTCTATGCTTGTGAAACCTGGCCTCTCCGGATTGAGAATGTAGACAACTCTGTGTTTGATCATCGTTTTCTCCGAAGGATTGCTGACATCCAGTGGCAATACCATGTCAGTAATTCAGGAGTTCGCCATCGTGTGTTCGTGTGCAGAGACGATAATTCAATTGGTGTCACTATCTTGAAACATCGACTTTGATGGCTTGAACATGTTCTACGAACGACATTCCGGATAATTCCTTGTCGTGCAATATTTGCCTACGTTGGAACTGGTTGGAAAAATCGGAGAGGTGGTCAGTGTATGACATGGTGTTGTGGTATGAAAGAAAGCTGTACGGGACTGGCTTCTGTTGGTCCTTCAAAACTCTCTGGTTGAGGTCCTATCGATGATGCAACACAGTGGCTTGAGACGTTATTATACATTGCTCATTATATCGTTCTCCTTTTTCTTATGCGCACTTCACGTTCTAATTGTTATTATGTAGTGCATATGTATTTGGTGCTCCTTCGTATCATTATTTATTTGTTCAAATAAATAAATCTACACTAATCATCCCATTTCTGTCAAACTATGATTTCAAATAATTACGAATGCTCTTACAATGTATGTCCGTTTTACATGGTTACTGATTTTGCCAACTGAAGACATTTTTGTATTTCTATTCTTTTCAATCACTGATATTGTTATATTTAGTCAAACAAAGATGATGATGTTATCTTATCAACATCAAAATAATTGTTCATTGTATAGCGAAAACAATAAACTGCCTGATATTTCCATAGTTGATTGTTTTGTGACTAGGTTGATATTAAAACCTTGGATGATTGCATACCATTACGCATGGTGAATATCACTAATCCTTTAGTGATTTAATAGATAATAAAACCAAGTCCAGTATTCTATGACAGTGAACTCATTATTTTCATCATCAATTACTATTAGCTGCAGAACGATCGGAGGTCATACAACACTGAACAGTTGTTTCGTTTTAGTATTTTACTTCTTATCCATATACACTTTATTATATCCTGTTGACTCAAAACCTATGGGCTCTATAATCGGTTTCATAATAAACTGTTAAAGTTCATAATTGCGATCTTCGTTGAACTAGACAAAATCAACATAAATAAATTTTCTTTATTTCAAAACTTTATGTTACTTTTTCTTGGTTAATTGTTTCTATAGATTATATGAAGACAATATATCAAAATGTTGTCAGTATTGGCCAAATGATATTCATGAATCATTAACATTTCAGTCAGATTGCTTGAGACTAGAAGTGACATTATTATCTGAAGAAGATCATCATATATACATTTTACGTAAACTATACATTACTTCTGTATGTGTATATTTGATTCTACACTTTTACATTCTTGCTTTTTATGTTTATTTAAGCTTAAATGAAATACTAATCACTGGATTTTTACTCAATACTTGAAATATGAAATCCTCATCAAGTGATAACAGGGGCACACACTAATGAGGACTGTCAAAGTAAATCTTAATGGATTCCTAGTGAATTCTGTTCTTCAGAGACCCGCTAGTTAAAATCAGTTCATAATAAAAACTTTCTTGATAAAGAAAATCAATTACAAATCTGTTAGGTCAGTCCCAACGTATGTACTTCGATTCAAGTTGCCATGACCTATTATCACAGAGAAATGAAATTGCTGGATCAAATTTCATGGATTGGTTGAAGTTAGGCATTAAATCGGTTGGATGCCGGTTCAGTGGTCTAGAGATTAAGCGTTTGCAGGCGAGACCTTAGGTCCTGTGTTCGAATCCCACGTACAGGATCATGGATGCGCACTGCTGAGAAGTCCCATACTAGAACGAAACGGCCGTTCAGTGCTTCCAGGTTTTCAATGGTAGTCTAACGTCATGATCTCAATAAAAAACTCAACAATCTCCACAACCCCATACTGATAAATCCCAGAATATTAGAGATAGTAAAAGTTCCAGTGCTAATGGGAAAGACTAGATATCGAAGATGCGATTCATGAAGAAAATACAATTATGTGAAATAAAGAAAATTACGAGGAATCCAGGAGTTCAGAATTCGAGTAAACAAAAGACGGATGAACCAGAGCCATTACAAACGATTTGTCGTTCAATGAATCTAACCATTGGTTATGATAAACACATGGACTACAACTGGGTGGTGGTCTTTACATACTGACATGGTTGAATCCACTTGTCTACAAATTGATGGACTGATGGCATGTTTCGTTTTGGCCGCTTCAAGTTTTCTCTAAACATACTACCACACGAGCTAACATAGCTCATAGAGATAGGCGGCATTAAAGCATACATAACACATGTCACAACCACCCTAGATGATGAAGATTCACTACTTCTTCAATCGATTTCCCATACTCACCAAGTGCTATGCTTCTAATCTAGACATTGCTTACTTCGTGGTTCCAAAATACAAGAGCTTTGTAGACCGTTATGTTTGGATACTTGTAACCTACGAATGTCCTCTTTTCTTAATGACCATGTTTCACATGTATAAATTAGAACATGCTATATGTTGTGTGGCAAACTCGCTCTTTTGTTGGAAAATGGATATCTCACAATTGGCGCAAGTTGGCAAAAGCCAGTCGAGTCTTCAGAATCCGTGCTGAGATTTTGTCGGACACCGGACCATCAGTACTGGTAAGATTCCCAAAATAAATGAAACAGTCGGCACGCCCAAGTACTTTACTGGATATCATTAACTTAGGCGCTAGCCCAAGCTAACCCTAAAGCAACATTTTTCGTTTGGAGGGAGAGAACTGCATATCAAACATGCTTATATTGTTGCTTAAGGTGGTCAAGAGACTGTCTTTTGTCAGCGTTTTCACCAAAAAAAACTATATCATTTGCATATTCTAAGTAAACAAGTGAATCTCCTGGTAGAAGATCAATCCCTAAATGGTCAGATGATGAAAATGTTATCTCTTAGAAAATGTCTACTAAAGCCAGATAAAAATGATACGACTTCGCCCTCAGACCTTAAGTTGCTGGTTTTAGGCTTGCCGTTCTTCAACTGACCTGCCTGATATTGTGGTGTGGAATGTGCTACTTAAACGGACGGATATTAGTAGTATTGATCAAGATTTTGAAGTAGGATTTTACTGATGGGAGAGGAGCGTGAGGATAGGAGTAAGAAACGAACAAACATCTTGAGTAGAGATTATGTTCGCTATCATTGGAATCCAAGACGCGCGTTCCGTTCTATATAGGAATCGTCAGCTGGATGTACCCGCATTCCAAAGTTGATGCTCACTCCGTTACTCGAACCCAGTACCGTTCGCTTATCAACTTTGTGATGCAGGTACATCTAGCTGACGAGTCCCAAACAGTACTAAACGCACGTGATGGATTTTACTGCTATGGTTGTAATACTTGTGACTGAATGCAATATCGAGGCACTACTCACAGGATGTACATATGCCAATAAGAGATTGATCAATCGCAGTCCTAAATATCAATGGGAAGATCCATGGAACTAACACAAAAATGAAAAGAAGAAGCAGTTTGAGTAGCAACTAGAATGAAAAAACAATAGAGTTTGTATGAGACAATTTAAAGATGTGCAAATGATGTATTTAACCTACTGTTTTCATATTTTACAAATGCACTATGTGGTTCTGCTAAATATAATAAATTGGTTTACCGCTCAAGACTTCGTTCATTACAGTAGGATCTAGAGGAACATGTGTTCCAGCCAATACAGTTTGGTTTAGTCATCACAACAGACAAATTTGACCATCACGTCAACGTATTAGCTACAGTATCTTTATTGAATTGTACCACCAAACGTCATGGTTTGAATTGTGATTTTTATGGATATGAAAGTAAAGTGAAGTACGATTAGATATTTTATTTAAGCACATAAACATTGGTACAAGAGGGCACCAATTACATAAGCGCCACAGAATAACAACCAGAATATGAAAAGACATATAATGTAAAGTGCGTATGATAACATGTAATGGTCGACGTATAATTCTTTGTAATGACATGTCCAAGCCACCGAAGTCGATGTTTCAAGATAGTGACACCAATTGAATTATCGTCTCTGCACACGAACACACGATGGCGAACTCCTGAATTACTGACATGGTATTGCCACTGGATGTCAGCAATCCTTCGGAGAAAACGATGATCAAACACAGAGTTGTCTACATTCTCAATCCGGAGAGGCCAGGTTTCACAAGCATAGAGCAAAATTGTTCTCATCGACGCATTGTAGATCCTATCTTTTACATTCAGACTAACATCACGAAGGTGCCCGAGATGGCCTACATTGGCGTAAGCCGCTCTGGAGGACCTCCGCCTCGTTAGGTGGACCAGTCGTCACGGGTCATGGGGGTAGGAAAGTCTGATCGATGTTGCTTGGACTGCAGACCAGTTGAGCTGCTCCTCGAAAAACTCTACCCAATGTCCAGAACGTCAATAAATGCTATTGATTGGCATCCCACCACCTTAACAGATTGTTTCACTCACACCAAAGTTCTTGCTCCTAGTGACTCGGATGAGTTGAACGAGCTTCGAGCAGTTACCAGATGCAGTTGCTGCTTCATAATTTCATTTCGTAAATCTTTGTTTGTGGTCAAACTCGCAGCCACCCGGAGCAGACCGACGGGCTCCATCGATTTGTAAAGAGCCTGAAGAAACCCAGTGCTTATGAGTGACTTTACTCTACATTTTCATGACATGATGCATTTTCAACCAATGCTCATCCATAGTTTTCGGTGAGATAGTAGATAGTCTCAAACCTATCTCGGTTTGATATTTAGTTACAACAGAAGCTACAATCCATTTACTGACATTGATTTGTTTAGGACGATGAATTTGTTGGCCAGTGAATAGCAGGGTAAGATTAGCGCAAACAAGGGCATGATCAGAGTCTAGATAGGTACTCCAAAAGGAGTGGCAGTCTTTTACACAACCACGCCTCTGGTAGCTGACCACGACGTGGTCAATCTGAGTTCAGGCTTGAGATGCAGAGGGAGGACACCAGGTGGTACATCGGCGATGACTGTGCCGGTAGTTAGTGCTAGTGAGAAACAGGCTGTGATCTGCGCACAGTAGAAGTAGACGGTCCCCGTTATCTATCCTGCGACCAACAAGTCCCCATCGGCCACCTAAACGACTCTCTTCTGTGCCTAGACGCCCAAACTGAGCATTCAAGTCTCCAGCTAGTATTACAATATCTGTCGGGCACACTTTCTGAAGAGGAACAGTTAACTGGTGATAAAACTCATCCTTGATTGCATGCGGGCTGCAATCTGTCGGAGTATAGGTGGAGATGACGAAAAGACATCGTTTCTCACACTGATTTCTTCTTACTTTGATGGAACTTTCTAATCGAACAGCACATAACCGACTGTTAATGGGAGTCCAATCGATTAGTGCTGCTTCAGCTCTATCGCTTAGTGCAATACCAACGCCAGCAAGACCAGACGACGATGCCACAGTGTCCCCAGATAAGCGCACGTAAAATAAACCTTTTGAAGCGACAGATGGAGAGCTAATTTGTAGTACTTCACTAGTCCTAAACATGGGTCACGGACAAACAGGCGTCGATATTAAGACTTTCTAAAGACAGCCAAACCTATCCGTTGTCCGATCTGCATTAGTGTGTGAACGTTGAAGGAAGCCAGTTTGAATGGTATACGTGGTTTCAGGAAGACTTTCAGTATTCTTAGTCGGTGGTAGCATTCAACTTTCGACCAGTCAGCGACTCGAGATTGTTTAGATAGGACAGGATTTCCACCATAGGCGAGCTTCGGTAAAAGTTGAAAAATAAGAGTACACAAAGTGAAAATGGAAGAGAGTAGATAAGTGACGTAGTATATAAAGAAAGATAAAAAATGTTATCAAATGATTTTCAATGCGATTTACCTGAATCTAATTGATGCAAGAATATTTCCAGTAGTAATCGTCATTTGATTCGCGTGTGGGCTGTGATACTGCTCGGGTGTTCAGACCGATGCAGGTGGTGTTTTTGGGAGGCCACACCCGGAGCGTTTGACCCAAAGGTATAATCCATAAGGCAGTGGGGTAACTTTAGGAGATTCAGTCCCGCGGTAGTCGGTGACCAACAATCGGTTCATACTCCGTTTGTCACCTCGGAATCCTGGAGCCCATGCGTACCATTGGTTCGGAATCAGGTTATTCCAACTACCCTAGATGGATTCTCTGTACCTATCAACCCGGTTAAAGTGCCAGACTTTCGCCTTTCGTCCCCTCAATTTTTCAAACAACGTCCCCTCCTCGAGTAGACATTGAGTAGAACTTCCTTGATAGGGGATCTGTGGGCATGACCATATGGGAGTATTTCGAGATGAAGACCGTACTCTCCTCATCCTCAGCCATACCAGGGCATTTGAGGGCAAAAGCGCTCCTGCGTATGGACTCGAATCCGGGCTGCATGGATGAGAGCCATGAATCCTAGATTTGCTAGATTTGGGTTTACAAACAGGATAAACAAATGGAGGTTACAACATACGTATAATTATATTTTTACTCGATGATGTAATGTATTAATCAAAAATTTTGTTTTAAATGACAGACCTAGAGACCCAAGTTTTATTATTTCAACGTCGCGGCAAAACAATTGTCCAGCATTTTGAGGATATTTTAAAGGAGTTTGGACCTTAAGTAATATTTATCTCAACCAGAAATATGTTTGTCATGAGCGTATTTTCTTATCTATACTTTTCACTGCTTTTATATTTATTTATCTATCGTCTTTAGTGACATGTTAGTATGTATTATTTCAGAACATATACAAACTTCATAGTACCAAGTAATCTGAGCACTATACTAACTAGTTATCTACCAATCAACCATATTGAATAGACAATATAACGTTATTTGCTACTATGTTAAACATTTTTATAAACTTGACTACATTTAAGTCGAATACAAACCCAGTCACTCCATTTGAGTTAACCATTTAAGATTTCACCGGGATTAGCGTTGTTTTCATTGATAATGAGATCCATTTATTATTTTTTAACTTGTAGCAGTTGATCCGACAGTCATTTTCAATGAGCCTAAAGCCCTAACAAATCTCTCTTCAAATTTTAAAGTCATAAAACAAATATTACTATAATTTTTAATGCTTAACATCATTGTTTTATTCTCACTGGTTAGATAAATTGAGAGAAACGGGTTTATGTTTTTGGTTCAAATGAGGTTTTAATTAAGAACCTTTTTTGAATTTATATGTTCCTTTTTCTTTCACCAGTCATCATGGTGCTTACGTCGTTCCACCGTACCGATCTCATTTACTAATATTCATCACTCCAGCCTTCAAATATTTTACTCTGAAAATAGTACTTGGTAAATAAATTAATTACCTAGCCACTATGATCAAATTGATCATTATTTCATCTTATTTCATCTTGTTAATTACCTCTCTTTTTAATGGGAAATATGGTATCTCGAGTCAATGATCACACTAATAGCGTCCTACAGTGATTAAATCAATGTTTTGAAACCTAGAAAGTGCCCATTGTATGATTATCCGTCAGATATAAAATATTTAGCTTAAATTGATGAAGAGATTTTGTGAAGGTTGGTTTACGTTCATCACAAATTGACCTCATTTAAAGTTCTGTTACAAACTAGGCAGCAATTAACAGTTATTTCGTCCTAGTACCAAAATCCCGTACGACAAAAGCCATCCACTGCATTCATATTTTTTTCCATGTATATTTTCTGGTATAACAAGACACCGATAAAATAGAATCTATGCACATAGGCAAATGTATAAAAGCTCTACATATCGTATCTAACAAATATACTATGTAACGAATAAGTTTTAAGGGCTGACCTAGTCAAAAACTTGTTTTTTGAACACGTTGCTTGTTAAGATTTGCATAGATTATTACCTTGAAACATTTCATTTAATTTCAAATAGTTTAGTTTCTTATTTCAGGTATACATGTATTCAGTAATCGATTTTTTTTGTAAAAGAAACTTGCTGAAATAGTTCGTGCTGAGAATGCCACATCATAATAAACACATCGTACTGAATAAAGTCATTACAGTCATCGGCGATGACTGTGCCGGTAGTTAGTGCTAGTGAGAAACAGGCTGTGATCTGCGCACAGTAGAAGTAGACGGTCCCCGTTATCTATCCTGTGACCAACAAGTCCCCATCGGCCACCTAAACGACTCTCTTCTGTGCCTAGACGCCCAAACTGAGCATTCAAGTCTCCAGCTAGTATTACAATATCTGTCGGGCACACTTTCTGAAGAGGAACAGTTAACTGGTGATAAAACTCATCCTTGATTGCATGCGGGCTGCAATCTGTCGGAGTATAGGTGGAGATGACGAAAAGACATCGTTTCTCACACTGATTTCTTCTTACTTTGATGGAACTTTCTAATCGAACAGCACATAACCGACTGTTAATGGGAGTCCAATCGATTAGTGCTGCTTCAGCTCTATCGCTTAGTGCAATACCAACGCCAGCAAGACCAGACGACGATGCCACAGTGTCCCCAGATAAGCGCACGTAAAATAAACCTTTTGAAGCGACAGATGGAGAGCTAATTTGTAGTACTTCACTAGTCCTAAACATGGGTCACGGACAAACAGGCGTCGATATTAAGACTTTCTAAAGACAGCCAAACCTATCCGTTGTCCGATCTGCATTAGTGTGTGAACGTTGAAGGAAGCCAGTTTGAATGGTATACGTGGTTTCAGGAAGACTTTCAGTATTCTTAGTCGGTGGTAGCATTCAACTTTCGACCAGTCAGCGACTCGAGATTGTTTAGATAGGACAGGATTTCCACCATAGGCGAGCTTCGGTAAAAGTTGAAAAATAAGAGTACACAAAGTGAAAATGGAAGAGAGTAGATAAGTGACGTAGTATATAAAGAAAGATAAAAAATGTTATCAAATGATTTTCAATGCGATTTACCTGAATCTAATTGATGCAAGAATATTTCCAGTAGTAATCGTCATTTGATTCGCGTGTGGGCTGTGATACTGCTCGGGTGTTCAGACCGATGCAGGTGGTGTTTTTGGGAGGCCACACCCGGAGCGTTTGACCCAAAGGTATAATCCATAAGGCAGTGGGGTAACTTTAGGAGATTCAGTCCCGCGGTAGTCGGTGACCAACAATCGGTTCATACTCCGTTTGTCACCTCGGAATCCTGGAGCCCATGCGTACCATTGGTTCGGAATCAGGTTATTCCAACTACCCTAGATGGATTCTCTGTACCTATCAACCCGGTTAAAGTGCCAGACTTTCGCCTTTCGTCCCCTCAATTTTTCAAACAACGTCCCCTCCTCGAGTAGACATTGAGTAGAACTTCCTTGATAGGGGATCTGTGGGCATGACCATATGGGAGTATTTCGAGATGAAGACCGTACTCTCCTCATCCTCAGCCATACCAGGGCATTTGAGGGCAAAAGCGCTCCTGCGTATGGACTCGAATCCGGGCTGCATGGATGAGAGCCATGAATCCTAGATTTGCTAGATTTGGGTTTACAAACAGGATAAACAAATGGAGGTTACAACATACGTATAATTATATTTTTACTCGATGATGTAATGTATTAATCAAAAATTTTGTTTTAAATGACAGACCTAGAGACCCAAGTTTTATTATTTCAACGTCGCGGCAAAACAATTGTCCAGCATTTTGAGGATATTTTAAAGGAGTTTGGACCTTAAGTAATATTTATCTCAACCAGAAATATGTTTGTCATGAGCGTATTTTCTTATCTATACTTTTCACTGCTTTTATATTTATTTATCTATCGTCTTTAGTGACATGTTAGTATGTATTATTTCAGAACATATACAAACTTCATAGTACCAAGTAATCTGAGCACTATACTAACTAGTTATCTACCAATCAACCATATTGAATAGACAATATAACGTTATTTGCTACTATGTTAAACATTTTTATAAACTTGACTACATTTAAGTCGAATACAAACCCAGTCACTCCATTTGAGTTAACCATTTAAGATTTCACCGGGATTAGCGTTGTTTTCATTGATAATGAGATCCATTTATTATTTTTTAACTTGTAGCAGTTGATCCGACAGTCATTTTCAATGAGCCTAAAGCCCTAACAAATCTCTCTTCAAATTTTAAAGTCATAAAACAAATATTACTATAATTTTTAATGCTTAACATCATTGTTTTATTCTCACTGGTTAGATAAATTGAGAGAAACGGGTTTATGTTTTTGGTTCAAATGAGGTTTTAATTAAGAACCTTTTTTGAATTTATATGTTCCTTTTTCTTTCACCAGTCATCATGGTGCTTACGTCGTTCCACCGTACCGATCTCATTTACTAATATTCATCACTCCAGCCTTCAAATATTTTACTCTGAAAATAGTACTTGGTAAATAAATTAATTACCTAGCCACTATGATCAAATTGATCATTATTTCATCTTATTTCATCTTGTTAATTACCTCTCTTTTTAATGGGAAATATGGTATCTCGAGTCAATGATCACACTAATAGCGTCCTACAGTGATTAAATCAATGTTTTGAAACCTAGAAAGTGCCCATTGTATGATTATCCGTCAGATATAAAATATTTAGCTTAAATTGATGAAGAGATTTTGTGAAGGTTGGTTTACGTTCATCACAAATTGACCTCATTTAAAGTTCTGTTACAAACTAGGCAGCAATTAACAGTTATTTCGTCCTAGTACCAAAATCCCGTACGACAAAAGCCATCCACTGCATTCATATTTTTTTCCATGTATATTTTCTGGTATAACAAGACACCGATAAAATAGAATCTATGCACATAGGCAAATGTATAAAAGCTCTACATATCGTATCTAACAAATATACTATGTAACGAATAAGTTTTAAGGGCTGACCTAGTCAAAAACTTGTTTTTTGAACACGTTGCTTGTTAAGATTTGCATAGATTATTACCTTGAAACATTTCATTTAATTTCAAATAGTTTAGTTTCTTATTTCAGGTATACATGTATTCAGTAATCGATTTTTTTTGTAAAAGAAACTTGCTGAAATAGTTCGTGCTGAGAATGCCACATCATAATAAACACATCGTACTGAATAAAGTCATTACAGTCATCGGCGATGACTGTGCCGGTAGTTAGTGCTAGTGAGAAACAGGCTGTGATCTGCGCACAGTAGAAGTAGACGGTCCCCGTTATCTATCCTGTGACCAACAAGTCCCCATCGGCCACCTAAACGACTCTCTTCTGTGCCTAGACGCCCAAACTGAGCATTCAAGTCTCCAGCTAGTATTACAATATCTGTCGGGCACACTTTCTGAAGAGGAACAGTTAACTGGTGATAAAACTCATCCTTGATTGCATGCGGGCTGCAATCTGTCGGAGTATAGGTGGAGATGACGAAAAGACATCGTTTCTCACACTGATTTCTTCTTACTTTGATGGAACTTTCTAATCGAACAGCACATAACCGACTGTTAATGGGAGTCCAATCGATTAGTGCTGCTTCAGCTCTATCGCTTAGTGCAATACCAACGCCAGCAAGACCAGACGACGATGCCACAGTGTCCCCAGATAAGCGCACGTAAAATAAACCTTTTGAAGCGACAGATGGAGAGCTAATTTGTAGTACTTCACTAGTCCTAAACATGGGTCACGGACAAACAGGCGTCGATATTAAGACTTTCTAAAGACAGCCAACACTATCTGTTATTTGAATTAGTGTGTGAACGTTGAAGGAGGCCAGTTTGGATGATATACATGGTTTCAGAAAGACTGGTTCAATATCCGTAGTCGGTGATGACGTTCAACTTTCGACCAGTCAGTGACTTGAGATTGGTTAGATAAGACAGGGTTTAAACCATAAGCGAGCTGCTGTATAAGTTTGAAAATAAAATACACAAAGTGAAAATGGAAGAGAGTAGATAAGTGACGTAGTATATAAAGAAAGATAAAAAATGTTATCAAATGATTTTCAATGCGATTTACCTGAATCTAATTGATGCAAGAATATTTCCAGTAGTAATCGTCATTTGATTCGCGTGTGGGCTGTGATACTGCTCGGGTGTTCAGACCGATGCAGGTGGTGTTTTTGGGAGGCCACACCCGGAGCGTTTGACCCAAAGGTATAATCCATAAGGCAGTGGGGTAACTTTAGGAGATTCAGTCCCGCGGTAGTCGGTGACCAACAATCGGTTCATACTCCGTTTGTCACCTCGGAATCCTGGAGCCCATGCGTACCATTGGTTCGGAATCAGGTTATTCCAACTACCCTAGATGGATTCTCTGTACCTATCAACCCGGTTAAAGTGCCAGACTTTCGCCTTTCGTCCCCTCAATTTTTCAAACAACGTCCCCTCCTCGAGTAGACATTGAGTAGAACTTCCTTGATAGGGGATCTGTGGGCATGACCATATGGGAGTATTTCGAGATGAAGACCGTACTCTCCTCATCCTCAGCCATACCAGGGCATTTGAGGGCAAAAGCGCTCCTGCGTATGGACTCGAATCCGGGCTGCATGGATGAGAGCCATGAATCCTAGATTTGCTAGATTTGGGTTTACAAACAGGATAAACAAATGGAGGTTACAACATACGTATAATTATATTTTTACTCGATGATGTAATGTATTAATCAAAAATTTTGTTTTAAATGACAGACCTAGAGACCCAAGTTTTATTATTTCAACGTCGCGGCAAAACAATTGTCCAGCATTTTGAGGATATTTTAAAGGAGTTTGGACCTTAAGTAATATTTATCTCAACCAGAAATATGTTTGTCATGAGCGTATTTTCTTATCTATACTTTTCACTGCTTTTATATTTATTTATCTATCGTCTTTAGTGACATGTTAGTATGTATTATTTCAGAACATATACAAACTTCATAGTACCAAGTAATCTGAGCACTATACTAACTAGTTATCTACCAATCAACCCTATTGAATAGACAATATAACGTTATTTGCTACTATGTTAAACATTTTTATAAACTTGACTACATTTAAGTCGAATACAAACCCAGTCACTCCATTTGAGTTAACCATTTAAGATTTCACCGGGATTAGCGTTGTTTTCATTGATAATGAGATCCATTTATTATTTTTTAACTTGTAGCAGTTGATCCGACAGTCATTTTCAATGAGCCTAAAGCCCTAACAAATCTCTCTTCAAATTTTAAAGTCATAAAACAAATATTACTATAATTTTTAATGCTTAACATCATTGTTTTATTCTCACTGGTTAGATAAATTGAGAGAAACGGGTTTATGTTTTTGGTTCAAATGAGGTTTTAATTAAGAACCTTTTTTGAATTTATATGTTCCTTTTTCTTTCACCAGTCATCATGGTGCTTACGTCGTTCCACCGTACCGATCTCATTTACTAATATTCATCACTCCAGCCTTCAAATATTTTACTCTGAAAATAGTACTTGGTAAATAAATTAATTACCTAGCCACTATGATCAAATTGATCATTATTTCATCTTATTTCATCTTGTTAATTACCTCTCTTTTTAATGGGAAATATGGTATCTCGAGTCAATGATCACACTAATAGCGTCCTACAGTGATTAAATCAATGTTTTGAAACCTAGAAAGTGCCCATTGTATGATTATCCGTCAGATATAAAATATTTAGCTTAAATTGATGAAGAGATTTTGTGAAGGTTGGTTTACGTTCATCACAAATTGACCTCATTTAAAGTTCTGTTACAAACTAGGCAGCAATTAACAGTTATTTCGTCCTAGTACCAAAATCCCGTACGACAAAAGCCATCCACTGCATTCATATTTTTTTCCATGTATATTTTCTGGTATAACAAGACACCGATAAAATAGAATCTATGCACATAGGCAAATGTATAAAAGCTCTACATATCGTATCTAACAAATATACTATGTAACGAATAAGTTTTAAGGGCTGACCTAGTCAAAAACTTGTTTTTTGAACACGTTGCTTGTTAAGATTTGCATAGATTATTACCTTGAAACATTTCATTTAATTTCAAATAGTTTAGTTTCTTATTTCAGGTATACATGTATTCAGTAATCGATTTTTTTTGTAAAAGAAACTTGCTGAAATAGTTCGTGCTGAGAATGCCACATCATAATAAACACATCGTACTGAATAAAGTCATTAATAATGATAATAACTGATAAAGTCTGGACATATCCAAAGTAAAGCAGTCATCATCAGTGGGATTGGATGTTCGTTTCGCTTTATTATGAGCCGATGCAAGTTAGAATTGTTAGCCAAGTGGTCTGCTGGTTAACCATATAATATGACACCTGAAAGTCTTAAGTACAACCTCTGGAAGTGTCGTCACTGTCCACAATCTAGGAATTCCATACACAAGAAAAACATGAACTCAATACACACTGACTTTTGATAGTATACTAAATGAGGTCAATCTGTAACAACTATTACCGACAAATTTACTCCAAATGTTTATTATTTCCAACCACTGAACAATATAAATAAGTCTATAGTTGTAGTAGTGAACTTAATATAATAAACTTGAATCTGTGTGATTGTTATCTATTGTAAATTATAAATCGAGCTTCACGTAACAACTATGTCATATTAGTTAAGTCTTTAGAATCGAATTCAACAAAGGATTTTACCATAGAAAGTTCGTAGTGAAATTAAAACTATTGCGTGCAACTAATTGTCTCGTATTCTACCATTTTTCAGTAACTATTCAAACAAAATTAAATCATGCTTATGTAGTCATTATTTATTTGCACAGTTGACTTGATTGTAAAACAATTTAAATAATAAACAATTCTTCTTGTGAATTTTCTCCATAAGATTAACTATCAGTCAAATAACCCAGAAAATTCCAAATATGTTGTACAGTTGCATATGACGACTTGGCCAGACTTTGATGTACCAAATTTAAGTGAATTTCAAACATTTATGAAAGATTACCGTGAATTAAAGTGTGCAGAATCACATCGATATTCTCCAACTCTTGTGCATTGCACGTAAGTAATCAAGATTTCCAATTTACGTTCCTGTTCTTAACAGCATATTCTATAACTAGATTTTTGATAGTAGGAGGTCGCTAAAATAGTACTGGATAGCATTCATTGTTATTCCTTCCTTCTTTGCTTCGAAGAATGCTTTGATGACCCTGGATCTATGAGGTTTCCTCCTTACAAGTGATTTTTGTTCCTTTTTGGACAGCATCAGTGCAAGTATTTATATGTGGTTAAATTAAAAATAAATTTCAGTAGCGTATATATATATATATACTGATGAATGAATAAAGCATTGAATCACATTTATCCTTTGTACTTTTCAGTTAGATCCCTGGTTGATTTTTATCTCTTCGAGCATGTAGGTAACACCAACACTGCTTTCTCTTAAAGCATAACACAAGGCTGATTATAGGACATTCACTTCGTAAATGATAATCTAATAAAATTGATTCGTCAGTTACTTGAGTAGAATGTGTAGATTAATTCAGTATGAAAGTGGTTTTCACACAGGAATAATTTATGTTGATAAGAGCAACAAAAATTGAGGAGGACTGAACAGCTGCAGTTTTAGTATGAGACTCCTAATCAGTATACACCTGTAATCTCTAGGGATCAAACTCGAAGCTTAGGATTCATGAAATATACGTTACTTACGAAATAATTTTTTTTCTCCATAACGGTATGTGTTCACTGCCCATTCCAAATCAAACCTAGGCCTCTGAGCAAAATATCCTTCGGTTGATAAGTTAGTAGAAAAAACCGTTTACTGATTCTCACATAACATTGTTTAAAAACCTTTTTCATATCGAATATATATACATATGTAAATTAACTTTTTACTTAAAAATAACAGGGCTGGTGTTGGTAGAACTGGTACGTTTATTGTTGCTGATTTATTACAAATCTATAAAGAATCCAATTGTGTTTATTATGATATACCTGGTATCATTTTACAAATGAGACGATGTCGTCCATCGATGGTACAAAAAGTTGTAAGCACTTAATTTTATGTTAAAGTAATTGGTTCGAACTTAAAATAGTTTTCAAAAAATTAAACTATATCTATTCAGTATAAATTTGTTAAACAGAAGCCGATCTTTATACTACTGCATGACACTCCTATTTACTACGAGCAGTTGTGCAATTGTCAAGTATTCTGAGTGAATGGCGATATAATACGTTGTTATGCCCAGAGCCGCCAATCAGAGGCAGCGAATTATCGATCGGACCAAGGACGCGTAAAACACGTGCGAGCAGCCTAAAGTCATGATTGGTCCTGCTTTCCGCCTAGCCCAGCCAGTTAAGTCCAGAACACCAGTTTCAGCCTCTGCAATATGAATCATGTCTATCAAACATACTCTGTTTATATACCAATCAAACAGACCACAACGTATCAATAAAATATGAAACAACATTTGTACAAGAATTAGCGAGATGTGGCTGTGAATAATAAGAGGAATATGAATATGCAGAGTTTAGTTACTTAATAATTATACAATAGAAATATACGTTTAGTAATGGTCCATCAATGGTCCATCCCAAAAGTTACCATCCATTATTCGTGTCGAGACATAACATAAATGTAGGATGATTTTCATCACAGAGTTATATTAGTTGGAGAACCGTTAAAAACTAGGAACCACTGAGGGACTATTATGTCGTACTTATGGTTCCCTCAGCAGTGTTTAGTCATCATATCACACAAAACAAAACTAAAGTTTTTGGGATCTCGTGTCAAATACTGTACTCTTAGGTCATTGAGTCGTCCTCCAACAGTTTACATTTAGAACTAATCATTATTCGAAACAGCTGTTCGACTCTTCCCGGTCTTACAACTATTCTCTGGTTGATATCATTTTCTTGATGATAACCGCCTTCAATTTGTACTAAACTCATCAAAGCATCCAACCAACCAATAATCGTTTGATCGTTGGCTATTAGATTCCAGCTGGATTCCTAGTGTTCCGATGTGATGTTATGGTCAATAGGATTCAAGCATAACCCTCGATGATAGTAGACAGTTCAGCGAACAATAGAAATAATAAGATGAAATTGGCTGTGAGAAGAATAATCGTCCACTTGATGAATATGAAAAGGGCGAAGAATAAAGTAAAAACGTAAAGGTAATAATAACGAATAATTAAAGTCAAGAAGATTAAAACATCAGCAGGACATAATAAAATCGAACTACTATCTACCAAAATTATGCGTTAGCGCCATGACTTACCTGAGAAAATTGTCATTATCATACGGAATTCTTACGACAGACCCCACGGCAAAGTCGTGTGTGGAAGTCAACTGATAGATGCATTCCTAGTGAAGATCGATGTCAGGTAAGACTACTTACTCTCTCTTTTGTTGGACTAGTTGATGGGATTATGAAGACCTCTACATCTGAGAGAAAGCACGGAATACAATGGACAGCTTGGATACAACTAGACAATTTCGACTTTGCAGATGATCTGGCTTTTCTATCCCATTCACACGAACAAATGCAAATCAAGACAACCAGTGTAGCAGAAGCCTCTGCATCAGCAGGCCTCAACATACACAAGGGAACATGCGAGACCTCGGAATCATACTTGATAGAGAAGCCGTGGAAGAGGTGGGAACTTACATACCTTGTCAGCATCATTGACAGGCACGGACGATCTGATGCAAATGTGAAGGCACTGATTGGCAAAATAGGTTTCATCATATGGAACTCAAAATAACCTTTGTCAATAACAAAATTAGAATTTTCAACACAAACGTCAAGACCGTTTTGTTGTACGGAGCTGAAACTTGGAGAACTACTACAACCATCATCAAAAAAGTGCAGGCATTTATAAAGAACTATCTAAGTAGGTATTTAATCGTTCTCAAACAGATTCCAGGTTTGAAAATATTGCTTTACTAGGGCCTCTGAAGTGCACAGGTTATTAGTTTTCACTTCCTTTGAACTAAATCATCTGACTGTATAGACAAGTTTAACGTGGTTATCAGGTAAGGCCATGTGATGAGTTCACAAGATGTTCTAATATTGAACTGTTGATTGACTTACATTTACCTTTCAAAAGAAATCCGAAATAATGTTCGGACATGCGTTTGGAAAGCGCTCGCATTGTGTGGCTTATGTAACCTCCTTTGCATGAGCCAGTGAACTTATAAATACACATTGGTGTGGCCCAATGCGAGAGTTTGTTGTTTGACGCATTTAGGAATTATTTGACGGCTGGAAGGAACGATGCGAAGCTTGGTGGCACTAGACGTTTTCCTCATATGTTCCGATAGACTGCATAAAAAATATTAATGTTTATCTTGTCATAAGAAATGTAGTTTTTCAATCGGATCCATTACCTATTGAAGTGAATCCTGTAGCCAGCATTACGGAAATGTTTTGATGTCTGTGACACGCTTGGACAATCACCACTTTTAACCAAGTTGCTTCTCACACAAGAAATAAGTTGTACAAATGATGAAAGCTTAGGGAAACTGGATAGATATTTTACGCTAGTGTAGTACTCGTCAGCGGTGTCAAATTTGATTTGTTGGACAGGATCGTACTCTGGGGTTGTCTGTTGAAGAAAAGAGTGCCTGAAAAGCTTACTAAAACTTGAGCAATGTATACAAATACCTTAGTATAAAAACACTTCTCTCCCTTGCTAAAACTCAGCATATGTTAAAGTCGCTTAATCTCACTATTCCTCTTTAACCTTGCCATCGATGATACCCTAGGAACATCTATGTTGGTGTGTTTCTGTCACCTGAGGAAAGATTTTTCAAACCTGAATATGCGGATTATATTTTAATGTGGGTGATACTTAAGTTGTGCAATGAGCACTTATTCAGTTGGCATAGTTCGTACCTTCTAAGTCCAAGGTGCTTTTACAAGACTGACAGGAGTCTGTACCTATACTCAATGTTTTTGATGAGCTATTAGAACTAGTCGAAAAGTTTGTTTATCTGGGTACCTGCTTGAGTGCGTGTGGTAACGTGAGCGACGATAGAATTATGCGTATAGTGAAAGTTAGAGAGGCTTATGCCAGTCTAGGCCATATTTGATGCCTTCATTATATAATTCTGGCTGTAAAAGGACAGATTTACAATGCGTTAGTGAGAGCAGTTTTGTGCTATGCTTGCGAAACCTTTCATTTTCCAGCTGAACATGTTAAGCGACTATCAGAATTTAATTATCATTGTCTGTGAAGGATTGCCGACGTTCAGTGATAACACCATGTTAGTAATGCAGAGATTCAGCAGCATGTGTTCAGGCACAGTGACAGTGATCAAATTGGTGCCACCATCTTTTGTGTTACAGATGTTGTCCCAGAGAATTGCACATCGTGCATTATTTTGCGATTCTTCGACTGGTTGGTAAAAGGGGAGAGTTTATAAGTTTGTTACACTTTTGTGCAGTATACAAGGGAACTGTACAGGAATGACATCTATCGGTTTTTCAGAATCCTCTGGTTGGGTTCCGAGATGTCGCTCACGCCTGAAAATATAAGCCAGTGGCGATCCTGTCGTAATTTTGTTTTACTTCTTTCCAAATTAGGATGATATTCTCTTACTGAAGGGATTCTTCTTGGTTATATATATATTTTTTTAAACTGAACTGTTTTATATTCGACTCTTCTTAACGTACTTTTATTCATTTATTCTTTTCCGTTATACACATCTCTCTTTCTTTACCCCTTCACAATCGCATTTCCTTATTTTATGGCATACATTTGTTTTGGTGCTCTTTTGGGGCTAATATCATGTACTTAAATAAATAAATAAACTCATGCACCCATATGGCATCGAATCCAGTACATGGAACCGCTGCAGCTAACACGATACTGTTAAATCATTAAGTCACAATCTAGTTGTCTATATCTTCGAAAGTCAGTCATTGCACAATATTATTAGGCTATATCTAACTGACTGTCATTGGGAATGTATTCCATCAATATTATCTCCTGTATATGAAATCGTTCCAAAATTAATCACTGGTGATGAACCTGAGATTCTACCCTCTGTGAATTGCACTGTTGAAGAGTTTCAATTTAGGACGAAATAATAATTTAATATTTTCGTGTTTTTATTGGTTTTCTAGTTAGTGTTAATTGTGGATATCAAACTGACTTAATATCAGACAATCTATAGAAAAATGACCGTTCTCTGTTGTTTTACATCAATTTCAGGCGCAATATATATTTCTTCACCAGTTTGCTAATACATTATTTCAACGATATTAGTTTTTTTTCTGAAAATATCAACAACTTTGAAATTTTATGTTTACTTCAAATGAAACTTATCATTGTGATTTCAAAAATTTCCGGTAAGTTCAAATTCTTATTATAAATAATAAATGACGCAACATTTATTTAATTACGTTCCTAATTGTAAAAATATGTTTGTATGTAATTGTAAGATGTTTAAATTTGGTCATAGATATTTAGGAATAAAACTTGGTAGATTTTATTACTAATTTCTTTCCTTCATTCCTAATCATTAATATTAGTGATATTTATGAGAAGTATGTCTCCAAAATTGTGTCACATATCTTAATAAACAAATAGATCTGAATAATTTTAAAAGTTTTTAAAAAATTAAAATCAACAAATGATAGCTCAAATCTACCGATTCGCACCATCTTGGATTTCACAGTGTTCTGCAACTTGACAAATTAACTGCTGGTTAGGATTCATTATCCGGATCTATGTACAAATTCAAGGGAATGATGCTCCTTTGTAGACCTAAGCAAGAATCGCAGACATTAACATCCAGCAATTTCAGCTAGTAGTGACCTTCTGAATGATTGTGAATTTCAAAATCATTAGTCATTGATCAGTAGTTAATTTCGTATCGTTTACATGATTAAATTCCGTCGGCTTTGTTTACTGTCGCAATGTTAATTGACTTCGGGTTATGATACATTGCGTTCCTCAGTATTCCAGATGTGCCTTGCTAAGGAGATTTGACCTAAACAAAACTTTAATCTACTGCTTTTCTTGAACCATACTAGACCATCTAACGTTAAATATAGCGTACAATAATGTTATTCTTGTTAGTTGTAAAACGAAAAGAAAGGAATGTTCAGTGTTTTTCAACTCATCAGACATGTCATTCCGTAAAAAACCACCTTTAATTAAATAATTATTCATTAATGTGTTAACAAGCCAAATATCTTATTGAAGTTTTAAGAAAATCAACAAGTGAACGTCCTAAGTCTCTGTATTTCATATTTATAACCCAACTTACTTATATACGAGAAAACCTAAAAACTATGAATTTGCCTGCAACTTCGAAGATGCTGTTATTTAAGCCTGATCGTTTGTCTGGACATTTAAAGCACTAAGATCTATATAAGGGAATACATTTAAATTCAGATAAAAATGCATAGGTGAAGCTAGCTCATGAATTAGGTAATCGCCTTGAGAAACAGAATTCAGTACTCCATCATGACTTATTTGAATCCTTAATTGGTAAGATGTTTGTTCGGTATAACCAAGCTTGTTCCTTTTTCTCGTACTATAAGGAAAATTAATTTGCTTTTCTATGTCTGATTTTTTCATACCCTACATTACTTACATAGATATTATCTTATACGTAGTTTGAAGTCATCGGTCCAAAGCCCTGGATATAGTTTCTGTGATATTTGACTCAAATTAGTCAGGTGTATCTGAAGTTACTAATACTAATAGTAGAATTCAGACCAGTATTAACCGGTGTCAAAGACGTTACAAGTGAGTTGTCTGAGCCATAACAAACCCTGTTTTAATACAGGAATAATTGAACCAACTGACCACTAAATAATAATGCGATATCATGTTGTGCAGTACTTATTGTTGCATTCTAACAATATCGAGCGAAAAAGTCTTTTATAACTATTTTGTCAATACTGCACTGGAATACTCTAAGAGTAATAAAAATTATCCATAGCTAGAACATTGGTAGTTTTGTAAAAATACCTACAAATAAACCAATTGAAACTTTTTTTCAGTCTACAGAACTACGATCTCAAAAGTGCTAAGTTTACATTTTCTGAAATGCTCGTTTGCTTTTTTCTGGTGAATATTTTTTTGGACAAACAATTATGTGCGTTGTTACCACCGATCAAATGTCATTTTCCCTTATGAAATAAATGGTGCTACTTTGTCATACAAAACTTGGAAAAAGATTACCGTCAGCATTCCATTCAACTGACCAGCATATTTTCCTTATTTTTTAAACTGTACTCTATTTAGTATCGCTTTTAAATAAAATGTCAATATTTTCACCTTTACTTAAACTTTTTTATGATTTTAGTAATAATTCGTGCATTCAGTTTCCCCCTTTCATCCTAACTAATGAATTGCGATGAATCATAATTACTATTTTGATAATAGTAATTACTAATAATAATATTGTTACTTATATCTTAACTTTTTTCTTCATTTTTTTCACCTATCAAACTGAATTCATTTAAATGTTTGTAGGAAGTAATTTCCTACAGGTTTAATACTGAATTATTCTCTAGACTGTCGAGCACAGAGTCTTAGCTTAGACAAAGTCAAAACAACTAAGCTACTTGGCTCGATAAAATTTGTCTGTTTCTAAAACATAAATTAACACTGTTAGTATACAAAATAAATAGTACAGTCTATTAAACAGGGAAAAGGAGCGACATAAATAACATACTGAACAGTAACTAGAAGATGGGAAAAGTTAGTCAACAAAGTGAATATTATTATCATAGAGGGGTTTTGTGAATATTATAGTATTGACAGATAATTCCCATTTAAACATTGGTTGACATTATGCCCACGGCATTTATGATTCGCTACTACCCATTTCTAAAAAAATGTATGGTGTCAAAGAAAAATTTAGCGATCGGTGATTGGTGTACTTGTTTTTACAGGTGTGTGCTCAAGTGATAATGAACAAACATTTTGTCACCTTTAATAATTTTGTTATTGGTCGTAAACTGTTCATCTTTGTAATCTGATTAGTTGAAATTGAAATCGCATCTAGAGCTGTGATTGGATGTCAGAATTTTGATTTTTACATTTGAAATTTAACGATAATGAATAAATCTTTTTGTGTAATGTAAGTCTTGTAAGAAATTTAGAAATTTATAGAAAAAAACACCAACTTCAGTGCAATCCTACTGTTACTGAATGTGTATTAGGATAAATGTTTGATTTCCGATCAAAAATTTTAATGTCACGAGTACTTATATTTATCACATAAAAAGAAAGTTTTTGGAAAAAAGCAACTGAAAACCGGTTTGAATATTTGATAATAGTGATTACTGAATGCATTGGGAAATAATTCTCAACTGCAATATGAGTCAGATAAGTATCATAGTGTAACCACCTATCACAAATTGACTGTAAGTTCACATCAGTCATACTGTGTGTACAGTAAGCCAATATGTGCCGACATGGCAAACCGTTTTCAATGGAAAATGTACAGGAGCAGCGCATGGAATCACGGTGTACATTGTAAGTCTCTGTTGCGTCCACAGCCGTGAATAACTCAACAGACATTACAAACTCCGTCATAGGAGTGCGCAGGTGCCGCTTCAGTACTTGACATGCAGCTGGTGTCAGTCGTTCCTGAAGTTCACGCATTGCTGGCTCTTGGCCGATGTTGGCTTTTACCCGGCAATCTGATGTATATTTCTGTAATCTTGCTTCCATCCAATATCCAACGCGAAGTAGCACACTAAAGATAGATCTCAGCACAGGTATTTTTCGTTTCAGTTGATGCATCTTCAAAATTTGGTGACTTGTCTCAACAAAGTTCGTATTATTGAGTTGAAGTAGCGTTGCTGATGGTCGAAAAGCTGTAGACCATTTGTGTTTTCTCGGTAATAGATGGTCTCTGACATATCGGGCAAACGTTCCGTCCGATATTTCGATCAGGGATAATACATTGTTAAAACTACAAAATAATATTATGTTGCTTTTGATTTACCTTTCAACCGTTTGAGTAAACATCAGGCGAAAAAATAGTTGTATCACTTCTGATCGTACCCTCTACAATTAAGGTTACCGGGTTAATGTTAATGAACGAAACACTTACCCTCTTTATAGCATTGCGAACAAGGTGGACGCGACACAAGATATGGTGAGCATTGGGATACACCTGCATGATGGCAGCAGCTATTGCAGGTGAATCATCTGTCACAATGCCTACCACCTGTCGACTGTTGGTTGACCGTTGGAAGAACGACAGGAATCGAGAAATCAAAGTCGATGTTTCGCGACTTATAAATGCAATACAAACGGGTATCGCCTTCAAATTCATATCAAGGGTGACGACCTGATATAAATAGATGTTCTCGTTATTTGTCTTGCATGTCCTGTCCAAACCAATAACATCACCGAAACGGTCTGCAAAAATCTTTTGATCACCAGTGCTGAAGAAAAAGTACGATAGACAGTTCTCATCGTCTAATTCGTATTCGCATAGCCCACCCAAAGATGTTATGTGCGCTTTCAATTTTCCGTAATCACCTATGGTTTACATTATAAATTGGCAAATGGCTTACTAGGAATGTTCGCCTGTGAGAACACTTTGTACCGCATATTATAGATATCTTGATCATTCAGTAGTTTCCCATAAGAATGGTAAGCATAATTCTTAATGTGGAATGAAGCAGTACCAGATATTAGCAGCGGTCGCACATTTTCAAACTGGGCATCTGTTAACCTGCGCATCCATGAATTACCTTGCTACCTCAGGGAATTGCACTCGTGATTGTGATGCACATTCCCACGTACAACAGTCTAGTAGCCGTCGATAATCTTACAGTACATGAAGGCCGGACATTGAGTGTTCATGGAAGCCCTTCATGACAAAAAATGTTAATAACATTTATAAAATTACCTCCTCCGTCTGATCCGCTGTGACGAACCTCTAGATGTTATACGGCCATGTCTCCAGCACACAAATTTAATGTACGAGTTTTCATTTCTGCACAAATGCGAATCTCGAACTACATAATGACAGTAAGTTGATCTTTCATAATTGGTGATAGCGGACTTCAACGCTTCAACCGGTGGGAACGCAACGAGAAACAACGTTGTCAAAAAGACTTCCTCTATTTCTGTTACGTGAGAAACAACAGCGCTTGTACTAGGCACGTTACTATCCTCCATAATGATGATTAAAATGTACTTCGTCGACAAGTACTGATGTTTTATACCAATCCGACAAAACATAACTAACAAATTAAAAACGAACTTCAAAACTAGCCATTTCATTGGACGAAACGGGATGAAAAATATTGCAATTTTGGGTTGAAAAAACATTTTTTTAAAGGGTGGGTGGGGGGTTTTTTTAAAAATTCCCGTGGGGCTAATGAATTTCCCACAAGAGCAGGTGAACTGGTAGATGCATATGGAGGCGACCAGACGCGGAAGCTTATCTTTTGTGGATACAGAAAATAAGTTTCTACTAGTGAAGGTTCTTCGCAGTTTAGCCGCGTTAAATGTTCTAATAGTTGTTGTTAGACGATTTTTGATAACGTCTGATGTTCGATCACTTTTAAATTCCAGACTTATATAAAGGTTTTTCTTCGGAACGGAACAACTAGATTTCTTGTTGTAACTGCTTCTATTCATATTCTTTTCTATGAACCGTTCTGGGTAACCATTTTCCGTCAAGGTTTTCTTGAGGAATGCGAGTTCTTCGTTAATGCATTCCGTACTGCATATCTGATGTATTCGATAACATAAAGAATGAATGAGGTTTCTCTTCCTACTTAACGGAACCCAGCTGTAGAAGTTGGTTAACTAGCCATTCCATGTTTGTTTTCTAAAGATGGATCTTTTTAAAGAACCGTTACTCTTTCTCATCAGACGTACATCGAGAAAAGGAATTGATTGGTTTCGTTCCCTTTCTAACGTGAAGTCTATGGAAGGGTGGCATGAGTTAAAGGTGTGTAGAATATCATCTAAATCAATATTATTGTAACAAACGACAAACTTGTCGTCCATGTATCACACGTATAGGTGGAACCGACTGATCATTGAACGGAGTTGGTCGTTTTCTACTTTTGCCATCAAACAGTCTGCTAAAATTGGACCCAATGGAGACCCCATAGCGATCCCATCCCTTTGTCTATATATTTCATTATTGAAACTGAACTGGACATTAAAAGTACAGCGTAACAATAGTTCTTTCAAGTGTTCAGTAGGCAAACCTAGATCTATGTTGTTAGAATTAATATACTCACATATATAACATGTCGTCTCAGTTAAAGGTACGCTAGTGAACAAAGAATTAACATCAAGCAAGAACATGTGTTTTTCGGAAGTATTAACGTCCTTAATACGATCAATAAATTGAAAAGCATCATGAATAGAATATTTACATAATTGCCTTCTAACCGGTTACAATTTTTCCGCTAACCATTTGGCGATTCTGTCGTATGGTGAACTTGACATGTCCAGTTTAATAGTTAAATTCATGAGTCAATTGAAGCTAGATCACCATGGAAAACCTGGAAGCTTCAATTGACCCATAAATTCATCTATTAAAAGCGAATATTGTTTTATAATGAACATAAAATTGTGATTGGGGCATAAACAAGGCATAGTCATACGAGGTGAAAAAAAGTTAATGTGGTGGTGGACGCTTCGTGTTATGATTGGTGGGTTCTTTTATCAATCACACTTTACAATGTTCGCCCTGGGATAGTCACCACTAATAGGATTAAATGATCATCGTGACATATTGCGAAGTGATGTAATTTGGAAATCTCTGAAGCAGTTAGTTTGAACCCAGTAGTTTAAAGGTCATGTGTTCACCGTGAAATGTAAAGGTTCTGGGTTGAATCGTCGGAGAGGTTAAAGCTGTTCACTGTTAAAGAGTCCCAAACGAGGACTAAAAAGATGTCTAGAAAAGCTTCCTTATTTCAACAGGTTTTCAGATCGATGTAAGTCTATAACAAAAACCATTTATGAATGTAGAACAAGTATAACAGATCATGTGAAGTTGAGTTTGTTCACAATTAATTCAATCAGGTCATTTTATTAACTGAGTCATCCTAACAACAACGTATCTATATCATTGTTTCTTTATTACTATTGTGAATGTATGAACATGTATGCCTGAATATTGCTTACGGCCCTCGCATCTATTCACTATGCTAGTCTTACTACTAACCACTTATTTGATTCGATGACTCCTTCATTCCACTATGTATATATATGTCCATGTCATTCATATTCATTGCTCTCTCTCTCTTAATTTTACGCGCTTGATCGTATTCATATTCGCTGACTCACCCGCTCGCTTGCTTGCCATTCGGCACAACTCTTCGATGCTTGTTTAACGCATCTGTAATTTTGGATATCTGCGTGTAACGTAATCAACGCTTCGTACTCGCCTTCTGATTAACAAACCGTTGGGGCGTTATAAAGGACGGTTACCAAGACAAACTGTATACGAAGTTTAAGAATTATATAGAATACCGACCACTACACAAGATGAAACGAATTGGCTTTTAATATTATTTTGAAGATGACTGACATATTCTTTTGTTTTTATTTTATTATGTTATTAGAAATTATGACAAGTTATATAAGAAATACACTCCTTACTTCATGTACTTATCAAATTTAGGCATATCACAGCCTTTTTTAATCTTCAAGAAACACAAACCGCAAATGAATGTATTGAAATTTATTGTACGAAACTCAGAAAAAAAATTATGTGCAGGATGCTGAGTATGACTTGCTAAGTTTCTGAAATATTTTAAACAGTACTTAGAGGTGTTATTCAAGACGTCCACTTTGGTCACTTTAAGATACATTGGTAAAATGTACCAGGTTTTATTTGTTGTTCTTCATATTTAAGTTCGAATATGATTCCCATCGCTTCAAACACTAAAGACTTGCCATAGGGTGTAAATTTGAAATGATCTTACGAAATACTGCAAATCCTGAACTTCGACAAGACAAGTGAAAGCTCGAATTTGAAGTTGTTGTAATTTAAAACAGATTTAAGTGGATCACAAAATATTGAATTGCACAGTAAATGTATCACGTGTTTATTACAAATAGTCACCTATTCGTTCAGCGGTTATGGTATTTACTGATGATTGTAAGGAGTCTTTATTCAAACAGACTGGTTAAATCCAATTATAAATAATAATATTGAGCAAATACAAATTTCTTGTCAAACGATCATGGTACTTGAAATTTTACATGACTTATCGATTCTTGCTTTTTTAGAGTAGCTTATAAGATTAACTAAAGGAAAACAATAAAATCCTTTTACTCAGACTGAGTGATTAAACCTAACGTAGACGATCATTAGAAAGCTATAGATGTAGACTTTGGGTTGGCTGGAGCAGATATCCTAAATCTACAAATGGTTAATTGTAGTCTGAATAAGTTATTAATAGCGCGAATGACTGACATCGATCCAGAACTCTATAGGAGCATTAGTTCCCTCAGAAATACATATGTGTTTAGCAAACGTGTGTCAACCACCACAAAACTTAGATCCGAGGCTTCCTACCAACAGCCTTTAATGATATTATATAAATGAAATGTTTAAGGTTTACATATATACTTATGACTTAAAATTCACATACTCCACATAACACTTAATCCCAAGCATAGTTAGCTCGTTTTTTATATCATTTTAAGCATAAACCTTAAACAATCGTTTTAGAAACTTTGTGATTTGGTGATTAATCATAATATTAGTGACTTCTAATTTTACTTCATGAACTCGTTTGCTACTTCAAGATATTTACTGGAGAGTTGAAGTCATCTAAATATACCTTTAGCTACCTTATTATATTATTTCGTCTGCATGACTTTCTCTGTAAATGTATCCACGTAATTATTTCTCTCATCATCCACAAATAGTGCTATAACTATAGTTAACTTGAATTCACAACATTCACATCATTTTAGTCTTCTATCTTATTGTTCCATTAGGTTACTTTTTTTCCTAGCATTTAACTGTATTCGATGTTATTCATCGTTCATCGTCAACTTCTCTTTTGCTACGCTAATGTGAGGGACAGTGACTAAAATGTCTTGAACTGTACAATAATGGTCAATGAATCACCAGATTTATTATAAACAAGAACAGTTTTAGGACGTTCGATGTATACGGTTTTCCTCCTTTTTATTTCTAAATAAACAAGTATTTACTGGCAGCTTCTGTCAGTGACATTATCAGAGAATGGTCCCTCTGAACTGACGCGAAGGATAACGAAATTGTAAACGATATGTAGTGAATTATTCAAGGTGGTTTACCTCAGGTTTACGCGGTTTTAGGTGTTGCAAATATCTTTTCAGTTGACGGATAAACTTAGGACTCTTTCCTAATGTACCAGCTGCATCGAGCAGGTATTTTGTACTAATTAATTTACCATACAATTGGTTGGGGTTTGCTGAGTCATCACAACCGATGGTTAAATATTTTGAAGGATGTGGCCCAGAATCATTCGCAGTGGTGAAGGTGCATTTACTCTGTCTTCTCTCAGATCCTAGGTCCCTAAATTCTTTACAAACTTTTCTCATTATATCAATTCATATGTTCTCGAATCGAATCATGGATACCGAATCTTTTTTAGCTGTGGTTTTGAAATATTTGATAATGAACACATACTGTATATAAATCGAGGGTCCAATACACAAACATGACACCCACTTTCAAATTTCATGACCGCTGCTGGAAATATACATCTAAAATCTTTCGTAGAAAACTCATTCTAACTAAAAAGACGGGAAACTAAGACCCAACATGTCAGCAACTTCAGGCGTAAATCTAAAAATTTGGCAATAAGGATTGTTCGGCTTGAATAACTGGCGATGCATGATTTTTCTCTTTATATTCGCAAAATGAATATTTTATCAGTTTTTAACTCTACATGAATGCCGATTTTTTTTTATCTGAATACAGGACATGAATGTAACGGCATTTGTCCCTAATATGCTTAATTTGTAGAGAACAGAGCATTTAAAACGATCAAATTAACATCATAAATGCAATAAAATGTTCAGCAACAACTAGGGTTCACATTTTATTATGGAAATAGACACAACCTAATATGGGCATCATTATCACCCGAAGACTATTCATTTACTTTAAGGTTACTGCAGTTTGGTGCTAAAATGTTTCAAAGATGTTTCTCACTGAAGAACCATCATAGAATCAAACATCCCAACCGTCAGTGAAAAAAAACACGTGTTACATCAATGGAAGATATATATAGTAATTATACTAAAGTTTGATAGTCATTGACTGCATCATTGTACAGTTCATAATATTCCTTAATGAGATGTAGAAAAGGGACGTCAATACCAACTGCTTCCTTCTGAAAGTTTTAAAACAATTATCACAAAATATAATGTGTTTAACAAACGCGCGAAGAGATTTATGATGGTTTACGGTGAAACTTGAAGAAATGTCTGCAAAATATACATGAATTTTTGATCGCCGTTTATAGAGACAACTTACTGAAGTTAGTAACTCATTCTAAAAGAATCAAACATTCTATTGCAAGCCGTGAAGGCTGCAAAATTGCTTCTACATCAAGACAATCATCGACTCATTACGTTAAGGTAAATATCGAATATCTGGAGTTTCTTGTGCTTTTGGATCACTAGTTCATTATTCGGATGATTGCTTGTAAAATTTCGGATAATCCAAGTATGAACTCGATTCTAGAAAAAATTTGGAGCTATTAGGATTGTGTAAAAACAGATTATGGGCAGCGCAAGAGTTTGATTTATGGGGAATTTTATAAATATTTTGGACATTCAAGATAGAAATGGGACAATTGTATTGTTAGACACAAGAAATATCTTTAAGGAGGTAAGGTTAGTGCATCCTAAATATTTTAAAATAAAATTTCATGACATACGTTTGCGTACTTATTTCTACCAACAAAAAAATAATTATTGACCCCTAAATAAGACCTTAAATTGTCTTATAGGTATATATACAAAATTCCCTAAAAAATCACCAAATCCAAATGTTACTGAATGCCAATGAAATTATATGTTCGTCTCCTATAAACTTAAGTGTTAAATAAAATGAGTCATACGCGGCTTATTAAAATGTCTCCAGTGTTGTTCTTACCCCAAAAATAGGTTTGCGATTACTCAGTGCTTTAGGAAAAATAATTTTACCTATACTTAACAGTAAATTAGTGAACTTGAGATGAAGTCTTGTCATAATAAAAAATGAAACATCACCATAATTATTACTGTTATTGTTACCAAGGTTAGAAAACAATAATTGAAACAATATTCTTTTACTGGATTTTAGACTCCAAAATTCATAATTGCAAAAATTGATCCAAATGTTTCAGAAATGTGTTAGTTATGTACACAATTTAAACTTTGTGTAAATCATCCAATTTACTTACAATATTAAGAGATTTGTCAATATCTGTAAGGCACCACAAAAGTCACTTTAATCATTAGAACGGACACAAAATATTTTGGGACAAGTCAATCGCTCTCCAAACTCCATTACTAAAATCTGTACCTTGATGCTGACTTTCAGGCAAAACACCAAAAAAATGCTTGATACATTTGGTTCGTAAAATCGAATATCTCTTTATATGCATCCCAAGTAGTAATATATATCATAGAATGAGGTGAAAAACAGTTTACGTCTGTCAGTTTTTTGTTACTAACGCTAGCGAATACAACCAACTAGATAACAGAGATAAATAAAAAGAACGCTTCTAGCAAAAGATCAGCTCATTGCACACATTTGTACATCAGTTAACAGTACTTGATCTTGATGACCATTGTATATCAGTAAAGGTTGCTAACTCTGATTAAACTCGAATATTTCAACACTTCCAAGGTTTAGTCGTGAACACAGGCAAATCCTTCCGCCAGTATTTAATGTGTCGACAATAATTATCATAGAATAAGTGTATGTATGCACATTCGGGGATTCAGAAATCCATACTTCACAAATTTTCTATTAGCTATTACGGATTCATTGAAATTTCGAATGTGTCGTTGTGTAGTGGTTCTAAAACCTGAATAATTTTGATATTTTATCTTTTGAATTGTTTTGGATTCATGTTTGCACTCTATTAAGTACCGGTTATCGTCTTTTCATCACTATTCTGCTTTTTTAGTGAGATACTAACTGATATGCTCATCCTTGTACCCTTTAGATTTTCGTCTTGTCTGAGTTATTTTACTTCCCCACTTTCCTTTAAATAAAAATTCATCTGTTGGATATAAACCTGCTAACAACCGGCATTTATGATAGCATATCAGACCAGATAGATGAATGTATTAAAAAAATTTAAACTCCGACTGACTAATGATATGGAAACATATATTTCAAAGATGTTTTCTGAATCAGTATGTACTACGAATGGTGCACACTAGATGCCATATAAACCAAAAATAAGGACTTACAGCAGATGTTTCGAAATACGGAATGTTTAGATCATCCGCTAACCCCTGGGCTTCTTCCACATTGTTGATATGCTTCTCTTTAAGGTCTATTTTATTTCCCACAAGAACGACTAGAAGCCAGGTATATGATAAGAAAGTACTCTTACCCGGTATACGTATATTATTAGGTTTCCGTAATTCTGTCAGGGTAAGCTTTGCACTGGAGAAACTTTCCTGGTTAGTTACATCGAAAACAACAACGATAAGGTTGGTCATATTAATCTACCCTTATAAAAATAATTAATGTCCTACATAATGATTCATGGGATCCTGAAAAACTTCTTTGCCTGGGATATTATATAAGAACAATTCCTAGGAAATAAGTTCTTTACTGTTCACTTTACCGTACGATGCTGTCATCCACTTGTGGTATTGTCATTGTTTTTACAGCGAATTCAACCGTCTTAGACTGGAGTTCTTAATGTTATTTGAATAATTATAGCTACCATAAGGTAGTTCTTTGAGAAGTCCTGGCCACCACTACAAAATGATTGAACAATTGACGTTTTTCCACAATATGGGCTTCCTAAACACTTAAATACGATCACTGAACACCAACCAAGGATATGACATTTTGCTCGCAAGCATTCGTGCATTTTTCAAAAGTTACCGTGGTGATGCTACGACAACTAATGACCTTGAACTACTTTTCAGTCAACGAAAAAACCGGCTGTGAAAATAGTTATGAAAATTAACACAGCTATGATCATTGTTACGAGCTGGTGCAAGTCAGCTGGTTTCTTCGAGCTAAGTTTTTAGGTCTATGATACGGTTTCAGGTCTTGGGTGACTTCTAATGAAAGAAAGTGTGTCCATTCACCTGCATTAACACAAGCGAAGTCGACTGTTATTTTGGGGTCCGCATATCTACAGTCTGGTGAAAGCATTTTTAAGATAATGAAACCAGCAACTACTAAATTATATACAGACGATTAATTTATTGTAATATTGGGGTTGTACAATTAGAATACAGAGGAGTGACAAAACAATGATGTGGAGTAGTCAACAGGTTAATTAAATAAACTTCATAAACAAACAACGGTATAAGATTATCCGATAAGTGAATCTGACAAGAAGACAAATTGATAGAGTAGGTTAATGATAACAATGAAAATGAATTTTTTTATAAGATCTGCAACATGGAGGACAATTGGATGTCAAAAACATCTTACCGTGTTATTGGACACATCCTATTTCTATTCTAGGCCAAAACGTGTGAAAATACCACACGTACGCAGTGTTTATCAGTTCAACTTCCCACAAACAGCTCTCGAACAAGGGACCTGAAGCCTATAGTGATCTACTCTTATGAAGAGAACACGAGTGGTGTAATGGAAAAATTTATTTTCATAACGAACTGAACCAGTGATTTTTACTGCATCTTTTTGTTTAATTGTACCAAAAACACACTTTTCCGTTAAATGTGACCTTAAACCCACTCCGATACGCACGGTAGTCTTGCTTGCAGATTCTGGCACGATCTCAGTATTATTTCGTCACCATGAGATCGCCAACAAATACATCCTCACTACAACTTGACGACTGCCTTCTAATATTTGTTCTACGGAGGAGTTTAATCTAGTAATCGACAGGTAATCAATCTGCAGTGGTGATCATAGGCAACTGCAACTCGACGCTCACCACAAGCCTATGGAGGATGAAATAATACGAAGTCGTATTTGAATGCTGGTTGATATTGTTAAGCACATGTAGTCACAGCTAACTAGCTGTCACATGAGATGTGCAGCACGACTCATCTGAATGAAAACCAACTTATGGTTCGTCTGGCCCTCCATAGAATTTGTCACTGCAGTCTATGCCCTCTGACAGTAACATCCATTGGTCACTCTCCGTTGGCACTTCATAGAAGCGATGACCACAGAGTAAGTATTCTCCTAATTCTTATATCGTTTTAAATACTAATCATCTACATTTATAGAGGTTGAATATCTAAATACTACTACGCCCGAACTTTTCTGGGGACACTAAGTCTCTTCACAGCTCTTGTAAACATCTTTAATCTGGTACTCTCCACAGTTCGTGTCCACGTAAATAGATACTGGTAAACTGATGTTTACTGAGGCCCTTTGATTAACAAACGAGATAGAGTAGATGGCCTCGCGTTTCTCCTGTTGATACACCAGGCGTGAACGTTTTACGCTTCGAACGCAGTCTGTTAACTTTGGTACAGAACGCTCTGCCCTGATGATAATTCAATAGCCAAGAAAGTAGATTCGACGATGTTCGGGATTATATCATTCACGTCTGAGAGGTCCGAGAGTGATGCAAATAAGAACGCTTTAAGATTCTAGCAGTGTGCTCAACCATCCACTGATGACAGCATGTTTGTAACACAGTACCTAGACTTCATTATCCCATGCTATGCTTCCTAAGACGGTTATTTTGCTGACGAACCCCACCATCTGATCATCTGCTTGTTTTACAAACAATTTTAATGGTATTGGCAGAAGAGCTATAAGTCAGTAGCAGATCTGGTTTGCCCTTTGCCCCCTTTGAAATCAGAAGGGTGTTTGCTCTACTTGACTCTTTGTCAATTGCTTGGATTTAAAGGAGTGGTAAAAATGTATCGATTTGTCGGTGATAAGGAATACCTACCAATTCCCTCAGCATCGTGGAGTTCATAATGCCATAAACCAGTAATTTACCGGTTTCCAAATTTAATAACTTTCCTAACACTTGTCTAAGCATTGGTTGGTCAACGCTTTCGACTATCTTCGGAGCTGGAGTATCGATCCAAACTTGTTGTATCGGTTCTTTGTCAAAGTGTCCAGTAAAGACGTTAGTGGTACCGAGTTCATTTCGAGTAATACATTAAGACCCGGTGACAACAAACTTTCCTGGACCATGCTTTCCTATGTGACATGAACTGATATAGTCGCTTTAATCTAAATCTCGGTTTGTTTGAAAATCACTCCTATGTTTTAAAACATCTATTTCATGCTCTTGTCGTAGCCCTAAGTATAAATTATGGTCTAAACCTAGCACTGAAGCCTGCTTCATGTTTCATGTTACCCTGTTTGCATAAACTTTTACTGCCTCACTTTATCCAGAATGTTCTCTTAACTGGATTATACCAATACTGTCCAGTGTATGTATCAAACAAAATTACGTGATTAAAAATGGAGTGTTAACTATTCTTCGGGAATAAAACATAATGGACGAAATAGTCATCTGTTTGTTCGAAGTGGGCATTAGATTTCCTATTTCCCCCTGATGAATGATCAGATGCTTTTGTTTCATAAACGTGTGTTTAGAACACTTAACGTTCTCCTTATGTTGTGTTATCAACCGTATGACACCAATCCAAAAGCCCTTCTATTTACTATTTAACAAGGTTAAGCATTGACACGTCTTCTAAATGAACGCTAGATTCAGTTCCTAAGGTCTTCTAGAACTGCATGCTAAACCTACACAGCGGGCATGGTTTAAACGTTAGGCCCCTTGGAATGTGCCCTTTCGTTTCAACGACCTTGAACGACCTGATTAGAGGCGGTTATTCCGTATTTCAATTGCCATGGGTTGGTTGGATTGCATGAGTATCAAGTTTTTTCACATATAAGTCATCTTATGCTGCATAAAAAAGCACGAAATAAATACCAAAAGCATTAATTTAGCATTCTCTGTTTTATAGCGTACACTTTGGCTCTGTTGTTGCTTTGTAATTTGATCTCTGATCCCAACATCTGTGGTAAAGCTCAACGAAATGTCAAGTCACAGGTAAATCCTAGGTATTTGTAGTATTTCCTTGGGTTATTATTGTTGCAAGGAATAACTTTTTAATAATTATTCATGTCTGTTTTTAGTGCGTCATGCTCAAGTGATATCTAAGTCGACCTTACAGATGCCTTTCGAAGTATGATATTGAATAAGCGTTTCGTGTTCTGGGATGATTTTGATAGCGCCTTAAAAGAGTTCCAAAATGTATGGAATAGTAATTTTATCGCTTCTCAGACTACTTATACTCGTTACATCCACACGGAAAGCAAGTTGCTAAAGGATGTCATTTTCAAATACCTGTTTGTAACGTTTAATTGTACGTTTGGTCATAAATGGAAATCGGAAAGTTTGAAAGTGAAGCGAAAATCGTAAGATCTTTAACTAATATCTGATGTTTAAGATCTAAATTCCGTAATTGTCAATCTAAATTCCATGTAGGACTAGAGGAGCAAGGATATGTCATCAAATCCTACAACATGCCCCACAATCATCCATGTAGTATAAATAAAAATAATATATTTGTAATATCCCAATAAGTAGAAAATCCAATTTTCTACTCATTGGGATATTACAAATATTTTATTTTTATTTATAACAATGAACCCAATGCTCAATTTATTCGAAATTATCAAATCAAACCATGGTAATGACACCTTCATCCATGTAGTAGTTCATGGATGGTGAGTGATCCATGGACAAGGAGATTATCATCAGAAGAAAAAGAGAACTTGAAGCCAGTAATACTGCACTGTGAGTCAGCAGATGAAGTTATCGAAAGTATTAAGGAGAGAACTGGTAAGCAAGTATATGCTGCCGATATAAGAGGTATGAAAGCTACACTCTCCACTGGTAAGTGTATATAAATACATTTCAGGTTGTTTTACTCGGAAGCAGGTAATGGATATACTGAGACAAAAAGACTAAGTGAGAGAACATTTAGAAAATGGATATGCCACGAGAATATGTTTAAGTAGTTATGACCAAATACAGCTGTACAAGAAATATCCAGAAGTTCTGTCCATTGATTTTACGTATAATACTAATAATAAAAAGTGAATATGTTTATCGTTTTGCTTTACTATGTAGATATTCGTTATTCCAGTTAGTGGTGGCAGATAATTGGGGTCAAGGACGAATTATTATGTTTGCGTGGACACGAAAAGAAAAGCGAGCCGATGTGACATGGATCTTAGATAAATTCAAAGACATAATGGGTAACACAATGTTGACAGAAACATTTGTGATGGATTTCGCACGATGTGAACTTAAAATAATGCGTTTCGTTTACGTGGAATATGAAAGCGACGACTGGTTGTTTATGGTTGACCGCGGACAACATTATAAAGTGGATGTAAGCATTTGTCAATGCGATTGTAGGACGTTTATTATGTGTCGATATCCGTGCCGTCATATTTTGTTTAATTACGGCTCCTTCTGGTTTAGTGGGATGTCACGAATTTATGGTATTGATGCTGACTTATCACGCAAAATACCTCTTTAAATCGTGTTACGAATGTTGAATTGGTTTCACTTCCTACCCAGAAATCCTATTACAAGCAAACCAGATAATTCGCTAATATTCGAAGCCTACTCAAGACCCTATAATACCTGGAAAAAAATAATAATACAAAAAAACGAAAGGGGCTCTAATTGCTTCGATAATAAAGGGAAGATTGCCAATTGTATTTCACAATACTGTTTCTAGCACTATATTTTATTTTATAACCACAAATAATCACATACTCCTTTCCAAATTGCCTCCATTTGTCAGTTGTATGTCCACTCACACCTTGTTAACACTTATTTTCTTTTACCTATTAAAATGCTCTTTCTTAACAAATACCTTAATAAAAGAAAATTAGACTAAGTAATCATACCTTAAACATTCCTTCATGAATATTGGCTACTCTGCCTCTCGTCCTTTCTTTTACTTGCTCCCTCTTTCAGCCCCCTTGTGATATGGAACGAAAGATTTCATCCTGCACCATCCTCAAAGCCTTAGACATTCCAAGGGGACATAAGGTTGCGACATTTAGAATCTACCACCTTCAATGGACCTATCCTTGGCCATCAGTCGCACATTTGAAACGCAACTTTCATGAAGCGCGCCAACTGTGGTATTGATTAAAACCATCTAGATTCATATCTTATAAATTATCAACCCAGCTATGTAATTTACTGCAGTGAATATTGTATCATTTGTATCAATTTGATCTTGCCTGTAGACTGGCATGCCTCATGTAACAAACTGTTATTTGAGAATAAATCATTATTATTATTATATGCTACTTGCATACGTTAAAAGACGGAGTCTTACAGGTAAGCTATATCAATTATGAAATATAAACAACATAGCTCATCAATTCTTAGGTATTGCAGCAGATGGCAGTTACACAATAAGCAGAACTTCCAAAATAATACATTAACTGCATTACCACGACGGAGTGAAGTGTATATAAGTATGCAACGAAGCCAAAGAATCCATAAGCATTGCATCATTGAGAAGTATGGTGAAAGTTTCGCAACGAAAGTTGAGAAGAAAGTGGACAGTTATTACTTAAGAATTTTTAATACCAACTTGTAAACTTGATTTGCTGCTTCAGCAGCGATGATTACTCAATAAAGTTTTGCATAATTTTAATTTTCATCTTATTCCTACTTTCATGGAACGAATAGCAATGATGTTCACGTGTAACTGTCTGTAATAATTAAGAATGATTAAGAAACCCTACATTCACGTAAAGTCTTACAGATTAGGCACCCACATATCATATTCACCTTCGTCGGATTACGTTTATCATCAAAATAGTATCAGTAGCTAAGTAGATTTTAATTTCACGTGATTAGTTCCGCTTATGAATTACAATGAAACAAGGAGAAATGTTGATTAACAGTGGTATGCATTCATTATAACTAAATATGTATTAGGATTTAACAGTGATGTGGGAAACAGTTGACATACCTGAATATGAGTAATTGAAATGACGCAGGTTATCAATAATGAGTAATAATAATAATAATAATAATAAGTATATATATATATATATATATGCAGTTTAACGTCAAAGGTTATTTGTTTTTACAGTCAATAAAACATTAAAGATGGGCGGTGTGTTAGTGGACTGGAGTTCACAGACATATAAGTGGTGTGAAAATCTTATAGGTTATAAATGATCCGTGAATTTAAGAATCGAAAACTTGGGTTACGTATTAATTGATTACAATATAAAGAGTTCACATAATTACAGAGGATTAAGTGAGTAGATGTAAGTGACAGGGTGCTGGAATAAATCGGTAACTAAATTTTAAAAGTGAAATGAATTATTACGTAATCCATCTTATTACTTATTCATTCCATGGATTATAATGAATTCATATTATTCTCTATATTTTTTCTAGCGTCCTATCGACTATTTATAAATACGGACACGGTTTATAAAGTAAGACACTAAGTGTAGTTGCTATATTTATATTTCAATAATTCATTAGTTGAATAAAAATGTCACTAGGCAATACGGAACACAGTTAACGCGAACTTGTAAACCGGTTTTTAACATGATATTCCATAATCACAAATTCCATAAGTTGTAGACCGGCGTAAACATCATCACAAAGCTTTGAGGACTTTAATGGATTCATACAATTCTGAAAAACAACAAATCAGTCGTGAAATATAGAATTAGACTACGTTATCAGTATCACATTCAATAAGTCAATCAAATAGCAGATCACATAATGTACCTATAAGTCTCTTATTTGCAGACAGCGCTAACCATTAGAGATTTTGATTTCCTATAATAAAAATAATTAGGTAATCTTTACAATATACAAATCAGTGTTATTTACAAATTGGTGAAGTCAGTATCATCATAACATACAAGTGTCGTCTGACTTATGAAAAAATGTAGCTAATTAATGTGGCATAAAGGAGATGTGAATACTAGAAACTTGTGATTCTGCTTCCATTGCTCATTCACTTTTCGTCACGTTGTCTGAATGAATTACTTCGGACGAGTCAGTCTGTAATGCAGTAGGAATTCATGAATTAACTCATTAATAGTTGTTATTTGATTCAAGTCTGTGTCGTAACAAGCACTGGGAACTTCATGTAAACAGCGCTCGTCAGTGTCTAACTCTTGTAGTATTTCGTCTAGACATTCGGTATTAGCAAGAGAAATTGGTAAGCACCATCTAGATATTACTCGACAATATGCATCATAACTTATTCACATTTTCGTCTGCGATTGTGCATTCCGTTTACAGAAACGTATTCGTCAATCCTATAACAGACATCATAAATCAGTATCAAGTACGACATGGTTTTGTCACCATGCTCAGAAGAGGCACTCATTATTTTACTTATAAAGATTTTGTGTCTATTTAATGTGGTGTTTTACAATGTTCCTATATATGTTCAGAAAGCCGGTAGAAAAGTCTATCAACGTCATTTGTTACTCACATAATTTTTCTCTGATACGTTACACAATAATATATCACTTCAGTACAAAACAATGCTACCTATAGTGCATATAACCTTTTATGGCTCAATACAAACAAGTTATATAATATTCATGGTTATGTTAACGCTTACTTCTTTCTAATTACATTTTATAAACGACTACGGACATCTATGTCCGCCGTCACCATAGTCAAGGAGGTGAACCACATATGATGAATTTCACGGCTTATTTTCATGAAAACTCAATCTGTGATCTATTTTTGACGAGAAAAATGGTGATTTGACTTTGTATTGTTAAAAATAACCATATAACGCTAACTACAGATTTACTTAGGTGGTGAGCAAGAAATACGTCAAACTGCTTATAAATTGCGATAAAAACTATCTTGCCAGCACAAAGATTACGAAAATTTACGTGTGATGGAAAAAAGGCTGTTTACAGCTGATAAATAACGACACAAAAAATCCACGACAATATGTTACATGTGCGCGAAAAACCATGACTTAACACGCATAGTGTGCCTACACTGCGGCATGCACACGAGAAAAAAGGCTCGAAATATGGAAAGAACGCTTTATTTCAATGTTCGTTTATGCACAGAAAATCTAGGTTTTTGTAGCTTTTTGTTTTTGGAGAAATTTGGAACGCTAATTAACACAGTAGCAGTATAAGTAATCATCCAATCGGAAACCCGACATGTAGCATTTCACTTGCTAGATGTTCCTGGCAAAACTTCTAATGAGTGCTGATTGGATAAGATGCTTCTCAGAGATTTCGGAGCCTTCCACGGCTTTTTTCGAGGAGTTTTTTGGATCCGTAAGCAAATATAAACTTAACATATTTTCTAAGGCTGCCTTTTCAGCAACACTATTTACTGCCTTCTAGTACTCCAGAAGCATGAGGCGTGTTGAAGACAGCACCTTATAGCCATATAGTTAAGTCAGCTATATTATATGCATTGAATATTTCAACGAGAACTCTGCCATACATGACTGCAGTGCAATCGCTGCTACTCATATGGTGCACGGATATAAATGTTTTCAACTGAAAGCTAATCAGCTCTGCACTTTTGGCGCGAGCTGTCAGTTCGTTGCTCGGTCATAGGACAGGTGCTGCGTATTCCTTCCTAAGATTACGTTAGTGGGTGACAAAGACATCATCCACATCCTTCTTGTCACATCTCAGGTTTGGTAATAACGATAGTACCCGCAGTATCAGTTGTTATTGTGTCAAAGCCTGTGGAAGTACCATACATTAGTCCGGTCGTAAATTTTGTATCGCTCTCACCGACGAGTTATCAGTTTTACCCCTGTAATTCAGCAAGTGAGGATTTAGGCAAAACCGAGGTGTTGATATCTCTTGTGATGTAAGTGGTTCATTAACCTTCTGGTTTATCTCCCTTGACACATAAAAACAGTGTCATACCCTGCATGTTTACTTGATTTCTCGTGTAATCGAGGGCGAGTACAATTACAGCAATAGTCATGATCATCATTTTCTACCAGGCACACATTTTGAGCTCCGCCATTTTACATTTAACCATACTGACACTAACTTACATTTTTTTTATATTTTTGGCGCCTTAAGTGATCCTGTGGAAGCACGTCAAAGGTCGCCACACGTGTCACAAGGTAAACTTAGTACATGTAAACAAAATAAAGCTCAATTATTCATTCACTTTATTTAGTGAGGGTGTTATATTTCCTATTATATTATATTGAATGCTCTACTATGATTTCCCTACGACAAAAATAAGGACCTATTCATCACTAGTCTAGTTTCTTATATCAATTGAACGAGGATTAACTTCAGGCACAAAAGATGTATAACAGACGGCTAGGTTCACCGAGTACGGTTGCCATTGACACATGCTGACTGAAAAGTTTTTCTGAAGCGTTTCTCGTGCCGGGTGGTTTGGAGTTAGGGGAACTACATTTTTATCTGCAATTTCAAGGCTTTCCATACTAACTATAGTGCCAGCATCAATCAAGGTTATCTGTCTCCCGTAATTTAGAGAAAGGTTGTTTGTATGAAGAATTCCTTCGGGGAGTTTAGGAGCGTATACGGTCATGGTGAGTATTAGGACAACATGTCGGAGTATGATAAACGTCTGTGATGCCGTTTTGTGTCGTTTTAGGCTTGTCTTTGACTAAATAGACCGCGACGTTGGAGGGTTTTAGTGATCACTAAAATCCAGTTGAAAGATGCAGCCAATTGGTTCACATTGTTGTTTTGAAGTGAGGCAAGTACAGCCTTCACTTGTTGAGGAAGTTAAGACAAGAGGTGTTGTCCAAACAGGCCCTCGCTAACTATTCGTTGACTAGTAAACTCTCGCATTCGTAGCAACATTTCTGTTGCTGAGCTATGTTGCAGCTTGATGTTGTGAAAACTTTGGTCCAACTTTTGTCGGTTGGTTATATATACACGTTTAAAAATATCCCTTTTCAGAGTTTTGTAAGTCTTTGAAACATTACTAGTAAACATACTAGGTGTGACGTACCTGTAAGGAATTGTGTACGTGGATCTTTCACGTCGTGCTTGTTGAAGTCAGCTCTTTTATAGTAGAGTTAGGCTTCTATGTTGTCGGACCAGAATGGCATTATCCGAAATGAGGGTTTGAAAGAGTCTTGATCTTAAATGATTTAAGAGTCTGTTCGGTCATGATGAATATAAAGTATATCAGCAAACGAAATAAAGCACTCAAAAATACCATAAAATATCACAATATGGAAAAATTGAAGTAGAAAAATGATAAACAAGGTTCCAACAGGGAAGAGATTTACAGTTTAAAAATAGCTTTACCAGATGACGTCAGGCTCACAACTAAAGATGCCACAAGTATTCGGAGTTCGACAACACTTCAACCAGTGGTACTTTTATAATCATAGTATAACAACCCGGCCAAAGCAAAAGCTGGAAAAGAAGAGGCTCGAAGATATATTTGAGTTTATCGATATACGAAGGATCACTTGACCAAAGTTCATTTGATCTTGCCTGTAAACTGGCATGTCTCATGTAACAAACTGTTAATTGAGAATAAAGTATTATTATGATTCCTCGACATATTGATAGCATATCAAATATACCTTTGAACCTCCTCGCTTGTCTTTTGATTTCACTTGGTGGGTACGATATCTATTAGGTGTTACTGGCTAAAACGTTGTCAATCTCCGAATACGTTTGGCATCTTCAGTGTCACGTAAAACGACACAAATGCAGTTCAGGACGAGGCATGGAAACCTAGTGAAGGCGTAAGAAAAATAGAAACCATAATAAAACAAAAATATTACCATCTCAAATGGAATCAAAAAGACTAACAAAATGTGCCACTGAAGGAATCAATAAAAATAAATTACAAGTGTATACATGAAGCGATTTTTCACACAAAAAAACATGCATCGCCCATGAAATACCTTCATACAACACAAAGCCACTACGATGCCATTATTCATGGTCCATTCTATAGCACAGTCTACACTAGAAAAGCGAGTAGGACTTATAACATTATGCCTACTCGACCTGCCTACAGTAATTTAATAAGGAACCTATTCGACCCTTCAAAGAGACATACCTTAGGTATAACCCTTCTAACCAATCCGTTATTCATACGAACAGTAAGCATCCTACCCTTTCCGTCGTTATCTGTTTCACAGCCCTCAACTACTATTAAGGGCCACTTTCCATGTGTTAAAATGTCCGAAGCCACGAGTATAACATCTCCTTTCTAAAAATTGCGATGTTAAACTAACAATTTTTGACCTGTTTGCAGGGACGGTAAATGTTCTCTTAACCACCTTTTCAAAAGACATTAGCTAGATACTTGACCTGTTTCCATCGTTCGTCACACTTATCTCTGTTACCTTCTTTGACTATAACATCACATTCCCTCAACAGTAGCGAACTATTTGGCGATAAGGCAAGTTTTTCCTTAGCAACTTGGACAGCTGGGGTTAAGGGTCGATCGTTCAATATCCATTCAACTTCGACCAAATAAGTGCCTGAGGTCTCATCATTCAAAGTCCTTTTTTGGTGATCAATAATAACAGACGGCGTATAGACCTAATCATCCTTTCAGGAACTCCACCCCAGTGGCTGGATGAGGGTGGTTTAAAATATCATCGAATCTACCTCGCTGACAATTCATTAGTTATCTTCTGCTGATTCAACCGTTGCACAAATCTTAGTTCAGAGATTGTGTTACGTCAGAGATTTTGCTTGTTCCCGTTATTGAAGTACTGCATGTCGATCTATTTTCAATTTACGAACACAAATTAACAATAGAACCAAACTCCAATTTAGGTACCAAAGTTTATTCGTAATTTACAAATAGTCGACCCAAATAGCCCTCTTCAATTTTGTAGGTTCCTGGAACGAAAACTCCCAAATACCAAACCAAAGACAAAAGAAACCCAAATGTTCAAGAATAGTGATATAAACAAACAAGTTCAGAAGTTGAGTACAACAAATACATCCAGAAAACAGTGAAATTGTTAATATACAATATAAAGGTTTTAATCAGCCAAATGTCTTCAGTTCTCCCGTAACAGACTGCACCCATGAATTTCGGACTATTGTCACTGTAAATTTCTGAGGGCTTTCCTGTTCTTTTAATAAAACGTAATAGGGCCATTATAAATGAATCAGTATTCAAACTATGCGTCATTTCAACATGTACTGCTCATGTTTGCAACCAAGTAAATACACATCCGTATTTTTTTCTAGTGACCTTCATCTTTTGACTTAAAATGTCCAAAGTAGACTACTTTCGTCGCTAAGAAGCTACACCAGCCGTTTTGGACTCAACCATTCAGAGGAATAAGAAAGAATAGGTGACTTGTTATACTTTTTACTATTCAAGTTAACCACAGCAGTTTTACGTAACTCAATATTGTCAGGAGTAGGTTTCGGATAGTCATTCAGTCAGTTACTTAGCCTTACGCTTAACACCACTGCCACCATCTCAGGCCTCGGTATAGTGAATTGTTTAGTAGGTGCTATCTTAGACTTACTGTACAAGACAGAGTATGGTGGTTCCTTCAAATAACTAACTCGTGCGTAAGCAACTGCTCCATATCCAATGTTTGAAGCATATCTGAATAAATGTAATTCTACTTTCGCGTCAGGTCCGTCGATTTTCTTCTTGATCCCTCGAGCCACTATAATATGACCTATCTGACGCGAAAAGTCACATGGACATGTATGGCTCGGCGATAGGCTGATCCTAACCTATTTGGGACTTACATAATTTTTGCAAGAGAAGGTTAGCAATAAGGCAGACTGGAGCAAGTAGACCTAAAGGATTCAACGGAGAAGATACAACAGATAGAGTCCCTCTCCAAGTCAAAGGATTTTATGGTGCATCAAAGTAAAACTTAAACACATCTTATTTGAAATCCCATTCTACAGCTGGAGGTCGATGAGTGGTATCGTGACTCCTTGACATTCTATCAAAGACTCTTCTTTACACACATCAGGCAAGATGGTTTTTATTTCTTCCGACTTGGTGATCCATCTCTTTAATTTAAAACCTCCTCTACATAATAATTCACTTATCTGTTCGACAAACCTCTTTGCCTGATCACAGGTGGAAAAGGATATCAAGCAATAATCAACATAGTAACTGTTCATGACAGCATCTATGACATAACAATCATAACCATCAGAGAATGTTTGGGCTGTTTTATTCATGGCAACGTTCGCACAAATCGGCGGTGACGTGGCATCAAATGGATGAGAGGTTGTAGTGGCATTGGACCATAACCACACAATCCTCAAAGCTGAATACGAGATTACTCAGAAAGTAGATATTCAATATTTAACGCGAAGAAATACCTAACGATGGAGAGCAGTACTAATATCATAGTAGATTATAATTCTACAAGGTCATTTGGAATTCGGATGGTTTTCTCAACGTGTCTCCTTACTGTCACAATAGAAATATTAAATCTCCTAGACTAGATTCATGAACAATCACTTGCATGAACTTTTCCCCGACATCTGCAGAGATTGCAATTGCCTCCCTGCGAAAACGCAATAATATACACACGAGCCCAGCCGTGATATCTGGTCCTTGATAAATCATATCATTTAGGGAAATCTCTGCAAACTTGGCGGCACCACTCTCAGTTTCCCTAGGTTTTTTGAGTTTAACACTGTATGATGCGGTAAATGCCATCTTGAGCAATACTTTGGATACAATTGTGTTTCAAGAACATTCTCAGCATAGCCCTTAGCAAAATTATTCCAAATACTTTTAGTATACTTGATATGCAGACTGTCATCCCTCAACAACCTACGCTTCAAGCTCTGTAATCTATCATTTGACACTTCATGATTCCGCACTTTCATATTTGGATTCTTTTTCCATTTCATCGGAACTATAAAATAACCATTGTCGAAGCACGTGCCACTTTCTGCAATCTCTACAGTCGACTTGTCTTTTACTAATACTGGTTTATCACTTGAATAAACATCAGCTTACTCCAACCCGTAAATCTTACGTATTTGGTCTTCTAACGTCTGTACTTTACTAATATGATTAACAACTCTCTTCCTGAATTCCGGGTATGATGCAGGTCCAAAACACAGTCTACTTCAACAAAGTTTTCACAGCGCGCGGGTAGTTCCTTCCACCTAACTTCCGGTCTAATACCCAATGTGCTTCCGGCACATCGCAACCCATCAGCAGTAGACCTTCTCCAGAGTCTAGACTGTCTAATGGTACATCACTTAAATGCGGTCAATTGACTGAATTGTTAACTGCTGACTTCGTTGGCTTATGCTCTGGTATATTTGCCACAATCACAGCTCCTTCAATCACAACGTTTTCAGACTGATCTAATGAATATACCTCAGAAAGCACATTCGTCGTGTCCATTTTTCTATTACCACTCACAATCTGAACTAATACTGACGCTTGGTCTTCCTTCAGCCCAAGCGACCACAAACAGTCTGAGTTTATCAATGTTTCACCAGAACCGTTATCTAAAAGAACATAACCTATAATTTCACCAACGTAGATGATCTATGTCGAAATGATTGGAGGCCTACTCGAGTTAGACGCGAATGTTGTGAAAAACCAGCTAACTTCAAAGTCACACCTCGTAGTCGGCACCTTACGTGGACTACTCCATTGACGTATCAAGGTACAATAGATGCTTTGAAGACTGTACAACACAGAGGACGTTATTACAGAAATATATTAGTTAAAGCAAATACAAGCGAATGTGAGACCGCTACCGTATGAACCAGTCCATGGCATACGATTAACTGATGCGCGTTGATTGTCGTCGACCTTGAGGGGATCGATGAATTGTTCGGTATTCAGCGACCCAACCGCCGGATGATTTGGCTAGGGCTTAGTGACATTTCGCTGGCCATACAATGTCCTTGCCTAAGACAGACAAAGCAGATACCCTGGCTTTTTGCGCGAGACTATCGACCTTGAACTGTAAGCGCTAAAAATCGTGGGCATTTGTAAACAGCGTGGTCATCGGAACACATACTGCATTTAACTTTTACTGTAGAACCATTCCATTGCGCCGATTGCAAGTAACAATTCGTCTTTACATTATGTCTCTTTTTGGACGATTAGCCAAACGTTCAAATCTAATACTAGCTACTTTTGCACGAGATGTTATAAACTCAGGGAACTCGGAAAACTTTGGCTTTCTATCGTCTTCAATCAATCTATCCACAAATTCCAACCACTGCGCTTGCATATGCTCAAGTAAAATCTTAAATATTCTCTCTGTAGTAACTGAAAAACATAGATCGGCTGTATAATTCATCTGCTACAAGACCATAGCACAATTTTTCATTCATATAGCTAGGTTTGATAACTGGTTCGCGTCATTAAAATCAAAATTTACAGTATCGGATGATTCCTATTAAAGTTGCAAGCATTTATGTGACGCACTTATATTTCTGTGGGTGGGAACAGTTTTTGGTTCTACTTCTGCAGCTTGTCTCTTAATAACGTCAACCAGACTGAGGTTCTCACGACACAATTGATTGATCACTGGATGCTGTTCAATGTCATGCGTGTCAAGTGCTTGTTAGTGCAGCTCGAAAGCTTTCGAACAAGTTGCAATGTGGCCACCAGTTTTGGTGGCTCAACATTGAGTGCACTATGTTGAGATAAGATGGTGGTTAGATGTAGTCAACAGCAATCCCTTATTCTTGCTAATTGGCACTCGTCAGCAAGGTGTACCTGTAATTTTGAGGAAACTGTTGCTCCCTGACGTATTCGTCCTCGTGTCACCCAGCTTCACAGTCAGAGATGTTGTAGAATTATGGTCTACTATGATATTAGTACTGCTCTAATAATAGACCTAATCCTAAAATTGTAGATTTGTCATGATATAACTGCCTAATCTATAAGATCTTACGTGGAAGTCACACCATCGACTACACCAACTCACTGTATCGTATCAATTACCAATATATGATGTAGAACAAGGTTAGGCTAGAGAAGGAACAATATATTTAATATGAATAGAAGATATAAGGTAACATTCAGCAGAGACCACGCCCGCATGGCCGAGCCATGCCGTTCGATCAACTCTAATTCATTCAGTTCATTATTCGCGCCTTCTCCATCGTTAGGTATTTCTTCGCGTTAAATATTGAATATCTACTTTCTGAGTAATCTCGTATTCAGCTTTGAGGATTGTGTGGTTATGGTCCAATGCCACTACAATGTTACCACTGGGCTCTTGATCACGTCCTCTACATCGCTCAGACTTGGCTCTCCATAGTTTTCTTTTGCTTTGATATCTGAATCCGGATCCGGAATTGTAGACTCACACACCTTAGTGCTACCTATAATTTGTTTCTTCTCAATGTGCTGTTTCTTTTTCCTTGTAACAATGCCCACATCTATAAACTTAATATCCGCTTTTCTATTGGGGTTCATTCAGATCTAAAGCTGGGCTGATGATATATTGTAAATTGTATGGTATTGATCATTACATTACGCATCAAGACTACTATTTTCGCCTTAATTGAATTTATACCAGTTTAACACTACTGTCCTTTTTGAAAAACTAGTTCTTTGAAGATTCGTCATATATCACGCATCATCACGATGGCATCATTTTTGTCGCTTGAAGGATGAACGTTTTCAGTGTAGTGTGACTGAACTCAATTTGACCGCTTCTGCAAAACCTTACGAATAGTTGGGTTGCGTTGCGGATAAATTCACCCGTTGGGGTGACGCACAAATCGTTTTGTGACGGTTTGACCTTCGGGTGCTCAGCAACCTCCAACAGTGGACAATTACCTTGAAACATTGCGCTACAGGGGTATCGCAAACATCCGACTCTGACGAACTGCGTTTACGTCCATATGTATAGACATATCTCACGAAAAAGTACTTTAGAGTTCGATCATCACTGTTCTTTTTGCATACTGACATAACATACTTAGTATGCGTATACTACAAAAAATAATTATTGACCACAGAAGTCATATTACCTTATGAACTTCGATCGAACAGGTCTCAAAATTGTCCCAACTTGTAAATCTTTGAGATAACTTATTATCATTGCAGATTTTTCCTATATCATGCATCATCACGATGGCATCGTCTTCGTTACTTGAAGAATGAACGTTATCAGACATAGTGTTGCTGAACTCAATCCAAATTTAAAAATGTCTTGATTTGACCGCTTCTGAAAATTTTCGCGAATTGTCGATGTGACGCATTAATCATCTTGCGACAGTTTGACCTTCAAGTGCCCGCAACCTCCATCAGTGGACGATACTCCTGAAGCATTGCCTATGTTTTATGGTATTGATAGTTTGATTACACATTAAGACTACTGTTTTTTGCTTTAATTAACGCAATCTACGAAAGTATCGCGTCTTTCTAGTGAAGTTTACCATCTGTACTTTACGAGTACAGACAACTATCTGTATACATATAGCTAGAAAAAGCGGGCACTGGTATTTTTTCGTTTCTTAGTATATATTTTGCTATTGTTTGTATCCAAAGGTGTTGAGGTCTTTTTGTAATTACAGAAGTCGGATTTTTTCATCTTTTAAGTACAGTAATATACAAACCTGTTTTTGTTTGTGTTCTATATCTGTCACATATCAAGCCTTAAATGGCATTTTTCTCTAGATATCCGTTTTCGCTGTTGTTCTTCCTGCAAAACCACGAAAATTTATGGCGCAAGTAAAACATCGTGGTAGACCTTCATGCTATCTCCCTGTTGATGATGGAATGCAGCGAGAAAAGTGGATAACAAGTTTACAGATGTAGGCATTGTTACAAGGAAGAAGAAAAAGCACATTGGGAATAAACAAATTACAGGTAGCACTAAGGTGTGTGAATCTACAGTTCTGGATCTGGATTCAGATTTCAAAGCAAAAGAAAACTATGGAGAGCCAAGTCTGAGAGGTGTAGAGGATGTGATCAAGCGACAAAATAGGGTAAACAAGTGGCTCAAAGTCACACCCAGGAAAAAGTAAGAAAACAGGATGTATCCTATGCGTTTGACGCTAAATTGGGATAGGATTGCCGGGAAGAGACGATTTCAGTAATTAAAATTTCACAGCGTGGTAAGACGGGCCTCGCTGAGAAGTCAGTCATTTTTCATGAGATAATCTTCCAAAAAGGAGTCAAAGGCTAGATTCGAGAACGACCTCAGCCACACTAAGTACTTGATGTGTAAGCTACTCCCAGGAACAGTGCCATGATTTCGCATCTGTAAGCTTTATAGAATAGGACAAAAGGTAAATTATGGAAATACTCAGAAAAGCTGCCTATTGACGGTTACCTTTGCTATGAATGGAGAAAGCAACCTGATACTAGAAGACTCACACAAACTGGTTGCATCCGAAATGTACATCTTTAAGGATTTCAGACTAGTTGACCGAAATAAGAGACAGGGTGCAGAAGTAAAACTAAAGACGGTTCCCAAACCACTCTGGGTCGTGATGGAAAGGTAACCACAGAATTATAAGTGTGTCACACAAATAGTTGCAGCCTAAAAAAAAGGTGAAGTTCAAGACAAACGTAAAATGAGGAAACCAAGTGCTTAAGCACTCTCAGAAGCTTGATAAACGTCTAAAGTATTAGATAATTAAATTTAGACGGCTGATGATTTGTACACCAGGGATGATAGACTGAGCCATAGATATATGGTGTGCATATGAATTTGTGTGGTGACTGTGGGAGTATCGTGTGATGATGCCCTTGCTGGGCAAAACACAGTAAATGTATTGGACGGTGTTAAATCAGCTGGGCTAAATAGATAGTGAGCTGTTTAGTTAATCTCAGGTTGGTGTATATTACAATCTGATTCATGTGCAGCTGAAATGTTATTTGTGATGTTACATGTGTATGTGGTTGATGGTGAATGTTGTATTTGATGTGATTGAGTATGTTATTATGTTTTGTAGAGTGTGTTGTGTATTGGTGTTTATGTTTTGTTGATTGATGTGTATTTGAGTGAAGTGTAGTCTGCATGAATTGATAGTTTGTTGTTTATTGTAAATTGTAAATTGTAATTGGAGAGAGTTGTGTTTGTTGCTGTAGGTGAGTGTTGATAGTTGTGATATGAATGTTAGTTGCGTCTTATAAAATAAATGATGATGACTACAATTTGTTCATAGAAGTCGTTAATTGGACTTTGATGAATGAGTGAATGAATCAATTGGTCCTTCTGAATTTAGTAGTTTTGCACTGATATAGTATTTCGATAGTGAGCACCTATTACTTGTGTATGGATGTGTACTTGCGTTTGTTTATTTTGCAGGTTGTGGCGAAGAAGGAGATTGGTGTATTGAGTATGGTTGTATTCTAGGTTTTGAGGATGGTGGTATATCTGAGTAAGTGAAGAATTGTAGTGTAAGTTGATTTGTTGTTGTTGTTGTTGTTGTTTAGACTAGTGACGTATGTGTATATTTGATAATATGTAAATGAGTAAACACTTATTTATCTGTTTTTCTATGCAGCGGTATATATATATATATATATATATATATATATATATATATATATGTGTATATGGAAGTGTAGTTGTATATGTAAATATACATGTATTTGTGTGTAATGGAGTGTATATAGATGAGTGTTATAGTGTGTGTGGGTGTGGGTTTGTGTGTGCGAGCTTGTTGATCTAGCATAAGTTATGTTGTGAATATGTATTTGTGTGGTGACTGTGGGAGTATCGTGTGATGATGCCCTTGCTGGGCAAAACACAGTAAATGTATTGGACGGTGTTAAATCAGCTGGGCTAAATAGATAGTGAGCTGTTTAGTTAATCTCAGGTTGGTGTATATTACAATCTGATTCATGTGCAGCTGAAATGTTATTTGTGATGTTACATGTGTATGTGGTTGATGGTGAATGTTGTATTTGATGTGATTGAGTATGTTATTATGTTTTGTAGAGTGTGTTGTGTATTGGTGTTTATGTTTTGTTGATTGATGTGTATTTGAGTGAAGTGTAGTCTGCATGAATTGATAGTTTGTTGTTTATTGTAAATTGTAAATTGTAATTGGAGAGAGTTGTGTTTGTTGCTGTAGGTGAGTGTTGATAGTTGTGATATGAATGTTAGTTGCGTCTTATAAAATAAATGATGATGACTACAATTTGTTCATAGAAGTCGTTAATTGGACTTTGATGAATGAGTGAATGAATCAATTGGTCCTTCTGAATTTAGTAGTTTTGCACTGATATAGTATTTCGATAGTGAGCACCTATTACTTGTGTATGGATGTGTACTTGCGTTTGTTTATTTTGCAGGTTGTGGCGAAGAAGGAGATTGGTGTATTGAGTATGGTTGTATTCTAGGTTTTGAGGATGGTGGTATATCTGAGTAAGTGAAGAATTGTAGTGTAAGTTGATTTGTTGTTGTTGTTGTTGTTTAGACTATTGACGTATGTGTATATTTGATAATATGTAAATGAGTAAACACTTATTTATCTGTTTTTCTATGCAGCGGTATATATATATATATGTGTATATGGAAGTGTAGTTGTATATGTAAATATACATGTATTTGTGTGTAATGGAGTGTATATAGATGAGTGTTATAGTGTGTGTGTGTGTGCGAGCTTGTTGATCTAGCATAAGTTATGTTGTGAATATGTATTTGTGTGGTGACTGTGGGAGTATCGTGTGATGATGCCCTTGCTGGGCAAAACACAGTAAATGTATTGGACGGTGTTAAATCAGCTGGGCTAAATAGATAGTGAGCTGTTTAGTTAATCTCAGGTTGGTGTATATTACAATCTGATTCATGTGCAGCTGAAATGTTATTTGTGATGTTACATGTGTATGTGGTTGATGGTGAATGTTGTATTTGATGTGATTGAGTATGTTATTATGTTTTGTAGAGTGTGTTGTGTATTGGTGTTTATGTTTTGTTGATTGATGTGTATTTGAGTGAAGTGTAGTCTGCATGAATTGATAGTTTGTTGTTTATTGTAAATTGTAAATTGTAATTGGAGAGAGTTGTGTTTGTTGCTGTAGGTGAGTGTTGATAGTTGTGATATGAATGTTAGTTGCGTCTTATAAAATAAATGATGATGACTACAATTTGTTCATAGAAGTCGTTAATTGGACTTTGATGAATGAGTGAATGAATCAATTGGTCCTTCTGAATTTAGTAGTTTTGCACTGATATAGTATTTCGATAGTGAGCACCTATTACTTGTGTATGGATGTGTACTTGCGTTTGTTTATTTTGCAGGTTGTGGCGAAGAAGGAGATTGGTGTATTGAGTATGGTTGTATTCTAGGTTTTGAGGATGGTGGTATATCTGAGTAAGTGAAGAATTGTAGTGTAAGTTGATTTGTTGTTGTTGTTGTTGTTTAGACTAGTGACGTATGTGTATATTTGATAATATGTAAATGAGTAAACACTTATTTATCTGTTTTTCTATGCAGCGGTATATATATATATATATGTGTATATGGAAGTGTAGTTGTATATGTAAATATACATGTATTTGTGTGTAATGGAGTGTATATAGATGAGTGTTATAGTGTGTGTGTGTGTGTGCGAGCTTGTTGATCTAGTATAAGTTATGTTGTGAATATGTATTTGTGTGGTGACTGTGGGAGTATCGTGTGATGATGCCCTTGCTGGGCAAAACACAGTAAATGTATTGGACGGTGTTAAATCAGCTGGGCTAAATAGATAGTGAGCTGTTTAGTTAATCTCAGGTTGGTGTATATTACAATCTGATTCATGTGCAGCTGAAATGTTATTTGTGATGTTACATGTGTATGTGGTTGATGGTGAATGTTGTATTTGATGTGATTGAGTATGTTATTATGTTTTGTAGAGTGTGTTGTGTATTGGTGTTTATGTTTTGTTGATTGATGTGTATTTGAGTGAAGTGTAGTCTGCATGAATTGATAGTTTGTTGTTTATTGTAAATTGTAAATTGTAATTGGAGAGAGTTGTGTTTGTTGCTGTAGGTGAGTGTTGATAGTTGTGATATGAATGTTAGTTGCGTCTTATAAAATAAATGATGATGACTACAATTTGTTCATAGAAGTCGTTAATTGGACTTTGATGAATGAGTGAATGAATCAATTGGTCCTTCTGAATTTAGTAGTTTTGCACTGATATAGTATTTCGATAGTGAGCACCTATTACTTGTGTATGGATGTGTACTTGCGTTTGTTTATTTTGCAGGTTGTGGCGAAGAAGGAGATTGGTGTATTGAGTATGGTTGTATTCTAGGTTTTGAGGATGGTGGTATATCTGAGTAAGTGAAGAATTGTAGTGTAAGTTGATTTGTTGTTGTTGTTGTTTAGACTAGTGACGTATGTGTATATTTGATAATATGTAAATGAGTAAACACTTATTTATCTGTTTTTCTATGCAGCGGTATATATATATATATATATATATATATATATATATATGTATATGGAAGTGTAGTTGTATATGTAAATATACATGTATTTGTGTGTAATGGAGTGTATATAGATGAGTGTTATAGTGTGTGTGTGTGTGCGAGCTTGTTGATCTAGTATAAGTTATGTTGTGAATATGTATTTGTGTGGTGACTGTGGGAGTATCGTGTGATGATGCCCTTGCTGGGCAAAACACAGTAAATGTATTGGACGGTGTTAAATCAGCTGGGCTAAATAGATAGTGAGCTGTTTAGTTAATCTCAGGTTGGTGTATATTACAATCTGATTCATGTGCAGCTGAAATGTTATTTGTGATGTTACATGTGTATGTGGTTGATGGTGAATGTTGTATTTGATGTGATTGAGTATGTTATTATGTTTTGTAGAGTGTGTTGTGTATTGGTGTTTATGTTTTGTTGATTGATGTGTATTTGAGTGAAGTGTAGTCTGCATGAATTGATAGTTTGTTGTTTATTGTAAATTGTAAATTGTAATTGGAGAGAGTTGTGTTTGTTGCTGTAGGTGAGTGTTGATAGTTGTGATATGAATGTTAGTTGCGTCTTATAAAATAAATGATGATGACTACAATTTGTTCATAGAAGTCGTTAATTGGACTTTGATGAATGAGTGAATGAATCAATTGGTCCTTCTGAATTTAGTAGTTTTGCACTGATATAGTATTTCGATAGTGAGCACCTATTACTTGTGTATGGATGTGTACTTGCGTTTGTTTATTTTGCAGGTTGTGGCGAAGAAGGAGATTGGTGTATTGAGTATGGTTGTATTCTAGATTTTGAGGATGGTGGTATATCTGAGTAAGTGAAGAATTGTAGTGTAAGTTGATTTGTTGTTGTTGTTGTTGTTTAGACTAGTGACGTATGTGTATATTTGATAATATGTAAATGAGTAAACACTTATTTATCTGTTTTTCTATGCAGCGGTATATATATATATATGTGTATATGGAAGTGTAGTTGTATATGTAAATATACATGTATTTGTGTGTAATGGAGTGTATATAGATGAGTGTTATAGTGTGTGTGGGTGTGGGTTTGTGTGTGCGAGCTTGTTGATCTAGCATAAGTTATGTTGTGAATATGTATTTGTGTGGTGACTGTGGGAGTATCGTGTGATGATGCCCTTGCTGGGCAAAACACAGTAAATGTATTGGACGGTGTTAAATCAGCTGGGCTAAATAGATAGTGAGCTGTTTAGTTAATCTCAGGTTGGTGTATATTACAATCTGATTCATGTGCAGCTGAAATGTTATTTGTGATGTTACATGTGTATGTGGTTGATGGTGAATGTTGTATTTGATGTGATTGAGTATGTTATTATGTTTTGTAGAGTGTGTTGTGTATTGGTGTTTATGTTTTGTTGATTGATGTGTATTTGAGTGAAGTGTAGTCTGCATGAATTGATAGTTTGTTGTTTATTGTAAATTGTAAATTGTAATTGGAGAGAGTTGTGTTTGTTGCTGTAGGTGAGTGTTGATAGTTGTGATATGAATGTTAGTTGCGTCTTATAAAATAAATGATGATGACTACAATTTGTTCATAGAAGTCGTTAATTGGACTTTGATGAATGAGTGAATGAATCAATTGGTCCTTCTGAATTTAGTAGTTTTGCACTGATATAGTATTTCGATAGTGAGCACCTATTACTTGTGTATGGATGTGTACTTGCGTTTGTTTATTTTGCAGGTTGTGGCGAAGAAGGAGATTGGTGTATTGAGTATGGTTGTATTCTAGATTTTGAGGATGGTGGTATATCTGAGTAAGTGAAGAATTGTAGTGTAAGTTGATTTGTTGTTGTTGTTGTTGTTGTTTAGACTAGTGACGTATGTGTATATTTGATAATATGTAAATGAGTAAACACTTATTTATCTGTTTTTCTATGCAGCGGTATATATATATATATATATATGTGTATATGGAAGTGTAGTTGTATATGTAAATATACATGTATTTGTGTGTAATGGAGTGTATATAGATGAGTGTTCTAGTGTGTGTGGGTGTGTGTGTGTGCGAGCTTGTTGATCTAGCATAAGTTATGTTGTGAATATGTATTTGTGTGGTGACTGTGGGAGTATCGTGTGATGATGCCCTTGCTGGGCAAAACACAGTAAATGTATTGGACGGTGTTAAATCAGCTGGGCTAAATAGATAGTGAGCTGTTTAGTTAATCTCAGGTTGGTGTATATTACAATCTGATTCATGTGCAGCTGAAATGTTATTTGTGATGTTACATGTGTATGTGGTTGATGGTGAATGTTGTATTTGATGTGATTGAGTATGTTATTATGTTTTGTAGAGTGTGTTGTGTATTGGTGTTTATGTTTTGTTGATTGATGTGTATTTGAGTGAAGTGTAGTCTGCATGAATTGATAGTTTGTTGTTTATTGTAAATTGTAAATTGTAATTGGAGAGAGTTGTGTTTGTTGCTGTAGGTGAGTGTTGATAGTTGTGATATGAATGTTAGTTGCGTCTTATGAG